>CM039123.1:25370484-26736745 GCA_022036555.1 Microstegium vimineum
AAAAACCAACTGCAAGTATTTTCGTATCAAACTGGCCAGAATGACCTTCCCTGGCCGATTTTCCACAATTTTCGTCCGGAAACAAAAAACGAAACGGTACTGATTTTGGGTAAAATGGGGAGATTGGGTGTTCCGTGCGAAAACCAACTGCAAGTATTTTATCAAACATGGCAGAATGACCTCCTGGCAGATTTTCGAACATTTTGTTCGGAACAAAACCCGAAAACCGCGCTAACTGATTTTGGTAAATATGGTTGATTGGTTGTCGTTGCGGAAAAAACCAACTGCAAATATTTTCGTATCAAACTGGCAGAATGGCCTTCCTGGCGATTTTGCACCATTTTCGTCGAACCAAACCCGAAAACGCGCTAAACATGAGTTTTGGTCAAATGGGGATGATTGGTGTGTCCTTGCGAAAGAACCAACTGCAAGTATTTTCGTATCAAACATGGCCAAATGGCCTTCCTGGCGATTTTCGCACAATTTTTCGTTCCGGAAAAAAACCCGAAAATCGCTAAACATGAGTTTTGGTAAATGGGGATGATTGGGTGTGTCCGTTGCGAAAAAACCACTGCAAGTATTTCGATCAAACATGGCCAGAATGCTTCCTGGCCGATTTGCACATTTTTCGTTCCGGAACAAAAATCCGAAAACGCTAAATAGTTTGGGTTAAATGGGGATGACGGGTTGTCGTTGCGAAAAAAAACCAACTGCAGTTTTTCGTTCAAACATGGCAGAATGGCTTCCGTGGCAGATTTTCGCACCATTTTCGTGCCGAACGAAACCCGAAAACCGCGCTAAACATGAGTTTTGGGTCAAATGGATGATTGGGTTTGTGTCCGTTGCGAAAAACCAACTGCAAGTATTTTCGTATCAAACTGGCCAGAATGCCTTCCCTGCCGATTTTCGCACCAATTTTGTTCCGGAACAAAACCGAAAACGCGCTAAACATGAGTTTTGGTTAAATGGATGATTGGTGTGTCGTTGCGAAAAACCCTCGACAACTGGCAAATGGCTTTTGCATTTCACTTGGAAAACCCAAACGAATGAGTTTCACTGGAGATTTGTTCGAACCACCATTTTGTTCAAATGTGTGCTTCGGAAATTCCGAAAACCCCAAAACCCGCTAAACATGAGTTTTGGGTCAAATGGGATGATTGGGTGTGTCGTTGCGAAAAACCAACTCAATATTTTCTATCAAACTGGCCAGAATGGCCTTCCTGCGATTTTGCACCATTTTTCGTTCCGAAAAAACCCGAAAACGCGCTAAAATGAGTTTTGGGTCAAATGGGATGATTGGTGTGTCGTTGCGAAAACCAACGCAAGTATTTCGTATCAAACTGGCCAGAATGGCCTTCCTGGCGATTTTCGCACATTTTTCGTTCCGGAAAAAACCCGAAAACGCTAAAATGGTTTTGGGTAAATGGATGATTGGGTGTGTCGTTGCGAAAACCAACGCAAGTTTTTCGACAAACTGGCCAGAATGGCCTTCCCTGCCGATTTCGCACCATTTTTCGTTCGGAACAAAAACCAACCGCTAAATGTTTTGGTAATGGGATGATGGGTGTTCTGGAAAACCACGCAAGTATTTTATCAAACTGGCGATGCTTCTGCGATTTTGCACATTTTCGTGGAACAAACCGAAAACCGCGCTAAACTGAGTTTTGTCAAATGGTGATTGGGTGTGTCGTTGCGAAAACCAACTGCATATTTCTATCAAACATGCAGATGTTCCTGGATTTTGCACATTTTCTCGACAAAACCGAAACGCGCTAAACATGAGTTTTGGTCAATGGTGTTGGTGTTCGTGCGAAAACCAACGCAGTTTTCGTATCAAACTGGCAGATGGCTTCTGGCGATTTTCGCACATTTGTCGGAAAAAACCAAACCGCTAAAATAGTTTGGTAAATGGATGATGGGTGTCCGTTGCGAAAACAAGAATTTTATCAATGGCGATGGCTTCTGCGATTTGCACATTTTCGTTCCGAACAAACCGAAAACCGGTAAACATGAGTTGGTCAAATGGATGATGTGTGTCCGTGCGAAACCAATGCATTTTATCAAACTGGCCAAGCTTTGCGATTTTGACATTTTTGTTCCGGAAAAAACCGAAAACCCGCTAACATGAGTTTTGGTAAATGGGATGATGGTGTGTCGTTGCGAAAACAACTGCAAGTATTTTCGTATCAAACGGCCAGAATGCCTTCCTGGATTTTGCACATTTCGTCGACAAACCGAAACCGCGCTAAACAGAGTTTTGGGTAAATGGTGTTGGGTGTGTCGTTGCGAAACCAACTCAATATTTTCATCAACTGGCGAGCCTCCTGCGATTTCGCACATTTCGTTCCGGAACAACCGAAAACGCGCTAAACATGAGTTTGGTCAATGGATGATGGTGTGTCCGTTGCGAAAAACCAACTGCAAGTATTTTCTATCAAACATGGCCAGAATGGCCTTCCCTGGCCGATTTTCGCACCATTTTCGTTCCGGAAAAAACCCGAAAACCGCGCTAAACATGAGTTTTGGGTCAAATGGGGATGATTGGTGTGTCCGTTGCGAAAAAACCAACTGCAAGTATTTTCGTATCAAACATGGCCAGAATGCCTTCCTGGCGATTTTCGCACATTTTCGTTCCGGAACAAAAACCCGAAAACCGCGCTAAACATGAGTTTTGGTCAAATGGGATGATTGGTGTGTCCGTTGCGAAAAACCAACTACAATATTTTCTATCAAACGTGGCCAAATGGCCTTCCCTGCCGATTTTCGCACATTTTTCGTTCCGGAAAAAAACCCGAAAACGCGCTAAACATGAGTTTGGTGAAATGGGGATGATTGGGTGTGTCCGTTGCGAAAAACCAACTCAAGTATTTTCGTATCAAACTGGCAGAATGGCCTTCCGGCGATTTTCGCACAATTTTCGTTCCGGAAAAAACCCGAAAACTCGCTAAACATGAGTTTTGGGTAAATGGGGATGATTGGGTGTGTCCGTTGCGAAAAACCAACTCAATTTTCATATCAAACTGGCCAGAATGGCCTTCCCTGACCGATTTTCGCACATTTTTCGTTCCGGAACAAAAACCGGAAAACCGCGCTAAACATGAGTTTTGGTAAATGGGATGATTGGTGTGTCGTTGCGAAAAACCAACTGCAAGTATTTTCGTATCAAACTGGCAAATGGCCTTCCTGGCGATTTTCGCACCATTTTTCGTTCCGGAAAAAAACCCGAAAACCGCTAAACATGAGTTTTGGGTTAAATGGATGATTGGGTGTGTCCGTTGCGAAAAAACCAACTCAATATTTTCTATCAAACGTGGCCAGATGGCCTTCCCTCGATTTTCGCACCATTTTCGTTCCGAACAAAAACCAAAACCGCGCTAAAATGAGTTTTGGGTCAAATGGGATGTTGGGTGGTCCGTGCGAAAAACAACTGCAATATTTTCTATCAAACTGGCCAGAATGCCTTCCCTGCGATTTTCGCACATTTTTGTTCGGAAAAAAACCCGAAAACCGCTAAACATGAGTTTTGGGTAAATGGGGATGATTGGGTGTGTCCGTTGCGAAAAAAAACCAACTGCAAGTATTTTCGTATCAAACATGGCAGAATGGCTTCCTGGCGATTTTGCACCATTTTCGTCCGGAACAAAACCCGAAAACCGCGCTAAAATGAGTTTTGGGTAAATAGGGATGGTGGGTGTGTCCGTTGCGAAAAAACCAACTCAATATTTCTATCAAACTGGCCAGAATGGCCTTCCTGCGATTTTCGCACCATTTTTGTTCCGACAAAAACCCGAAAACCGCGCTAATAGATTTTGGTAAATGGATGATTGGGTGTGTCCGTTGCGAAAAACAACTCAAGTATTTTCGTATCAAACTGGCCAGATGGCCTTCCGGCGATTTTCGCACATTTTCGTTCCGGAACAAAAACCGAAAACCGCGCTAAACATGAGTTTTTGGTCAAATGGGGATGATTGGGTGTGTCCGTTGCGAAAAACCAACTGCAAGTATTTTCGTATCAAACGTGGCCAGAATGGCCTTCCCTGGCCGATTTTCGCACCATTTTTCGTTCCGGAAAAAAAAACCCGAAAACGCGCTAAACATGAGTTTTGGGTCAAATAGGGATGGATGGGTGTGTCCGTTGCGAAAAAACCAACTGCAAGTATTTTCGTATCAAACATGGCCAGAATGACCTTCCGTGGCAGATTTTCGCACAGTTTTCGTTCCGGAACAAAACCCGAAAACCGCGCTAAACATGAGTTTTGGGTCAAATAGGGATGATTGGTGTGTCCGTTGCGAAAAACAGCAAAATTTTCGATAATTGGCCTATCAACTGGCCAGATTTTCGCACATTTTTCGTCCGGATCGAAAACCTCCGAAACCGCTAAACAAGTTTTGGGTAAATGGGGATAATTGGGTGTGTCTTGCGAAAAAACCAATGCAAGTATTTTGTATCAAACTTGGCGAGAATGACCTACTGGCAGATTTTCGCACAGTTTCGTCCGGAACAGAAACCGAAAACCCGCTAAACATGAGTTTTGGTCAAATGGATGTTGGGTGTGTCCGTTGCGAAAAAACCAACTCAATATTTTCTATCAAACTGGTCAGAATGGCTTCCCTGGCCGATTTTCGCACCATTTTTCGTTCCGGAAAACAAACCGAAAACTCGCTAAACATGAGTTTTGGGTTCAAATGGGATGATTGGGTGTGTCCGTTGCGAAAAAACCAACTGCAAGTATTTTCTATCAAACATGGCCAGAATGACCTTCCTGGCCGATTTTCGCACCATTTTTCGTCCGGAACAAAAACCCCGAAAACCGCGCTAAACATGAGTTTTGGGTCAAATGGGATGATTGGGTGTGTCCGTTGCGAAAAAACCAACTGCAAGTATTTTCGTATCAAACATGGCCAGAATGGCCTTCCCTGGCAGATTTTCGCACCATTTTTCGTTCCGGAACAAAACCCCGAAAACCGCGCTAAACATGAGTTTTGGGTCAAATGGGGATGATTGGGTGTGTCCGTTGCGAAAAACCAACTGCAAGTATTTTCTATCAAACATGTCGATTTCGCAAACCATTTCGATCCGAACAAACAAGTTGGCAAATGGATATGGGTTTTGGCAATGGGAAGAACGTGTGTCGTATAAAAAACAACGCAAGTATTTTGGCTTCAACTGGCCGAATGCGCTTCCTGCTTTTTTCGACAATTCCCGAATCCGAAAAACGTTAGTCAACTGGAAGATTTGGGTTCAATGGAAAATACGGAGTCGTTTGAAAAACAAGCCAAATATTCTTCACATGGCCGAATTTCGCCTTTCTTGTCCGTACCAAACCGAATCTCCGGAACAAACACGATGGAAATCGCGACTAAATGGTTTGCGCTGCAAATTTGATAGAAATGGCCTTCCTGCCGATTTCGCACAATTTTTCCGGAACAAAACAAACCGTAACATGTTTTGGGTAATGGGATAGATGGTGTGTCGTGCGAAAACCTACTGCAAGTATTTTTACAACTGGCAGAATGCCTTCCTGCGATATTTCACACCATTTTCGCCGGACTAAACCAAGATCTGGTTAAAATGGTTTTGGGGTCCGTAATGGAAGAACCATTGTCAGTACGTTCGAAAAACAACGCAAGTACTTTCTATCAATGGCCAGAATGTTTCGTGCCGATTCGAACCCTTTTCGCAAAACCCGCATAAACATGTTAGGTCTAAAAGAGGTTTTGGGGGTCAGTTGGTGAAAATAGCTTGTCGTTGCGAAAAAACAATCAATATTTTCCTATAATGGCCATTGCCTTCTGGCGATTTTCGCACCATTTTTGTTCCGGAACAAAACCCGAAAACCGCGCAAACATGAGTTTTGGTCAAATGGGAATGGGGTTCGTTGCGGTAGAACATGCAAGTATTTTCGATCAAAAGAGAACCTCCGACAGATTTTCGCAACATTTCGTTGCCGAAAAAAACCCCGAAAACGCGCAAATTTTTGGGTCAAATGGTGTTGGGTGTTCCGTTCGAAAAAAACCAACCAAATATTTTCTGTAAACATGCCAGATTGGCTCAATTGGGCGATTTGGCATTTTCGTGCCGAAAACAAACCAAAACCGATCAAACATGAAATGACTAACATGGGATTTGGTTGTTGTCGGAACAAAAAACCGAAATCTTGCGTATAACTGAGTTTTGGCTTCCATGGCGATTGTTTGTTGCGAATAATCATTCCAGAATTATACCGAAAACCGGCTAGAACAGAGTTTCTGGCGTATATGGAATGTTTTCGTTCGTGATCCGTTCCGAAAAAGCAACTACAAGTATTTTCGGTATCAAACATGGCAGATTGGCCTTCGTGGCGATTTTCGCAAACCAATTATTCGTTCCGGAACAAAACACTGAAACCTCGCTAAACAGGTTGGGTTAAATGGGGATGATTGGGTGTGTCCGGACGAAAAACCAACGCAAGTATTTTCATATTAACTGGAGATGGTTCCGTGGCGATTTTCGCAAAAATTTCACTGCGAAGATTAACCGAAAACGCCGCCAAAATGCATTCTGGTCAATGGTATGACTGGGTTGTCGTTGCGAAAAAACCAACGCAAAATCACGTAAACAGAATGTCTGTCCAATGGCGATGTTGGTGCATTTTCGTTCGAACAAAAACCCACGAAATACTTTCGTAACAATAAGTTTGGCAAATGGGATGATTCTTGTCCGTTGGCGTTTTAAAAAAACCAACTCAAGTTTTTCCGTAACAAACTGGCCAAACCGATGACCTTCCCTGGCCGATTTTCGCACAATTTTTTCGTTCCGGAACAAAAACCCCGAAAACCGCGCTAAACATGAGTTTTGGGTCAAATGGGGATGATTGGGTGTGTCCGTTGCGAAAAAACCAACTGCAAGTATTTTCGTATCAAACATGGCAGAATGACCTTCCGTGGCGATTTTCGCACATTTTCGTCCGGAACCAAAACCCGAAAACCCCGCTAAACATGAGTTTTGGGTCAAATGGGGATGATTGGGTGTGTCCGTTGCGAAAAAACCAACTACAATATTTTCGTATCAAACTGGCCAGAATGGCCTTCCCTGGCCGATTTTCGCACCATTTTCGTTCCGGAACAAAACCCGAAAACCGCGCTAAACATGAGTTTGGTCAAATGGGATGATTGGGTGTGTCCGTTGCGAAAAAACAACTGCAAGTATTTTCGTATCAAACGTGGCCAGAATGGCCTTCCCTGCCGATTTTCGCACAATTTTTCGTTCCGAACAAAACCCGAAAACCGGCTAAACATGAGTTTTGGTCAAATGGGGATGATTGGGTGTGTCCGTTGCGAAAAAACCAACTGCAAGTATTTTCGTATCAAACATGGCCAGAATGCCTTCCCTGGCCGATTTTCGCACAATTTTTCGTTCCGGAACAAAAACCCAAAACGCGCTAAACATGGTTTTGGTAAATGGGATGATTGGGTGTGTCCGTTGCGAAAAAACCAACTGCAAGTATTTTCGTATCAAACATGGCCAGAATGACCTTCCGTGGCAGATTTTCGCACCAGTTTTCGTCCGAACAAAACCCGAAAACCCCGCTAAACATGAGTTTTGGGTCAAATGGGATGATTGGTGTGTCCGTTGCGAAAAAACCAACTCAAGTATTTTCATATCAAACATGGCCAGAATGGCTTCCCTGGCCGATTTTCGCACACCAACGCAAGTATTTTCGTATCAACATGGCAGAATGACCTTCCCTGGCGATTTTCGCCATTTTTCGTCGGAACAAAACCCCGAAAACCGCTAAACATGAGTTTTGGGTCAAATGGGATGTTGGGTGTGTCTTCAAAAAACACTGCAAGATTTTCGTTCAAACATGCCGAATACCTCCTGCCGATTTGCACATTTTGTTCCGACGAAAAGCCAACATGAGTTTGGTTAAATGGGGATGATTGGGTGTGTCGTTCGAAAAACCAACGCAGATTCGACAAAGCAATCTTCGGGGATTTTACATTTTCGTGCCGGAAAAACCCGAAAACCAAACATGATTTTCATGGCGATTTGGTGTCGTTCGGAAACAACACAAAATTAAACAAGTTGGCAAATGGTTGGTTTGCACATTTTCATTTCAAAAAACGGAAAGCCTAACTGATTTGCAAAGTTGTTGTCGTACCGTACGAAAACCAACAAGATTTTGTCAAATGGAGATGGCCTGCGAACCAATAATTTTCTTCAAAACCCGAAACCTCAGGTTTTGACATTTTTCGTGAAAAAACCAACGCGTATTTTTCAAATGGGTGTTCTGGCCGTTGCAAATCTCGAATATATCGAAAACAGCCATACTTTGGCATTGAATTTTTCGTTCGAAAAAACCCGAAAACCTAAACATGAGTTGTAATGAGTGGTTTCCGTCAAACACTGAAGATCACAAAATGCCAAATGACTTCCATGGGATTGCCTTTCAACCAACAAAATCGAAAAACGGCAAATGTTTGGAATTTGACATTTGTCGTTCGAAAAAACCACGAAAATTTAATAAATTGGTCAAATGTTCGTGGCCGTTTGACCATTTTCGTCAACAAACCGAAAACGCCTACTGATTTTCAAATGGTTGGGGTCCCGAAAACCAACTAAAATATTTTCGTTCAAATGGCAGAATGGCTTTGGCCGTTTCGCACAAATTTTCGTTCCGAACAAACCCAAAACCCGCTACAGAGTTTTGTCAGAATTTGTGCCGTGCGAAAAACCAACGCAATATTTTTATCAAATGGCAAATGGTTGCCGTTTGCAAATTTCTCCGAAAACCCGAAAACCCGAATGGTTTGGGTTAATGGATTGTTGTCCGTCGAAAAAACCACGCAAGTATTTTCGTCAAATGGGAATGATCGTGCGATTCGACCATCTGCCAAACCGAAAACGCCAAAATGGTTTTGGGTCAAATTGAGTTTCGTTCGGAAAAACCACCAAATTCTTAAACTGAGATGCTTCGCGATTTCCGACATTTCTCCGGAAAACCCGAAAACCGCTAAACTGAGTTTTGGTATGGGAATTTTTCGTTGCGAAACAACAAGATCATAAACGGCAAAGGTTTGGCGATTTTGCAATTTTTCGTTCCGAAAAACCAAACGCAAATTTTGTAAATGGATGATGTGTGCCGTTCGAAAACACGCAGAACAACAAACAGGCAAATGCTTCTGGCGATTGATTTCGTCCAAAACAAAACCGCGCTAAACATGGGCAAGATCTCTGCGATTGCCATTTCGTCCGAAAACCAACCTAACATATTTTGTCAATGGAGTGTTCGTCGAAAACCAGCAAGTATTCGTACAAACGCCAATGCCCTGGCGATTCGCATTTCGTCAAACCAAACGCAATTTTTGGTAATGAGATTGTTCCTTGCGAAAACACCATATTATAAGCAATGCTCCGCATTGCACATTTGTCCGACAACCGAACCGCTAAAAGTTGTCAAGGATGGTTCTCGAAAAACAACAAGTATTTTTATACTGCAACTCTGCATTCGCACATTTCTCGAAACCGAACCCTAAATATTGTCAAATGGGAGTGTTCTGCGAAAACAACAATTTATCAACGCAATGCTCCGCGATTGCAATTTCGTTCCAACAACCGAACCGCTAAATTTTGGTAAGGATGTGGTGTGCTGAAAACAACGCAATATTCTATCAAACTGCAAATGCTTCCGCATTTTGACACGTCGACAACCGAAAACGCGCTAAACAATTTGGGTAATGGATGATGGTGCGTGCGAAAACACCAATTTACAACTGGCAATCTCGCGATTTTGAATTCGTCCAAACCGAACCGCTACGTTTGGTAAGGTATGGTGTGCGTCAAAACACAAATTTATCAAATGGCCATCTTCTGGTTCACTTTGTCGACAACCCAACCCCTAGAGTTGGGTAAATGGATTGTTGCGCAAAACCACTCATTTCATCACGCCATGCTCCTCGATTTCACATTTCGTCGAAAACCAAACCGCTAATGAGTTTTGGTAATGGAGATGTGGTCTCGAAAACACAATATTTATCAAACGCAAGCTCGCATTGCACTAATGACCTTCCGTGGCAGATTTTCGCACCATTTTCGTTCCGGAACAAAAACCCGAAAACCGCGCTAAACATGAGTTTTGGGTCAAATGGGATGATTGGGTGTGTCCGTTGCGAAAAAACCAACTGCAAGTATTTTCATATCAAACATGGCCAGAATGGTCTTCCCTGGCCGATTTTCGCACCATTTTTCGTTCCGGAACGAAAATCCCGAAAACCACGCTAAAGATGAGTTTTGGGTCAAATGGGGATGATCGGGTGTGTCCGTTGCGAAAAAACCAACCGCAAGTATTTTCGTATCAAACATGGCCAGAATGGCCTTCCCTGGCCGATTTTCGCACATTTTTCGTTCCGGAAACAAAAACCCCGAAAACCCGCTAAACATGAGTTTTGGGTCAAATGAGGATGATTGGGTGTGTCGTTGCGAAAAAACCAACTGCAAGTATTTTCGTATCAAACATGGCCAGAATGACCTTCCCTGGCCGATTTTCGCACAATTTTTCGTTCCGGAACAAAAACACCGAAAAACCGCGCTAAACATGAGTTTTGGGTCAAATGGGGGATGATTGGGTGTGTCCGTTGCGAAAAAACCAACTGCAAGTATTTTCGTAGTGGCCAGAATGGTCTTCCCTGGCCGATTTTCGCACCAGTTTTCGTTCCGGAACAAAAACGCGAAAACCGCGCTAAACATGAGTTTTGGGTCAATGAGGATGATTGGGTGTGTCCGTTGCGAAAAAACCAACTGCAAGTATTTTCTATCAAACATGGCCAGAATGGTCTTCCCTGGCCGATTTTCGCACCATTTTTCGTTCCGGAACGAAAATCCCGAAAACCACGCTAAAGATGAGTTTTGGGTAAATGGGGATGATCGGGTGTGTCCGTTGCGAAAAAAAACCAACCGCAAGTATTTTCGTATCAAACATGGCTAGAATGGCCTTCCGTGGCAGATTTTCGCAACAGTTTTTCTTGCCAGAACCCAAACCCGAAAACCGCGCTAAACATGAGTTTTGGGTCAAATGGGGATGATTGGGTGTGTCCGTTGCGAAAAACCAACTGCAAGTATTTTCATATCAAACGTGGCCAGAATGGCCTTCCCTGGCCGATTTTCGCACATTTTAGAACCATGCCAACCACTTCTATACCAAAGGTGAAACCATTCTATATGAGTTTTATCATTGTTACATTTGATGAATGGGTGCTGCACTATGAAGTGTGTATGTTTTCATTTTCAGAATTGCTTACATGGATCAAGGAAGGGTTAGATTGCATATGGAAAGCATGGATGGTCAATGAAGTTGATTGGGGACAAAATCCAAGTGTTCCTAACGTTCTCCACCAGGCCACCACGTCACATTGGATCCAAGAGTCCAAGTCCAACACGTTTTGGAAAGTTCAATTCGGACTGCAGAAGAGTCCAAACTTGCGACGGTTGCCACGACTTCATACGGACTCCGATTGGGACGTTATAGGACTTTTTGGAAAGCTTATCAAGTCTACTTTCCAATGGGTACGGACTCATACCTATATCCTGTCAGATGCGTGCGCAGTAGACAATTTAATACCAAGATCTTTTCTGCCAACGGTGCTGCGTCACCCTATTTTGGGCCGATGGCCCGTGTATCAAGTTGAGTCCATTAGGGACTCATCCTAGGGTTGTAGGACGACACTAGGACCCTTGTGGTCGTCCTCCCTCCTCCTTATATCCCCCTAGAGCCGCCACAAACAGATTGGGTTTTGTTTAGATGAAAGTTTAGCTGCTGCCACTTCCTTGTAGACGCGTGTGTCGACTAGACCATCCGTTCTACTTGATTCGGAACCCCACCTTCATGTGTATCACATCTGATCCTTCATCTCTTATTTGCAATTGAGTGCTTGTTCTACTTGTTCTTGCTTGTTCTTCGATTGCTTGCAGGAATAACCCTAGTGGTTTGGTTGGTTGTGATCCGCAAGATCGTGAGCAACCGCTGGATTTGGTGTATCGATTGCTAAGGCGCAGCGTCCTTGGATGGTTGTAGTCGGATCGTGAACGTCTCTCCAGTCAAATCGTAGTTATCTATCTCCACCGAGGGTATGGGTGTCCCGATCTTTCGGTGGAGATAGATAACTACGATTTGACTGGAGAGACGTTCACGATCCGACTACTACAACCATCCAAGGACGCTGCGCCTTAGCGATCGATACACCAAATCCAGCGGTTGCTCACGATCTTGCGGATCACAACCAACCAAACCACTAGGGTTATTCCTGCAAGCAATCGAAGAACAAGCAAGAACAAGTAGAACAAACACTCAATTGCAAATAAGAGATGAAGGATCAGATGTGATACACATGAAGGTGGGGTTCCGAATCAAGTAGAACGGATGGTCTAGTCGACACACGCGTCTACAAGGAAGTAGCAGCAGCTAAACTTTCATCTAAACAAAACCCAATATGTTTGTGGTGGCTCTAGGGGATATAAGGAGGGAGGACGATCACAAGGGTCCTGGTGTCGTCCTACAAACCTAGGATGAGTCCCTAATGGACTCAACTTGATACACGGGCCATCGGCCCAAAATAGGGTGACGCAGCACCGTTGGCAGAAAAGATCTCGGTATTAAATTATCTACTGCGCACGCATCTGATAGGATATAGGTATGAGTCCGGACCGATTGGAAAGTAGACTTGATAAGCTTTCCAAAAAGTGCTAGAACGTCCCAATCGGAGTCCGTATGAAGTCGTGGAAACCGTCGCAAGTTTGGACTCTTCTGTAGTCCGAATTGAACTTCCAAAACGTGTTAGACTTAGACTCTTTGTTTCCTTGGATCCAAAGTGACGTGGTGGCCTGGTGGAGGACGTTAGGAACACTTGGATTTGGTCCCCAATCAACTTCATTGATCATCCATGCTTTCCATATGCACTCTAACCCTTCCTTGATCGATGTAAGCAATTCTGAAAATGACAATATACACACTTTGTGGTGCAGCACCAATTCATCAAATGTAACAATAATAAACCTCATATAGAATGGTTTCACCTTTGGTATAGAAGTGGTTGGCATGGTCATATCTAAGCCTGTGATGTCCTCATCAATAGGTCTCACCTAGGAGTAACATCCAGTGTGCCGAACACCATTACCATTGCTATGGTACGCTCGGCGCAAAAATGTGCACGTATCTTGTGCCAAAACAAACACAAGTCTCTTGATGGAGCAAAACAAGATTCTACATGATAGATCTAACCTAGGACTAACATCTAGTGTGCCCAACACCCTTACTAGTACTATGGTACGCTCGGCGCAAACCATGCACCTATCTTGTGCCGAAACAAACACAAGTCTCTAGATGTAGTGAAACAAGCTTCCATAAGATAGATCTCACCTAGGACAAACATCCTGATGAGGACATCAACACCACACCAACACCATCTCCAGTGCCACTTGGTCCTATTACTCGTGCTCATGCCCGTGAACTCAACCATCAAGTAAGTTCATTCTCAAACTCTTGTCCATTATATTTAGACAATGGAGACACGTGCACTCTTGTTTTGCACAGGAACAATGGAGAGGATCAGCGGGACACGGGATAGGCGCTAGCTGGATTTGGATTGCAGGACAGCACCAACTTGTGATGGAAAACTTTTTGGAAAACTTATCAGGTCTACTTTCTAACGGATCCAGAACCAAGGCTATATCTTATCGGACACATCCAGAGTAGTCGTTTTTGTACCGAGTCCTTTTCTGTCCACCGGTGCTGCGTCACCTTAATTTGGGCTGATGGCTCATGTATCAAGTTGGGTCCATTAGGGACATGTCCTAGGTTTGGAGAACGACCCCAACACCCTTGTGGTCGTCCTCCCAACTCCTTATAAGTCTTTAGAGCCAACACCAACATTTTAGGTTTTGTTTCGTCGAGTTAGCCATTGCTACCGCCTTTCAACGCGCGTGTTGGATCAACCGTCCGTCTGATTGTCATTAGAACCTCACCATATTGTGTCCTCATATTAAACCCTTCATATTCATCTTGCAATTGAGTGCTTGTTCATATTGTTCTTGCTGGTTCTTCGATTGCTTGCAGGACCGGAGCCCTAGTGGCTAGTTGTCACGCCGCAAGATCACGACAACCATCAGAGGTGGTGTATCGGTTGCTAAGGCGCAGCGTCCGTGGATGGTTGTAGTCGAGCCGGTGAACGTCATCTCCATTCACCAATCGAGTTATCCACCATCTCTCATCGAAAGATCAGACAGCGAACCCTACGGGTCGTCATCAGTTGGTAATCAGAGCAAGGTTTATCGGTGAGAGACTTCCAATTCTTCACAAAAAAATTTTCCTATAGTCCAGAAAAGCTAGAAAAAAATAGTAGATTAGTTTTCCATAATCCCATAAACCCGTTGAGCCTTTTGCTAGTACTACTTAGTTAGGGCTTGTTGAGTCGTCGGTTGCATCGGTTGTGTCGAGTTGCTGGTTTTAGTTATAGTCCTTTAGAGTTTTGAGTTCTTGTCACGTTCTAGTCCGAGTCTAAGTAGATTTCGTTGTTGTCAAGTTCGAGTCCAAGTACTACCCTGGTATTCGCGGCTGTCCAGTTCGAGTTTGAGTTGTTTTCTGGAATCGAGTCCGAGTACTACCCTGGTATTCGCTGTTGTCAAGTTCAAGTCCGAGTTGATTTCGGGAATCAAGTCCGAGTACTACCCTGGTATTCGCTGCTATAAATTGCCTCCATCCGAGTTGTTTTCCATAGTTAAGTTCACGCACTACAGGTTGGGACTACAAGTTTCATACCATATTACAGCGAAACTTACATTAGAGAGAGAGAGTACCTTTTAATTACCTATATACACCTGCACTTTTGGAAAAAGTGTGTGTGGTGAATTGCTCTTTTGACATCTCTTTGTTCATATAATCAGTTTTGAGGATCCCTGAAAAAAAAGGAAAAGAAAAAAAAGCAAAAAAAAAGAACAAAAAAAACAGAAAAAAGGGGGCTGATCTTTGTGTTTCTCTCCTTTGGATAGGTGGTGTTTGTGACTCTCTTTGTGTCTAGGCTCGCGTCTCTAGTACGGTCTAGGCTAGGACCAGCACAGTACCACCTTTGAACGATTATTCAGCTCGCTTTTTAAACTAACGTGGTGCTAGTATTTGTCCTTGAGCATAACATTTGCCACCTATAGCTCCACATACTCGACTACAACTTGACAGGTGTTGTTGCTGCGGTACCGATACATTCACTTCCAAGGTTGCAGGCTTGCTGGTTGTTGACCCCTCCTGCTGAGCAAGGTAAGAACTGGTAAGAGCTTGAGAAACAGGTTGAGAGCGAGTGCCTTGCTGTAGCTACATCCTAATAGTTGTAGGGCTTTTATTTCTTCACCTGTTTTCTTGTTGTTCTTGTCTTCTAAACCATGTCAGGAACAGAGGATAATAACAACATGCCGCAATCTCCACGCACCAAGGGCATCATTCCACATTTTACAAGGCAAGTGCAGCTGCATACAGAAGGACTCGATGGAGATTTACAGGTGACCAATGACAAGATTGGGCAACTAGAGGCCGCCCAACTTGCCACCACCACCAAGCTTACAGGAGTCGAAGCATCGGTTGCCCGTATGGACAAAAGCCTTGCCGCTCTTCTCAGTCGTTTTAATGACTTCCACACAAAAGGCAAGGGTCAACATAATGACGACCACAAGGATGAGGAGCGAGTCGAAGATAATGACGAGGATGCTTACTCTGGTGATATGGACCTTGATAACAATGACCTTCGTGATCGACATCGCCTACGCTTTAATCGGAGAGGTATGGGTCACCGTCGACGTGAGGTACATAATAACAATGATGCTTTCAATAAGATTAAATTTAAAATACCTTCCTTTGATGGTAAGTATGATCCTGATGCATACATTTCATGGGAAATTGCTGTTGACCAAAAGTTTGCATGCCACGAATTTCCTGAGAATACACGTGTTAGGGCTGCTACTAGTGAGTTTACTGACTTTGCTACTGTCTAGTGGATAGAGTATAGTAAGAAAAATCCTAAGAACATACCATAGACTTGGGATGCTTTGAAAAAAATCATGAGGGCTAGATTTGTTCCTTCTTACTATGCACGGGATGACGAGGACATCAACACAACAATACAATCTCCAGCACCACTTGGTCCTATTACTCGTGCTCGTGCCCGTGAACTCAACCATCAAGTAAGTTCATTCTTAAACTCTAGTCCATTATATTTAGACAATGGAGACACGTGCGCTCTTGTTTTGCTTAGGAATGATGGGGAGGATCAGCAGGGCAAGGGATGGGCACCGACTGGATTTGGACTGCAGGACAGCGCCAACTTGTGATGGATGCCACGACTTCATACGGACTCCGATTGGGACGTTCTAGCACTTTTTGGAAAGCTTATCAAGTCTACATTCCAACGGATCCAGAAGTATGGCTATACCTTATTATATGTGTCTAGAGTCATCGTTTTTGTACCGAGACCTTTTCTGTCCACCGGTGCTGCGTCACCTTATTTTGGGCCGATGGCCCATGTATCAAGTTGGGTCCATTAGGGACGCGTCCTAGGTTGGAGAACGACCCCAACACCCTTGTGGTCGTTCTCTCAATAGGTTATAAGTACTTAGAGCCGCCGTAAATAGATTAGGTTTTGTTTCGTTGAGTTAGCTATTGCTACCGCCTTTCAGCGCGCGTGTTGGATCAACCGTCCGTCTGATTGTCATCAGAACCTCACCATATTGTGTTCTCAGATTGAAACCTTCATATTCATCTTGCAATTGAGTACTTGTTCTTGCTTGTTCTTTGATTGCTTGCAGGAATAACCCTAGTGGTTTGGTTGGTTGTGATCCACAAGATCGTGAGCAACCGCTGGTATTGGTGTATCGATCGCTAAGGCGCAGCGTCCTTGGATAGTTGTAGTCGGATCATGAACGTCGTTCCAATCAAATCGATGTTATTTATCTCCACCGAAAGATCGGGACACCCATACACTCATCAAGTTGGTAATCAGAGCAAGGTTTATCGGTGAGAGACTTCCAATCCTTCGCAATTTTTGTTTTCCTATAGTCCAGAAAAGCCCAAAAAAATAGTAGATTAGTTTTCCGTAATCCCATAAACCCGTTGAGCCTTTTTGCTAGTACTGCTTAGCTAGGGCTTGTTGAATCATCGGTTGCATCGGTTGTGTCAAGTTGTTGGTCTTAGTTATAGTCCTTTAGAGTTTTGAGTTCTTGTCACGTTCTAGTCCGAGTTGCTTTCTGTAATCGAGTCCGAGTACTACCCTAGTATTCGCTGCTATCAAGTTCGAGTCTGAGTAGTTTTCTATAATCGAGCTGGAGTTCTACCCGTATTCGCTGCTATAAATTCTGAGTCTGAGTTGTTTTCCATTATTGAGCCCGAGTGCTTTTCTGATATTTATTTCTGTGAGTCTGAGTTCCTTTTGAGAAGCAAATTCGAACTACTTGATTCATACGATATTACAGCAAAGCTTACTTTAGAGAGAGAGAGAGATTATCTTTTACTTACCTATATACCCCTACACTTTCGGAAAAAGTGTGTGTGGTGAATTGCTCTTTTGACATCTCTGTTCATATAATCAGTTTTGAGGATCCCCTGGAAAAAAAAATAAAAAAAATAAAAAAGACAAAAAAAAGAAAAAAAAGAAGGGGGTTGATCTTTGTGTTGTCTCCTTTGATTAGGTGGTGTTTGTGAGTTCCTTTGTGTCCAGGCTCGCGTCTCTAGCACGGTCTAGGCTAGGACCAGCACAGTACCACCTTTGAACGATTATTCAACTTTCTTTTGTGACTAACGTGGTGCTAGTATCTATCCTTGTCCATAACATTGGCCACCTATAGCCCCACATATTCGACTACAACTTGACAGGTGTTGTGCTACGGTACCGATACATTCACTTCCAAGGTTGCAGGCTTGCTGGTTGTTGACCCCTCTTGTTTGAGCAAGGTAAGAACTGGTAAAAGCTTGAGAAACAGGTTGAGAGCGAGTGTGTTGCTGTAGCTACATCCTAATAGTTGTAGGGCTTTTATTTCTTCACTTGTATTCTTGTTGTTCTTGTCTTTTAAACCATGTCAGGAACAGAGGACAATAACCAGATGCCACAAACTCCACGCACCAAGAGCATCATTCAACATTTTACAAGACAAGTGCAGCTGCACGCAGATGGACTTGATCGAGATTTATAGGTGACCAATGAAAAGATTGGGCAATTGGAGTCCGCCCAACTCACCACCACCACCAAGCTTACAAGAGTTGAAGCATCGATGGCTCGTATGGACAAAAGCCTTGTTGCTCTTCTACAACGTTTTGATGACTTCCACACAAAAGACAAAGAGAAGAATGATGAAGGCAACAAGGACGAGGAGCGGGTCGAAGATAATGATGAGGATGCTTACTCTGGAGATATGGATCTTGATGACAATGACCTTCGTGATCGACGTCGCCTACACTTAAATCGAAGAGGTATGGGTCACCGTCGACGTGAGGTACACAATAACAATGATGCTTTTAGTAAGATTAAATTTAAAATACCTCCTTTTGATGGCAAGTATGATCCTGATGCATATATTTCATGGGAAATTGCTGTTGACCAAAAGTTTGCATGTCATGAATTTCCTGAGAATACACGTGTTAGGGCTGCTACTAGTGAGTTTACTGACTTTTCTACTGTATGGTGGATAGAGTATAGTAAGAAAAATCCTAAGAACATACCACAGACTTCGGATGCTTTGAAAAAAATCATGAGGGCTAGATTTGTTCCTTCTTACTATGCACGTGATTTGCTACATAAACTACAACAACTAAGACAAGGTGCTAAAAGTGTAGAAGAGTATTATCAAGAATTACAAATGGGTATGTTGCGTTGTAATTTAGAGGAGGATGAGGAACCTGCTATGGCAAGATTTTTGGTTGGGTTAAATCGTGAAATTCAGGACATCCTTGCATATAAAGAGTACACTAACGTAACCCGTTTGTTTCATCTTGCTTGTAAAGCTAAAAGGGAAGTGTAGGGGCAACGTGCGAGTGCTAGGACTAACTTTTCTGCAGGGAAGACTAATTCATGGCAGCCCCGTACGACTACTACTACGACTACACCAGCTCCTACTAGCAACAAGCTTCGTGCTACTCCAGTGAATTCAGTGGCGAAGACGGTACAGAAGCCTAGTGCAAGTGCTTCGTCCGTGGCATCTACAGGTAGAACAAGAGACATTCAGTGCCATCGATGCAAGGGATATGGACATATGATGCGCGAGTGTTCAAGCAAGCGCGTTATGATAGTCAAAGATGATGGTGAGTATTCATCTGCTAATGATTTTGATGATGATACACTTGCATTGCTTGCGGCTAACCATGCAGGTAGTGAAGAATATGTGGAAGAACATATTAATGCAGGTGCAGCCGACCACTATGAGAGCCTCATTGTACAGCGTGTGCTTAGTGCACAAATGGAGAAGGCGGAGCAAAATCAGCGACACACGTTGTTCCAAACAAAGTGTGTCATCAAGGAGCGTTCATGTCGCATGATCATTGATGGAGGTAGCTGCAACAACTTGGCCAGCAGCGACATGGTGGAGAAGCTTGCGCTTACGACCAAACCACACCCACATCCATATTACATTCAATGGTTAAACAACAGTGGTAAGGCAAAGGTAACTAGACTTGTGCGCATCAATTTTTCCATTGGATCCTATAATGATGTGATTGAATGTGATGTTGTGCCTATGCAAGCTTGTAATATTCTGCTAGGTAGACCATGGCAATTTGATAGGGATTCTATGCATCATGGTAGAGCAAATCAGTATTCTTTTCTATACCATAATAGAAAAATTGTGTTGCATCCTATGTCTCCTGAAGCCATTATGCATGATGATGTTGCTAAAGCTGCAAAGGCTACAAGTGAGAACAATAAACATGCCAAATCTGTTGTTGATAAGCAAACTGAGATTAAATTGAATGGGAATTGTTTGCTTGCTACTAAATCTGATGTTAATGAGTTGAATGCATCCACTTCTGTTGCTTATGCTTTAATATGCAAAGATGCATTGATTTCCATTGACGATATGCAGCATTCCTTGCCTCCTGTTGTGGCTAACGTTTTACAGGAGTTTTCTGATGTGTTCCCAAGTGAAATACCACCAGGGCTGCCACAACTTCGAGGCATTGAGCACCAAATTGACCTAATTCCTGGTGCCTCGTTGCCCAACCGTGCACCATATAGGACCAATCCTGAAGAAACAAAGGAGATTCAGCGTCAAGTACAAGAACTACTCGACAAAGGTTACATACGGGAGTCTCTTAGTCCATGTGTTGTTCCGGTTATTTTAGTACCTAAGAAAGATGGATCATGGCGTATATGTGTGGATTGTCGAGCTATTAATAATATTACTATTCGATATCGTCATCCTATTCCACGCTTAGATAACATGCTAGATGAATTGAGCGGTGCTGTTGTGTTTTCCAAAGTCGATTTGCCTAGTGGTTACCACGAGATTCGCATGAAATTAGGAGATGAATGGAAAACTGCTTTCAAAACTATGTTTGGTTTGTATGAGTGGTTAGTCATGCCTTTTGGGTTAACTAATGCACCTAGTACCTTCATGATATTGATGAACGAGGTTTTGCGTGCTTTCATTGGAAGATTTGTTGTTGTTTATTTTGATGATATACTGATTTATAGCAAATCTATTGAAGAACATCTTGAGCATTTATGTGTTGTTTTTAAAGCTCTACGAGAGGCATATTTATTTGGTAACCTTGACAAGTGCACCTTTTGCACAGATCGTGTTTCTTTTCTTGGCTATGTTGTTACTCCACAGGGAATTGAGGTTGACAAAGCCAAGGTGGAAGCTATACAAGGGTGGCCGGTACCAACGACTATCACCCAAGTGCGGAGTTTTCTAGGACTTGCTGGGTTCTATCGTCGCTTTGTGCGGGATTTCAGCACCATTTCTGCACCATTAAATGAGCTTACGAAGAAGGGAGTCGCATTTTCTTGGGACACCAAACAAGAGAATGCCTTCAACATGTTGAAAGATAAGTTGACACATGCACCTCTTCTCCAACTTCCTGATTTTAATAAGACTTTTGAACTTGAATGTGATGCTAGTGGAATTCAATTGGGTGGTGTTTTGTTACAAGAAGGTAAACCCATTGCATATTTTAGTGAGAAACTAAGTGGACCTGTTCTGAATTATTCTACTTTTGATAAGGAATTGTATGCTCTTGTGCGGACATTAGAAACATGGCAGCATTATTTGTGGCCCAAAGAATTTGTTATTCATTCTGATCATGAATCATTGAAGCATATTCGTAGTCAAGGAAAACTGAACTGTAGACATGCTAAGTGGGTTGAATTTATTGAATCTTTTCCTTATGTCATTAAGCACAAGAAAGGGAAAGAGAATATCATTGCTGATGCTTTGTCTAGGAGATATACTTTATTGACACAACTTGACTATAAGATCTTTGGTCTGGAAACAATTAAGCAACAATATGTACATGATAATGATTTAAAAGATGTATTGCTGCAATGTAAAGATGGAAAGGCATGGAATAAATTTGTTCTTAATGATGGCTTTATGTTTAGAGCTAACAAGCTATGCATTCCAGCTAGCTCCGTTCGTTTGTTGTTGCTTCAGGAAGCGCATGGAGGTGGCTTGATGGGACATTTTGGAGCAAAGAAGACAGAGGACATACTTGCTGGTCATTTCTTTTGGCCAAAGATGAGGAGAGATGTGGAGAGATTTGTTTCTCGCTGCACGACTTGTCAAAAGGCGAAGTCGCGATTAAATCCACACGGTTTGTATATGCCTCTACCTGTTCCTAATGCTCCTTGGGAAGATATTTCTATGGATTTTGTTTTGGGATTGCCAAGGACTAGGAAGGGTCGTGATAGTGTTTTTGTGGTTGTGGATAGATTTTCTAAGATGGCACACTTTATACCTTGTCATAAAACTGATGATGCTACACATATTGCTGATTTGTTCTTTCGAGAAGTTGTTCGTTTGCATAGTGTGCCAAATACAATTGTTTCTGATCGAGATGCTAAATTTCTTAGCCATTTTTGGAGAACTTTATGGGCTAAATTAGGGACTAAGCTTTTATTTTCTACCACATGTCATCCCCAAACTGATGGTCAAACTAAAGTTGTGAATAGAACTTTGTCTACTATGTTAAGGGCTGTTTTAAAGAAGAATATTAAGATGTGGGAAGATTGTTTGCCTCATATTGAGTTTGCTTATAATCGTTCATTGCATTCTACTACAAAGATGTGATGAGGACATCACCGGCTTAGATATGACCATGCCAACCACTTCTATACCAAAGGTGAAACCATTCTATATGAGGTTTATTATTGTTACATTTGATGAATGGGTGCTGCACTATGAAGTGTGTATGTTTTCATTTTCAGAATTGCTTACATGGATCAAGGAAGGGTTAGGTTGCATATGGAAAGCATGGATGGTCAATGAAGTTGATTGGGGACCAAATCCAAGTGTTCCTAACGTTCTCCACCAGGCCACCACGTCACATTGAATCCAAGGAAACAAAGAGTCCAAGTCCAACACGTTTTGGAAAGTTCAATTCGGACTGCAGAAGAGTCCAAACTTGCGATGGTTGCCACGACTTCATACGGACTCCGATTGGGACGTTATAGGACTTTTTGGAAAGCTTATCAAGTCTACTTTCCAATGGGTTCGGACTCATACCTATATCCTATCAGATGCGTGCGCAGTAGACAATTTAATACCGAGATCTTTTCAGCCAACGGTGCTGCGTCACCCTATTTTGGGCCGATGGCCCGTGTATCAAGTTGAGTCCATTAGGGACTCATCCTAGGGTTGTAGGACGACACTAGGACCCTTGTGGTCGTCCTCCCTCCTCCTTATATCCCCCTAGAGCCGCCACAAACAGATTGGGTTTTGTTTAGATGAAAGTTTAGTTGCTGCTACTTCCTTGTAGACGCGTGTGTCGACTAGACCATCCGTTCTACTTGATTCGGAACCCCACCTTCATGTGTATCACATCTGATCCTTCATCTCTTATTTGCAATTGAGTGCTTGTTCTACTTGTTCTTGCTTGTTCTTCGATTGCTTGCAGGAATAACCCTAGTGGTTTGGTTGGTTGTGATCCGCAAGATCGTGAGCAACCGCTGGAATTGGTGTATCGATCGCTAAGGCGCAGCGTCCTTGGATGGTTGTAGTCGGATCGTGAACGTCTCTCCAGTCAAATCGATGTTATTTATCTCCACCGAAAGATCGGGACACCCATACACTCATCAAGTGGTATCAGAGAGCAAGGTTTCATCGGTGAGAGATTTCAGTTTGCTTTTAATTTCCTAAAGTCCAGAAAAAGCCAACAAAAAATAGTAGATTCGTTTCCCATAATCCCATAGACCTTTTGAGCCTTTTACTAGTATTGATTAGTTCGGGCTTGTTGACTTTGGTTTACATCGGTTGAGTCGTGTTGCTGGTCTTAGGGTTAGGCTTTTAGAGTTTCGAGTTCTTGTCACGTTTTGGTCACTATATTTGTATACATATCCACTGTCATCACCACCACCATACATCTTTCCACTACATCATATATATTTCTTTTGCAATCGTTGCTACCATATACATCTTCGCTGCACCATATCCATTCACATTTTTTTTCACATCCAGATCTGATTTAGGCACACAAAAAAAATATCAGCATTGCTAGTTCTTTAAGAAAGAAAACACATTGTTACGTTGCTTATTGGAATCTGATTTGTCAAGATCCAATTTTGTTATAGTTGTGCAAAGTAAAAGAAAAGAAGAAGAAAAAAATCAGAAAGAAAATAGAAAAAAAAGAAGAAAAGAAGAGAGAGAAAGAGAAAAGAAAGAAAAGAAGAGAGGAGGAAAAGAAAGGGAGTGTTTTGCTTGCTATTCTTGTGCCTTGTTTTTGCTGTACCGTGACTTCGTTTGTGTCTAGGCTCGCGTCTCTAGCACTGTCTAGCCTAGGACCAGCACGGTACCTCTCGTTGAACGATCTCTCAACTTGCTTTTGCAACTAATGTGGTGCTAGTACTTCCTTGCACATTATTTTTTAGCCCTCCTATAGCTCCACATATCCGGATACAGCTTGACAGGTGTTGTTGCTACGGTGTCGATACACTACATCCAAGGTTTCCGACTTGCTGGTTGCTGCAACCCCCTGTTTTGTTGGGTAAGAACTTGTAAGAATTTGTTTGATCAAGTTGAGAGTGAGAGAATTACAACAACCATATCCTACTAGTTGATAGGAACATAAATACTATTGTGTATATTTCTTGTTATCTCCTAATCATGGCAGGAATCTACATGGAAAAAGGAGATGATCAGATTGTCTATTCCAATCACTTTGCTAGGGGTGTGACAAGTGATAACCATGCTACTCATGAGGTATGTGATGTTTGGTTTGATAAAATAAAATCTGCACTACCTTATTTTGAAGGAAACTATGATCCTTATGCATATATTGAATGGGAGCTACATGTAGACAAGGAATTTAAAAAGTATGATCTATCTGAAAAACAAAAGGTTAAAGTTGCTTCAAGTGTTCTTATTAAGTATGCTTTAACTGAGTGGAAACACCTTTGTAGATTTGCTAATGCTCCTCAATCATGGAAAGATATGAAAAGACATTTTAGAGATGTTTTTGTTCCTATCTATTATTCTGATATTTTGTATGGAAAATTGCAATCTATAAAACAAGAAAACAAAACTGTAGCAGAATACTTAGATAGACTGAAATTATGTTTGCTACGTTGTGGCTTTGAAGAAAACGATGAGTTTCTAGAACATAGATTTTTGCAAGGTCTTAATGTGCAAATTCAGAATATCCTTGTTGATAAACATTATAAGACTTTTGGTGAGTTGTTTGATCTTGCTTGTGAATTTGAAATAACACTAAAAACAGATCTCACAAATACTATAGAAGCATATGTCTCTCCTATTACTAACAATTTGCAGCAAGCGGATGCCAATATACCAATGGGCATTGATCAATCTGAGATTAGAGGTGACATATTAAACGAGAGCATGAATCTAGCTGCAAGAACACCATTTGCGAAGAGCATCAAAGGTAAGTTAGATGGTTGTAACATAAATCAAGGTGAGCATGCTTTAGTTGAACTGCATTTGTCCACTAATCTTGATATCCTAGATCAACCAATAGTGGAACCCACCGCTGATTTTCCTTTGTCACACTTTCATATGCTTGATATTCCATGTGACAAAGAAGAGTTGTGTGATAATGATTTACTTATATCCATACCACAACTACCAAATAAAGCTAAAAATTCTAAATCAATGAGTGATGAATTCCAGCATATTGTTCATATTGTAAATGAAAAAGAAGAAGTTCAATTGCTTTCATCTTTACATACAATAGGGTACATTGAGTTCAAGGATCATTGTGAGCTTAGCGATTTGCAGAATAATCTGATTGCTAGATTTGAATTGCCATGTTCTTCTAATATCAGTTTTCATGGTATTGGCAAATATAATTATGAAGATGAGTATATGGTAAACCGAATTTACATTTGCTCAAATATACAAACTCCTTTTATAGTGAACAGAACTAATCAATTAGAAGTATGCAATAACAATAACCATGCCATGTCAAGCTTCCCTAGTTTTATTTTAAAGAAACAGGATAACTATCAAGAATGGGAGCATGGTTTGCTTGTATCTACAACACATCCTCCGACAGTGGTCAAACCGAGGACGGTTTGCTGTCAAGAAAGGGAGAATGATGAGGACATCACCGGCTTAGATATGACCATGCCAACCACTTCTATACCAAAGGTGAAACCATTCTATATGAGGTTTATTATTGTTACATTTGATGAATGGGTGCTGCACTATGAAGTGTGTATGTTTTCATTTTCAGAATTGCTTACATGGATCAAGGAAGGGTTAGGTTGCATATGGAAAGCATGGATGGTCAATGAAGTTGATTGGGGACCAAATCCAAGTGTTCCTAACGTTCTCCACCAGGCCACCACATCACATTGGATCCAAGGAAACAAAGAGTCCAAGTCCAACACGTTTTGGAAAGTTCAATTCGGACTGCAGAAGAGTCCAAACTTGCGACGGTTGCCACGACTTCATACGGACTCCGATTGGGACGTTATAGGACTTTTTGGAAAGCTTATCAAGTCTACTTTCCAATGGGTTCGGACTCATACCTATATCCTATCAGATGCGTGCGCAGTAGACAATTTAATACCGAGATCTTTTCTGCCAACGGTGCTGCGTCACCCTATTTTGGGCCGATGGCCCATGTATCAAGTTGAGTCCATTAGGGACTCATCCTAGGGTTGTAGGACGACACTAGGACCCTTGTGGTCGTCCTCCCTCCTCCTTATATCCCCTAGAGCCGCCACAAACAGATTGGGTTTTGTTTAGATGAAAGTTTAGCTGCTGCTACTTCCTTGTAGACGCGTGTGTCGACTAGACCATCCGTTCTACTTGATTCGGAACCCCACCTTCATGTGTATCACATCTGATCCTTCATCTCTTATTTGCAATTGAGTGCTTGTTCTTCTTGTTCTTGCTTGTTCTTCGATTGCTTGCAGGAATAACCCTAGTGGTTTGGTTGGTTGTGATCCGCAAGATCGTGAGCAACCGCTGGAATTGGTGTATCGATCGCTAAGGCACAGCGTCCTTGGATGGTTGTAGTCGGATCGTGAACGTCTCTCCAGTCAAATCGTAGTTATCTATCTCCACCGAAAGATCGGGACACCCATACACTCATCAATATGTGCCCATTTAAGGTTGTTTATGGCTTGTTACCACGTGTTCCTATTGATTTAATGCCTCTACCAACTTCTGAAAAATTGAATTTTGATGCTAAGCAACGTGCTGAGTTGATGTTAAAATTGCATGAAACAACTAAAGAAAACATAGAGCGCATGAATGCTAAGTATAAGCTTGCTGGTGATAAAGGTAGAAGGAAATTGATCTTTGAACCTAGTGATTTGGTTTGGTTGCATTTGAGAAAGGATCGGTTTCCTAAATTGAGAAAATCTAAATTGCTGCCTAGAGCTGATGGACCATTTAAAGTGCTAACATGAATTAATGAGAATGTATATAAGCTTGATCTTCCTGTAGCTTTTGGGGTTAGTCCCACATTTAACATTGCAGATTTGAAACCATATTTGGGAGAGGAAGATGAGCTTGAGTCGAGGACGACTCAAATGCAAGAAGGGGAGGATGATGAGGACATCAACACAACAATACAATCTCCAGCACCACTTGGTCCTATTACTCGTGCTCCTGCCCGTGAACTCAACCATCAAGTAAGTTCATTCTTAAACTCTAGTCCATTATATTTATACAATGGAGACACGTGCGCTCTTGTTTTGCTTAGGAACGATGGGGAGGATCAGCAGGGCAAGGGATGGGCACCGACTGGATTTGGACTGCAGGATAGCGCCAACTTGTGATGGATGCCACGACTTCATACGGACTCCGATTGGGACGTTCTAGCACTTTTTGGAAATCTTATCAAGTCTACATTCCAACGAATCCATAAGAATGGCTATACCTTATGAGATGCGTCCAGAGTCATCGTTTTTGTACCGAGACCTTTTCTGTCCACCGGTACTGCGTCACATTATTTTGGGCCGATGGCCCATGTATCAAGTTGGGTCCATTAGGGACGTGTCCTAGGGTTGGAGAACAACCCCAACACCCTTGTGGTCGTTCTCTCAACAGGTTATAAGTACTTAGAGCCGCCATAAAACAGATTAGGTTTTCTTTCGTCGAGTTAGCTATTGCTACCGCCTTTCAGCGCGCGTGTTGGATCAACCGTCCGTCTGATTGTCATCAGAACCTCACCATATTGTGTTCTCAGATTGAAACCTTCATATTCATCTTGCAATTGAGTACTTGTTCTTGCTTGTTCTTCGATTGCTTGCAGGAATAACCCTAGGGGTTTGGTTGGTTGTGATCCGCAAGATCGTGAGCAACCGCTGGTATTGGTGTATCGATCGCTAAGGCGCAGCATCCTTGGATAGTTGTAGTCGGATCGTGAACGTCGTTCCAGTCAAATCGAAGTTATCTATCTCCACCGAAAGATCGGGACACCCATACACTCATCAAGTTGGTAATTAGAGCAAGGTTTATCGGTGAAAGATCGTGACAACCATCGGAGGTGGTGTATCGGTTGCTAAGGTGCAGCGTCCGTGGAGCATCCGGTGTGGCCAACACTATTACTAGTGCTATGGTACGCTCGGCGCAAACCATGCACATATCTTGTGCCGAAACAAACACAATTCTCTTGATGGAGCGAAACAAGCTTGCACAAGATAGATCTCACCTAGGATAACACCCGGTGTGCCCAACACCATTACCATTGCTATGGTATGCTCGATGCAAACCGTACACCTATCTTGTGCCGAAACAAACACAAGTCTCTTGATGGAGAAAAAAAATATTCCACATGATAGATCTCACATAGGAGTAACATCTGGTGTTTGCAACACCATTACCATTGCTATGGTATGCTCGACGCAAACCGTGCACCTACCTTGTGCTGAAACAAACACAAGTCTCTTGATGGACCAAAACAACATTCCACATGTTAGATCTCACCTACGAGTAACATCTAGTGTGCTTACCATTACCATTGCTGTGGTACGCTCGGCGCAAACCATGCAAATATTTGTGCCGAAACAAACATAAGTCTCTAGATAGAACAAAACAAGATTCCACATGATAGATCTCACATAGGAGTAACATCTGGTGTTTCCAACACCATTACCATTGTTATGGTACGCTTGACGCAAACAGTGCACCTATCTTGTGCCAAAAGAAACACGAGTCCCTTGATGGAGCAAAACAAGCTTCCACAAGATAGATCTCACCTAGGACTAACATCCGGTGTGCCCAACACCATTACTAGTGCTATGGTACGCTCGGCGCAAACCATGCACATATCTTGTGCCGAAACAAACAAAAGCCTCTTGATGCAGCAAAACAAGATCCCACATGATAGGATCTCACCTAGGATAACATCCGGTGTGCCCAACACCATTACCATTGCTATCGTACGCTCGGCGCAAACCGTGCACCTATCTTGTTCTGAAACAAACACAAGTCTCTAGATGGAGCAAAACAAGATTCCACATGATAGAT
This sequence comes from Microstegium vimineum, assembly GCA_022036555.1. Taxonomy (NCBI): domain Eukaryota; kingdom Viridiplantae; phylum Streptophyta; class Magnoliopsida; order Poales; family Poaceae; genus Microstegium; species Microstegium vimineum. The sequence goes on from CM039123.1 coordinate 25,399,646, forward strand.
CTCACATAGGAGTAACATCTGGTGTTTCCAACACCATTACCATTGGTATGGTACGCTTGGCGCAAACCGTGCACCTATCTTGTGCCAAAATAAACACAAGTCTCTTGATGGAGCAAAAAAAGATTCTACATGATAGATCGAACCTAGGACTAACATCCGGGGTGACCAACACCATTACAATTTCAATGGTATGCTCGGCGCAAACCGTGCACCTAGCTTGTGCCGAAACAAACACAAGTCTCTTGATGGAGCAAAACAATATTCCACTTGATAGATCTCACCTAGGATAACATCCGGTGTGCCCAACACCATTACCATTGCAATGGTACGCTCGGCGCAAACCGTGCACCTATCTTGTGCCGAAACAAACACAAGTCTCTTGATGGAGCAAAACAATATTCCACATGTTAGATCTCACCTACGAGTAACATCTAGTGTGCTTACCATTACCATTGCTATGGTACGCTCGGTGCAAACCATGCAAATATCTTGTGCCGAAACAAACACAAGTCTCTAGATGGAGCAAAACAAGATTCCACTTGATAGATCTCACCTAGGATAACATCCGGTGTGCCCAACACCATTACCATTGCTATGGTACGCTCGACGCAAACCATGCACCTATCTTGTTCCAAAACAAACACAAGTCTCTAGATGGAGCAAAATAAGATTCCACATGATAGATCTCACATAGGAGTAACATCTGGTGTTTCCAACACCATTACCATTGTTATGGTACGCTCGGCGCAAAACGTGCACCTATCTTGTACCAAAATAAATACAAGTCTCTTAATGGAGCGAAACAAGATAAACATGATAGGTCTAACCTAGGACTAACATCCGGTGTGCCCAACACCATTACTATGGTACGCTCGGCGCAAACCATGCACATAACTTGTGCCGAAACAAACACAAGTCCCTTGATGGAGCAAAACAAGATTCCTAATGATAGATCTCACCTAGGACTAACATCTGGTGTGCCCAACACCATTACTAGTGCTATGGTACGCTCGGCGCAAACCATGCACATATCTTGTGCCGAAACAAACACAAGTCTCTTGATGCAGCAAAACAAGATTCCACATGATAGATCTCACCTAGGATAACATCCGGTGTGCCCAACACCATTACCATTGCTATCGTACGCTAAGCGCAAACCGTGCACCTATCTTGTTCCGAAACAAACACAAGTCTCTAGATGGACCAAAACAAGATTCCACATGATAGATCTCACATAGGAGTAACATCTGGTGTTTCCAACACCATTACCGTTGGTATGGTACGCTTGGCGCAAACCGTGCACCTATCTTGTGCCAAAACAAACACAAGTCTCTTGATGGAGCGAAAAAAGATTCTACATGATAGATCGAACCTAGGACTAACATCCGGGGTGACCAACACCATTACAATTTCTATGGTATGCTTGGCGCAAACCGTGCACCTAGCTTGTGCCGAAACAAACACAAGTCTCTTGATGGAGCAAAATGATATTCCACTTGATAGATCTCACCTAGGATAACATCCGGTGTGCCCAACACCATTACCATTGCTATGGTATGCTCGGCGCAAACTGTGCACCTATCTTGTGCCGAAACAAACACAGTCTCTTGATGGAGAAAAACAAGATTCCACATGATAGATCTCACATAGGAGTAAGATCTGGTGTTTCCAACACCATTACCATTGGTATGGTATGCTTGGCGCAAACCGTGCACCTATCTTGTGCCAAAACAAACACAAGTCGCTTGATGGAGCAAAACAAGATTCCACGTGATAGATCTTACCTAGGATAACAACCGGTGTGCCCAACACGATTACCATTGCTCTGGTACGCTCGGTGCAAACCATGCAAATATCTTGTGCCGAAACAAATACAAGTCTCTAGATGGAGCAAAACAAGATTCCACATGATAGATCTCACATAGGAGTAACATCTGGTGTTTCCAACACCATTACCATTGGTATGGTACGCTTGGCGCAAACCGTGCACCTATCTTGTGCCAAAACAAAGACAAGTCTCTTGATGGAGCAAAACAAGATTCTACATGTTAGATCGAACCTAGGACTAACATCCGGGGTGACTAAGGAAGGAATACAAGGTTGCTACGCTAGCCGGAAAATAAAACTTTTCGACCTCATAAACCAGGATCTACTGCTAGTTATAGGTTACGGGATTACCACTAGACGTGCAGGTGCAGCAGAAGACGACTTGATGTAGTCGTGCGCGTCGCAGCAGGCAGTGCAGTTGCGTGGTCGTCCGTCTCAACGTCCCCTTCGCGCGGTTCATCCTTGTGCTCCAGATGCAGCACCTCCGAGGAATCCCACACGTACAGGGAGGAAGCGTTGCGCCTCCGGACTGCTAGGTCCGCGAGGAGCAAAAGGCGCGAGCATGGGGAGGCGACGGCGGCTGCCAAAAGGCGTAGATCTATCTCGCCCCGTGCCCACCCCTTGCTTATATAGGCGTCCTAACGAGCTCCCACGTTGGAGGCCCATTAGTAACCCTAAACCTAGTCTAATTCGGGTGCAACCCGAATTAGGCTTCCAGCCCTTTAAGCGTGTGACCCTATGGGGCTCACGCATACATAGACATGGCCCAAGTACTCTTACTCGACCAATAGTTGATAGCGGCCTCTAGCAAGGCGTGTCAACTCCTATGCATACGCTATGATCATATCAGACGAACCACTATGACCATGTACAAGTTATTCCCTTTGCCTCTCGATATATGGTTCAACTCGTGGGTTAACAATTAACCCAAGCACGGCCATGCATTTGTTGATCCAATCACATGAGTGATCCAGTGATATCTCTCTCACGAAGAGAGGGGCAAATTCCATTTTGATTGTCTATGTCTCATAGCATGTTTCCCGACCACCCAACGACCACCTTTATAACTACCCAATAACGGAGTAGCGTTTGATAGTCCCTAAGTAGATCGTTTCACATCTTGAGTACATACCACAATCTCAGGTCTAAGGACATAACGTACATGACATGAATAGAGACTTTTTCTTGTTGGGTCAGTCCAGCCTACATGTCTCACATGTGCCCACATTATTAGTTTGACATCTCCATGTCTATGACTTGTGAAACATAGCCATCAACTAATACATGTGCTGGTCTAATATTCAAGTGTGCTCTTACAAGAATGCCGACCAGGGACAACTTTTAGAATAACCATTCAGGTAATTGAGTTCCACAAACAATTCACATAATCGTCAATCAATACTCATTGTCTATAATGGATATTCAAAGAACACTTTATTAATCATGGATACAATCGGAATATAATCATCTACATGATTAGCTCTAGGGCATATTCCTAACAACTAACACCATTACTGATGACGACCCGTAGGGTTTGCTGTCTGATCTTTCGATGAGAGATGGTGGATAACTCGATTGGTGAATGGAGATGACGTTCACGGCTCGACTACAACCATCCACGGACGCTGCGCCTTAGCAACCGATACACCACATCCGATGGTTGTCGCGATCTTGCGGTGTGACAACCAGCCACTAGGGTGAAGGAATACGAGGTTGCTACGCTAGCCGAAAACAAAAACTTTTCGACCTCATAAACCAGGATCTACTGCTAGTTACAGGTTACGGGATTACCACTAGACGTGCAGGTGCAGCGGAAGACGACTTGATGTAGTCGTGCGCGTCGCAGCAGGCAGTGCAGTTGCGTGGTCGTCCGTCTCAATCTCCCCTTCGCGTGGTTCGTCCTTGTGCTCCAGATGCAGCACCTCCGAGGAATCCCACACGTGCAGGGAGGAAGCGTTGCAACTCCGGACTGCTAGGTCCGCGAGGAGCAAAAGGCGCGAGCGTGGGGAGGCGACGGCGGCTGCCAAAAGGCGTGGATCAATATCGCCCTGCGCCCACCCCTTGCTTATATAGGCGTCCTAACGAGCTCCCACGATGGAGGCCCATTAGTAACCCTAAACCTAGTCTAATTCGGGTGCAACCCGAATTAGGCTTCCAGCCCTTTAAGCGTGCGACCCTATGGGCTCACGCATACATAGACATGGCCCAAGTACTCTTACTCGCCCAATAGTTGATAGCGGCCTCTAGCAAGGCGTGTCAACTCCTATACATACGCTATGATCATATCAGACGAACCACTATGACCATGTACAAATTATTCCCTTTGCCACTCGATATATGGTTCAACTCGTGGGTTAACACTTAACCCAAGCACGGCCATGCATTTGTTGATCCAATCACATGAGTGATCCAGTGATATCTCTCTCATGAAGAGAGGGGCAAATTCCATCTTAATTGTCTATGTCTCACAGCATGTTTCCTGACCACCCAATGACCACCTTTATAACTACCCAATTACGGAGTAGCGTTTGATAGTCCCTAAGTAGATCGTTTCACATCTTGAGTACATACCACAATCTCAGGTCTAAGGACACAACGTACATGACATGAATAGAGACTTTCTCTGTTGGGTCAGTCCAGCCTACATGTCTCACATGTGCCCACATTATTAGTTTGACATCTCCATGTCTATGACTTGTGAAACATAGCCATCAACTAATACATGTGCTGGTCTAATATTCAAGTGTGCTCTTACAAGAATGCCGACCAAGGACAACTTTTAGAATAACCATTCAGGTAATTGAGTTCCACAAACAATTCACATAATCGTCAATCAATACTTGTTGTCTATAATGGATATTCAAAGAACACTTTATTAATCATGGATACAATCGGAATATAATCATCTACATGATTAGCTCTAGGGCATATTCCTAACATAGGGCTCCCGTCCTGCAAGCAATCGAAGAACCAGCAAGAACAAGATGGACAAGCACTCAATTTCAAGATGAATATGAAGGGTTTAATCTGAGGACACAATATGGTGAGGTTCTGATGACAATCAGACGGACGGTTGATCCAACACGCGCGCTGAAAGGCGGTAGCAATGGCTAACTCGACGAAACAAAACCTAAACTGTTTGTGACTGCTCTAAAGACTTATAGGAGTTGGGAGGAAGACCACAAGGGTGTTGGGGTCGTTCTCCAACCCTAGGATGCATCCCTAATGGACCCAACTTGATACATGGGCCATCAGCCCAAATTAAGGTGACGCAGCACCGGTGGATAGAAAAGGACTCGGTACAAAAATGACTACTCTGTATGTGTCCAATAAGATATAGACTTGGTTCTAGATCCGTTGGAAAGTAGACTTGATAAGCTTTCCAAAAAGTGTGAGAATGTCCCAATCAGAGTCTGTATGAAGTCGTGGCATCCATCACAAGTTGGTGCTGTCCTGCAGTCCAAATCCAGCTAGAGCCCATCCCGTGTCCTGCTGATCCTCTCCATTGTTCCTGAGCAAAACAAGAGTGCACGTGTCTCCATTGTCTATATATAATGGACAAGAGTTTGAGAATAAACTTACTTGATGGTTGAGTTCACGGGTATGAGCACAAGTAATAGGACCAAGTGGTGCTGGAGATGGTGTTGGTGTGGTGTTGATGTCCTCATCAATTACCATTGCTATGGTATGCTCGGCGCAAACCGTGCACCTAGCTTGTGCCAAAACAAACACAAGTCTCTTGATGGAGCAAAGCAATATTCCACTTGATAGATCTCTCCTAGGATAACATCCGGTGTGCCCAACACCATTACAATTGCTATGGTAAGCTCGGCGCAAACCGTGCACCTATCTTGTGCCGAAACAAACACAAGTCTCTTGATGGAGCAAAACAATATTCCACATGTTAGATCTCACGTAGGAGTAACATCTAGTGTGCCCAACACCATTACCATTGCTATGGTACGCTCGGTGCAAACCAAGCAGATATCTTGTGCTGAAACAAACACAAGTCTCTAGATGGAGCAAAACAAGATTCCACATGATAGATCTCACATAGGAGTAACATCTAGTGTTTCCAACACCATTACCATTGTTATGGTACGCTTAGCGCAAACCGTGCACCTATCTTGTGCCAAAACAAACACAAGTCCCTTGATGCAGCGAAACAAGAGTCCAGATGATAGGTCTCTCCTAGGAGTAACATCCTGTGTGCCAAACACATTACCATTGCTATGGTACGCTCGGCGCAAAACATGCACCTATCTTGTGCCAAAACAAACACAAGTCTCTTGATGGAGCGAAACAAGATTCTACATGATAGGTGTAACCTAGGACTAACATCTGGTGTACCAAACACCATTACTAGTGCTATGGTACGCTCGGCGCAAACCATGCACATATCTTGTGCCAAAACAAACATAAGTCTCTTGATGGAGCAAAACAAGATTCCTAATGATAGATCTCACCTAGGATAACATTCGGTGTGCCCAACACCACTACCATTGCTATGGTACGCTCGGCGCAAACCGTGCACCTATCTTGTTCCGAAACAAACACAAGTCTCTAGATGGAGCAAAACAAGATTCCACATGATAGATCTCACATAGGAGTAACATCTAGTGTTTCCAACACCATTACCATTGGTATGGTACGCTTGGCGCAAACCGTGCACCTATCTTGTGCCAAAACAAACACAAGTCTCTTGATAGAGCGAAACAAGATTCTACATGATAGATCAAACCTAGGACTAACATCCGGGGTGTCCAACACCATTACCATTGCTATGGTATGCTCGGTGCAAACCGTGCACCTACCTTGTGCCGAAACAAACACAAGTCTCTTGATGGAGCAAAACAATATTCCACATGATAGATCTCACCTAGGATAACATCCGGTGTGCCCAACACCATTACCATTGCTATGGTACGCTTGGCGCAAACCGTGCACCTATCTTGTGCCGAAACAAACACAAGTCTCTTGATGGAGCAAAACAATATTCCACATCCTAGGAGTAACATCTAGTGTGCCCAACACCATTACCATTTCTAGGGTACGCTCGGTGCAAAATATTCACATATTTTGTGCCGAAACAAACACAAGTCTCTAGATGGAGCAAAACAAGATTCCACATGATAGATCTCACATAGAAGTAACATCTGGTGTTTCCAACACCATTACCATTGTTATGGTACACTTTGTGCAAACCGTGCACCTATCTTGTGCCAAAACAAACTCAAGTCCCTTCATGGAGCGAAACAAGAGTCCACATGATAGGTCTCACCTAGGAGTAACATCGAGTGTGCCGAACACCATTTCCATTGCTATGGTACGCTCGGCGCATACCGTACACCTATCTTGTGCCAAAACAAACACAAGTCTCTTGATGGAGCAAAACAATATTCCACATGATAGATCTCACCTAGGATAACATCCGATGTCACCAACACCATTACCATTGCTATGGTATGCTCGGCACAAACCGTGCACCTATCTTGATGAGGACATCAACACAACAATACAATCTCCAGCACCCCTTGGTCCTATTACTCGTGCTCGTGCCCGTGAACTCAACCATCAAGTAAGTTCATTCTTAAACTCTAGTCCATTATATTTAGACAATGGAGACACGTGCACTCTTGTTTTGCTTAGGAACGATGGGGAGGATCAGCAGGGCAAGGGATGGGCACCAACTAAATTTGGACTGCAGGATAGCACCAACTTGTGATGGATGCCACGACTTCATACGGACTCCAATTGGGACGTTCTAACACTTTTTGGAAAGCTTATCAAGTCTACATTCCAACGGATCCAGAAGCATGGCTATAACTTATCAGATACGTCCAGAGTCATCGTTTTTTTTACCGAGACCTTTTCTGTACACCGGTGCTGCGTCACCTTATTTTGGGCCGATGGCCCATGTATCAAGTTGGGTCCATTAGGGACATGTCCTAGGGTTGGAGAACGACCCCAACACCCTTGTGGTCGTTCTCTCAACAGGTTATAAGTACTTAGAGCCGCCGTAAACAGATTAGGTTTTGTTTCGTCGAGTTAGCTATTGCTACTGCCTTTCAACGCGCGTGTTGGATCAACCGTCCGTCTGATTGTCATCAGAACCTCACCATATTGTGTTCTCAGATTGAAACCTTTATATTCATCTTGCAATTGAGTACTTGTTCATCTTGTTCCTACTGGTTCTTCGATTGCTTGCAGGACGGGAGCCCTAGTGGCTGGTTGTCGCACCGCAAGATCACGGCAGCCATCGGAGGTGGTGTATCGGTTGCTAAGGCGCAGCATCCTTGAACAGTTGTAGTCGAGCCGTGAACATCATATCCATCCACCAATCGAGTTATCCACCAACTCTCATCGAAAGATCGGACTGCGAACCCTACGGGTCACTATCACGCTGCACAAATTGCCACCACCAACGATAGCCTCCAGCAAGCAGCTATCAACGTGCCCTACCACATGAGCCACTACCATGAAACATTGATGAGGACATGCCAGCTCATCATGTCAACATGAAGAAGATTCACCATCTTATACAAATGATATAAATCATGGTCCAACATGTAGTCGTGCCTAAACTACATGAAGAGGTGAATTCATTCCTAGCTGAAATTAACTTTAATAATTCTAAGAATGTTATACTACCTAAGTGTTCTACTTTTATTGTACTTAGGTATATACATTAAGAAGAGAATGTTACTCTACATGAAGAAAAGCTACAGACAAAAAACAGACCAGTTCTCTCAAGAAGAATCGGACCTGTCCAAAATGGACCAGTTTAGTTCCAAAACAGACCAGTTAAAGAAATGCTCATATCTCTGCACTCCGCGAAGATTTTGAGGCTCATGAAGAAATTTTGGAAAGCTCATGAAGTCTATTTTCCATTGCAACAAACCCCACACCCTTTGGACGTGCCAATCTGGAGATATACACAATTTAGTTAAGACTACTCAGAAGGCCAACAGTTTCACAGGACAGAATGTTGGTTTAACTTCTCCTGTGAAACTGTACCATTCTATAATGTTTCTTGATGCATGGTATACATGTATGGAAAGATATTCAAGTCTACTTTCACACGCAACAAACGGTTCGTCAATTGGACTTCCAAATAAGGAGTTATGGTCAGTTTAGTGGAAACTGCTCTGGAGGCCAACAGTCACGCGAAGCCACTTCGGGAAGCCATCTCGCGGTGACCTTTCACATAGCCTTCCTTCAGAAACTTTGTTTCATTTTCACACCTATCTAGGAGGGTTGTTCCTAGTATATATATCTCCTGCATCACTATTAGAGGACTATTGATAATTTGATAAACAATACCCATTGCAGCCGAGCTGCCGAGTGCTTACTCAAACCTTTGTTCTTCCTTGTTCTTCTTGGACTTGTGAAGTGATTCCTCTGAAATCACCTACTTCGTGCTCTACGGCTTTCGTTCGGCTGCACCGTACTGTGTGGATTAGTTCCGGATTGTGGTTCTACGGTCGTTCGGAGATCGAGTCGAAGTCTTCATGATTTCGATGCCTCTCTCCCCATCGCTTGGTCGCATCCAACCTTGGACAGGTATAAAGCTAGTTATCCCCCACTGTTCGCAGCAAGTTATCTTCTTGATTTGTGACCTACTGTCTTGAAGATTGGGCCAATCCCTTACCGATCCATATCGGGTCTTGTCATGTGATAATCAAAGTTGTGGTTGTCATGGTAGGTCTTACCATCATCCATATATTTACCTTCATTTTATCCATCATATACTACTATTTTTTTCATCACCTAAAGTCCACTAAAAGCCACAAAAAAACCTATAGCCCTTTCGCGGTACTGTTATCTTTGTGCTGTTGTGTTCATCAAGTTGCTAGTTACCATCTTCATATATTCTTGTGTCGTGTTTCATTTGTTCTCCGCACCCCCTGTTAGTATACAAAAAAATTCAGAGTCAAAAAAAAGAAAGAAAAAAAAGAGAAAAGAAGTTGAAGGGGTTTTGTTGCTGTTGTTTGCTAAAAAATTTCAGTTTATAATTCAAGTTGGTGGTGTTTTCGATAGCAGCAACTTCATATCTTTTGAGCACATCAAACCATTTGGGTTGCAGTACCGTACCCTCCCTTGATTAGCCACCTACAGCTACACAAAAAAACTAAAACCGGGACGTTCGATTCGTAATCCTTGCGACCTCTTAATCACTTCCGTTGAACTGCTACACGAGCACAATCATTGTCCTTGAGAACAGGCAAGAACATTGGTAAGTAAGAGGTGAGGTTGTGTGTTTCCACAAATTTACCTATCCACTTTTCTTGCATAAGTGCTAACATGACAGGATCCAATTCTAGTATTCATGGTGGTCGATATGGAGAAAAAGAATCACCAGTCACACGGACTGAGTTTCGTGAACTACAACACTCTTTAGTGGAGGCCATGGAGATGATGTTCGATAAACATCTTCCTGCTGAGGCTATGCGGACTCCACAACAACATAGTCGGTCCAACTCTCGTTGTGGTCTCGTTGTCCATAGTGGACAACATGGGAGAGGTGCTCGTGGGCATAGTTTTCTCCCCGTGTGCTCATTGATGATGAAGATTATTGTATGCCCTCCCAAAGAAAAATTCAGCAAGAGGCACATGGAAGATCATATAGACAATGAAACCCATGTGAGAAAGAGTGCCACCAACCAAAATTAAGTGTGAGAGTTCATAATGAAAATATGAGAGATTCCACTATATGTGAGGAGGATAGCCACAACATTCAGTGTGAGAGAGATACACAAAAATTGAACGAAAAAGAAGATAAATCATGTGAGGAATTATTTACTACTAACATGATAATACCTTCTTCTAGTCTTGTTCATTGTGTGATGCAGGCTCATGAAGCAAAAGATGTGGTGAATTATGACCATCCCCCAATATTTGATGAGGAAGATGAAGTGAAGGTCATGGACAATGATGCATATGCATATGTTGCTTCACAAGATGTTGAAGTGATCGTGCATCAAAACCTATGTGAGAATGAGAGCCACATAGCCAAACTAAGAGAGAGTGAGATTAAAACTGAGTTGTGTGATTCAACCCACCATGAGGTTGAGAGTATCCACAATGCGAGTGTGAGAGATACACCACACAAAAATGGAGAGTTAGAATGCATGTCATATGAGGACATTTGTGAAACTAATACACTTATCTCTACTCCTAGTGTTGTCTTTCCAAATGTGCAGGTTTGCAACGAGAATAAGCAAGAGATGACTACTGTTGACATCACCATACTTGTTGATCAGGACATCCTCCATTATTACCCGTTGGCAAAGACGCAACAAATAATGGGCACTCATCAAGTGGTATTCAGAGCAAGGTTTCATCGGTGAGAGATTTCAGTTTGCTTTTAATTTCCTAAAGTCCAGAAAAAGCCAACAAAAAATAGTAGATTCGTTTCCCATAATCCAACTAGTATTGATTAGTTCGGGCTTGTTGAGTTTGGTTTACATCGGTTGAGTCGTGTTGCTGGTCTTAGGGTTAGGCTTTTAGAGTTTCGAGTTCTTGTCACGTTTTGGTCACTATATCCGCTGTGTTTACCATCACCATATACATCTCCACTACATCATATATATTTCTTTTGCCATCGTTGCTACCATATACATCTTCGCTGCACCATATCCATCCACAATTTTTTTTCACATCCAGATCTGATTTAGGCACACAAAAAATATCAGCATTGCTAGTTCTTTAAGAAAGAAAACACATTGTTACGTTGCTTATTGGAATCTGATTTGTCAAGATCCAATTTTGTTATAGTTGTGCAAAGTGAAAGAAAAGAACAAGAAAAAAAATCAAAAAGAAAATAGAAAAAAAGAAGAAAAGAAGAGAAAGAGAAAGAGAAAAGAAAGAAAAGAAGAGAGGAGGAAAAGAAACGGAGTGTTTTGCTTGCTATTCTTGTGCCGTGACTTTGTTTGTGTCTAGGATCGCGTCTCTAGCACTGTCTAGCCTAGGACTAGCACGGTACCTCCGTTGAACGATCTCTCAACTTGCTTTTGCAACTAATGTGGTGCTAATACTTCCTTGCACATTATTGTTTAGCCCTCCTATAGCTCCACATATCCGGATACAACTTTAGAGGTGTTGTTGCTACGGTGTCGATACACTATTCCAAAGTTTCCGACATGTTGGTTGCTGCCACCTCCTATTTTGCTTGGTAATAACTTGTAAGAGTTTGTTTGAACAGGTTGAGAGTGAGTGAATTACAACAACCACATCCTAATAGTTGATAGGAACATAAATATTATTGTGTATGTTTCTTGTTTTGTTCTAATCATGACAGGAATCTACATGGAAATTGGAGATGATCAGATTGCCTATTCCAATCACTTTGCTAGGGGTGTGACAAGTGATAACCATGCTACTCATGAGGTATGTGATGCTTGGTTTGATGAAATAAAATCTGCAGTACCTTATTTTGAAGGAAACTATGATCCTTATGCATATATTGAATGGGAGCTACATGTAGACAAGGAATTTAAAAAGTATGATCTCTCTGAAAAACAAAAGGTTAAAGTTGCTTCAAGTGTTCTTATTATGTATGCTTTAATTGAGTGGGAACACCTTTGTAGATTTGCTAATGCTCCTCAATCATGGAAAGATATGAAAATATATTTTAGAAATGTTTTTGTTCCTAGCTATTATTCTGATATTTTGTATGGCAAATTGCAATCTATAAAATAAGAAAACAAAACTGTAGAAGAATACTTAGATAGATTGCAGAAGAGTCCAAACTTGCGACGGTTGCCACGACTTCATACGGACTCCGATTGGGACGTTCTAGCACTTTTTGGAAAGATTATCAAGTCTACTTTCCAATGGGTCCGGACTCCTACTGATATCCTGTCAGATGCGTGCGCAGTAGACAATTTAATACCGAGATCTTTTCTGCCAACGGTGCTGCGTCACCCTATTTTGGGCCGATGGCCTGTGTATCAAGTTGAGTCCATTAGGGAGTCATCCTAGGGTTGTAGGACGACACCAGGACCCTTGTGGTCGTCCTCCCTCCTCCTTATATCCCCCTAGAGCCACCACAAACAGATTGGGCCTTTCTCCGAGTGGGTGTGCTTAAGAACTGTTGGGGTCCGGGCAACCTCCATTTATGGGGCCTCGACCAACCCTACCTGGGCCGGATGTATCATTTGATATCAAAGCTGGACCCTTGTTTAAGGGGGTGGGAATGATGAGGACATCCTTCATTATTACCCGTTGGCAAAGACGCAACAAATAATGGGCTAAGTGGCCCAGTTGTAGTCGGGCGGCGAACGTGTGAGCCTTGAATAATCCCACCTTGCTTAGCATGGGAGGAGGAAGCCACCTTAAAAGGGAGAGCCACCCTTCCCCTATCAGACTAGTCTTTTAGGGAGATTGGGCCTTTCTCCGAGTGGGTGTGCTTAAGAACTGTTGGGGTCCGGGCAACCTCAATTTATCGGGCCTCGGCCAACCCTACCTGGGCCGGATGTATCACTTGTTGAGGGAAGTGAGAAGGTCTCCATCTATTCAAACCAATTGTGTGTTGCTCCAAACCTGTACCATGATGAGAAAAATGGTAAAATTTCAGAGGCACAATCCATGATACTTGCACCATTTGAAACTATAAAAGGTAATGAAAACATTTCAGATCTGAATTTGCAAACGAAAATAGATAATTATTGTGATAAAGTAGATGGTTCAGATGGGATTGGCCATATACAAAATATTTGCACTGATTTGATTGATTCACATGCTCATCTATGTGCTGAAGTTTTGCAAGTTGATAACCAATGTTCAAACATATATGATCTTTTCTATGTTTTGATATGGTTAATACACATGATGTTGTGCATGAATATGTGATACATTGTTTGCAAATAGATTTGATAGTGTGAAAATATATACTCATGATGAATTATTCACAAACAAATCTCATCCTTCTTATGTGAGCTATGCCATGTTTGATAAATATGTTGACATCAATAAAATCCTTGTGATTTTTTTAATATATCATCCTTGAAATCTTTGAATACTCCCTACAATTGCATGTTTACATTCAATTTGATTGGACATCATGCTAAAAGTAAGTTCTTTGTTTGTGCTATTTACATAACTTGTGATAAACTTGCTGATTCGAAGTTAAATAAACGTTGTAATAATTATTTTGAGCTATATTTTTCTGAATTTGAGATGAAAAGATTGTTTAGTAATTTCTATAAAGAATCAAAAGTGTTGTTTCCTTATTCATATCTTCTATTTAGAGAAACAAATCTCGAGCAAACATGTTCAATTCTTCCACCAGAAAATTTTCCATCATCATTTAGAACCATAGAGTTTGATAGGTACTCCTTTGAGCTTTATAATAGGCATATCAAGAATGTTTCATTCTTATCTTTTGATATATGTGACCTTGTAAAGATGAAACGCAATAACATGAATGAAATGATTGGGTTGGAAGAAATTTGTGTGTTCCTATGTTCAAAACTACTTGCAGGTTCTTCAAAGTTGAGAGAGTATTTCTTACATGGAAATAATGTGAATGTGAATTATAAACAACCAAATGAACAAAATGAAATAATAGATTATTGGAATTATCATGTAGATCTATCCTCTGTTTTTTCTAGGTTGTTTTCAGGTAAACAAAAGTCATGGACGACTTTTAATAAAGGGAGGGAGAATGATGAGACCGTGCTAAGGCAATTAACATTCACCATTAGTTATAAGTATCCATTCAAGGTGAAAGCTACACTTTATTCAAATTCTTTTTAGCTTCCACCTATACGGCTACTACTTGGTTTATATGATTATAGATTCAAACACCTTGGTGTGACAGAAGAAGGAGACCTTGATGTTATCACAATACTACAAAGCCATGTCCTAGCACAATTCTTTGGACTAGAAGAATTAGAGTCGAGGACGACTCCTTTTCAAGAGGGGGAGGATGATGAGGACATGCCAGCTCATCATATGGTGGAACATGAAGAAGATTCACCATCTTATACAAATGATATAAATCATGGTCCAATTACATGTAGTCATGCCGAAACTACATGAAGAGGTGAATTCATTCCTAGCTAAAATTAACTTTAATAATTCTAAGAATCTTATACTACCTAAGTGTTCTACTTTTATTGTACTTAGGTATAGACATCAAGAGGAGAATGTTACTCTATATGAAGAAAAGCTACAGACAAAAAACAGACCAGTTCTCTCAAGAAGAATCGGACCTGTCCAAAACGGATCAGTTTAGTTCTAAAATGGACCAGTTAAAGAAATGCTTATATCTCTGCACTCCGAGAAGATTTTGAGGCTCATGAAGACATTTTGGAAAGATCATCAAGTCTATTTTCCAATACAATAAACCCCACACCTTTTGGATGTGCCAATCGGGAGATATACACGATTTAGTTAAGACTACTCGGAAGGCCAATAGTTTCACAGGACAGAATGTTGGTTTAACTTCTCCTAGAAACTGTATCATTCTATAATGTTTCGTGATGCATGGTATACATGTATGGAAAGATCTTCAAGTCTACTTTCACACGCAACAAACGGTTCGTCAATTGGACTTCCCAATAAGGAGTTATGGTCAGTTTAGTGGAAACTGCTCTGGAGGCCAACAGTCACGCGAAGCCACTTCGGAAAGCCATCTCGCGGTGACCTTTCACATAGCCTTCCTTCAGAAACTTTGTTTCATTTTCACACCTATCTAGGAGGGTTGTTGATGAGGACATCAACACCACACCAACACCATCTCCAGCACCACTTGGTCCTATTACTCGTGCTCGTGCCCGTGAACTCAATCATCAAGTAAGTTTATTCTCAAACTCTTGTCCATTATATTTAGACAATGGAGACACGTGCACTCTTGTTTTGCTCAGGAACAATGGAGAGGATCAGCGGGACACGGGATGGGCGCTAGCTGGATTTGGACTGCAGGACAGCACCAACTTGTGATGGATGCCACGACTTCATACGGACTCCGATTGGGACATTCTCGCACTTTTTGGAAAGCTTATCAAGTCTACTTTCCAACGGATCCAGAAGCATGGCTATACCTTATCAGATGCGTCCAGACTCATCGTTTTTATACCGAGACCTTTTCTGTCCACCGGTGCTGCGTCACCTTATTTTGGGCCTGTGGCCCATGTATCAAGTTGGGTCCATTAGGGACGCGTCCTAGGGTTGGAGAACGACCCCAACACCCTTGTGGTCGTCCTCCCAACTCCTTATAAGTTGTTAGAGCTGCCACAAACAGTTTAGGTTTTGTTTCGTCGAGTTAGCTATTGCTACCGCCTTTTCAGCGCGCGTGTTGGATCAACCGTCCGTCTGATTGTCATCAGAACCTCACCATATTGTGTTCTCAGATTGAAACCTTCATATTCACCTTGCAATTGAGTGCTTGTTCATCTTGTTCTTGCTGGTTCTTCGATTGCTTGCAGGACGGGAGCCCTAGTGGCTGGTTGTCGCGCCGCAAGATCACGGCAGCCATCGGAGGTGGTGTATCGGTTGCTAAGGCGCAGCGTCCTTGGACGGTTGTAGTCGAGCCGTGAACGTCATCTCCCTCCACAAATCGAGTTATCCACCAACTCTCATCGAAAGATCGAACTTCGAACCCTACGGGTCGTCATCAGTTGGTAATCAGAGCAAGGTTTATCGGTGAGAGACTTCCAATTCTTCACAAATTTTTTTTTTCCTATAGTCCAGAAAAGCCAAAAAAAAATAGTAGATTAGTTTTCCGTAATCCCATAAACCCGTTGAGCCTTTTGCTAGTACTACTTAGTTAGGGCTTGTTGAGTCGTCGGTTGCATCGGTTGTGTCGAGTTGCTGGTTTTAGTTATAGTCCTTTAGAGTTTCGAGTTCTTGTCACGTTCTAGTCCGAGTCTAAGTAGATTTCGTTGCTATCAAGTTCGAGTCCGAGTACTACCCTGGTATTCGCGGCTGTCCAGTTCGAGTTTGAGTTGTGTTCTGGAATCGAGTCCGAGTACTACCCTGGTATTCGCTGCTGTCAAGTCCGAGTCCGAGTTGATTTCGGGAATCGAGTCCGAGTACTACCCTGGTATTCGCTGCTATAAATTGCCTCCGTCCGAGTTGTTTTCCATAATTCAGTTCGCGCACTACAAGTCGGGACTACAAGTTTCATACCATATTACAGCGAAGCTTACTTTAGAGAGAGAGAGAGAGTATCTTTTAATTACCTATATACCCCTGCACTTTTGGAAAAAGTGTGTGTGGTGATTTGCTCTTTTGACATCTCTTTGTTCATATAATCAGCTTTGAGGATCCCTGAAAAAAAAAAGAAAAAAAAAGAAAAAAAAAGCAAAAAAAAAAGCAAAAAAAAAAGAAAAGAAAAAAACAGAAAAAAGGGGGCTGATCTTTGTGTTTCCCTCCTTTGGATAGGTGGTGTTTGTGAGTTCCTTTGTGTCCAGGCTCGCGTCTCTAGCACGGTCTAGCCTAGGACCAGCACAGTACCACCTTTGAACGATTATTCAACTTGCTTTTGTGACTAACGTGGTGCTAGTATCTATCCTTGTCCACAACATTGGCCACCTACAGCTCCACATATTCGACTACAACTTGACAGGTGTTGTGCTACGGTACCGATACACTCACTTCCCAGGTTGCAGGCTTGCTGGTTGTTGACCCCTCTTGTTTGAGCAAGGTAAGAACTGGTAAGAGCTTGAGAAACAGGTTGAGAGCGAGTGCCTTGCTGTAGCTACATCCTAATAGTTGTAGGGCTTTTATTTCTTCACCTGTTTTCTTGTTGTTCTTGTCTTCTAAACCATGTCAGGAACAGAGGATAATAACAACATGCCGCAATCTCCACGCACCAAGGGCATCATTCAACATTTTACAAGGCAAGTGCAGCTGCATACAGAAGGACTCGATGGAGATTTACAGGTGACTAACGACAAGATTGGGCAACTCGAGGCCGCCCAACTTGCCACCACCACCAAGCTTACAGGAGTCGAAGCATCGGTTGCTCGTATGGACAAAAGCCTTGCCGCTCTTCTCCGTCGTTTTGATGACTTCCACACAAACGGCAAGGGTCAACATCAACATAATGACGCCCACAAGGATGAGGAGCGAGTCGAAGATAATGACGAGGATGCTTACTCTGCTGATATGGACCTTGATAACAATGACCTTAGTGATCGACATCGCCTACGCTTCAATCGGAGAGGTATGGGTCACCGTCGACGTGAGGTACATAATAACAATGATGCTTTCAGTAAGATTAAATTTAAAATACCTCCTTTTGATGGTAAGTATGATCCTGATGCATACATTTCATGGGAAATTGCTGTTGACCAAAAGTTTGCATGCCACGAATTTCCTGAGAATACACGTGTTAGGGCTGCTACTAGTGAGTTTACTGACTTTGCTACTGTATGGTGGATAGAGTATAATAAGAAAAATCCTAATAACATACCACGTACTTGGGATGCTTTAAAAAGAATCATGAGGGCTAGATTTGTTCCTTCTTACTATGCACGGGATTTGCTACATAAACTGCAACAATTAAGACAAGGTGCTAAAAGTGTAGAAGAGTATTATCAAGAATTACAAATGGGTATGTTGCGTTGTAATTTAGAGGAGGATGAGGAACTTGCTATGGCAAGATTTTTGGTTGGGTTAAATCGTGAAATTCAGGACATCCTTTCATATAAAGAGTACACTAATGTAACCCGTTTGTTTCATCTTGCTTGTAAAGCTGAAAGGGAAGTGCAGGGGCGACGTGCTAGTGTTCGGAATAACTTTTCTGCAGGGAAGACAAATTCATGGCAGTCCCGCACACGTGCTACTATGCCATCCTCAGGTGACAAGCCTAGTGCTACTCCCACAAATTCAGTAGTCAAGACAGCCCAGAAGCCTAGTGCAAGTGCTTCGTCCGTAGCATCGACAGGTAGAACGAGAGACATTCAGTGTCATCGATGCAAGGGATATGGACATATGATGCGCGAGTGTTCAAGCAAGCGTGTTATGATAGTCAAAGATGATGGTGAGTATTCATCTGCTAGTGATTTTGATGATGATACACTTGCATTGCTTGCGGCTGACCATGCAGGTAATGAAGAATATGTGGAAGAACATATTAATGCAGGTGCAGCCGACCACTATGAGAGCCTCATTGTACAACGTGTGCTTAGTGCACAAATGGAGAAGGCAGAGCAAAATCAGCGACACACGTTGTTCCAAACAAAGTGTGTCATCAAGGAGCGTTCATGTCGCATGATCATTGATGGAGGTAGCTGCAACAACTTGGCCAGCAGCGACATGGTGGAGAAGCTTGCGCTTACAACCAAACCACACCCACATCCATATTACATTCAATGGTTAAACAACAGTGGTAAGGCAAAGGTAACTAGACTTGTGCGCATCAATTTTTCCATTGGATCCTATAATGATGTGATTGAATGTGATGTTGTGCCTATGCAAGCTTGTAATATTCTGCTAGGTAGACCATGGCAATTTGATAGGGATTCTATGCATCATGGTAGAGCAAATCAGTATTCTTTTCTATACCATGATAGAAAAATTGTGTTGCATCCTATGTCTCCTGAAGCCATTATGCATGATGATGTTGCTAAAGCTGCAAAGGCTACAAGTGAGAACAATAAAAATGCCAAATCTGTTGTTGATAAGCAAACTGAGATTAAATTGAATGGGAATTGTTTGCTTGCTACTAAATCTGATGTTAATGAGTTGAATGCATCCACTTCTGTTGCTTATGCTTTAGTATGCAAAGATGCATTGATTTCCATTGACGATATGCAACATTCCTTGCCTCCTGTTGTGGCTAACGTTTTGCAGGAGTATTCCGATGTTTTTCCAAGTGAGATACCAGCGGGGCTGCCACCAATACGAGGGATTGAGCACCAAATTGATCTTATTCCTGGTGCATCTTTGCCAAACCGTGCGCTATACAGGACAAATCCGGAAGAAACGAAGGAAATTCAGCGACAAGTGCAAGAACTCCTCGACAAAGGTTATGTGCGTGAGTCCCTTAGTCCTTGTGCTGTTCCTGTTATTTTAGTGCCTAAGAAAGATGGTACATGGCGCATGTGTGTTGATTGTAGAGCTATTAATAATATCACCATTCGATATCGACACCCTATTCCACGTTTGGATGATATGCTTGATGAACTGAGTGGTGCTGTTTTGTTCTCCAAAGTTGATTTGCGTAGTGGGTACCACCAGATTCGTATGAAATTGGGAGATGAATGGAAAACTGCTTTCAAAACTAAATTTGGCTTGTATGAGTGGTTAGTCATGCCTTTTGGGTTAACTAATGCACCAAGTACTTTCATGAGATTAATGAACGAGGTTCTGCGTGCTTTCATTGGAAAATTTGTTGTAGTCTACTTTGATGATATATTGATTTACAGCAAATCTATGGATGAACATCTTGATCACTTACGTGCTGTTTTTAATGCTTTACGAGATGCACGTTTATTTGGTAATCTTGAGAAGTGCACCTTTTGCACCGATCGAGTGTCTTTTCTTGGCTATGTTGTGACTCCACAGGGAATTGAGGTTGATCAAGCCAAGGTAGAAGCTATACAGGGATGGCCTGTACCAAAGACTATCACACAGGTGCGGAGTTTCCTAGGACTTGCTGGTTTCTATCGCCGTTTTGTGAAGGACTTTAGCACCATTGCTGCACCTTTGAATGAGCTTACAAAGAAGGGAGTGCCTTTTAAGTGGGACAAAGTACAAGAGAACTCCTTCAACATGCTGAAAGATAAGTTGACACATGCACCTCTCCTCCAACTTCCTGATTTTAATAAGATGTTTGAGCTTGAATGTGATGCTAGTGGAATTGGACTGGGTGGTGTTTTGTTACAAGAAGGCAAACCTGTTGCGTATTTTAGTGAAAAATTGAGCGGGCCTGTTCTAAATTATTCTACTTATGATAAGGAATTGTATGCTCTTGTTCGCACATTAGAAACATGGCAGCATTACTTGTGGCCCAAAGAGTTTGTTATTCATTCTGATCATGAATCTTTGAAGCATATTCGTAGTCAAGGGAAACTGAACCGTAGACATGCTAAGTGGGTTGAATTTATTGAATCTTTTCCTTATGTTATTAAGCACAAGAAAGGGAAAGAGAATATTATTGCTGATGCTTTGTCTAGGAGATATGCCTTGCTGAATCAACTTGATTACAAAATCTTTGGATTAGAAACAATTAAGGACCAATACGTTAATGATGCTGATTTTAAAGATGTGTTGCTGCATTGTAAAGATGGGAAAGGTTGGAACAAATTCATCGTTAGTGGTGGGTTTGTGTTTAGAGCTAACAAGCTATGCATTCCAGCTAGCTCCGTTCGTTTGTTGTTGCTGCAGGAAGCGCATGGAGGTGGCTTGATGGGACATTTTGGAGCAAAGAAGACAGAGGACATACTTGCTGGTCATTTCTTTTGGCCAAAGATGAGGAGAGATGTGGAGAGATTTGTTTCTCGCTGCACGACTTGTCAAAAGGCGAAGTCGCGATTAAATCCACACGGTTTGTATATGCCTCTACCTGTTCCTAATGCTCCTTGGGAAGATATTTCTATGGATTTTGTTTTAGGATTGCCAAGGACTAGGAAGGGTCATGATAGTGTTTTTATGGTTGTGGATAGATTTTCTAAGATGGCACACTTTATACCTTGTCATAAAACTGATAATGCTACACATATTGCTGATTTGTTCTTTCGAGAAGTTGTTCGTTTGCATGGTGTGCCAAATACAATTGTTTCTGATCGAGATGCTAAATTTCTTAGTCATTTTTGGAGAACTTTATGGGGTAAATTGGGGACTAAGCTTTTATTTTCTACCACATGTCATCCCCAAACTGATGGTCAAACTGAAGTTGTGAATAGAACTTTGTCTACTATGTTAAGGGCTGTTTTAAAGAAGAATATTAAGATGTGGGAAGATTGTTTGCCTCATATTGAGTTTGCTTATAATCGTTCATTGCATTCTACTACCAAGATGTGCCCATTTGAGGTAGTTTATGGCTTGTTACCACATGCTCCTATTGATTTAATGCCTCTACCAACTTCTGAACATTTGAATTTTGATGCTAAGCAACGTGCTGAGTTGATGTTAAAATTGCATGAAACAACTAAAGAAAACATAGAGCGCATGAATGCTAAGTATAAGCTTGCTGGTGATAAAGGTAGAAAGCAATTGATTTTTGAACCTGGTGATTTGGTTTGGTTGCATTTGAGAAAGGATAGGTTTCCTGAATTGAGAAAATCTAAATTGCTGCCTAGAGCTGATGGACCATTTAAAGTGCTAAAACGTATTAATGAGAATGCATATAAGCTTGATCTTCCTGTAGCTTTTGGGATTAGTCCCACATTTAACATTGCAGATTTGAAGCCATATTTGGGAGAGGAAGATGAGCTTGAGTCGAGGACGACTCAAATGCAAGAAGGGGAGGATGATGAGGACATCAACACCACACCAACACCATCTCCAGCACCACTTGGTCCTATTACTCGTGCTCGTGCCCGTGAACTCAATCATCAAGTAAGTTTATTCTCAAACTCTTGTCCATTATATTTAGACAATGGAGACACGTGCACTCTTGTTTTGCTCAGGAACAATGGAGAGGATCAGCGGGACACGGGATGGGCGCTAGCTGGATTTGGACTGCAGGACAGCACCAACTTGTGATGGATGCCACGACTTCATACGGACTCCGATTGGGACATTCTCGCACTTTTTGGAAAGCTTATCAAGTCTACTTTCCAACGGATCCAGAAGCATGGCTATACCTTATCAGATGCGTCCAGACTCATCGTTTTTATACCGAGACCTTTTCTGTCCACGGTGCTGCGTCACCTTATTTTGGGCCTGTGGCCCATGTATCAAGTTGGGTCCATTAGGGACGCGTCCTAGGGTTGGAGAACGACCCCAACACCCTTGTGGTCGTCCTCCCAACTCCTTATAAGTTGTTAGAGCTGCCACAAACAGTTTAGGTTTTGTTTCGTCGAGTTAGCTATTGCTACCGCCTTTCAGCGCGCGTGTTGGATCAACCGTCCGTCTGATTGTCATCAGAACCTCACCATATTGTGTTCTCAGATTGAAACCTTCATATTCACCTTGCAATTGAGTGCTTGTTCATCTTGTTCTTGTTGGTTCTTCGATTGCTTGCAGGACGGGAGCCCTAGTGGCTGGTTGTCGCGCCGCAAGATCACGGCAGCCATCGGAGGTGGTGTATCGGTTGCTAAGGCGCAGCGTCCTTGGACGGTTGTAGTCGAGCCGTGAACGTCATCTCCCTCCACAAATCGAGTTATCCACCAACTCTCATCGAAAGATCGAACTTCGAACCCTACGGGTCGTCATCAGTTGTTCCTAGTATATATATCCCCTGCATCTAAGCTATTAGAGGACTATTGATAATTTGATAAACAATACCCATTGCAGCCGAGCTGTCGAGTGCTTACTCAAATCTTTGTTCTTCCTTGTTCTTCTTGGACTTGTGAAGTGATTCCTCTGGAATCCCCTACTCCGTGCTCTACGGCTTCCGTTCGGCTACGCCGTATTGTGTGGATTAGTCACCGCGGCCCACAAACTGACACCACTGCAGTTCCAGGAGCTGCCCCCTCTGCCACGCATCGGAGAGCCACTAGTAACATCCCTCAGAGACCTGGCCAATCCAACAAAAACAAATTATTCATGTGATGCAAATCGGAGGATCTGTGACTGAGATAGATCTATCATGGTGATATGGACTCCGAGAAGACCCAGATGTGGGTCGTGGGCGGCGGCGGTGAGAAAGAATAGGGAGGCGTGAGCAAGGGCTGCAGCAGTTTCGACTCTTTGGTTCTGCGGATGGAAGTTGTCCATTTAATATATATATATATATATATATATATATATATAATATGGTGGGCCGTGGATTCCATGGGTCATCTGTGTTTAGTGAATTAGCCCAGCAACGCTAGCATCGTGTGTTGCAGACTATCCGATGCTAGAGGGGGGTTTGTGTTGACAGGCCGGCATCTCCTCTAATCTTCCCTCGCTCTCCATCTCTCCACTATCTAGATCTATTCTAATTTAAAGAAGAGAGGATATCCATTCGAGGGATACCTCTCATCTCCAAACCCTAGGTTTTGCTCTCTCTATGAATTATGATGATGGGATCCGCCCTTAGGGGGTCAGGGGCCTTGATTATATAGCCTCCTTAAATGGACGTAGGTTGTTGGATCAAACCGACCTATATGAAGGGTTTAGATTCATCCTCAAAGGCGGTGGAGCATAATCCACAAAGTAGAGGTTGATTGGTTGCTGGCATAGGGCAGGCGCCCTGGCTCCGGGCTCAATTCGTCCCTCGTTCATTCTCGTGTCTTCTGGAACCTTCTAGAGTACAAAAAATTGTGCGGTTGATAATTATCTCTATGTAAACATGACATGTGGGCCTTTACTTGGTATTTCCTGATAACTCCCTGCAGAAACAGACATTCACCAAAACTTGTGGAATTTCATTACGAAACCCCCCTATATCTAGATGTGAATTGCATATAGATCCTTTTTCATGTTTAGTTGATAGTTAAAATTGGTACTTAAGGACCCTCAACAACTGGTTAGTTTGTGCTTAATCTCCCAGAGTCAGTTGAAGCGATCTTGCCTCGCCGTCGCCAGAACAGACAAGCCGCGCCGTCGTGATCTCGCCATCGTGTCGCTGTGCATGTGGCCGAGCTCACCGGAGGCTTCTCATGGCTCCAATCTGGGCTCAATCGATCCATTAGGGTTTGGCGTAGGTGATGCTCGCGCTGGTTGAAGCCGTGAAGGCCTATGATGGCCAGCGTAAGAATAGCAGTGCCGCCGTGCAGCCATGGACGTCGTCGAGCTTGCTCCAGTGGTCGTGGGGGACAACCAAGTAGATGAGTAGATGCGGGAGGTGAAGTAGAGCATAACTGTGGGGTCGGTTTGATCAGAGGCCTTGCCGCCGGCGAGAGGCCATCGGTCGAACACCTTCGGTGCTCACGGCTGTGTGGAAGAAGCCTAACTGAGGGGTCCCACCAGTCAGTGACTGTATGCTTGATCTTTTGTTTTGTTTTTGAGAAATGTTGGGTAACTTTGAAAATGCATAACTAATTGTAGGAAAATGCAAATAATGTGAAATAAATTCTGTTAGCTTTGTTATGTTTTTCTCTATGCATGAAAAATATAACATGACCTGTTGTCACTATTCTTATATGCTGATTAATTTAAAATGAGCAGCAAGCTTAATATGTCTATATTAACTTGTTTATCTCATAACTAGAGTTGGGTACATGCTAAAATTGTGATTCTTGTTGTGTTAAGCTTCTCTTAGCATGCACTTCTCATGAAAATGTTGAAGTAACAGTAAACTCCTTTTCAATTGTATGTTGTAGCTATTTTGGTTAGATGCTTAATTTATTCAATGCCGCCTTGTTTTATTTGTTAAGTGATATATATGTGTGTTTTGTGTGTCATAATTTTTGTACAAGTACTGCTTGCTTAGTATGAGCTAAGAAAAATATGAAATCTGTTGTTTCACACTTTTAAATTGTTAAAGTAATTTATGTATAAAACATGCTTGTTTTCTCATCACCAGCAAAGTAGTGGCCTTAACCACTTTTTAAATATGTTTGTTGTTGATGATGTGAATACCAAAGTGGTAGCTAATTATGTAAACTTGCTTGTCTAATTTTATCATAATTTTTGGAATGATGGTTGAAGCTATACAACTGTGCTAAGTAATTGCTTGAATCTATTGCTCAGCTGAAACCTATTTCTTTGCTTGAATTGTTTGGGATACTTATGGTTTCAACAGTAGCTACAATTGACAATGTTGTAGATAATTTGTTGATCTATCTTTTGTTAATTTTTCACAGCTATAACCTGTTTGGTTTAGCTTGTGTGTATTTTACAAGTTAGGTGTTATTCCTGTGTTTTCCTATTTTTACCAAACAGTTTTTCTTGAAGTGACTGTTAGACTAATTTAAAGTTGGATCTAGATGAAGAGTGTATGGAATGAGTTGTAGCTAATTTCATAAGCTTTCCAGAAAGTCCAAGTTTGTAATTTTTGGTTTTGTATAGCTCCTGCTGTAGTGTTTTCTTTAAGCTGCTGTTTGGAGTGTTTTGTATGCCAGGTGTAACATAAGCTCTATTGATAAAAGCTTAATGTTGCTTAAGCAAATAACCTAAAGTGTAAATATGGTTAGTTTCAGGTGTTAGGCAGCTAACTGAAGATGAAAAGCTCTACTTAAGGTTGTGGAAAAAGGGTAAGTGTAGCTTCTCTACAGGAGAAGAGATTTGCACCTACTCGGTCAACGAAATAAAAGTGTTGCATAACATATTCATCATGAACATTCATCATATGCATTAGACATGTCTTATTTTCTCGTATATGAGATATCATATACCTTGGATGGTCATACATGTATATATGCATACATGATCGCCGGAGGGAGTGACGCTCTTGGAGTTCGGGGAGTTGGAAGGAGGAGTCCCACAAGAGATCCAGGCTCCCAAAGTTCCCGAAGGAGGAGAACAGGGTCCTAAGCTTCCTGAGTGCTCGAACCACCAGCCCTCCACCTTTGTGAAAGGCAAGCCCCGGATCATTATCCACCTATCTTACTCCGTTTCAAGTATTTTAATTATACTACTATCACTTGTTTGTGCATTAAGTTATTAGGAGTTGAATGAAACCCTTGCTGCATTATATCTTCCTTGTCCAACTAAAGAACCTTGTAAGCCTAAGATCGAAACATATGCTTAGCTCTGCTTAGACCGGTAGAGTGGGTGGTCTGCTATCACCCATGATGATAGGTTGTTACTGGTCAGGGTTGGCTATATTTACTATCGTGGAAATAACCATGTGGAAGTAATAAATCGAGACTGGACGGACAAGGTGTATGTGAGCCACTTGACTTGGAGGCCTTGTGAGCGGGTTCTCTCCGCCTATGTCGTTAGGCATTGGACCGTCATTGGACATCTGCTGAGATTGAACACATGCCTCCTTCATAGCTAGTCGAATAACTCGTTTTGACCGCGAAGCCTAACTCTGTAGTTCGGGCCGGAATCCCCTCCTATTTAGGTCATGAAGATCACGAGTGGAATACTTGATCGTGGGAAAGTATACTGAACGTCCTGGCTACGTACCAAGGGCAGGCACTATTTGAACGACCTGGCTACTGTGAGTCTCCATTCATGCCTGTACCTAGGGGCCCGTGGCGTCACCTGAGCTATATTGAAGGTAACCCGGAAAAGTCAACCCGATGGGGGAAGCTTGGGTGTGACTGAGGAATAAACCTCCAGCTGGATAGGAATTCAATTCGAATCGCGGTCTCTCCCCGTCAGTGAGAAACTTGAAAGATCTTCCTCCTACTATAGAAACTTGAACACTAATAAGTAACCAAAAGATGGTTATATGGTTTACATGCCAAACATGATATGGTTACTATTGTGATGATAATTTAGTGATTGCTCTAGATCAGGTGCTAACTAGACTTGGTTAATGCTACTTAATTCTGATGCTAAAAGATGTTTCAAATCTTGAAGACTTGAGTAACTTAGTAATGCTCTTTATGCAAAAGTTATGCTATCTCATGAGATTCACTTGACAAAGCCTTACATAATCCTTGAAGTGTCTATGGTTATATATCTATCTCTTTGTCGGGTAAGTCTAGCTTAGTAGAATTGAGTACTCAGGGTTTCTTTACCCTTGTTGCAGATGGTATGTCCTATTCTGGCTATTAGCAGACATGCCTCTATCCTGCATGTGATGATGAGTGAAGACCATGGACAATGGTGGCTTCTGATGTCTCTCCTTCTTGCTTTTGATGGGATTATACTAAGCATGGCACTATATGTGATTTAAAATAGTTTGCAATGGGTTGTTTCAAAACAAAGACTTCCGCTACCTTCATTTGAACTCGGTGTTGTAATAACACTTAGTTAAACTCTGATGTAATATTTTTCGTTTCAAACTTATCACTGTGGATGTGTGGTAACTGAATCGATTATGATCTCGGGTTGTTACTTATTGTGGTTTGAAATTCTTCAAGATTTCAAGGACTACTAGGCTTATATGGGCTCTAGTATGACCGTGTGACCAGAAATGGTGACCATTACACTAGTGCTCTTATAGGTTGGGCAGTTCCGTGACAGCTGGTATCAGAGCAAGATTTAGTATATTACTGTTCATTAGTGTATTTCCAAATAAAAGAATTTGTTTGCAAAACTATTTGTGCTACAAAAACTTTTGTGTACATACTAAAATTATTATTTGCAAACTATAAGTGTGCCATTGGTTATGTCCCTTATTGCCCAAATTAGGATGTCAGGTGGCTTATGAGTACTAACTTGGGGGATTGCATCATATTTCTATTTTCACTTGCCCATATAGGTTGGAATGGTATGGGTGTCATTCATTTGAATGGTAATGTATGGATCAATACCTCTACGCCTAGGCCAAGGTGTGTATACAGGACCGCACTATGCTACCCTGTGGTCAAATGGTCAAGGTAGCCTTCATATATGAATTAGCCATATATGTCGATAGAATTAATTTCTGCAACATCGCACCTATGCCAAGGTAAGGTGAGTTGTGAGAGCATGGCCGGACAATCGTCGGTCTAGGTAGTGAATATATAATGTGTCGAACTGTTGTATATGTCTATGTATGTGGATAGCAAGATACCCATGTGTGGAGTAATACTTTTGGAGAAGGGTGCATATACTGCTTATGTGTATACAGGGTGTACACCTAAGTGAGTATTAGATTTATATTTCAGCAATGCATTATTCATACTGTTGGGGTTGGGCTGAAATGAATTTTCTGCAGGTACACTAACAGCGAATCGTGTAGATTGATTAGTTGCGTATGTATGAGAGGACGTATGTATGCCACGGTCTAGAACGTTTTAGTGAAAGGTTTGCTTTCATAGGAATGTGAGGATGTAAGATACGTGCATGCATCATGTGTCATCATATATTGCATTTGTTCCCTCCCTTACTAAATCGTATCTTTTAATATGATAAAATGCTCAATCTGTAAAATACGTGTTCTCACAAAAAGTTAAAACTTGTTACAGATGGCAGCACCAGGACCTCCCCAGCACAGTGACCTCCCCAGCGCAGTGAACTCCGGACTCGCGTCCAGAGGTTTTGAGCTCTCAGGAGCTCTCTGTGTAGCGTTCGGACGTGGCGAGCGTTGGACACATGTTAGCGAGCGGTGAGCGTGCCAACGGGAGGATTCAAACTGACAAGAGTCTGGACGCGCACGCATTGGTCCGGACCCCAAGTGTTGGGTGCGTCCGGACCCTCTACAGGAAGCGTGGTAAAGGGAGAAAACAGCTAGTTTCGTGGGCTAGCCTATATATACTTGTTGACCGGCCTCTTGGGCTGGTTGAGCACCTTGGGGATATGTTGCCCTTAGTTGTTCTTGTTGTGGGAGCCCTCTAACTCACTTGTGCTTGCAAGAGTGCGATTCGATTGTGAGTGAGTGATCTCTAGTGCATTGCTTTGAGAGATAGCTTCGTGTGGCACTAGGTGATCGTGTTGCAAGCCGGTGGTGCTTGTGAAGGAATACGAGGTTGCTACGCTAGCCCGAAAACAAAACTTTTCGACCTCATAAACCAGGATCTACTGCTAGTTACAGGTTACGGGATTACCACTAGACGCGCAGGTGCAGCGGAAGACGACTTGATGTAGTCGTGCGCGTCGCAGCAGGCAGTGCAGTTGCGTGGTCGTCCGTCTCAACGTCCCCTTCGCGCGGTTCGTCCTTGTGCTCCAGATGCAGCACCTCCGAGGAATCCCACACGTGCAGGGAGGAAGCGTTGCGCCTCCGGACTGCTAGGTCTGCGAGGAGCAAAAGGCGTGAGCGTGGGGAGGCGACGGCGGCTGCCAAAAGGCGTGGATCGATATCGCCCACGCCCACCCTTTGCTTATATAGGCGTCTTGACGAGCTCCCACGATGGAGGCCCATTAGTAACCCTAAACCTAGTCTAATTCGGGTCCAACCCGAATTAGGCTTCCAGCCCTTTAAGCGTGTGACCCTATGGGCTCACGCATACATAGACATGGCCCAAGTACTCTTACTCGACCAATAGTTGATAGTGGCCTCTAGCAAGGCGTGTCAACTCCTATGCATACGCTATGATCATATCAGACGAACCACTATGATCATGTACAAGTTATTCCCTTCGCCACTCGATATATGGTTCAACTCGTGGGTTAACACTTAACCCAAGCATGACCATGCATTTGTTGATCCAATCACATGAGTGATCCAGTGATATCTCTCTCACGAAGAGAGGGGCAAATTCCATCTTGATTGTCTATGTCTCATAGCATGTTTCCCGACCACCCAAGGACCACCTTTATAACTACCCAATAACGGAGTAGCGTTTGATAGTCTCTAAGTAGATCGTTTCACATCTTGAGTACATACCAAAATCTCAGGTCTAAGGACATAACGTACATGACATGAATAGAGACTTTCTCTTGTTGGGTCAGTCCAGCCTACATGTCTCACATGTGCCCACATTATTAGTTTGACATCTCCATGTCTATGACTTGTGAAACATAGCCATCAACTAATACATGTGCTGGTCTAATATTCAAGTGTGCTCTTACAAGAATGCCGACCAGGGACAACTTTTAGAATAACCATTCAAGTAATTGAGTTCCACAAACAATTCACATAATCGTCAATCAATACTCGTTGTCTATAATGGATATTCAAAGAACACTTTATTAATCATGGATACAATCGGAATATAATCATCTACATGATTAGCTCTAGGGCATATTCCTAACAGCTTGTTACTCTTGGAGGTTGCCACCTCCTAGACGGCTTGGTGGTTGTGGCTCCATCAAAGCTCGCAAGAAGATTGTGCGGCGCTCCAGAGAAGTGCTTGTGAGGGATGTTGTGCTCGCCCCGTGGGAGATCGTGAAGAGCAACTCTAGTTGAGTGTGTCATTGAGCTACCCTCACTTGTGGGTAGATTCTTGCGGTGCCCAAGTGTTTGGCTAGGCTTGTGAATGCCTATTAGCCGCCGAATCACCAAGTGTGTGGTCGACACAACGGGGACTAGCTTGGTGGCGACCAAGTGAACCTTGGGAGAAAAATCACCGTGTCAACCTTGTGTACATCTTCTCGGTGGTTTTTATTCTCCAAATCACTAACTTGTATTTACTTATTCTTACTTGTGCTAGTGTTTAGTTGTTTCTCTTGTAACTAGTTTAGCTTGTGTAGCTTGCTTAGTTACCTTCTAGCTTGTGTAGCATAGAAATAGCTCTTGAGTGACAATTGGCTTGGGTAGCCTTGTTAGTCACATTGCTTAGTTTGTGTAGCTAAGTAAGTTGAGCTCTCTAGTTGGCTTGTGTAGTCTTACTAGAGAGCATTGCTAGTGAGCTTAGGTGATTTGTGCTTTGCTTACTAGTATGTGTAGGAGCTCCCAGTTTGCTTAGAGTACTAGTTGCTTAGGTTTGTGTGACCTTGCAACCTAGACTTATTTAGGTGAGCTTCCTAGCACGGCACCTTAGCTAGCATAATAGACATACTTTGGTAGGTGCTTGAGTTATAGATAGAGGGGTGTAGTCTTGGCTAGACCGATAGTTTTAATTTCGCATTTGATTCGGTTAGCCGGAACGATTAAGTTTTAGAAAGGACTATTCACCCCCCCCCTCTAGTCCGCCATCTCGACCCTACAGCGTGTAAGAACGAAAGCATTGAAAACAATAGATCTAGATGGAATTAAATCATAGGCCAATCCGTCGGTTGAGATTGGGCAAGATATTGTTGCAACAAATAAACGATGCATAACAAACAATATCTATAACTTGATGAATCTATTAGATCGTCAATCTAATAGAGCCGATAACTAGCTTGAAACAATGAGTCATGTGAGATTGAAGCAATGCAGCCCCATGAACATAGATTCAAACCGATAATTAGCTCAAATCGAGCTTGTACGAGTTACACAATACAGCCGTATAAACAAGACATAAACAAGACATAAACAAAGGCTACACTTACAAGCAAATTGGAGGTCGATCTGGTCAATGTAGCCCGGTCCGTCGAAGGTTCACCGAAATCTACTCTACTCCTACTCATAGGGTTGGCCAGTGGCTGAAAAGTAAGTTGTGTGTTTGATTATATTGATTAGATGTTCTCTATAATTCTCTAGGTCTTGCTATTTATAGACCATAACACATAACCTAACCGGTCGTAGCACAAGTCCCAAAAATAAGGAAACAAACATGACTTGAGCTTCAATCCTTCTCCGAGCCAAAACTGGCATGCATGCTCTGTTGCAATCGGTAGAAAAAATCTTCCTGTGATCCCATCTTTCCTTAGTCGATCTTTCGGGTCCATTCAAATGACACCTCTGAAGGCTTGCCTTAGAGGGCCATATCCACGTATCCTGATACATCCGGCCCAGGTAGGGTTGGCCGAGGCCCGATAAATTGAGGTTGTCCGGACCCCAATAGTTCTTAGGCACACCCACTCGGAGAAAGGCCCAATCTCCCTAAAAGACTAGTCTGATAGGGGAAGGGTGGCTCTCTCTTTTAACGTGGCTTCCTCCTCCCAAGCTAAGTAAGGTGGGATTATTCAGAGGCTCACACGTTCGCCGCTCGACTACAACTGAGTCACTTAGCCCATTATTTGTTGCGTCTTTGCCAACGGGTAATAATGGAGGATGTCCTCATCATTCCCACCCCTTAAACAAGGGCCCAGCTTTGATACCAAATGATACATCCGGCCCAGGTAGGGTTGGCCGAGGCTCGCTAAATTGAGGTTGTCCGGACCCCAACAGTTCTTAGGCACACCCACTCGGAGAAAGGCCCAATCTCCCTAAAAGACTAGTCTGATAGGGGAAGGGTGGCTCTCTCTTTTAAGGTGGCTTCCTCCTCCCAAGGTAAGTAAGGTGGGATTATTTAGAGGCTCACACGTTCGCCGCCCGACTACAACTGGGCCACTTAGCCCATTATTTGTTACATCTTTGCCAACGGGTAATAATGGAGGATGTCCTCATCATATCCGGCCGCGCCAAAATACGGTGTCAACAACCTGTCATGTCCATGATCCCCCATGACCCGACATAAATGGGGGCATCCGCAGATAAGCAAAGTATCTAAGCACCACGCCTACATAGTGCCTACCACTCATCATATGATCGAGTAGACGAGCGCTATACGAACATATGCATGAAATCAATAGCAAACTAACTATATGACAAGACCCGATATGGATCGAAAAGGGATTGGCCCGATCTTCACGATAGTAGGTCACGAATCAAGAAGATAACTTGCTGTGAACAGCGGGGGTAACTAGCTTTATACCTGTCCAAGGTTGGACGCGACCAAGCGATGGGGAGAGAGGCACCGAAACCGCGAGGACTTCGACTCGATCTCCGAACGACCGCAGAACCACAATCCGGAACTAATCCACACAATACGGTGTAGCCGAATGGAAGCCGTAGAGCACTAAGTAGGGGATCCCAGAGGAATCACTTCATAAGTACAAGAAGAACAAGGAAGAACAAAGGTTTGAGTAAGACACTCAACAGCTCGGCTGCAATACCATATAGGTTCTCAAATCATCAAGAAGTCCTTCCTCTGTAGCATACATATGTTATTTATACTAAGAACAAGCCTCTTAGATAGCTATGAACTGAAGGAGCCACATTGGGAGGTGAAAGGCCAACTGGCCAGAGCATTAATGAAGTGGTCTTCAGTTTGCGCGTGGCTTCTGGGCTTCTGCGCAGTCTTTAGTAATTAAGCAATAACTCCACCTAGGAAAGTCCAAATGATGCTCCATTTGTTGGGGTAGAAAGTTAACTTGATATACTTTCACACCATGTACAGCATGCACCACGAAATATTGTAGATTGGTACAGTTTTGCACGGGAACTCGACCATCAGGTTGTCGGTTGACTCTCAGACCACCATACACTAAAACAGGTCGGCACTCTCAATGGTAACTCCAAACAGTTCGGCACTTGTGGCATTGTAAACTAGACTTCATAAGCTTTCCAAAATGTGTTCATTCACCTTCATAGCTTTTGGGAATCATAAGTTATGACTATTTATTTGTGCTGGTATGTTCGGAGGTCCGAACCTACCTGCCCGATTTTCTTCAATTCTTTTGGTCTGTAGCTTTTCTTCATGTAGAATAATATCCTCCTCTTGACGTGTATACCTAAGTACAACAAAAGTAGAACACTTAGGTAGTATAACATTCTCATGTATATTAAAGTTAATTTCAGCTAGGAGTGAGTTCACCTCTTTTTGGAGTAGCTTTGCACAGTTTCGTGTAATTGGACATTGATTTGTATCTTTTGGTCTTGAGCTAGCGTGCATGGTTGGGATGTCCTCATCATCTCCCCCCTCTTGAAAAGGAGTCATCCTCAACTCGTCCAATCCAAAGAATGGAGATAGATCGGCAACATTGAAACTTGTACTCACACCATAAGCACTTGGAAGATCAATTTCATATGCGTTGTCATTGATCTTGCGAAGCACTTTGCAAGGACCATCATCTCGGGGCTACAACTTGCTCTTACGTTGGTCAGGAAAGCGATCCTTACGCAAATGCACCCAAACCAAGTCTCCAGGTTCAAATAACATCTTCTTGCGACCCTTGTTGGCGTGCTTCTCATACATCTTGGTCATCTTTTCAATGTTTGCTCTAGCTTGAACATGATGCTTCTTGACAAATTCAGCTTGTTTACTTGCATCAAAGTTCTCATGTTCCTGCATAGGTAAAGGCAAAAGATCGATGGGAGCAGCAGGTTTGAAACCATATACAATTTCAAATGGACAAAATTTTGTGGTTGGGTGTACCGCCCTGTTGTATGCAAACTCCACATGTGGCAACCTTTCTTCCCATAGCTTCAAGTTCTTCTTTAGGACAGCCCGCAACAATGTCGACAATGTACGGTTCACAACTTCGGTTTGCCCATCAGTTTGAGGATGACACGTTGTGGAAAATAGCAACCTTGTTCCAAGTTTTCCCCACAAGGTCTTCCAAAAATAACTCAAAAACTTGGTGTCACGATCAGACACAATGGTACGTGGCACTCCATGTAGACGCACAATTTCCCTAAAAAACAATTCAGCAATGTGTGAAGCATCATCGCTCTTATGACATGGAATAAAGTGTGCCATTTTGCTAAATCGATCAACCACAACAAAGATTGAATCCCTCCCCCTCTTGGTTCATGGTAAACCAAGAACAAAGTCCATAGAAATATCCTCCCAAGGTACACTAGGAATAGGTAGAGGAGTGTATAAACCATGAGGGTTCAAACGGGACTTAGCTTTGTGACAGGTTTCACAGCGAAGAACATGTCTCTCCACATCTCTTCGTAACTTAGGCCAAAATAAGTGATCAACAAGTACGTGTTCTGCTTTCTTTGCACCAAAATGGCCCATAAGTCCACCTGCATGAGCTTCCTGTACAAGCAAAATGCGAACAGAACAATCTGGAATGCAGAGTTTATTAGCCCGAAACAAAAACCCATCATGCAAATGGAATTTTTCCCATCCCTTGCCACCACAGCACTTGGAATATGGTTCAGCAAAATATGAATCAGTGGCATATAGATCTTTTATGCTTTCTAAACCAAGAATTTTAGCATCAAGTTGTGAAAGTAAAATATAACGACGGGACAAAGCATCAGCTACAACATTATCTTTCCCTTTCTTGTACTTAACAATATATGTAAAAGACTCAATGAATTCTCTCCATTTTGCATGCCTTCGGTTCAGTTTTAGTTGCCCTTTAAGGTATTTCAAAGATTCATGGTCTGAATGTATCACAAATTCTTTAGGTAGAAGGTAATGTTGCCAAGTTTCTAAACTCCGAACAACAACATATAATTCTTTATCATAAACTGAGTAATTCAGAATTGGACCACTTAGCTTTTCACTGAAGTATGCAATTGGCCTCTTTTATTGCATGAGCACGCCTCCAATCCCTACACCACTTGCACCACATTCAATTTCAAATGTCTTACCGAAATCTAGAAGTGCGAGGAGTGGGACTGTTGTTAACTTCACTTTTAGCTCTTCAGACGTCTTCTCTTGTGCTTCACCCCATTTAAAAGGCACTTCTTTCTTTGTTAACTCATTGATTGGAGCAGCTATGGTGCTGAAGTCTTTCACAAATCGCCGGTTAGAAACCAGCAAGTCCGAGGAAGCTCCTAACTTGACTCACATTTTATGGAGGCACCCACTCATGAACAACTTTGATCTTTTCCTCGTCCACCTCTACACCTTGTCCTGAAACAACAAAACCAAGAAACACTACCTTGTCGGTGCAAAAGGTGCACTTGGCAAGGTTAGCATACAAGCATTCCTTCCTCAAAACAGCAAGCACAACTTTTATATGTTCAACATGTTCATCAAGAGACTTGCTGTAAATTAAGATATCATCAAAATAAACCACAACAAATTTTCCAATAAAAGATCTAAGCACATGATTCATTAATCTCATGAAGGTACTAGGTGCGTTCTTCAATTCTTTTGGTCTGTAGCTTTTCTTCATGTAGAATAATATCCTTCTCCTGATGTGTATACCTAAGTACAACAAAAGTAGACCAGTTAGGTAGTATAACATTCTCATGTATATTAAAGTTAATTTCAGCTAGGAGTGAGTTCACCTCCTTTTGGAGTAGCTTTGCACGGTTTCATGTAATTGGACCTTGATTTGTATCTTTTGGTCTTGAGCT
This sequence comes from Microstegium vimineum, assembly GCA_022036555.1. NCBI lineage: Eukaryota > Viridiplantae > Streptophyta > Magnoliopsida > Poales > Poaceae > Microstegium > Microstegium vimineum. Next base: position 25,436,175 of record CM039123.1, read on the forward strand.
AGCGTGCATGGTTGGGATGTCCTCATCACTATACTAGACATATTAAAGTAGACAATGAACAATGTAAACAAGAACATAGTAATGAAGAATAATGTTGCCCGTAAATATCGTACAAATGCAGATATTAGAATAAGAGAAAAGAGAATAAGAACTGTACCTGTACCGAACTCCAAACTGTCGACAACGTCACGGGAGTTCAAGATCGGTTAATGTATCTTGACTTTCTCTACTCTTGATCTAACTAAGTTATGCTATGAACTAGAGAGGCTCTAGATGAACTAGGGTTTGTGGCTCTATATGACTTGATCTCCAAATGGACTGAATGCTAAATGAATGCACTCTCCAAAGGGGGTTCAGGCTTCTATTTATAGTCTGGTGGGAGCAACGTCGTCCCTTGGATCAAATTTACTTCACGTAGGACCGAGATGAATCCTTAGAGGCGGTGGAGGAACACTTCAGAAGCTCGTAGTAGATTGCCACGGGGGGTGGCCAGGCGGCCAGGGGTGGGGTCGACCGGCCCACATGTCAGCCTCTCGGGTCCCACTTCGCTCTGGTGTCTTCTGGATCCTTCCTGAATATTATGGAAGATATCCCACCGCGGGATAATTCCAATAATTATTTTGATAATTAAATCCTTCCTTGCGGTTTTCTGGAATAGTCCTTGAAAATAACAATATACCAAATCTCATGGAATTTGATAGTTAAAGCCCTATACTTCTATATTTTCATCATGCTTGATCCATTTATCATGTTTATAGTTATATTAAATGTTGACGTTATCCACCGTCAACAGTACCCTGTTTTTGCTCTCTCATATTGATGATGTGTGATCAATTAAGATTTTCTACAATGCAATCTGTGCCTTTGCGAGTTGAAAACAATTTGAAAAATGTCCTACAACAGATATTTGGAAATTGTTCATTGACATGAGAAAGGAAGACTCAATGTGAAAAGTAGTCCTACAAGACTGGTCTGCTATAGTGCAATGCGACTTGACTTACTTACTATAAACCCATGCAACTGTGATGACAATTTACACGACAACTTAACTTACTAGTATTGGGGTGTTTCCATAGAGCCATAAAAGTAAACAAGCTAAATCACGTCTAATATACTTAATGAACCTAATCATGTTCTGAATAACGAAAGCACATGTATCATATGAAGAAAGCGCAATCAGATCGGCTATTCAGCCGATATGGGGTCCATGAAGCGTGAACAAGATCCATTTACCCAATTATAGACGGATCTAAGATTAAACAGATGTAGCCTAGCAGTGAGGTCCGATAGATACAGTCGTACCAAGCATATTAAACCAAATCCACCTATCCTCAGATCAATCTAATAGTTGAGGAAATGTCTCTAAACCACAACATGTAACAATCACGATCAACAGATTAGCCGATCGAATCTTAAATCCATTGTTTCGACAGGTATAAGAGCGAATGCGCATGAAACAATAGATCTAGATGGAATTGAGGCTTAGGCCAATCTATTGATTGAGATTGAGCAAGATATTGTTGGAATAAATAAACAATGTATAACAAAAATATTGGTAACTTAATAAATCTATTAGATTGCTAATCTAATAGAGCCGATAACTACCTTAAAACAATGACTCATGTGAGATTGAAGCAATGCAACCCCATGAATACAGATTCAAACTGATAACTAGCTGAAATCGAGCTTGCACGAGTTACACAATACAACCATACAAACGAGACATGAACCGTGGCTAGATTTACAAGTAAACCGGGGGTCGATCTAATCGATGCAGCCTGTTCGTCGAAGGTTTACTGAAATCTATTCTACTTTTACTCCTAGGGTTTTGGCCGATGGCCGAAGGGTTTGTGTTTGAATTGATTGGATGCCCTTTACAACTCTTTAGATTTGTCTATTTATAGACCATAACACGTACCCTAACCGACCATAACACAGATCCTGACTGACCATTCTAAACATAAGGAAATAATAGATAACTTGAGCATCAATCTTCCCTTTCAACCAGGCCCGACGTGCACGTATACTATTGTAACAGACCGAAGAATCCTTTCGCCGTGATCTTACTAATTAGTTACTCACTCCTTTCCAAATTGTAAGTCATTCTAAGAATATTGGAGAGTCAAAGCATTTTAAATTTGACCAAACATTATAGAGATAAACATAAAGATTTATGACATTAAATAAGTAGAGTATGAAAATATAACTAATAAAGAATCTAATGATACTTAGTTGATATCAAATAGGTTATTATCATATTATATAAATTTGGTTAAACTTTATAAACTTTGACTCTACAAGATTCTTGAAATGACTTATAGTTTAAGATGGAGGGAGTACCTTAGTCGATCTTTGGGGTCTATCTAAATAGCGTTCTTCAAGGCTTGTCATGAGGGCTTATATGCGTATATCCGGACGCCACGAGGGTATGCATATATTCGAACGTCTGTCACGATGACCCATATACGTACATCCGGAAGCGTTAGAATATGATGTCACGATGACCCATATACGTACATCCGGAAGCGTTAGAATATGATGTCAATAGTGTTAGATGAGTGCCCGTACATTGCAACGAGATAATTTTTTTTGCTAAAGTTAATATTATTCACCAGCTGAAATACTTGTAAAATAACCAACTCAAAATGTGCTATGATTCGTTAGGTAACTTTATCACAGAATATACGTCAGAGTAAACAAGATCTCCATAAACCACTTCGGATTACATGGTACAAATACATGTTGTCGACCTAGAGGCTTTGTGCCCTAGCAAAGGAGTTATAGCTCACAAATATGACATATTTTTCTGCTTGGCATGGTACTCTACTCATCTTGAAGCCTGAAACTAAGAGAAAAAAAGCTTGCCAATGTGCTTGACACTAACACATTACTGTTTGGTTTGGACTTTGGAGAATTTGTAACATATATATGAGCAGGATTACAATGTCGACCAATAAATTGGGTTTTGTATGTTATGGCGGTATACTAATTAGATACCCTGTAATTTACATGTTTGTACAAATTCAATTCTGCTAAGAAATAGACGTAATCATAAATTTGATACCCTATCGCTAGTGGTCTCCATCTACTCGGCTCCCTCCCATATGCACATTTGTGGTTGCCTCCACGTACGTGCCACAACGCAGTGGAGATCCCCATCCTCCTACCCGATACAAGAGTCCCTTCCATAGACAAGATATTAAAAAAGACATGTCTTGGATACAATATATACACAAATAGAGTTTGCAGATAAACAATGAGTGACGCACAACAGAGCTTTGTTTTGCTAAAAAAATTTAAATGAAAGATCACAGGGGAACTGTAATTGGCAAACTCAGGTGGGGTATACCAGAACCTTTATTTTACATTTGATCTTGGTACTATTTAGTTTGATGAATAAGTACATATCTTAAGTTGTCCTAGATAAATAGAAGAACATCAGCTACTTAAAAGCACATCAGAGAAAAAAGAAAGGCCAGCCATCAGTTACTTAAGATATTGTCAGGTTTCTTTCAAAAAAAATATAGATATGGTCAGGTAGGGAAAAGTTGATCTACGTCAACCACCACTATTGCTATAGTAGCCGTGCATGCTTAAGCTGTTAGTGACCCTCTCCATCCTTTCAGCACGGCCACCCTCCCTCTCCAGTTTGGCAACACAGACATGCTCTGTCCATAGGATTACTCAAGAAGTATAAACTGAAGAATCTAATTCTTTAGTCTACATGGATGTTCTATTATCTATTAATATTTTGCTAATTTGTTTCAACTAATATTAAGTAATTGCATTTTCTGGTAAAAAGTAAAGCCACCAACATATTGTTCCTCCCATTTGTTTACCGTTAAGTTCTAGTGGCGACAGTTAATTCAGAACCATACCCAAATAGCCATGAGATTGACACCCTACAATCCTACAGTCCAGCACATGTCTAGCATGCATGTACCAATAATGGACCAGCTAGTTTTAAAGAATTTTTCACGATGTGATTTAGAAACAATAGGTGCGCAATGATAAAAGGAGAGTCAGAAATACATGCTAAATTAGAAGTAACCACTATAACTTTCAAATAAAATTACGAAAAAATGGTCCATAGCCGTGAAAGCTTATTTGAGGCACAGGATAAAATCTGGGAACTAAATTTGAGAAAAAAAGAACTTTGCAGATAATTCTTAAATGGAAGCTGATAACTGAAGTTTGCCTTGCCTGTGGTCCCTGACGGTGTAGATAACTGAACAAACGCATAGTGGAATCAGACGTTGTGTAAACCTGAAATAACAGCTCTTGCAAACTTGTGTCCATTAAAATTGAATATGCATATGTATCAGCCAGCTAATCCAATATACCCAATAACACATATGTACCCACCAGGATAGTAAGATGAAAAAGATGAGCGAAAAAAGCCAAATGGACTGACCGTACATATTAAGTGTGCTAATAGCAAAATAAGGCCAGAAATATCTCTACTCCTCATCAAAGAGGCTTAAAGGAATCGTCAACACACATCTTCAGCATGCCAAACGGTATCCTCTCCACATGTTCAATTTTTTTTGGCTCCCTCAGCATGTCTCCTCGCACCCTTCTGAAAAATATACAGCGACCTCTCCAATCCCCCTGTCTCACCCCAATGTCTTGCTGCCACCGCTTTTTTAGCATTAGCATTTCCAAAACAAATATTAAACAATTTTAATAAATGAGATATATTACCTCAGCTATGGAGCTAACAGCACTTTATAGACAGATTCTAATATGTATGTAAGAGATCATCAGAACTGTTGCTAGGGGTATTCACCAAGCCAATTATGATAGTAATAAAATGTAGCAAGTCATCCAAGCGAAATAAAGTAGAGTTTGGTTAGGCTACTGGGTCACAGAAGTTTGTAAAAAAACAACCACTTAAAATAAAGAAACATATACCAAATCATTGTACAACATGGATTCATGGACCAAAATTTCTTAGTTTTGTTACTGTATCGCTTTTGTTCTCTGAGCTAACAAATCAGGTGCCAACAATGAATTTCTTTGCTCTATCAGGTAACATAGCAATTCATCAAGGAACACTAACACATATCTATCCATACGAAATCTTTAAATGCATGCAGTAATCATGGCTTTCACTTAAGAGATAAAGCATAAGAGCACGCAAATGACTGGAATAACAGAAAACCTCTGAACATCTGAGCTACCTGCCTAGAGCACGCAATATTGAAGTAAGTTTTACTTGGAGTTCGGACGACTAATTGTATTGATTAAACCCATCTACAAAAATCAAGGCATTAGGATTGTATGCATCATTTATTAGCCATTTCCTTTGGGAAAACCAGAAATTATTTATATCCATCTGAATGTATTTACCTGTAGCTTCGCTTCCTTCAGATCAGTATATCATTTCCTCAAACACGTCAGAACCACAGAAACAGAGGCATACTTCTATCATCATTTCATCAACATGTCAATAAACTTCTATGCTTAGAAGAGAGACTCACCAGGTTTACTCTCTCCAGATAGCAAACAAACGAGTATGTCAACCCACGGATCCCACAGTTAGAAAAACTGAATATTTGAGGTCAGCTTCAGAAACATCAGGCTAAATTCACAGGGACAAAAGAATCGATATCAGTTATACTAAGACAATAGCGAGTTTCAGAATGAATGCTCACTTGACGGAGATGGAGGGCTTTCACCAGGGGCTCGGCGTCACCGGCGATGCTGAGGTCAGCGGTGTCCTCAACATGGTCGAGCTCGTGGTTGCGGTTGCCGGAGTGGCGTGGTGGAGACGCTGGAGAAGGGATTGGTTGCGGTTGTCGATACAAATCCCCTGCACCAGAGGGAAATTAGTTAGCGAAAACTTGATAATGGAGGGAGAACCAGAGAGAAGCTTCTTGACGAAGCTGCTGACGCGCCCGCATGGCAAGCCGGTGCCGGACTCGGAGGCCCCCAGATCGTCGGCGTGGCGGGGCCGACGGCCTCAATCTCGCCCAAGCGCTGGATGAGCACGAGGCCCGGGCCCCGCCGACGGGAGCTCGGAGGCCACGGCTGCGGCGTTGGCGGCCGTGGAGGAGGCGTCGGAGGCCGCCGGGACGGCTCGAGGAAGACATCGGTGCGCGCGGCGACGCGGCACATGGCGACGCGTGCTCGGACAGCTTGGCGTCCCTGGCGCACAGTAGCGGCGGCCACGGCTGACCAGCGGTCGAGGATTTGGCGGCGGCGCTTGGGCCTTGGCTCGCTGGCGGAGTAGGACGGGGAGTCGGACAAGGCTGGCGTGTGGAGGTAGGGTTGCGGCTGTGCGTGGAGTAGACGGGGGGAGGTTCGTGGGCGTGCGACGGTTCCGCGGGCGTAGAACCGCCGGGCCACCTATCGCGCGGGGAGACGAGGTGGAGCCGGGTGGGAGATTTCGCTCGGGGTGGTTTTCGCTCGCCAGGGTGGGTCAAACGTCGGGGTGAATCGAAGGTTGACGAGACGACCCGTTGTACATAGATAGAGGGGTGTTTAGACGGGGAAAAGAGTTGTAACAATTTTGTTTTTATTTAGTAATAATTATTTAAATATTAATTAATTAGGTTTAAAATATTTATCTCCCAAAGTACAATAAAACTATACAATTAATTTTTTATTTCATATATCAGCCTTTCGTATCCGAATTATCGCTAGTACTAACCCACGGCCACGTTACCAGTAAAACGAGAAAAGGAAAATATCGTAACAGCCGGCCGAAACCCTCGTCATCGGCTCATCGCCGATGGCCGACGACGCCTTCTCCTCCGGTTGCGGCGGCGGCGGCCACCACACGTCTGCCTCGCCATCGACCGCTACTCATACCTCACAAGCATCTTTCGACGGCGGTCTCCTTCTCCGCCTCCTCCAAAACCCTCCCTCTGCGCACCCGCGAGAGGAAATCCTCGCCCCGCCCCCCGTCGCACCGGGGGCGCACCACTTCTTCGGTGACCCTGCCGTCACCTCCGTGGGGCCGCTCTCCGCCGCATCAGCGCAGGCGCAAGGGGGCGACTTCAGGTGGCCTTCCACCTCTACCACGCACGTACAGCAGCAACCCCAATTCCGGGATCCCCGATTCGCTCCCGCTCCAGGGGAACCCTTCGCTGCTCTTGCCAGCAGAGGGTTCGGATTCGGGGATCCCGCAAGGGCGGAGAGGCCTCGTCCGGGGGCGCCGCCTCCAGGGTTTGGTAAGCCGTTGCATCCACCACTTGCGGCACGTGATGCGCGGAATGCATCTGGTGTGGTATTGAGTAGGGAGCACTACAATCCTCGTCCCATGGATTTCGTTCCGGCTCTTGCAGATGTTCGTGATGCGGTTGGCAGAGTGCCTCATGGACACGGAGAGCAGCTTTCAATGCCAATTACTGGTGGGTGTGATGCGGCTGTAGGAATGATCTACAGGGAACGGAAGCAAGATTGTTTTTTGTCAGGGACACCGCCTGAGATCAATGCCAATGGACAGTTTGGCAGGATGCGTCTTGGAGAGCAGCATTCACTTCCTATCTTAGGTGGTAGGAGGCTCCATGGAGATCATTACATGACTCCAGTCCAGGAAGGCAGGGCACCCAATAGTGGTCATGGTCAGCATGATTCCTGCTTAACCAATCCTCTACAAAGGGAGCAGAGGTGGCATGGCCTTAGGGAGGACAAGGGCTATGCTTTGCGGAAGGTGCCAAATGCGAATGCCCATTACACATTTGGTAAGGCACTGGTGAAGGAGTTGCACCATGTGACAATACCTGCTGGCAGTTCAGTTCCAGTGGAAGTTATGGAGAATCAAGCAAGTGGTTTGGAAGGCGGCAGAATAGGGAAAGTAGTTTTGGAGCATGGAATTGATGGAAAGGTGATAGTGGAGGCAAGTAAGTTTGAATTGTCATGTGAAAACAGTAAGATTAGATTTGCTGGACATGATGAGCAAGATGATGGTGATGACAGGGAGGATACTATAATTGAGCAGATGACACAAAATCTGGTGATTGATGGCAATGGTGATGCCAAGGGAGTAGTATTGGAAAAAACTATCCCAAGGAGTAAGGTAAATTGGATTATTTTTCATAACGTGTCTGTAATGGACAACTAGATTTTAATCCTATATTCACAATCTAGATTGCCCAATTTTCAGAGTCCAACAATCCACTCTCCACCAACTTTTTGTACTTTTTTTTTCTTGAATACACAGTAGAGCTGCATATCATTGTATTAAGAGAGAAAAAAACAGTCTCGTACAATTATACCTCCTACTCCGGACCGCAGGAGGGTCCTGATACATAGTAATTCTAACTGATAAAACACACATTCTGGTTGAGACCTGACCAACACTCTAACCGCCTTCAAGAAAACGCTAGACGCTAGGCAGGCGCTAGCCTACTGACTAACGCCTAGGAAGATTAAACGTGATTAATCGTTTGTGTTTTTTTAATTTTATTTTTTTTCTGGGAACACACGTGGCTCAGATTATATGCCCAACTTCAATCTCAGAAGAAATTATAACACATTAAGGCAATTTCAATTCCAATTCTTGCAAACTTGCAAAGAAGTGGTGAAAAGACTTGCTATTTGATCCCCACACATCTTGTTTCCCTTTTCCTTAGCTCTTCTGCATGCTTTTTTCCTACCCTTCAGCCCGCACGGCCACTCATAGCCCATCAACCTAGCCAGGCTACCACTTTTTCGCATTTTTATGCCACTTAAGCACTGCATCACGCCTGTGCGCAGCAAGTAGACGTGTCCAGAGTTTTATTGAACGCCTAGGCCCTAAACAAGACGCTAGGGGTCCGTTTCAGGTTTAATCGAGAGTAAACGAAGTTTAATTAGGTTTTTTCGAACCATGCCGCCTATCTTCCCTGCCACTAGATCAACTTTTTGTACTGACCATGCCATTACAAACATACCTGTTTGTTTACTTCTCCTAATCACCTCTCCCTTGCACTTTCTACTCTGCACTGTGTCTATGGCAACAGCGAGCGCTTGGTTGTTCTACTCATATGTGCAAGGAACTGAATGGGAAATTGGGGGGAATAGAGAGGATCATGGAGAACCTGTTTTGAGGCCATGACTGCAAGGAGATGTGGGCCATGGACCCCAGCCATAACTGTCTACATATGTGGGTAGGGAGAAGAAATCATCGTACATGCAACTATGCAAGGAACGGAAGGGGAAATAGGGAGGAAGGCTGAGACTGCAAGCTGATTACGGTCCTTCGTTGCTCAGCCATGATTGCCTTCTCCGTACATTGAGGAAGAGTGGGAGGTGAGAGAAAGAGACCATAAATTAAAATGGTAGTTGCCAATCAGATACCAGCTTTTAGACCTTCAGCTATTCTCAATGCAGCTTTCCAGCTGCTTTTCAGAATCTCTAGCTGGAACAACCAGGGCCACATGCACTTATCCTCAAATGAAAAAAAATTAGCTTAAACTTGTTCTATCTAGTTCTACCCTTTAACATTTCTTAAGATGGATTGGATTGCATCTATCTGTAAGTTATTAAAGCTGGATCAAATTTGCTGCATCTTAATTGATCATATGTAGAAGTAGAATAAAAGAACAGGTGTTGTACTTTTGCAGTTTTTGCTAGTGTCATAAACTGCATTTAGCTGTTTGCCGAGCTTCATTTTTTTCTCGAACACGGAGTAGAGCTGTATATCATTATATTAAGAAGAATAAAAAGGGGAAAGAACCCCAAACAACAACACACCACACACTCACCTTGGAGACTAGGAAAAAGGCCCAGTTGCATTATCAAGGATTTTTGCCAGCAATCAGTTGCCAGTTGTGCTTCAACTGATGATTTTGTAATTTACGAATCTTTAGATCAACATTAAGGTATGCAAGATTTAGCCATACTTTTATTTATGTTGCAGGATTTCAGATCAGACTTTTCTAGAGGGCATCATATATCAAGCCAGAGAATAAGGTTCCAGAGGAGAAACAGGCCATGTCGATATGACATAGATCGATTTACACCTAACTTCTTGTCAATTTTTGAATCTTTGGTGCCCTCTGAGGAGGAAATTGCAAAGCAGAAGCAGTTGTTAACATCTTTGAGCAGACTGATAAACACGGAATGGCCTAATTCAAAACTATACCTCTATGGATCATGTGCCAATTCTTTTGGTTTCTCAAACAGTGATATTGATCTTTGTCTCTCTATTGATGACAAGGAAATGAGCAAGGTTGATATTATATTGAAATTGGCAGACATTCTCCAAGCTGGAAATCTCCAGAATATTCAGGTGAGGTCAGGTATCATTCCCTGTGTTGTGACATGCCTGCTGATGTTTTGAGTTGAATGATATCATCAACATTTTGCTAAACCACGTGCTGATGTAGCATGTACTCCCTCCATTCCAAATTATGTCGCTTTGACTTTTTTGGTACATCCATTTTGCTATGCATCTAGATATAATAATATTTCTAGATACATAGTATTTTTTTTTGAATACGCATGAGAGCTGCGTATCATTGTATTGAAGAGGGAAAAAAGGATCGGCCCCTTACAAACACCACCATCTCACTCCGGGCCGGACTGTGAGGTTTTGCTTATATTGCATTGGAGGAACTAATAGATAACTAAGATATAGGTAAGACCTGACCACAAAATCTCCTAACTGACCAAACCAAGGTAGGCTAACCAAGCCCACCACCGTGACCCAGCACCAAAAATGATGTTCATCTCTGAACTCCTCAAGTAGCTTGGTGATGCAAGGGCGAGACCCTTAAAAAACACAGGCGTTTATGTGCTTCCAAAGGGAGCCTAGAATGATAATTGTGTTCAACCTTCTCTTATGTTTTGGAATCTCTTGATTGCTTTCTGCCACCAAGTTGCCAAAGACTTCTCTCTTCTGGTGGGAGTTCAATCACGCAGTCCTAGCAGTGTTGGATCCGTGACCAGAATTCCCGAGCAAGAACACATGTAGTAAGCAAATGTTGGACAGTCTCATCTTCCTGATCACACTGTGTTCAGCCCATAAGCCACCATTGAGAGCCCCCCTCCGATATCGGTTGGCCAAACATGCTCCTGGAGGGCGTCAGCCCCTGTGTGTTCCCTGCGGATTTGGGATGGCACTGCAGCAACAACCGCTGGAGCTAAATCTTCTAAACAGCAGCCCATATGTAATGTAGATGGATATATTTAGGGATAACTAGGCCTTATGCTTTGCTAAGAGCTTGAGAGATTGAGGGGGACTAGAATTGTTTCTTCATAATTCATTGCTTGATTTCTATTGTGCCTCATGGGCTGATTATAAAGGGTACATAGGACTAACACCTCTTGTGCCTATACAATATGGTACTATTCCTATTTCCTCTAATATAGATAAATAACTAAGAGAGACACTAATTAACACTAATGGGCTTAAGGCCCAACTAGGACAACCGCGCCTGGTAGCCTGTTGGCTGCCCATGACATCTCCCCCGCCCTCGGAGACCCAGCTCGTCCTCGAGCTGGATAGTTGCCATAGACCTATTTGACGCAACATAGGGTTAAGCCTTTTACATCTCGGCTTACCTTTGTTATTGAAGATTAAAATTGGAAATAAATTTGAAACTAAAATATAAATTTGGACGACAGCTACGTCCTCGTGTCCTCCTGGATCCCAAGGAAAGAACCCAACAGCTAGCGTCACGTGGGCTGAAAAGAGGAGGGTGTAGCAACCGACGAGTTTGCTGGGCGCCTGAACAGATGAGACGACCGCTGCAGTTCTTGGCACAGATGGAACCGCCAATGATGCCTGCTGCTGTGTTGCCATGGTCGTTGCCGGGAGACACCTGCAGGGAGGACAGGCGGGCTTGTGTGGTCAAATCTGCTGGCTGTGATTTGCCATTGCGCCGTCGTGAGTGCCATGCGCAACGTACGCACCTTGCGCCGGACAAGAAAACCTCACACTGTTGCTTGTAGACGCACCGCTGCTTGCTCCTCGGATGCTTTTGCTGCACGAAGAACATGCGCTCGACGGCGTGCCAGGAGTTCCTGTGCTGCTGCCTGGAGGCGTACAGCCGCCCGACGTTCACGGTCCTCCTTGTCCTTTGCCTGGAGACACGCTCTGATTTGATCCAACTGTGCGGACACATCAGCAAGGATGCGCAGGGTGTTTTCTACACCAAGGGACACCTGGTGGAGCAGGTCGGGGCACAGGGGCGATATGAAGCGCAGGTGCAGGAGCTCGGTGAACCGAACATCTCTGATACCAGATTTGGACGGCGTTAGGGTTGAGAGGAGATGAATTGAGGGAGCGGTGGTGGCTGCCGCGCTAGAGTACCGTGGTGCTAAAGTGCCACGGGTACTGTTCACAACAAGGCCCCACGGCCGGCACGAGAGAAGGGATTTCCTTCTAATCTCTTCCTTAATTTTAGATTGATACATCTCCTCTCATTATATAGGGAGGTCTGACTTGGCCCCTAAGCAAGCGACTAATTAACCCTACGGGCTAAGGCCCAATAGGCCATTGACTCCTCTAACACAAACGGTTTGCCAAGATTTTCGTTATTAATTTTGCATAATTATGAATGAGGCTTATTGTGCAAAAATCCTTGGGATGCAGCGCCTCAGCCTTCTTTGGAATATGAGTGAGGTATGCTGAGTTGAGCAGCCATAATTTCTTTGGATTCCCTTGCTGCAGCTAGTGATGGCAGCTATGAAGTCAGTCACCGACCAGTATATCCATCCGGGCCAGGAGCTCTATTCTCGGGCAAGGATTTAGTTGTATCCCACACTTCCTCAGAAATTGGCATATCCAAAGCCAAAAGATCGATTCCTTTTCTATGGAAGAAATTGTGGTCGAGGGTGTTTGTGTGGGGCAAGGCAGCCCTTAACAGGCCATCAAAATATTCAAACATAACATCCTGCTTGTCCTCTTGATTGGTGACCACCTGATCACACCATGCATGAGCTTGGGCACAATTTTTTTTTTCTTGCGGAATCCAGCCTGCCCGTGAAAAAGAGCAGTGTTGGCATCACCATTTATAAGGAAACGGATGCGTCACCGAAGGCGAGCAATTGTCCTCTCAAGGGAAGCCAACACAGGACAATGTTTTTTCAATGTCCGTCTCAACCAGTTCTCTGTTTACTTGTCGATGATCTCCAGGCGGTGAAGTATCTCCGAGTGATGGCATGTTCCGACTTGATATGGCCTACCTGTTGTTGACTCCAGGATTGGAGGGCACGAGTAAGGCGCTTGAGTTTGGCAGAAATATGCTCAAAAGCACAGAGAGTAGTGACTGATTCATTCCTAGAAGCTTCAACTGTGCCATGAAAACCCGGTGGCTTTGTCTAGAAACTCTCGAAGTGGAAGCGACGCTTGCTGTGAATTCCATCTTTGAGACCTAGTACCAAGGGGCAGTTGTCCGAGATTTCAGAAGCTTGGCTCTGCAAGATGCACTCTGGAAAGAGAGCTTCCCAATCCGCAGTACAATGGGCCCGTTCGAACTTGACCAAAGTGGGGGCTTCACGTTCATTCGACAAGGTATAGCGTCTTACCAAATGTGGAATGTCCTTAAGTTCATATTCATTGACAAAGCATCTAAAACGCCCCATCATTGCTCTGTTTAGATTTGCATTGTTTTTGTCTTCAGAAGAATAGATCATGTTGAAATCTCTTGCGAGTAACTATGGTCCAGCACAAAGAGCTCACCTCACGAAGCTCCTCAAAGAAAACAGCCTTTTCCTCGTCCTGATGTGGACCATAGACTCCTGTGAACCACCAGGAAACCGCATCTTCTGTTGACACAGAATGACGCAGTACTCGCTATTGGGCTGAGCCAAGAGACCCTTCTCGCCACACCACCAAAATCCCTCCGCGGGTTCCTTGCGCTGGGAGGAATGCAAAATTCCGGAAATCACGACCCAAAAAAGAAAACACATCCCGCTCAGAGATTACTGCCAGTTTAGTTTCCTGTAAGCAGATGAGGGAGGGGCGACAGAAATCCACCACTTTGCGAACAGAATCCCTTCGACCTCTCATTGAGTCCTCTCACGTTCCAAATCAATATTTTTGAAGGATCCATTGATCAAGATAAGAAAGCAAGACCCTATAGTAGCATAAACACCTATTCTAGGGACATTCAAGGCCGTCAGCCATGCAGAGGTCTTCATCTGAAGGGACCTGCTTGCCAAGGAGTTTGGCAAGTGCCACCAAATGGCCTCTATTCAGCGACTTGCTGAAGAATTCTTCATACCTCTTTATCGCCTCCTCAGTAGGGCGTTGATCGTTGTCGGAGAAGTCAAGACTGGCACACCGACGTGGCGGCCTTGCAGTCAAATTCAGGAGGAAGCTTGGCAATGCGGCGACTTCGGCGTGAGCATGGGTAGAGACTGTAGCACGACGGCGATGACGCCTTTGAGGCTTCGGCTACCATTTGAAGTTTCTTAGAAATACCATCTAGGAACGCTCTTGTCGGAGCGTCGGGTTCTGGAGGTTGAGCATCCTGAATATCCTGAATCCTAGGGCCCCGGGAATACACCGATCCAAAACGGCCATGAGCATTATGTGCCGACATCATAACACCAGCCTCACTCATTGGTTCGACCCGGAGAGCATCTTCAGCTGGGAGCCAAGCAAGTGGCGAAGATTGGGGGGTCATTGGTGGTGGACTTGCAGTATTGATCAAAGTATCTAAGCATGCATGTGTCCCGTTAATTTCTGTAGGTCGGGCTGCAGCCTCACTCCCAGGAGTTGCAGTGGTAACCGGTAATGTGGGCTCATCAACAGGCTGCATGGCAGCATGCCCAGCTTGCATAGCTAGCCCAGGAGTCAACATGGCCGGATAAACTTGCTCAATAGAGGTGTGCACAGGAGAGGCAGCCACCTCAAAGCGCAGCAACGTGGGGGAGGCCATGGAGGGATTGTCCTCAAAGCTGGCTTCGGAGTATGCAGCAGGGCGTGCATCATCCGAGGAGGCCGAAGAGATTGGTTTCCGGGACCATCTGCCCCACTGCATGCTCATCAAGACGAACTACGCCTACCTCCCTCACATCCAAAATCGAAGAGATTCATCGAACACAGGGTCAATCGGCGCCACATGTTGCACATCAATGTCCAGCATCCCCGCCGCCGTTGAGCCGAACGAGGAGACACTGGCCTCTACAACGGCGGACACATGGTCCACGTTGGAAGCAATGGGCTCGACTCGAACACGGCCCATAGAGAACACCGGCGATCGTTGGGCTGCGGTGTTGGGCAACGTTGGCGAGTCGGGAGGTTCCTCGATCGCTGAGACCTTCGGTGCCACGATTTGCAGCTGTCACCAACAAGTCGGGCGAGGGAGCACTAGCCTCAACGACAGCGGTCGCATGACGCACGCCGGAGGTAGTAGGCCCGACTCCGTCACCGCCAGATGGGACCCCGACTGAAGGGTGGCGGTGCTAGGAGGCGGAGGAACCGCAAAATCATCTCTCTCCTGATTGTTGAGCCTGTCTATGTTGTCGATGTCAAGGATGGTCACTGCCATTGTCATTTGAAGGAGGTGCAACATTACCCATTGGATTCACAATAAACTTTATTGGATAAACTAGACAACAGGTGGCCTTTGGCCTTTTGACGACAGCAACCGGAGGCTCAACAACAGTCAAATCCCGCTCAGCTGGAATCTCCTCAGGTGAGAAACACCAAGCTGAGCAGTGGAACGAAGAGTAGTCCTCTCTGTTGCGGGTGGATGGGTGAATCTCCTCAATCCAAACATAAGGATTAAGTAGATTTTCAGCTGTTGCCTCCTCGCAAGCGTGCTCTGGAATTCCATAGAACTCCACCTCGAGCAAGGAAGGAAAAACCACTCCAGAGGCGAATGCTTGGCGGGTCCAGCGACGACAGTGGATGCGATGGAACTGTCTCTAGTAGCGGGGAGTCCTGCTGGCCAAGCTAATGGCACTAGCTTCATCTTGCACAAACAGAATGAACTTGCTATTGCTGGCACGGCGGAGCACAAGCGAGTCCCTGTTGTTGAGCTTTGTTGCGATCACCTCTGCTGCATAAAGAAGCGAGATAGTCGGATCGGGGGCCAGAGGAGCACCCTCTACCGGACCCGAAGGATGCGGCGGGGTATCCTTGCTGTTGCCCTCATTGCCCGTGGCGGCTGACCAGCACCACCATTTGGGCAACGACGACGGTGGGGCTGACGACGACGACGCCCGCAATGCTCGGCCTGGACAGGTTCAGCAGGGGCCGAGGCGTCGACCATGGCAGGAGAGGAGTAGTCAGTCGATGTATCAGACGACGATGTGATCCGCTGCCATACAGAGATGCGCCGGTCACCGTCTTGCCTCAACGTCCGCTCACTACAAACACCACACGCCGGGCAGGACTAGGAGCGATGGCCTAAGGCATGGCAGCGAAAGCACCTCAGTGAAGACTTGCACTGGACTGCGAAACGGTTGAAGCACCTTCCTCGGAGGTCCGTGAGGACCAGGCGTCGAGGACGGTGCAGACGCTGCCTACGAGACGATCGAGATTCCACTGTCACAAACCTATCCGTGTTAGGGCCATGTTTTGCCGGGGTGGGTATGTGAATCTCGGAATGGAGGATGATGCGAGGACCTAGCCTTTCAGCTGCCTGCGGGGACTCTTGGACGGCACAGCTGGCGCCGCCGACAACGTGACCACGTCCCCGAAAAAACGAGACACCAATGGCCGCTGCTCCAAACCGCCTGAGAAGCCATACCCGGGACTGGTACAGTCCAGCGGAGCTCCTTGGAGCGGCCCGCCGGACGGAAAGGCTTCACCTTCACGTGAGGCGACGAGGAGGCGACATGGGCTGTGGGCGCCGGCACCGTGGTGGAGGCCAGCGAGGTGGGAGAGGGGTTAGCCAAGGTGGCGGCGTGGGCGATGGGCGTGGGCTCCGCCGTGGATGTCGGCGAGGTAGGAGGTGGACGGGCGCCTGGCGGGGGAGGGGAGACGAAACGTGCCATCTTCTACTGTGATATATCGTAAAATGGACGAACCAAAAAAGTCAAAGTGACATCATATGGAACGGAGGGAGTAATACTTTTGCTTATAACAATGAACAATCTGTTACTATATTTTTTTTGTATTGTAGTACTATTGTGAAATGGTGTACTGAATTTTTGACCCAAATTAATGAAATTTTGCAGCCATTAACTCGAGCAAGGGTCCCAATAGTGAAGCTTATGGATCCGGAAACAGGGCTTTCCTGTGATATATGTGTCAATAATCTTTTAGCAGTTGTTAACACAAAACTTTTGCGAGATTATGCACAAATAGATAGAAGGTTACAGCAGTTGGCATTCATTGTGAAGCATTGGGCTAAAATTCGACGTGTAAATGAAACTTACCAAGGAACACTTTCTAGTTATGCGTAAGTTGTCTGTTTCACATTATTACCAATATTTCTCATCTTTACGTGGCAATGGTCTGAATTTTATTATTTTCTTGACTTTCAGCTATGTGATAATGTGCATTCACCTCCTACAGCTGCGAAGAATACTTCCATGTCTACAGGTTTCTGGATTGTAGTGCATTTCTTATACATTGCATCTGTGAAGAGTTCTTGGTATTTAGGTTCTAACTGTGTATTATTGTAACACAGATAATGACATCAACAAAATTTAGTACCAAACAAGTTGGGTAGGCTAGATCTTAAACAAATATGCCTGGAGGTTTTGTATTTATTATACGTTTTTGCTATTGTTTTGTATATGTTGTGAATGAGCCTGCTATCTAATTGGTTAGCATGGCTCAAGTAACACCTTTTGCTATTGTTTTGTATATGTTGTGAACGGGCCTGCTATCTAACTGGTTAGTATGGCTCAAGTAACGCCATAGGTCCTGAGTTGACTACTGGGGGCACATTTAAACATGGGTTAAAAAACAGCCCTTGCCAGCTGTAGTCCTGAGTTATACATGATTACATGTAACCACCTGAGTTGCTTTCAGCCAGATACAGGGCATTCAGTGGCATATTCAGGGCAGCCAGCCTTTGGGTTGTTTCTCGGTCTATGCGATAGATGGAAGCTGCTTCTTAGTCCAATCTGTGAGGGGGTCTTTGCCCTGCATTGCATAACCAAATTTTAATAGATCATCAGCTTTTCACCCTAACTAAATTTTACTAGATCATCTTCCCACCCTTCATAAAGTGCTAAAAAATTATCTGGCAAAATAACTTTTTTTTGTTGGATGCACTAAATTTTTGTTGCTGTATTACTATTCTTCTGCATTGATTGCTTTTACAATAAAATTTGTTTTTTTTAAATATCTTATGTTATTATATTATTTGCAGTACCAAATTTAGAAGAACTTCACTTTTGTTCACTCAATTATGAGCACATCTATAACAACTATAAGAGATAGAACTATTTAGTTTGTATTCCCTAACTCTCAATACCTACCAAAATGCCCCCTAACTGTTCTGCAATGGTTTTTTGATGGTGTGCCATCCAGGCTTAGTGCTGATGGTTTTGGTCAGCATGTTTTAGAAACAGCGTGAGCCCCATTTTGATGCCTCTCACTTACCCAGTTCTGCCTATCTGGATGGCCCAAATTTCTAACCAGCAATGGTGGGTTGTAGTCGAATGAGGAACAAATTTAGATGAGTGGGTCCATGGTAGACATGCGTGATGGAAGAAACTGAAGCAAATGCTGGCATGCTGTGGGGTTCCTGATTAATTTAGTGCTTGCATGGATCTGAGGCTAGTCATTGGTTGAGTTTAGCTCAATATTTCTTTTTTCCTTATGAATGTGTCGGGAGCATTGATGATGTTAGATAATTTTAGTGTATTGTATGGCTAATGATTTGTTTAGTAGTGAGCAAGGATCATGCTTTTGGTTTCACTTCAATATGCACTTTGTATATCATCTAGCCTTTTGTTTTCTTCTTGCATGAAAAAGGGAATAAAATAATGGTTTATGGTTTCATTCCCCATGTCACCAGAGTGGATGGAAATTAAATGGTTTCAAATTTTTTGACACCTTTCTAAATTGAATTTTTTTGTTCCAATTTAGAAAGGTGAATGGAAGCTGCAATATTGTAGAAGAATATGCATCTTATTTTTTTATTATATCTTGATAACATGTGCTTTCATTTGAAAAATTCACCTTTGTAAATATTTTTCATTGGTAATCTTTGTTCCTATGTACTATTTACTTTGTCAACTAACAGACAGTGTCATGCAATGCTAGGAAATGGAGGCCACTTATTATGTGCAGGTGGACGAAAAAAAAATGTGCTTACTTTGACCAAGTGGACAAGCTAAATAATTATGGTGCTCACAACAGAGATACAGTATCAAGGCTGCTCTGGGCCTTTTTCCATTACTGGGCATATGAGCATGATTACACAAGAGATGTCATATCAATTCGTAATGGAAGGATTCTCAGGTATGACTTTTCTGAGGCATCATTTCTTTTCAGAAGGCTCTCTTTATGTGATGATCATTTCTTTATCATGGTCATGATGATGGTTAGATGGTGCGTGTATAATATGTTTGCTGTTTCACTGTAGGTACTGTGTCCATTGTTTTTAGCCCCAGCTAGTAAAATGTAAACAATTGATGATATAACCAAAGCGGTTTCCTATATTAGTTATTGTGTGTAGTGAAACACCAAGTTGTTAAAAGATATAACTTTCCCTTGTCCTTTTGACACAAATTTCAGTAAGGAAAGGAAGGACTGGACTAGACGAGTTGGAAATGACAGGCATCTCATATGCATCGAAGATCCATTTGAGATCTCCCATGATCTCGGTCGCGTAGTTGACAAGTTCACCATCAAAATACTCCGGGAGGAATTCGAGCGAGCAGCTAATATATTACAGTTTGATCCGAACCCCAGCCTAACACTCTTTGAGCCATACGTGCCTCCTCCATTGCCGAGCCTGTTGCAAGCAGAAACTGCGAATGCTGTGGAAATTGAACAATGATAGCGTTAAGTTCGTAATTGAAGTATGATAGCGTTTGGTTTGTCCTTAGGTAATGTAATTGGAAATGGAATCAACTTTTGACGGATTTGATCGTGGTTAACTGATTGCAGCCTTTGTTTGGTTGGATGTGTTAATGGTATTGTTTACCGTTAGCTGTTTGGTTTCCTACTCAGGGATCGCAATTCACAAGCCCAGAGGCAGCAGCATACATAACCAGAACACTGTTGACAATAAAATTGATACATATTATTTACATTTACCTTTTTTATTATATATAAATTAAAACTAAAAGTTAATGCTGACATAATATGACACTGTACTATTGACCCTATATCGTATTAAGATACAAACTTGATTTTTTACTTCTATCGTAAAGCAAACAAATATTTAGGACATAAATATACCATAACTTTAGCTTTTAATTATCCATGTGTTGCTATTGTTAAATGTCGTGTTCCAACATCTTTGATGACCTATTAAAATCTGTAGTTTTAATGTATGATTAAAGTCAACAAGAGTTAGACTTGTTAGGGATTTATTTATTTAGACTCGATTAGATAACAAATGACTCAAGATTTGAACTCACGTTTTAATTACATGAACTATCAACTAATCTAGGTTTTAATAAAAAGAAGCTTTATTTCTAACTAAAATTACATGAACAAAACACAATTAAAAGAATATTTTCTTAGAGATAGGAAAGGACCAATTACTCACAACTTCACACACCTATAAATATAATATCGGTTATTGGATTTTTACTTAGTGAAAAAAAACCTCGCCTGAGGGGAAGAAAAGACACATCGGAAACAAAAAAAAAATCCAATGCAAATGAAAACATATAGAACTTGCAAAAAAGAAAAGAAAAGAAAAGAAAAGAAAAGAAAAACGGATGCAAAATGAAAACATATAGAACTTGCAAAAAAAAAAAAGAAAAGAAAAGAAAAGAAAAACGGATGGAAACTGAAGTGGACTCGGACGAACGAAAGGATGCAGCCAAAAGACAACAAAATAATAAAAAAACAAATTGAACGGAATTTGCAATCTAAAAATCGGATGCAGCCGATATGCAAGGCCCATTTCTTAGAGTTGACTGTTTAAAGGTCCTAAATGACATGAATCGTCTAATTAAAACTTATACAAATGCTACAGCAAATGGTATAAAAACTCAATAACAAAGCGACGCCCTTTTGCTCTAGCTTCAAATCACCTATGCAAGTAATTATAGTTAATTATAATCACTATGGCACACAAGCTATGTCACTATTTTACTCAACTATCAATACACAAGTCTATTTGAATGTAAATACAAAGAGTGATAGGTGCATTCTACCAACGCCGGACAAGAGATGTATGAATTAATGACCAAATAAATGCCATGTAATCCAAGAGAGATAAGATGACACATTGATTTTTCTTCCGAGATTTACTTGTGAAAGGTTCTAGATGGCTAGAGGGAGGGTGAATAGCCTAATTAAAATTCTACAAAATCACTAAAGCAAATGTTAGAATACAACTATGCAAAGCTTTTTGCTCTAGCTCTACAAAGTGTTGCAAGCCATCTTGTAGGTGATGAGTATCAATTCAATCAATAGCAATGTCACTATGATCCTCACACTATCTAGCAAAGATATGAACAAGATAAACTATCTAGCTCACTAAGCAATGGTAAAGAATGCTAGACAAGATATATGTATCGATGTAAATACAAGAGTGGATGGATGTGCTATACCGATGCCTTGTGATATGTCAATAATCCAATGCCAGAATGAAAACCAAGAGAGTGAAGGAGACAAAGTTGACACACGATTTTTCTGCTGAGGTTCATGAAAGGATCAAGATGCCAAAGAGGGGGGGGGGTGAATTGGGTTTGTTTTAAATTTCTAATGCGAAAATGTAAAACTTATCAAATGCCAATTCCCCCTGTGCCTACAAAAGTGTGTTCTACACTAGAAAGCGGTAGCAAGTCAATTGAAATGAACAACACCCTAGCAATTCTAATCAAGCATGACCACAAGATAGACAATAACAAGTATGAAATGCTTGAAAGTAAATTGAGGAATGTAAAGAGCTAGGGAGAGGAAGGATTGTGACACGACGATGTTTTGCCGAGGTATCAAGGAGTCGACACTCCCCCCTAGTCCTTGTTAGACCATCCGCGCAAGGGTATCGCTCCCCCTTGATCCACGCAAGGACCGAGTGCTCTCTATGGGCTAATTCTTCGCCGCTCCGGCTCGGTGAATTGCCCACAACCGATCACAACTTATGGAGGAGGGTCGCCAACAGTCTCCCCGCGGTCACCTCGCCTCTGATCGCCACCGAACTGTCTAGGTGATGTCGATCGTCAAGAGTAACAAGCTTCAAACTCTCAGTTGACTCACTCAAGCCTCATGAGATGGATGGATGCACACTTGAACTCTTGGATTAACTAGTGAGGGCTCAACTTGGATGGATTCTCAAATATCTCTCACTAGGGCACTTGCTCTCTCCCCCAACCTCTCAAAGTGTCTCTCAACTGATCAAATGAGCAAAGGAAAGTGGGGCGAACAAGCCATGGACTATATATAGCCCCCTCACAAAGCTAGCTTGCGGGCTAAAAAACTGCACAGATTATGTTGGCATCAGACGCACCGACGCCCTGCATCGGACGCGTCGATGCCCTGCCCAACGACTACTTGCTGTTCAAACTGATGTGCATCGGACGCACCGTTGCCATAGCATTGGATGTGTCCGACACAAACCCTGTGCTCTTAGGTCTTCTCGGGTTCATCTCTAGAAAATCATCGGACACACCCTAGCGCCCGACGCCATGCCGCCGGACGCGTCCAACGGCTCTAGACCTTCTCTGGAACCTCTTTGCATAGCCATTGGACGCACTGTCGGACGCACTTACCTTTTGCCTCAACGTCCGATGCGTGCGTCCGCTCAAATTGTAAGATCCTGAGGGCATCGGACGTGTCTGATGCCCCTCTGAGGTGAGTCCGACGCCAAACCCTAGGCGTCGGCACTGCATCGGACACATCCGACGCCCACGACGCCACCATCTGATGCCACTTAAGCACCTCTCTCAACTCCAAAACACTTAGCCATGTATATGCAAGTTGTTCTAGGTTATCTTAGGGACAACTAGGGCTCACTTAGGGCTATGTATGTCAAGTGTGCACCACACCTATACCATGAAGCTGTCCTAAGTCAAGCTACTCATTCTAACCCCTCTTAATAGTACCGTCAAAGGTAAAACAAAGACCTAATCTATACTAAGTGCCCTTCATCTCCTTGTGGCACTTACACCTATTCATTCTGAGGTGTTCATCTCCTTCCTTTGAAATCCGTAAATGATATCCATCTTGAGGGCATTAGAATACCAATAGTTGCCCATTCACACTTGTTACTATGGCCTAACACTCTAATTGCCTCTACAAAACACACGTTAGCCATAATAACATTGTATTGGCATTAATCACCGAAACCATGGGGCCTAGATGCTTTCAATCTCCCCTTTTTGGTGATTGACGACAATACACCTCGAGTATAAAATATGTAAAGAATGGTTCGGTGAGGATTTCAATGACTTGATAGGAATGTGCAAGGATTAGTGAATAAGAGTGAATGAAACTTGCTCATCCTAGCCAAGCCACAACAAGTACTCAATAGATATGAAATAAAGCATGAGTACCGCATGATATGCTCAAAGGATACATTGGAGTATAACATGGAAGCATAATCATATCATGAACATGAATGACATCTCATCATCATATAAGAGTGAAACGCATAAAGTATGTCACACAAGAAAAGCATCACATATATTCAATACATGAAAGCAATAAACATGATGCATGAGAGTACGGAAAAGTAACAAGCATAAGAATCAAATCCTTCTCACAACTCCCCTAAAGCTGATACTCGACCCTCTCTCTGCCTTTGGCGCCAACCACCATGTAAGGACCTGATTAGCCTAGAGGGGGGATGAATAGGCCTGTTTAAAAATCAAACTCATAGCTTCTGTCAGCACAGGACCGACACTGTCGGCCTTGACCCCGGCATGCCATGGGTGCCCGGCACTGCTGCTCTCTGGGGCGGCAGTGCTGGTCACCTGGACAGAACCTTGCACAATTCAAAAACTATAACTAAAATGGAAATTGTGTTTGAATCAAAACCTTCCTAGATGTGTAGGGAACCTCTATCACCACTTGAAAGTGGTAGCAACACACCCACCGAGTAGATCGGGTCCAAACCTTAGAAATCACCTCGAGAGCAATGTATATCAAAGTAAAGAGACAAACACAAGGTGACACAAGATTTGACCCGTGGTTCAGCTCGCCACCAAGGCTTGCCTACGTCCATGTTGTTTAGGTGCGCCACATAAGGCTCAAGCTCACCACAAAGGTTGTCTCTTTCCTCGGTCTCAAGTCAAGAGAGTGAACTCTTGAGATGATGGGAAATGTATTAGCAATATAGGGTGTTACAAACCTCCCTAGGCTGCCACACGAAGGAGGCAAGCTCAAGGGCGACGCCTAGCCGGCTAGGAGCAAGGCTCCAAGAGTAACAAACTCAAACCGTCGGCCACCACGTGAACCAAATGTTTGTAGGAGTTGAAGATCCGAGAGAGAAGCTTCTTCTCAAGCTTGGAGGCTCAATCTCTCAAAGATTTGAGTGGAAATCAATGGAGGAGAGAGTTGGAGCACCAAGGGAGAAGGGAGAGCTAGAAGAGAGCTTCTTTTCTGTTTCTGTGAAATGTGAATGAGTGAATAGCAGAGATAGCCGTTGGGGGAAGTGAGGGGATAAGAAATACCCCTCCACTGTCCAACGGGCAGATCAAGTCACGGCAGTGCCGGCCTAGAGGCACGTCAGCGCCGGACTGCTCGACACTACCGGCCTGAGGCCCGGCACTGCCGGCCTAGCATAGACAACAAAGATAAAGATATGGAATGCTAGCTGCTGTGCCAAAGATATATGTGGAGGTGTATGATGTATGGATAGATATAGCATTTGGTTCACTTGTTGGCATGCGTGTTGAATCCCTCTTAATAGTACGACATACCTAACTCAATTTCAAAATATAAAATGAATTAAACTTCCATTGAGCTTGTTGCCATGCATTTTTGTAATTGGAGGGGCCCGCCAACCTATTCATCAACCTCCTATCTTTCAACCTGCTTGTCACACTTGAAGAGTCTCATTAGTTCTCTAATTGCATTGTCATGTCACCAAAACCCACTTAAGGCTTGATTGCACTTTCACACCAAAAATCTAAGAGTCCAGGGCTAGAGCAGATGGGTCGCGAGCACGAAGGTTGAACTGTGAGTAGTTTGGGTTGGAGTTGTCATCGTCGTCCTGACCCTCTGTAGCCAGAGCTGACTGTGAAGCGGTCAAGATCGGCTCAATGGGAACGAACTCAGTGGCGAGAGCTGTAGACTCTGTAGGAAGCTCGGAAGCTGACCCTGAAGGTGGAAGCTCTGATATAGGCTTTACCAACTGTCCCTGAGGCTCTAAAGCTGCCTCTGACTCTCCTGCCTCTGTAGCAACTACCATAGCATCTGCCATGATCGCGGGAGGAGGAGTAGTCACAACTAGAGCTGAGCTGTCTAGTGCAACCTCCAACGAGGCAACTGAAGGCGAGTGAGTGCCCGTCGTCAGGGGAAGCACCTCTGTAGTCTATGCCTAAATCTCAGCTCTGGTGGGGGTAGTCTCTCCAGTCATCTCACTGTAGGTAGCGGTCAAGTCACGTGTAGTCTCTGCAATAGAAGCGCCCAGGATAGTGTAAAACCTGTCGGAGTGGAGTCTCTCCCGGGGACACTAACCACTCAGAAACCTAAGTCATGGGAGTCTGGAAGACTTGAGAAGCTAGCACCTGACTCTGAGGCCCACTAGGATGTACTACTGGAGTCGATGCCACTATCTAATAAGGGCATACCTATGTAGACTATAGCTGTGAAGTTCTAGGCACGCCAAGCTGTGGTGAGAGAGAGGAACTAGGGGCAAGCAATCGCTCAAGTAATTGTGTTTGCTGCCTGTGGCACTCAAGGAACTACAGCTGAAACGAGTCTTGTTTGTGAAAGCCATCTAGGCCCCATGGTTTTGGTGATTAACAAAATATGGCGTTATTATGGGTAACGTGTGTTTTGCAGAGGTAATTTGAGGGTTAGACCATAGTGACAGAGTTGAATGGGCAACATATGGTTATCTAATGCCCTCAAGATGGATATCATTTCAGATTTCAAAGGAAGATGATGAAGACCCTAGAATGAATAGGTCTAAGTTCCAAAAAGGAGATGAAGGGCACTTAGTATAGATAGGGCTTTATTTGACCTTTGACCATATTATCAAGAGAGGTCAGAATGAGTAGCTTGACTTAGGAGAGCTTCATGACTTAGGTGTGGTGCACACTCGACATACTTAGCTCCAAGCAAGCCTTAGTTGTCCCTAAGATAGCATAGAACAACTTACATTTTCATTGCAATGAAGTTTGAAGTTGAGAGAGCCGTTTTCTAGGCATCGGACGCTGAAGTCCAAGGCGTCGGACGTGCGTCCGTTGGGTCTGTCGCTAGGGTCTGGAGACGGACGCTAGCAATGGACGCTGGGTGTTGGTAAACAGTGCGTCTGATGGCCATACAAAGAGGTTCCAGAGAGGCTCCCAAGCCAACGTATGCGTTTGTTGGCATGGCGACGAACGCTGGTAGGTGTCCGGTGATTTAATGGAGTGAATTTTCTAGAAACCCGAGAGCATCAAGTTTGCATCAGACGCGTCCGATGCAAAGGCATAAGAGCATCCGTTGGCCAGGGTTTCAAACTGCAACTAGCCGTTGGGCAGGACATCGGAGCGTCCGTTGCCTAGACATCGGAGCGTCCGATGCCAATTTAAACTGTCTGTTTTGTGCTCCCGTGGGCTGGCTGTGTGTGGGAGTATTTATACCCCATTGCTTGCCTCCCCAACCTGCCTTTGCTCATTCCAAGTGCTGAAAAACACATTGAGAGGTTGGGAGAGAGAGCAAGAGCCCTAGTGAGAGAGATTTGAGAATCCATCCATAGTTTTCCCTCACTAGTGATTCCAAGAGTTCAAGTGTGCATCCATCCATCTCATGAGGCTTGAGTGAGTTAAGTGAGAGTTCGAAGCTTGTTACTCTTGGTGATCGACATCACCTAGATGGTCCGGTGGCGATCGGAGGAAGGTGATAACCAGAAGATTGTCGCTGGCCCTTCTCTAATGACTTGTGATCGGTTGTGGGCGGTTCACCGAGCTGGAGTGGCGAAGAACTAGCCCGTAGATAGCACTCAACCGTTGCGTGGGTTGAGAGGGAGCAATACCTTGCGTGGTGCTCCAACGAGGACTAGGGGGGAGTGTCGACTCCTTGATACCTGTGAACACATGGTTGATATGTGCCCATGTTGTTTAGTTTTGTGTTGAGTGATTGATCAACATTTGGGTGTTTCATTTTGAGCGGTTTCACTAACCTTGCTGCAAAAGCAGAAAACGTGTGCCTGTCTATCGGCTTGTGGAGTGCAAGTGCTAGGCTCGGAGACACTAGTCAATGGCGTGGTGAAGGTCTAGTAGAGGCTTGGCATGCCGATGGACTGAGAGCAGTGAAGGGCGGAAGCGGGGCTCGGATCGACGGACTGGGGCGTCGACGTACTAGTTGTGGTGGCTAGTACCTGGCATCGGCGAGCGTGAGAAGACATAGAGGTAGACCGAGTTGACCGAGTCAGGATGGCGGATGAGCGGGTCGAGCGGGAGGCTTATGGGACTCGGAGTCCGACCGGGCGAGGACAAGGTGACTTTACTCGAGCGGTTTGGTGGTTTGGGCCGCAAAACCAGCGGTGGACGCTTTTTGAGTTTGGGCCTCAAAACTCGGGGTTCGGTAGTTGAACCCAAAGCTACTGGTGGCGGGTTTCGCGGGTTTGGGCCTCAAAACCCGGGCGGAGCTTCCGAGGAAGCAGGGTGGCACATGGCGGAATCCTGGAGGTTGCATCGAGGCGACGGCAAGTCCATGTAGGAAGCGGGGCCGTCCGATCAATTTGAGGAAAATATCTCCGACTTGGATTACAGTGTCTTAGGACTAGGTAATTCAGTCATGTATCTAGGGGGCAATTTGGGAAATCTCCAAAGCACCGTTAAGTAGTGGATGAAGGGTGCTTATCCCTTCACCTGTTTCACTTCACTCATTTCCTCCCTCTCTATTCTCTCAATCCTCTCTCTAGTTCATGAGGTCCCTAGATTGATTAGGATCAATCTTTGTAAGAACTTGTCACTTGTTTTGGTTGGGAATCGGAGGCCTTACCCTCCGTAAGCCATGGTGGCTTTGATTTCGTGATCGTGTCCCTTGTTTGCTTGAGTTCTTCGCGATTTGGTTTTTGCCTCTCTAATCCATTTTTGTTCCCGAGATGAGAACTTTTGATTGAGAGTAGTTCTTGCAAATCCATTAGAACCAAGTTGTGCGAAATCATGAGGAGCACCTTTGCACCAAAGGGTTTACCCTCAAACCTCACGAGCACGTAGATCGAGTGATTTCATTCTCAAGTTCTCTGTTTCTTGAGTTCTCCCCGAAATCCTTGTTTCCCATGGATTCACACCAAATTGAGTGATGATTTCTTAGGGATAGCTCCTCCATAGCACTAGGATCATGCCTACCAAGTTTGATTGCTATTGGTGATCATTTGGTCATGAATTTGGAAGATTTGAGGGAGAAGAATTTGGTTTTGCGTTTTTGGAATTTACTGCATGCTGCTCGAGGGCATCGGACGCTGCATAAGTTTGCATCAGAAACTGTCTAGAGTCGCATCGGATGCTAGGGCCTCTGCTCGCTAGCGTCCGTTGCTCAGACAACTCTAAGTCGGCTTGCATCGGACACTCGCCAGCGTCCGTTGGCAATCCACCAAACGCGTCTGTCGCCTCTCTGTCTCTCTTGGGTTTTCGGATTAATTTCCATCGGACGCTCACCCGCGTCCATCGGGCATCCATCAGACGCGACCATCGCTGAGGGGTGCTCTCGGGTTCGGCTCTGCATTGGCATCGGACGCTAGGCGTCGGAGCGTCCGTCGGCCTGTGACCCAGCGTCCGTTGGGTGGTGTTTCAACTTGGTTTGCCTAAGTGCTTGCCTCTTTTCCCTATGGGTCGAGAATTTGGTTTTTGGGGTTTCCGGTGAGATTTCCTCCACTGCCGTTGAGCTATCATTTCTTTGATTTCATCTAGATACCCCAAAAACACTGGGTTATGTTTTGGGAAGAGTGGCCCGGATATTTCTGAGTGAAATTTGAGGCTCCCATTCACCCCCCCTCTGGTCGCTATTCTCGATCCTTCAATTGGTATCAGAGCTTGGTTAAGGATCAATCCACCTTAGCCGGTTCTTGATCCGAGCAAGGTGTTGGCAAACCTCCATTTTTCGATTTAACGAACTTCTCCTATTGGAAGGTGCGCATGTCCGCCTATCTACAAGGAGTTGATTCAAACATTTGGGAGATTTGTGAGAATGAGGACTACGTGGTTCTTGGTGCTCGGATTACTCCAGCACAAGTCACTCAACATGCATCAAATGCAAGAGCCCGTAGTATCCTCTTCTCAAGTTTGTGCCTCACCGAGTTTGAGCGAGTCTCGAACCTCACTACGGCGTGAGAGATTTGTCAAACACTTGTGAGATATCATGAGGTCAATCATGAGATCAAGTCTAGACTCTTCGACACATACCGTAGGGAGTACGAGAACTTCATACATTTGGCCGGTGTTGACACCAAAGGTGGCAAACGGGTAAAAGACCGCAAGCGTACGGTTGCTAAGTGTAGCTTTCATCGGGAGTATTCCAGGTATCATATTTTCCTCAGGGAACGAGAAGTGAATTAACTAGTGATAAGGTTATATCCTATGATGAGACAAGGGAGACTATGGTATTTGGGTGTAGAGGTTCGATATGGCAAAGATATCTAACAAGGCAAAGCTGGTTATACTAGCTTTATTAGCCCTTCTCTTGCAGGAGGCGATGGGATAGATCAGTAAGAGATAAAACTCTGACCAGACTGTGCCATCATGTTGTATTGAGGCCCTACCTTTTAAGAACTTATCTTACACACATGGTGGAATACAAAGACTAGATAGGGTTATCACCACCTACTAGCTACCACAAACAATCCGTGCGATAAGCGGTTTACAAAGGCAAGATTAAGTTTAGACACCATGTCTACACTAATCTCACTACTTTAACCTTGGCCTATGATTAAAGCACTCTACTCAGAGTAAAGCGATGAACAAGCGCGAAAAGTTGTATAACAGCTAAACCAGATTTAGAATATAAAATGCTATAAAGAACTCAGATGTATCACTTACAAGTGTTGAACTTACAAGAGAATAGCATCCGCTGAGGTGTAGCTCCAGAGAAGATTCTCGACAGATCCGGGGCTTTCTCCAGAAGACTTCCCTCACTCTCTTCCAACTAGAATAGCACTACAGTAGAGCTTCGCTAAGCTAAGTAGTTTTTCTCCAATGAGTCATCCATGAGAGGGGAGCTCTAGGGGGGTATTTATATGTAGAGGTGGAGTAGGGGCTACTCCAGTGCCACGTCAGCGATCTAGGAGAGCTCCATCCTTGGCCTTTGGATCAAACCACCTTAGAACTGCCTTAGAATGGATGGCTTTGATTTCCATCATGTGGTAAATAAGGTGGGGAGGCACCTGGGCCTTTGGAGCACCCATTTCTATATTGGCAGACCCTCTATGACAGGTGGGCCCTGCCCAAAGCTTCTAGAAGGAGGCCCCACAACTCAGGGAAGAGATGGGGGCTGTGGGCCCCTTATGGGTATCGGCCGACCCCCTATGGGGTGTTGGACCCACTACCACCTTCCAGAAGGTGGCCCCACTAGCCATAGAGCTTGGTTGACTCATCTGAGGTGTTTGTCATGCTAGTTCTCTTGATGTGGGCCCATGGATCCTTGTGCACTTGATCTGAAGCATTGAATGAAAGCACAAATTGCATCCAAGGGTTGGAATAGCTTTTGCATGGATCAGGCGGCTTGGCTGGCTAGAAGGGTCCATACCACGATCGATCGACCGGAGTTTGGCTCCTTTGGAGCCAGGCTTTCTTGTTGGAGCTCTGTTGGGGATATTACCTCGGCATATCCCTAGGGACCTTATGGGCCTACCGACCAGAAGATGGCCCGGCTCGCGAGGCCTTGCAGCACGCGACCAGCCCATCGTACTCGCCAAGGACTTCGAAGAAGTCTTGCTCGCCAAGGAAGATCCTAGTAGATAAACTCGGATCCGTTACCTTAAGGGACCAATCGCAATCTGTTAGGATATGGAAACTGTAACCCTGCTCCCTGCCTATATAAGGAGAGCAGGGACCCCTTCGAAACCATCTGATCTACACCTCGTGTAACCTAATACTCATATCAATTCATCCACCAAAACACAGGACGTAGGGTATTATGGCGATTTGCCGGCCTGAACCTGTATAAACCGTTGTGTCTACGCTCTCTGTGTTACGCTTGATCGTTGTCGCCACACCTCTGCCAACAATCTACTACCGTAGGGTACCCTAGGTAGACTGCGACGCATATTTCATCGACAGTTGGCGCAATAGGTAGGGGCTACGTGCAATGATTCCATGGCTTGTCAAGCAGTCACCTTCCCTGATTCGATGGTCCTCTTGATGGCGGCACTGTGCTCCAGATCGGATCCATATCCTGGACCATCGGATCTACACCTCGTGGGCCCAACGCATCGCCACTTGCACGTCACCCCACCATGCCAAAATATCACCCGCGAAAGGTTCTCAACATTGACGATCTAATCGATGCCATCGACCACTCCACAATGCCGGCGTCATAGACTGCATCAACCTCATGCAGACCGCGCGACGCCAACTCTCTGGCCACCATGGTCGCCGCTCGCGCCGCCACCAAGGCTTTGACAAAGATGACGGCCGTGACGACCAGGGGGATCTGCCCTCCGTCGACGATGCCACATGGGCTCTGCAATCAGGCGGCTATCTGCCAGCACCAGGCGCTCTGATCGATCTCCGACCAGATCTCAGCGGCGACCGTCGTGAACACTATCGTCATCTCCGCAATCCCTAGCGACTCCGAGCAGGCGATGTCCCTCGACGGCACGATCTCGTCCGACTCAGCCGCCACCACGAGAACCGAAACCACCGAGTCCTCCGGATCGATGACCAGCTTCCGGGAATTCCCTCCGGGCTTTAGAGGGACGATTTTTCAAGTTTCTGCCGACAGCGTCGCCTGCGACAACGAGACGGACGCCGAATGCACCGCCCGAGAACAACACAACACCGAACACGCATAGAGGCACGATCTGGAGCGCCGTGAAAAGGAACGGCGCAACCTCGAGCGACACGAGCAGGAATACCTGGCACGAGAACAGCGCGAGCGCGAGCAAAGGGAACGTGATCGCCTAATGTGACGCAACCTCCACCAAGACTTCGACCAAATGGGCGACGTTCTAGTATA
Source organism: Microstegium vimineum (assembly GCA_022036555.1). Classification (NCBI taxonomy): domain Eukaryota; kingdom Viridiplantae; phylum Streptophyta; class Magnoliopsida; order Poales; family Poaceae; genus Microstegium; species Microstegium vimineum. The sequence continues at coordinate 25,468,480 of CM039123.1, forward strand.
CCCGACCCCTAGCGCCAATCTGGTGGTAGCCGCTTGCGAGCTGTCCAAACTCCCCGTCACACCTGAAATTGAGAAAATCGAGGCCCACGTCATGGAGGCAGCTGGCTAGGTCAACAAGATGGGCGTTCCACTAGAGTTCTCCAGTCAGTCTCATAGCAAGAACTACCCACGAAGCCCTTAGAGGCAGCACCGACCAAGATCTCCATAGTACGATGACCAGGAGTATGATAAGCCGCAGCGCGATTGAACACCGGCACCGGCACACCGAGCCACAGGGGGCCGCGCCCTTTCTCCACTCGTCTTCGCGCTATCAGGTGGCCCTAGAATTTCAGTGTCACGTCGGTGGAGAAATACGATGGCAAGGCAAACCCGGAACAATGGGAAACCTCCTATGAGATCGCCGTGTATGCCGTCGGAGGAAATCAATACATGATGGCCAACTACTTACCCGTGATGTTGTCCACCTCCACCAACAGCTGGCTCCAGAAGATCCCAGAAGGCACCATTGACAGCTGGGTGGAACTCAAGGAAGTATTCATCAAGACGTACAAAGCTACGTGCGTCCAGCCAGGGACGCGCTACGACCTAGAGAATGTCTGTCAAAGGAGCAATGAAAGCCTTCGGGATTACATCAAGCGCTTCTCCGACAAACGGCTGAGCATCGCAGATATCTCCGACCCAGAGGACATCGCCATCTTCTCCAATGGCCTATGCATGGATGAGCTCCGAAATAAGTTGGCCCGCAAGAGCATAACAACCATAGAAGACCTTATGACCATCGCGAACCCCTATGCCAACCAAGATGACGCTACCCGCAGCAGGTTGAATAGGCGGCGCCATTCTAGCTCCCCAATACGTGCAAGGGATAGTGAACGCCGATCCGACTACCGCAGTGATAGAAGGCCCAGCGACCGGGAGCGCGAACACCGAGATTACCGGTTGGGTGACTATGAAGGCTATCAGGGGGGGTACGACTACAGGCGCAACCACCGCTATGTTGCCAACACGAACGCCCGTCCGTGGAGAATTATGACGCCAGTTATGATAAGATCCTCGACGGCCAATGCCCCATACATAAAAACTCCAAACATTCCATGCGCGAGTGTGATGTCCTTGAGTCAGCAATGCAGGGAAGAGGAGATAAAAGACTGAGGAAAGATGACGCCGATAAGGACATGGACCAAGAACCGCCGACCCCGGAGTTCCGAACAGACTCAAGAACGTACTCCATCTTCGGGGCAGCATGGTCATCGAAGGGGAGAGATGACGCCGCCATGTCTGCATGGATGTCTTATTGGTCGCCATTGCAGGAGACGACACGACCAGTGCTCGCTACCTTGACTGGTCGGAGCAGCCCATCAGCTTCTCCGGGGAAGATGAATGGACAAACTATAGATACCCTGGTCACTTCCCCCTCATCATCAACCCAACCATTGCCACGTGCTGTTTCAGAAAGGTGCTGGTCGACGGCGGCAACGCTATCAACACCATCTTCGCCGATGCGTTCCACCAGCTCGACTACTCAAAGAATGACATCCTCTCGGTGAACTTCCCCTTCTGGGGGATCATCCCAGATAAGGCATCCACACCGGTGGGGCAGATCACCCTCCCCGTGCAGTTCGGCGACCAGGACCACTTTAGGGTCGAAAACATCAACTTTATCGTCGCCGACTTCGAGACAGCCTACCACGCGATACTCGGTCGCTCGACGCTCACCAAGCTGATGGCGGTCCCGCACTACACCTACATGGTGCTGAAGATTCCAACACCACAAGGCGTCCTCAGCCTCCGTACCAACCTAAAGATCGTATACGAGTGCGAGCAGCAGATAATCAACGCCACTGAGAAGCCTCGCGTCCAGGACATGTACAACGCCGAACCCAGTGATAAGCCCGCCACGAACAAGCCAAAGGAAGCTAGACCAGCGATGACCACCGCTGACTAGATATTGAGACTCTCATCCAGCAGCGGCGTGAGAAGGGTTAGAAGTTTAAAGTATTCCAATAAAGTTTGTACTATGTACCTCTCCAGTAATAAATAAAGAAGCGGCATGTTTATCCCATACTTCGAGTAAACGATTCGACCTCTACAAAATGCTCACGGCGTTCGACGACCACTGTAAAACACTTATAGCGTTCAACAACCTCTCCAAAACGCTCCCATAGTGTTCGACGACCTCTCAAAAACGCTTTAAGGCATTCTCGCCAAACACCCCGGCCACAACCAGAAAGCTTCCGAAGCTGGCCTACCGATAAAACATAGCACATAGAAGTAGCTACCCTATACGCTATGACTTTGTCGATAAGACTCCCAAGTGGCGGCTCCCCATCAACCGGGGGCCATCACTTGGGTCGGAAGCCATGAGGTTGTGTGCCCAGAATCTGTGCACGACCACGACACGGTCGACGACTTTACAAGCAGCATGGATTTTCACCCAGCATCTGCAGGTACGGTCTCCACAGGCCCTAGTCATGCCATGATCGAGCCTCTCGGAAAAAGGTCCTGTCCCTGGCATCTCCCTGGCATACCCCCTTGGTAATCCCTACGTCGCCTACGCGTGCAGGGACTCCATGTCCTACAATCTGGGCCATAGGAAACCCAAGGCCGAATGATTCATTGCTACGGCTCATGACTTAGCAGGCACGACAGGACATACAAGTGAAACAAAAGCTCACCACCTCAGATATTATACAGCTTTGTAGTTTTTTCACTTACACATCCGACATCCTGTATCCCGGATACAAACTATGGCTGCCCCGTAGCAAACAAGTCTACGTCTCTAACTATAGCCTCCGCCACCGGCTCTGCTTTGCCCTCCAGGCAGTCCATCTGCACGTCCGACGTCCCCGCCGCAAATCCAGTCGCCGCCCAACCAAGATCTAGCTTCGGGTAGTGCGACCGCAACATGGCAAAACCATGAGCAGTCACACTTTGCACTACCGAGGTCGTGAACCACTATAGCCTACCCCAAAGGCCGCGAACTTTGGACAAGACGACCTCCATGGTCGCCTACTCAGCACGTTCAGGAATAAGCACTAGCCCGTCGACACACTCAACCACCGGCGCGACCTCTCTCGCCAGCGACCAAAACTGGTCATAGTAAGCGTCCACCTTCGCCTGCAGGTCTGCAAATTGGAGTTGAACGTGCCCTCGGTAAGCTGCGATCACAACAAGCACCGGATAAGATGATCGGACAGTCAAAAAGATAGGTAAAAAGACACTACCTTCATGCATCGCCCGCATCTTGTAAATCTCCTGCTTGGCAGCCGCGACCTTCTCCTCCACAAGGCGTTTCGCCTCTTCAGCACCGAGCAGGCCTACACAAAGAAGAACACGTCATCGCACGATCAAAGCGACAAGTTATCCAGCAAGAAAATAACTAAGACTTACGGGCGGAAAGCTCGTCGACCTTCTCAACATGCGTCTGAAGCTCCGCATTTTCGCGCTCCCGCTCCTGGATTGTGGCCTCCAATACCTGTGCACACCGGTGCGTGGCGTCCAAGCTGGCTTCCAGCCCTGCAAATTGGCCCTCGACATGAGCAACATCGCCACGGATACGCTCGTTCTCAGCCGCCAGCGTCGCAAAATGATCGGCCATTACCTTATGCTCCCTCCCGACCTTAAAGAGGCCTTGCGATCACACAATGATAGTTCACCAAAGGAGGCACGGCAGAAACACCAAGCCAGAAGAAGTGTTACACTTACCTTGACCCGCCCCAGGTGATTACTTGCATCATTAAGGAAGATTGTCGCCTCCTCCTCAGCCTCATCGTCCGCGACGACGAAGAAGTCCTCGCTGTCGAGACGGAAGGTCCGAACCGGCATTGGCTTTGGGTTATCTTCCGCGCGTGGAATCTCCTCCACCAACTCTGGATCATCCAATGATACTGCCATCCTTTTCCTCTTCACCGGCTTTGGACCCAAGGTTGACACCATCGAAGGCGCAACCATATCAACATACTCCAGGCCAGCAGCAGCGGTGTCGGAGGCCTCAACACGAGGAGACCCGACAAGATCCTCCAACGTCTAGATAGGGGCAGTGCCATCAACAGCACCGACCGCAGAAGCCTCAGCCCCGGAAGCCTCCGCGCGCGCATGACCGGCGACCACAGGATCGGCCTCCGGAGCACTCCCAACGTTGGAACCCTCCGGGCACCCCATGGTCACTGGCACCCCAAGGCGCGAAGCACCAGTATAATCGTCGGTAGCAGCCGACCCCCCGCCACGCGGGACAGTTGGGTCCTCAGCAGTCGCCGAGCTACCATAAAACACGCCATAAGAAACCAAAAGACAAGTTCGCCGAAAACTAAACGAGAAGAAAACAGAACACTTACAAGACTCATGTACGGTGCACCCTCACAAATCGTTGGGTCGGAGGCATCCCCACAACACCAGAGGCTGTTGATATTTGTTAACGCAGACAGAGAAATCACTAGGAAGTAATCTGCAAGTGCACAGATACCAATGAGCACTTCACCCGGGAGATTATCCAGAGTATCGTAATTTATTTTTCCACAGGGAGAAAAGGGTGCATCTGACTAACCAAATCTATGCTATTAACCTTTAGGCTACAAACAAGGTGATTTTGATATGAGCGATTAGAGAAGATCACGACTGTAATCTCGTTCTAGTCTATGCAAGATATGAGCTATTATTCTATTGGGGAGAACTGTCGAGATAAGAGACACCTCAGAGGATAGTTAGCACGCGGCCTATAAACCCTACCAGTCCTTCTAACGGGATTGTGGGTTCCAAAGGTATCTACGAAATTGTCACTTTTCGAGCTACTACCATAGATCCGACTAGACAGGGGATATCTATGAGTATCCTAGCCCAAACACCATGTTTATGCTAGAGACGATTACCCTAATCTTTACGCGAAGAGAATAAAGTAAACTCACAAACCAAAGAATAATAAAACATAGAACTTACTAGAATTAGAAGTCGAAATACCGAAGAAATCCTAGGAGCAAGCCTCGGGTGAGGAGTGTTGATCCCGTCGATACAAACTGGAGAGGAGACACCGACAGGCCGGGCTTCCTCCAATCCACACCTCCACTCTAACTCTCTCAATCTAGAAGAGTAAACTCTAATCTCACATAGAAACTAAGGATAGTTTCTCTTGAATGCTAAGCCCTAGAGAATAGATTCGTAAGGGATCTTCTTGGCGAATCCTCTCTGGAAAATATGTAAATGAATAATGGATTGCCTTTAGCCAGGGGGCAGGGGTCCTCCTTATATAGCCTCCTCAAATGATCGTCAGCCGTCGGATCAAACCGACCTTAATGGAGGGTTTAGATTAAACCTCAAAGGCGGTGGAACCCTAATCCACGAAGTGGGCCATGATTGGCCACTAGCCTTGGGCGGCCGCCCTAGGGGGAGGGCGCTCGCCCTACCCGGCTGACAGGTGGGCCCCTCCTTCCTTGGGGGTGGTTCTGGAGTCTTCTAGATTACTCTTTTTTGTACGGAGGTGTTATGTGTCTATGTAATCCTTACTTGTGGGCCTCTTTTGCTCTTTTGGAGTTGTCTCCCTACAGAAACAGATAAACACCAAAACTCGTGGAATTCTGTTAGTTAAAACCCTATGTCTAGGTGGTGTGTTGCAAATATATCCTTTCTTTTGCTTAGTTGACACTTAGAATTGGTACTTAAGAGGTGTCAACAAGCTCCCCCATACTTAGGCTTTTACTCGTCCTCGAGAAAAGTATGGTGAAAACATAATCTTAAGGTTTAAACATCAATAGTAGAAAAATCCTTTTTATACCTGCACTGCGAGAGTTTAGTAGAGTCATCATATCACTATGAGCAGTTGAGGAATAAAGTAACTAGAAGTAGAGACCCTTCATCTTTCAATCTTGTCACTTGGAGTTTTTGCATGTTTAGCTTACTTCTATCCTCGTGCTCTCAGATTACTCATAAATGTATCAAAAAGTATTGGTAGATGTGGCATACTTACCTTGCATGTATTGCCTGGTCAAACCGAGATCCGAGGAGAATAATGCCATACTCTCAGATCAAGACTTGTTGGTCAAATTTTATTATAATGTCATCTCTTGCTGGTGTATTGCTATTAGAGGAACCATGGGCTATCATATATATATATATATTATTTTTTTAGGTGGGTGCTGATGTACCCCTAATTCTACTACGAGGTTGTCGGACATTTTTCCCATTTTTATTTCCTCGAATTAAATATTTTTGCATAGCCCATGCCTCTAATGCAATACTACTTCAGAAGAGTGAATCTTTTGTGTTTGTAATGTATGAATGAAGCCTTGACCTTCGGAGTATGATAAAATTCTAACAAGGATCCACACGATTCGAACAAGCTCAAAACAAAGTAAGTAGCCTTTTGGCTTTTGGTTGGTAAGTGTAAAGCATATAGGAGATGGTAGTTATTTTATTTTAAAGAAATTCTCTAAGTGACAGAGATTATCAAGAATTAAGTCTCAAATTCTACCATCTTAAGTTTCACAACGACTTAAGTAACATGGAGTCTATAATAAATTCCTGACAATAGGACTCCAGGAGACTTCATGTAATGTGTCTATTTAAGGAAACCTTTTATCATTTCAGGTTATCATATTTAAAGTATTTATTTATGGAAACTCTCTGCACGAATTGAAATTTGTATGAAAAATGTAACGTGCAGGGTGCAAACCTGGCCGTGGTCGAAGGACGGAGCAGGGGGTGCTCAGCCCAGGGCGGGCGCCCTGGGTAGTGGGGCGACCGCCTCTGTTTCGTCGAGCGTGGTTGTTGCATTATTTGTTTCCAAGATTTTTTATCGTTGTGGTTGAATCTGTTCGTCTCGTCATCGGGGGTCTCCCCCATACTTGTTTCCTGTTTTCTTTTGAATAACAACACAGTGGAGACAAGCAAGGTACAAAACTAATAGAAATGATCTTTATTTATTATTTATTTTGAGGCATTTAATACAAAGGGAATGAAAACAAACTAATTTCTAGCTAATGGAACTAATCATGCCTCAAGAACTACATAACTCGCTAAAGCATCTAGCGACGTTCTAAATACTTCATCTTCTTTTTAAGCTCATCTACGTCGCGCTTAAGGCCATCGACTGTGGTGTTCAGGTTCATGACCTGCCTAGAGAAGAAGCCTAGAGATGTTTGTAGATTGATGATCGTGTCATCCCTAGTATGGAAGTCTTTTTCTAGATCCGCTACGGTTTTGCGGCGCTTTGGGGATGACTCAAAGGAATTGAGGGAGTGCTTCGGGGCGTCCTTTGGCGGCACGAATCTGACTTTGGAAGCACGGTCTCCCTCGAAGTAGGGACGTTCTTCTTCAGTGGTGTACTTGACGTGGTCGATCTCTCCTCCTCGGTGGGTCTTCACTCCTACGACCCTCTCCTTGGGTCGTGGTGGAAGAACCTTGGTACCGGCAGACACCTCGACGATGGGTTCTTCCTTTGGTCCCTTGAGCAGGAGCGGTTGCGGTGGTGCAACGAGGACATGCTGTGCGTAGTAAGATTTGCTATAGCACTGCTTCTTTGGAGGAATGGTGGCGAGTGGGAGCTCATCATGGACGACAACTAAAGCTTTGGAATCTGGATCTTCATGTGGGAGCAGGTTGGATCCGTAGGGGACCATCCTCCTATCGACATTTGATGACGACCCGTAGGGTTCGAAGTTCGATCTTTCGATGAGAGTTGGTGGATAACTCGTGGAGGGAGATGACGTTCACGGCTCGACTACAACCGTCCAAGGACGCTGCGCCTTAGCAACCGATACACCACCTCCGATGGCTGCCGTGATCTTGCGGCGCGACAACCAGCCACTAGGGCTCCCGTCCTGCAAGCAATCGAAGAACCAGCAAGAACAAGATGAACAAGCACTCAATTGCAAGATGAATATGAAGGTTTCAATCTGAGAACACAATATGGTGAGGTTCTAATGACAATCAGACGGACGGTTGATCCCGTGTCCCGTGTCCCGCTGATCCTCTCCATTGTTCCTGAGCAAAACAAGAGTGCACGTGTCTCCATTTTCTAAATATAATGGACAAGAGTTTGAGAATAAACTTACTTGATGATTGAGTTCACGGGCACGAGCACGAGTAATAGGACCAAGTGGTGCTGGAGATGGTGTTGGTGTGGTGTTGATGTCCTCATCAACATTGCTGTTGTTGGCCATGGGAGCAAAGAGATCTAGCTAGCTTCTAAGCGAGAGCTAAGGAAATGATTGAATGATGATGATGGCTGATGTCAGGGGTTGTTTATATAGGGGTGGAAAACGGCCTCTAGAAGCATCTACGGAGCAAATCTCGCGGAGAAATGGTTAGATAAGTGTTCTGCAAGGTTTATCGGATAAGGGAGACTAGAAGGTTTCGGGTGAGCAAAAGGCGGAGGCGAGAGATGTCAGGGTGGGGCAGCCGCCCTACACCCTAGGGCGCCCGCCCTGGCTTGGGCTCTACTACCGGGCCTCTTCTGTGTACTCCATTCTAGAAGGTTCTATGTACCGAAAAACATATGCATGGCCCATGATGCAAAAATTTAAAGTGAATGGGCCTCAAAATTCACTTAAAAGGTAGAAATTAATTACGTCTATTTCTTCTAGTTTTTCATTAGGTTCTAAAAATATTTTGAGACATTGACCATTTACCTTGAATAACGTACCTTCGTTATTTTGAAGTGTGATTGCTCGGTGGGATGATGAATTGATTACCTTATATGGTCCTTCCCATTTGCTTCGTAGTTTTCCATGTCCGAAGAGCTTCACCCTGGAATTAAAAAGTAATACCTCATCTCCGGGTGTAAACTCCTTCTTCTTGATCTTTTTGTCATGCCATCGTTTAACTCTTTCTTTGTAGATCTTTGAATTGTGATATGCTTTTTCTCTCCACTCCTCTAACTCTGATAATTGTATTTGTCTTTTTTCTCCAGCGGCATCAAAATCCATATTTCATCTTTTTTTAGCTCAGTGTGCTTTAAACTCTCGTTCAACAGGTAGGTGACAAGTCTTCCCATATACGAGTTGATATGGAGACATTCCAATTGGGGTTTTGTATGCAGTCCGGTATGCCCAGAGTGCATCAGGTAACTTGTCCTTCCATGCTGTTCCCATCCCATTCACTGTTTTCTAGAGAATATTCTTGATTTGTTTGTTTGAGGTTTTTGCTTGGCCACTTGTCTGAGGATGATAAGGTGTAGCAACGTTGTGGCGGATCCCATGCTTTGCTAGATACTTCTCAAAACGTTTGTCGATGAAATGTGATCCTCCATCACTTATCACTATTCTGGGGACTCCAAATCTTGGAAATATGGTCTCTTCAAACATCCTCTTTGAATTTACGTTGTCGGCATGTTTGCAAGGTAATGCTTCCACCCACTTAGAGACGTAGTCAACTGCCACCAAGATATACTCAATATTCTTTGATGGGGGAATGGTCCAATATAGTCGATTCCCCAAACATCAAAGAGCTCTATCTGCAAATTGCTGGTGAGTGGCATGGCATCTCTTGAGTTTATGTTGCCGTGTCTCTGACATGGCCCGTATCTTCGGATAAATTCTCTAGTGTCTTCATACATTGCTGGCCAATAGAATCCACACTGCCAAATTTTTGCATGTGTGCGGAATGCTCCATAATGACCTCCATATGGTGATGAGTGGCATCTTTCAATGATCTTCATTCCTTCTTCAATAGTCACACATCTCTTGAGTAACCCATCTCAGCATACTTGGAAGAGGTATGGCTCATCCCATATGTGTGAACGACTCTCTTGAATAAGCTTTCTTTTGATTCCTCCTAGTGGTACATATCTTGAAACCATAAAATTAACAATATCTGCATACCAGGGGTCGGATCTGTTGATCCCGTAGAGCATGTCGTCTGGGAGTGAATCATCAATGGGTAGTTCCTGCGGATTCTTAAAATACATTCTAGACAAGTGATCTGCAACAGGATTGTCTACTCCTTTTTATCTTTTATTTCTATGTCGAATTCTTGGAGCAGCAGGATCCATCTTATTAAACGAGGTTTAGCATCTTTTTTAGTGAGCAGATATTTTAATGCAGCATGATCAGAATAAAGAATTACTTTGGCTCCCACTAAATAAGATCTAAATTTGTCTATAGAAAAAACAACAGCCAGGAGCTCTTTTCTAGTGGTTGCGTAATTAAGTTGAGGTCCTGTCAAAGTTTTACTAGCATAAGCTATTGCATGATGCTTGTTATCTTTAGTTTGTCCCAAAACTGCCCCACAGCATAGTCACTAGCATCACACATGATTTCAAAAGGTAAAGACCAATCAGGGGGTTGAATGATTGGTGTAGAGATGAGTGCTGTTTTTAACAATTCAAAAGCTCTTAAACAAGCATCATCAAATATGAAAGGAGCATCCTTGGCTAGCAATAGAGTTAGTGGTCTAGCAATAAATGAGAAATCTTTTATGAATCTTCTATAAAACCAGCATGACCAAGAAAGCTTCTTATTCCTTTCACATTTACAGGCGGAGGTAACTGTTCAATTACTTCAATTTTAGCTTTGTCTACCTCAATGCCTCTTTCAGAAATTAGGTGTCCTAGCACTATTCTTTCTTTGACCATAAAATGACATTTTTCACAATTAAGGACTAAATGTTTTTCTTCACATCTTTGCAAAACCCTATCTAAATTTTCAAGACAACTATCGAAAGTTTTTCCATAAATAGAGAAATCATCCATGAAAACTTCCATAATATCTTCAATCATGTCAGAAAATATAGACATCATGCATCTTTGAAAAGAGGCTGGAACATTACATAGCCCAAAAGACATTCTACGATAAGCATAAGTTCCATAGGGCATGTAAAGATGGTTTTGCTTTGGTCATCAGGATGGATCGAGATTTGATGATACCCTGAATATCCATCTAAGAAACAGAAGAACGAGTGGTTGGCTAACCGCTCTAGCATCTCATCTATAAAAGGTAAAGGAAAGTGATCCTTTTTTGTAGCTTTGTTCAACTTTCTATAATCTATACACATCCGCCATCCTGTGACGGTGCATTGCGGAATCAGCTCATTCTTTTCATTTGTGACAACAGTCATGCCTCCCTTCTTAGGCACAACTTGCACTGGACTTACCCACTCACTATGCGGCACAGGATATATAATCCCTGAATACAACAATTTTAAAACTTCCTTTTAACTACCTCTCTCATCGCGTTATTGAGTGTTCATTGGGGCTCTCGAGAAGGTAAAACAGAAGGATCTGTAGGAATGCGATGAGTGCAAATTATAGGACTGATTCCAGTGAGATCTTGGAGTGAGTAACCAAAGGCTGAACGATGTCTTTCTAGAACAGCCATCAAGCGCAGAGTTTGCTCCTGAGTGAGTTTATCACTTATGATTATAGGAGACTCTGGATCATTATTGAGGAAAGCATAAGTAAGACCAGGTGGTAGAGGTTTAAGCTCTATAGGTGTAACGCCCCGGAGACCAGGTGGCTGAGCGAACCACACCTTACCACCATCCCACTTAAGCTTTCGTCCTCGCTTCGCTTAAAAGGATTAACCCGGGGATGGTGGGACTCTAGAAGCCTTATATGTTGGTCTATCCCACCCTAAACAACCAAGGTGGGACTAAACCCTCCACAATATCTCATTAACACACATGGGCCATTACGGGCCAAACGGGCCGGATGTGACATACACCCCCCCTCAAAGAACTCGACGTCCTCGTCGAGCCCAACATACCCACAACCGGGAAAACGATGACCAGGATCGTTCCCTCTTAGCACACACGACCGTGCGCCCAGTGTCGGCACATGTGTCATGCCGTGCGTCCCGCAGAGCCTACACGCGCAATGAACCTACCATGTCCGCACACCTGGCCCGCACGCGCCCGCTGCTGTGAAGGTCGGCTCTGTGCATGCGTGAAACGGTGGTGCGGGGTGTTAACAACCCAAACGAGGGCACTGTGAGGTGCGGTGTGCCCGTGCGATGTCAGTGGGGTGCTCGGTTGAGATCAAAACCCGCCAGAGTGAGGTGACTGCGGTGGCGCCATGGACGGCGGCCACCGAGTGTATCCATTACACGGCTATGGTCCTAAATTGAGCGAATTGGAAGGACAGGGAGGTAGAGGGAGTCACCGCGAAGTCGTAGGAAGCAGTTGTGGGGACTAAAAGTGCTTCGAGCGACTCGACGACGAACGGCGGCGAAGGAGTCGGGACGTCGGTGCGAAGCTTCGAGAGCGCTCGGCGGTGGCGTAGGAGCTTCAGGACGGCGAGAACGATGGTGCGGCAGTGGGAGCGATGTGCAGAGAGTCAGCAGGGGAGGAAGGAGCTCCCGCGGCAGGCTTTATAGCTGAGCGAGGGCGGTGAATGCGGAGGCCGTTACTGGTCGGGGCATCAAGGCGGGGCGTCAAGGCGCTTGATGGCCGGCGTCAAGAGCTTTGAAGCTTTGGAGTGAAGGAGAGCCAGGCAGTAATGTCGGGCGGCATCTCCGCATCGTCGAGGAAGAAAGGGAGGGGAGAGTGACAGGCGGGATCCGCTGGTCAGCGAGAGAGAAGGAGCGTGCGGTGCTGATGCTTGGCACCGACAGGGCGGACCCACGGGTCAGCAAGAGAGGGCAGGTGGGCAGCACGTGTGCGCAGCGCTGGGCTGTGGGCCAACATGCGAGGCCCGCAGCACAGTGAGAGGGAGGGAGGGTTTTGCAGGAGAGGGGGATGTAGCCATGTGGGCTTTGGCCTTGGGCCGACTCATTTGGGCTGAGGGAGGAGGGAGTGCGGTTGGAGAGAGGGGGAGGGTTGGGCTGGTTCCCGAGCTGGGCCAGAAGGAGAGAAAGGGAGGGAGAAATAAAAGAAAGGCTTTTCTTTTATTTGCTTTTGAAAAACAAGCCCAAATTCAAATTGGATTTGAATTTGAACTCACCCAACCTAACCTACACTCAACCAAAGACACAAAGTTCAGCATGAATGCAACAAACATGTTACTATGCTCTAGGTTATTTGCTTTTATTCAAAAAGTTTTAATTCCTCCATATGTTATCATGAGTATAAATTTAATAAAAGCTCAATATTAACCTCTATTTGCAAAAGTTAAAATTTAGGGTGTTACAACCCTACCCCCCGTAGGATGAATCTCGTCCTCGAGATTCGGAAGATGGAAAAAGATATGTGTCACACCCCAAAATTTCTATTTTGGGTTGTGAATAGAAAACACTAGATAAAATAAAAGGATTTATGTTTTTCCTAAAATTTATAAGAATTAATTAGGTTTTTAGTAAATAAAAATGTGCAAAATGTGAATTTTAAAAAAATGTTTTCAATTGAATACGAAAGGGGTGTTGCATTCATGCCTTTGCATTTAAATTTAATTGAGTGATAAACAATTTAATAAAACTCAGTTTTTGGTCCAAAGCAATTTTGATCTATTTATAAAATAAATAAAGTTTTAAAAGATTTTCTTAAAAACAAGTTCAAAGTTTAATTTTCAAAACTTAGAAAAATCATTTACAAAGTATTTCAAATTTCAATTGATTTCAAAAGATTTCAAATTTGGTTTCCGAAAGAATTTGCAAAACAAAAAAAAGGAAAAGGGTTTTCTCTCAACTCTTTATCTCTCTCTTCTGGCCCAGTCGAGCGCTCCCCTCAGCCCAGCCGCGCAGCAGCTGTCTCAGCCAGGCCTCGGCCCACTCCTTTCCTTCCTTTCCCCTCCTCCTTTGTCTTCTTCACGCGTGGGCCGGCCCAGCAGCCCAGCCTACAGGAACCGCAACAGCCCACTCTTTTCCCTTCTTCCTCTCACTGCCAAACGGTCCCGCGCGTCAGCTTTCTCTCCCTCCTCTGGCCACTCGAATCCAGAGCTGGAAACCGCCACGCCCGCGCTCGGCCACGAGCCCGCGACGTGGGAGCATCCCACCACCCCCTTGGCTTCATAAACGGCCCCAGCACTCCTCCCTCTCCCTTTTCCCCAACTCAATTGCGCTCGAACTACTCCCGAGAGCCTTGCAGCGCCTCCGGCCGAAGTCATCGGCAACGGCCGCCGCGTGGTGCCGAGCTCCCAGGCAACCGCCGCCATGCTCGCCCGCTCTCACTTCCTCCCCGCTCCCGGCCTCTCTTAAAACTGGAACCCAAATCCCCTCTCTTTTCCCCTGATGCCCGCACAGCCACCTTAGCCGCTGGTTTCCAGAGCGCCGCCGGAGCCGCGTCGCACCGAGGACCACCGTCCGCCCCTCCGCGTCGTCCCTGCTCACCGGAGCCGCACCACGGTGGACGTCACCGGCCGCCATCATTCGTCACTGTGGTCTCTGAGCCGCCCTTGTCTTCACTTCTCGCCAAAGGTGAGCTCTGCACCTTGCTCTCTCTCTCACAGAATCTTTTCCACGTCGAATCGAGGTCGTAGTCCCTTCTCCGAACCTCGCCGACGAGCTCCCTGGCTGGCGGGGGCAGTCCGCCGTGACGGCCTCCCTTTTTCCCTCCCCAGAAACAACCAGTAGCACCGGTGTTGGCTTCTCCCATGGCGTCGTGCCCAGCCCACAGGCGAGATGACGGCGTAGCTCGATCCATTTGTTTCCGCCACACTCAAACTCAAGAATCGCTGCAGCTTTGGAGCACCAGGCCACCAGCCGTGCGTGCTCTGCACTGCGCAGTTCAATTGCTAGCTTGATGACAACACTTGACGTCATCAATGTGTTTTCTGGCCGTTTTCCTTTACAAAATCAATTCCAAAAAAATACAATGGAAATACACATGTTTTTGCAATCATCCGTCCAGATTTGTTGACCCTACTTTTTCCAGCGATAAGTCTTCCTCCGTGTACCAATATGTTTCCAATCTTATAAATATTTTTCTTAAATAACATAAATAACATTTTCAAAACTAAAATAAATTTGATAAATATTTCATAGTTGTTTATAAAATAGTAAATGCTTAATGTTTTTCTATGTTTCAAAAATCAATAAACCATAGTTCTATTTAGACCCGTTCAAGTTACGATAAAACCGTAATGACGTAATCTAACCTAATTTATCATGTTTTATGCTTCCAAATAAAATGATAATTCTATTAAACTATATGCAATGGTTTTCTAATTAAAAGTAATGCAGATCCTTATACCTAGTTTCACCTTGTTTTCTAAACAAAGTTTAGTTAGACTTAATTTAATTATAAGATATCTCACTGAAGTACCTTATTCACATTTTATAATAGTTAAAATAAACAAAGCCAATAGTTTTCTAATGGTAGATGTATCTTTCACACCGTAGCTCCGTTTAGAGTGTTTTTCGCGTCGATGTGATCCTAGTGATGCGCAGGTTCTTTTTATAAGCCTTTTAATTTGTTTTATCACCGCTGGTGTACTGTTCTCACCATTGTTCATGTTTGCTCGTGTATGAATGTTTGGATGTTTGTGTGGTGCTCTATGATCATGTCCAGTCGGTGAGATTTATGTGGTGTGCAAGAAGCTATCTTCCGGAGCTACGAGTCCTCAGAAGATCTACGAGTCAACAGAAGAAGGATCCAAGTTTAAGGCAAGTATAGCATGGGACCAACCTTGTAATCCTATTCACCATAATCATGATTTCATATGCATGTGTTTAATTTTGATACCTGTAGAATATTTCCATAGAATTGAAATCCTTTACCTTGATTCCTATGGTTTATGCATATGGGTAGAAGGCTAGTGCAAAATGAAATGATACATGATCCCTGCCAAATGATATAATGTTTTGAATGAATTGGTGAACTTGTTTATGGCAATTGGAACATAACCTTTTATAACAACTCGCTGTTGGCAAAAGCTGGGACTGACAGTGCAACCATGAGAGCTACATGACTCTGGCTTTAACTCAGTAATAGGCTCTTTTCTAGCTCGTTAGCGGTTACCCGAAAGGGCGCATTAGGCTCTTGCCGAGCTGGTTATAGTGCGGCCTCTGTTCGGGTTTGAGCGTAGGCTGCGGTCTTTATGCTACTCGGAAGGGGGCCTCTATCGCCCCTTGCCAATCCTAGTGGTCCTAATCTTGTTAGACGAGATACTATGAAAGGTTTCATAGTGAACCCTACCGACCTTCCTTGGAAGAGGGTCAAGAGGCTGATCCCCTCGGGCGAAAGGGTAAATCACGACTCACGGGTAAAGATGTACAACCTCTGCAGAGTATTAAAAACTGATATATCAGCCGTGCTCACGGTTACGAGCGGCCCGGAAAACTGACGGTATAATTATAACTATAATTAACTTGATCAATCTTTATGTTCCTATTGCCACTATAATGATGATGTTTATGTTCCTTTAAACTTTGGCAAGGTTATAAGTGGGATCATTTGGGGCTTAAGCAGAACTTGATGTTACTTGATAATTAAAATCTTGATTAACTAAAAGTGCTAAACGCAGTAAGCCAGTGTCAACCTTTTGAGCTTCATAACCCCATGTTATATTTGCTAAGAACGATATGTGCTCACGCTTGCTTTACTTTTCAATCTTTTGGATAAAAATCCCGGATGGGTACCAGCTTGCAAGAGTTTGGAGAAGATAGGCTTGTGATCAACCAGTCAGTTGGTCCCTGTGGACTTGGAGTCTTCACCCGAAGATCGAAGTGGTCGTTCCGTTGTTTGCTGCTTTAAGGTTATCCTTTGACCTTATATGTTATATATTTTAGGTATTGTCTTTTGATATTACCTTGTTCTGTGGCTATATGTGAGATTTGACTTCATGGGCTCACATATAGGGTACATCTGGTTTTGGTCTTAAAAACCGGGTGTGACAATATGGATAGTCGGATATGAGATCCTCTTCTCTTTCCCAAGTCGCCTCATCCTCTGAGTGCATTCTTATAATTTTACTTCTTTTGACTCACTCAGCTGTTTCCAAAATTCTTATGGGTTGCTCTTTATAAGATAGATCATCCTGAATCTCAAGATCATCCAATGGTAGTTGTTCCTCGGGTACCCTTAAGCATTTCTTGAGTTGTGACACGTGAAACACATCATGTACACCCGACAAGCTCTCGGGCAATTCCAACTGATAAGCTACCTCTCCTCTTCTACCAATGACTTGGAAAGGTCCTACATATCTGGGAGATAGCTTCCCCTTTGTATGAAACCTTTTAACACTTCTCATAGGTGATACCTTAAGGTATACATAGTCACCTATTGAGAATTCCAGATTTCTTCTTCTCGTATCTGCATAACTTTTTTGTCGTGATTGAGCAACTTTCAAGTTCTGCCTCACTATGTGTACCTGTTTCTCTGCCTCTTTTATGATTTCTGGTCCAAACACTTGGCTTTCCCCGTTTGATTCCAGTATAATGGTGTTCTACACCTCCTTCCATACAGTACTTCAAACGGTGCCATTTTGAGACTCTTCTGATAGCTGTTGTTATAAGAGAACTCTACATAGGGTAAACTCTTATCCCAACTCGTACCATACTGTAGAGCACAGGCTCTTAACATATCCTCTAGTATCTGGTTTGTTCTTTCAGTTTGCCCATCTGTCTGTGGATGATATGCTGAGCTGAAATTCAACTTAGTATCCATAGACTCGTGTAACTGCTGCCAGAAATGTGAGGTGAACTGTGTACCTCTATCAGAAACTATCTTCTTAGGTACCCCATGTAAACATACAATTCTTTCCATATAGAGCTCTGCTAACTTTGCTCCGGTGTAATTAGTCTTGACAGGTAAGAAATGTGCCACTTTGGTCAAACGATCAACAATAACCCATATTGAGTCATAACCTTTCTGTGTGCGAGGTAGACCCACTATAAAGTCCATACCGACTTCTTCCCACTTCCACTTAGGTATTTTCATTGGTTGTAGTAAACCTGCTGGCCTCTGATGTTCTGCCTTGACTCTTTGGCACGTATCACATATGGCCACATGTTCAGCTACATCACATTTCAGACCATACCACCAGTATCTCTCTTTTAGATCAAGATACATTTGGTACTTTCTGGGTGTATAGAGTAGGCCGAGTCATGGTCCTCTCTTAGTATAGACTCACGAATAGACTTTGTCTCTGGCACACAAATCCTCTTACCAAACCACAATGTTCTCTGATCATCCATCTTAAAACCCAGAGCTTTACCAATCACAATCTGCTCTGCAATCTTCTGTATCCTCTCATCAGTAAGCTGACCTTCTCGAATTTCACGTTCTAAGGTAGGTTCAACTTCTAATTCCATGATGTTTGTTACTATACCCAAGTTGAAATACTTAAATTCAGCACACAACTCTTTAGACATCTATCTCATGTGAGCTATGCTTGTGTGGCTCCTTCTGCTCAAGGCATTAGCTACAATATTAGCTTTACCTGGGTGATAGTGTACCTCTAGGTCATAATCCTTGATTAGCTCTAACCATCTCCGCTGTCTCAAGTTTAGATCTGTCTAAGTGAATATATATTTCAAACTCTTATGATCTGTATATACCTCACATTTATGACCTATCAAGTAATGCCTCCATATTTTGAGAGCATGTACAACTGCTGCTAACTCCAGATTGTGTGTTGGATAGTTCAACTCATGTTTTCTCAACTGTCTAGATGCATAGGCCACAACTCTGCCTTCTTGCATAAGTACACAACCCAGACCCAGACGTGAAGGATCATAGTAAATAGAAAAGCTCTTAGAGATGTCCGGTAAGATAAGCACTGGAGCTGAGGTCAACCTCTTTTTCATCTCATCAAAACTAGCCTGACATTTCTTAGACCACACAAACTTAGCTTCTCTAACAAGATGGTCATAGGTTTTGCCAACTTAGAGAATCCTTGAATGAACCTTCTGTAGTAACCGGCCAAACTAAGGAAACTCCAAATTTCACTCACATTCACAGGTGGATTCCAACTTAGCACATTCTTAACCTTTTTAGGGTCTACTGCTACTCCACCATTAGACATGATGTGACCAAGGAAAGATACTTCTTTTAACCAAAGCTCACACTTACTAAGCTTAGCATAGAGTTGATGATCTCTAAGCTTTTGCAGGACTAGCCTTAGATGATGTTCATGTTCTTTTTCATCCTTGGAGTAGATCAAGATATCATTGATAAAAACCACCACAAACTTATCAAGATATTCCATGAACACTTTGTTCATCAGATACATGAAGTAAGCTGGTGCATTTGTCAGACCGAAAGACATGACAGTGAACTCATATAATCCATAACGAGTCACAAAAGCTGTTTTGGGTATATCTGAAGGTCTAATCTTTAGCTGGTGGTATCCAGATCGTAGGTCGATCTTAGAAAACACACAAGCTCCTTTCAACTGGTCAAAAAGATCATCGATCCGAGGTAAGGGATACTTATTCTTTATAGTTACTTCATTGAGAGATCTATAATCTATGCACATTCTTTGTGTCCCATCTTTCTTTTCTACGAAGAGGACTGGTGCTCCCCAGGGTGAAGAACTGGGATGAACATATTTCTTATCTAACAGTTCCTTGAGTTATTTCTTAAGTTCTGCTAGCTCATTAACCCCCATTCTATATGGCCTCTTAGCTATGGGTGCAGTTCCAGGTAAGAACTCAATTATAAACTCAATGTCACGGTCTGGTGGCATACCTGGCAACTCATCGGGGAAAACATTAGGATATTCATCCACTATGTGCATGCCTTCTATAGATGTACTCTTCAACTGGTCGACCGTGTAGTAATGTTTAGCAGATGTGGAGACTTCCACCTCAATGTCGTCTCCCGAGGGTGTCACTGGCTGCACTGTTTTCTTTGGGCACTTATTAGAATAGTGTCCCTATTTACCACAGTTGTAGCATTGGTTGCTATTCGCATTTGTTAATACCCTTGGTGTACTTCGTGCACCTTTCTTGGCAGGATGTTGGAGGCAATGCCTCTGGCAGGAAAATTGTAAGTAGTCTGAGACTGACGTTGCCCCTGAGCATGGTACCGCTGAGGTGTACGACTGGTACTGCTAAACTGGCCTTGGTAATACTATTGGTTGCTAGTCTGCTGAAGTGATGGACGGTAACGAGTGTTGTTCCCAGACAAGGAGGACTGTTCCTAGAACTTCCTCTTTTTGTCTTCCATCTGACGGTGCTTGTTTTCAATCACAAGGGCCTTGTCTACCAGAAGTTGGAAGTTAGCAAAGTTGTGGGGGAGGAGTTGGTACTGAAGTCCATCATTCAAGCCCTCCATGAACAACTCTTGCTTCTTCTCATCCTCTGCCACTTCTCCAGGGGCATACCGTGATAATTGAGTAACGTGTCACGGTACTCAGCTACAGTCATGCCCTATTGCTTGAGAGCCAAGAATTCCTTCTTCTTTAGGCGCATCAAACCTGCTGGAATGTGGTGAGAGCGGAAAGCCTCACAAAACTCTTGCCATACGATGGGATTAGCTTCATTACGCCCGAAGCGGTAAGAATCCCACCAATCCAGGGCCGCTCCCTGGAGCTGACCGGCAGCATAGAGTACTTTCTCCTAGTCATCACACTGTGCAATCTCGAGTTGCCTCTCAATTGCACGAAGCCAATCATCAGCCTGGAGAGGGTCAGTGGAATGCTTGAACACCGGTGGTTGTCCTATGAGGAACTCTCCTCTTTTGTCTCTAACAGGAGGGGGTGCATTGCCATTCCCATTGTTGTTCTACAGATTTTGGACGTTCTGCGCCATCTGTTGCATGAGCCCGGTTTGCGTCGCGATCAACTGCTCCATGCTAACAGGGGGTGGTGGTGGCAAATTCCCGTTCCTAGTGGCACTCCTCCTGGTGTTCACCATCTGTAGCATATAACTTGTATAAGTTTCACATGTTCAACTAGAGAGCTTCTCTTTTGGTTAACAGTAGACTGAGATATGAACAGAGAAGAATAGATTGCTCTGGATTTCCGCAAAGGACAACAAGATAGAGATTGAACCCCATAATTTATATTATGCATTTCTTACAACCTAAACTTATGCTAGAGTTTGTAGACATGCCCACAACTCTCACAATCATAGAAAGAACCAAATCAAACATTAAGCATTATGATAAACACCTAAACACTTAAAGAAAATTGTTCAAACATGAAAGTAAACACACTCTCGCGCAGACTACGCGTGTTTATTACATAAGGTGGGCATTTAGAAATCTATGTGGGTGCTGGTGTTGGGGTCTCCATAGCCACCTCTCTGTCTAGCGGGTGACTCAGCTGGCATGATAGGTAGGGCGATGTCAACTTCTCCCAAACACCTCTTGAGCAAGGCATTCTCATGGGTAAGCTCTATGTAAGCGCTTGACATAGTTTCAAGCTCATCCAAAGTCTGGTCCAAGATCGTGTGTACTCGAGCCAGACACTCCAGTGCAGGGCGAACTCTGATGCTCTCCCCTTCAGAAGGAGCAGCGAGGATGCAGGAAGACTGGCCGCTGGGGCGTCGTGGAAGGTAGCGGTCTGCATCCCACTTGATGATGTCGAAGTGGCGATGGCAATGAACCAGGAAGGCTTGCCTAGCAGCTTCCTCGATAGCAGCCCCACGCGTGCTCCTGCTGGTGATGCCACGGTGGATGAAGTGCACTTGGCTGCCCTCGCGGATCAAGGCCTCTGTCTCGAAGAAGTCGTTGTGGGTGCGATGGGTCCACTGCATCGTCTTGTACTATACGGTGCTCCTGGGGTGGAAGCGGCGCACCAGAGGAAGAAGCTGAGGGTGGTAGTGGCCGTCCCCGTGGAGGTCGAGGTATAGGATCACCGTCCACCCTTCCTTCCGAAGGGCAGCGTGACGGGACGAGTTGTCGCTGCCATCTCCTTCGTCTCCACCATTGCCTCCATCATGAGAGTCATGAGTCTCATCTCCGGAGTCATCGGAGTCGTCACCACCATCATCAGGATCTCCAGCTCCATCCATGGCATGATCCATCGAGTCCTCCAACTTGATGAGTTCATCCTCCATGTGCTCATCCTCCATGTCATCCTCCGTATCCCGAAGGTGCTGAACCATCTCCTGCGGCACGGTTTTGCCATGGGTGACAAGAACACGGGGTCGAAGGTAGGCATCGATGCTCTTCCGGGCAGAGTTCTTCGTGCGGGCCATCTATAAGATTAAATATGTTTTGATCAGAACAAGATATTTTGCAATAGTTAATAGATAGAAATATAAGCAAATGTTTTATAGTAAAGTAAGACAGTAAAAATAGATATGATCCTAAGATAGGTGTCCATTTCTATCTAGGCTGATCGTCCTACAGTCAAGATAGCTTTGATACCATTTGTAACGCCCCGGAGTCCAAACGGCTCAGATCCACTCTACACGCTGAGCGAACCACACCTTACCACCATCCCACTTAAGCTTTTGTCCTCGCTTCGCTTAAAAGGATTAACCCGGGGATGGTGGGATGGACTCTAGAAGCCTTATATGTTGGTCTATCCCACCCTAAACAACCAAGGTGGGACTAAACCCTCCACAATATCTCATTAACACACATGGGCCACTACGGGCCAAACGGGCCGGATGTGACAATAGGCGGTCTAGGTGTTTCTACAAACTCATCTAAGGGTTCAGGTTCAGAAGGGCCAGCTTCTTCTATGAAGAAAGGAGCATCTTCTTCTAAATCTAGTTCATTAAAAAGCTCTAGAGAAGCAGTTTTTACTTCGTCCATAGGATCAGGTAAAAGATATGATTCAGTTTTGCTGTTCAAAGAATGAGATATTGTCATCGGGATTTGAAAACTCTTTCCAAAGGAAATGTTTAGTTTCCCATTTTGACCTTCATAAAGAAGTCTTCTAGAAGGTTGTCCTATCAATAGGTCGTGGTCTCATGTATCAAAGATATAAAAGTTCAAACAAACCATGGCACCATCTACCATAATGGGTAGGACATGTAAAATTCCAAGACTGGGGACTATATGTCCGTCAAGATTCTTCATGAACTTTGTTGTTGGGGTCAAAGTCACATTGCCCAATAATTCATGCGCAAGTGATTCAGTCATGGTATTAATCCCCACAACAGGATTATAGAGAGCATCAAATTGATCTGAATTAAAGCCACAATGTATTGGAATAGAAGGTGAATCCTGATGGATCACATCAGAGGAAACCTCTGATTCTTCTAACCATTCGCTACTTATGATTGATACAAGCTCTCTCAAAATGCTTCTATCTGGCATTTTGTATATCTGGTTGCTAAGGTGATGATTTCGGGGTTTTGAAATAGAAACATAGTTTGAAATATTTCCGAAATCAGTGGAAATATTAGGATCTATATCCAGCATGAAATCAGGTGGTGGAATTTCTTCCTTTTTAGGCTCATAACTTGGGATAGCTAAAATTGATGATGGATCTGGCAAGGTATTGTTTTCAGCTTCGTGAGTTTCTTCATGGAGGGTATTATCCAACTCAACATCTAGGATTCTATCTAAGGTTGATTTTGCTTCTATGGATGGCACATGAAAGAAAGAACCTCCAGATGTGGTGTTTAGCAACTCTCTATCCTTTCTTCGAAGACCTTTATAAAAATGTTGGGGAAGAACAGGGCCTTCGATGCTAAGGTGTGGACCAGATTCTAAAAGCTCAAGAAAACGTTTCTAGGAGTAAGACAAAAATTCGTTCTCTTCTTGATTGAAGGTTAGAACCCTAAGGTCCACGATTTGGGTGATGGGATAGAAATCTAGACAGAAGTTGGAGCGCATAACTCCCCAATCTCCTTGTTGTTGGCTTACCTTCTGATTATACCATTGTTTAGCTCTTCCTTTCAAAGAAAAAGGAAAAAGCTTCCAACGTAAAGTTTTTATCGGATATGCCTTCTATGCGAAGACAATCACATGTTTGCTCAAAATCTCGAATATGAAGGTAAGGATTTTCGTCTTCCTTTCCTGAAAAGGATAGGCTTTGAATCATTGGAATCAACTGCGGACTCAACCTAAACTGGGGAGTTTGGATAGGCTGTGATGACTCCCATGGTAATAGGTCGGTCTCCGTGGGTGAAGAAAATTTATAGATAGGTGTGAAATTTAGATTTTTCATAAGGATAGAATAGGTAAGAAATAAAGAAATTGAAAAAGATAAGAAAAGATAAAAGTATAGTACAAGAAAATAACAACATTCAAGGTTATCTCAGCAAACCGTCTTTCTCCCTGGCAACGGCGCCAGAAATGCTTGTTGATATTTGTTAACGCAGATAGAGAAATCACTAGGAAGTAATCCGCAAGCGCACGGATACCGGTGAGCACTTCACTCTTGATATTTGTTAACGCAGATAGAGAAATCACTAGGAAGTAATCCGCAAGCGCACAGATACCGGTGAGCACTTCACCCGAGAGATAGTCCAGAGTATCGTTATATGTTTTTCCGCAGGGAGAAATGGTGCATCTAACTAACCAAATTTATGCTAGTAACCTTTAGGCTACAAACAAGGTGATCGTGATATAAGCGATTAGAGAAGATCGCAACTGTAGTCTCGTTCTAGTCTATATAAGATATGATCTATTATTCTATTGGGGACAACCGTCATGAGAAGAGACACCTCAGAGGATGCTTAACACGCGGCCTATGAAACCCTATCGGTCCTTCTAACTAGATGGTGGGTTCCAAAGGTATCTACGGAATTGTCACTTTCCGAGCTACTACCACAGATCCGGCTAGATAGGGGATATCTATGAGTATCCTAGCCCAAACACCACGTTTATGCTAAAGATGATTACCCTACTCTCTACGCGAAGAGAATAAAGTAAACTCACAAACCAAAGAATAATAAATAGGGAACTTACTAGAATTAGAAGTCAAATTACCGAAGAAATCCTAGGAGCAAGCCTCGGGTTAGGAGTCTTGATCCCGTCAATACAAACTGGAGAGGAGACACCGACAAGTCGGACTTCCTCCAATCCACACCTCCACTGTGTTGACACCGTTTTTTAGCACGGATCAAATGAGCTAAGGCTTGACTGGTCAGCATCCGTTCTCCATCGGCATCGGGAAATCGTGAGCCAGTATTGCCGACGGGGATATGCTGTGGGGAGATTAAGTGTGTTGCCGATGGAGGCTGGATGGTGCTTGCCGATAAGGTTAATTGGTGAAGTTAGATCGCCTGGGCTGTAAAGTTGCTGTTGCCGATTGCCGATGAGGAGACGTTGCCGATGAAGAGACATTGCTGACGAGAAGGTATTGCTGATTGCCGATGAGGGGATGTTGCTGATTGCCAATTGAGAAGTATTACCGATGCCGATGGGCATGACTTAGCACTTGGTGTCAGCAGAAGACTACAGATGGCCGGAGAAGGAGGTCGCGGATTGAAGGGGTCTGCCGATAGAAAGTTTCCATCGAAGGAAGGACATAAGGAAACTGTTGATTTTATACCAGTATTATCATAGCAGTTTGGGTCCGACTCTTGCATGAGTCATTTGTTTTCCTTTTAAATAGGCGTATTTGTTTAGGAAAATAATATTATGACTCCTGCGCGAGTCAGTTTCCTTAAAGTTAGGAGTTTGTTTTAGGAAGGATACGAGTCGTGTCTTTGTACAACTCTCCATGCGGGAGTATAAATATGTGCCCGAGGGCTACGTGTATGACAATCAATCCAATATCAAACAAACCAATTTTATTCTTATTCTACTTTTTATCGCAATTTATCCTTTTTGCATTAGTTTTAGCTTATCAACGAGTTCTTCAAGCTTCGATGGGCTGCATCACCTTGATCTCCGTCAAATCCTTGCAAGTTCCGCGTGGGAGTACCTCTGAGCCTTGGCATTCGGGCGCATCGCTGTTGCCTCATTCAGCTCTGCTCTAGTTATCCTGATCAAGCCTCAATCTCAGCATCCGGGCGTATCGCCGTTGTCTGGATTGGATCTTGTTCTAGTTATCGTCCTTGTCGATTAACTGGTCAAATCGACTGGCACGCCTCCGGATATCGAATTTCGGGTATAAGCTCGAGGTGTTCGTAGATCCTGACGCTTTTTGTGTCAACACCTCTTTTCGCACGCCCAGTGGGACCTGATTAATCAAATTACACATCTATCATGGGTGATCACACCGACGTTAACCAGAGGAACGTCATTGAAGTCTCTGAGGCCGATCTGAAAGATGATCAGAAGCAGGCCATGGAGCGGGCTATGGAGGAGTACAAACAGTTGTATCTGAAATCCTTCAGTCTCAGCAGGAGCGGCGAAGCAATCCAGAAGCAAGATCCGCCGTTGCCACGGCAAGTCACGTACGACGCCAATCCTAGTAAGCTACAAGAGATGGTTAATGCCACTGTAAGTCAAGCATTAATTAGCCACTCCAACGTGCTGTCCAATACTGTCTACAATGCTGTTACGCAATCATTCAAAGAAGGACATGCACCGCGATATGTTGGTCCAGCGTACCATCAACCTGGATTGGCATCTATAAGCCCATCGACAGCCCCAATGGTGTCTTCCACTCATGTGGAACCGTCTGCCGATGTGGCTACATCGCCAAGACCGAACCCTGGCAGCGTCATCAGGCTCAACACAGATCTAGGGGCGTCGGCAATTTCAGGACCTGCTATCCAAAGCCAGCCAGTCCCTGCCAACTGGTGGGGATACAGTATGCCCCCGGATCTATATGCTGGTTCTAATCTGGTGCAGGGAGGTAGTTCAGCTTGGAAGGGCTCTATGGTATCGGCAACGTCACAGCCGATGGCCCCTATAATGCATAACTCTGCGCCTTCTCCAACTGTGCAAATGCCATCAGAAGATCTTCAAGTAATTCCTAAGATACCTCTGATGCTACCAACTCTGCCGATGCAACACATGATAGCAGCCGGCAGTCAACCTCTGGCGGCAAATCCTCAAGCTGGAGTGTTGATTCCCTAAGGTAATCTGGTGATTGATTGCTCCAGAATACAAGAACCACACGCTCTAGTCAGCTATCAGCCATTAGTAAGTCATATGCCGATGATTTATAATCCTGGATGGTTCAACCAACCGCCAGCCCAACAGCCTGGTGTGTCAATGCATCATTATGGAGGCCCAGCGCATACTCAGAGCGGACCATTGGTACAACAACCGATGAATATAGTGAATCAACCTAATCTGCTAAGTGTGCAAAACTATCCATCGGCAAATCAACCGATGCATAGTGTTCAGATGACTGGTGCTGCGCCCGTGACTACCCCGCATCATCTTCAAGAAGCGCATCAGCCGACTCCACCAGTCAACAACCAGCCGATGAGTCGGCAAGAGCAGGATGCATATTGGGTCGGTAAGATCGCCAAAGTTATGAAAGAACAATTCGGCATTAAACCCAAAGTCAATACATACTCTTATCGGACTCCGTATCCTCCTGCATATGACTTGATTCCTCTCCCAAATCGGTACAAAGTGCCCGATTTTACCAAGTTCTTCGGCCAAGACGACACATCGACGATGGAGCACATCAACCGCTTCATTATCCAGTGCGAGGAAGCTGCCAGCAGGGAGGAGTTAAGGGTGAGATTATTCTCTTCGTCATTGTCTGGATCGACATTCACATAGTTCATATCACTGCCTCCAAATTCAGTAATTACATGGGCCGATCTAGAGAGGCAATTTCATAAATACTTCTTCGCTGGCATACATGAGAAAAAGCTTACCGATTTGGTCAAAATGAGGCAACGCAACGATGAATCGGTAGAAAGCTTTGTTCAAAGGCTACGGGACGTGAAGAACAAGTGCTACTGTCTGGTGCTTGATGATCGGCAACTGGCGGATTTGGCCTTCTAGGGATTACCGCAGCACATCAAAGACAAATATGCGTCCCAAGAATTTGAAAGCCTAAGTCATCTGGTGCAAAGGATTGCCGATCAAGATATCAAAACCTTTGAACCCAGGAAGACTTGGAACAAGAAGGTGACCTTCATCGGGCAAGAAGACTCTGGGTCAGATGAGGAGCTGAGCGTCGATGTGGACGAATGGGCGAAGGATAAGAAGCCTGTGTCTTGTCCGTTCAGCCAGAAAGAAACCAAAAGGTTCACCTTTGACATCACCAAGGCCGATAGGATGTTTGACTTATTACTTCAAGAAGGGCGGATCAAGTTGGCGCCCAACCAAGTAATTCCATCGGCCAAAGAGCTCAAGAAGATTAGGTACTGCAAGTGGCATAATGCAATCTCACACAGTACCAATGACTGCAAAGTATTCAGGCAACAGTTGCAGTCAAAGATTGAATCTGGGCGTATTAAGTTTGAAAATTCTAAAGTCCAGAAACCGATGAAGATAGATCAGCACCCGTTTCCAAACCATATGGTGGAAATCAGTGAAAAAACTAGAGTGCTGACATCGGAAGCTGCTAGAAAGAACTCATCGGTAGATCCTAACCACCAAGTACCTGAGCGCGATGCAAGAAGGTTTGCCGATGACCGAAAGGCTAAGAAGGTTGCCGATGAAGGTAGCAGTGCCAACAGGGCTCCTGGAGTCGTAATCACACATAAGCAGCCAAGGCGAGATCATCGGCAATTACGTGAAGAGCGATATCAGCAAGAAGAAGAAGAGCATCGGGAGTGGCTTCGGCATAAGGACCACTAGAAGTGTCCCTTCTTCGTTCACTGTTGGGAAGAAGGCATCAAACTGCCTACTGCCGATAATTGCCCGGAGTGCAATGGGTATTACACTGCCGATCGGTCAGGTAAGAGACCTTGTTTTGATGACCAGGCACCCAGGTACGCTAGGCCGCTCAGAGAGAACAGATCGGCACATGACCGACTGGGGGGCAAGCTCAGTGCCCATGACAGGCTTGGTAGGCTTGTGGATCAAGAGGAGCTGGAGGAGATGGCCAATGCAAGAGCGCCTGACGAAGAGATATTCTCCAGAGATCCCAACATCGGAAGAAGTGCCGATGTAAGCAGTGGGAGGCAGCACCAGCCTGTCTGGAAAACCAAGCTTCCTTAGTGGTGCCCTAAGGGTCTGACCAAGACTCAGAAGAGAAGGGTTCAGCGCCAACGCCGTGATGACCTGTATGACAATGAAGAGCCCTCAAGGGAGAAGCAGTGGAGGCCAAAGCGCAAGGACAGGGATCCATCGGTAGACATAAACATGGTCGTCATGTTGCCGATGGAGTTCATGGTACCCGTCAGTGATGATGGAGAGACTGCCGATATGGCACAATTGGTGCTGGATCCGATGACGGCTGTCTTTGAAAAGCCTGCCGATGATGAGAGGCAGCATCTGAGAGCTTTGTTCGTTAAAGGCAAAGTGGATGGACAGCCGATGACAAAGATGCTGGTAGATGGCGGCGCGTCAATCAACATAATGCTATATGTCGTGTTCAGAAAGCTTGGGAAGGGCGACCAAGACTTAGTCAAGGCCGACATGAAGCTCAAGGACTTCGAAGGTAACGTGTCGACAACTATGTGATGACGACCCGTAGGGTTCGAAGTTCGATCTTTCGATGAGAGTTGGTGGATAACTCGATTTGTGGATGGAGATGACGTTCACTGCTCGACTTCAACCGTCCAAGGACGCTGCGCCTTAGCAACCGATACACCACCTCCGATGGCTGCCGTGATCTTGCGGCGCGACAACCGGCCACTAGGGCTCCCGTCCTACAAGCAATCGAAGAACCAGCAAGAACAAGATGAACAAGCACTCAATTGCAAGATGAATATGAAGGTTTCAATCTGAGAACACAATATGGTGAGGTTCTGATGACAATCAGACGGACGGTTGATCCAACACGCGCGCTGAAAGGCGGTAGCAATAGCTAACTCGACGAAACAAAACCTAAACTGTTTGTGACAGCTCTAAAGACTTATAAGGAGTTGGGAGGACGACCACAAGGGTGTTGGGGTCGTTCTCCAACCCTAGGACGCGTCCCTAATGGACCCAACTTGATACATGGCCCATCAGCCCAAATTAAGGCGACGCAGCACCGGTGGACAGAAAAGGACTCGGTACAAAAATGACTACTCTGGATGTGTCCGATAAGATATAGCCTTGGTTCTGGATCCGTTGGAAAGTAGACTTGATAAGCTTTTCAAAAAGTGCAAGAATGTCCCAATCGGAGTCTGTATGAAGTCGTGGCATCCATCACAAGTTGGTGCTGTCCTGCAGTCCAAATCCAGCTAGCGCCCATCCCGTGTCCCGCTGATCCTCTCCATTGTTCCTGAGCAAAACAAGAGTGCACGTGTCTCCATTGTCTAAATATAATGGACAAGAGTTTGAGAATAAACTTACTTGATGGTTGAGTTCACGGGCACGAGCACGAGTAATAGGACCAAGTGGTGCTGGAGATGGTGTTGGTGTGGTGTTGATGTCCTCATCATCCTCCCCTTCTTGCATTTGAGTCGTCCTCGACTCAAGCTCATCTTCCTCTCCCAAATATGGCTTCAAATCTGCAATGTTAAATGTGGGACTAATCCCAAAAGCAACAGGAAGATCAAGCTTATATGCATTCTCATTAATACGTTTTAGCACTTTAAATGGTCCATCAGCTCTAGGCAGCAATTTAGATTTTCTCAATTCAGGAAACCTATCCTTTCTCAAATCCAACCAAACCAAATCACCAGGTTCAAAAATCAATTGCTTTCTACCTTTATCACCAGCAAGCTTATACTTAGCATTCATGCGCTCTATGTTTTTTTAGTTGTTTCATGCAATTTTAACATCAACTCAGCACGTTGCTTAGCATCAAAATTCAAGTGTTCAGAAGTTGGTAGAGGCATTAAATCAATAGGAGCACGTGGTAACAAGCCATAAACAACCTCAAATGGGCACATCTTGGTAGTAGAATGCACTGAACGATTATAAGCAAACTCAATATGAGGCAAACAATCTTCCCACATCTTAATATTCTTCTTTAAAACAGCCCTTAACATAGTAGACAAAGTTTTATTCACAACTTCAGTTTGACCATCAGTTTGGGGATGACATGTGGTAGAAAATAAAAGCTTAGTCCCCAATTTACCCCATAAAGTTCTCCAAAAATGGCTAAGAAATTTAGCATCTCGATCAGAAACAATTGTATTTGGCACACCATGCAAACAAACAACTTTGCGAAAGAACAAATCAGCAATATGTGTAGCATCATCAGTTTTATGACAAGGTATAAAGTGTGCCATCTTAGAAAATCTATCCACAACCACAAAAACACTATCACGGCCCTTCCTAGTCCTTGGCAATCCCAAAACAAAATCCATAGAAATATCTTCCCAAGGTGCGTTAGGAACAGGTAGAGGCATATACAAACCGTGGGGATGTAATCGTGACTTTGCCTTTTGACAAGTTGTGCAGCGAGCAACAAATCGCTCCACGTCTCTCCTCATCTTTGGCCAAAAGAAATGACCAGCAAGTATGTCCTCCGTCTTCTTTGCTCCAAAATGTCCCATCAAGCCACCTCCATGCGCTTCCTGAAGCAACAACAAACGAACGGAGCTAGCTGGGATGCATAGCTTGTTAGCTCTAAACACAAAGCCATCATTTAGAACAAATTTATTCCATGCTTTTCCATCCTTACATTGCAGCAACACGTCTTTAAAATCATTATCATGTATATATTGTTGTTTAATTGTTTCCAAACCAAAGATCTTATAGTCAAGTTGTGTTAATAAAGTATATCTCCTAGACAAAGCATCAGCAATGATATTCTCTTTCCCTTTCTTGTGCTTAATGATATAAGGAAAAGATTCAATAAATTCAACCCACTTAGCATGTCTACGGTTCAGTTTTACTTGACTACGAATATGCTTTAACGATTCATGATCAGAATGAATAACAAATTCTTTGGGCCACAAATAATGCTGCCATGTTTCTAATGTTCGCACGAGAGCATACAATTCCTTATCATAAGTAGAATAATTCAGAAGAGGCCCACTTAGTTTCTCACTAAAATATACAATGGGTTTACCTTCTTGTAACAAAACACCACCCAATCCAATTCCACTAGCATCACATTCAAGTTCAAAAGTTTTATTAAAATCAGGAAGTTGGAGAAGAGGTGCATTTGTCAACTTATCTTTCAACATGTTGAAGGCCTTCTCTTGTGGGGTTCCCCAAGAAAACACGACTCCCTTCTTCGTAAGCTCATTCAATGGTGCAGCAATGGTGCTGAAATCCTGCACAAAGCGACGATAGAACCCAGCAAGTCCTAGAAAACTCCGCACTTGGGTGATAGTCTTTGGTACTGGCCAACCCTGTATAGCGTCCACCTTGGCTTTATCAACCTCAATTCCCTGTGGAGTAACAACATAGCCAAGAAAAGAAACACGATCTGTGCAAAAGGTGCACTTATCAAGGTTACCAAATAAACGTGCCTCCCGTAGAGCTTTAAAAACAACACATAAATAATCAACATGTTCTTCCATAGATTTTCTGTAAATTAATATATCATCAAAATAAACAACAACAAATCTTCCAATGAAAGCACATAAAACCTCATTCATCAATCTCATGAAGGTACTAGGTGCATTAGTTAACCCAAAAGGCATGACTAACCACTCATACAAACCGAACTTAGTTTTGAAAGCAGTTTTCCATTCATCTCCCAATTTCATGCGAATCTGATGATACCCGCTACGGAAATCCACTTTGGAAAACACAACAGCACCACTCAATTCATCTAGCATGTCATCTAATCATGGAATTGGATGACGATATCGAATAGTAATATTATTAATAGCCCGACAATCCACACACATACGCCACGATCCATCTTTCTTAGGCACTAAAATAACCGGAACAGCACAAGGACTTAGAGACTCACGTATGTAACCTTTGCCGAGGAGTTCTTGCACTTGACGCTGAATCTCCTTTGTTTCTTCTGGATTGGTCCTATATGGTGCACGGTTGGGCAATGAGGCACCAGGAATCAGGTCAATTTGGTGCTCAATGCCTCGAAGTGGTGGCAGGCCCGATGGTACTTCACTTGGGAACACATCCGAATACTCCTGCAAAATGTTAGCGACAGCAGGAGGCAAAGAACGCTGCATATCATGAAGGGAAATCAAAACCTCTTTGCATACTATAGCATAAGCAACAGTAGTGGAAGCATTCAACTCATTAATATCAGATTTAGTAGCAAGCAAACAATTTCCTTTCAATTTTATCTCCTCTTTCATATCAGCAACAGATTGGTCATTTCTATTGCTCTCACTTTTAGCTTTTGAGGCTTTAGCTACATCATCTTGCATAATAGCTTCAGGGGACATAGGATGCAACACAATTTTTCTATCATGGTATAGAAAAGAATATTGATTTGTTCAACCAGAATGCATAGAATCTCTATCAAATTGCCAAGGTCGACCTAGCAGCACATTACAAGCTTGCATAGGCACAACATCACATTCAACCACATCTTTATAGGATCCAATGGAAAAATTGATTCGCACAAGTCTAGTTACCTTTGCCTTACCGCTGTTATTTAACCATTGAATGTAATATGGATGTGGGTGTGGTTTGGTGGTAAGCGCAAGCTTCTCCACCATGTCACCGCTTGCCAAGTTGTTGCAGCTACCTCCATCGATGATCATGCGACATGAACGCTCCTTGATGACACACTTTGTTTGGAACAACGTGTGTTGCTGATTTTGCTCCGCCCTCTCCATTTGTGCACTAAGCACACGCTGTACAATGAGGCTCTCATAGTGGTCGGCTGCACCTGCATTAATATGTTCTTCCACATATTCTTCACTACCTGCATGGTCAGCCGCAAGCAATGCAAGTGTATCATCATCAAAATCACTAGCAGATGAATACTCACCATCATCTTTGACTATCATAACGCGCTTGCTTGAACACTCGCACATCATATGGCCATATCCCTTGCATCGATGACACTGAATGTCTCTTGTTCTACCTGTAGATGCCACGGACGAAGCACTTGCACTAGGCTTCTGTACCGTCTTCGCCACTGAATTCGCTGGAGTAGCACAAAGCTTGTCGCTAGTAGGAGCTGGTGTAGTCGTAGTAGTAGTCGTACGGGGCTGCCATGAAGTAGTCTTCCCTGCAGAAAAGTTAGTCCTAGCACTCGCACGTCGCCCCTGCACTTCCCTTTCAGCTTTACAAGCAAGATGAAACAAACGGGTTACGTTAGTGTACTCTTTATATGCAAGGATGTCCTGAATTTCACGATTTAACCCACCCAAAAATCTTGCCATAGCAGGTTCCTCATCCTCCTCTAAATTACAACGCAACATACCCATTTGTAATTCTTGATAATACTCTTCTACACTTTTAGCACCCTGTCTTAGTTGTTGGAGTTTATGTAGCAAATCACGTGCATAGTAAGAAGGAACAAATCTAGCCCTCATGATTTTTTTCAAAGCATCCCAAGTCTGTGGTATGTTCCTAGGATTTTTCTTACTATACTCTATCCACCATACAGTAGCAAAGTCGCTAAACTCACTAGTAGCAGCCCTAACATGTGTATTCTCAGGAAATTCATGACATGCAAACTTTTGGTCAACAGCAATTTCCCATGAAATGTATGCATCAGGATCATACTTGCCATCAAAAGGAGGTATTTTAAATTTAATCTTACTAAAAGCATCATTGTTATTGTGTACCTCACGTCGACGGTGACCCATACCTCTTCGATTTAAGTGTTGGCGACGTCGATCACGAAGGTCATTGTCATCAAGATCCATATCTCCAGAGTAAGCATCCTCATCATTATCTTCGACCCGCTCCTCGTCATTGTTGCCGTCATCATTCTTCTCTTTGTCTCTTGTGTGGAAGTCATCAAAACGTTGTAGAAGAGCAACAAGGCTTTTGTCCATACGAGCCATCGATGCTTCAACTCTTGTAAGCTTGGTGGTGGTGGTGAGTTGGGCGGACTCCAACTGCCCAATCTTTTCATTGGTCACCTATAAATCTCAATCAAGTCCATCTGCGTGCAGCTGCACCTGTCTTGTAAAATGCTGAATGATGCCCTTGGTGCGTGGAGTTTGTGGCATCTGGTTATTGTCCTCTGTTCCTGACATGGTTTAAAAGACAAGAACAACAAAAATACAAGTGAAGAAATAAAAGCCCTACAACTATTAGGATGTAGCTACAACAAGGCACTCTCTCTCAACCTGTTTCTCAAGCTCTTACCAGTTCTTACCTTGCTCAAACAAGAGGGGTCAACAACCAGCAAGTCTGCAACCGTGGAAGTGAATGTATTGGTACCGTAGCACAACACCTGTCAAGTTGTAGTCGAATATGTGGAGCTGTAGGTGGCCAATGTTATGGACAAGGATAGATACTAGCACCACGTTAGTCACAAAAGCAAGTTGAATAATCGTTCAAAGGTGGTACTGTGCTGGTCCTGGCCTAGACCGTGCTAGAGACGCGAGCCTGGACACAAAGGAACTCACAAACACCACCTATCCAAAGGAGGGAAAAACACAAAGATCAGCCCCCTTTTTTTCTGTTTTTTTTTTGCTTTTTTTTGCTTTTTTTTTGCTTTTTTTTTGCTTTTTTTTTGCTTTTTTTTTCAGGGATCCTCAAAACTGATTATATGAACAAAGAGATGTCAAAAGAGCAAATCACCACTCTCTCTCTCTCTCTCTCTCTCTCTCTAAAGTAAGCTTCGCTGTAATATGGTATGAAACTGGTAGTCCTGACTTGTAGTGCGCAACTTAAATATGGAAAACAACGCGGACGGCGACAATTTATAGCAGCGAAAACCAGGGTAGTACTCGGACTCGATTCCCGAAATCAACTCGGACTCGAACTTGACAGCAGCGAATACCAGGGTAGTACTCGGACTCGATTCCAGAACACAACTCAAACTCGAACTGGACAGCCGCGAATACCAGGGTAGTACTCGGACTCGAACTTGACAGCAACGAAATCTACTTAGACTCGGACTAGAACGTGACAAGAACTCGAAACTCTAAAGGACTATAACTAAAACCAGCAACTCGACACAACCGATGCAACCGACGACTCAACAAGCCCTAACTAAGAAGTACTAGCAAAAGGCTCAACGAGTTTATGGGATTACGGAAAACTAATCTACTATTTTTTTTGGCTTTTCTGGACTATAGGAAAAAAAATTTGTGAAGAATTGGAAGTCTCTCACCGATAAACCTTGCTCTGATTACCAACTGATGACGACCCGTAGGGTTCGAAGTTCGATCTTTCGATGAGAGTTGGTGGATAACTCGATTTGTGGATGGAGATGACGTTCACGGCTCGACTACAACCGTCCAAGGACGCTGCGCCTTAGCAACCGATACACCACCTCCGATGGCTGTCGTGATCTTGCGGCGCGACAACCAGCCACTAGGGCTCCCGTCCTACAAGCAATCGAAGAACCAGCAAGAACAAGATGAACAAGCACTCAATTGCAAGATGAATATGAAGGTTTCAATCTGAGAACACAATATGGTGAGGTTCTGATGACAATCAGACGGACGGTTGATCCAACACGCGTGCTGAAAGGCGGTAGCAATAGCTAACTCGACGAAACAAAACCTAAACTGTTTGTGACAGCTCTAAAGACTTATAAAGAGTTGGGAGGACGACCACAAGGGTGTTGGGGTCGTTCTCCAACCCTAGGACGCATCCCTAATGGACCCAACTTGATACATGGCCCATCAGCCCAAATTAAGGCGACGCAGCACCGGTGGACAGAAAAGGACTCGGTACAAAAACGACTACTCTGGATGTGTCCAATAAGATATAGCCTTGGTTCTGGATCTGTTGGAAAGTAGACTTGATAAGCTTTTCAAAAAGTGCGAGAATGTCCCAATCGGAGTCTGTATGAAGTCGTGGCATCCATCACAAGTTGGTGCTGTCCTGCAGTCCAAATCCAGCTAGCGCCCATCCCGTGTCCCGCTGATCCTCTCCATTGTTCCTGAGCAAAACAAGAGTGCACGTGTCTCCATTGTCTAAATATAATGGACAAGAGTTTGAGAATAAACTTACTTGATTGTTGAGTTCATGGGCACGAGCACGAGTAATAGGACCAAGTGGTGCTGGAGATGGTGTTGGTGTGGTGTTGATGTCCTCATCACTATGGGGGCAGTGTGTGTTGACTTAACCATCAGCAGTAAAACTTTGCCGATGACTTTCTTTGTGATCAGTGGCAAAGGCACCTACAACTTGCTCCTCAGAAGGGATTGGATCCATGCCAATTGCTGTATCCCTTCTACTATGCATCAAAGCTTGGCACAGTGGATCAGAGACGAGATTGAAGTCGTCCGTAGTGAAGCTCCATCTACTGTTGCATCGGCAGAATCGGAAACTTATGAGCAGACCAGGTGCATATCTGGTGAAGCCTGGGACAAAGAATTCCTCAAAGTTGCCGATTACCGCATCAAACTGATCCAAGCAGTCGGTCCTGCAGAGGGGTTTTAATAGATCAGTTCACTGATGACGGAAAGCTGGGGCAGGGCTTCACATCTGCCTATGAGTTACTCAAAATCGACATCGGCGATGGTAGTAAACCTAGGCCTACTTTTATTAGTGCTAAGTTAGATTCCCAATGTAAGCAGCAGTTAACCGATTTATTGAGAGAATATAAAGATTGCTTTGCTTGGGATTATACAGAGATGCCTGGTTTAGACCGATCAATAGTTGAACATCGGTTACCCATCAAGTCTGGTTTCCAACCACATCGGCAACCTGCACGCCCCGAGCAATCCTACTATTCTACCCGACATCAAGGCTGAGATCACCAAGTTAATCGAAGCTGGGTTCATTCTGCAATGCCGATACGCCGAGTGGATTTCTAATGTGGTTCCTGTGTACAAAAAGAATGGAAAACTTCATGTTTGCATTGATTTCAGGAATCTTAACAAGGTCACGCCGATGGATGGCTATCCGATGCATGTTGTCAATGCCGATTTTGAGTGGACGAATCGGTAAATGGATTCTGGCACTTTCGGAGTTTGACCTAAGGTATGGATCGGCTAAGGCTGTTAAGGGTCAGGTAATGGCCGATTTTGTTACTCAACATTGTAATGGCCGATGATGTGGTGAGCTCTGTGGAGATTGCTCCTTGGACTCTATTCCTCGATGGGTCCACGTGCAAGGATGGAGCAGGTATCGGTATTCTCTTGATTTCACCCCAAATAAGCTGGGACGTGTCTTGTAAGGAGAGCAATGCTTCAAGCTTGGTCTTGACCTCTACCGATAGAGCTGGGACAGAGCTTTCTTCCTCTTCATCATCATCATCGGGGATGTTGATTGCAAAAGAGAACAGGCTATCCGCTCGAACGGGGCCTTGGTGTTCATGTTCATCCTGGGGATTGAAGCCGAAGGAGAAGAGACTGTCTGGGGAATCTTGGGCCTGAGAATAGAGGAGTTAAAATATGCTAATCGTAAAATTATACTATGAGCTTTAGGGTAATTGACTTACCGTCTTAAAGCGGATCTCCTGCCTAGGACTTGGCATACTGGATGGTCCAGCCTCATCTTGGGCATCGGCAGCAGTTGCCGATGACTGAGCCTCTGCCGGGGAAGCAGTCGACGCCGTTGGTACTGGTGGTGTTGTCGTCGGCGCCGCTTCCGACGTAGTGCCTGGTTCTTGTGGTGGCGACGCTGCTCTCTCATCGGGACTTCGCCGGCTATAGCCATGACCCAGCTACCTGGTCACAATTCTCGACTAGGCTTGGGGACTGCGACCATGGCACACGACAGGCGGCGAACGAAGCAATGTGATCCTGATACTCAGGGACTGCGAACGAAGCAATATGATCCTGATACAAGAACCTTCCAGCTCCTTACATCAGGCTCGGGGACTATGGGTATTCGCAGTCGTTTTTTTGCAAAACTTATGTCTTTGGCTACAAGTTTCACACATTCTTTATATTTTGTAAAGCTTGGCACCACGTGCATACTTCACCTACTACCAAGATCGGGGTCTAAGAGGGTACACTTCACGTTGCGGTGAACGTACTGATTTTCTTCTCGACAAGCTCTATTGTTTCTGTGTTGTTTTTGTAGAGCCTAAGTGGGTACACTTCACTAGGAAAGAACTTTTCAAAAAGTTTTTCTTCTTCAGCATGTCACATTCTTCCGACAAGCAGCCGCAACGTCCGACGAGGCAACATGCTCGCCTATTAAGCTACGACGCTCTCGACTAGCCCAACTTGGTTGGGAGGCTTCTCCGGGCATCACCTCGACCAGGCAGCCTGGTCGGGATTCTGCAACAATGACTTCACGTGAAGGCGACTAGCCGGGCGCCTCCAGGGACTATGCTGCGGGCTCGCCAGAAGAATGCAATGTGCTCGGGGACTTGTTGGGGATATTACCTCGGCATATCCCCAGGGACCTTATGGGCCTAACGACCAGAAGACGACCCGGCTTGCGAGGCCCTACAGCACGTGGCCATCCCGTCGTGCTCGCTAGGGACTCCGAAGAAGCCTTGCTCGCCAAGGAAGATCCTAGTAGATAAACTCGGATCCCTTACCTTACGGGACCGATCGCAATCTGTTAGGATATGGAAACTATAACCCTGCTCCCGGCTATATAAGGCGAGCAGGGACCCCTTCGAAACCATCTGATCTACACCTCGTGTAACCTAATACTCATATCAATCAAGCCACCAAAACACAAGACGTAGGGTATTATGGCGATTTGCCAGCCCGAACCTGTATAAACCGACGTGTCTATGCTCTCTGTGTTATGCTTGATTGTCGTCGCCACACCTCCGCCTACAATCTACTACCGTAGGGTACCCCCTAGGTAGACTGCGACGCATATTTCGTCGACAACATCCTGGATGGATGTAGAGGGTAGTGGTATAGGAGCTGGGCTTATTAGGGCCATATGCAAATCGGCTGACATGCATATGGGGCCTCCAGCACTCCAATTTGTCTGGTTTATGCTCCTGTATGCAAATAATGACATGTACATGTGGAACCATGTTATTTGCACAAAGGTTACTCTATATTTTCTTGTTAGCTCTCTAAACGATGCTTTGTTGACGGTTTTAAAGGTGTAAAAACATGGTAAAATTACCATCAACAGCCGGCAAATCTGTTGACGGGATGTTAACTCGCTTCCAATCTATCGTCAACAAGATGCGTGCCAATCGAGCCAACTTGCCCTATGATGATCATGTGATGGCTATCAAGCTTTTGCATGCTCTTGATCGGAGGGTGTGGGAGATGAAGGTGGCTGTCATCCAGGAGTCACCGGGCTATGACGCCATGACCGTGGACGAGTTGTTCAGCAAGCTCAAGTCCTTGGAGAAATGAACTATTAATTTCATGAAGAAATAGTATTTTATTATTATTATTTTTATTTATTTATTTATTATTATTTATTATTTTTTTAGAAGGGAAATGAGTTAAGCAAATAAAAACATAAAAGAAAAAGGGAAGGGACATGGCAAACCAGTCAGGGATGATGTTAACATTGAGTAGATGCTAGTTGGTGGGCCTGAAGGTCCTTGGTGGCATCGGCCAACACCACTTGGTGGGCTTTGGCCATCTTGGTCCCTGAAATTAGATCTGTTACCTCTGAATGGTTCTCTGCTCTGTCAGCTCTTCCTGATGGCTCCTAAAGCATATCGCCCGATGTGAAAAAGTGGTCGTTCATGCCCAAATTTTTTGTGGAATGTGCCACGGTAGTGTACATCATGATGCAGTAGTCATTCGTGTCAAATGGCCTGTTGGGATGTCGACCAACATCCCCCATACTTATTTCACTACACACCGAAGTACAGAACAGAAAGATCAAATGCAGGGGTTTTGCTGGGGTAACATTCCAGCAGAACCAAAACCATTTTTATTGAATTTCAACTTTGATCAATGCACATGTTACAAT
Organism: Microstegium vimineum; assembly: GCA_022036555.1. NCBI lineage: Eukaryota > Viridiplantae > Streptophyta > Magnoliopsida > Poales > Poaceae > Microstegium > Microstegium vimineum. The sequence continues at coordinate 25,509,019 of CM039123.1, forward strand.
TGATGAAGGGAAATAAATAAAAACAACCTAAGTGCCTATTTATTGGAGGAACTAGAGATCTAAGGAGAAGGAGGGGCAAAGAGATCCTCCCTCTCAATTGCCTTGGCCAAACGCTTGATTTTCGCACTAGTGCTAATGTGAAGATCATTAAAAATATCCTCTAAATCTAAGCGTGCCATCCTCTCCTCGGCTGCCCTTTCTACTAACTTAGTGTTACTTTCTCTAAGTCTAGCAACAATGCATAAGAGCTTCTCCATATAACTCTTCTCATCTTCTTCTTAGAATTGGCCTGGCGGGCCGGTGATGGATGGAGGGTTGCTTGTTCACCGGATCATCTTGTGCGATGCCTCGAACTCAAGGGAGTCACGCATCGCCTTCCGCTCCTCAGAGGCAAGTGGAGGGACAAGGACCTTGCCCATCCCCGGTCCACCATGGGCCCTTTGAAGGCGCATCCAGGTGGGCATTGATGATGAGTAGGAGCTGGTGGACTCCGTGCTTGTACTGCCATCGGTGGCAGAGACGATGGCCTTCCCCTTTAACCCCAATTGGCCGGTGGTAGGCCTCTTGGGAGTTATAGGTTGTGCAACTGGCTTGTTGAGGTTCCGGCGAGGTGACATGGACCTTGCGATGGCCTGGGCACGTCTAGAGGACAGGGAGCCGATCGGCCGACCCCTAGGTGGGTCGCCTGACTGGCCTCCTGTCGGCGGCATCATGGCTAGAGGCGCCACATCGAGCACTTTGACGGCCATTGCGTCGGTATTGGCGATTTCACGGGCATTGGAAGGGCTTCCATTGAAAGGAATGAGGGGCATTTTGGTGTTGCTTCTTGGTGGAGCCATGGTGAGGACAAAAGAGGTGAGAAGGAAGGCAAGAGAGGATGGAGTTTCTGCTGGTGGTGAAGGAGAACAAGGTGAGAGGAGGAAGAAGAAGGGGGATAGGTTAAGAAGAGAGATTCCAACGTCAAGCGCCTTTGTTTTCGCTCGGATCATGATGGAAATAGGATGGGATCGTTGGTCCAACGTTCAAGAGCAACGGGCAAGTTGGATGTGTTCAAACCCTGATCGGTCGATATCGTTTGGGACGGTTTGGTTCGATCGAGTCGGGATTTAAGATCCCACGGGTCAGGTTCTACAGGTCACGCAGCGCCAGGCCCTGAAGCCTCCTAAGCCGATCGACCAATGCCCTTATGGGGCCAAATGGGCCCAAATTTTGCGTGGGAGGAGCTAAGGCTAAGTACAAGCTATGTCTAAGGTCAAAGACGAAAAAGGAACATAAAATTTAAAACATGTAGATTTTAGTTCTAAGTTGGATTAAGAACAAAATCTATCATGTCAATTTCATGCTCAGGTGATTCATGTTCATGGAAAATTTTAAGACGTTGGCCATTTACCTTGAAGATTTTGCCGTCATCGTCGTGGAGTGTGATTTCCCGATGAGTTGCAGCGTTGACGACAAGGTATAACCCTTCCCATTTTCTCTTTAGCTTCCCATGACTGAAGAGCTTGAATCTTGAGTTGAATGACAAGACCTTATCTTCTGGATTGAACTCCTTGAGTTTGATTCTCTTGTCATGCCGTCTCTTTGTTCTCTCCTTGTAAATTCTAGCATTGGGATATGCCTTCTCTCTCCATTCTTCTAATTCAGAGATTTGCATTCTTCTAAATTTTCCAGTAGCTGGCAGATCCATTTTCCACTTCTTGATTGGCCAATGTGCTTTAAACTCCAATTCAATAGGCAAATGGCATGTCTTTCCATATACAAGTTGGTATGGTGTCATACCAATTGGTGTCTTGTACGCAGTCCGGTATGCCTATAATACCTCTGGTAACTTATGCTTCCAAGTTGTACCCATTTCATTCACGGTCTTCTACAGAATGTTCTTGATTTGTTTGTTGGATGTTTCTGCTTGACCACTTGTTTGAGGATGGTATGGAGTTGCAATATTGTGTCGTATTCCTTGATCTATGGGGAACTGGTGGAAACCTTTGTCAACGAAGTGAGTGTTGACACTTCTTAGCGTCGCACCACAAATAGAGATAAATCCCTATCCCCAGTACGGCGCCAGAAATGCTTAGGCACACCGACTCGGAGAAAGGCCCAATCTCCTTAAAAGACTAGTCTGATAGGGGAAGGGTGGCTCTCCCTTTTAAGGTGGCTTCCTCCTCCCAAGCTAAGCAAGGTGGGATTATTCAGAGGCTCACACGTTCGCCGCCCGACAACAACTGGGCCACTTGGCCCATTATTTGTTGCGTCTTTGCCAACGGGTAATAATGGAGGATGTCCTCATCATTCCCACCCCCTTAAACAAGGGCCCAGCTCTGATACCAAATGATGCATCCGGCCCAGGTAGGGTTGGCCGAGGCCTAATAAATTGAGGTTGCCCGGACCCCAACAGTTCTTAGGCACACCCACTCGGAGAAAGGCCCAATCTCCCTAAAAGACTAGTCTGATAGGGGAAGGGTGGCTCTCCCTTTTAAGGTGGCTTCCTCCTCCCAAGCTAAGCAAGGTGGGATTATTCAGAGGCTCACACGTTCGCCGCCCGACAACAACTGGGCCACTTGGCCCATTATTTGTTGCGTCTTTGCCAACGGGTAATAATGGAGGATGTCCTCATCACACTGGCTCTCACTTGCTTCATTTCTTCATCCCTGCACTCAAACACTCATGTACATGTGGAACTAGTTATTTGATAAACTATGTTCATGATGTGTTTGTTTTATCCCTGATCTAGAGGTTGGTGGCACAATTTTAAGTATAGAAAAGTTAATCATAACTTGTGCCAACAGTGAGATCCCCCATATGACTAACTTTGGAGCTCCAAATCTGGGGAATATCACTTCTTGGAACAATCTTTTTGAATTTGCTGAATCTGCTTTGCGGCAAGGTATTGCTTCTACCCACTTGGACACATAGTCCACCGCTACTAAGATGTACTCACACCCCTTCAATGGAAGAAAGGGTTCCATGTAGTCAATGCCCCAAGCATCAATCGAGCTCAACTTGTAGGTTGTTGGTGAGTGGCATGGCATCTCGGGCATTGATATTCCCGTTCTTTTGGCACCTTGCACACTTTCTGATGTACTCTTGGGTATCCTTGTACATGGTTGGCCAGTAGAAACCACTTTACCAAATCTTAGCATGTGTTTTGAATGCTCCATAGTGACCTTTGTACTCTGCTCCATGGCATCTTTCCATTATCTCGATTGCTTCCTCCATAGATACACACCTTCTTAACAATCCATCATTGCATACTCTATAGAGGTGTGGCTCATCCCAGAGATGGACTCGACTTTCCTGAATAAGTTTCTTCTTGTTTGCCCCTGGTGGGACATGGCCTACGACCATAAAATTGACTATATTTGCATACCAGGTGTTGGAGTCCGTTACCTTGAGGAGTGTGTCATCTCTGAGGAAATCATCGATGGGCAAATTTTGGGCTTCTTTGAATTGCATTCTAGACAAATGATCGACATCAGAATTTTCTACTCCCTTTTTATCTTTTATTTCAAGATCAAGTTCTTGGAGTAGCAAGATCCATCTTATTAAGCGGGGTTTAGCATCTTTCTTAGTGAGGAAGTATTTCAGAGCAGCATGATCGGTGCAATCAATCACTTTTGCTCCAACTAAGTAAGATTGAAACTTGTCGATAGCAAAAACCATGGCCAAAAGTTCTTTTTTAGTTGTTGCATAGTTTAGTTGTGGCTCTGTTAAGGTTTTGCTAGCATATGAAATTGCATGATGTTTCTTATCTTTGGTTTGGCCTAGAACCGCACCAACAACATAGTCACTTGCATCACACATTATTTTAAAGGGAAGCGTCCAATCAGGGGGTTAGATGATTGGAGCTAAGACAAGCGTTTTCTTAAGATAATGAAAAGAATCTATGAACTCATCATTAAATTCAGGGTGCATCTTTAGCAAGCAAGCTTGTTAAGGGACAGGCAATTTAAGAGAAATCTTTTATGAACCGGCTATAAAAGCCAGCATGCCCAAGGAAGCTACAAATACCCTTGACATTCATGGGAGGTGGAAGCTGTTCTATGACTTCAATTTTAGCTCTATCCACTTCTATCCCACGTTCGGACACTCTATGTCTTAGCACTATGCCTTCCCGAACCATAAAGTGGCATTTTTCCCAATTCAGGACTAAGTGCTTTTCTTCACATCTTTGTAAGACCCTGTCCAGGTTCTCAAGGAAATCATCGAAAGTCTTTCCATAGACAGAGAAGTTGTCCATGAAAACTTCCATGATTTCTTGGATCATATCATAGAAGATGGACATCACGCACCTTTGGAAAGAAGCAGGAGCATTGCATAGGCCAAAAGACATTCGCCTATAAGCATATGTTCCATAGGGGCATGTAAAGGTAGTCTTACTTTGATTATCGGGGTGGATTGGGATTTGATGATAACCCGAATAACCATCAAGGAAACAAAATAAAGAGTGCTTTGCAAGCCGTTCCAACATCTCATCGATGAAAGGTAACGGGAAGTGATCTTTTTTTGTGGCCTTATTAAGTTTTTGGTAATCTATACACATCCTCCAACCCGTGATGGTTTGTTGAGGAATCAACTCATCCTTATCATTTTGAACGACCGTCATACCTCCCTTCTTAGGCATGACTTGCACAGGGCTAACCCATTCGCTATGGGGAACAAGGTAGATGATCCCTGCGTGCAAGAGTTTTAAGACCTTTTTCTTTACTACTTCTCTCATTGCATTATTCAATCTTCATTGGGGTTCTCTAGTTGGGATGGCCTCAGGTTCTATGGGAATGTGATGTGTGCAAAGAGTGGGACTAATGCCCTTGAGATCTTGGAGAGAATAGCCTAAGACTGATTGATAATTTTCTAAGATAGTGAGGAGTTTAAAGGACTCTTCTGGAGAGAGTTTGTCACTTATGAAGACAGGAGCCTCATGATCGCCATTTAGAAAAGCATATTTTAAACCAGCAGGAAGGGGTTTAAGTTCTATAGAGGGCTTGGACTGAGGTTCGGATTTCTCCGGATCTATGGTTTCTTCTAGATCGTCTTCTTCTTAGATGAAATCTTCAACATCTTCTTCTAGATCAGGATGAGATGATTATAGAAGACATGCAACCATCACTTCCTCTATGGGTCCAGATTCTAGGAGCGATTCCATTATGGTGTTTATGGAGTTGGTTAACGGAATCGAGTGCTTGATACTGCTCCCAAGATGACCTTTAAGGCTTCCATTGAGACATATCATGAGTGGATGCCCAATTAACAAGTCAAATTCCTCTATGTCAAATATGAAGAAATTTAAGAGGACATTGACTTTGTTAATTAGCGTAGGAATGGTCTGTGCGATCCCACAACTATCAATCAATTGTCCTGAAGGGAGCTTCAGAAACTTATTTGTTGGAGTCAAAATTACATCACCTAGGAGAGCATTAGCTAAAGACCTAGACATAACTCTTACTCCTATGGCAGGATCATAAAGAGAGTCTAACTTTGCCCTATTAATTTGGCAAGGAATGGTTGTGGACGAAGAAAGGGTTCGAATTGGCTCGAATGAAGATTTGGCCTCTTCTAACCATTCATTGCTCATGATTGATGCTAGCTCTTGAATAGTCTCCTGGAGCTAAACTTCCTCTAGGCGACTAGGAATGTGGAGATTAGGAGCTTTTCGAGTAGAAGACTTCTTTTACACAGATTGATTCAAGGCATTTCCAAAATAAGAAAATAAATTGGCCTCAATATCAAGAGGGAATTCCAAGGGTTGAATTTCTTCTTCCCTTGGTGGTTCAGGTTCGATAGCAGGATCTTGGGATGTAGAAGGAAGAGTTTCGGCTATCGAGGTTGTTTCTATTCTGGGGGCTGGTTTTTGTTCTTCCTCGGGTCCTTCATCATAAACATTAGTATAGGGGTGTTTTTCAAGAATCTTTGTGAGAAGACTCTTCCCTGCACTAACGGGTAAACACAGGAAGGCTCCCCCGGAAGTTATATCAAGAAGTTGTGCGGAATCTTTGCTAAGACCAGCATAAAAGTGTTGTAACAATGTAGGCTCGGTTATAGCAAGATCAGGGCCGGATGATGCTAGATCTAAAAGACAGGCCCATGCCGCACCTAGAGGTTATTTCTCCTTTTGTGAAAAGTTGATGACCTCTTTTCAATGATGAACAACATGAGAGATAGGGAAGAAAGCTAGGCAGAATTTTGATTGCAATTTTTCCCACTCTCCTTTCGCACTATCTACGTGGTGAGAGTACCATCATTTGGCTATTCCCATCAAAGAGAACGGAAATAGCTTCCACTTAAGAGTACCTCGTCTCATCCCTTGGATGTGGACACATGAACACAATTGCCCAAAGTCCCATAGGTGAGTCTAGGGGTTTTCATCTTTGTCCCCAGAAAAAGGTTTTTCCTAAACCATCGCTATGAGACTTGGGCTAAGCTCATAACGAACGGCCAACACAGCCTGAGATGATTTAGGTGGCTCCAAGCTAGCGCCCATTGGAGCACCATATTCAAAGAGAGGTGTTTGATCCATATGTGTATGTGGAAAGAAAGCATAAAACTAAACAAGGATAAATATGACCACAAGGTTCTAGTTAAAACAACTACCATTTCCCAGCAACGGCGCCAGAAAGTTTGTTGACACCAAAGGTGACAAACGGGTAAAAGACCGCAAGCGTACGGTTGTCAAGTGTAGCTTTCCCCGGGGAGTATTCCAGGTATCTTATTTTCCTTAGGGAACGAGAAGTGAATTAACTAGTGATAAAGTTATGTCCTATGATGAGACAAGGGAGACTATGGTATTTGGGTTGAGAGGTTCGATATGGCAAAGATATCTAACAAGGCAAAGCTGGTTATACTGGCTTTATCAGCCCTTCTCTTGCAGGAGGCGATGGGATAGATCAGTAAGAGATAAAACTCCGACCGGACCGCGCCATCATGTTGTATTGAGGTCCTACCTTTTAAGAACTTATCTTACACACATGGTGGAATACAAAGACTAGATAGGGCTATCACCACCTACTAGCTACTACAAACAATCTGTGCAATAAGCGGTTTACAAAGGCAAGATTAAATTTAGACACCACATCTACACTAATCTCACTACTTTAACCTTGGCCTAAGATTAAAGCACTCTACTCAGAGTAAAGCGATGAACAAGCACGAAAAGTTGTATAATAGCTAAACCAGATTTAGAATATCAAATGCTATAAAGAACTCAGATGTATCACTTACAAGTGTTGAACTTACAAGAGAATAGCATCCGCTGAGGTGCAGGTCCGGGGAAGATTCCCGACAGATCCAGGGCTTTCTCCAGAAGACTTCCCTCACTCTCTTCCAACTAGCATAGCACTACAGCAGAGTTTCGCTAAGCTAAGTAGTTTTTCTCCAATGAGTCATCCATGAGAGGGGAGCTCTAGGGGGGTATTTATAGGTAGAGGTGGAATAGGGGCTACTCTAGTGCCACGTCAGCGATCCAGGAGAGCTCCATCGTTAGCCTTTGGATCAAACCACCTCAGAATGGATGGCTTTGATTTCCATCATGTGGTAAATGTGGCGGGGAGGTACCTGGGCCTTTGGAGCACCCATTTACATACGGTCGACCCCCCTATTATAGGTGGGCCCTGCCCAAAGATTCTAGAAGGAGGCCCCACAGCTCAGGGAAGAGCCGAGGGGCTATGGGCCTCTTATGGGTATCGGCCGACCCCTCTATGGGGTGTTGGACCCACTACCACCTTCCAGAAGGTGGCCCAACCAACCATAGAGCTTGGTTGACTCATCTGAGGTGTTTGTCATGCTGGTTCTCTTGATGTGGGACCATGGATCATTGTGCATTTGATCTGAAGCATTGAATGAAAGCACAAATTGCATCCAAGGGCTGGAATAGCTTTTGCATGGATCATGCTGGCTTGGCTGGCCAGAAGGGTCCAAACCACGATCGGTCAATCGGAGTTTGGCTCCTTTGGAGCCAGGCTTTCTTGTGGGAGCTCCTGGATGGATGTAGAGTGTAGTGGTATAGGAGCTGGGCTTGTTGGGTTCATATGCAAATCGGCTAAGATGCATATGGGGCCTCCAACACTCCAATTTGCATGGTTTATACTCATGTATGCAAATAATGACATGTACATGTGGAACCATGTTATTTCCACAAAGGTTACTCTATATTTGCTTGTTAGCTCTCTAAACGATGCTTTGTTGACGGTTTTGAAGGTGTAAAAACATGGTGAAATTACTGTCAACAACCGGCAAATCTGTTGACGGGATGTTCACTCGCTTCCAATCTATCATCAACAAGATGCGTGCCAATTGAGTCAAACTTGCCCTATGATGATCATTAGATGACTATCAAGCTTTTGCATGCTCTTGATCGGAGGTGTGGGAGATGAAGGTGGCTGTCATCCAAGAGTCACTGGGCTATGATGTGCTAATCGTGGACGAGTTGTTCAGCAAGCTCAAGTCCTCAGAGATCAACCACCAGACCCGGGCCAAGCTTGAGAACCCGTCGAACCCATCTATGGTGTTTGTTTCTGGCCCTGGCAGTGTGTCTTCTTCCTTTAACCCTTCACAAGCTTTGTTCGCTCTTTCTTCTTTGATCTCTGTGACAGAGGAACAAGTGAAGGCTCTTGGAGATGACGAACTGGCTTTGGTCATCACTAGGTTCTCACAATTTCACAACAACTGCTTGAACCGACGATATGGTGGCGCGGCCAAGGGTTGCTACCGTTGCAGTAATGAGGATCACTCCATCGCAAACTGCCCCCAGAAAGCTGCAGGTGACTTCACCAAGTGCAAGGACAAGCGTGAGCACTACTTCGGCGACAAACACAAGGCCAATGGGGGCCACAACCGGAGATCTGCGAAGAAGGTGCTCGACAAGGTGAAGGCCAAGCACCAAGCCTTCCTCGTCTCCCTCAACGACATCGAGTGCTCCACCGACGGAGGCTCTTCTTTGAGCGACGATGATGAGTCGAAGGGAAAGGTTGAGGAGAAGCTCAACGGCCTCTACTTCTATGCCGATGCCAAGCACGGTGGCTTCTAACCATGGCAATTGAAGTTGGCGAGGTCGGCGAGCAGAAGGACGACTCAGATGATGACTCCGGCATACCCGAGGTATCACCCACCGTCGAGTCTCTCTCTATTGAGCTTGAGTCGCTCAATGTCACTCCTCTTAGCCAGGACGCTTTGCTTAAGCACGTAGCCCGTGAGAAGAACAATTTCAAGGCTAAGTATCTGAGGACGCTAGAGGAGCTCGAGTTCGCTAGATCGTCAGTGGTGGTTACCAAGGAGGTAGAATGTGATGTTTGCGCCATTCACATGTCTAGTCTTGTCACTCTTCAGGACAAGTATGACACTCTACTTGAGGAGCATAGTGAGCTGAAGGCTAGGCCTAGCTTACTTGGTGCGTGCAAGTCTTGTGAAGGCTTGCATTCTGAACTAGCATAGAAGGATGCTAGGATCACTGTGTTAGAGAAGGCTAGCTCATATAGCCCCAGAGAGTCGGATCACATTGAGGCTTTGGAGCTTGAGATCACGATGTGCAGACACGACAAGGCACGTACCGAGGAGGACAACACACACCTTCGCTCCATCTTAGGTTGGGTGTCTGGCAGAGAGCCGCAGGTAGGGATGTTATACAACCAATTTAGGCGGGCTGGCAACACGGGAGTAGGCTTTGCTATAGGTGGGAAGGACAATTGCATGTTTGGTAAGATCAAGGAGTGTAGTGGTTTGAGCGCCAGTGAGAAATCCACCACAACTCCCAAGTTCACCAAGTTCACCCCACCTAAGCCTACCAAGCCTACCGAGCTACCTGTGAGAGATTGTGTGTTTGAGGAGCCACCCAAAACCACTCCACAGAAGCAAGTGTGGATTCCCAAACCGAATCACCTTCGGAAGCCACTTGATACCTTGTTCGACATCTCTAGTGATCCCCTTCCTAAGAAAGCAAGAGCCACCCAACCTAACAAGAGAGTGCCTACCAATAGTGCGGTGAGGTACCATTGTGAGTATTGTGAGTGGGATGGGCATTTAGCTGAGTTTTGCTATAGGAGGAAGAGAGATGAGCGGCAGCAGGTTGAGTTGAACAACCAGGACATGTACCACCCACCTGTTGGGGTACGTGAACTGGAAGTTCGGAGGCGCACTACTAGGCCTAGAGGTGCAATGCCTCAAGGTACTAGGCCTCAGGAGGCGAGACCACGCGGTGGTCGTGCCCGCGAGGGTACCAGTCGTGACTCATATGACTACATGCCTCGTGGCGGTGGCTTCAGTTTCCACACCTTTAGTGGACCACGTTTTCCCTATGGTAGTGATCGCTACCCCCCCCATGGGAAGGGAGATGTTTTGTATGCCTCCTAACCCTTTCTTTGGGCAAATGAACCAACACTGGTATCCTTCATAGTTTACTAACCCCAGTGTTGCTTCGTTTGCTCACCCTATGTATTTCTATTGATGTTGGAAGGGAGACTGGAGGAGACTTGGCTTGTGGATTCCGGATGCTCACGCCATATGACCAAAAGTGCCAAGTGGAGCCTCGACCTTGTGCGCCACACCGAGTATATCACATGTGGGGATAAGAGTAGATGTAAGGTTGTGCCCCAAGGGTCAATTCGTGTCAACTCATCTTTTGTCCTCAAGGATGTTGCATTAGTTGCGAATTTGCATTTTAACCTTCTCTCGGTTTCGCAACTCCTTGATGATGGTTTTGAAGTGAATTTCAAGGTTGTCTTTTCTCGGATTCTTGACTCTCGGGGTGATCTTGTTTGCCGGATTGTGCCTTTTGGGAAGGTTTCTCATGCAGATTTTTCTATCTCTTTCGGACCTTCTCCTTGTCTTCTAGCCGGTTCTTCTTCCAATCTTTGGAAGTGGCATAAGAGACTAGGACATCTTAGCTTTGACTTGCTTGCAAGGCTTAGCTCGATGGACCTTATCCAAGGATTACCAAAGCTGAAGTTCGAGAAGGACTTGGTCTGCCATCCTTGCAGGCATGGCAAGATGGTTGCTGCTTTCCATCCTCCGGTGACTGAGATTATGACCAAACAGCCCGGCGAGCTATTACACATGGACACAGTTGGTCCAGCTCGGGTTAGGTCGGAGGGAGGGAAGTGGTATGTGGTTGTAGTCGTTGATGACTACTCGAGATACTCTTGGGTGTTCTTTTTGGAGAGTAAGGATGAGGCTTTTATTCATGTGCGTGATCTGATTTTGAGATTGCAAAATGAGCTACCTAAGCATGCCATGAGAGCGATACGCAGTGACAATGGCACCAAATTCAAGAATGCTCAATTTGCAACTCTTTGCTCTTCATTGGGTTTGGATCACCAATTTTCCTCTCCTTACAATCATCAGCGGAATGGAGTTGTTGAACGCACACTACAATTGTACAACCCCTTTAGCAACACATATATATGTTGCTAGAAGCCTATATAAATGTTGCAATGGTCTTTACCAACACATATAGTATGCGTTGCAAGAGGTGGCGTTGCAAGGTCCTATTACAACATATATTTAAGTGTTGGTAACATAAAGGAATAAGTGTTGCTGGGTTGCAACGAATACATAAAGGCTACAACAACACTTATATGTGTTGGTACACCAATTGCCAATCCAAAAAATGGTATTTACCATTTTACATAACCACAAGATATAATGAAAGCACTCCAAACAAATACAATGCAACCAACATAATAAATTCCACTCAGACGTACTCCAAAAGCACAAATATGATAACATTATTATATTAAAAATAAAATTTCCAGTATACATTTTGTAAGTACAAGCATCTAAGGTTTAAAGTATATGTCCTTAATAGCACAATTTCTTATATTTGAAAAGTAACCTTATTGATACTTAAAGCAGAAAAATGCAGATTCATATTCTCCCTACCATGAACTAATCGAAACTGTCTAAATACACATATCAGGACTACAGAATGCAATCTCCTTCCGCTTAGGCTTATATTGAGCAAAATCTTGTACATGCTTCCTTGGATCTCCATCAGTCCAGCCATGCAAGAATTGATCATCTCAAACAACTAGAAATTTGATATATATTATCATTATAAAGAGATAACTAGAACAAGTCAGTAAAAAATAAAAATACAAGCAATTGTGATGCACACATATACTATGATTTTGCACCAGAATATTGTCCTATGCCTTAGATGAAAAAACTTTTGCAAGGAAGATACTGCAGTCTGGGGCTCCTTAGCCATGCACTGGTAATACCACTGAAACAATAAAGAATATCAGCATCAAAAAACTTAGAAGCACTGAGATGAAATCTGGTATCATTTGAATATAAGAAAAAAATATGTGGCTTGTGAGAGTGAGAATTTTATCACCTTTAAGGTATTCCAGTGAGCATGTGCAATGAAAAATTAATTACTCATACATGATATATGGAATGTATTCTATAACTATCAGATCTGTATTGGACACGATACTGGGAAATTCATTGTCCTAAAATACTTATCTGCAAGAAATTTGTCACTAAGTACTAGGATAGTTCACTTTGAAGATAGTCCTGAAAAACATAATACAAGAACATATAATCAGGAAATTGCATGGTATAGGAGCACAGATCCATACAGAGTTTCTTCCAAAATAAAAAAGTCTAGCGCTGCTGGCTAGTACCATCAATCAAAATCATATATTCATCTAAAAGAGTGTTTTGAGAACTTGCAATTTCAGATTTCTAAAATCTAGGACCTAAAAATATTTAGATCAAAACAGCATACCTGGACATACATCCAAATAAATGAATTCCTACTAAAACTCTGATATCATTGCCAATATTTAATAATGACGAACATGGTTCTCACATACCACGATGAACCAAAGCACAAATGTGAAGGAGAAGGTACGGATCAGAGATAAACTAAGGAGGTAGGTATGTTGCAGGGCCATAATGAGGAATCGAGTGGGAAGGCAATCAGTTTCTCAGATCCAGTCGTCGCTGTAATTCCAATCGTCCTCGCAGATGGATCTAAATCAGTTTGCCCAGGGTGATCGTGCCTAGAGATCATGTTGCAACCTCAAAAGGGGAGGAGGAGAGGGGATAGATGGGGATTAAGAGTCGAACTGCAAGATCAAGGAGGAGCTCATGAGGAAACCCACGACAGGAGCCCACCAACGACCTAGAAACCGGGCGGAGCCGCGGAGGATTAGGTCTTTCACGGCTGAAATAAAATAGTAGGCGGGGAGGTTACTTAGACGTGGACGTGGAAGGTTAAGTTATGTATCTATGCGCAACACATCAATTTTACGTTGGAAGACATACGTTGCTAGATGGGGTTTGGTGTTGTAGTGGCAAGAATCGGACCCTTGTTGATATGGCTAGGACGATGCTCGATGAGCATAGGACTCCTAGGAGGTATTGGGCTGAAGCGATAAATTCTGCTTGCTATGTTTCCAATCGCATTTTTCTTCGGGCTTTCAAGAAAAATACCTCTTATGAGTTGCGATTTGGGAGACCACCCAAGGTAAGTCAGCTAAGGGTGTTTGGGTGCAAGTGTTTCATCCTCAAGAAGGGTAAGTTGGACAAATTTGATTCTCCGTCTTCTGACGGTATTTTCCTTGGTTATGCATTACATTCTTGTGCTTATCGTGCTCTTAACCTTGAGACTAACCGAGTGATAGAGACTTGTGAGATTACTTTCGATGAGACTATGCCTTGTAGTTCCACTGCTTTTGAGCTTGCAGGTGAGGATGAAGTGAACACTAGCATCTTTGTGGAGTAGGAGCAGGACGATGCTGATTGGGGTGATCCCGAGCCGACTCCACTGGCTACCCCTGTCGACCCTGTGATGTCCACTTTGGCTCACGGCCCTGACCCGTCTACTTCCTCTACATGGGGCCGTTCGAGCAGCTTCCTCAGTCCGTGCCTGTTGCACCTGAGGGAGCTCCAGCTACTTTCGAGGGGGAGGCTACTTCTTCCAGGCAAGCACCCCGCTACATCCAGCAGCAGCACCCGCTGGAGAACATCATCGGCGACATTGACTGTCGAGTCACATGGTCCAGGTCCTACCTCTCTCACTTTGCTCATTTGGCTGTTGTCGCGTCTTTTGAGCCCCGAGATGTTGGACACGCCTTGATGGATTTGGATTGGGTCAATTCCATGCATGAGGAGTTGGAAAACTTTGAGCGAAACCGCGTTTGGGTCTTAGTGCCACCACCACCTAGTTGCCACTCTATAAGAACCAAGTGGGTTTTCAAAAACAAACAAAGTGAGGACAGGGTGGTAGTGCGTAACAAGGCTAGATTGGTAGCACAAGCCTTTTGTCAAAAGGAGGGGATAGAATAGGAGGAAACATTTGCTCCGTTGCTCGTTTAGAAGCCATTAGAATCCTTCTAGCCTTTGCCGCTTCAAAGGGGTTCAAACTTTTTCAAATGGACGTTAAGAGTGCTTTCTTGAATGGGTACATAGAGGAGGAAGTATATGTTAGGCAACCTCCCGGTTTCGAAAATCTCAAGTTTCCAAACCATGTTTTTTAAACTCCACAAAGCTTTGTACGGTTTGAAACAGGCCCCTAGAGCATGATATGATAGGTTGCGATCTTTCTTGCTTGCAAAGGGTTTCAAAATGGGATCGGTAGATAAGACGCTTTTTCTCCTCAAGCAAGATAATGACTCGCTCTTGGTCCAAATATGCGTGGATGATATCATCTTTGGTGGTTCTTCTCATGCTCTTGTTGCCAAGTTTGTAGATCTTATGAGCAGGGAATTTGAGATGAGCATGATGGGCGAGTTGACTTTCTTTCTCGGGTTGCAAATCAAGCAAACCCGAGAAGGGACGTTTGTGCACCAAGGCAAGTACATGAAGGACATTCTGAAGAAGTTTGACATGGGTGAGGCAAAGCATCTTTCAATGCCCATGTCGACTACGACTGCCTTGGATGCAGATGAGGACGAAGAGGCTGTTGATCAGACGGAGTATCAAAGCATGATCGGGTCGCTCTTGTACTTGACCGCGACCTGGCCAGACATCCAGTTCGTCGTCTACTTGTGTGCGCGCGTTCAGGCGTCGCCGCGCACTTCGCACAAGCAGGCGGTGAAACGCATCATGAGGTACTTGCGCTTTACCCCTGAATTTAGTCTTTGGTTTTTGACCTCCTCCTCTCTTGTTCTTTGTGGCTATTCCGATGCCGATTTCGCCGGTTGTCGTCTTGATCGGAAGTCCACTTCTGGGACTTGCCAATTTCTTTGGTCTTCTCTCACGTCTTGGTGTTCTCGCAAACAGTCTAGCGTTGCTCAGTCTATCACGGAGGATGAATATGTGGCTGCCGCTAGCTGTTGTTCTCAGTTGCTTTGGATGATTGCAACTTTAAAGGATTTTGGCTTAGTGCTTTCTCGAGTGCCTCTACTTTGAGCATAGCCAAAAATCTCATGCTTCACTCTAAGACCAAGCACATCAATGTTTGTTTTCACTTCTTGAGAGATCACCGGCATTGATCTCCAGCATGTCGACACCCATAAACAGCTTGCGGACATTCTCACAAAACCGTTAGATCAAGCTGCGTTTTCCCGCTTGAGAGGGGAATTGGGTATGTTCTTTTCTTTTTAGGTGAGGAAAGCCTTTGTATCATATTTCTTCTTTTGGTTTTTATTTTCTTTTCTTTTGCTTCTTAGTTTGTATACATTGCATTTTGCATATCATTGCATTTGTGACATAGTTCATTTTTGAGCTTCATACCTATAGCCGATATAATGAAAACTATGCTCTCTTTGAGGTGTTTTATGTATCTATGGTGTTTCTTAACTTAGACTCTCTTTGATCTCTTGATACATAATAGAGCTAAGTTAGAAAAGCTTTAAACCTGAATTTCTTTCTTATGTCACCTCTGAAATGACACTAGCATGTGTAGGCTCTTAGAAGATCCCTTGTGGCTATTTTGTTTATAGCTTGTATCTACGGCTCTTCAATGAATCATTCACTTCCATTGAGCACCATGTTTTAAATCTTGATCTAAAATGAAGTAGCTCTATGAATAGTGAATTGACAAGATCGAGTTGGGTTTGCATTTATGAGCACTTCACCGTATTGAGACGGCTTCCCTTGCACATTTGGGTTGAACTTGAGCGGTGTCGTGTATGCCCGAAACCGGTGCCTTAAGCTCTTTGGCCTCGCCCGGTTGATAAGTGGCTTCACTTTGCATACAATCACTCGCATACACTTGTAATGTGCCTAAAACTGAATTTTGTTGCATAACTCTAAAAAATGAAAAATCTGTGGTTCAGTTTGGGTCATTGGCTTGATGTATGATCTTTGCTAGGGATAGAATACTCGCTATACATGAGACCATTTTGAGGTTGATCTTATCTCTTATACCATGTTTAGTTGTCTTTCGGTGGTGATACCCTTTCTATGCTTACACATGTAATCTTCTCGAAACTAGCTTCTAGAGTGATCTTTAGCTCAACTTGAGTCTTTGTTGGGTACTTGGAGCTTTGGCTTGTTTTCACAGGATCACATCAATTAGAGCATCTTTTCATTGTCTTAGCTCTATGTATGAAGCTTTACCCTCATTTGGCATACATGGCATTTGTGACCGAAATCTTGTGTCTTGAGCTTTGATGAGATACATGTGTCAACAAGGGGGAGAATCATGTGCATTTTATCACCTTGGAGACACTTTATTGCTAAATTGGTATCTTGCCTTAAGGGTTCCAATTGGTATATTGTGAGAGGTTGCATTTTCCCAGGGGGGGTTTTGCTAGATGTGTTGAGCCTTTGCCTCTTCTAGAGGGTCTAGCTTGCTTTGTTGGCTTCAACAGGTTTCGATTGACATTTTGAGCTGTGAGAGCTTTGATTGGTATCTTTGGCTTGCTAGCAGTGTTGAGCCCTTTTTCTGCCTCTTCATGAGGGCTAGCTGTGTTTTGCTTGGTTGCGTCGAGCCGCTGCCCATGTCTTTGGGGACCAAGTTTTGGATGCGTTTTGCTTCTCTCAAGTGACCACGTTTTGGCCTTCTTAGCTTTTGGTCATTTGGACAGCTTTACCTTGTTGGCTCAAATATGAAATGCACTTGTGTTGATAATGCACTCATCAAGGGGGAGATTGCCAACACATGGTTTATATGTGCCCATGTTGTTTACTTTTATGTTGAGTGATTGTTCAACATTTGGGTGTTTCAGTTTGAGTGGTTTCACTAACCTTGCTGCAAAAGCGAAAAACGTGTGCCTGTCTATTGGCTTGTGGTGTGCAGGTGTGTTGGCACAAAATATGGTCCACTTTTATATAACTAAAATGATGCTACCAACCTCAGGATCAAGGATAAACAAACACATCATGAGCATATTTTATCAAATAACCAGTTCCACATGTCCATGAGTGTTTGAGTGCAAGAATGAAGAAATGGGCCCACAAGGCCCCCCACTTGGTCCATGACTAGTGGGCCACCTCTGGAAGACCACAGGAGGGCCCACCTACCATAGGGGTGGTCGGCCGACCACCCCCTTGGTCAGTTTGGGTGTTGCCAACCGCCCTACCTATTCCCACATGTGGAAGATCACCACCATCCACCCAAGGATGGTTCAAGGTTCGGTTGGATCCAAGGGTGGAGGATTGAAGCCCCTGGATCGCTGACATGGTGATGGAGTAGCCCCTACTCCACCTCCCACTATAAATAGAGGGTCATAGCCCCCTCTCTACACATAGTGAAGAAGCCTACAAGCTCTATTCCTTAGATTGTTCTAGGAGTTAGTCTAGAGTGGGAGTTAGAGTTGAGTCGAGCTGTGCTCGGATTTCCAGAGTCGTCTTCTGGGAAGTCTGGTATAGCTCTTGTATCTTTCCTTCCTTGTAAGACTTTACCTTTATCAATATATTATCTTTTCTCTCTACTTTACTTAGTATTTACTTTGAGCATTTCTATACTAGATATAGTCTTGTTATATGTTTTTGCTCTTTAATAGCCTTTACAGCATCCATAGTCTGTGATCCTTGTGGCCTGTCCCGTATGCGATCATTGCCTGTCATAGGGTGCTTTGATTATAGATCGTAGTTAAAGTAGTAAGTTTTGTGTAAGCATGGTGCTTATACAACATCTTACCCTTGGTTACCGCTTGTTGCACAGATTGTTTGTGGTAGCTAGCAAGAGGTGACAGCCTTGTCTAGTCGTTGTATTCCACCACGTGTTCTTAGGCAAGTTCTTAAAAGGTAAGGCCCCCGTAAGAAGAGGACACGGTCCGGTAGGAGTTTTGTCCTCTTACTGATCTATTCCCTCGCCTAGCATACTTATATTGAGGAGGCAAACTATAATGTTTAGACTAGTTAATTGCCTAAGTATATTGACGTAGAGTGGATTACATAGGAGTCCCTTGTACTCTCTCGTTGTCCTCCCACCTAGCTATTCTATCTAGTCTGTTCTAAGTATCATTTACCTTGGCTTATTCATTCATCAACCCTTCCTATCACATATATTGTTTACCCACTATACTAGTTGGTACTAAGTTGAGGTGCTCTCTAGGATCTCCCTCTAATTATCATTTCTAGCTTAGCTTTCCCTTGGGAAAATATAAATTACGATACCTTAGAATACTCCTTGGTGAAGTGCTACAGCGGTATAATCTGTGCGCTTGCGGATTTATCTAATAGTCATAAGAAATACGAACAAGCATTTCTGGCGCCATTGCCGGGGAAAGCATAGCCTAGAAATTTTAATTAGATTGAATCTAGAGATTCTCGTTAACTTAGTTATCAATTAGTCATAGGGGCTTACCCCTGTCTGCGTCTTCCTTTCTTGTGAAGCCAGACAGTGTATGAGTGGTTTCCAACTGCCGGGAAACTACCTAGAAGATCCCGAGCAGCTGTTGAGGAGGACTAGACGTCGTCAAGTTCCCCCTCAGAGGTTCATCTTGACCCTGAATCCGTTGGTGGAAGGAGGCTCTACACCACCACTCAAGGAAGCTATGGCCCAGAAGGCGATCTCTAACTTCTCGGCTCTATTAGCTACCCACGTAGCTTAGGGTCTCGAAGTCAACTTCACGGATGCCACCTTCGAGCTGAAGCCCGCCTTGATCCACATGGTGCAGGCCAATCCATTTTGCGGAAAGCCCCATGAGGATGCCAATGCTCATCTCCAGCACTTCATGGAGTTTCACTATCAAGGGAGTGGCGTCTGACGCCATTCGCCTTCGTCTTTTCCCATTCTCGCTATTGGGGAAGACGAAGCAATGGTTCTATGCCCACAAAGAAGAGGCCACTGCATGGGAGAGGTGTGCTAACACATTCCTCAAGAAGTTCTTCCCGACGGGCAAAACCAATGCTCTTCGTGGAAAGATCTCAAGCTTCCAACAACAATCTAATGAGATGATTCCTGAAGCATGGGAGCGTCTCCAAGAGTACATTCGTGCCTGTCCTCATCATGGGATAGACAACTGGCTCTTGATCCAAGGATTCTACCATGGGCTGACTAGCATGGCCTGTAGTCACCTTGATGCTGCCGCTAGAGGGGCATTTCTCCAACACACAGTGAGAAATGCCAAGGACCTCATCGAGAAGATGGTAATCAACCAAGGATGGGGTGAGGAACGTCTCCAGCCAAAGAGGAGAGGTATGCACACCATTAATGAGGTGGACATGCTCTCTGCCAAGATGGACCTCCTGATGAAGAAGATAGAAGAAATTTCCAAGAAGGAACGAGAGGCCATCTACCCCATCGCCGCTACACAAGCCATTGAAGTTGACCCATGGTGCGAGGTGTGCAGAGGAAATGATCACTCGGGCAACAATTGCCCCGAGACATCAAAGGAGGACATGAACTTCATCAACAACAACAACGGGTATCGACCCCAACAACAAGGAAGCTAGAATTCACGCCCCTTCTACCAAGGTAATGGAGGTAATAGCAATTACAACAATTACAATTCCTACAATAACCAACCTACACTGAAACATCTTGTTCTTGGTCAATCTAAGATTAATGATGGTATAAATAAAAAGATGATTGCCACTGATAAAGTTCTTGAAAGTTTTGGTGAGAAAATGGATAGCTTTACAACTGCCATGAAAAATCAATTGAGCTTTAATAAAATGCTAGAAACACAACTAGCTCAATTAGCAGCAGCTATGCCATCTATAGAACAAGGTAAAATTCTTGGGAAACCAGAAGATTCAATTGAGCATGTTAATATGGTAACAACGAGGTTCGGTAAGCCTACACTTCGCTCCTATTGGGGCTATCTTCTCGATCCACCCTTCATCATGAAGAAAGAAGATCTAGGCCACCCGACGATCAAGTGCTCAATCGGACAACAAACGTTCCACAACGCCTTCTGCGACCTTGGATTGGGCGTCAACATTATGTCCAAGGTAACTTATGATAATCTCTTATGGGGACCTTTGCTCCCTACATGTGTTTGCTTGCAGATGGCCGATCAAACCATACGGTTTCCTGAGGGACTTGCAAGGGATATCTTGGTGATCATCCAAGATGAGTACATCCCCACTGACTTCATCATCCAGGACATGGGAGCCAACGTGGAAGTTCTCGTCATTTTGGGAAGGCCCTTCCTCAACACCACCAACGCGGTCATCTACGTAGGATCGGGCGAGATCCACTTCCAGTTCCCGAGTCACAAGGTAAAGTGTGCTTTCAATGGTTATAAACTTAACAAACAGGTTAAAGCACAACCACCAAGAAGAAGAGTTCAAGCCCCACGCCAAAAGAAACAGTACCCAGAGGCCAAGATCAATGAACTCAAGGAAGATGAACCGGCCAATCCAAGGCAGGTTTGGAAAGCAAAGGAGGTGCACACTCCACAGTCTCCATCCCCGGAGCCATCAAGTGCACCTGAGGAATGAATCAGAAGGAGAGTCCTACTCCGAGGACTTAAAAGGAAGGAGCCTTTGCCGAAAGGTAAGTCAGTAGTTATCTTTTATTTCGTTTCTTAATTTTCATCATGCTTAAAATTTAGAAATAATAAAGTTCTAGATTAAATAAAACTTGAAATTAGATTAGCACTAAAATATGACAAAAGGTAGGACCATAAGGTGGTCAGCCGACCACCCTATGCATCCTATCTTGGCTTATTTAAAAAGAGAAGACAATGTTATCTTTATAAAAGAAAAAGGAAAAAAAATAAAGGACTAGGGGGGTCGGCCGACCACCCCTAGTGACCCATGGTCACCTCTCTCTTCTCTCCATCTTCCTTTATCCAAGAGTCTCATGAATTGAGTAGTGAGACTTTCAAAAATCAGATTCTTGCTTTGGAAGACATCTCTTTTGCTTGTCATGCTTTAAAGTGCATCAATCACTTTTGGTTAAAGCATGACACATCTTTTTCTCCCACTACTCCATGCCCAAGGTGGGGAACCAACTTTCACTTTCACTTTGTCATGCTTTGAAAAAGAAAACACATCAATCACCTTTGACCAAAGCATGACATACCTTTGTCCCCCACTACTCTTTGTTTAAAGAGGAGAATCTTGAGTACTTTAGCTCAGCTTTTGATCACATCACAATTCATCTTTCACCTTTCACTAAGCACTAGAAAAAGCATGAGTGGAATCCCCACTTTAGGGGGTCGGCCGACCACCCTTTAGTCACCTCCTCTCTCTCTTTCGCTTTGTGTAAGGCATCTACTAAAGATAGTGATCATGGCACCCAAGGGCATGCCCAAGGGGGGGTCATCCGATCACCCCATGGTGACCCCTTGGTGCCATCTCCTTCCTCTATAAAATCCCAAGCAAGGAGAGCTCCATTCCTCACACCAGAATCCATTCTAGCTCAAGCCTCTCCTTGCCTTGCTCTCTCCTCTCTTCATTCAAGAGAAGTTGTTAGCTCTCAAGAGAAGTAGTTGATGAGTGTGTGGGTGTCCCGATCTTTCGGTGGAGATAGATAACTACGATTTGACTAGAGAAACGTTCACGATCCGACTACAACCATCCAAGGACGCTGCGCCTTAGCGATCGATACGCCAAATCCAGCGGTTGCTCACGATCTTGCGGATCACAACCAACCAAACCACTTGGGTTATTCATGCAAGCAATCGAAGAACAAGCAAGAACAAGTAGAACAAGCACTCAATTGCAAATAAGAGATAAAGGTTCAAATCTGATACTCATGAAGGTGGGCTTCCGAATCAAGTAGGACGGATGGTCTAGTCGACACACGCGTCTACAAGGATGTAGCAGCAGCTAAACTTTCATCTAAACAAAACCCAATCTGTTTGTGGCGGCTCTAGGGGGATATAAGGAGGAGGGAGTTGTTAAGTTAGAACCATGCAAGTAGAGATAGATATTTGGAAACCTTATGCTCGCTCGTTGTCCTCCTCGCTCACTAAACTACTCTTTATCATTGGAACTTCTCCTGTGTGTCATTACACTTATCATATATACCATTTACCCCTACCATAGTTTAGGTGGTATATTAGTTAGTGGATCACCATGGTTAGCTATCATATTCTTTAACCATTGCTTCCCTGAGGATAAATACGATACCTTGGAATACTCCTGGGTGAAATGCTACAACGGTATTTCTGTGCGCTTGCAGAATATTCTACATGAGCATAATAAATACCAACAATGACCCTTTGCAGAATTATGTGACGCAAAAAGTGAAGGGACAGGGACTGCTTGCGTTCAAAGTACAGTATGAAAATGTGCCGAATTTCTATTTCCTGTGCGGAAGGAATGGGCATGATGCGGAGGAATGTCCAGTGGAAAATGTTAATCCTTTGGAGAAGAAGTTTGGAATTTGGTTATGTCCTTCACCGCTCCGCAAGGATGCCAGAAAGACGATCCAAATTACTCCTAGTAGAAGCAGAGTAAATAGAGCTCTGCAGATGAGTTTGGAGTTTCAGGAACGAGGGGCGAGTAAGAATGGTTCTGCTAGTCTGGACGAGATGCTGCCAATGGAGAAGGTTTCTGGTTTGGATTCCTATATAGGCTCTGCAGACAATTCGAAGACTAATTCCTTCCAGGATAGAGGAGGAATCAATGCGCCGAAGGGCATGACTACGGCGGGAGAAGCTCCAGCGTGTTAAGGTGTGGAAGGGAGGACTTGGCATATATAGTAAAGGCCATGCTAAATCTGAGAAGGGCAGCAAGAAAAAACTATCACCAACAAAGATTCTAGGAACTCGAAGGGTGCTCATCTCAACGGGGAGTGGGCTGGAGCAAGCAGCAATGAACGAGCTGCTATGCAAGGAGGCTAAAGAAGGACAAGACTGGTGCAGACGATATTGAGATTATTTCCCCTGCAAAACACGACAAAGTGCAGCATCGAGGCCCGTCAGGAGCAATGATAGCCTTGGCTTAGAATCGCTAGGGGTGGGTAACTCCTGGACAATTCAAGAATTATGTGGATTAGTCCACTTGTATGACCCAAAAATTGTTTTTCTTTTAGAAACTAGAGTCAGTGCTTATAGCGTTAGTAATTTGAGGTGGAGATTAGATTTACGTAATTTCTTAGCTAAAGATAGTGTTGGTCTTAGGGGATGCTGTAACACCCGAAAATTTGAATTTTTGAAATAGGTTGAAATTTATTAGTTTTGAATTTTGTGCTTATGAAAATGTAGGAAAATAAAAATATTTTATCAAATTAAAATTTATCTTAATCTAGAAACATGTTTGTGCATCCATGCTCTAGCATTTGTATTTTTGTATTGATTGGCTTTGTTCAAAAACTCAAAAAGGAAATTCAAAATATATTTGGAAAATGCTTTTGAAAATGGATTTCAGAAAAAGAAAAGGAATTCTTCATTCCCTCCCCCTTCACTTTCTCCTTTCCAGCCCGGGAGGCCCATTCGGCCGGCCTCTCCTTTTCTCCCGCAGGCCCAACTCCCTCTCCTCACCCGCATGGGCCAAACTGCCCCGGCCCACGCGTCACCCCTTCCTTCTCCTTTCACCGCGCGGCCCAGCTCCAACGTCGGCCCGCATCGCGTAGACGCTCCCTTCCCTTTCTCGCTGACGTCGCGGACCCGCAGGTCAGTGCCTTCTCCCTAGTCCGGCTCATCCCCTCCCAGGACTCTGCTTCGAGTCAGAGTCCGGGTCCGCCCGGATGCCTCCTTGGCGAGCACGCCAAGCCGCCCCTGTCCCCTTTAAATAGCGGCCACGCCCCCTTTGTTTTCCCCAACCGAAGCCGTGCCGCCTTCGCCTTGCCTCGCCTCGAGTTCCAGCAGCGCCCGTCGCATCTTGCCGAGAAGCCGCCACCAAGAAGCTTGGTCCCCTGCTCATCGTAGCAGTAAGCTCCGCACCGAGCCTTCCATCACCCTTGCGAAATTGTTAGCGGCTTTTTCCCTTCTTTCAATGTCCTCTGGATGCCCACCGAGCTCTGCCGTCGAGCATAGGGCGCTGCCACCCGCCTCCGCCCGTGGCCAGTCGCCACCGTGCCTCCTCAGCCTCCGCTTGGGTCTCAGGTGAGTTCGTCTCTCCATCCTCTCTCTCACGCACCCTTCTCCGTTGGAAACCATGGCCCATAGGGCCCTATCCGTGTTTGCCGGCGAGCTCTTGCTCGTTCCGGCCATGGCGCCACCGTGCTACTGCTCTGCTCCGGCGGATGTCCTCTTCTACCCCTTGCTTCTAATCTAGATCGTCTGATCTTGAACTGACGCTCCTGATTAGATGATACCCCTTCGGTCTATGGATTAGTGTGGACAGGGTCCACAGCCCCGCATCCGTGGCCACCTCAGCCGGTCCACCGCAGGCCACCCTATCCCAAGCAGCCACGTGGGCGGTGACTAAGTCAACGACCGTCCAAAGCGTGGATACAGATTAATTTTTATCTTTTTGAAAGCGTAATATCCTTTGTTTGATCCAAGTACGCTTTCTCCTATATTTACAAAATTGCCATCCACCTTGTTTTACCCATATCTTTTCCGTTTTAACTCCAATTTGATCCAATCAAATTGCGTTAAATTTGTTTCATCGAGATCTATGTTTTGAAACCCTAATCTACCCTGTTTTTGAACTTGAAAACTAATTGTTTATTTAATAGTTTTTAAAATCAAGTTTAATCTCTTAATCTTAGAAAATTCATATCTCCTACGTTCTAGATCCGTTTTAGCCCGTTCGAGTTGCGTTGGTTTCGTAATGATAAGATATATGTGTTAGTAATAGTATAAAACATGTTTTATTCTTTGAAATAAAATTATATTTGATTAATCTATAATCAATGGTTTTCCAATTAAAATTAATTAGGGTTTTCACCTTGGTTTTTCATAAGTAAAGTATATCTAGTCTAATATTGTTTTTTCCAAGCAAATATAATGCGACTTAATCTAATTTGGTTATTTCTCTGAAGTACCCAACATATTCTTTCTATATAGATAAAATAAATGAAGTATAGTTTTTGTTTCTCTTTTAAAAAGCTAAATCTTCCAGAGGTTGTTTCTTTCCCGTTATAGATCTGATTAGTGTGTTTCTCTCGTTTGTGTGATCGTATATATGCTTAGATTTCTTTTAAAAACCTTTTTCATTGATTGGTGTACTGTTCTAAATAGTTATATTGTATGTTGTGCATGTTTGTTCAGCTGCTTGTGTGGTGTTTATGATCTTGTCCAACCGGTGAGATTTACGTGGAGATCAAGAAGAAGTCATCTGAAGAGTGAGAATGAGTTGAAGAAAAGATCTAAGAGTTTAAGGCAAGTATAGCATGGGATCATCCTTGTTACCTATTCACCTTTAATCATTTAATCATGCTTGCATGTGTCTACCTTGGTAACCCTAGTGATTTTCCCTAGCTTTTGTATCTATGAATCCTTGTTACCTATGGGTTATGCATTGGGTAGTATTAATGCTAGTGATCATAAGGAATAACCATGATCTTGTAACTTGACTAATTATATATTCAATAACGATAAAAGATGACTTTTTAGCAACGTGGACTATAGGTGAAACATCAGGAACTCACACCTGTGTTCTCACTCATATATAGGGATATTTCTGTAAGTGGATTACCCCGAGAAAACAGTACTACCATAAGCTAATGGGCTCTGGCTTGACTCAGTATTAGACTTTCATTAGTTTGTGGCAACTTACCCGAGAGGGCGCAAGAGGGGCTTAGAGATGCCTGGGAGGTGGCACTGCGGTGACTTCTAGGATCTCGTTGAGGAAACTTGTAGCGGGTTGTTACCTATTAGTGGAACCTGTTAATGGTCTCGTCGTGAACCCTGCCGACCTTCCTTGGAAGTGGGTTAAGAGGGTCACGTCCTCGGGCGAAAGGGCAATTCACGACTTATGGGTAAAGATGTACACCTTTGTGCAGAGTTAAAAACTATTATAATAGCCGTGCTCACGGTCAAGAGCGACTTGGGCTCCTTACTATGTGATGTCCTTATGTCATGGCTCATCAATTGTTATCTGTTATTGATTATTGTGACTTGTTCATATAAGCATTGTATCTTGTTCACTTGATCATGTGGTTATTTGGGCTTATGTTGAACTTGATTCTACTCAACTGCTAAAACTATGACTTATTAAAAGCTAATGCAACTAAACCCGTGTCTATCCTTTTTGAGCCTCATGAACCCCATGTTATTCTTGTTGAGTATGACATGTACTTACGCTTGCTTTATTTTCAATACTTTGGATAAAAATCCCGGATGGGTACCAGATTGCAAGAGTTGGAAGAGATAGACTTGTGATCAACTAGTCAGTTGGTCCCTATGGAATTGGAGTCTTCAACCGAAGTTCGGAGTCGTCTTTCCACTGTTTGCTGTGTTGAGGTTATCCTTTGACCTTAATTTGTGGCTATATGTGAGATTTGACTTCCAGAGATCACATATGGTGTATATATGGTTTTGTTCTTAAAACTGGGTATGACAGATGCATTGCCTTATTCTGGGATGAGTCTGTAGACGTTTCCCTACTGTCCCAGGGGGAGCCTCATATCGATGTGCTAATAAAAGAAACACCAGAGCAAGCTCCCTAGAGAGGCTCTTTTGTGTATGGTGAGCCCCGTGTTGAAATTGTCACTGGATGTGTGTCGACGAAATATGCGTCGCAGTCTACCTAGGGGGTACCCTATGGTAGTAGATTGTAGGCGGAGGTGTGGCGACGGCGATCAAGCGTAACACAGAGAGCGTAGACACGGCGATTTAGATAGGTTCGGGCCGGCAAATCACCGTAATACCCTACGTCCTGTGTTCTGGTGGCTAGATTGATCTGAGAGAGAGATTTTTGCAGGGAGTCCTTGCTCATCTTATATAGCCGGGGAGCAGGGTTACAATTTCCATATCCTAACAGATTACGATCGGTCCCTTAAGGCAAGGGATCCGAGTCTATCTACTAGGATCTTCCTTGGCGAGCAAGACTTATTTGGAGTCCTTGGCGAGCACGACGGGCTGGTCACATGCCCCAAGGCCTCGCAGGCTGGGCCATCTTCTGGTCGGTAGGCCCATAAGGTCCCTGGGGATATGCCGAGGTAATATCCCCAACAAGTCCCCGAGCACATTATATTCTTCCGGCGAGCCTGCAGCGTCGTTCTTGGAGGTGTTCAGCTGGTCGCCATCACACGTCGTGGTCGTCGTGGAGCCCCGACCAGGCTCCCTGGTCGCGGTGCTTATCAGAGAAGCCTCCCGACCAGGTCGGGCTGGTCGAGAGTATCATAGCGTGATGGGCGAACCGGTCGCCTCGTGGGGTGCTGCGGCTGCTTGTTGGGAGGATGTGACGTGCTAAACAAGGAAAAACTTTTTAAAAGTCCTTCCTTGGTGAAGTGTACCCACTTAGGCTCTGAGAAACAAAACCAAAAAATAGCAGAGCTCCATCGAGAAGAAAATCAGTACATTCACCACGAGATGAAGTGCACCCACTTAGTCTCCGAGCATGGTAGCCGGTGAAGTATGCACGTGGTGCCATGCTTTATATCTGAAAATTGAAATATTGAAATACGAGTTTAATGAGAAACGACTGCGAATACCCGTAGTCCCCGAGCCTGATGTAAGAAACTGAAAGCTTCTTGTATCAGGATCATATATCTGAAAATTGAAATATTTAAATACGAGTTTAATGAGAAACGACTGCGAATACCCGTAGTCCCCGAGCCTGATGTAACGAGCTTAGGAGGTTCTTGCATCGGGGTCATGTTGCTTGATTCGCAGTCCCCGAGCGTTAGTCCCCGGGTGTGTATCCTTGAGTGGCGTGGCCGTAGTCCCCGAGCCTTGCTTGGTATGACTTTGGATGAAGTCCCCGACTGTGTTTATATCGCAAGCTCTGTGGGTCCTCCCGACCACGCTACTGTGGCCATATTACTGTAGCTGTACAAGATAGATTGTAACAAGATTGCACGTTCATTCCCTGGGACTGTAGCATTAGTGATATTCAAAAAATCATTAGTCGTAAGTTGATGGAATTATCTGGAAGTAAATATGTAATGGAGAACAGAGAGGAAGTAAATGGGCCGAATTAACCGCGCAATTAGCGGCCCAAGTCGCAGCGCAGAAGGTGGGTGTGGCAGCTTCTCATTTGATTGTTGCGGCGTCCCAAAAACCCTGGAAGGCGAAGCGGCGCGTCTCTTAGTATAAAAGGCAGGTCTAGTGGCAGCGGTTCCCATTCTTCTGTTTTGGCAAAACGTTTTGTCCGCCAGCATAACTTTCTCAACACTTCTCCCGTTCCTTTCTTTGATTTGTTCTCTGTCTCGGTGCTTGATTGCTTGTTGGTGATGGTGCCAAAGAAGGGTAGTGTTTCGAAGCTATCCGCGGCATCGGATGCGGGCGCAAGGTCGTCGTCGAGGGTTAGGAGAGCTTCTGCATCGTCGCCCCCAAATGTTAGGGTTGAAGAACTGGTGGTGTCGCCTTGGGCGGAGCATTGGACTCCGAGCACCTTGAAGGAAGATGATATCAATGCTCTGGTTTTTGGTGGTCTACTCCCAGATAAGGAGGCCGATGGATGGAGGGCGGCGTTCGGCGAGTTGTTCCCGACGCCAAATACAGGTGAGCTTATTGTGTTCGAGCCTTTCTTCTGGTGTGGTTTCGGAGTTTCGGTCCATCCTTTCCTTTGGGGTCTTTTACGGTATTATGATATATCGCTCTGCAACCTGAATCCAAACTCGATTGTGCACATTGCGATGTTTATCCATATGTGCGAGGCGTATATTGGGATTTATCCTCATTTTGATTTGTTTTGATATTTCTTTCGCTTGAAGTCGAATGGGACTGGGTCATCTGGTGTTATTAGTTCAGTATACCTTCAACTCTGGGATGGCATGTTCGCGGAATACATCTCAATGCCGTTGCATTCCAAATTTGCTGGGCACAAGTCGAGGTGGTTTTATGTTCATCAGGAAGAGCCTTGCATGTCATGCGAGCCCTCCCTGGTGCCTACAGTCTTGGAGACCTAGTCGAAACCGCCGTCTAAGGCTGGTTTGGATACTGTGAAGTTACTTTTGAAGTTGCTTGATCACAGTACTCTTGACGGTGTGCGCGTAGCGTGTAGTTTCATCGCCAGGCGATGTCAGCCCTGTAAAGATAGGGATCATCCGTCGTTTGAATATGCTGGTAAATGTGATAGTACTCGGGAGGCGCCTGAAAGTATCGAGTCAGCTGTTGCTGACAAGCGTTTGAATTACATCTTTGATATGTTGAAGCGTTCTCCGCCGTGCCGTCGGAGGGAGGCCTTTTCTCTTCGTCTTCCTCCCCCTCAGGTTTTATTGTCTTCAGATTTGTCTTTCATTTTGTTTTGTTGCAGCGTTCGTCATACTTACATATGTTCTTGGTTGTGTAGGTCCATGGTGAGGACCGCGCTTCTTATTTCGCCGTGTTCCCAGCACCCAGTGTGTTGCCAGAATTTTGTACGCCTCTGGCGGGTGGTGCTAATACGGAGCCGAGTGGTTCTGGTCATTCTGGTGAATTTTCGCCTCCACCAACCCGAGGGGATGGCTCTTCGAGGTCGCATAAGGTGGTCAGGCTCTCCCGTCGGAAGGTGCCTATTAGGTGAGTGTCTTTCTCTGCGCGTTAATCTTGCGTGATTCATGGTTTGTGGTATGATGCCACCTGATGGGGCTGGACCGTTTTGCAGCGCTGCGCCAGAGACTTTTGATGAGGGTCTGGTCGGCGAAGGATTGCACAGGGCAGAGACCATTTTTGTCGACCCGGAGCCGTTGAGGTCGGAGCCCTGGGTTACGGATCACCCGGTACTTGGTGATGACTTGGGTTCTTCAGTGGACCCTGGAGTTCCTTCTGCTTCTGCGGCTGTTTCTGAGGATGATGGGGTGCTAATGGCGTTTGGCTCTCGTTTGATGAGGAAGCGGAGGAGAGCTTCTGTTATCGTTGAGGATGATTTTGTGGAACTGCCCCACTCGCGGGAGGGTATCGTTTGATGATGAAGGTTCTGACTCTGGTCAAGATGTCTTGGATGGTGTGAAGGTGAGTCGTAGGCTTCTTCTCCTTTTTGATGGGCCACATGCTCAACCACTCTTTACAGGCGTTGCTGAAAACTAGTCGGGAACGCAAGCTCCAAATCGCGTCTTTGGAGGGATCTTTGCAGGAGTCTCATGTGCGTACGCGTGAGTTGGAGAAGGCTCTTTTGGGGAAGGAACGTGACAAGCTAAGTCTGCATGACCAGCTTTCAAAGGCGAAAGAAGGTTGGTTTCTGGTACCCTATTTTGTTTCCTGGAGTTGTTGCTTGGCACTTGTGTTTATGTTCTTTGACGCTTATAGAGCTGGATGCCGAAGTTGTTGCGGGGCGCCGCCGATTTTGGAGTTTGATTGAAGAGGTCGGGCCGGTGATGGCCTGCATAGACGATGTTACTTTTATCTCCATCCCTCCGTCGGATGAGGCCATTGCTAACGTTCTGTCGAGGGCCCGAGGGTTCTATGGGTGCTTCAAGTCATTTGTGCCGTTGGCGGCGCAAGAGATGCTCTCTCATGGACTTTCGATGCTGCGGTCGCATTATCCGCAAGTCGATCTTCAGAGGGTATGTAGTGGTTACGCGGCAAGTACTTCGAAGTCAGACGTTGGTCACTTGGAGGCGGAGGCAGACGTGGTTGCTGGTGATCTTCTAGCTGACATGGAGTTTTTTGCTATGAGGTAGCCGTCGTTTGTATATAATAAAAGATTGGTGTGGACGTGTAAGTGAAATGTATCAAAGCTTTGTTTATCCGGGCGGTGAGCTTTTATTTCACTTGTATGTCCTTTCATGCCAGATGAGTAGTGTGCCGTAGCGATGAATCGTTCGGCCTTGGGTCTCAAATGGTCCATATCGTAGGGCTAGCACCACTGCACGCGTAGGATACATAAGGACTCCCAAGGAGGCACGCTGCTGGCAACCCGCGGCGTAGAGGGCGAACAACTCATGCACGCTTAGGGAGATGCCAGTGGACAGGGCCTTTTTCTGAGAGGCTCGATTGTGGCGTGACAAGGGCCTGTGGAGACCATTCCTGCAGACGCTGGGTGAAAAGCCATGCTGCTTGTAGAGTCGTCGACCGTACCGTGGTCGTATACAGATTCTGGGCACATAACCTCATGGCTCCCGACCCAAATGATGTCGCCCGGTTTCTGGGGAAATATCATTTGGAGGCTTGTCAATGTAGTCGTAGCGCTTAGGGTAGCTACTTCTATTCGCTATGATTCATTGGCAGGCCAGCTTCAGGTGCTTTCTGCTTATGGCCAGACTGTTGGGAGAAACGCCCTTTTGCGTTTTCGAGAGGTCGTCGAACATTGTGGGAGTGTTTTAGAGAGGTCGTCTAACGCTGTATGCATTTTGTAGAAGTTGTCGAACACCGTAGGCGTTTTGTAGAAGTCGTCGAAAGCCGTATTGGTTATGCAGGTGACGTCAGAAAGAAGAAAGCATGTCAAACTTTATTGATATGGGTGGGACAAATGATACATGTACTTCAGGCGTAGAAACGCCTAAGGTGTTCTATGCTCCATGAGTTAGGTACGTTGACGCCTTCCTAGTCCACGAGCCGATAGGACCCTGGTCGGGTTACTTCTTTGATGATGTAGGGGCCTTCCCAATGTGAAGAGAGCTTATGCATGCCCTCGGTCTTCAGTTTCCTCTTGAGGACGAGTTCTCCTACGACAAACGATCTGTGGTTGACTTGCGGTTGTAATATCGGCGGACGCCTTCGAGGTACTTGGCTGTGTGTATGCACGAGGTTAGCCTGTGTTCTTCGAGACGGTCGATGTCGTCAATTCTGGCCTGGTCGGATGTTTCTTCGTCGTAGTGCTCTACTCACAGGAAACCAAAGGCGACGTCGGTTGGTATGACAGCTTCGGAGCCAAAAACCATGAAGTATGGGGAGACGCCGGTGTTACGACTAGGCTGGGTGCGTAGTCCCCAAAGCACCACGGGTAGTTCGTGTAGCCAGCGACCTGCATTCTTTTCTTCCTCCTGGTACAACCTTTTCTTGAGTGCATCTAGTATCATTCCATTTGCTCGTTCGGCCTGGCCATTTGCTCTAGGGTGGGCGACGGAGACATATTTGACTAGTATTCCGTTGTCCTCGTAAAAATCCCAGAAAAGGTTTCCGGTGAAATTTGACCCCAGGTCGGTGATGATTGAATTTGGGACGCCAAATCGGTGTATGATTTCGTCGATGAAGGCGACTGCGCTCCCGGCCGATGCTTTGGTGATCGGCTTAACCACAATGCACTTGGAGAATTTGTCGATGACCACATAGATCCATTTGAAGTTCGCTGGTGCTGGTCGGAAAGGTCCGAGCATATCAAGACCCCAACAAGCAAAGGGCCAGGAAGCCGGTATTATTTGGAGCTCTTGGGCAGGTCGGTGAGTTTGCTTAGCGAAGAACTGGCACCCCTTGCAGGTGCGCACCATGTTTTCTACATCAGCGACCGCCGTGGGCCAATAGAACCCTGCTCGAAAAGCTTTTCGTACCAACGTTTTCGTAGCAGCATGGTTTCCACACGTGCCTGCGTGAATGTCTTGTATGATTGCTGCGCCCTCCTCCTTGGAGACACATTTTTGTAGTGCTTCAAATATGGAGTTCTTCCTCATCAACGTACCGTCAACGAGGACGTAGTTGTGGGCTCGGCGGGTTAGTCGCTCTGCTTCTATCTGGTCTATACCACATTATTGGAGAAGTACTGAACAAAATCGTCTCGCCAGTCGGGTGACTAACTGGTGCTTGTTGTGATCATCATGTTAGCTTGTTGTTGTGGTACGTCATCAAGTGTGGCTTCGGTTGATTGACGATTGATGGCTCGCATAGGTCTTGGACAAACACTCCGGCCGGGATAGGGGATCGCGATGATCCCAGTTTGGACATTTCATTTGCTGCCTGGTTTCGGTCGCGCAGAACGTAGTGATATTCAATCCCAAAGAACTTGCCTTCTAACTTTTGGATGGCTGCACAGTATGCGTCCATCTTCTCGTTGGAGCACCTCCATTGTTTGTTTAACTGGTTGATCACTAGGGTCGAGTCTCCGTTGACGATGATGCGTTTTATGCCGAGTTCGCTTGCAATGCAGAGCTCGTGTAGTGCCGCTTCGTATTCGGTGGCGTTGTTGGATGCTGAGAATAGTAGTCGCAGGACGTAGCGGAGCTTGTCTCCGGATGGTGATATGAATAGAAGGCCGATGCCTTCTCCGTGGATGGATAGTGAGCCGTCGAAGAACAAAGTCTAGTGCTCGGGTGCTTCGGTGTTTACTGGGACCTGGATGTCGGTCCACTCGGCGATGAAGTCAGCAAGTGCTTGTGACTTGATTGTATGTCTCCCTTGGAAGGCTATATTGAATGTTCCCAATTCTACCGCCCATTTGATTATTCACCCTGTAGCGTCCTTGTTGCGCAGAATGTCGCCCAAAGGGAATTCAGTGACGACTGTCACCTTTGTTGGTCGTTGGAAGTAGTGCCGGAGCTTGCGTGCGGTGATGAGTACCGCGTATAATAGCTTCTGCACCTAAGGGTATCTTGTTTTGGACTCGTTCAGTACTTCGCTTACGAAATAGCATGGTCGCTGGACCGGGTATACACACCCGCTTTCTTCACGTTCGACCACCAT
Source organism: Microstegium vimineum (assembly GCA_022036555.1). Classification (NCBI taxonomy): domain Eukaryota; kingdom Viridiplantae; phylum Streptophyta; class Magnoliopsida; order Poales; family Poaceae; genus Microstegium; species Microstegium vimineum. The sequence continues at coordinate 25,542,897 of CM039123.1, forward strand.
GACGGTGTTGACAACTCGGTTGGTGGCGGCAATGTAAAGTAACATTGATTCGTCTTCTTTCGGTGCGACCAGGACAGGTGGTTTGGTGAGGTACCACTTAAGGTCAGCGAAGGCGCGGTTGGCCTCGTCGTTCCATTCGAACTTCTGTCTGCCCTTTAAGAGTCCAAAGAATGGAAGGCCTTTTTCACCGTGGCGGGAGATGAAGCGGTTTAGGGCAGCCATGCACCCGACGAGTTCCTGCACGTCTTTGACGTTGGATGGAGGTTTCATTTGGAGGACTGCAGCGGTTTTTTCCGGATTGGCGCGAATGCCGGATCGACTGACGATGTTGCCGAGTAGGTTTCCTGATGACACCCCAAAGATGCATTTCTTTGGGTTTAACTTCCACCTAAAGTTGTTGAGGGCTTCGAAAGTTGCCCCTATGTCGGCGATCAGTGTTTCTGCGGAGTGTGGGTTTTTATGACTACGTCATCTACGTAGGCCTCGACCTTTCCTGGAATGAGTTCTTTCAAGCATTCTTGTATGGCGCGCTGGTACGTTGCACTAGCATTTTTTTAGTCCGAAGGACATCGTTGTATAACAGTAGGCGCCGAAGGGGGTTATGAATGATGTTTTGATTTGATCTTCCACCTTCAGCGCTATCTGGTGATAGCCGGAGTAACAGTCGAGTAAGGAGAGGAGCTCGCATCCGGCAGTGGAGTCAACAACTTCATCGATCCGTGGTAGAGGGAAAGGGTCGGGAGGGCAATGCTTATTGAGACTCGTATAGTCGACACACATTCTCCATTCATTATTCTTTTTTCTTACAAGTACCGGATTGGCAAGCCAATCGGGATGATTTACCTCCTTTATGAACCCTGTAGCTAGGAGCCTGGTTATTTCAGCCTTAATAGCCTCTTTGCAGTCTGGTGCGAACCTTCTAAGCTTCTGGCGGGTCGGCTTGGCCCCGTCAACCACGTTCAGGGAATGCTCGGCGCGGTCGCAGGGGACTCCTGGCATGTCCGCCGGTTTCTAGGCGAAGATGTTGATGTTGCGCCGCAGGAAGCTGACGAGCGCGCTTTCTTGTTCGTTGTCGAGGTCGACGCTGATCACGGCGGTCTTTTCGGGATTGTCGTCGTCCAGGGCCACCGTCTTAGTTTCCCTGGATTTCTTCGAGGCACGTGTGGTCGGAGGCTCTAGAACGTCAAAATCTCCTGCTCGTGGCTTGGCCGCATCAGACAAGCAAATTTGGGCACCGCGCAGTTGCTCCCGCCTGGTCACGTCAGTGATTGTCTCTTGCTCACATTTGTATGCGATCTGGAGATCGGAGTGGAGGCTGATGACCCCCTGCGGTGTGGTATCTTGAGCACTAAATAACTATAGTGCGGTATCGCCATGAATCTTGATAGCGCGGGCCGCCCAAGGATGGCGTCGTGTGGAGTATCGAGGTCGGCGATCACGAAGTCCACGGGTTCTTCACGCGCTAGATGGTCGGATTTGAATCGTATCGGAAGGGTGACCTATCCGGACAGCTTCGAACTTTCACCGGGGATTATACCATGGAAGGAGAAATTCACTGGGCATATGCTGCTCTCCCGAAACTTGAGACGTTGGAGCGTGCTTAGGAAAATAATGTTAAGAGAACTTCCTCCGTCGACGAGTATCCTTTTGAAGAAGCCAGTCGAACGGCTCCGCTGACGACCAAGGGGAAACGACCAGGGTAGTCGTGCCGTACTTGGTGATCGTCTCTAGACAAATCGATTCGGTGCCTTGTCCAATCTGGAGCACGGATATGAATGCTATTATTGTTAGTAAAAGCCCGGCGGCGCTTACCGTTGCCATCTGGGCGCCCGCGGAATATGGGGAAGATGCGTGTGGCCTTCGTGAAGTTGGTGATCGGAGCCTCTGGCGTGTCCTCTATGGAAGGGCCGTTGCTCTGTTGCTTTGCTTCCACTTTGCTCTGGATGGCCTCCTTGAGGACGATGCATTCCCGCATGGTGTGCTTTCCTCGTTCGTGAAGGGGACAGGGGCCGTCAAGGACCTCTTTGTGGCTATTGCCGCATCGACGCTTTCGCCCGCTGCCATGGTTTGCGAGATATGGTGTCGAGCGGTGCTACGTTGCTTCTGAGGTGATCTTCTTTCGGGTGTTCGACGCATGTGGACGGAGTTGGCGGCGAGCGGCGTTGATGAGGCTGAGGCATTCGACGAGGTCTTCGTCAACTTGGTCGACAGCGCTCGTCGGGTCATCATGGGCAATGCGCCCGGGAGTGCCTTGAGCCCTCTTGGTGGTCAGATCTTCGATTGAAGGAGAGTTGGGCGTAAGGAGTCGCGTAGGCTCCGTGGTTTCGGAGACAGAGACGACGCCGTGGATAGTCCAGACCATAGATCCGATCTAGAGGGTGGCGCCGCCTGCGAGGATGACCATGGATCCGGGGAAGGTAACTGCTTGATGAGCCATGGAGTCGATGCACAGACCCCCTACCTGGCGCGCCAACTGTCGACGAAATATGTGTCACAGTCTACCTAGGGGGTACCCTACGGTAGTAGATTGTAGGCGGAGGTGTGGCGACGGCGATCAAGCGTAACACAGAGAGCGTAGACACGACGATTTAAACAGGTTCAGGCCGGCAAATCACCGTAATACCCTACGTCCTGTGTTCTGGTGGCTGGATTGATCTGAGAGAGATTTTTGGAGGGAGTCCCTGCTCTCCTTATATAGCCGGGGAGCAGGGTTACAATTTCCATATCCTAACAGATTACGATCGGTCCCTTAAGGCAAGGGATCCGAGTCTATCTACTAGGATCTTCCTTGGAGAGCAAGACTTATTCGGAGTCCTTGGCGAGCACGACGGGCTGGTCGCGTGCCCCAAGGCCTCGCGGGCTGGGCCGTCTTCTGGTCGGTAGGCCCATAAGGTCCTTGGGATATGCCGAGGTAATATCCCCAACAATGTGGGATTTGATTTGTGACTTATGTGTGGTATGGGTAGGTCCTGGATGGTTTTTGGAGATGTTAATGAAGCCATGTGGCAACATGAGCACTTCTAGGAAATGCCAAGACCCAAGTGACATACTTTAGAGATGTTTTATGTCATTGTAATTTACTTGATTTGGGTTTTGCAGCTATCCCGTGGACTTATAATAACAATAGGGATGGTGTCGCCAACGTAGGGGTACAAACGAGTGACTTTTAGGTGCATCTCTAAACCTCTTTAGTTCAAGTATTTATATTACTTCCTAAATTTTTTTTAAAAATAGTACAAATATTTGAACTAAAAAGGTTTAAAGGTGCACCTAAAGGTTACCCGTTTGCACCCTGCGCCAATGTCTGCGTTAGAATGGACAGGGCGGTGGCTAATTCGGAATGGTCGGACTTTTTCCCGGATGCTCAAGTGACACACATATGCACAACAAGATCAGATCATAAATTGCTATTTCTGCGACCACAGGAAGAGGGCAGGCGTGCAGGCAGGGCCATCTCAACGATTTCGAAGGCCTTTAGGCAAGCAAGATACTAAGGGCTCGACAATCTAATGTTTTAACAAAGGATATATCACTATCGATAAGAGTTGATTTTCAATATATATTTAGTTTATGAAAAAAGATGTACATCAAAGAAGCTATAAAATAACCATTATAGTTACCCGAATAAAACTATAATGCTTCTGTGCTTTTAAAAAACCATCTTCAAACATTTCTTAATGCAAAATATTCGAGAATAATACCGAGATCAATTTAGTTTTATCTAAAATATACTTCTCAATATTGTATATAGCCAAGCCATTCAATCTTTCCTATAGCATAGTTGACCTCAAATAATTTTTTAATAGCTTTAATTTGGAGAAGCTTCAAATTAAATTAGAATTTTAGAAAATTAGAACTCTATCACAGTAATATGAATGACTTAAATATATTACATATAGGTTGTATGCCTCGATGAATTAAATAAATAATTAATGGATCAACTATTCACTTCAATCGGTTGATGCCCGGATTGGATTGGATTATCACTTGTGAGTTCAAATAAATACTAAAGCTGTTGCAACTGCAGGCCGCCATTCCCTAATATACCCTATACGGCTATACCTGATAAAGTAATAAATTAAAGTCTGAAGTATGAAATCACTTACAGTTACACGGTGATAAAGACCGAGGGAAGGGACTGCAGCGGCTGCCGCCTGATGGTGACAAATTCGATCTTGCAAGTTACGACCAAGGCCGAATGGCGGAAGAGTGAACGGCCGCAACAGCAGTCCAAGAGACTCGTCCGCCGTAGTGGATGCATGAATACTGCTCGTCGGCTACGGCCAAATAGACAAATACATATACTACACACATGCCTATACTTATGGGCCCTTCAACGTCATGGGTCTCCGGACGTCGCCCTGGCTGCCCACCCCCCTAAGACGGGCCTGCGTGCAGGGAGCAGGACCTTCCGTTATGACGTAATGTGGGAGAGAGCTGATGACTTGAACACTACTGTGGAAAGCTCCTGGAATAACAGCGCTGCAGGGGCCGACCTTGGGCTGGTGGCGACTCTAAAGCGTAACTTTGACTGATTATTTTTTGAAAAATATTTATTGAAATATAATATAGGTATATTTTTATTAAAGTATTTTTTTAATAAAAATCTATTTATCTAATTTTTATGGTGACAATTAATATGGGTATGGAGGGAGTACTTCTACCTGGCACTAATTGTAATAACTAGTCAAATTGTATTAGCCAAAACATATCATATCAAGATAAATCTTTCTTTTACACAAAACAAGGAAATCATAAGGGATGTATTATAAATATTTCAAGCACAACACTGTTGGCCTCTACCCCAAATACCTGGGACTTCGTACATAGGTACAATCCACAGCCTTTCCCAACAAGCAAGGGGTGCTGCCAACACTCTCTCATAGTATCCACGAGCCTTGAAGTTTTATTTAGGGAGGAGATCTTAGGTGGGTAGAAACAAATTTAAGTGTCATCTATTTTGAATTTTGAAACTGGGAAAGTTGTTTTAGTTTCATATTTTCATTATTAAAATCAATATGTTTTTAGAGTTAGTTTTGGTTTTAGAATTAAAATACTCCCTCCGTCCCTAAATAAATCAATTCCTAGACTTCGTGACAGTCAAACTTTTTAAACTTTGACTAACTTTATAAAAAAAAGCAACATCTATAACATAAAATGAGCATCATGTGAAAATATATTATATGGTAAATTTAATGATATATACTAATTTTGTACCATAAATTTTAATGTTTTTTTCTAGAAATTCAGTTAAAGTTTAAAATTTTTGACTTAAGACAACTCTAGAAATCTATTCTTTTAGTGACAGAGGAAGTAGTTAACTAACACTAATTAATCAATGTACCTGAAGTTGAATGTGTGCAGCAGCTTGTCGATGCGAGCATGATCGACGAGGGCGCTAATTCTCCATGTTCATCAAAGTTTGCAATGATACATTAGTCTACTATGATTATAAGGGAAGAAGAATCTAATAACATGGTTGTTAGCATTACGGGGCTACATGCATTGCTGAAAGGCCCTTTTTAAAAATATAGACATTGCTAAAAATGTAGTCCTTTTCATTTAGTTCTAGAATCTCTGGCCAGAACCCCCTCCCTTTTTTTTTAAAGAAACCATGATTTCGCACTATCATAGTTCTTCAAAACGACAAAGCTATGCACATTGAGCTATCAATGGAATCATGTTTGGGAAATATCATCATCTTGGAGAAGTGGCATCATCTAGCACCTTCAGGTTATGGAACCTCAAATCGAGAAACATTGTTGAGGCATTCTATGAGACCCATGATGTAATCATCTTTACTTCATTGTCACTGATCTGATATCTAGTGGCAAAGTGCAGGCGTGCAGCTTTATCTTCTAGTTGCTAACAGGCCATCAATCTTTTTACAAGAGTCAACATTGTCTATCTATCAACCATAATCTACACAACAGACTCAGATCGAGAGCTGTATGCCTATATGTTTTTTGCATTGTCTAAAATAATAAATGCCTACTAAAACAACTATTGACTTATCCGAATCTTACGAAATCCAACTCAAGCTTCTAATAATTTTTTCCTCGCATTAGATATAAATAACAGAGAAGCTAAAAGTGTTTGGTTTGTGACTGTTTTAAATCAATTGAAAATTATCAAAGACTTCAAATAACTTGCAATATACTCTTTTATAAGCTCTTGAATACGGCAAATTATCTTGTCTTGATGTTTTAAATTGCTGCACAAAGTTGTTCTAAGAATACATGACAATGTGAAATTCGAGTATATATATATATTCCAATCATAGATGCTGGACGGAGCCTAGGTTAGTGCAAAAAGCAATATGGAGGATCGGATAAGGTTGAGAGAATTTAATTACAAGATCACATGATGTAGCTGAAGCCGAACATGTGCAGCAGCCTGTACGTCCATGCGTGCGCGGTGGCCGAGAGTTCTGATTCACCGCGTCCGTTGCGGTGTTTTTGGTCGGTGATGCCGCTGCTTGGTATCTACTTGGACGTGTAGATTAGGGACGGAGGGGGTGGCACTACTACAAAACCGACTTTTAACCCCGGTCTGTAATGAGCTTTAGTCCCGATGTCTGAACCAAGACTAAGGATTCGGGACTAAATGCCTCCCCCTTAAGTAACGGTTCGCAGACCCGCCCGGTTGGTATTACTAACCGGGACTAAAGGGTGCGCCAGGTGGCGTAGGCGGGCCATGCGGGGCTGCACCCTTTAGTCCCGGTTGATATTATCAACCGGAACTAAAGGTCCATTTTTTTCTTCTGATTTTGGTATTTCTTATTTTGGTTTTCCAAATAGATTAGGTATTCAAATATGTGTATTCTTCGCTTCTAATACATGTATTCACACACTTATAATTTAGTTTCAAGCATTAAACACAAATAAACTATGAAACTCTCTCTCTCTATATATATATATATATATATATACATAAGTATAATATATATATGCACATAAAATTTACATCATTATCCATTCATATTTGACTTAGGATACAACCGCTTTCGCCACTTAAATATCATACAAATGTTTATTTTGATTTGGCTTCAGTGGTTCGGTCAGGTCGAAATAGTACTCGCCTTTAGGGTTGAGCACTTTTTCAAGAAGAAATCCAGCAAGTGTCTTTTGAATTCCTTTAAAGCGGACTTCTTGCAACACTTGGTGCTGCAACCATAACATCTTCAATTTGCATTATAAACAAACAAGTGTTAATATACATAAGATTTAGTTAATAGAAATAAATAAATAAAATTGATGTATTATATATACATATGACATACTTTTAGTGTCTGATTAAGAGTTCTTCTTGCATACACCGTGAGGAACTCGCAAACATAGTATCCACACAAATTGTTGCCTGGTGGCTGCCTTAGAACCCACTGTAAGATATAAAACGATTACTATCGTCATCATACGCATATGTTAAAGCATGCTAAGGTAACATATTATGAGAGCTAGTAGAACTTACATTTAGCAGGTTAGGACTCTTTAGTGCCACTTTCAGATCCGGACGGTGTTTCGAGACGAACCAAGCCCAAACCCTACTCAATAATTGGATCATTAGTTAATTAACTCTTGCAGTGTAGTTAAAGAGCAGGAATCTATATTTAACGATCAAAGTTACCCGTGATAATGTCTATCATATCTTGGTAATCTCCCAGTGGTTTTCTCAATGAGTCAAAGATTATCAATTGACTTCTGGTCATATCGAAGACTATGAGTATCCAGTGAAAACTGCATTTGTTTATAGAGTCAACGTATATATCTTTATGCTGAATTGAGTAATAAGTAAAACAAATTGTGCAACCGATAACAACACTCACCCAAAGTTGTAGGGGAAGAGTATATAATCTCTGGTCTTTTGGTTGACCAAGAACCTCCGAAGATTCCTCTCCATTTGAGGTATCCATTGATCGTGGGGAGTGTTTGGATCCGAGAATATGATTGATGGATCAATGAAACCAATATCCGTGTCTCCCTTACGTTTGAACAATAACATCAAAAATCTGCATATATATGTTTGAGGATAGTTAGTTACTATACATATACATATGTTATAGTCAGATTACTAAAAGAAATGATCACTTACAGATAGTAGCAGCTGATGAAAGATTTGTCTAGAACGCGTCCATATGGCATAGTTGGTGGAGCTCACTATATGGAACAAATATAATGTCATCGCTCCAGAAGTAATGTTCATCTCTAATTCTGATGCAAATCCAATCATCTGAGTTTTTGGTACATGCCTCCATGTACCACGAGTTTAACGAGCGTATTTGCGTACCAAGTTCCCTGACGGCCGATGGGTTGTACAGACTTCTGCCATGTACAAAAGTTCTCTTCTACTTTGTTGACGGTCCCTTAAGTACCAGTTTTAACCGTCAACTAAACAAGGAAAAGGATCTAAATGAAACCAATAGCTAGAATTAGGGTTTATACTGACAGAATTCCACGAGTTTTGGTGAATGTATGTTTCTGCAGCGGGTTATCAGGACATACCAAGAAAAGCCCCTTATGTCATGTTTACATAGAGATAATTATCAACCGCACAATTTTCTATACTCAGGAAGGCTTTAGAATGAACTAGACCAAGTCGGAAGTCAAGTGGGCCCACACCCAGGGCGCCCGCCCTAGGGTTTGGGGCGCCCGTCCTACCCCTGTGACCAATCACGGTCAATCTAGCGGATCGCGCTCCACTGCCTTTGATGATGAATCTAAACCACTTGCTTAAGGTCGGTTTGATCTGACGATCCACGTTCATTTGAGGAGGCTATATAAGCAAGGCCCCTGACCCCCTGAGGATCATCTCATCTCATTATTCTTCTCCAGAGCAAAAGCTAGGGTTTCAATTATAGAGAAGGGGAGAGGTCCCTCTAGTTGTCTAGATCTAGTTCTTCTACTTTTCTAGATCTTCCTCAACATTGTACATTTGCAGTATCTGGTTCGGAGCAATCTCCAGGTTCTTCATTTATTATTTCTAAGTATCTTATTTTAGTTCTTACTTTATTCTATTTATGGGATCTCCGCTCGTATTGAGTGCTCTAGTTTTCATGGGATTAGAGTAGTAAGCGATAGTGTAGACGTGGTGTCTAGACTAGAGTTTACCTGAGTTTGCGCCCAATCCTACGGATAGTTGTGGTAGCCCAGGGGTGACTGCTGTTGGTATTTCTTATGACTGTTGGATAAATCCACAAGCGCACAGATTATACCATTGTAGCACTTCACCTAGGAGTATTCTAAGGTATCGTCATTTATATTTTCCCAAGGGAAAGCTAGGATAGAAATGATAATTAGATAGAGATCCTAGAGAGCATCTCAACTTAGTAACAACTAGTATAGGGGGGTAAACGATATATGATAGGAAGGGTTGATGAATGAATAAGCCAAGGTAAATGATACTTAGAACGGACTAGATAGAATAGCTAGGTGGGAGGACAGCGAGAGAGTAAAGGGACTCCTGTGTAATTCATTCTACTTCAATATACTTAGCTAATTAACTAGTCCAAACACTATAGTTTGCCTCCTCAATACAAGTATGATAGGCGAGGGGATAGATCATCAGGAGGACAAAACTCCTACCGGATCGTGCCCTCGTTTTACGGGGGCCTTACCTTTTAAGAACTTGCCTAAAAACACGTGGTGGAATACAACGAATAGACAAGTCTATCACCTCTTGCTATCTACCACAAACAATCCGTGCAGCAAGCGGTAACCAAGGGTAAGATGATGTATAAGCACCACTCTTACACACAACTTACTACTTTGACTACGATCTATAATCAAAGCACCCTATGACAGGCAATGATCGCATACAGGAAATGTCACAAGGATCATATACTATTGATGTAAAGGCTATTAAAGAGCAAAATCATATAACAATACTATATCTAGTATAGTAATGCTCAAAGTAAATACTAAGTAAAGTAGAGAGAAAGATAATATATTGAATAAGATAATGTCTTACAAAGAAGGAAAGATACAAGAGCTATACCAGACTTTCTAGAAGACAACTCCAGAAATCCCGAGCGCAACTCGACTCAACTCTAACTCCCACTCTAGACTAACTCCTAGAACAATCTAAGGAATAGACCTTCTAGGCTTCTTCACCATGTGTAGAGAGGGGGGGTGTGACCCTTTATTTATAGTGGGAGGTAGAGTAGGGGATACTCCATCGCCACTTTAGCGATCCAGGGCCTTCCATCCTCCACCCTTGGATCCAACCGACCCTTGAACCAACCAAGGGTGCATGGTGGTGATCTTCCACATGTGGGAATAGGTAAGGCGGTTGGCAGCACCCAAACCGACCAAGGGGGTGGTCGGCCGACCACCCCTATGGTAGGTGGGCCCTCCTCTAGCCTTCTGGAGGTGGTCCCACTGGTCAGGGACCAAATGGGGCCCTGGTGGGCTCAGATGGGGGTCGACCGACCCCCCCTTGGGGGCTCTGGCCCACCTCGGTCTCCCAGGTGCTGGTCCCACTTGTCATTGAGGTTGGTCCTTGGTTCTAAGGTGGTTGTCACGTTTATCTCCTTGGTGTGGGCCCATGGATCCATGTGCTATGCATGTGAGCCATTGAGAGAAAGCACAGAGTGATCCAAGGGTTAGAAATCACTCTGGAGTGCTTCTCTAGGATAATGGCCGAGAGGGGAGAGCTAGTGGGCCCATAGGGTGGTCGGCCGACCCCCTATGTGGGCCCCACTGGCTCTCCTTTGCTCCATTTACTTATTCCTATATTCAAACACTCATGAACATGTGGAACTGGTTATTTAATAAAATATGCTCATAATGTGTTTGTTTATCCTTGATCCTGAGGTTGGTGGCATCATTTTGGTTATGAAAAAGTGCATCATAATTTGTGCCAACAAAATCCCCCAAGCTTAACCTTTGCTCGTCCCGAGCAAACAATCAAACTTAGCTCGATGGATCAGGAGTTGCTACTATGCTTTATATTTTAAGAGTACTAAATCTACAACAATCATACTCCTCTTTTGAATGGAAAAATTAGCAATAAAGACTCACCCATATTACCTTAGTCCTTCATGTGGCTTATACCTTTATCCTTTGTCTTGGGAGGTTGAGAGATAGAACAACTTGACTTGAGCACTAATTTTCTCATTCTTTCGCAAGTTTCATATCGGAGATTTTGCAAGATTTTGTAAAAGAAGACTTAGTGTTCCTCAAATGGTACTCTCGAGTCGCTCATAAGGTGTATGATTCCTCACCAAGGCATATATAAAAGATTTCCTTCTTTCATCCTATCTCTAAAGCTTATGTGGAACTATAGGTAGGGATCAAAGATGTAGCAAACTTACCTTGCATATATTGTAAAGTTAAATTCCGGATCCAAGGAGAGAAGTGTCATACTCTTAGATCAAGATGTGCAAGTGTGTGGAAACATGACAAAAGATCGATACTCCTATATTTGGATGATCTCTTTTTCCTAACTTATTATTTTGAGACATAGCTATCTTTTTTTTCAGAGAGCTTTGGAATGCTCATAAATTTTGGGACTTTAGAATGCCCCTAAATTTTTCATAATTTTGCATAGTCTATGTCTCATTTACTAGCAACATACTAGAGAGAGTTTTTCTATTAGAGCATGGAGTATGAACTATGTGGAAATATAAGGCATGTTTCTGCGTACTTCCAATGTAGAAGCAGCATGTATATATGACGTGTACATGATCTTGATCTTGGGAGCATGATAAATCTCTCAGCAAGGGTCACAAAACTTGACCAAACTCAACACAAAGCAAGCAGCTTATGTAGAAAGCTTATATCATGAAAGAACATGTATGGCTTTGGTAGGAATTTCACCATTGAGGAACAAGAAGTGTTTTTATCATTTTAATAAATAAAACTCCGATAGTCATTCTTGCTTAGAACAATATTATAGCAGCTCTTATCTTGTCATATCATATTTCACGACAACTTAGACTTAGTTACAGCATTTGCAACCCACAAATGTTTTAGGTTCATGATGGTTTCTTTTAAGCCAAGTAATCCATACTTAGAGAAATACCAAGTTGTAAACTAAGTACTAGAGAAACATTTAGCAGAGCAACTATTCATCATTTCCATAGGAGATAAATTTTCAAGGAACATGTGAGAGTGGAGTAGGGAAAGTTTTTTTATTAATTTTTGTCAGATGCAAATTTTTTTAGATGCAAATGAAGGATAAGCAAGGAAGTGCATAAATATAAATGCTGAAATTAAAAACTTACCTTAGTGGGGAGGGAATGATGAGTGTATGGGTGTCCCGATCTTTCAGTGGAGATAGATAACTACGATTTGACTGGAGAGACGTTCACGATCCGACTACAACCATCCAAGGACGCTGCGCCTTAGCGATCGATACACCAAATCCAGCGGTTGCTCACGATCTTGCGGATCACAACCAACCAAACCACTAGGGTTATTCCTGCAAGCAATCGAAGAACAAGCAAGAACAAGTAGAACAAGCACTCAATTGCAAATAAGAGATGAAGGTTCAAATCTGATACTCATGAAGGTGGGGTTCCGAATCAAGTAGAACGGATGGTCTAGTCGACACACGCGTCTACAAGGAAGTAGCAGCAGCTAAACTTTCATCTAAACAAAACCCAAACTGATTGTGGCGGCTCTAGAGGCATATAAGGAGGGGGGAGGACGACCAAAGGGTGTTGGGGTCGTCCTACAACCCTAGGATGAGTCCCTAATGGACTCGAATTGATACATGGGCTATAGCCCAAAATAAGGTGACGCAGCACCGTTGGCAGAAAAGGTCTCGGCATTAAATCATTGACTGTGGTCGTATCTGGTTAGATATAGGTACGAGTAAGGACCCATTGAAAAGGAGACTTGATAAGCTTTCCAAAAAGTCCTAGAACGTCCCAATCGGAGTCCGTATGAAGTCGTGGCAACCGTCGCAAGTTTGGACTCTTCTACCGTCCGAATTGAACTTTCCAAAACGTGTTGGACTTGGACTCTTTGTTTCCTTGGATCCAAAGTGACGTGGTGGCCTGGTGGAGAACGTTAGGAACACTTGGATTTGGTCCCCAATCAACTTCATTGACCATCCATGCTTTCCATATGCAATCTAACCCTTCCTTGATCCATGTAAGCAATTCTGAAATGGAAAACATACACACTTCATAGTGCAGCACCCATTTATCAAATGTAACAATGATAAACCTCATATAGAATGGTTTCACCTTTGGTATAGAAGTGGTTGGCATGGTCATATCTAAGCCGGTGATGTCCTCATCATTCTCCCTTTCTTGACAGCAAACCGTCCTCGGTTTGACCACTGTCGGAGGATGTGTTGTAGATACAAGCAAACCATGCTCCCATTCTTGGTAGTTATCTTGTTTCTTTAAAATAAAACTAGGGAAGCTTGACATGGCATGGTTATTGTTATTGCATACTTCTAATTAATTAGTTCTGTTCACTATAAAAGGAGTTTGTATATTTGAGCAAATGTAAATTCGATGTACCATATACTCCTCTTTACAATTATATTTTCCAATAGCATGGAAACTAACATTAGAAGAACATGGCAATTCAAATCTACCAATCAGTTTATTCTGCAAATAGCTAAGCTCACAAAGATCATCAAACTCAATGTACCCTATTGTATGTAAAGATGAAAACAATTGAATTTCTTCTTTTTCATTTACAATATGAACAATATGCTGGAATTCAGCACTCATTGATTTAGAATTTTTAGCTTTATTCGGTAGTTGTGGTATGGATATAAGTAATTCATTATCACACAACTCTTCTTTGTCACATGGAATATCAAGCATATGAAAGTGTGACAAAGGAAAATCAGCGATGGGTTCCACTATTGGTTGATCTAGGATATCAAGATTAGTGGACAAATGTAGTCCAACTAAAGCATGCTCACCTTGATTTATGTTACAACCATCTAACTTACCTTTGATGCTCTTCGCAAATGGTGTTTTTGTAGCTAGATTCATGCTCTCCTTTAATTTGTCACCTCTAATCTCAGATTGATCAATGACCATTGGTATATTGGCATCCGCTTGCTGCAAATTGTTAGTAATAGGAGAGACATATGCTTCTATAGTATTTGTGAGATCTGTTTTTAGTGTTATTTCAAATTCACAAGCAAGATCAAACAACTCACCAAAAGTCAACAAGGATATTCTGAATTTGCACAGTAAGACCTTGCAAAAATCTATGTTCTAGAAACTCATCGTTTTCTTCAAAGCCACAACGTAGCAAACATAATTTCAGTCTATCTAAGTATCCTGCTACAGTTTTGTTTTCTTGTTTTATAGATTGCAATTTGCCATACAAAATATCAGAATAATAGCTAGGAACAAAAACATCTCTAAAATGTCTTTTCATATCTTTCCATGATTGAGGAGCATTAGCAAATCTACAAAGGTGTTTCCACTCAGTTAAAGCATACTTAATAAGAACACTTGAAGTAACTTTAACCTTTTGTTTTTCAGATAGATCATACTTTTTAAATTCCTTGTCTACATGTAGCTCCTATTCAATATATGCATAAGGATCATAGTTTCCTTCAAAATAAGGTAGTGCAGATTGTAGTTTATCTAGCAAAGCATCACATACCTCGTAAGTAGCAAGCTTATCACTTGTCATACCACTAGCAAAGTGATTCGAATATGCAACCTGATCATCTCCTAATTTCATGTAGTTTCCTGCCATGATTAGAAGAAAACAAGAAACATACACAATAATATTTATGTCCCTATCAACTAGTAGGATGTGGTTGTTGTAATTCTCTCACTCTCAACTTGATCAAACAAATTCTTACAAGTTCTTACCAAGCAAAACAAGAGGTGGCAGTAACCAACAAGTCGGAAACCCTGGAAGTAGTGTATCGACACCGCAGCAACAACACCTGTCAAGCTGTATCCGGATATGTGGAGCTATAGGAGGGCTAAACAATAATGTGCAAGGAAGTACTAGCACCACATTAGTCACAAAAGCAATACCACAAACAATCCGTGCAGCAAGTGGTAACCAAGGGTAAGATGATGTATAAGCACCACGCTTACACACAACTTACTACTTTGACTACGATCTATAATCAAAGCACCCTATGACAGGCAATGATCGTATACAGGAAAGGTCACAAGGATCACAGACTATTGATGTAAAGGCTATTAAAGAGCAAAAGCATATAACAATACTATATCTAGTATAGTAATGCTCAAAGTCAATACTAATTAAAGTAGAGAGAAAGATAATATATTGAATAAGATAAAGTCTTACAAAGAAGGAAAGATACAAGAGCTATACCAGACTTTCCAGAAGACAACTCCGGAAATCTCGAGCGCAGCTCGACTCAACTCTAACTCCCACTCTAGACTAACTCCTAGAACAATCTAAGGAATAGAGCTTGTAGGCTTCTTCACCATGTGTAGAGAGGGGGGTGTGACCCTCTATTTATCGTGGGAGGTGGAGTAGGGGCTACTCCATCACCACGTCACCGATCCAGGGCCTTCCATCCTCTACCCTTGGATCCAACCGACCCTTGAACCAACCAAGGGTGGATGGTGGTGATCTTCCACATGTGGGAATAGGTAAGGCGGTTGGCAGCACCCAACCCGACCAAGGGGGTGGTCGGTCGACCAGCCCTATGGCAGGTGGGCCCTCCTCTGCCCTTCTGGAGGTGGCCCCACTAGTTAGGGACCAAATGGGGCCCTGGTGGGCCCAGATGGGGGTTGGCCGACCCCCCTTGGTGGCTCTGGCCCACCTCGGTCTCCCAGGTGCTGGTCCCACTTATCATTGAGGTTGGTCCTTGGTTCTAAGGTGGTTGTCACGTTTATCTCCTTGGTGTGGGCGCATGGATCCATGTGCTATGCATGTGAGCCGTTGAGAGAAAGCACAGAGTGATGCAAGAGTTGGAAATCACTCTGGAGTACTTCTCTAGGATCATGGCCGAGAGGGGAGAGCTAGTGGGCCCATAGGGTGGTCGGCCGACACCCTATGTGGGCCCCACTGGCTCTCCTTTGCTCCATTTACTCATTCTTGCATTCAAACACTCATGGACATATGGAACTGGTTATTTAATAAAATATGCTCATGATGTGTTTGTTTATCGTTGATCCTAAGGTTGGTGGCATCATTTTGGTTAAGAAAAAGTGCATCATAATTTATGCCAACAACAGCACTGTACGGCCTTTGTAGTCCACCACGTTCAGGTTGGTGTTTTCGTAGACCTTTTGGCAGCCTCTCCCGACTACCTTTTTCTCAGTCTTTGTCGAGAGTCGGGAAGGTACCGTTGCTCCAAAGTAAGTAGAGTATCGTGGACCTTTGATTAGATATACCCCTTAGAAAACACTAAAATTTCTCTACCCAGTTATCTCATCTATCCTTGGATGTTCTTAGTTCTTCTCTAGTACACTTCGCGTTCCTCGTGGAAATTGATACCCATGGAATACTCACGGATGAAAGCTACAACAGTATCCGTGCGCTTGCGGATTTATCTGTGTGCGTTAAGAAATACCAACAAGATTGCTGGCGCCGTTGCTGGGGAACGGTAGCTGTGCTAGTTTCGAACTATGGTCATCTATCTACCTTTTTCTTTTTTTCCTTTTTACCATCTTTCTCACCTTACCATTTTCATCTTACCAAAACTATAAATACTCTACTCCAAAGGGCGACTTGTTGGAGACTCCACCTTCTTCACCCCTCATTCTTATAAATGGCTATGAGCTTCGCCCTGCTTGTATAGCCATGGTTTGGGAGCAATCTTTCTCTAGGCTTGGTTTAGTTTTAACTCCATTTGGAAATATGAATTATCCAAGTATAGAGGAGGCCCCAAACAAGACCAATTTGAGAGTTACCAATCCAAGTGGAATTTTGAACTTGCATGAAGAATCAACCATAGAGATTGGAGAGGAAGATGATATCAATGAGCATGGAATGTATTCCATAACTATCTTCTTACACCCATGCTCATATGAGACATCTCCCGAACCCGTTGGTCTCTTTATCATTCCCACACATGACATCTCCATCACCCTAACACTTTCTGTTTACAAATACTTGAAAAGGTGGGTTGTCGATGCATATGTTTATCATAAATATTATAGATCTTGTTGTATTAAATCTTGAGATAGGTAATAGTAGGGAAATTGTTTCACTAAAAACACATCTTAAAAGGTTTCCTAAGGACAAGTTTAGTATCCTAAAACAAGCACCTCTGAGATCCTAACATAAGTGTTCACCTTTTTTGTTGCCTACCCTGGTGAAACGAGCATAGAAATATATGATTATATTCCTTCGGGTATTTTTGTCACTAACCTTTCCAGGTATAGAGTAGAAGGAATGAAGGAATGAAAAGCATAAGGTATGTCCAATCAATTATTATGCAACATTGAATTACATTCATCCAATCTTGATTTTTACAAAATTCAAGCTTGGGGAATAACCCATCGTAAAAACATCTTTTGCCATGTTGCTACATCATCTTATTTGTACCTACCTTTAAGGCATGCTCAACTACTAAAAAAATCATCATATTTCTTCATCTTCACTTGAGTAAATCTCCATAATACTTTCATGCTATCTTTGTCTGCTATAGTGTATGTTTAGGTTTTGAAAAACTTTCATATACCTTTTAAATTATGCATGGTGCTTAGTTTAAATCAATGGTAGTTGGATATTACTTCTAAAGGCTTTTTAATCTAAGTTTCGTTAGGTTAAAATGTCTTCCTAAATCAAATTAGACATGGTGTCTAGGTTGACTTTTGAACCGATAGTATACTAGAGTAGATATTGGATATTTTGTTGGACTAACCCTTGCAGGAAAACTTTCAATATCAAATTGGAAAGTCCCGAGATGAACTCACATGGGAGATGAATAGATACATGAACTTCAACAATTTTCACAAGGGAAATGCAGCTAATTCATCACGATAAATTCCATGGAGCAAGGAGAAGACAAAGAACAAAATATACAACTGCTCAATTCCATGGAAGAGGGTGAACAAAACTTCAAGAGATGACCAACATAGATGTCAAGATCAAAAGAACAAGGATAAGAGAAGAGTGGAATAAGAAGACAGGTTATTAATGCACAACCAGTTGATCAAGGGAAGCTCCCATGAAGGTATGATGCCATCGTTCTCCAATGACAAAGGTAAAGGTAAGTAAGCATCACTCTAAAAGCTTTTCTTTGATTCTGGTATTCACATAAATAAAGATCTAAACATGTTTGAGTAGCAACTTTACTTGATCCAACCTGATTAACTCAACATGTTAGTTCTATAAAACTTGATCCTAGTACAACTTAATCTCGCAGTCTTAACCATATAAAATATTGCAGATCCAACCTTGGAAGATGATAATCTCAACCATGTAAAAATAAATTAGAAAATCTTTCCATGTGTTAAAACAATCTAATATGCCAAGTGTTTATGAAATGCTACATTCATACTCATCCTCTGGACTGATCACTCATGTCATGGCTAAATAAAATACAACTCATTCTTGCTCAAATATATTTAGGTTAGAGATGAATGAATAAACTTTTGGTTCTGTTGGTGTTTTTCCACCAGCAGAGCCCATGCACTTGATCTCTACCTTGTTTCTATGAGCAGGACACTTCTTCACCATGCTATCAAGAGCATGGGTGGATGACATTCTACCAATAAAGAAAGAGATCCAGGGAGACCTGTCATTCCAATCTCCATTGGAGCTTACACTTTTGAAGAAGTGGTTTGTGACCTTGGAGCAAGTGTCAACATCATGCGAAGCTTGCAGATCAGACACTATGCTATCCCAAGGAATTCCTTAATATGTTAGCATACGAGTTGGACACTCGTTCGTACGGGTAAAACCTTATGATTGAAGAAACAAGTGGAGATGTGAAAGCACTCATTATCTTGGGACACTCATTCGTAAGAACAGATAATTCCATCGTCTACACGGATAGCGCCAAGATCTGTTTCACTATCAAGGATGAGAAGGAGAACTTCACTCCCGATAAGCCTACACTCAAGGCTCTTACTCATCCTAAGAGGCCATACATCTACGAGGATACAACTGTTGCTACACGAAAGAAGAACATCAACAATAGAAGGAAGAAGAGTAAAACTAAACAACCAAGAGAAGACCCAGATAATTAGCACTATTGATCCAGGGTATGATCAACTCCTTCTATCACAATACCTCGCTAAGCTGGGAGATCCAGGAGTACCTACCATTGATTGCAAGATCAAGGGAAGTACATTCTACAAGATATTCTGCAATATTGGATCAAGCAATGACATAGTGTCTAAGGTGGCCTACCAACATTTATATGGCAGTAGACCACTGTACCATACATATGTGCAGCTATAGCTAGCAGACCAATCATTTTGATTTCTGAAAGGAATAACAAAAGACATCATGATCAGAGATCACTATGTTCCCACCAACTTTATGGTTCAAGATATGGGAGATGAAGATGAAGTCCACCTCATTTGAGGAAGATCTTTCCTCAACACCACCAGCGCAATTATCTCCATGAAATCATGAGAAATCCACTTCCAATTTCCTGAAGAAAAGAAACAAGACACCAAGGATGGATGGAAAGACTATCTAGGAGAATTAACAAGATATGAAGATCAATTC
Organism: Microstegium vimineum; assembly: GCA_022036555.1. Classification (NCBI taxonomy): domain Eukaryota; kingdom Viridiplantae; phylum Streptophyta; class Magnoliopsida; order Poales; family Poaceae; genus Microstegium; species Microstegium vimineum. The sequence continues at coordinate 25,562,498 of CM039123.1, forward strand.
AATAATAAAGATAAGAGTTCTCCTCAGAAAGAAGTTGTACCACCAATAGAGGATGTATCACCTGCCACAGAGGAAAGAAGAAGCAGAACCTCGGACTGACAAAGTGTGGAAGAGGAAAGAGACTTCATCGGAAACACCAACACAAGAAGAGCAAACATCCAAGTATTCATCAGGTGTGGACCATGCTCCTTAAGACATTTGAACCAGAAGAGAGGTCTGGTTCGACGGACCTAAATCTCCGAACCTTAGCCGGAAGGTAAACTCGGTAAGTTATCTGCATATTTATTTTCCTCTGCATTGCATTGTTGCACTCTAGCATACTTACTTTCCATAAATATTTTTAGTACTATTTATATATATCATCCTTAGTATAATCCATTGCATAATCATCTTAATCATAGCATATCTATATTATTGCATTGCAATGCATCATAAAAAGAAAAACCTTTAAGCCCCATGTGAATAAGTCTTCCAACTATTTACTGTGGAGGCATAAAAAATATTGCATTAGTCATTTGCATATAAAATTGAAAATCTAAAAATATATTTGAATATTCAAATTCTATAAGGCTCTAGGCAATCAAGGCATAAATGGTTTACCGCTAACGCTTAATCTGTTCCACGAGCTTTGTTGTCTATTTGAGTTTAGCAGGATTTGGAAAGACTAGACAGGATTAGATAACTTCATCTACTTTGAGAAGTACAACTATATCAACTACCATCTTTGAAGTCTCAGAGAAGTGAAGTAAGTCTACACTGTCTAAACGAATGACTATGTCAACATCCAGCTTGGGGGAGAGCAACCCCATGTACCCAGGTAAGTGTCCTTATTCACTTAGGTTTACTTAGATATTAATTACATAAATAAATTCAAAAAAAATTTGAGCACATGAAGGTTCACACTTAATCACAAGAGTTACAACTTAGATACTTTTAATTGTCTACTTTATCCTTAATAGAGTTTCCTATTTAGTAATAATAATAAGTGTGTTTAGAAGTTGTTAATAGTAAAATGAAGAACTCTGAAGATAACTCTATGGAAATGATGAATAGTTGCTCTGCCGTAATTCCTTTCAAGTACCTAGTTTTCAGCCTTGAATTCTCCTGAGTTTTAGATATAACTGTTTTGACATGAAGATTTGCTCTGAACCTGAAACTTGTGGGTTGCGAATGCTTGAGCTAAGTCTAGGTAGTTGATAGGTATGATATGAGAAAGTTGAGCTACTGTTTATGACAAGACTCGATATGGTTCGGTAAGGGATTGGCCCGATCTTCACGATAGTAGGTCACGAATCAAGAGATAACTTGCGGCGAACAGCGGGGGATAACTAGCTTTATACCTGTCCAAGGTTGGATGCAACCAAGCGACGGGGAGAGAGGCACCGAAACCGCGAAGACTTCGACTCGATCTCCGAACGACCGCAGAACTACAATCCGGAACTAATCCACACAATACGGCGTAGCCGAACGGAAGCCGTAGAGCATGAAGTAGGGGAGTCCAGAGGAATCACTTCACAAGTCCAAGAAGAACAAGGAAGAACAAAGGTTTGAGTAAGGCACTCGGCAGCTCGGCTGCAATATGTGATTGTTTATCAAAATATCAAAAGTCCCTAATAGCTTAGATGCATGGGATATTTATACTAGGAACAACCCTCCTAGATAGGTGTGAAAATGAAATGAAGCTTCTGAAGATAAGCTATGTGAAAGGTCACCACGAGATAGCTTCCCGAAGTGGTCTCGCGTGAGTGTTGGCCTCGCGAACAATTTTCACTAAACTGATCATAACTCCTTATTGAGAAGTCCAATTGACAAACCGCTTGTTGGGTGTGAAAGTAGACTTAACAAGCTTTCTACCCATGTATACCATGCATCACGAAACATTATAGAATGGTACAGTTTTATAGGAGAAGTTGAACCAACATTTTGTCGTGTGAAACTGTTGGCCTTCTAAGCAGTCTTGACTAAATCGTATATATCTCAATATTGACACGTCCTAAAGGGGTCAGGTTTGTTACATTGGAAAGTAGACTTGAAGAACTTTCCAAAATATCCTCACGGACCTCAAAAGCTTCTCGGAGCTGAGAGATATGAGCATTTCTTTAACTGGTTCGTTTTGGACTGGTCCGATTCTTCCTGAGAGAACTGGTCCATTTTTATTCTGTAGCTTTTTTCATGTAGAGTAAGATTCCCCTCTTGATGTGTATACCTAAGTACAATAAAAGTATAACACTTAGATAGTATAACATTCTCATGTACATTAAAATTAATTTCAGCTAGGAGTGAGTTCACCTCTTTTTGGAGTAGCTTTGCACGGTTTCGTATAATTGGACCTTGATTTGTATCCTTTGGTCTTGAGCTAGCATGCATGGTTGGGATATCCTCATCAGTTTATCTTGTTCCTAGCAATACTGGAGTTTTGGAGAATTTATCTTTTGAAAATTAAAAATATTACATGATAAGTCTCTATATGACGAGAGCTTGAATTCCTACCACAACCATATATACATGTCTGGTAGATTAGGAAAACATTCACTATCATATTTACTGCTTGTATTTGCATTGAGTTTTGTCAAGCTTTGTTGACCCTTAGAGACTTGTCATACTTTTAAAATCAAGATCACGTACACTCCACTCATATATGCTACTTCTATCCTGGAAGTACGCATCCACATATATGCCATACAGATCCACCAGAAAAATGCTCTATTCCTACCTTGGGACAAAGCAACAAAAAATATCCTAGTTCTCCACCTATCCATATATTCCATTGCCATATATGTAACTGCTCCAAAGATTTCCTTGTCATCATCTCTCAAAAGCTTTATTATAGAAAGAGACTTGGGGTTGTGAAAAAAAATAAAAAAAAATAAAAAAATAAAGAGAATAAAACATGGACAAGTGTCCTATCAAAACAATGGGTACTTAGATGTCCGCCTCTCTAAAAAAAGCAAGCAAGCCCAAGTTCTCTCAAAAATTCCAAGTTCCAAAAGAGAGATGTATATATATATATATATATATATATATATATATATATATATATATATATATATTTAAGGAGCAGAGTAGAATTAGGTTTCCACCATACACCCTCATATATCCACCACACATATATATTCATCCTCATACGTCCACCATATATCCCATACACATGCACATCTTGATTTGATTGTATGCCCTATTTCTCTGGATCCATTGTTTGACTTTACAATATATGCTTTGCAAGTATGTATGTGATGTTTCTCCCCACCTATGAACTCCATATATTGCCTATTAGTTATAGGGTGAGAGAGAGAAGGCACATTGTTACTTTGCCTGTTCCAAATAATATTCTGAGAGAAGGCATAACACCATTGTTGCCTTGGTGAGGATCCACAAATACCACATATAGAGAGACTTGAGAGGGTCATACAAAAGAGACTTTGAGTTTTAGTTCGAAAACTTTACAAAACTCCAGGATAAAGGTAAAGTGAAGAGCTTGAGACATAGTGCTTGGCTTGGTCATTCTACTTTTCAATTGCTCAAGACCCAAGTGATGACTATAAGCCCCATGGTTAAAGGTAATATGGGTAAGTTTGAAAGTCAGAATAGTTTACTCTAATCCAGAGTAGAATTCTTGTTTGAACGCATGTGTACCTTTAAGGCGTGAAAGCATTGTAGCAACTCCTGATCCATCATTGAGTTCATCTTTGCTTAGGGACGAGCAAAAGGTAAGCTTGGGGGAGTTGTTGACGGTCCTTAAGTACCAATTTTAACCGTCAACTAAACAAGGAAAATGATCTAAATGAAACCAATAGCTAGAATTAGGGTTTATACTGACAGAATTCCATGAGTTTTGGTGAATGTCTGTTTCTGCAGGTGGTTAACAGGAAATACCAAGGAAAGGCCCACATGTCATGTTTACATAGAGATAAGTATCAACCGCACAATTTGCTATACTCAGGAAGGCTCTAGAAGGAACTAGACCAAGCCGGAAGCCAAGTGGGCCCACACCCAGGGCACCCACCCTAGGGTTTGGGGCGGCCGCCCTACCCCTGTCAATCTCGCGGATCGCGCTCCACCGCCTTTGAGGATGAATCTAAACCACTTGCTTAAGGTCGGTTTGATCCTACGGTCCATGTTCATTTGAGGAGGCTATATAAGCATGGCCCCTGACCCCCTGAGGATCATCTCATCTTATTATTCTTCTCCAGAGCAAAAGCTAGGGTTTCAATTATAGAGAAGGAGAGAGGTCCCTCTAGTTGTCTAGATCTAGTTCTTCTAGTTATAGCTCATCTAGTTATAATTAGAGGTGAGAGAGAGAGGAGGAGAGAGCAAGGAGGAGCCGGATCTGTCGGATCTTCCTCAACATTGTACCTTTGCAACATTTGGTTCGTAGCAATCTCCAGGTTCTTCATTTATTATTTCTAAGTATCTTATTTAGTTATTACTTTATTCTATTTACAGGATCTCCGCTCGTATTGAGTGCTCTAGTTTTCATGGGATTAGAGTAGTAACCGATAGTGTAGATGTGGTGTCTAGACTAGAGTTTACCTGAGTTTGCGCCCAATCCTACGGATAGTTGTGGTAGCCCCAGGGGTGACAGCTCTGTACGACCTTTGTAGTCCACCATGTTCGGGTTGTTGTTTTCGTAGAGCTTTTGGCACCCTCTCCCGACTACCTTTTTCCCAGTCTTTGTCGAGAGTCGGGAAGGTACTGTTGCTCCAAAGTAAGTTGAGTATCGTGGACCTTTGATTAGATATACCCCTTAGAAAACTCTAAAATCTCTCTACCCAGTTATCTTATCTATCCTTGGACGTTCTTAGTTCTCTCTAGTACACTTCACGTTCCCCATGGAAATCGATACCCTGGAAGACTCACGGGTGAAATCTACAATGGTATTCGTGCGCTTGCGGATTTATCTGTGTGCGTTAAGAAATACCAACACACTCATCGACTACAGTGGCATTTTCAATGAGTGCATTTTCTAGAAATTGATTCGTGGTTATACCAGCTCCTAACAAGAACTCTTCCATACCATCATAATTGACCCTGCCACTGTAGTCTGATAGCACGCTCATGTTTGAACCATATTGATTCCCAACAACTAGTGGGGGCACTGATTGCTTCGATTGTTCCCCGAGCTGTGGGACACCCTTCCGTGCTCTTCTCTCTTTATTCTTCTCCTCGTTAATTGCCTTTTGTAGAGTGCGGTCATAGTCCGATAGTGGAGAACTCTTCTAAGCATCACATAGCTTTCTCTTCTTTGCTTCCACTGTTTGCCTTAGAGTTGATTGATGTAAGAAGAACGACTGTTTAGCTTTTTTCTTTGCTTCACAGTCGTCTTTCATTTTCTTGACTTGTGCTTGCACATCGACCTTTATTGAAGCGTCTAGTTCTTCGTCAGTCTTCTCATACGGAAGTTTCTGAGGAATCTTAACTTTCCTTGTAGCTTGCCTCTTTGCTTGCGGTGGGGCGGCCGACACCTTTGCTTTTGTGGCGGGCCTCTTCTTTGGCGATAGGGCGGCCGGTGTTAGCATTGGAGACCGTCGTGGAGGCGATGGGGCCGGTGTCGGCATTGGAGAACGTCGTGGAGGCGATGGGGCCGGTTTCAGCGTTGGAGAACGTCATGGAGGTGATGGGGCCGATTTTGGAGATGGAGACCACCTTGGAGGTTCTAGGGAGGAAGCTGTGTCGTGCATTCCACCATCATCATCCCTTGCAACACTATGACCAGCAGGTGATGAATGGTGACTTAGGTCTCTGGGTGAGGTCCTACAGTGAAAACAACGAGTGTGAATAAAGTATTGCTATTTAAGCCAATACAAAGTTTGTGAAAACGAGCTAGGTATGCTAATTCACTTTCATTCGCACCTAGGATGATGAGGAGGAGGCGGCGGTGGTACAATAGGAGGTGATGCCCAGGAATAATGATATAGCGCTTGTGCCGACAAATAAATGTCTTCTCCGCTTCTCCTAAAGTCTTCTCCCCATCACCTCCTTTAATGTCAAGCTGAACATCGCTATGACCTTTTTGAACTCTATCCACTGAGACGCGAGCATATCCAGGTGGTATTATTGCCCCATGGCATATTGGTGTGTTCGTAGGGTCGATAGGAGATACAACACCGGTAGCCACCATGATTGTAGTAGCCCCTCTGGAATGTGCAACTCACATGGTGTATTCGGTTCTGTGATGTCATCTACGGGGAAGCGTAGCTTTGTGTCATCACCAGACTAAGGCACTTCCATGGAAGCACAACTGCCTTTCAACTGAGCAGATGGGCTAATGTTGACTTTCGGTACTGATGCAGTACTACGCATTCGGCTCATTGCTAAATCCACTTGCCTTTTGATTTCCTCGCTCATTCTCGCTTCATGTTTTCTTCTCGCTTTTTTGCTTGAATAGCTGCTTCGCGTGCTTCACTAAGCATTTGCTCCATGCTATATTTTATAGCTTCCTCCTCTTTCTTCTTTCTTTGGAGGCTTTTATATGTATCTTTGTCTTGAGGGAAGGCATGCTTCCACGACACCACGCCATAACCTCTCGTTCGCCCTCCGTGTTTGGCAGTCCCCAGGGCATATGTTAGCTCATCCCTATCTCTATCTGGTGACCATACTCCTTGTTTCCTCAAAGATTGAGCATGAACCAGTCTTCGTGCTGCTTCTGTGAGTCCTTGGTCATACGTTAATCTTCCAGTCTCAAGGTCAAGGCCTCCCCCGTGACCAAAAAACCACCACTTACCGCGCTCAGACCAGCTACCTGATTCTGGTTGGATTCCACTAGCTACAAGGTCCTCTTCTATTTTTTCCCACTTAGGAATGACAGTAATGTAGCCACCTGATCCCAAATGATGGTGGTATTGCTTTTCTCGGGCATTCTATTGGTTCTAAATCGCTCGTGCTTTGCCCTCTTCTGATGTCTTGAAAGCTACAAAGTCATCCCAAAACGGCCTCAACTTGACGTAGGCCTTATTGTTGAAATCTGGAGTAAGGTTCTTCTTGATAAATTCGTTGTACAATTTCTTCTTCCAGGCTTGGAATTGTGTTTCCATCTTCTTCATTGTCCAGTCCGTAACTCTCCCCTTCAAAGCTTCATCTTCTGTATCGAGCGAGAAATGTTGAAGGACATCTTTCCAAAGTAGCGTCTTGTCACGACCAAAGACAAAACTAACATCTGGATAATTTTTCCTTTGCCGCCATTCACAAGCACTGATCGGAAGCCTATCCCTTACAAGGTAACCATAGTGGTTGACAAATGAATGTGCATGTGGTCCAAGTACTCTCCCTGTTTCCTCCTCGAATTGCGAGATAATGTACCGACCCTCCAATGGCTTCTTCGGGCCTCGTACATTTTTACTCTTCACCGTAGTTGTCGTTGATGCAGACAACTATGTATGTAGAAACACAAAAATTATAAATATAATTATACAAATGTAATTATTTTGATTTTCATGTATACACAAGAGATTGTAGACATAGACCTGCTCGTCAACATTGTCTTGCGCGATATTTTCTTGCTCAACATCTTCGACAAAGTACTGACTTCCATGATCTACTTGATTGGTGCCGTCATCTACTTGATCCGTGCCATCGTTGATCATTGAAAACAAGAAATCCTCCATGTTATCATTTGGGTCATTCATTTCTGCAACTATATATAGTAAAAGGGTTTAGACACTTAGTGTGTGTGTGTAAACCGTAAACAAGCTAAGTGTGTAACACGTAGAGTAACCAAAAGGGTAGACACTTAGTGTGAGTGTAATAAAAGGGTTTAGGCTTTAGGGTAGACACTTAGGATGTATATCTATAGGGTTTAGACACTTAGGGGTTTAGGGTAGACACTTAGAGTGTGTGACCTTAAACAAGTGTGTAACACTTAGAGTAACCAAAAGGGTAGACACTTAGTGTGAGTGTAATAAAAGGGTTTAGGGTTTAGGGTAGACACTTAGGATATATATCTATAGGGTTTAGACACTTAGGGGTTTAGGGTAGACACTTAGTGTGTGTGTGTGTGTGTGTGTGTGTGTGTGTGTAAACCCTAAACAAGTGTGTAACACTTAGAGTAACCGAAGGGTAGACACTTAGTGTGTGTAATAAAAGGGTTTAGGGTTTAGGGTAGACCCTTAGGATGTTCTATAGGGTTTAGACACTTAGGGGTTTAGGGTAGACACTTAGTGTGTGTGTGTGTGTAAACCCTAAACAAGTGTGTAACACTTAGAGTAATCGAAAGGGTAGACACTTAGTGTGTGTAATAAAAGGGTTTAGGGTAGACACTTAGGATGTATATCTATAGGGTTTAGACACTTAGGGGTTTAGGGTAGACACTTAGTGAGTGTGTGTGTGTAAACCCTAAACAAGTGTGTAACACTTAGAGTAACCAAAAGGGTAGACACTTAGTGTGTATGTAATAAAAGGGTTTAGGGTAGACACTTAGGGTTTAGGGTAGACACTTAGGGTTTAGGCACTAGGGGTAGACACTTAAGGTTTATGCACTTAGAGTCAGGCACTTAGGGTATATATTTCTCTAACAAAATGAAAGCTCTATACATTTAACTAGAAATAATGAAAGATATCTATTTCTCTAACAAATGAAAGCTCTATACATTTTACTAGCAATATAATGGGAGATATATATATGTATATATATATATCAATAATGGAAGGTCTATATTTTTTTATTTTTTTACATATAATCTATTTCTAAAACTAAAATCTATTTCTATTTTATTAGAAACAATTCACCTTCTTCTTCTTCTTGTTCTTCTTCTTCTTCTTCTTCCTTCTTCTTCTATATAAAAACATGTATAAAATGTTAGTGTGTGAAAACAAGCAACTAATAACATATATTATTATCAATTTTTCCTTTTCCTTAATAAACTAAACAAACAACTAATATCCTTTTCCTTTTATTTTTCCTTTTTCTTTTTCTAACAAATCCATTTATTAATCACTAAAAAATCATTTACAAAATCAACCTCTTTTTCCTTTTTCTTTTTTTCCTCTCCTTTCTTCTTCCTTCTCTCCTTCCTCCTTCCTTTTTCCTTCTTCCTTCTCCTCTCCTTCCTTAATTCTCTTCTTCTCCTTTTTTTTCTTTCATTCTCTTATGATCTCTCTCCTTGATGATGATGATCGACGACGCGCGGGGCCAGCCTTCTCTCTGTAGACAGCGCGCTATTGACATTTCTAATGTCGTTACCAAAAGTAGATTAATTTCTATCCCTGGCAACGGCGCCAAAAATGCTTGTTGACATCTCTTATGACACTTAAGCTAGGTTGTCATCCCCAGCATGACAAAGAGATGTGTTATTGAAATATGCAATTGCTCTAAGTAAATATAAATGTGTTTCTGCAAGCGCACAGATAATACTGATGTAGCATTTTAACTAGGAGTATTTCAGGTATCGTTATTTATATTTTTACCATTGGGAAGGGATACTAAGGAATAAATGAGGAATGAGTAATGAGTATCACTGCATGTGTAATGGAGAGTTTTCATCTATCTCTCTCAATAAAGGATAAATGTCACATAAGATATAGATAATGAATGAATAGTGACAAAAGATAAATACTGATCAGCATATATGTAGCCACATAAGATAATGATAAGAACCTCCACAGATATTCTAGCAAGTCATTAGAATGGAATTAGGACGAACTATAAGAATATTCCCTAAGTCATTCTTAATTATATAGTCTAGCATACTATGATTAGTGCAATTATACTTGGCAATCATGGTGAGATAAGAGATATTCATGTATAGTGAGTATTACTAAGGAAGATGAGAAACATAGCAATCACTTCCCCATAATAGTACTGCTCTGCTTGCCCTACAAACGAGAGGAGGACTACAAAGGACTCAACAGGACTGTCACTCCCGCGAACTACCTCACGATCTGGAATGTAGGGTACAATCGCAGATAAATACGGTCTAGGCACCACACCTAGACAATATCTATCATTTACACATAGCGCTGATGGATAAACGCTATACGATCCTAAACATGGATATGATTCAGATCTAACTACGCCAAGCATATAATCATAATAAACTAAGAACAATATAATTGAGAACATAATCAAATAGAGTAAAGTCATAAACAATATAATGAAGTAGAGCAAAGTCATATTCATAATATTGAAGAACAAATGATGAACAAGGAAGAACTAGAGAGAGAATTACCAATAATCCTCTTGACAGATTCGGAAACCAATCAAAGATTGACTCCTTCTAGTTCTAATCCTATATAGCTATGCTAAACTAGAGATCTAGATAATTTGGTGGCTCTAGGGCTTGATCAGGGACCTCTCCTCCTGAGATGGATCTTGGATAATGAATTAGGGTTTCATAGGGGCTCTCTCCTCAGGGTCAGGGGGCCTTCCTTGTATAGCCTCCTCAAATGAACGTCGGCCGTCGGATGATGAGGACATCACCGGCTTAGATATGACCATGCCAACCACTTCTATACCAAAGGTGAAACCATTCTATATGAGGTTTATCATTGTTACATTTGATGAATGGGTGTTGCACTATGAAGTGTGTATGTTTTCATTTTCAGAATTGCTTACATGGATCAAGGAAGGGTTAGATTGCATATGGAAAGCATGGATGGTCAATGAAGTAGATTGGGGACCAAATCCAAGTGTTCCTAACGTTCTCCACCAGGCCACCACGTCATATTGGATCCAAGGAAACAAAGAGTCCAAGTCCAACACGTTTTGGAAAGTTCAATTCGGACTGCAGAAGAGTCCAAACTTGCGACGGTTGCCACGACTTCATACGGACTCCGATTGGGACGTTATAGGACTTTTTGGAAAGCTTATCAAGTCTACTTTCCAATGGGTCCGGACTCATACCTATATCCTATCAGATGCGTGCGCAGTAGACAATTTAATACCGAGATCTTTTCTGCCAACGGTGCTGCGTCACCCTATTTTGGGCCGATGGCCCGTGTATCAAGTTGAGTCCATTAGGGACTCATCCTAGGGTTGTAGGACGACACTAGGACCCTTGTGGTCGTCCTCCCTCCTCCTTATATCCCCTAGAGCCGCCACAAACAGATTGGGTTTTGTTTAGATGAAAGTTTAGCTGCTGCTACTTCCTTGTAGATGCGTGTGTCGACTAGACCATCCGTTCTACTTGATTCGGAACCCCACCTTCATGTGTATCACATCTGATCCTTCATCTCTTATTTGCAATTGAGTGCTTGTTCTACTTGTTCTTGCTTGTTCTTCGATTGCTTGCAGGAATAACCCTAGTGGTTTGGTTGGTTGTGATCCGCAAGATCGTGAGCAACCGCTGGAATTGGTGTATCGATCGCTAAGGCGTAGCGTCCTTGGATGGTTGTAGTCGGATCGTGAACGTCTCTCCAGTCAAATCGTAGTTATCTATCTCCACCGAAAGATCGGGACACCCATACACTCATCATCGGATCAAACCGACCTTAATAGAGGGCTTAGATGCAACCTCAAAGGCGGTGGAGAGAGGGTCCACAAGGCAGACCTTGCATGGGCCTTGCTCTAGGGCGCCCTGCCCCTGGGCCCGCTCGGCCTCTCGTTTGTTCCCACGCCTTCTTGACCCTTCTAGATTGTTCTGTTTCCTGCGGATGATAATTATCTCTATGTAAACCTTACATGTGGGCCTTTCCTCCATATTTCCTGATATCCCCATGCAGAAATAGACATTCACCAAAACTCGTGGAATTCTATCAGTATAAACCCTATTTCTAGGTGTTGGTTTCATATAGATCCTTTTCCTTGTTTAGTTGATGGTTGGATTTGGTATTTAAGGACCGTCAACAAACTCCCCCAAGCTTACCTTTTACTCGTCCCTGAGCAAAGATAGACTTAGTGATAGATCAGGAGTTCCTATTGTTGGTATTTCTTATGACTATTCGATAAATCCGCAAGCGCACAGATTATACCGATGTAGCACTTCACCGGGAGTATTCCAGGTATCCTATTTTCCACGGGGAACGAGAAGTGATCTAACTAGGAATACGGGTATGTCCTATGATGGATCAAGGGAGACTATGATAACTGGGTTGAGAGGTTTGATATTGCAAATATATCTAACAAGGTATAGCTGGTTATACTGGCTTTATCATCCCTTCTCTTGTAGGAGGCGATGGGATAGATCAGTAAGAGATATAACTCCGACCGAACCGCGCCATCATGTTGTATTGAAGCCCTACCTTTTAAGAACTTATCTGACACGCGTGGTGGAATACAAAGGCTAGATAGAGCGGTCACTTTCTACTAGCATCCACAAACAATCCACGCGATAAGCGGTTTACAAAAGTAAGATCTAGTCTAGACACCACGTCTACACTATTCTTACTACTTTAACCCACGTTATGGTTAAAGCACTCTACTTAAAGTAAAGCGATGAACAAGCAGGAAAAGGTGTATAATAGCTAACCCAGACTTAGAATATCAAATACTATAAAGAACTTGGAATAAGTCACTTACAAGAGCTGAACTTACAAGAGACTCGCATCCACCGAGGAAGAACTCCGGAGAAGATTCCCGACAGGCCCGGGGCTTTCTCTAGAAGACCTTCCTCACTCTCCTCCAACTAGCATAACACTACTAGAGAGCTCTGCGAAGAGACTAAGGAGTAGTGTTTCTCCAATGAGGCATGAAATGAATAGGGAGCTCTAGGGGTCTATTTATAGCTAGAGGTGGAGTAGGGTCTACTCTGGTGCCACGTCAGCGATCCGTGCCACCTCCATCAGCCACCGTTGGATCCAACCGACTTCAGAACCGCCTAAGGATCAATGGTGCTAATTTCCATCATGTGGGGAGCAGGTAAGTTGGTTGGGGAGGTGAAACCGCCATATGGTGGTTCGGCCAAACCACAACATGGCCTGTGGGCCCTCCTGGACCTTCTAGAAGATGGCCCATTGATTAGGGGCTAAGTGGCGGCCTGGTGGGCCCCACCTATGGTTCGGTCGAACCACATGTGGGGTCTATGGGCCACCTCTGCCTCCTGGATACTGGTCCCACCTGTCATATGCCTTGGATGTCGGTTTTGAGTTGAGTTGTCACGTTAATCTTCTTGATGTGGGCCCCATGGATCCTCGTGATGTGAATCTGGACCGTTGGTAAGAGATACACTTGGGTCCAAGGGGTAGAGAGTGATCTAGAGGGTGGATCTTGGATCATGGGGGCTTGGGATGCCAAGTGGCCCCACAAGGTGGTCGGCCGACCCCCCTGTGTGGGCCCACTAGCCCCAAATGTCCCCTTTTGTCATTATCTGCATCAAATAGTCATGAGACATGTGGAACTAGTTATTTGGCACAATATGTTCAGGTTATGCTTGCTTTCCTTGGAATATGAGGATGTTGACGGTATTTTGATGGTGACAAGATAGCTCTTAATTACTGTCAACAAGATCCCCCATACTTACCTCTTTGCTTGTCCTCGAGTAAAGGTTAAAAGATAACAAGTCTATGTTGTTCAAATTATAAAGCAAGCATAAAGATTCACTCAAGTCATTTTGTTATACCAATGGGATATGTGGTATTGGCTAACATATATCATTGAGAAGTTAAGAAATGGAACAACTCTCAAGGCAAAGTCATCTTTCCCAAATCATATTTTTAGTACTTGGAGTTTTTGATAATTTTTCAAAAGAAAGCTCATAAGTCAACTTACTCCTCATATAGCACTCTAGATCACTTAAGGTGTATGAATCCTTACCAAGGCATAACATGAGGTTGCCTTCTTTTTTATCTTCCTACTTCTAAAAGGCTTATATGGAGCTTAGGTAGGGATAAACAATGTAGCATACTTACCTTGCATATATTGTAAAGTCAAATTCCGGATCCAAGGAGAGAAATTTCATACACTTAGATCAAGATGTGCAAGTGTGTGGAAACATGGCGAATGATCAAAACTACTTTATAAGATCTCTCTTTCTAACTTATAATTTTGAGACATAGCTATCTTTATTTTTCTTTTTTCTATGAGCTCTGATTTGCTCATCATCATTCATTTTTTTCTAAGACTTGGGACCTTCATGTGCCCCTATTTCATATATTTTCATAATTTTGCATAGTCTATGTCTCATTGACTAACAACATATACTAGAGAGAGAATTTCTATTAGAACATGGAGTCTGAACTATGTGGAAAATGACAGGCATGTTTCTGCGTACTTCTAGTGTAGAAGCAGCATGTATATGTGGCGTGTACGTGATCTTGATCCTGGGAGCATGATAAATCTCTCAACAAGGGTCACAAAACTTGACCAAACTCACAAATCTTGATCATAGATCATGTCACTTTTCAAAATTTTAATTTTGGATGTGATCTTCTTGTTTTATTCAATATTAAAAGGAAATTAAGCTAAGTGATGAATTTCATCAAGAAATTATTTTTATTTCATTTTTATTTTTAAAAGAGAAAATGAGTAAAACAAATGAAAAGCATAGATGAAAAAGGGAGAGACGTGGCAAACCAGTCAGAATAGTTGTTTGAAGTTGAAAGGATGCTGGCTGGTGGGCCCGGGCCTTCTAGGTGCGTTCGGCCGACCACCCTTCGGGGCCATTTGGCCACTTCGGTCTTTGCATTAGACTCCCTTACCTCTGCACATTGCTTTTCTCTGTCTTTTCTGAATTTTGGCCTCGAAAGTGGATCGGCCGATCCACAAAAGTGGCCATTTTAGTCCAACTTTTTTGTGGAACATGTTATGGGCGTGTACAACATGATTCAGTGGTCATTCTAGTGTTTTGACATGTTGGGGTGTCAACCGATACCCCCCATACTTGTTTCACTGCATACTGCAACATAGGATAGAGAGAGATCAAATGCAGGGGTTCTGCTGGGTAAGATGCCAGCAGAACCAAGACTTTCTTTTATTCATTGATAGCTTAGGCATATGTTCTTTGATTCATGAGTGATATACTATCAAGCCTAAGTATCTTATTGCTATGAAGGGCTAAGGCACCAAAGGAGAAGGTGGACAGAGAAAGTCCTATGGCCTTAGCATAAGGGATGACAATCATCTTGTCATGCTTCCTTCTATCAGAGCCATGAGGTAGGTTGTGTTGATGGCTCTAGGGGATGACTAAGGGGAAGGAGGGGCAAGGAAAGTGAGAAGGGAAGCAAGAGGAGATGAAATTTCTACTGGTGGTGTAGAAGAATAAGGTAAGAGGAGGAAGAAGGAGAGGGAGAGGTTAAGAAGAGAGAATCCAACATCCTTCACCTCTATTTTCACTTGGATCATGTCGGAAACAAGGTAGGAGTGTTGGTCCACGCTCAGGAGCAACGTGCATGGCTGAAGGGCCAAAACCACGGTCGGCCGACCGCTTTTTGGAAGCTTTGGCTCAACCGAGCCTGGATTGGAGGTCCCACGGGTCAGGTGAGTCAGGGTGTGAAGTTTTGGGCTGTTTGGCCCAAAGATAGGTTTGGCTGAACCACTTTAGAGGCCAAATGGGCCGATCTTTCACGAGGGTGGAGTCAAGGCTAAGTTTAGGCCATTTCTAAGGTCTTTTTCGAAATTTGAACAAAAAAGTTAAAACATGTAGATTTTAGTTCTAATTGAGATTAAGAACAAAATCTATCATGTCACTTTCATGCTCAGGTGATTCATGTTCATGAGAAGATTTGAGACATTGACCATTTACCTTTAAAGGTGTTGAGCAGTAATCTTGAAGTGTGACGATTCCATGTGTCACGATATTGCTAATGACGAATGGTCAACATGTTGTACTCAGACCCTTTCCTCCATTCATTTCTTCTCTCCTGCGAAGGATTAGTGGACAACACATACCTGAAGGAATTCTCATATGATTCAAAGCAGGGGCATTATTGTCATAGAAATAGAGGACATCTTTTATGCTATAGAAAAGTTGGCTTTAGCATTTTAGCATAGAGAGGGATGTTCCATCATTGTTCACCAGTTCTTTAAAAGTTAAGCAAGGTTGAGGCAAAGATATGCAAGATGATTTCAAAACCATCTCAAACCTTGATTTGTCTCTTATGAATGATCTCATGACTTAACCACCAAATTTTTTTTAAGTTATCATACATTCGTTAGTCCAAAAGTACAACCAAATTTCATACAAGTTTACTTTTGGTTCATTAATCAAACTTAACACCATGTCTAATTTCATCAAGGAAAGCTTATTTAACCTAAGCACCATGCTTAATTTAAAGAGCTTTTAGAAGAAAGATCTCTACTCCCAAACCAAAGCATACTTATAAAAGATCAAGGAAGCATGAAAGAATAAAGAGAGTCATTTTAAGAAGAGACAAGAGCATGAATGGTGAACCATATGAGCATTTGCATTTTTTTCTTTTTAGTTTTTGTGACTTAACAAGATGAGAAAGGTATAAAGAGAAAACAAGGTAGAGACAACCAAACAAAATTAAACAATGAAGCATGACATGAATTTCTTAGAGAAATCCACTCCCCATACTTGGATTTTGCAACATTTTACAATGTGAAAATCCAAGTCTAGGATGTGAAATTTTCTTTTAAATGTGCTTCATTATTGAAGGATGTTTGGTTGAACATACCTTGTGTTTTGCTCCATCGTTCTTTTTGTTTAAACCTGAAATGGTTAGTGACAAAAATACCCAAAGGAACAATTTCACAACTATTCCCTTAATCTCATTTTACAAAGTCATTTTATTTATTTTAGAATTTTGGAAAACATTTTTATTTTGTTTTATATATTTTTATTACTATCATTTTTTAATTAATTTTAATTAATTAATTTATTATTAATAATTAATTAATTAAAATTTTTTATTATTTTTTTATTTTAATTTTTTTTAATAAATAAGCAAACTTTAACAGAAAAGAAAAAAAGGATCAGGTTATCTCCCGAAAGTGCTTATTTTTAAGACACAAGCTTGTATTTGGGAAACCTTCAAGTTGCAACTCATGTTGGTGAAGTGGTTTTCCCTTCAACCCAACATTTTCAAACTATCCTCAAGACCAAACCCACTACGAGATTTGCAAAATTTATGGTAGACAAACACATCTACAACCAACCTTGCAAAGATTTTTGAAAGAAGAATGAAGAGGTTGTAGATCATGTGTCTAGTGATGGTAGAGGGAAGGATCGATTTGGGAGATTTCTCACTTGAGCATGGATTTGATGGGAAGATCGGGGAATAGCTTCCATGCTCAGTGGTATTGTTCTCCCTGAGTGGGTGAGCACTTCCTTTCTCATGACATTTCAAGTCATCCTCAAAACTTGAGTGGGTCATGGCTGTTGGCGAGATTAACATAAGCTCACCCCTTGGATCAAGAGTTGGTTTGGATTCTAACCCTTTGATGAGAGGTCGGGAAGACCAAACGGGTAGATAATCTTCACCTATTCTATAACCAAGCTTCTCATTTCCTAAGGTGTTCTCCAAGATTCTCATGATTGGCCTTCCGATAAAGGTAAGATGAAAGGAAAGTCTAGGAAGGTCAAAGATGTGGAAATCTAGGAAGATCTTGAGATCATCAACCACCACAAGAACATTATGAAGGACTCCTAAACAATTAAGGACTTGACCATTGGGGAGTCTAAGGTGTTTTTGTGATTGGGATAGATGATCCTTTGATGATGTTAGAACATGGAAATGAGGAAGGATGTTGATCCCGAGGCTAGGATCATAGCAAATTTCACCATCAATGCCCAACACTTGGCAGGATATTCTCCTCATATGTGTGGGCATTTTAGTGACTTCCTTTGAGGATTCGGCCTCATCCAACCATTCTTGACTTACAATGGTAGATAGATGCTCTAACCGTTGTCTTTGCTCCACTTGGTCAGATTTATGGCCCTCATGGCTTCCATGCCTCGGGTGTCTTAATGAATTCCCAAAGTCATCAAGTGGGTCATCATAAGACTTGAATGAAGGAACACATGGGGGATCATCAGGATCAAGGATGGGTGTAGAAATGGGTTCGTAGGATAAGTCAGAGGTGGGCATAGAGAAGGAGAGGATAGATTTGGCTTCTAAACACTTGAGTTCTTCTATAAGCTCACTCGACATTTCTTCATCAAATATCCCAGGCTTTTCCTGATGTGCCATGTGGGAAGTTGAGGCATAAGATGATGTTGATTTGGGAGGTTTTTGAAGAGATCCCTTCATGAGAGGTCTAGAAAGATGTTTCTTAGAAGGTCTCTTTTTGAAAGGATCATTTTGGGCATTCCCAAAACCAGCAAGATCATATGAACGGTTGCCCTCGAACTCAAAGGAATGGTTTAGATACTGGATTTCTTCTTCCTTCGAGATTTGTGGTATTTGTGGTTCGGGATCGATGGCAGAATCTTTGGATAGAAATGGTGGTGATTTGGCTATCGAGGATTCTTTTCTAGGGGCTCGTTTTTGTTCTTCCTCGGGTCCTTCATTATAATAATTAGTATAGGGAGTGTTTTCAAGAATCTTTGTAAGAAGACTCTTCCCTGCACTGACAGATAAACACAGGAAGGCTCCCCGGAAGACATCAAGAAGTTGTGCGGAATCTCTGCTAAGACCACCATAAAAGTGTTGTAACAATGTTGGCTCGATTATAGCAAGATCAGGGCCAGAAGATACTAGATCTATCAGACGGGCCCATGCCGCACCTAGAGGTTCTTTCTTCTTTTGTGAGAAGTTGATGACCTCTTTTCGAAGACGAACAACGTGAGGAATAGGGAAGAAAGCTAGGCAGAATTTGGATTGTAACTTTTCCCATTCTCCGTTTACACCATCTACGTGGCGAAGGTACCATCGTTTGGCTATTCCCATTATGGAGAATGGAAATAGCTTCCACTTAAGGGTACCTGGCCTCATCCCTTGGATATGGACACATGAACAAAGTTGTTCAAAGTCACGTATATGAGTATAGGGATTTTTGTCTTCGTCCCCAGAAAATAGTTTTTCCTGAACCATCGCTATGAGACTTGGGCGAAGCTCATAACGAACGGCCAAAACGGCCTGAGATGATTTAGGTGGCTCCAAGATAACGCCCATTGGAGCACCATATTCAAAAAGTGGGGTTTGATCCATATATGTATGTGGAGTGAAAAGATGAAATCAAACAAAAGATAAAATAGGACCAAAGGGTACTAGTTAAAAGCTACCTTTCCCCGGCAACGGCGCAACAAAAGCTTGTTGACACTTCTTAGCGTCGCACCACAAATAGAGATAAATCCCTATCCCCGGCAATGGCGCCAGAAATGCTTGTTGGTATTTCTTATGACTATTGGATAAATCCGCAAGCGCACAGATTATACCGATGTAGCACTTCACCGGGAGTATTCCAGGTATCGTATTTTCCACGAGGAACGAGAAGTGATCTAACTAGGAATACGGGTATGTCCTATGATGGATCAAGGGAGACTATGATAACTGGGTTTAGAGGTTCGATATAGCAAAGATATCTAACAAGGTATAGCTGGTTATACTGGCTTTATCATCCCTTCTCTTGTAGGAGGCGATGGGATAGATCAGTAAGAGATATAACTCCGACCGAACCGCGCCATCATGTTGTATTGAAGCCCTACCTTTTAAGAACTTATTTGACATGCGTGGTGGAATACAAAGGCTAGATAGAACTATCACTTTCTACTAGCATCCACGAACAATCGACATGATAAGCGGTTTACAAAGGTAAGATCTAGTCTAGACACCACGTCTACACTATTCTTACTACTTTAACCCCACGTTAAGGCTAAAGCACTCTACTTAAAGTAAAGCGATGAACAAGCAGGAAAAGGTGTATAATAGCTAACCCAGACTTAGAATATCAAATACTATAAAGAACTTGGAATAAGTCACTTACAAGAGCTGAACTTACAAGAGACTCGCATCCGCCGAGGAAGAACTCCGAAGAAGATTCCCGACAGGCCCGGGGCTTTCTCCAGAAGACCTTCCTCACTCTCCTCCAACTAGCATAGCACTACTAGAGAGCTTCGCTAAGAGACTAAGGAGTAGTGTTTCTCCAATGAGGCATGAAATGAATAGGGAGCTCTAGGGGTCTATTTATAGCTAGAGGTGGAGTAGGGGCTACTCCGGTGCCACGTCAGCGATCCGTGCCACCTGCATCAGCCATCGTTGGATCCAACCGACTTCAAAACCGCCTAAGGATCAATGGTGCTGATTTCCATCATGTGGGGAGTAGGTAAGTCGGTTGGGGAGGTGAAACCGCCATATGGTGGTTCGGCCGAACCACAACATGGCCTGTGGGCCCTCCTGGACCTTCTAGAAGATGGTCCATTGATCAGGGGCTAAGTGGGGGCCTGGTGGGCCCCACCTATGGTTTGGTCGAATCACATGTGGGGTCTGTGGGCCACCTCTGCCTCCTAGATACTGGTCCACCAGTCATATGCCTGGATGTCGGTTTTGAGTTGAGTTGTCACGTTAATCTTCTTGATGTGGGCCCATGGATCCTCGTGATGTGAATCTGGACCGTTGGTAAGAGATACACTTGGGTCCAAGGGGTAGAGAGTGATCTAGAGGGTGGATCTTGGATCATGGGGGCTTGGGATGCCAAGTGGCCCCACAAGGTGGTCGGCCGACCCCCCCTGTGTGGGCCCACTAGCCCCAAATGTCCCCTTTTGTCATTATCTGCATCAAATAGTCATGAGACATGTGGAACTAGTTATTTGGCACAATATGTTCAGGTTATGCTTGCTTTCCTTGGAATATGAGGATGTTGACGGTATTTTGATGGTGACAAGATAGCTCTTAATTACCGTCAACAGCTATGATGCTTTCACGCCTTACAGGTACATATGCTTTCAAATAAGATCTTATCTCCGAATTAGATCAACTATTAATACTTAAAACTTACTCATTTTACCTTCCACCATGGGGCTTGTAACCGTCACCTGTGTCTTAGGTAGTTGAAAGACAGAACGGTCCAGTCAAGCACCATGTACCTTGCTCTTTGATCAACTATAGCTCTGGAGTTTTTGTAGATTTTCAAAATAAAACTTAGAAATTCCTTGTATGACTCTCTCAAATCTCTTCTTTGTGGTATTTTTGGATCCTTATCAAGGCATTGATGGTGTTGCCTTCTCCCAGATATGTGGTATTTGTGGTATAAGGCATTGGGGTATTGCCTTCTCTCTCACCCTACTTTTAATAGGCTAATATCTGGAGCTCATAGGTGGGAGATAGAGAATACATACTTACAAGACATATGTTGCATAGTCAAACCGTGGATCCAAAGGAATAGGTCAATAAGTCAAATCAAGATGTGCATGTGTGGCGAATGAATGGTGTATGATGATGATGATGATAGCAGAGGTGAAAGTCTAATTCTACTTTTGCTCCCTGGATATACCTTTCTTGTATTTGAAACTTTCGGAGGGAATGAGATGCTCGAAATTTATATATATATATATATATATATATGGGTATCTTGTACCCCTAATTCTACTATCGAACACTTGTCTATTTTGACCTCTCTTCTCACTTTTTTATTTTTCTAAGGTTGGCGGGCACTTGCCCTTTTTATTTCCTCGTCTCTCTCTTTTTTTAAGAGAACTCATCCTTGTAGAGCAATGAAGCGAATGTGGATGGAGCATTTATTTCACAGGGAAAAACAGGAATAGGAGAATATTTATGTGTTTCTATTCTCTCTCAGATTAGGAGTAGAATGTTTTTGGTGGGTGGATCTGGAGATGGAAATGAGTGGATAAATATGGATGCGTACTTCTGGGATAGAAGCAGCGTGCATGGGTGGAATGTATGTGGATGGGTACTTCTAAGATAGAAGTGGCGTATGTGGGTGGAGTGTACGTGAATCTTGATTCAGACCGCATGACTAGTTCCCGAGGGTCACACAGCTTGACCACACTCAATGCTCATAAGCAATATGTAAATATGTGCGGTTTCCTAATCTAGTAAGCATGTATATATGGCTGTGGTAGGAATTTAAACTCTCGTCATATAGGAACTCATCATGCAGTATTTTTAAAGTTTTCAAAAGATAAAATTCTCCAGAATTCTAGTATCTCTAGGAGTAGATAAATAGCAACTCAAACCTTCCCATATCATATCTGTCAACGACTTAGACTTAGATCAGGTACTCTTCCCACAAGTTCAGGTTTAGAGCAAATTCAAATCATAACAGTTATGCCTAAACTTGAGAGAGAGATCAAATTTGAAAACTAGGTACTTGAAAGGTATTACGGCAGAGCGACTATTCATCATTTCCATATTAAGAGTTTATCATTGGGGTTCATTTTAGCATAACTATTTTATTTTATTCTTTTTTATTTATTAGCAAACTTATAAACTTAGCAAAGACATACATATAAACGGTAAAAAATATTTATTAGGTTCCTATGATTATGCATCTTTTTATTTTTAGCAGAGTATAGGTATCATAAAGACTGATAGGTAGAAATACTTAGCTGAGTATGGGGGTGCTCTCCCCCAAGCTTGATTTTGAAGTAATTTCTTCTGATGTAACTGGGACGTGGGGGTGCTCTCCCCCAAGCTTGATTTTGATGTAATTTCTTTTGATGTAGCTTGCAGGTAGCAAAGGTGTCCTCTGGTTACTGTTCTTCTTTGATCCTTGAATTCTGTGAAAGCTCAAATAGACAACAAAGCTTGTGGAACTGATTAAGTGTTAGTCATAAATCTCTAGCATGGATCATGTCGAGCTTCCTCTAATGGATGATATCATTTAGCAGGATCATAAACTCACTATTTATATTTTTATTTTATAAGAAAAAACTTATTTATTTTATCTTTATGCCACCACAGTGAGTACACTCATGGGTTTTATGCCACGAGTCTATTCACATGGGGCTTAATAGTTTTAAACATTTTTATTTTATTTTATTTAAAAAAATGGTGTAAACATGATTAACTAATTTGGGAAAGTAAATAATTAAGGGAAAAGATAACTACTAAGTTTTACCTCTTGGCACGGCGTTTGGTGGTTTACATCCTCCGAACAGGACTCCTTACGTCCTTAGTTGTCCTAGGGCTCATTAGACGGCGTAGCTGGCGCCTCCGGTTGTGCTTCTTCTTCTGGTATGATTTCTTTTTCTCTCCACACTTGTGTTGGTGCGGTGGCCTCCCTAGGACAAGCTCTCTTTTCTGGATACTTATTAAAATTGAAGGGACGTACCTTTGCTTCTTCCCAAGATTCTCCGCTCTCGTGCCTGGGGTAGTCGTAGAATGATCTTTCATTTCCCAATCTTAGAGTTGGGTGGTGTGTTTGGCCTAGAGAGTGGAGTTGCGTATATTGATTCTTCTTCTTCGGGGTATCTCTCTTCATATCTTGATACTTCTCCTTTATAGTTTGCCCATCCGTCTTTGGTGTTCTGTTTCTTCTGGTTGCGGTAGCGACGTCTTCTTCTCGTTCTATTCTGCTTAGATTCTTCAATAATATAGTTAGCATTAAAGTAACAATCTACCTTCTCAGAGGGGAAGTGTAGGTGCACTTCTCCTGTCCCAATGTAGATGATAGCTTTGGTGGTGCTTAGGAACGGTCTCCCAAGGATGATAGGTGGATCATAATCATCTTCTCCCATATCAACGACTAGGAAGTCTGTAGGGATGAAGTGGTCATCAATCTAGATAGGGACATCTTTTCCTATGCCTTCGATGATGCGGCATGTCTGGTCTGCCATCTAAAGTTGGGTGTATGTTGGATGTAGAGGCATTGTACCATACAGAAACTCGTAGGTCAACTTGGCCATAATGTTGACGCCCGATCCGGTGTCACAGATCACTTTCTGGAAGGAGCATCTGTTGATTGTGCATTCAATGGTTGGGACACCTGGGTCGTCCTTCTTGATCAAATGATGGGATCTGATTTGGTGATCTTAATTATTGTGGAGTGCCGTGACCATCTGTGACAGAACCTCTTAAGATAGGGCCCACTTGTCAGGATTAACCAACTTAATCCCAACAGATGATCCAAACCTTAATTAGTCCGTCAGGTGTCGCCACTTTGCAGCGGGTCATCCATCCTCTTTCCGAACAGGATCACCTCATTACAATCATTACAGGAGTAATACAAAAATTTTATATTACATCAAAGTAGCGGAAATTTAAAGTCATATTACAAACCATAAGTTTCGAAACATAACTTAGTGTCATATGATAAAGATACATCAAACTGCTGATAGAGTATGAACAAACAACCGAGGTACTCTTGCCCAAGAGTCAAGCAAAGACAGTTTATTCTTCATCTTCATCTACACTGACCACGGTCATGCAGCAAGAAGCCACACAAACCGGGTTGTGATCCTCATCTGCAACAGGGGTTAACAAACCCTGAGTATGGGAGTACTCAACAAGACTTATCCGACAAAGGAAAGTATAAGGTGGAAAAAACAGTATGCAAGTCATAGGATTCAAGGTGTGGTTTACAAGAATCAAGTATTTTGCATAAATGAGCATTTATAAAAAGAATTGAAATCATTTATGTTATCCATAAGATTACTCAAGTATCGATCTAGATGTATGATCGATAACAAGGTAATAACCATCCATAAAGGGATCCAACAAGTATCTAGTTAAAGTGTATTACTACGAAGAAGAAAACAGGGTCATGCTTCCATATCCGAGGAACACGACGATTCGAACCGGTTTATCCCAGCTGGGGCTTCCCTATCACACGACATATACAACCGCTTAAAGCACGCATATGACTACCCTTCCCTAGATCCTCCATCCGAGAACAGGGTTCCGCCACCCGAGAGCACAATACACCTCCATCCAGTTCGCTAACTTGGAGGGTACACACTACTCTCGCCATCTCTCCACTCCCAGTGCGGGTTAACCGTCCTTTAGACTGGATTAGCCAGAGTCTAGCTTCCCGGAGTATGTGATAAGTACTCCAAAGTCACAACCCTAGTCATGCATCAACGGACGGTTCCTAATCGACATAGGCGGAAAGAACCCGCTCACCAGAAACCGCTGATGGCTCTCCAACACCGTGTCCGCCCGGTCTCAGATTATTACTTCCAACAACAACATCCCCTTTCTCAGAAAATATAACCATTTGCCGAAGCAATACGCTATGCGTAGGTGACCGGAAATCACCTACTATAAAAGTTCTAAGCATACTAAGCATTTTTGCGAGAACTTTGCATCTTTAAACAAGTGGCAAGGTTAAAGGTACATATAGTACAAGGATAAAGCTATGCATCAAGTAGGAATTTAATAAAGTACCGTAATGCAATAGTATAAACATAAGTGTATTTAAAGCAATCATTTTAAATACAAGGAAATGTTTGAATGCACCGGGGCTTGCCTTGGTTGGAGGGATAAACGAACTTAGGCTCAGATTCAAGAGAGAAAACCTCCTCACTAGAGGTATCCAACCCAACCAACGAATAATCTACACGATATAATGACATGTTTTAGAGGATGCTTGAATAGTAAACATGACGCTCAACACAAACAAACATGTTCTTAAGAGAAGATTAAAACAAATTACACCTTGAGTACAACTTCCCTTCATGAAGGAAAGCAAAACGAGGTTATAAAGCAAATTAATTAAACCTTATTTATCTTGATTATCTAAGTTAATAATTACATCCAAAAGAACTGAGCAAACAACATTACATCAAGCATGTCCAACTTGTGTTTGTCACTGGACAATTGACCATTTGCATCAAATAATCCAAAATCACTCAAAGCCTAAAGTTATTAGGGTTTCTAAACATTTTATAATTAATCTGGGCATTTTTACAGGATTAAAAACATACTCAAAATAGACATGTTATATTTTTATTAAAAACTACACATCACAGAGAGCGTACACAAATTTTTGCAGAATTTAAACATGCATAGATTTAAACATACAAAAATAACAAAAGATATTACTGTGCAAAACAGGAAAAAGGAAAAACCCTTTATAAAACCCACTGACGGCTGGGTCCCGTCCGTCAGTGGCGTAGACGCTCGAGCGGTGCCGACGACCACAAAACACGACGGCGCGTCATCGTCGGTGACCAAACCGAACGGCTACCCCTCGAACCTGCTTCGGCTCGCCGAGCCGAACCCAACGAGGTTCGCGACGACCAAAACAAACCCTAAGAGACGCCTCATCGACGGTGATGGCGGAGATCGGAATTCGTCCGCTCGTACGCCGTCGAGCACAGGCCTCGATCGAAGAAGCTAGGCCTCGATTACGACTCAGGGAACAACCACGAGAAAGACGCCCAACAGAAACGAGGCTAAAACCTACCTAGGAGACCTCATCGACGGCAATGGCGGCGACCCGAGCTCGACCGCACATACGCCGGAGAAAACAGGCCTTGATCAGACCTCGATCAGCTCAACCAACAACTCTAGCAAGCTTAGCGGCCCCCAAACAACGCGAAGCGCGCACGAAACGAACTCAGAGCTAAACGCAACATCCTCATCGACGGCCATGGCGGTTGGTGGGGATCTGCGTGACGTGCGCCGGAGAAAACACGCAGGCGCTCGAGGGCAACTACCCCTCGAACCTGACTCAGGACGACTAGACGAAGCTAGCACAAGACTCAGATCAGAAAAACATCAACTACAACGATCAGATGACGAACACACCACCGTGTCGACCATAAATCGCGGCGGCGCTCGAGGACAGAGCTCTAAGGCTCGATTCAAGGACAAACGAGTAGAGCGGAGAGGTCGATGAGCTCACCCTGGTCACGAAGCGCTAGCAAGCGTGGCCGGAGATGAAGCAGAGACGACTGTCGATGGAGAACGTGCTGGCGGAGACGAAGAACCGAGCGGCAACGAGGATGTTCCCGGAGCTATGGTCCACCATTTGCAAAACGGATAAGCCGACAAGGATCAGTGATGAACAAGGAGCAAGAAACACAAGATGAAAAGACAAAGTGGCTCCTGCGTAGCCCGGTTGAGGACTGACTAGAGCAGCGGCGCTCTCATCGGAGCTGAGGAAGACGGAGCCGCGCTGAACGAATGCAGGCTCGATGGCTTTAACTAACTCACTCCGAGAACGCGCAAGGTCAAAGTGAAGACAATGGCAGTGGATTGAGTGGTTGGAAGTGGCTAACAAGCTCGAGCGAGTTCGTCGATGATGGTGGAGCGCTCGGTGGAGCAAAGCAGAGCGATGGCGTGGCGTGGAAAGGGAGGCAGGAGGACGGTGTCCCTTTTTGAAGACGGCAACGGTTCCGTGATGCCGCCACGCACACGACAAGACGTGAATCAAGGACAGGAGTCGCACGGTGGTGTCGACAGGTGGCCGGACAGGTGTCGGCGTCGAGCTCATCGTCGCCATGCAACTGCTTGATGAAAAGACTGAACTGCCCCTGTGATTATTTTGCAAAATGCTCAAGCTTCCAGGGGTTTTCATGAAAAACTTTGAACACGAAAGATGCTCAAAATTTTATGATCTACAACTTTGCTAAAACAACAATAAGAAAATTCTTTATAGATTTTGAAAATTGTTTTTAGGGTTTAATCCACCCCCTTTGGGAAATTAGGGTTTGGATTCCAATTTAGATTTGAGAATTTGAAAAGATGACCTGCATTCAAACAATTGATCAAACATAAGCAAGTAAACTCCTTTTAGTTCAATGCATATCCAGGTTTTCAAACAAATGAATGATACTTAATGCATATGATGACATGATCAGTTTTTAATTAATTGATTAACACCTGGGGTGTTACAATCCTTCCCCCTTAAAAAAATCTCGTCCCGAGATTTAGGAGTGAAACAAAGTAATGGAAAAAGGAACCGTATCAAGAACCTTTCCTTTTTTCACATCACTCTTATTACAACTATGACCAGGTTTTTACAAAATAGCTTAAACGATAGAAGCATAAAACTCTAGGAAATTCTCTAAAAGAAAATCTTCAGATTCCCAAGTAGCTTCCTCTTCTGAGTGCTGACTCCACTGCACCTTGTAGAACTTGATGGTCTTGCGACGAGTAATTCGATCCTTTTGATCGAGAACCTTTACAGGATACTCAGAGTAGGTCACATCATGTTCTAACTATACTCCTTCAACTTCCACCGTTGTATCTTTAATTTGAAGACACTTCTTCAATTGTGATACGTGAAACACATCATGAACGGCGGAGAGAATGTCAGGCAATTTCAAACGATAAGCCACCTTGCCAATACGTTCTAGAACTGGGAATGGACCGACATAACGAGGTGCTAACTTGCCTTTCACTCCAAAACGAGAGATTCCTTTCATAGGTGTGACTTTCAAATGCACAAGATCTCCCGGTTGATATTGAAGTGGCCTTCTTCTTTTGTCAGCATAGCTCTTTTGCCTTGACTGAGCTATTTCAAGATTGATGCGAATCTACTTAACTTTATCTTCAGCTTCCTTAACTAGGTCAACACCAAAGAACTCGCGTTCCCTGGGTTCTGACCAATTAAGAGGAGTTCTGCAACCACGACCATACAAAGCTTCGAATGGAGACATTTTTATGCTTTGTTGATAACTATTGTTGTAAGAGAACTCTGTCAAAGGTAAGCATTCATCCTACTTCTCTGCAAAGTTAAGAACACAACATCGCAACAAATCTTCAAGAATTTGATTGACTCGTTCAGTCTGACCATCGGTTTGAGGATGATAAGCAGTGCTCTACAAAAGTTTAGTGCCCAAAGATTCATGGAGATGCCTCCAGAAAGCTGAGACAAACTGAGTCCCATGATCAGATATGATGGTCTTAGGAATACCATGAAGACTTACTATTCTTGCCAAAAACAACTTGGCGTAAGCAGCGGCAGTATGTGAAGTCTTGACTGGTAGAAAATGTGCAGATTTGGTAAGTCGATCAACAACGACCCAGATAGAATCATAACCACTCGAGGTTTTTGGTAAACCTACTATGAAATCCATACTGATGTCTTCCCACTTCCAAGATGGAACTGGCAAAGGTTGAAGTTGACCTCCTGGTTTCAAACGCACTGCTTTCACTTTCTGACAAGTGTCACACTTAGCCACATAACCGGCTATCTCAATCTTCATCTTTGTCCACCAAAACTTCCTCTTCAAATCCTGGTACATTTTGTTGCTTCCAGGGTGAATGGACAAACGAGAAGTATGAGCTTCATCAAGAATAGCTTGTCGTAACTCTGGAACTTTAGGTACCACGAGACGGTCCTTGAACCAAAGTACATCAGATTCATCTAACTTAAAACAAGTGGGCATCCCAGATTTCACCTTTGCTTTAAGATGTGCGATGCCTATATTGGTTCGTTGAGCCTCGATAATTTGATCACGAATGTTGGGTTCCACTGATATATTAGCTAGACTGCCATGCTGAACCATAGATATGCCTAGCCTTTCTAACTCATAACAGAGTGTGGAATTTACCGTCTTTAGGCTTAGACAATTGCAACTACCCTTACGACTTAAGGCATCAGCTACAACATTTTCCTTACCTGGATGGTAATGCACTTCAAGATCATAATCTTTGATAAGCTCTAACCACCATCTTTGCCTCATATTCAACTCAGACTGAGTGAATATATACTTCAAACTCTTATGATCAGTATAGATATGACAAAGGTTGCCCAGAAGATAATGCCGCCAAATCTTCAAAGAATGGACAACTACCGCTAACTCCAGATCATGAGTTGGATAATTCTCTTCGTGCTTCTTCAACTGTCTAGAAGCATAAGCAATGACCCTTCCTTCTTGCATCAAGACACACCCAATACAAATACCGGATGCATCACAATATACATCAAAGGGCTTCACAATATTAGGTTGAGCTAATACGGGAGTTGTGGTCATTAACTTCTTTAAAGCATGAAAAGCTTCTTCGCACTTAGCAGACCACATGAACTTGGTCTGGTTCTTCAGTAGACTGGTAATTGGCTTCGAGACTCGAGAAAAGTCTGGAATAAACCGACGATAATAACCAGCCATACCGAGGAAACTTCGGACTTGATGAACTGTCGTTGGTGGCTTCCAATCCAGAATGTCCTTCACTTTACTGGGATCAACTGCCACACCTCCGTTGGACAAAACATGTCCTAGGAATTGCACTTCCTTTAGCCAGAACTCACATTTGCTGAACTTAGCATAAAGCTGGTGCTCTTGCAATCGAGTTAAGACGATTCGGAGATGACGGGCATGTTCCTTTTCATTCTTGGAATAAATAAGAATATCATCTATGAAGACAACAACAAACTTATCTAGCTCCGACATGAACACTGAGTTCATCAGATACATGAAGTACGCCGGTGCATTAGTCAAACCAAACGACATTACCAGATATCCATAAAGCCCATATCTAGTGGTAAACGCCGTCTTTGGGATATCTTCAGGTCGAATCTTGATCTGGTGGTACCCTGATCGCAAGTCGATCTTGGAAAACACCGTAGCTCCAGTGAGTTGATCAAAGAGAAGATCTATTCGCGGTAAGGGATACATGTTCTTGATGGTCACCTCGTTCAAGGGACGATAGTCAACGCACATACAGAGAGTATGATCCTTCTTTACGAAAATTGCAGGACAACCCCATGGCGATGAACTAGGTTGAATGAAACCCTTATCAAGCAACTCGTTTAACTGAGTTTTCAACTCGGCTAGCTCTTTAGGAGGCATCCGATAGGCCCTTCTAGAGATAGGTGCGGTACCAGGCTTTAGCTCTATAGAAAACTCAACATCTCTATCAGGAGGTAAGCTAGGTAAATCATCAGGAAAGACGTCTGGAAACTCACGTACTATTGGAATATCATGTACCCCAACTGCAACTATAGCACAGACTCTTCCTACTTCCCTTTTTGGCACAGAAAGTGGAATCAAG
The DNA here is from genome assembly GCA_022036555.1 of Microstegium vimineum. Lineage (NCBI taxonomy): Eukaryota > Viridiplantae > Streptophyta > Magnoliopsida > Poales > Poaceae > Microstegium > Microstegium vimineum. Next base: position 25,593,170 of record CM039123.1, read on the forward strand.
AGTTGAGATTTACTGTTTGGCACATCTACCTTGATAGTTCTATTTAGCACATCGATCACAGCTTTGTGCTGCTGCAACCAATTCATCCCCAGGATCACATCTAAACCCTGGTTACAAAGCACTACCAAAGTCGTGGGAAAGATATGCCCACCCAGACTCAAAGATACTTGATACACCAATTCTTTAGTTGAGATTCGACCACCAGGTGTTTGCACATGAAAATCTATGTTTAACTCAGACAAAGGAATACTATGCTTGAGCATAAATGACTTATCAAAGAAGGAATGAGATGCACCAGAATCAAAGAGAATAACTGCAGGTTGATTGTTGATAGGAAACATACCCTGCAATACGGGTTCTCCTTCTGGCATCCCTTCACCCCGGGTATGAAACACCCACCCAGTCTTCTGCTCATTCTTGTTCTTCTGAACTCCAGCATTCCCACTCTGCTTCTGCTGCTGTTGATACTCTAGGTTCATCATGTTGTGGAGGTGATGCACCTCCTCATGAAGAGCATTGTTGTACACCTCAAGATTGCCCACATAGTGCCCCAAGTTGTGGTACATCTCAGACAGAAGGTGTTCTCATTCCCAGGCTTCATTCCTTTCTCCCATCGCCTCATACATGAGACCCTCAGCGATAGACACTTCCGTCGCTTTGGCTGCCAGCTGCGCCTGACACGCCTGCAACTCAGCCTCTTTCTCCTCCACCTTGTCCTTCAGGTTGTCAGCACTGCTAGCCAACTCATCCCTGTTTGCCATCAACCAGCCTAGCTCGAGCTCCAAGTGATCGATCTTCGCCTTGTGACGAGCACAACAGCTGGCACCCTGCTGACTGCTCTCACCACAGTCTACACGTGTCGCCAGCCTGTGGCGAGGGACACCCCGAGGTCCGGAAGACTTGCGAGTTGTGCGCTTAGTTCTGGCCATCCTATAGACAAGATTTCAAAGGAGGTAAGTAAGTAACAGGTCAAAATTTTAGTAGCTTAAGAACAAAATTTTAAACCCATCCCAAGTTGTATGATATGATGCATGAAACGTCCCTACGAATACGATAATATTAACATAACATATATATAGGGCATATATATAACCATATTCATACCATCAGCATGATATCCTAAAGTCTACTTTCCTAAACTTGGAAAGAGGGAAAAGATGAGTTAAAGAAATTTTTAGACTCCAATCACATTTTAATTTAAGATCCAAAAACATTTTGAAAACTACGACTGCAAGATTGGTAATAAGACGGGCTTTGATACCAGTTGTGACAGAACCTCTTAAGATAGGGCCCACTTGTCAGGATTAACCAACTTAATCCCAACAGATGATCCAAACCTTAATTAATCCATCAGGTGTCGCCACTTTGCAGCGGGTCATCCACCTCTTTCCGAACAGGATCGCCTCATTACAATCATTACAGAAGTAATACGAATTTTTATATTACATCAAAGTAGCGGAAATTTAAAGTCATATTACAAACCATAAGTTTCGAAACATAACTTAGGATTCAAGGTCTGGTTTACAAGAATCAAGTATTTTGCATAAATGAGCATTTATAAAAAGAATTGAAATCATTTATGTTATCCATAAGATTACTCAAGTATCGATCTAGATGTATGATCGATAACAAGGTAATAACCATCCATAAAGGGATCCAACAAGTACATTGTTAAAGTGTATTACTACGAAGAAGAAAATAGGGTCATGTTTCCATATCCGAGGAACACGACGATTCGAACCGGTTTATCCCAGCTAGGGCTTCCCTATCACACGACATATACAGCCGCTTAAAGCATGCATATGACTACCTTTCCCTGGATCCTCCATCCGAGAACGGGGTTCCGCCACCCGAGAGCACAGTACACCTCCATCCAGTTTGCTAACTTGGAGGGTACACACTACTCTCACCATCTCTCCACTCCCAGTGCGGGTTAACCGTCCTTTAGACTGGATTAGCCAGAGTCCAGCTTCCCGGAGTATGTGATAAGTACTCCAAAGTCACAACCCTAGTCATGCATCAACGGACAGTTCCTAATCGACACATGCAGAAAGAACCCGCTCACCAGACACCCCTGATGGCTCTCCAACACCGTGTCTGCCCGGTCTCAGATTATTACTTCCAACAACAACATCCCCTTTCTCAGAAAACATAACCATTTGCCGAAGCAATACGCTATGTGTAAGTGACCGGAAATCACCTACTATAAAAGTTCTAAGCATACTAAGCATTTTTGCGAGAACTTTGCATCTTAAACAAGTGGCAAGGTTAAGGGTACAAATAGTACAAGGATAAAGCTATGCATCAAGTAGGAATTTAATAAAGTACCGTAATGCAATAGTATAAACATAAGTGTATTTAAAGCAATCATTTTAAATACAAGGAAATGTTTGAATGCACCGGGGCTTGCCTTGGTTGGAGGGATAAACAAACTCGGGCTCAGATTCAAGAGAGAAAACCTCCTCACTAGAGGTATCCAACCCAACCAACGAACAATCTACACGATATAATGGCATGTTTTAGAGGATGCTTGAATAGTAAACATGACGCTCAACACAAACAAACATGTTCTTAAGAGAAGATTAAAACAGATTACACCTTGAGTACAACTTCCCTTCATGAAGGAAAGCAAAACGAGGTTATAAAGCAAATTAATTAAACCTTATTTATCTTGATTATCTAAGTTAATAATTACATCCAAAAGAACTGAGCAAACAACATTACATCAAGCATGTCCAACTTGTGTTTCTCACTGGACAATTGACCATTTGCATCAAATAATCCAAAATCACTCAAAACCTAAAGTTATTAGGGTTTCTAAACATTTTATAATTAATCTGGGCATTTTTATAGGATTAAAAACATACTGAACATAGACATGTTATATTTTTATTAAAAACTACACATCACAGAGAGCGTACACAAATTTTTGTAGAATTTAAACATGCACAGATTTAAACATACAAAAATAACAAAAGATATTACTGTGCAAAACAGGAAAAAGGAAAAACCGTTTATAAAACCCACTGATGGCTGGGTTCCGTCCGTCAGTGGCGTAGACGCTCGAGCGGTGCCGACGACCACAAAACACGGCGGCACGTCGCCGTCGGTAACCAAACAGAACGGCTACCCCTCGAACCTGCTTCGGCTCGCCGAGCCGAACCCAACGAGGTGCGCGACGACCAAAACAAACCCTAAGAGACGCCTCATCGACGGTGATGGCGGAGATTGGAATTCATCAGCTCGTACGCCGTCAAGCACATACCTCGATCGAAGAAGCTAGGCCTCGATAACGACTCAGGGAACAACCACGAGCAAGACGCCCAACAAAAACGAGGCTAAAACCTACCCAGAAGACCTCGTCGACGGCAATGGCGGCGACCCGAGCTCGACCGCACATACGCCGTAGAAAACAGGCCTCGATCAGACCTCGATCAGCTCAACCAACAACTCTAGCAAGCTTAGCGGCCCCCAAACAACGCGAAGCGCACACGAAACGAACTCAGAGCTAAACGCAACATCCTCATCGACGTGCGCCGGAGAAAACACGCACGCGCTCGAGGGCAACTACCCCTCGAACCTGACTCAGGACCACTAGATGAAGCTAGCGCAAGACTCAGATCAGAAAAAGATCAACTACAACGATCAGATGACGAACACACCACCGCGTCGACCATAAACCGCGGCGGCGCTCGAGGACAGAGCTTTAAGGCTCGATTCAAGGACAAACGAGTAGAGCGGAGAGGTCGAGGAGCTCACCCTGGTCACAAAGCGCTAGCAAGCGTGGCCGGAGATGAAGCAGAGATGACTGTCGATGGAGAACATGCTGGCGGAGACGAAGAACCAAGCGGCAACGAAGATATTCCCGGAGCTATGGTCCACCATTTGCAAAACGGATAAGCCGACAAGGATCAGTGATGAACAAGGAGCAAGAAACACAAGATGAAAAGACAAAGTGGCTCCTGCGTAGCCCGGTTGAGGACTGACTAGAGCAGCGGCGCTCTCATCGGAGCTGAGGAAGACGGAGCCGCGCTGAACGAATGCAGGCTCGATGGCTTTAACTAACTCACTCCGAGAACGCGCAAGGTCAAAGCGAAGACAATGGCAGTGGATTGAGTGGTCGGAAGTGGCTAACAAGCTCGAGCGAGTTCGTCGATGATGGTGGAGCGCTCGGCGGAGCAAAGCAGAGCGATGGCGTGGCGTGGAAAGGGAGGCAGAAGTGGACGGTGTCCCGTTTTGAAGACGGCAACGGTTCCGTGATGCCGCCACGCACACGACAAGACGTGAGTCAAGGACAGGAGTCGCACGGTGGTGTCGACAGGTGGCCGGACAGGTGTCGGCGTCGAGCTCATCGTCACCATGCAACTGCTTGATGAAAAGACTGAACTGCCCCTATGACTATTTTGCAAAATGCTCAAGCTTCCAGGGGTTTTCATGAAAAACTTTGAACACAAAAGATGCTCAAAATTTCATGATCTACAACTTTGCTAAAACAACAATAAGCAAATTCTTTATAGATTTTGAAAATTGTTTTTAGGGTTTAATCCACCCCCTTTGGGAAATTAGGGTTTGGATTCCAATTTAGATTTGAGAATTTGAAAAGATGACCTGCATTCAAACAATTGATCAAACATAAGCAAGTAAACTCCTTTTAGTTCAATGCATATCCAGGTTTTCAAACAAATGAATGATACTTAATGCATATGATGACATGATCAGTTTTTAATTAATTGATTAACACCTGGGGTATTACACCATCTTTACTGGTTCTGTCCGTATTTGCTTCTTGTTCTTGTTCTGCTTGTTCTCCTTGTTCCTTTTATTAGTCCTCTTCTTTGGTTCATCTTGAGGTTGTTCATGAGCTTGTATGGTTTTGTTCATGAAGGAGAATGTCTCCTTCCCTTTGATGAAGAAACTGATCTTGGGAGTGCTAGCATAGATGACAGCTCCAGCAGTGTTCAAGAGTGGCCTCCCTAGGATGATGGGTGACCTCTCATCAACACGGTCTCTATCACCATAAAGTCTGCTGGGACATATGAGGTACCAATCCAGACATGGATATCTTTTAATATTCCTCTTGGGTAGCATAATGTCCGATCTACAAGCTACAAACACAGGGTTGTATCTGACAAAGGATAATTAAAGTATTTCTCATAGATTACCCTGGGCATGATATTGATGCTTGAGCCAAAGTCGCAAAGTGCTTCAGGAAAGTCTGTGACGCCAGTGGAGATTGGGATGATGGGTCATCCTGGATCTCCTTTCTTGGTTGGCATAGAGTCGCCACACCACCATTCGGTGGGGTTTGTAACACCCTCGGTGTTAATCACGACCTAAGAAGTGATTAAGCCTAATTATATCAGATCAACCGATAATCAGAGACCCTAGTTTGTACATTGGAAATTATGCTAAGGTATTTATTCTACGTTCCTTATATCTATTTTCCATCTATATGAATTATTGGAGAAGTTTCGTGAACTTTGGAATTGAAACGACACATGGAATGACGACTTTTATAATTAACCGGTTTACTTTATAAAACGGATATAATTATAGGAGCTCAACCAAGTCTTACGACCTTGCCCGAAATACTCTAGTTGAACTCTACAACAAAAGTCGTGCAAGGTTCGTGTTGACCGGAAGCAGAGAAAATGTCCGGAAAATATTCCGAACCCGGATCCGAGCGCAACCGACGACGATTTTGACCGTCGTTGACCGACATTTTGGAGATCTCGCATGTCGACGTGACTTGAAGAAAAGTTGTAGATCGGATCGAGGCGAACAAACTTTGTTCAAAAATCAAGACCCGAATCAGCTCCAAAAATAGAGAAAACAAAGTCCGAAGATCAATCATAATTCGGAAATTCGGTTCCCGGTTTCCACGGAGTTTTCTTTCGTAATTAATATCGTAAAAAGTAATCCGAATCTGTCAAAGTGAGTAAAAGCAAAGGTGCTCTACTCGTCGATACCTTCGCAATGGTGTACTCGGATTCGCAACAAGATGGACGGTTTATAAAGCGAGAAAACGCGACGACAGTGGTAGTTTCGTATTTAGTCGGAACGTGGAGGTGGCAATTCTCGAATTTTCTAATTGGGGAGAAATAAATTGTCGGCCTTCTCTTCTCCCGTACGCTCCCTCTCTCACGCCCGCTCCTTGTTCCTCCAGCACCGGCTCCTCCTCCCTCGCTCTCCCTGCTCCTCTCTGCCGAGCCCGCCCCGCCATGCCGTCGCCCTGCCTCCTCCCTCTCTTTCGCCCCTGCCTCGGCGCCCTGCCGCTGCTACGCGCTGGCGAGCGGCCGTGGCCAGGCCTCGCGCGGGACTGCGCGTGCGCCCGGGCCTGAGCCGAGCGGCGGCTTCCCCGCCATCGGCCGGATGCGCTGCAACCCCTGCCTCAGCTCGCCCCCTGCGCGACGCGCCTCCGGGCTGAGCGGGCCGAGCACCTGCGGGCTCTGCGCGTGCGTCGCCCTGTCCGCGTGATGAGGACATCACCGGCTTAGATATGACCATGTCAACCACTTCTATACCAAAGGTGAAACCATTCTATATGAGGTTTATTATTGTTACATTTGATGAATGGGTGCTACACTATGAAGTGTGTATGTTTTCATTCTCAGAATTGCTGACATGGATCAAGGAAGGGTTAGATTGCATATGGAAAGCATGGATGATCAATGAAGTTGATTGGGGACCAAATCCAAGTGTTCCTAACGTCCTCCACCAGGCCACCACGTCACTTTGGATCCAAGGAAACAAAGAGTCCAAGTCCAACACGTTTTGGAAAGTTCAATTCGGACTGCAGAAGAGTCCAAACTTGCGACGGTTGCCACGACTTCATACGGACTCCGATTGGGACGTTATAGGACTTTTTGGAAAGCTTATCAAATCTACTTTCCAATGGGTCCGGACTCATAACTATATCCTATTAGATGCGTGCGCAGTAGACAATTTCATACCGAGATCTTTTCTGCCAACGGTGCTGCGTCACCCTATTTTGGGCCGATGGCCCGTGTATCAAGTTGAGTCCATTAGGGACTCATCCTAGGGTTGTAGGACGACACTAGGACCCTTGTGGTCGTCCTCCCTCCTCCTTATATCCCCCTAGAGCCGCCACAAACAGATTGGGTTTTGTTTAGATGAAAGTTTAGCTGCTGCTACTTCCTTGTAGACGCGTGTGTCGACTAGACCATCCGTTCTACTTGATTCGGAACCCCACCTTCATGTGTATCACATCTGATCCTTCATCTCTTATTTGCAATTGAGTGCTTGTTCTACTTGTTCTTGCTTGTTCTTCGATTGCTTGCAGGAATAACCCTAGTGGTTTGGTTGGTTGTGATCCGCAAGATCGTGAGCAACCGCTGGATTTGGTGTATCGATCGCTAAGGCGCAGCGTCCTTGGATGGTTGTAGTCGGATCGTGAACGTCTCTCCAGTCAAATCGTAGTTATCTATCTCCACCGAAAGATCGGGACACCCATACACTCATCACCGCGGCTCCCGCACGCCAAGCCGTCGCCTCGCCTGTGCAGGGCTGCTGCGCTGCTGCTGGCCACCGTGGAAGCCGGCGCCCCTCCGCAGCTTGCCGCCCAAGCCTCGACAGCCTCCTCCCCGCACGCAGCCGGCTACAGCTCCGCCTCCCGCCGTCGTTTCCGTCGTTTCTCCCGTGAAAAACTGCAGAAAGGACCTATATACGAATAGAAGCTCTTTACTTATTTCACTTTGCATATATCGCATGACTCAATGATTTACCGATATGTCCTTTAATAGTTTCGGAAAAGTGCAGGGTGCCTGATGCAAATTATTCCCGTAATTATATTTCCTCTGTATGTAGCAGATCTTTGAAAATCCGTATAAAATCATAGAAAAATCACATGGATGCGATTTAGAACTTTTTGGAATCGTCATGAAATTCTCTACGCACTAGATCAATTGCATGTTATGTTTCTATTTGTTTTAATTACGAGAAAAATGCTTTTGTGCTGCATGTTCTAGAAGCTTCATTGTATAGATTAAATATTGGTTGCCATTAAGGAGTGCTCCAAAACACATGAAATAATTATGTTGTGTTCCTTATATGATGAATGATGTTTGGTTAAAGTTTCCGGACTGTTTGTTTAGTGGTTTGTGAGTTATAAAAATAACAAAAGTTGGCTGCATCTATAGTGTTTAGTAAATAAATTTTATCATGTACTAAATTTGGTTTTCTGTTGGTATGGTTTTTGTGTGACATGATTTGAATACCAAAGTTGTAGATAATATTCTTATCGAGCTTGTGTTAAATTTTCGTGGCCATATCCCTAGTAGTTTGGGAGATATGCATTTTCTAAGTTAATATGCAATCTGTCCGACTCTCTGGACAGATCTGGTTATAAGTGCTTTTTGACTAAGTTAATATGTGAATCATGAATTGCTACTGTTTAATGAATTGTGGAAATTTTCATAAGCTTTCCAGATTATCTTGATTCATATTTTTAGGAGTTGTAAATCTTGAGTTATAGCAGTTTTAATGAGGGTTACCAAATCTGTCCCTGTTTTGGACAGAGGTGCCTTCTTTATTTAATCCGAGTTGCTTAACTATTAAATCATCTTTTCATGTTTATAAGAAAGTTGTAGACAACTTAATTAGCCTTCCAAATATATAAGAATCATGTTTGTTGGATTAGTATAACTCAAGTTATGACTCAAATCGTGATTGTTGTGTTGTTGTCCCGAACTTGCGTATATAAGTTAGTTATCTTAACTTGTTCCTACTAGTTAAAAATGCTAAGTAAATTGGTTGGATGAATGCTTGACATGATTTGACTTGAAATGAATAGTATACCATGCTCTATGTGTTTTTTATCTTCTATGTTAAGTTGGATGATAATTAGCTAAATAGTTATAAGCGATTAGGTATGTGATGTTAGTGTGCTTCTATCTCCTATGCAATGCTCGAGTGATAACTAGTTGAATAACTTTAAGCGTGTATGTATGTGTTGCATGATATTGTGCATGTATTGAATGGTTAGATTTATGTTTTGTGTTACCATTTCTCAGCACATGCACATTCATCGGCATTTCATTTAGGTATGATAAGTACATACGAGAAGGATGTGACGCTTGGAGCTAACCCGAAGGTGGTGTTGATGGACGAAGACCGCAGAGGGAAGTGTCTTCAATGGTGCTCGTCAAGCGAGTGACCTCTAACGAACACTGACATAGTGTTGATCCCAGGCAAGCCCCGTAGCATTCTAACTCCCAACTTTATGATATCAATTTACTATGTTATACTTTGTTGTTGCATTAAGTATAGGAGTTGTGTGAACCTATTTGATGCATATCACCCTCCTTGTTATTGATATCCCTATATCCTTATTAACCTGATAGTTTAGTAAAAGATAGATGCTTAGCACTGCTAAATTAATATGGAACATCAGTGACCCAATGTTACGTAATGCCCTACGTGGCACACCGATGGGTTGAATGATATCATGAAATGGAAAGGCAACCGGGAAGGTTGGAAAACTGTCCGTGCGTCTGATACCGACAACATCTAGCTGAGCTGCGAGCCCTAGGCCGGTACCTTGTGTATGTGTCTACCTTTTTGGCGGGCCGATCGGGTGGTGTCCCTCTTGTCATGTTGAACGCATGCCTCAACCCTTAGCGGGCAAGATAACTCGTTCAAGCCGTGAAACCTACCTACTGGCTGAGCCAAGAACGAAGCAAATCGCAAGCCGGTGTGGGGTGGCGAGGACGCGGAGTGTAAGGCCGAGGCCAGCTAGCTGATCCCTAGGCTGGATGTACGGGGTGCCGGGCGGTCCTCGGGCTTGTTGCGTATGATTCTGAATCGATCTTGGTTTGAAAGGTAGACTAGGCGACTGCCGCGTCCCATGGTCCAGGGACTGCGAGGTTTGGGTGAGGAATAAACCCTCCAGCTGGATAGGAATTCGATTTGAATCGCGGTTCCTCCCCGTTAGTGAGAACTTGACAATTGCTACACTAGCGTGGGAACAAATAATCTACTTGAACGGTTACGATGAAAATGATAGGATGGACCAGAAGGGTGAACTGGTTATCCTTGCATGTTAATCAAGTGTGTTGCTTAGTATAGGTGCTAATTTAGATATCAGGTAATGATTACTAAAATATGGTATAAATCCAATTAAGTACTTACAAGTTACATTAATGCTTTTATGCAAAAGAGAGTCCAAGCTATTCCACCATAAAGCCTGCATAATCTTTGGTGTCCTTTATTTCTGGTTTATGACGGGTAAATCTAGCTGAGTACATTCAAGTACTCAGGGTTTATCCCACCTTGTTGCAGGTGAAGGTCTCATGCTGCTGAAGGTGTGGCTAACAATCGTTTCAAAGCTATATTGTTTTATAAAAAGGTTTTTGAACCCAGACTTGTATTATTATTTGTAAACTCAAATGTGATTTTATTCCGCTACAAACTCTGAGCTTAGTGATTTGTATTTACTTAATCTTGCGATTCTCGAGTGTGACGTTAATTGACCGAGATCTTTCGGGACACTCGGCGGACTACCAGAATTATGAAAGCCTAAGGACGAAGGTTCTCGTGGTGGCGATGATTTTTGGACTTAAGTTTTTGTAATTTGGGCGGTTCTGTTATAGGGTTGTTCCAATAGGCACCTGCATCAAATATTTCTACAAAATTTGCAGATTCTAATCCTTCCGGTTGTGATGGAATATCGGGGTTAGTGGTAGGAACAGGAGCAGCTATTTGGGTTAGCTGAGATTCAATCATTTTATTAAAGCTAATTTGAGTCTTGAAGGCAACAGAAAAATTATCCATTCTATTATTTATGGTTTCTAGTATTTTATCATTGGATGCTAATTTCTTAGACATGTTATCCCTTAACTTTCCTTGGTTAGCTACTAACTCTCTCAAAGGTGGAAAACTAGGATTATTATAAGAATTATTACCTTGATAATTACCTAAGTAGTTACCTGAGTAGTTAGGCCTTTGTGGTTGTTGATTCCAACCTTGATTTTGCTGAGGACAGTTGTAGTTGTTGTTGTTGATGTAGTTCACATCCTCTTGCAATTCTGGATAACGGTTGCCTGAGTGTCCAGTGTTTCCACACTCTTCACAGGTCATGTGAGAGTCATGAATGTGCATAACTTCTTTCTTCTCTCCAGCTTTCTCATCGAGCCTCTTCATGAGCAAGTCTAGCTTTGCAGACAGCATGTCTACCTCCTTGAGTTGGTGCATACCTCCACTTTTCTTGCGAGTTTGAGTTCTTTCTTCATTCCAACCTTGGTTGGATGCCATCTTCTCCACAAGAGCTATGACTTGTGGTATTGTAAGTGATAGGAATGCTCCTCCGGCATCAGCATCCAAGATTTCACGAGTGCTGTTGCTGAGCCCATGATAAAATGTCTGCATAAGTAGCCAATTCTCCATTCCATGATGGGGACATTCTAGGATGTAGTCTTGGAAGTGCTCCCATGCTTCTGGAACAGACTCGTCATGTTGTTGCTGAAAACTTAAAATCTTCCCACGGAGAGCATTGGTCTTTCCCATGGGAAAGAACTTTGCTAGAAAATTGGTGGAACATAGTGCCCACGTGATGTTCTTCTCCTTGGTTGCATAGAACCACTGCTTCGCTCTTCCAAGAGTGGGAATGGGAAAAGGCAAAGTAGTATGGTGTCTCTGGGAATATCCTTGATAGTGAATGTGCTGCAAATCTCCAGGAAGTGTTGGAGATGAGCACTAGCATCCTCATGTGCTTTCCCACAGAACTGGTTTGCTTGCACTATGTTGATGAGTGCAGGTTTGAGCTCAAATGACCGATCAATATTCGCAGCAGGTCCAGTGCGGATGTTGTCCGTGGTGGGGGCTGAGAACTCACGGATTGACTTGTCTGCCATGGCTTCGAACTCTGATGTCAAGTCTCGAATGATGTTTTGATGATCTTCTTGATTGGGTGAAGCTTCAAGCTGAGATGTTAATGATGATGATTCTGTTACTTTCTTGAGCTTGGCTTTTGTCCTTCTGATTAATGCTTCGGGATTTTCAACAAAATTGTCTGGAAGATCAAACCTATTCATACATTACCCTGCATAAAATGATAGGAAAAATAGGCAAAGATCAAGGGTAAGGCTGTATGAGCAGAGAATTGATGTTTCCTCAATCTCATTAGTGATGCAAGTGATAACTCATTTATTCCTTTTGATAGCTAATCAACCTTCCCCGGCAACGGCGCCAAAAATGCTTGTTGACATTTCTAACGTCGTTACCAAAAGTAGATTAATTTCTATCCCCGGCAATGGCGCCAAAAATGCTTGTTGACATCTCTTATGACACTTAAGCCAGGTTGTCATCCCCAGCATGACAAAGAGATGTGGTATTGAAATATGCAATCGCTCTAAGTAAATATAAATGTGTTTCTGCAAGCGCATAGATAATACCGATATAGCATTTTAACCAAGAGTATTCCAGGTATCGTTATTTATATTTTTACCACTAGGAAGGGATACTAAGGAATAAATGAGGAATGAGTAATGAGTATCACTGCATGTGTAATGGAGAGTTTTCATCTATAGTGACAAAAGATAAATATTGATCAGCATATATGTAGCCACATAAGATAATCATAAGCACCTCAACAGATATTCTAGCAAGTCATTAGCATGGAATTAGGACGAACTATAAGAATATTCCCTAAGTCATTCTTAACTATACAGTCTAGCATACTATGATTAGTGCAATTATACTTAGCAATCATGGTGAGATAAGAGATATTCATGTATAGTGAGTATTACTAAGGAAGATGAGAAACATAGCAATCACTTCCCCGTAATAAACTGCTCTGCCTGCCCTACAAACGGGAGGAGGACTACAAAGGACTCAACAGGACTGTCACTCCCGCGAACTACCTCATGATCTAGAATGAAGGGTACAATCATAGATAAATATGGTCTAGGCACCATGCCTACACAATATCTATCATTTACCCATAGCGCTGATGGATAAAGGCTATACGATCCTAAACATGGATATGATTCAGATCTAACTACACCAAGCATATAATCATAATAAACTAAGAACAATATAATTGAGTACATAATCAAATAGAGTAAAGTCATAAACAATATAATGAAGTAGAGCAAAGTCATATTCATAATATTGAAGAACAAATGATGAACAAGGAAGAACTAGAGAGAGAATTACCCATAATCCTCTTGACAGATCTAGAAACCAATCGAAGATTGACTCCTTCTAGTTCTAATCCTATATAGCTATGCTAAACTAGAGATCTAGTTGATGTGGTGGCTCTAGGGCTTGATCAGGGACCTCTCCTTCTGAGATGGATCTTGGATAATGAATTAGGGTTTTAAAGGGCTCTCTCCTCAGGGTTAAGGGGCCTTCCTTATATAGCCTCCTCAAATGAACGCCGGTCGTCGGATCAAACCGACCTTAATGGAGGGCTTAGATGCAACCTCAAAGGCGGTGGAGAGAGGGTCCACAAGGCAGACCCTGAATGGCCCTTGCCCTAGGGTGGCCACCCCAGGGTGTAGGGCGGCTTCCCCAGGGTGTAGGTCGGGCGCCCTGCCCCTGGGCCTGCTCGGCCTCTCGTTTCTTCCCGCACCTTCTTGACCCTTCTAGATTGTTCTTTTTCCCGCGGATGATAATTATCTCTATGTAAACCATACATGTGGGGTTTGTTGGCACAAATTATGATGCACTTTTTCATAACCAAAACAATGCCACCAACCTTAGGATCAAGGATAAACCAACACATCATGAGCATATTTTATTAAATAACCAGTTCCACATGTCCATGAGTGTTTGAATGCAGGAATGAGTAAATGGAGCAAAGGGGAGCCAGTGGGGCCCACATAGGGGGTCGGCTGACCACCCTATGGGCCCACTATCTCTCCTCTCTCGGCCATGATCCTAGAGAAGCACTCCAGAGTGATTTCCAACCCTTGGATCACTCTGTGCTTTCTCTCAACGGCTCACTTGCATAGCACGTGGATCCATGGGGCCACACCAACGAGATAAACGTGACAACCACCTCAGAACCAAGGACCAACCTCAACGACAAGTGGGACTAGCACCTAGGAGACCGAGGTGGGCCAGAGCCCCCAAGGGGGGTCGGCCGACCCCCATCTAGGCCCACCAGGGGCCCATTTGGTCCCTGACCAGTGGGACCACCTCCAGAAGGCCCGAGGAGGGCCCACCTGCCATAGGGGTGGTCGGCCGACCACCCCCTTGGTCGGTTTGGGTGCTGCCAACTGCCTTACCTACTCCCACATGTGGAAGATCACCACCATCCAACCTTGGTCGGTTCAAGGGTCGGTTGGATCCAAGGGTGGAGGATGGAAGGCCCTAGATCGCTGACGTGGCGATGGAGTAGGCTCTACTCCACCCCCACTATAAATAGAGGGTCACCCCCCTCTCTACACATGGTGAGAAGCCTACAAGCTCTATTCCTTAGATTGTTCTAGTAGTTTAGTCTAGAGTGGGAGTTAGAGTAGAGTCGAGCTGTGCTCGGGATTTCCGGAGTCGTCTTCTGGAAAGTCTGGTATAGCTATTGTATCTTTCCTTCTTTGTAAGACTTTACCTTTATCAATATATTATCTTTTCTCTCTACTTTACTTAGTATTTACTTTGATCATTACTATACTATATATAGTATTGTTATATGCTTTTGCTCTTTAATAGCCTTTACATTCATAGTCTGTGATCCTTGTGGCCTTTCCCGTATGCGATCATTGCCTATCATAGGGTGCTTTGACAATAGATCATAGTCAAAGTAATAAGTTGTGTGTAAGCGTGGTGCTTATACATCATCTTATCCTTTGTTACCGCTTGTTGCATGGATTGTTTGTGGTAGCTAGCAAGAGAGTGATAGCCTTGTCTAGTCTTTGTATTCCACCATGTGTTCTTAGGCAAGTTCTTAAAAGGTAAGGCCCTCGTAAGAAGAGGGCGCGGTCCGGTAGGAGTTTTGTCCTCCTACTGATCTATCCCCTCGCCTAGCATACTTGTATTGAGGAGGCAAACTATAGTGTTTAGACTAGTTAATTAGCTAAGTATATTGAAGTAGAGTGAATTACGCAGGAGTCCCTTTACTCTCTCGTTGTCCTCCCACCTAGCTATTCTATCTAGTCCGTTCTAATTACCATTTACCTTGGCTTATTCATTCATCAACCCTTCCTATCATATATCGTTTACCCCCCTATACTAGTTGGTACTAAGTTGAGGTGCTCTCTAGGATATCTATCTAATTATCATTTCTAGCCCAGCTTTCCCTTGGGAGAATATAAATTACAATACCTTAGAATACTCCTAGGTGAAGTGCTACAACGGTATAATCTGTGCGCTTGCGGATTTATCCAATAGTTATAAGAAATACCAACAAGCATTTCTGGCACCGTTGCCGGGGAAAGCTTAGCCTAGAAATTTTGATTAAATTGAATCCAGAGATTCTCGTTAACTTAGCTATCAATTAGTCATAGGGGCTTACCCCTGTCTGCGTCTTCCTTTCTTGTGAAGCTAGACAGTTTATGAGCGGTTTCCAACTATCGGGAAACTACCTAGAAGATCCCGAGCAGCTGTTGAGGAGAACTAGACCTCGTCAAGTTCCCCCTCAGAGGATCATCTCGACTCTGAATCCGTTCGAGGAAGGAGGCTCTACACCACCACTCAAGGAAGCTATGGCCCAGAAGGCGAGCTCTGACTTCTTGGCTCCGTTAGCTATCCACGTAGGTCAGGGTCCCAAGGTCAACTTCGAGGATGCCACCTTCGAGCTGAAGCCCGCCTTGATCCACATGGTGCAGACCAACCCATTTTGCGGGAAGCCCCATGAGGATGCCAATGCTCATCTCCAGCACTTCAAGGAGTTATGTGGCACATTCACTATCAAGGGACTGGCGCCTGACGCCATTCGCCTTCGTCTTTTCCCATTCTCGTTATTGGGAAAGGCGAAGCAATGGTTCTACGCCCACAAAGAAGAATCCACTACATGGGAGAGGTGTGCTAATGCATTACTCAAGAAGTTCTTCCTGACGGGCAAAACCAATGCTCTTTGTGGGAAGATCTCAAGCTTCCAACAACAGTCTGGTGAGACGATTCCCGAAGCATGGGAGCATCTCCAGGAGTACATTCGTGCCTGTCCCCATCATGGGATAGACGACTGGCTCCTGATTCAAGGATTTTACCACGGGCTCACTAGCATGGCCCATAGTCATCTTGATGCTGCCGCTGGAGGGGCATTTCTCCAACACACAGTGAGAAATGCCAAGGACCTCATCGAGAAGATGGTAAGAAAAGGAGGTGCACACCCCACGGTCTCCATCTCCAGAGCCATCATGTGCACCCGAGGAATGAACAAGAAGGAGAGTCCTACTCCAAGGACTTAAAATCAAGGAGCCTTCCCCGAAAGGTAAGTCGGTAGTTATCTTTTATTGCCCTTCTTACATTTATTTTAATTATTTAATTTCTATCATGGTTAAATTCAGTAAAATAAAAGTTAGATTAAACATTTAGTCTAATTCGGCCGACCACCCTATGCACCCTACCCTGGCTTATTTAATTAAACATGCTTTATGAGCATTATAAAAGAAAAAGAAAAAATGGAGGCCTAGGGGGGTCGGCCGACCACCCTAGGTGACCCATGTTCATCCATCTTTCTTCCCCATCATCCTCTGTCCAAGAATCTCATGATTTGAGTAGTGAGACCTTCAAAAATCAGATTTATCTTTAGGGGACATCTCTTTTATCTTGTCATGCTTTAAAGTACATCAATCACTTTTGGTTAAAGCATGACACATCCTTGTCTCCCACTACTCCTTGTCCAAAGTGGGGAATCATGACACCTATCACTTTCACTTTGTCATGCTTTGAAAAAGAAAACATATCAATCACTTTTGATCAAAGCATGACATACCTTTGTCCCCCACTACTCTTTGTTTAAAGAGGAGAATCTTGACCACTTTAGCTCAGCCTTTGATCACATCATATAGCATCTTTCACCTTTCACCAAGCACTAGAAAAAGCATGAGTGGAATCCCCACTTTAGGGGTCGGCCGACCACCCTATGGTCACCTCCTCTCTCTCTTTGCTTTGTGTAAGGCATCTACTAAAGATAGTGATCATGGCATCCAAGGGCATGCCCAAGGGGTGGTTGGCCGACCACCCCATGGTGCCTCCTTGGTGCCATTCCTTCCCCATATAAAACCCCATGCAAGGAGAGCTCAATCCCTCACACCTCGACCAGAATCCAGTTCTAGTTCAAGCCTCTCCTTGCCTTGCTCTCTCCTCTCTTCATTCAAGAGAAGTTCTTAGCTTTCAAGAGAAGTAGTGATGCCCTCACTACTCCACAAGAAGATCTCTTGTCTTCATCAAGCTTCTCTTAGCTCAAGCTTATCCCCGCAAGACAAAACTAGGAAACTCTCTCCACATACAACCTTGTCCTAGTCTTGCCTCTTCCTCTCTAAAGATGAAGAACCCATTGACATCCGCATTCAAGAAAATGAAGCAAGCTCTAGGTGGGAGCTCATCTCATCACTCCCACCAAGATACTTCCCAAGGAAGAAGAAGGGGAGGTTCTGCCCGATACACTTGGGAGAACCTCCAAACCAAAGAACACCCTCAGGAGGAAGAAGTGCCGATGGAGGTACCTCATATCGGGGCATTCATGGTACCCTCGATGAGGACCTATGACCAACAAAGTGGTCTCTGGTTCGACCAACTAGAGTACCAAAGATATCTCTCTCTTTGGGATCGATCTTTTGAGCACACAAGGATATTGGATCTGAGTCTTCTCTCCAACGCAGGTATGACCACCGAGTTCGACACTATCTTTTCCACTCTTGGCTGGTCTGGCTTTTGGCAGGTAGAAGAGTTTGGAATTGAGTTGCTCACCTTATAATTTTTATGCTCTCTCCAAGTCTCTAATGTTAGAATTTCTTTTCACCTGTTTAATCAAAGCTATAGTTTAACTTGGAGACATCTAAGTGTTGCTCTTGGCTTTGATGATTCATGCTTGCTAGATTTCGACCTTGTCATGCGTAGATTTAATAAGAGGAAATTTTTTATGTCTATCTCTGCTTTAAAAGATTGCTCAAATCCTAAACCTGAGGAAATTCATAATCCAACCCTTCGCTTCATGCATCTTTGGATGAAAATGACTTTGTTTCCTGGAAGTAATACTAGCTTGATAAGTGACATAGAATTAAAATTGCTTTATGCCATGGTAAACAAAATTCAAATCTCTCCTGTAAAATGCTTAGTGGATTTTTGGCAAAGTTCAATTGAGAGTGATGGATCTATTCAATTCACAACTTTAGTTACTCGTCTTGCCGAATCCATGAACCTGCTAAATGGCACTCAACCCTTTGTCTACATCTCTGCTCCTATAGCTGTAATCTCAGAAGAATATCTTACAACTATTCAAATGTTAAAAAGAGATGCCAATGGTGATCATAAAATGATCTATAGTAGCCATACAATTGAGGTGCCTCTTCCAAATAGGCAACTTCAGTTGTATGAGACTTGTAAGCTGACCCTTGGTTTAGATCAAGGAATTAGACAAAGAGGTTTTGCAGGTTCAGACAGGAGAGCTCAGGAGGGGCTATACATTGTTTATCTTGAGCAAGGTGGTCCTTCCCGAGAAGCTTTTGACGAGGAGGAAGATTATGCATCTTCCGATCCCATGCAAACTTCTAGTGGCATGCCTCCTCGACCATCACGACCGCAAAGGGCACGAGCATCCTTCTCGTCCACACGAGAAAGGGAGCATCGTGAATTGCGGAAACAATTTGATCATCTCACCAATACCTTTGGTGAGCTGTGTGTTGAGCACGGTGAGACAGCACGCATTGTCCAGCAAACTGCCGAAGATATCCAAGCAATGCAAGAAGAACAATATCGGCAGTGGGACTTATGGTGGCAACTACATCCATATCCGCCGCATTATTGAGCAAAGGACAAGCTTGGGGGAGGTTCCCTCCCCAACCTCCCCCACTAAGGTAAGTTTTTAATTTCAGCATTTATATTTATGCACTTCCTTGCTTATCCTTCATTTGCATCTAAAAAAATCTGCATATGACAAAAAGAATAAAAAGACTTTCTCTACTCCACTCTCACATGTTCCTTGAAAATATCTCCTATGGAAATGATGAATAGTTGCTCTGCTAAATGTTTCTTTAGTATTTAGTTTACAACTTGGTATTTCTCTAAGTATGGATTACTTGGCTTAAAAGAAACCATCATGAACCTGAAATTTTTGTGGGTTGCAAATGTTGTAACTAAGTCTAAGTTGTTGTGAGACATGATATGACAAGATAAGAGCTGCTATAATATTGTTCTAAGCAAGAATGACTATCAGAGTTTTATTTATTAAAATGATAAAAACACTTCTTGTTCCTCAATGGTGAAAATTCCTACCAAAGCCATACATGTTCTTTCATGATATAAGCTTTCTACATAAGCTGCTTTCTTTGTGTTGAGTTTGGTCAAGTTTTGTGACCCTTGCTGAGAGATTTATCATGCTCCCAAGATCAAGATCACGTACACGCCACATATACATGTTGCTTCTGTGATCCTTGTTATATTCTTTTGCTCTTTAATAGCATTTACATTCATAGTCTGTGATCCTTGTGGCCTTTCCCGTATGCGATCGTTGCCTGTCATAGGGTGCTTTGACTATAGATCATAGTCAAAGTAATAAGTTGTGTGTAAGCGTAGTGCTTATACATCATCTTATCCTTTGTTACCGCTTGTTGCACGGATTGTTTGTGGTAACTAGCAAGAGAGTGATAGCCTTGTCTAGTCTTTGTATTCCACCACGTTTTCTTAGGCAAGTTCTTAAAAGGTAAGGCCCTCGTAAGAAGAGGGCGCGGTCCGGTAGGAGTTTTGTCCTCCTACTGATCTATCCCCTCGCCTAGCATACTTGTATTGAGGAGGCAAACTATAGTGTTTAGACTAGTTAATTGGCTAAGTATATTGAAGTAGAGTGAATTACACAGGAGTCCCTTTACTCTCTTGTTGTCCTCCCACCTAGCTATTCTATCTAGTCCGTTCTAAGTATAATTTACCTTGGCTTATTCATTCATCAACCCTTCCTATCATATATTGTTTACCCCCCTATACTAGTTGGTACTAAGTTGAGGTGCTCTCTAGGATCTCTATCTAATTATCATTTCTAGCCCAGCTTTCCCTTGGGAAAATATAAATTACGATACCTTCAATGGTATAATCTGTGCGCTTGCGGATTTATCTAATAGTCATAAGAAATACCA
The DNA here is from genome assembly GCA_022036555.1 of Microstegium vimineum. NCBI lineage: Eukaryota > Viridiplantae > Streptophyta > Magnoliopsida > Poales > Poaceae > Microstegium > Microstegium vimineum. The sequence continues at coordinate 25,613,419 of CM039123.1, forward strand.
ATAGGCCTTTCCTCCATATTCCCTGATATCCCCCTGTAGAAATAGACATTTACCAAAACTCATGGAATTCTGTCAGTATAAACCCTATTTCTAGGTGTTGGTTTCATATAGATCCTTTTCCTTGTTTAGTTGACGGTTGGATTTGGTATTTAAGGACCGTCAACACGCGTGGGGCCGCGCGGTGGAGGCACGGCGGCGGGGGGGATAGCTTGTAACGCCCTAAAGTCCAAATAGCTCAGATCCACTCTACATGGTGAGAGAACCACACCCACCACCATCCCACTTAAGCTTTCGTCCTCTCTTCGCTTAAAAGGATTAACCCGGGGATGATGGGATGGACTCTAGAAGCCTTATATGTTAGTCTATCCCACCCTAAACAACCAAGGTGGGACTAAACCCTCCACAATATCTCATTAACACACATGGGCCACCACGGGCCAAACCGGTCAGATGTGACCCGGCTAAGCGTGCGCGGTGGAGGCGGTGCGCGGGTCGACGACGACAGCCGGCGGCAGTGGCGCACGCAGACGAGTAGGGCGGCATAGGAAGGGGTGGTCGGGCGCGGGGGCGGTGGCGCAGGCGGGCGTAGGTGATGGCGTAGGTTGGCCGGCACAGATGACGGTGGTGAGGAGGCGCAGAGGCCGGCGCTGGCACAGGATGGCGCGCGGCGGCGATGGAGATCGAGAAGCTCAGTGCCGAACGGTTGAAGGAAGGGTGGAGAGAGGAAGAGGCTAGCCTTAGCTTATATAGGAAGCCACCTTTAGCCCCCGGTTGGTATTACCAACCGCGGCTAAAGGTCCTTTAGCCCTGGTTGGTAATACGAACCGCGGCTAAAGGTCTATTTAGGCGCCAAACGAAATTTCAGTGGGCTCTTTTATATGTTTTGGTATTGTATATAGTTTAATATATGAACAAATTGTTCTAGTTCTTGTTAATTTCATAATAAATTAAATAGATGGCACAATTTTTTTAAAAAATAACCATTGAATTTCCTTTTGCTTTATTATACACTAGAAAAATGTATAACATAAAATCATTTACCTTTTTTATAATATCAAATATAAATGTAACTAAGCATTAGTATTTGGTTAATGCAAAAGTATATTGTTGAATTAAAAAAATAAAAATGCTTGGTTACGAACAGGAAATTAGTTTTTGCATTATTTTAACGTTAATCTTTTCGTTTTTGACCATTCATTGTCCAATTATGCGACAAATAAGTTTACCCTTAAATAGGAAATTGTTAATGAGACACTAAATGACCCTATATGAAAAACTTTTGAATACAAAGGTTTTATAACTCATCAAGATATATCTCACATAGTGTTTATGAATCTTTATGAGAGACTTGTCATTTTAGAACTAAACTTTTTCAACACTTGGTCAAATAGAAAAAATGACCAATATAGAAAATATAGATCTTGATTATTTGACCAAACTTGTACAAAGAAGTATTAGTAAACATCACTGCATCTAGGGTTTACACATTACTACAAAAGAAGTATTAGTAAACATTAGTCACTAAATGCAAAATTGACCAAATACAAATGTAGATCTTCATTTATTTGACCAAACATAGAAAAAATGACTAATACACATGTCACTTGACATCACTGCTAAGCTAACTACATCAAGCGGGCACAGTAGTGAACTTCTTCTTGACATATGTCCCTTGGTTATGATCATGTCGTAACCATGGAGCGTCCTCGGCATTTAGAAGGATGCTTGGGTCTTTGGTCACACTGAATGGCGCAATTCGGTCATCCCTTTTGTAAAGTTCTGACATGTCTGAGTTGTCCTCAATTCCCAAAATGTTTCTTTTCCCTGAAAGAACTATGTGACACTTGGGCTCATTGATGCTTGATTTGTCATCGTTTTTTCCTTTCTTTGGTTTTGTAGACATGTTTTTTACATAGAACACCTGATTCACATCAACAGCAAGGACGAATGGTTCGTCTTTGTACCCAATAGTGTCGAGGTCCACTATTGTCATCTCAGAATCCTTGTCAATTGTTACCCCGGCTCCGGTCATCTTCACCCATTGGCAGTTAAACAAACGGACTTTAAAATTAGATGCACAGTCTAGTTCCCAAATCTCAATTATGCAGCCACAATATGTTTGCCTATTCCCATTTTGGTCAATAGCATCTATGCGGACACCACTGTTTTGGTTGGTGCTCCTTTTATCTTGGGCTACAGTGTAAAATGTATTTCCATTTATCTCGTACCCTTTCTACATGAGGAACCATGATGGTTGTCTAGCCAACAAATACAGTTGCTCATCAATACTGTCATCACCCTGACATTCTTTTCGCAACCAACCACCGAAAGTTTTCATGTGTTCACGCATAATCCAAGCTTCATTCTTCCCTAAAAACTGGGATCGTAGGAACTTCTTGTGTACCTCGACATACGGCTCCACCACGGAGGAGTTTTGAAGAACTGTGTAGTGTGCTTTGTTGAAATAATCATCCCCCGTACCGATATATGTTTTCTTCCCTAGTGTTCCTTTCCCACTAAGTCTCCCCACGTGTCTTGATTCAGGAATACCAATCGGGTCAAGGTCGGGAATATAGTCAACACATAACTCAATGACCTCCTCTGTCCCGTAGCCCTTGGTGATGCTTCCTTCTGGGCGAGCACGTTGGTGAACAAATTTTTTCAGGACAACCATGAACCTTTCAAAGGGGAACATGTTGTGTAGGAACATAGGACCAAGAATACTAATCTCCTTGACCGGGTGAACTAGGAGGTGTTCCATGATATTAAAGAAGGATGGAGGGAAAACCAACTCAAAGCTGACAAGGCACTGAACCACATGATTCTGTAGAGTAGTTAGTTCTATTGGATCGATTGCCTTCTGAGAAATTGCATTGAGGAATGCACATAGCTTCACAGTGGCTAGACATATATGTGGAGGTAGAATTCCTCTTAACGCAACCGGAAGCAATTGCGTCATAAGCACATGGCAGTCATGAGACTTTAAGTTTAGGAATTTCTTCTCTGACACATTTATTATATTCTTTATATTGGAGGAAAATCCAGATGGGACCTTGATGCTGCTTAGACATTCAAACATGCTTTCCTTCTCTCCTTTGCTAAGAGTGTAGTTAGCAGGCTTTAAATAATGGCGTCCATCTTCTGTCTTCTCTGGATGCAGGTTGTCTCGTTCTTTCATGTCTTGCAAGTCCTGTTGTGCTTCAAGTGTATCTTTGGCTTTTCCATACACACCCATGAATCCTAGCAGGTTCACACAAAGATTCTTTGTCAAGTGCATCACGTCGATCGCGTGACGGACCTCTAGGACATGCCAATAGGGGAGCTCCCAAAATATGGACTTCTTCTTCCACATGGGTGCGTGTCCATCAGCATCTTTTGGAACTGGTAGGGCCCCTTGTCACTTTCCAAAGACTACTTGCACATCCTTGACCATATCAAGTACATCCTCTCCAGTTCTGTTGTGAAGCTTGGTTCGTTTCACTTCTTCTTTATAATGCTTGCCTTTCATTCTGGCTTGGTGATTCTTAGGAAGAAAACGACGATGGCCAAGGTACACGACCTTTTGACATTTTTTTAGATATACACAGTCAAGGTCATCAAAACAGTGTGTTCATGCATTATATCCCTTGTTTGTCTATCATGAAAGATTATTTAGGGCAGGCCAATCCTTGATTGTTACGTACAACAATGCTCGCAGGCCGAAGTGTTCCTGTTTGTACTCATCCCACACATGTACACCTGGTTTGCTCCATAAAAGGAGGAGTTCCTCAACTAAGAGCCTCAGGAAGACATCGATGTTGTTGCTAGGTTGCCTCGGGCCTTGGATCAGCACCAGCATCATAATGAACTTCCGCTTCATGCATAACTATGGAGGAAGGTTGTAGATATATAGAGTAACAGGCTAAGTGCTATGACTACTGCTCTGCTCCCCAAAAGGATTCATACCATCCGTGCTCAAACCGAACCTTATGTTTCTTGCGTCTTCTGCAAACTCTGGGAATTCTCTGTCAATTGCTCTCCACTGGGACCCATCAACAGGGTGTCTCAACATGTTGTCTGCCTTACGGTCTTCTTTGTGCCATCGCAACAACTTTGCATGGTCCTTGTTTCTGAATAGACGTTTCAGGCGTGGTATTATAGGAGCATACCACATAACTTTGGCAGAGATTTTCTTCCTAGGACACTCTTTGCCCTCAACATCGCCAGGGTCATCTCGCCTGATCTTATACTGCGACGCTTGACATATGGGGCATTCATCCAAATTCTCGTAGTCCTTGCCACGGTACAGGATGCAGTCATTAGGACATGCATATATCTTCAGGATTTCTAATCCCAGAGGGCACACGACCTGTTTTGCTTCGTACGTAGTGGCAGGCAATTCGTTAGGCTTCGGAAGTATCTTTTTTTGGATCTTGAGTAATTTCCCAAATGCCTTGTCGGATATGCCATTTTTTTCCTTCCATTGTAGCAACTCCAGTGTTGTACCCAACTTATTTTGCCCATCTTCGGCGCTCGGGTATAGTAGTTTCTTGTGATCGTCTAGCATGCGGTCAAACTTCACTTTCTCTTTTTCACTTTCATAATCTCTTTGTGCATCACGAATGACTTCACCAAGACCATCATCTTTAGAGAGTGTGTCCTCTGCCCCTGCCTCTTCTTCTGCTTCCACCATTGCAGTATCATTGAAGTCACCATATTGAGCAATAATGTCGTCAGGGTCTAATTGCTCTTCTTCGTCTTATTCCATCATAATTCCGGTTTCTCCATGCTTGGTCCAACAAATATAGTTTGACATGAAACCCGGCTTCAACAAGTGTGAGTGAAGAGTCCTTGAGCTACAATATTCCTTCAAATTCTTGCACAAGGTGCATGGACAACACATGAAATTACCATCCCGCTTGTTTGCCTCAGCCGCTCTTAAGAAATAATGCACGCCATCAATGAACTCTTTGGAGCGACAATCTACATTGTACATCCAATGGCGTGTCATCGTTTGCATTATATGAGCCAAAACATAATTAAATTTCTCATTTTGGTCAAAAAAAGATATTATAAAAATACCGAAAGGTCTGCATTAAAATAACATGAGATGTAACACCATCATATGTCATTTCCGAGTCACACAAAGACTAATGTATGCTCTATCAAAGCCTCAACATAACGTATGCTAAGACCACTAGCACTATACATAGAAAACCTAAAATCCAGTTTAGTAACATAATGATCTCCTAACCAATCCTAGCTAAAGCAGACAAATCATTATTCGTCTGTTCAACATCGACGAGCTCCTTGAGCTGGCTCGCTGCCTCATCAGCCTTTGTAGCCTCTGCCACATGTTTAACATAATCTTCCTCCTAGTACCAGTCGCGGCATCCAGTGCCATCCCACTGAAAATAGAAATAAAAAATCAACACTTTAATCAAAATCATCAGGAAATATAGGTACAAATTAACCATAACCATCAAATGAGACAAAATATATAACTCACATTGTGATCTGGACACTTATAGAAGATCCGACCATTGTTGGGACCCGCCTTCCCCACTCGGTACTCTTTCACAGTCTTTTGCATACACTTGCCACAGGTAATGAGAGGGAGGTCTGGCCTTAGTTGCTTTGGAACCCGATCAGAGGCCGAGTACCCCGAAGCAGTTGTTATCTACTCTCTATACTCATTTTTCAAACTAGATATTATAAATTCCTCATATTCTAAACAAAGAAAATAAAACAACTAAAATTTACATTTCTCTAAAATCATCAAATGTGCCATGTATACAACTAAAGTATTCTAGGTAGCTACCTTTTTCATCTAAATATATAATTATTTTGAGCTCAAGTGGCATATATATAAATCAAGAACAATCCACCATAAATTCCTCATTTAATAATATCCTAAAAATCTATATTTCTCAAACTAAGCTAAATTAATCTTGAAATGTGGAACATATAATACCCTAAAATCTCTATTAGAAAAAATAAATCTATTTCTATTTTTCAACTAATTAAGTTAAATAATACACTATAAAATCTCTATTTTCAACTAATTAAACCATAAAATGTGGTAGACATAGTAGAAATGAAAGGTGTATACTTAGAATACTAGTTTTAGTTGCCTTCCTCAAAATATTCAAACAATGTCAAGTGAATGAAGCTTAAAATGGCAAAAAAGAGAAAACCATAAAGAAAAATCACATATAGACCAAGAAACAATATATGTTGCCGCTAAAACATGAGAGGTTGAAGATAGTAACCTTTCAATGAGTCATTGGAGGTGTAGAAGTGATCAAATGAAGCAATGGCCGAAGAGCAGATGAAGAACAGTGAAGAACAGAGCAAGAACAGAGTGAAGAAATGAGCTCTCGGGCTCGGGCTGGGGGAGGAAGAAGAGTTCAAATAGGGGGGGGACCTTTAGTCCCGGTCCATATAACCAGCCGTGACTAAAGGCCTACCTTTAGTCTCGGTTGGTGCCACAAACCGGAACTAAAGGTTTAGTCCCGGTTGGTAACACCAACCGGGGCTAAAGGTTGGCCTTTAGTCCCGGTTGGTCCATAGCCATTGGGAGGGGACTTTTAGTCCCGGTTGGTGTTACCAACCAGGACTAAACGTATCTTTAGTCCCGGGCGCAATTTTATCCGGGACTAAAGCCGATTTGGGAAATCGACGAAAGGTGTGTTCTGTAGTAGTGTGACGACGGTCATGGATGATGCGGGGGTATCTACATGGACGTGTAGATCACTACTACAAAGTTATTAACCGCAGCGTTGGAATTTGGCGCCCCACCGTGCACCTCTGCGAACACATGGTGGATAAGTACCCATGTATGTTCAGCTTTGATGATGAGTGATTGACCAACACTTGAGTGTTTCAGATTGAGTGGCTTACCCTAACCCTTTGCAAAAGCAAATGTGTGCTTGTCTATCGGCTTCTGGTGTGTAGGTGCTATGCCTAGTGACAGTGGTCAATGGCGTGGAGAAGGTCGAGTAGAGGCTTGATGTGCCGATGGACTGAGAGCGGTGAAGGGCGGAAGCGGGGCTCGGACTAAGGGACCATGGGCGCCGGCGGACTAGCTGTGATGGCTAGTACTTGGCACTGGCGAGGGCGAGAAGACATGGAGGTAGACCGAGTCGACTGAGTCAAGACGGCAGACGAGCGAGTCGAGCGGAGGCTCATGGGACTCGGAGTCCGACCGGGCGAGGACAAGGTGTCTTGAGTCGAGTGGTTTGGTGGTTTGGGCCTCAAAACCATCCGAGGATGGTTTCCGAGTTTGGGCCTCAAAACTCGGGGTTCGGTAGTTGAGCCCAAAGCTACCGGTGGCGGGTTTCCTGGGTTTGGGCCTAAAAACCTAGGCGGATCTTCTGAGAAAGCGGGGATGGCACGTGGCAGAATCCTAGAGGTTGCGTCAAGGCGACGGCAACTCCTGGCAGGAAGCGGGGCCGTCCATTCAAATCGAGGAAGATATTTTCTGGAGCTTGGACTGCAATGCTTAGGCTAGGTAGTTCACTCATGTATCTAGGGGGGGTCTTTGGGAAATAGCCAAAGCCCTGTTAAATAGGGGATGAAGGGGTATCCTCATCCCACCTCTTGAACCCTAATCATTAGCACCACCTCTCTCTCTAACCTCTCTCTAGTTCATGAGGTCCCTAGGTTGATCTCTCCAACCTTTGTAAGAACTTGCGAATCTTTTGGTGGGAATCGGAGGCCTTACCCTCCGTAAGCCATGGCGGCTTTGATTTCTTGATCGTGTCCCGAGTTGTGCTTGTGTTCTTCGCGATTTGCTTTTTGCCCCTCTTTGATTCCGAGTTGAGATCTCTTTGTAGGGAGTAGTTCTTGCAAATCTGTTTGAACCAAGTTGTTCGTACTTGAGAGGAGCATCTTTGCACCGAAGGATCCATCCTCAAACCTCTCAAGCACGTAGATCGGGCAAAATCTTTGCGGTGTTCTTCGTTCTTGAGTTTCTCCCCCAAATCCTTTGTTTCTCTTCAATCCAAACCAAATCAAGCGATGATTTCTTCGGGATAGCTCCTCCATAGCAATAGAAACATGCCTACTAAGTTGGGTTGCTAGTGGAGATCATTTGGTTAGGATTTGGGAAGATTTGACGGAGAGAAAAATGAGTTTCTCTTTTCCTACGCTCTGCTCGGGGGCGCCGGACGCTCCGTCGAGAGGCACCAGACGCTAGGTCGTGCTGACGTCAGCGTCCATCGCTTGCTCTGTTTGCGCGGCTCAATTTCACATCGGATGCTCCCCATCGTCCGTCGCCTACCCGCCAGAGCGTCCGTCGATTTTTGAGTTTCACATGCTCTCTGTGTGATTGCGCCGGACGCTTGCCAGCGTCCGTCGAGGTACCGCCAGACGCGTTCGTCGCCTGGAGGTCCTCTCGGGTTCGGCTCTGTGTTGGCGTCGGACTCTAAGAGCAGCGTCCGTCGCTTTTGTCCCAGCGTCCAACGCTCAATGTTCGTCGCACTACGACAGAGCGTCCGTCGCCTGTCTTCTCAGCATCCGTCGCCTATCTGTTCTGCCTGTTTTGTCTAGGTTCTTGCCTCTTTTCCCTAGGGGTTGAGAACCTACGTTTTGGGGTTTCCGGTGAGTTTCTCTCCATTGCCGGTGAGGTCTCAATTGTTCGATTTCGTCTGAGCACCCAGCAACTGGGTTTGGTTTTTGGGGAGAGTGGCCCGAATATTTTGAGAGAAATTTGAGGCTCCCATTCACCCCCCCCCCTCTGGTCACCGTTCTCAGTCCTTCAACCTCTTTGCCGCCCGCTATGCGTTGCACGCTGCGGTTATTTCATTTACCGCAGCGGGCCACATAACCCGCCCGCTGCGGTAAATGAGCATCTATTGCAGCGGGCAACATACGGCGCCCGCTGCGGTAAATCGATTTACCGCAGCAGGCGGATTATGTTGTCCGCTGCAATAGATATTCGTTTACTGCAGTGGGCATATTAAGTTGCCCGTTGCGGTTATCCGCCATCCTATATATAACAACAGCCCTCCCTTATTCTTCCCCATGACTTCTCCTCTTCCAAAACATGGGGGGAGGTTTTGCTCGATTTTTTCACCAAATCATCAAATTGAGTTTTACAGCTCAGATTTGGGGGAGTAGGACACGATAAGAGTTAAATGATTGCTCTCCCACCCCTCTTTCTCTCTTGTTTTCTCACTTTTTAGTGCAATTCCTCATGTGGATCTAGATCTAGATCCATGGATCCACCATGCATGGATCTAGATCTAGTTTGTGTTTTTTAGTCTAGAATTTTCATACATCCATGTACTAGATATATAAAACTTGTGTTTTTAATCTAGATTCACCGTGTGATATATATAGGTGCGCTAAAGTTTTGTCTTGATCTCTTATCCTGTTGGGGTGGAGGTTTTGCCCAAAATTTTCACTAAATCATCAAATTGAGTTCTAGAGCTTTGATTTGGGGAAGGAGAGGACAATAAGAGGTACATAATTGCTCTTCCACACACCTCTTTCTCTCTTTTATTCTCACTTTTTAGTGCGATATGTCTCATCATGTGTCTAATTATCTAGATTCATGAAGTATATATAGATCTATTTTTTTATATAGTACTTTGTTGTTTTGTCGTGTGTTAAGCTACGATGGATAGGTCCGTATGGATGTACCACATCGATAGAGTGCTTGATCTTTCGTACCTTAGCGAGATGAGGAAGTTTATGGCAGCTGCGAAAACTCATCGTGCTAGTTTGAAGTGGACGACAACCATATGTCCATGTTCTAAATGCCGGAACCTCAGAGGCTACCCAGATGGTACTGTGCAATCACATCTGATTGTCAACGGTTTTATGGAGGGTTACACGGTTTGGACTTCTCATGGTGAAAGTCTCAATGCGAGTTGCGTTGTATCTAGAGTGAGCTCGTCGATGGCGACGGTGAACAACCAAGATCATGTTCGACCACCACCACCTTCGGTGCCAGTGCCAGCCGCCACCGACGACGATAACAATTCTCGTGACTACATCACAGTGGATGAACTGCTCGAGAACATTCCAGATGGCGCCGATGACGATGGTGACACTACTGAAGATGCTACTTTGAGGGAACCCAAAGATGTCCAGCTCTTTGAGGTTCTAGTCAACCACATCGATGAGGATGATGTTATGTTTGGTAGCCCAAAGTGGTTCGAGAATATTAGAGAGATGAAGCAGGCGGCAATTGATCCTCTGTATCAGGATGGTGGAAAATGTCCATAGGGGTGCATGGAACTCCGTTTCAACCTCCATCTACCGATGATGAAGGTTCGAAATGGTTGGTTAGACATTGGCTTCAATGAGCTATTAAGTTACCTTGCTACCACGTACCCTACGGGAGGTAACAAGGTTCAAGCTAATACATATCAAGCGAAGAAGCTGATCCGTCCACTGGCGATGAAAGTTAGAAAGTTTGATGCCTTCCCTAACCACTACATCATGTACCGGGGTGAGAAGTATGAGAACATGACTAGTTGTCCACACGGTGGATTTAGTTGGTACAAGAGGAATGCCGGTTGCAGCGTGGATACAGACGACAATGGTCCGAACAACAACAACAAGAAGACCAGTGTTGCGGCCAAGCAGATATCGGCTCAGCAAGACGAGGAAGAAGAGGGTTACACGCGAAGGAAAAGCCTCGCGCTATCGGTGTGGTACCTACCTGTGGTCGATCGTCTGTGTGCACTGTTCGGGAATCTAGAGGATGCGAAGCTCATGTCATGGCTTGCATCTCCTGATCGGGTCAAGGACGATGGCAAGCTACGATACCCCTCCAATGGATAGCAGTGGAAGGATTTCGACAAGGACTACCCTGAGTTTCGTGACGAGCCCAGACATGTCCGGTTCGCACTAAGTACCGATGGGATGAACCCGTTCGGTGAGCTAAGTAGCTCGCACAGTACTTGGCCGGTCGTCCTCAGCATCTACAACCTACCTCCCTAGGTGTGTCTGAAGTGCATGTACCTTATGTTGACGATGCTTATCTCTGGATCGAGGCAGCCCGACAATGATATAGATGTGCTCCTAGAGCCGGTCATGGAGGAAATGCAGATGCTATTCGATGTTGGTGTCGAGATGGTGGATGCGTCCAAAAAGGAAAAGTTCACCCTAAAAGCCATCATCTTTGTCACCATCACTGATTACCCCGGTCTCTTCTCACTATCGGGGCAGATCAAAGGGAAGACTGGATGTGTAGTTTGCATCGACGAGACTTGCTACACTTACCTTTCGAGTTCCACCAAGATGGTATACACTCGGCATAGAAGGTTCCTTAAGGCCAAACATAGGTATAGAAGAAGTGATATGAATGAATACTTTGATAATAAGGATGAGCCACAACATCTTACAATGCCGTAGACAAAGTGGGGGCCAAAGGTGTATGAGATGGTGAAGGATATGGATGAGATAGAGTTCGGCAAGAAGAAGAAACCACCAGAGGAAGGGACAAAACTGACTAGGAAGCGAAAGCGTGACAAGCAGGAAGCATCTCCTGATGACAATGTCCCAGTCGTCCCTTTCAAGAAGAAGTCGATCTTCTTCAAGTACCTGTCCTGCTGGAAAACACTACATACACCCCATGCCATCGACTGCATGCACCTTGAGAAGAATGTATTTGAAAGCACGATTGGTGTTCTGCTAGACATCCCGGGCAAGACGAAGGATGGGATCAAGTCATGGACCAATCTTGTCAACCAGGGCATTAGGCCGGAACTCCACCCTAGAAAGCCTCAGAACGGTAAAGTTGATATCCCATTGGCTGCATACAACCTCACGCATGCCGAGAAGGTGACCTTTTGCAAATTGATGAGGGGTATCAAGGTGCCGACCGGTTTCTCTTCCAACATCAAGAACCTAGTCTCCATGAAAGACCTCACAATGACCGGCTACAACTCACATGACTGTCATGTCATGTCATGCTCACGGTGTTCCTTCCAATATTGATCAGAGCTATAAGTCCAAAATATGTGAAGATGGTGATAACACGTATGTCATACTTTTTTAACTGCATCACGCAAAAGGTCATCGATAAGGCAGAGTTGCCTGCCTTAAAGGAGTTCATCGTGGAAACCGTCTGTCAGCTCGAGATGTGCTTTCCACCGGCTTACTTTGACATTATGCCACACCTGATGATGCACATGGTTGACCAGATCCAGCAATTGGGCCCAGTGTACCTACACCAGATGTGGACATACGAGCGCTTCATGTCCACCTTGAACAGGTACTATCATGGAACCGCCCAACTAATACAAGAGTAAGCATGACTGTCCCCGTTAACAAGTTGACACGCACATACTCTCACTTATACCAGTTTGGTAGTCCGCCGAGAATCCCAATGGACCCTGGTAAATGAACAAACCAATCCTAGATCGCTTGATTAAGTAAACACCAATCACTTACATAGAGTTTTGCAGCGGAAATAATATTACAAATAAGCTCAGAAATAATAATACAAGTCTGAGTTCAAAAACTATTTAATGAAACAACATAGCTTTGAAATGATTATAGTAACATAAGTTGAAATACATTGCTAGCTTAAAGTGACATCCTCCAAGAACAGCATATAGATAAGAAGTAACTATAGAATCACCGAGCCCACCGGTGGTTAACCACGCCTTCAGCAGGACGAAGCCCTTCACTTGCAACAGGGTGGGATAAACCCTGAGTACTCGAATGTACTCAGCTACACTTACCTGACAGGAGGTAAAATAAAAGACTCCCAAGGATATGCAAGGCTCATATGATGGAGTTGACAGGATAACATAAATTTTTGCATAAAAGAGCATTACTACCTTGAGTCCTATCTTTCAATATTTTAATCAATATTTTAGCATCAACATTAGTGAAGCTTACCAAGTCTAGATTTGCACATGATCTAGAGCAATCACTTAATTAAAGCATCACAATAGTAACCATATGCAGTTTGACATGTAAACCATATAACCATCTTTTGGTTACTTATTAGTGTTCAGGTTTCTACAGTGGGAGGAAGATCTTTCAAGTTTCTCACTGACAGGGAGAGACCGCCATTCGAATCGAATTCCTACCTAGCTGGAGGTTTATTCCTCAATCACACCCAAGCCTTCCCCGTCGGGTTGACTTTGATGGGTCACCTTCACTATCGTTCGGGTAGCCCGTGGGTCCCCAATTACAGGCACGAATGACGACTCACGGATAGCCAGGACGTTCAAGCATTGCCTGCCCTTGGTACGTAGCCAGGACATTCAGGATACTTGCCCATGGTCTAGTATGCCGCTCGCGATCTCCATGACCCAACTAGGAGGGGATTCTGACCCGAACCCACAGAGTTAGGCTTCGCGGTTGAAACGAGTTATTCGACCGGTTATGAAGGAGGCATGCGTTCAATCTCGGTAGATGTCCAACCACAATCCAGTGCCTAACGACACAGGCGGAGAGAACCCGCTCACAAGACCTCCAAGTCAAGTGGCTCACCACACCTTGTCCGCCCGGTCTCAATTTATTACTTCCACATGATTATTTTCCACGATAGCAAATATAGCCAACTGTGACCAGTACCACCTATCATTGTGGGGGATGGTAGACCACCCACGCTACCGGTCTAAGCAGGGCTAAGCAGAGGTTTCGATCCTGGGCCTACAAGGTTCTTTTTGTTGGACAAGGAAGATATAATGCAGCAAGGGATTTCATTTCAACTCCTATTAACTTAATGCACAAGCAAGTGGTTGTATTGTAAGAAAATACTTTAAATGGAATAAGGGAGGTGCATAATGCTCCGGGGTTTGCCTTGAAAACCGACACAAAATCAGTGATGGTTAGATGACACTCGCTTGGCAAGCTCTGCAGATCCATGCCCATACTCTTGGGTCCTTTTGGTCTCCTGGATTCATCCATCAACACCATGTTCGGGTTAGCTCCACCAAACACTGTCTTCGGGTTTGGCTCCAACCATCACATCACCACGTAGTGTACCTAGCGTACCTAAATTAGATGCAAGATGCACATGTATGAATGCAAAGAATGGTCACAAGAGATACATATACAAGTATCCAACACAAGTACGAGACTATGTCATATACATAAGCACTTGGAATGGTTTAACTAATTATGATACAAGCATACCTTAGGAGGATAGCAAGCTCATCAAGTACGACATATAAATTAACTTCATCTAAGCCCAGCCATTACAAGCATGCAACAACCAAGAACTACTCAACAAGGATAGCATACAAGAACTAGGGCTGCTATATGATAACAACCACATAAGCATATAGATTTTGTTTGAACTAAAGATCACACATGCATAGCATCAATGACAGCATGTATACCAAGAATAACCCATTAACTAACTCAATCAAGCTATTGGAAGCATTCGACATAAGCACAAGAGATATATAATTAACCATTTAAGACAAGCATAAGATCATACATGATATATAGATGCACTTAGCTTTAATTACCAAGCATAACTTAGAAGATAGAAGCACATTACAGAACATACCTAGTCACTTAGAACTTGTTTAGCTAATATCACTCAAGCTTAACATAGAAGATAAAAAGCACATCAAGCATGATATACTATCAAATTAAAGTCCAAGCATGGCAAGTATTCATCCATCAAGTTACTTAATAGATTAAACTAGCAAGAATAAGTTAAAGCATTTAACTTACACATGCAAGTTCAGGACAGCAACGGTTTTAATCATAACTAGAGTTATAAGAATCCAATAAAGGTGAACTTAGACTTTCTGAAAAGCTATTGAAATTATCTACAATATTGTTAATACCACCACAAGCTAATTCAAAGGTTAAACAAGTCAATTATGCAAATGTTTCAGACCTGCCCAAAAAGACAGAAAAGTAACATTTCATTCCAACATGCATAACTTGAGTTTCAAACATCCAAAGCACATGAATCTTAACTTAATAGAAACCTTAGTAAGTTATCTAACACATGTTTATCATCATAACAAGGTGATTTTATAATTAACAAGGTCAAACAAGCATAAGAGAGCAACTATGTCCATACTTTGGACAGATTAAACATATAACTTGAAATATTCATAGCTTGAGTTTTAGAAGGGATAAAAGGATGATTCTAGACATTTTAAAAAATTTAGACATCATGCTCAACTTTGCTATTCAAAACAACCACAGAAAACAATAATAATATCATGAAAACACTTATATATGCAACACTGTATATTCAGTCCACATAGCATCGACAAAACTAAAGACATACCACTGAGCTGAAATTAAGAGAAGTATAAATAAAGTTCTACTTATCCAACATATAGGATTCTGATCCTTTGAAAAGGTATTCAAGTTATTTACATGTTTCTTATAACCATATTAACATGATTCAAAGCTTAACAAACTCTAAACAAGCAAGGAATGCATCGTTGTCTAAAAGGGGACAAATTCTGTCACTCTACTTCAAACAGTCATAACTTAAGATTTAGAGATCTTAAAAATATGAACTTGAACATTCTAGAAATCTTATGAAATATACCACAAATGTTTCCACATGCTCAAGACATAATTTCAAGTTTAACTTGGTCAAACAACACAAACATCTAGGTATGTCTAGAAAATGACAGTTTTCAGCCATCAACTTGATAAATCCACATCTCTCAAACTACTAAGGATATGGCCATAAAAATTTAACACAAGCTCCATCATATCATCACCTACAACTTTGGTATTCACCGTACCAACAGAAACAATATTTTATACACAAAAAACATTAATATTCAGAGATTATGCATGCAGCCCAAAACAGTGAACAGGGTATTTGTTAACTTCATAAATCTCAAACCATTCAACATCTAGTCATGAAATTTCAACCATAGAATTTACATAGCACTAGGAATACACCGTAAAATTTTCACAATTTTTGGAGCACTCCTCACCAACATCAAATATATAAATCATACAAATAGCACTTTTAACCCTAACTGCATATTTCAACTTTTGAGCAATCAATTGCATAAAGCATGACATCCAATAGACCTACTGCGTAGATAATTTAACAAGCATTCCAAAAAGTCCTACCCCATATCCATGCGATTTTTCTATGAATTTATATGATTTTTCGAACTTGCTGCAGGAAAACTGAAAACTGAAAAACAAAGAGGAGATGGGGAGGGTCCTGTTCTTGGAGCTTTCAACCATGGAGATTGCAGGAAGGAGAGAGCCATCGTGTTGGTCGTCGGAGTCACAACAGCAGCGCCGGAGATCGTCGTGGTGGCCGGCCTTGCTGTGCTTCCTTCCCCATAGCAGCAGCAGACGAGGGGAGGCGCTGCCGACGGCGGTGCTGCAGGGTAGGGCCGGCCATGGCCGGCTGGCCAGCAGGGGGAGGTGGAGGCGCAGGCCTGAGGGGCGCCCAGGGGGCGAGCAGGGCTCGGCAGCAGGCTCGGCGAGGCGCGGAGAGCAGGGCAGGGGCGCTGCAGCGGTAGGGCAGGAGCGAGGGAGGAGTGGGAGTGGCTGCCATTAGAGGGAGGGGGAGTTTGAGGTAGAGAGCAAGGAGGAAGAAGGGTCTCTGCCTGTTTCTAGTCGGCAGAAAAGGAGAGGGAGGGGGTGCGGCGTGAGGCAGCCGTGAGAGGAGCCGGCCCTTTTTATTTCCTTTCCCCCCTTCCCCACCAAATCTATTAATTGCCACTGCAATTTAGGGGTATCCACAAAATTGTCACTGACAAACCGTAACTTGTTTCGCAATTCCGAGTGCACCGTTGCGAAGGTCTCGTCGAGTAGATTATTTTTCTTCCAGAACCACAGTCAAACTCCAAACGGTTTGCGAATTATTGATTCCCGAAGAAAACCTTGCGAGTACCGAGAACTGGCATTCCGACGATCTTCGGTCATCTGTTTCACCATTTTCGGCTCTGATTCGGATCTCGGTGGTTGAACGAAGTTTGTTCGTCTCTATCCGATCTACAACTTTCGTTCAATGCGCGTCGACATGCGAGATCTCCAAATTGTTGGTCAACGGCGATCAAAAACGTCATCGGTTGCGCTCGGACCAGGGTTCGGAATATTTTCCGAGCATTTTCGGTGTTTCTGAGCAACACGAACCTTTCTCGGCTTTTGTTGTAGAGTTCAACCGGAGACTTTTGGGCAAGGTCGTGAGACTTAGTCGACTCATATAATTATTTCCACTTCATAAATAAATTCTGATAATTATATGAATCATCTGTTCGCTTAACTTTTTGGTTCTGAACTTCGTGAAACTTCTCAAATGGTTCATATAAATGGAAATAGAGATGAGGCACATAGAATAAATACCGTATCATATATTCCCAATATATGAACTATAGTCTCTCATTATCGCTTGATCCGATATATTTAGGCTTAATTACTTCTTAGCCCATGATTAACACCGAGGGTGTTACAGGTACGTCCATAACTGTGCTTACCCTGAAGGTTCTATGATCGACGCGTACACAACCAAGGAGTCAATCAACTGGTGTATGAGGTACATCAAAGACGTGAGGGCGGTTGGGTTGCCTGTTCACCCGCACGAGGGCAGAATCACTGGGATAGGGTGCGTGGGCCGGAAAGTGCGCACTGATATACCTGTTAACACCGTAGCTTGGCGCAACCAAGTAAATGCGGGTGGGTCCCGAAGAGGGAGAATATGCTGCGTAGGTGGACCCAGAAGGCTGGTTAAGGGAACCGACTCGGAGGAGATAACGCATATCGACTGTTGAGATACGTTCGGTAGGCTGCGCCAAGGATTGAGGCCCAAGACATCCAGGTTTCCTTATTTTGGCCAGCGGCCGGTTTTACGCTAGGGTTATGCTATGGTCTATAAATAGCAAGGGCTAGGAAACGAGAAGGAGATCCAATCAATCAAATACACAACTAGTTCTTAGTTTCTGGCCTCCGGCCACCCCTAGGAGTAGGAGTAGAGTAGATTTTGGTGAACCTTCGACGAATTGGGTTGCATCGACTAGATCGACCTCCGGTTTGCTTGTAAGTTTAGCTTTGGTTCATGTCTTGTTTGTACGAATGTATTGTGTAACTCGTACAAGCTCGGTATGAGCTAGTTATCAGTTTGAATCTATTATTAATGGGGCTGCTTGCTTCAATCTCACATTAATCGTGGCTTCAAGATAGTTATCGGCTCTATTAGATTGGCGATCTAATAGATTCATTAAGTTATCGATATTGTCTATTATGCTTCGTTTAATCTATTGCTACAATATCATGCCCAAACTCATCTGATGGATTGACATGTGCTTTATTTTCTATTTAGATCTATTGCCTCCGATGCATCTACTTTTACACTTAGAGAAGCGATAGATCTAAGATCATATTAGCTAATTCATTGGTTGTGATTGTCACAAGTTACGGGTTCGAGACATATATTTAGTTATTAGATTGGTTTGAGTGTGGTTGGATCTGGTTTAACATACGTGGTACGACTGCATCTACCGGACCCCACTGCCATGTGTGTTGGGTTATGTCTGTCCAGACTTAGATCCGTCTGAGGCTGATGTATGGATCTTGTTCAAGCTTCATGGATCCCATATCGGCTAATGTAGCCGATCTGGTTATGCTTCAATTATACGATGCACGTACGTTGTCATCGCAATCTATTAGATCTATTAAGTATACTAGACGTGGCTTGGCTTGTTTACTTTTATGGCTCCATGGAAACACCCCAATGCTAGTAAATCGGTCAGGTTATCGGGTTAATTGTCATCATGGTTGTATGGGAACACACCTATGTTGATGATCAATCTTTATCTGGTATGCATGGTAGATTTAGTGGTTTGATGGCGATAATGGTGCAGGTGTCGCATCTTTACTTTATTCTCATCATATGATCGGCTAACCATGTACCTCATGCTTAAAATCCTGTTACAGCCATTCGTGTACCATTATTATGTTTTACATTATCCAGAGTTGACTCTTTAGTCAATCTCTTATATTCATTGGCTATATGAGAGCCGCACACTCATAGAACTGTCTAGCAACAACCGGCAGGTTCCATAATTTGACATTTCATCTCCTTGTCAATTGTAGGTCAAATTGACTGGCACACCTAGAATCGATCATCGAAGTGGCCTAAGCCACTTATGTGGTTTAGGAGATCAAGCTCTGCTGTTGCACGGTCTCCGCAGGCCTTACGCAGTGTTGGCGCCAGAAGCCCCATTTTTGGCGTCAACACATTTTGGCACGCCCAGTGGGACCACAATCGTCAAACATGAGCGACAATCATGTATTCAACATGACCGAGGAGGCGCTTAACAAGGAACAGAAGCTGTCGCTCCAGAGGGCACTCGACGCTTTCAAGGACAAGTGCCTACAGTCCTCTAGCAAAACCAGGGATGGTGCGAGACAGGCCAAGCCTTTCCCGTACATACTCATGTACGGGGACGAGGATCCACGAGTCAACATCTAGCACAGCCTCATGCTGGAGACCATCCACAAGGCCATGCATCCACAGTCGCTAGCCATGGCGAGCTCCTTGCTGGTTGCATGCAGAACGCTGTAGTGGGAGCCCTCGGTCTGCAAGGGAGGCGCCAAGCTTTCTCCATGCCGCTAGGTGGGGATCATACTTCAACGAGCAAAGCCCTGAAAGGTCCATTCTCTAGATCTCTCGGAGCCAGCAGCGCACCTACTGGCGGAGGAGGCAACCTGCAGAACGGATCATAACGGCCGATGACAAACCTCGATGGAGGTGCATCGGCTGCATAGCACACCTCTTACGGCACAAGATTGACTCCAGATTTCAACGCACCACCATTCCCTAGAAGTGCAACATTTGGTGAGATCCCTTCGGAACATCATCATCACTACGCGACAGGCGCCCAAGGAGGACCGGGATACCAGAACCCTCCCGGATATCCCAGCAGTCAGCAAGGTCACAGGGGCCCAACCCATCATTAGCAAACGCCACCTCAGATTGATCAGCTGATGAACCAGGTAGCCGATATGGTGCATTGCCAATTCGGTTTGAAACCCAGGAATTAGTCCATCGCCTACCGAAAACCATACCCCGAATGGTACGACCGAGTGGCTCTGCCATATAGATACAGGGTACCTGAGTTCACTAAGTTCACCGGGACAGGCCAGGTATCAACCATGGAGCACATCAGTCAATACCTAGTGCAGCTGGGTGAGATAGCTGATGAACAGATACTCAGGGTTCAATTCTTTTCTCTATCCCTGTCCGGTTCGGCCTTTTCTTGGTTTTCTTCCTTGCCATATCAATCCATCACTGGGTGGAAGGACCTAGAGAATAAGTTCCATCAGTACTTTGACTCTGGTAACACGGAGGGGTCATGGACCTAGTCGACGTCAGGCAAGGGAACAACGAGCTAGGAGGTAGCTACCTCTAGAGGTTTAGAGAGGTGAGGAATCAATGCTACCAACTAACGCTATCTGAAGCGGAGGTCATCAGCATTGCTATTCGAGGTGTGGTCCTGGCAATCAGAGAGAAGATCGGGGTGGACTGCTCAAGCCTATCAGAATTGGCCAACAAGACCACCAATATCGAGGACAACTACCGGTATCCACGTTACAGCGGTAAGGCTCAGAAAGCCGGCAGCGTGGAGCTGATCACGATGGGAGATGTTACTGGAGCTGCCAACGTAATGACGAGTCCAATGAGATCGCCGCCGTGGAATGGTCATGGATGAACTCGGAATACATGCCGTGGGCGAAAGCTAAAGCCGTCGAAGGGGCAAAGAAATACAACTTTGACGTCACAAAGGCCGACAGGATCTTTGATTATCTGCTTGACAAGGGGCAAATTAAATTAATCGAAGGCTACAAGATCCCTTTGGCCGATGAGATCAAGTCCAGAAGGTTCTGTAAGTACCATGGCACGTACACCCACAGCACCAACGACTGCAGGGTATTCTAGGATATGATCCAGAAGGCCATCACCTCAGGAAGGATTGGCTTGGAGAAGAACAAGGGGGCCATGGGTATAGACGGTAACCCATTCCCCGCGAACGTGGTGGCACTGTCCTTTCTGGTAAACATGGTCGCGGCAAAGACCAAGACGCCCGAGAAAGATGAAGTGGCTGAGGAGCACCAAGAGGACAAGGTAGAGCGAGACCTTCCCGTTCGGCGACGCCCCACCATCAGAATTCTGTTGAACAAATGGGAGCGCCAAAAGGAGAAAAGAGAAGAGCAACAGGATAGGGAGCGTCGGGAGCTGCTCGACCAAGAAGAGGAGAAGAGGATCCAAGAGGAAAATGGATATCATTGGGATTGTCCTTTCTTCGTGCATTACTGGAACGCGGGACTCAGGCTTCCTTCCCCAAACGACTGTCCAGAGTGCCGCAGTCAGTGCCAAGGGTACCGGCAGTCGAGAGACAACCACCGATCCGTACATCACAGGTTGAGCTACAAAATGAATCAGCGCCAAAAAATGGAGGACCTACATAATCGGTCGGGGAAAGAATCGACTGATGAAGACGCCATGAGTTAGAAACATGCACCGCAGGAGGGCCAATGGTGTCCTGGAGGATTGACCAAGAGCCAGAAGCATCGGGTCCATCGCCTAAGAAACGACGAGTTACAAGGGAGAAGGCCCAAGGTGTGGCGGGTCAAGCAAGCTGGAGAGAAGGGCAAGGCAATGGCATCCATCTCTGCCATATTCATGCTACCTACCGAATTCGGACCCGATTATCAACAGGAAGAGTCTGATGACGAGGAGACGGAGGTGGCCGTGGCCCAATGGATCTATCAGACAGATAGCGCTACCTTCGAGAAGCCATAAAAGTATCAGCATCTGAAGGCCCTCTACATGAAGGGATTTGTGGATGGAAAACCCCTAACCAATATGTTGGTCGATGGAGGAGTAGCCATCAACCTCATGCCATACTCAACATTTAGAAGGTTGGGGAGAAGAATGGAAGATTTGAGCCCCACCGATATGGAGCTGATAGATTTCAGTGGCAACATATCGGCCACAAAAGGAGTCATGCATCGAGCTGACCATTGGAAGCAAGAGCATGCTCACTACCTTCTTCGTGGTGGACGCTAAAGACACATACAACCTGCTCCTCAGAAGGGATTGGATTCATGCCAACTGTTGCATTCCATCCACTATGAATCAAAGCCTCATCCAGTGGATTAGAGATACCATGGAGATAGTACCAGTTGACTCGTCAGCCAGCATCGCCTACGCAGGGCGGAGCCTCGAGGACATGGAGTGCTTCTTCGGAAAGATGCACGATGGGGACGTCTTCAGGATGAACGAAGACGGTCGACATCCAGTTCAGGTGATCGGCTCGGAGAGCGTAAATTAGTATCACCACGAGCGTGGCAATGGATAGCTGATGTAATACACATCGCCTTTAGTAGAAAAAATATCTGACACACAGTTGGCAATAGCCGATGTGACATACGTCGCCTTTAGAGAAAAAATAATATAAAGAAAAGGATATGTGTACTTGCATATATTAGAAACGACTGAACAATACAAAAGAAGCCGACATTTTAAGATAGAGAGTGTTGTCGGCTAAATAGTTCAAGGCCAAATCTATTTACGAGCGGATCATGTCCTACTCTAAAGAAAGACGAGCTAGCAGCTTGTCCACAGTCACCACTTCGATGACCACCTTCCCCATTGACTCAAAGCTATCCAAAGAGTCAGAGAATATGTCCCTGGTGCGGGCGTTAACGAAGCGTGGAGTTATCACGTCGTAGAACTCCACGCCGGCGACCTCTGCTGCGGCCAAGGCGATAGAGGCTCGGTGAGAGATAGACCGAAAGATCAGCTCCCAAAAATGCGTCGGCATATCATTCAGGCGCTCCTCCGTCGTTGACCCCCGGGCGTGAAGAAGGTCTGCTACTGCGGTAATGATAGACGCCAACTCTGCCAGACAGGAAAGGCTCAAACAACAGAAGAGAAGATTGCAGAGTGGCAGACAGAATAGCCGAGATAGACAAGAAAGTTTTGATCGACTAATCAGTCAAATTTGGGGTCAATGGGGCATACCATTAGCTTTAACCAGAGAGGACCCGAGAAACATCCTAGCGTGGTGAAGAGAAGCATTTGCTGCCGCCAACTCCTCCTCTAGGCGAGCGCGTTCCCTGCGCTCATCCGAGAGGAGGCGCTCGGCTCGGAGGACACCCTCCGGACCATTATTGGCTGTCGGTGAGTTGACACTCGGCTCAGCTGCCCTGGAAATTAAAAGGAACTGGTTAGGGTTTCTTCTCGGATCGAACTAGGCGA
Organism: Microstegium vimineum; assembly: GCA_022036555.1. Classification (NCBI taxonomy): domain Eukaryota; kingdom Viridiplantae; phylum Streptophyta; class Magnoliopsida; order Poales; family Poaceae; genus Microstegium; species Microstegium vimineum. Next base: position 25,636,589 of record CM039123.1, read on the forward strand.
GGAGAAGGGGGCCGTATGGCCATTTACCTCTGGAGTCGGCAACGTGGTGGTTGGGAGACACTATCGACGGAGCTGGACGCCGAGTGATGTCCGAGATCCGCCATGGATTGGAATGCTACTTTAGACAAGGGGGCAGTTTGATGAAGCAATGAAGAAGATAGGCGCAAAACACACAGACTATTGTCTTGGGAGACCCAGTCGCTATTTAAAAGCACCAATACTAACAGGTGTGTGGGAAGTAAAGTCTGCCACAGTGTGAATCGGCTGAACCGGTCGAAGGAATTCATATGTAGACGACTGAACAATTAGTCGGCTACTCAAGCGGATGATGCAACCAATGAATGAATGTTGTAGGAACAGAAAATAGTTGTTCGGGGTCACCACAGTCACGAGGTGCAATGTTACTAGATAAGATTACATATTTAAGGCCAGTTTGACAGCCTCCAGAGCATCTAGAAAAAATTGGTCCACTGTTGACGGTAATTAAGAGCTAATTTGTCACCATCCAAATACCGCCAACATCCTCATATCCAAAGGAAAACAAAACATAATCTGAATATATTGTGCCAAATAACTGGTTCCACATGTCCCATGAATATTTGATGCAGAGAATGACAATTGGGGACATTTGGGAGCCAGTGGGCCCACACAGGGGGTCGGTCGACCACCTTGTGGGGCCACTTGTCATCCCAAGCCCCCATGATCCAAGATCCACCATTTGGAACACTCTCTACCTTTGGATCTAAGTGTATCTCCTCCCAATGGTCCAGATTCACATCACAAGGATCCATGGGCCCACATCAATGACATCAGCGTGACAACTCAACTCAGAACCGAGATCCAAGGCAGATGACAGGTGGGACCGGTGGCCAGGAAGCAGAGGTGGGCCAGAGACCCTGCATGGGGGTCGGCCGACCCTATGGTTGGGCCCACAGGGCCACCACTTAACCCCTGACTAATGGGCCACCATCTGGAAGGCGGTGGAGGGCCCACAAGACAGTATGGGTGGTCGGCCGACCACCCATATGGCGGTTCCACCCCTCCAACCGACTCACCCACTCCCCACATCAACACCCTTGATCCTTAGGTGGTTCTAAAGTCGGTTGGATCCAACGGTGGTTGATGAAGGTGACGCGGATCGTTGACGTGGCACCGGAGTAGCCCCTACTCCACCTCTAGCTATAAATAGACCCCTAGAGCTCCCTTATCATTCATGCCTCATTAGAGAAACACTACTCCTTAGTCTCTTAGCAGAGCTCTCTAGTAGTAGTGCTATGATGGTTGGAGGAGAGTGAAGGAAGTCTTCTGGAGAAAGCCCCGGGCCTGTCGGGAATCTTCTCCGGAGCTCTTCCTCAGCGGATGCGAGTCTCTTGTAAGTTTAGCACTTGTAAGTGACTTCTTCTGAGTTCTTTATAGTATTAAGTATTGTAAGTCTGGGTTAGCTGTTATACACCTTTTCCTGCTTATTCATCGCTTTATTCTAAGTAAAGTGCTTTAATCTTAGGCCAAGGTTAAAGTAGTAAGAAACAGTGTAGACGTGGTGTCTAGACTAGATCTTACCTTTGTAAACCGCTTATCGCGTCGATTGTTCATGGATGCTAGTAGAAAGTGATAGCTCTATCTAGCCTTTGTATTCCACCACGCGTGTTAGATAAGTTCTTAAAAGGTAAGGCTTCAATACAACTTGACAGCGCGGTCCGGTCAGAGTTTTGTCCTCCTACTGATCTATCCCGTTGCCTCCTGAAAGAGAAGGGCTGATAAAGCCAGTATAACCACCTATACCTTGTTAGTCTACTTTTCTATATTGAACCTCTCTACCCAGTTATCATAGTCTCCCTTGATCCATCATAGGACATACCCGCATTCCTAGTTAGATCACTACTCGTTCCCTGTGGATACGATACCTGGAATACTCCCGGTGAAAGCTACCTTGACAACCGTATGCTTGCGGTCTTTTTCCATTTGCCATCTTTGGTGTCAACAAGCTTTCTGGCGCCATTGCCGGGGAACGGTAGCTTTTAACTAGTATCCTTTGGTCCTATTTTATCTTTTGTTTGATTTCATCCTTCCACTCCACATACACATATGGATCAAACACCCCTTATCGAATATGGTGCTCCAACGGGCGCTAGCTTGGAGCCACCTAAATCATCTCAGGCCGTTTTGGCCGTTCGTTATGAGCTTCGCCCGAGTCTCATAGAGATGGTCCAGGAAAAACCGTTTTCTGGGGATGAAGACAAGAATCCCTATACTCACATACGTGACTTTGAACAACTTTGTTCATGTGTCCATATTCGAGGGATGAGGCCAGGTACCCTTAGGTGGAAGCTATTTCCATTCTCTTTGACGGAACCAAACGATGTACACTCGCCATGTAGATGATGCAAAAGAGACTAGGAGAAGTTGATGCCTAAATTCTGTTTAGCCTCTTCCCTATCCTTGTGTCATTCGTCTTCGAAAGAGATCATCAATTCTCGCAAAGAGAAAAGAATCTCTAGTGATGCATGACCGTATTTAGATCAGTATCTCAGCCTGATCTCGCTATAATCAGCCTACAATGTTACAACATTTTTATGGCGTCTTAGCAAGAATCTGCGCAAGTCCTTGACATATCTTCGCGGAGCCTTCTAGTTTACCCGTTAGTGCAGGGAAGAGTCTCTCACAAGTTCTTGATAACACCCGTATACTAACGTATATTATGAAGGACCGCGGAAGAACAAAAACCAGCCCCAGAACACACACATCATCGATAGCGAAACTCTTCTTTCTACATCTCAAGATCCTGCTATCGAACCTGAACCACCAAGGAAATAAGAAATTTCATCCCTTGGAATTCCCCCTTGATATCGAGGCCGATTTATTTTCCGAATTTTGGAAATGCCTTGAGTCAATCTGTGCACAAGAAGTCATCCGCTCGAAAAGCTCCGAACCTCCACTTCTCTAATCTCATAGAGAAAGCCTACCCATCAAGAACGGTTCAAGAGCTAGCTTCGATCATGTGCAATGAGTGGTTAAAAAGGCCGAATCTTCATTCGAGCCAATTCGAATTCTTTCTTCCTCTACAACCATTCCTTGTCAAATCAATAGAGCAAGGTTAGACTCTCTCTACGATCCTGCCGTAGGAGTTAGCATTATGTCTAAGTCTTTAGCTAATTCTCTCCTAGGTAGAGTAAATCTAACTCCAACCAATAAGTTCTTGAAGCTTTCTTCGGGACAATTGATTGAGAGTTGTGGTATTGCACAGACCATTCCTACACTAATTAACAAAGTCAATATCCTCTTGAATTTCATCATATTTGATATAGAGGAATTTGACTTGTTAATTGGACACCCACTCATGAGATTCCTTGATGGATCTCTTGATGGGAGTCTTAAGGGTCATCTTGGGAGTAGCATCAAGCTCTCGATTCCGCTAACCAACTCCACAAACACTATAATAGAATCGCTCCCAGAATCTGACCCATAGAGCAAGTGATGGTTGCATCCCTTCTAGAATCATCTCAGCTTGATCTAGAAGAAGAAGCTGAAGATTTCATCCAGGAAGAAGATGATCTAGACGAACCCATAGATCTAGAGAAATCCGAACCCCCATCTAAGCCCTCTATAGAGCTTAAAACCCTTCCAGCTAGCTTAAAGTATGTCTTTCTAAATAACGATCGTGAGGCCCCTGTGATCATCAGTGACAAACTCTCTCCTGAAGAGTTTTTTAAGCTCCTCACCGTCTTAGAAAAGCATCAGTCAACCTTAGGCTATTCTCTTCACGATCTCAAGGGCATTAGTCCCGCTCTTTGCACACATCGCATCCCCATAGAACCCGAGGCTCTTCCTTCCAGGGAGCCTCAGCGTAGATTGAACAATGCAATGAGGGAAGTAGTAAAGAAGGAGGTCTTAAAACTCTTGCACGCGGGGATCATCTACCTCGTTCCTCACAGCGAATGGGTCAGCCCCATGCAAGTTATGCCTAAGAAGGGAGGTATGACGGTCGTTCGAAATGACAAGAACGAGTTGATTCCTCAACGAACCGTCACGGGTTGGAGAATGTGTATAGATTATCGAAAACTTAACAAGGCTACAAAGAAAGATCACTTCCCGCTACCCTTCATTGATGAGATGTTGGAGCGGCTTGCAAAGCATTCTTTCTTTTGTTTCCTTGATGGTTATTCGGGATATCATCAAATACCAATCCACCCCGATGATCAAAGTAAGAGTACGTTCACATGCCCCTATGGAACATATGCATACAGGCGAATGTCATTCGGCCTATGCAATGCTCCTGCCTCTTTTCAGTGGTGCATGATGTTCATTTTCTCCGATATGATCGAAGAAATCATGGAAGTTTTCATGGATGACTTCTCTGTCTATGGAAAGACTTTCGATGATTGTCTTGAGAATCTAGATAGAGTCTTACAAAGATGCGAAGAAAAGCACTTAGTCCTGAACTGGGAGAAATGCCACTTCATGGTTCGCGAAGGCATAGTGCTAGGACATAGAGTGTCCGAACATGGGATAGAAGTGGATAGAGCTAAGATAGAAGTCATAGAACAACTTCCACCTCCCATGAATGTCAAGGGAATTCGTAGCTTCCTTGGCCACCAGGCTTCTATAGGCGGTTTATTAAAGATTTCTCTCAAATCGCCCTTCCTCTAACAAACCTGCTAGCCAAGGATACACCCTTTGACTTCACCGATGAGTGCCTAGATGCTTTCTACATTCTCAAGAAAGCACTCGTCTCAGCTCCAATCATTCAACCTCCTGATTGGACGCTCCCCTTTGAAATAATGTGTGATGCTAGTGATTATGTTGTCGGTGTGGTATTAGGCCAAACCAAAGATAAGAAGCATCACGCTATTTCATATGCTAGCAAAACCTTAACAAGGCCACAACTAAACTATGCAACAACTGAAAAAGAGTTGTTGGCTGTGGTATTTGCTATAGACAAGTTTAGATCTTACTTAGTTGGAGCAAAAGTAATTGTTTACACAGATCAAGCTGCTCTTAAATACTTGCTCACTAAGAAAGATGCTAAACCACATTTAATACGATGGATCTTACTACTCCAAGAATTTAATATTGAAATCAAAGATAAAAAGGGAGTAGAAAATTTTGTTGCCGATCATTTGTCTAGAATGCAATTCAAAGAAGCACAGGATTTTCCCATCAACGATTTCCTCAGAGATGACACAATCCTCAAGCTAATGGACACCAACCCATGGTATGCAAATATCGTCAACTTTATGGTTGCAGGCCATGTCCTGCCAGGGGCAGATGTGAAGAAACTAGTACCGGAGAGTCGGGTGCATCTCTGGGATGAGCCATACCTCTATAGAGTATGCAATGATGGATTATTGATAAGATGCGTACCTATGGAGGAGGCGATCAAGATCATAGAAAGATGCCATGGGTAGAGTACAGAGGTCACTATGGAGCATTCAGGACTCATGCTTAGATTTGGCAGAGTGGGTTTTTCTGGCCAACCATGTACAAGGACACTCATGACTATGTCAAAAGGTGTGCAAGGTGCCAGAAGCACGGGAACATCAATACCCGAGATGCTATGCCACTCACCAACAACCTACAAGTCGAGCTCTTTGATGTATGGGGCATCGACTACATGGGGCCCTTTTCTTCATCAAAAGGGTATGAGTATATCTTAGTGGCGGTGGACTATGTGTCCAAATGGGTAGAAGCAATACCCTGCCGCAAAGCCAATGCAGCCAATTCAAAGAGAATGTTCCATGAAGTGATATTCCCTAGATTTGGAACCCCAAAGTTAGTCATAAGTGACGGGGGATCTCACTTCATTGATAAAGGCTTCCGCCAATTCCTCACGAAATAAGGAATCCAGCACAATGTTGCAACTGCATATCATCCTCAAACAAGTGGTCAAGTAGAAACGTCCAATAAACAAATCAAGAACATTCTGCAGAAGACCATGGATGAGATGGGTACAGCTTGGTACCACAAGCTGCTAGATGCACTTTGGGCATATAGGACCGCATACAAGACTCCAATTGGTATGACACCATACCAACTTGTATACGGGAAGACATGCCATTTGCCTGTAGAATTGGAATTCAAGGCACATTGGGCAATCAAGAAATGGAACATGGATCTGCTAGTTGCTAGAAAGTTCAAGAAGATGCAAATCTATGAACTAGAAGAATGGAGAGAGAAAGCATATCACAATGCCAGGATATACAAGGAGAGAACCAAGAAATGGCATGACAAGAGAATCAAGGTCAAGGAATTCAAGCTAGGGGACAAGGTTTTATTGTTCAACTCAAGATTCAAGCTCTTTGGTCATGGGAAGCTTAGAAGCAAATGGGAAGGACCGTACCTCGTCGTCAACGTCGCGACTCATGGAGCAATCACACTCTAGGAAAACGATGGCAACATCTTTAAGGTAAATGGCCAACGTCTCAAAATTTTCTATGAGCATCAAATTCCTGAACATGAAATTGATATGCTAGATTTTGTTCTTAATCAAAATTAGAACTAAAATCTACATGTTTTAACTTTTTTGTTCAAATTTTGAAAAATGACCCTAGAATTAGCCTAGACTTAGCCTTGACTCCCCCCTAGTGAAAGGTCAATCCATTTGGCCTCTAAGGTGGATCGGCCGAACCTGTCTTTGGGCCAAACAGCCCGAAACTTCACGAGCTGGCTCACCTGACCCTAACACGTCCAGAAACCTGGCTCGGTCGGACCGAAACTTTCAAAAAGGGATCGGCCGATCGTGGTTCGAACTGGTTCAAACATCCCGTTGCACAGGAACGTTGGGCCAACGTTCTCCCTCGGATTTCATCGCGATCCGAGCGAAAACGAAGGCCCTGAACGTTGCTTCTCTTCTTCTTAACCCCCTCTCCTTCTTCTTCCTCCTTCCACCTTGCTTTCTTCCACAACCAGCAGCACCACACCACTCTTTGCAATCCTCCACACATTCTTAATCACCTCCATGGCTCCACAACGCAACAATGACAAGGCACCGCTCATTCCGTTCGACGAAAGCCCTTCCAAGGCCCAAGAAGACATCAACGTCGACGCCATGGCCGTCGAGGTGCTCGACGTCGCTCCCCTGGCCATGGCACCACCGCCGGCAGAGCCTATCACCCTTAGGGGGGAGTCGGCCGACCGGGGGTGGAAGTCAGAGCGAATGCGAAGCATCATTCGGTCGATGTCTTCGCGCTGCAACTTGAACAAGCCCGCCGCGCGACCAGTGACGCCCAAAAGGCCAACCACTGGCCAATTAGGGGTGAAGAAGGCCCCCGTCTCCTCCTCCACCGACGGCGACACAAGCACCGGCTACACCCACTCCTACTCGCCGTCAACACCGCCATGGATGCGCCTCCAGAGGGCCAATGGTGGACCGGGGAGGGGCAAGGTGCTCGTCCCCCTCTCACCTCTGAGGAGCGGAGGGAGGGGGTGCGCAGATCGCTTGAGACGGAGGAGTCTCGCAAGTCCGTTCGGCGAACTAGCAACCCACCGTCGATCTTCGGTCCTCCTGGCCAGTTCGAGGATGAAGATGAAGAAAGTGACATGGAGAAGCTGCTTCGCATAGTGGCTAGGCTTAGAGAGAATAATACTAAATTAGCAAAGCGTGCGGCAGAGGAGAGGATGGCGCGCCTTGATCTTGAGGATAATTTTAAGGCTCTTCGCATTAGCACCAATGCGAAAATCAAGCGCCTAGCCCAAGCCATCGAGAGAGAGGATCTCTTTGCCCCTCCTTCTCCATAGATCACTAGTTCAAAATAAGATAGGCACTTAGGTTTATTTCCTAGTTTATTTTATGCATTTCCCTTTCCAACAATGTAATGTGTGCCTACAACAAGATTGAATTGAATAAAATATTTGGTTCTGCTGGTATTTTGCCCAGCAGAACCTCTACATTTGATGTCTTCTCTGTCACTGAATCCAGCATGCTCCAAAACGAGTATGGGGGAGGTCGGTCGACACTCCAACTTGTCAAAACACCAAAATGATCACTGAATCATGTTGAACACGTCCATGACACGTACTAGAAAAAAATTGGACCGAAACGACCACTTTTGTGGATCGGCCGATCCACGTTGGAGGCCAAAATTCAGAAAGTTCAGAGAACATCAATATTCAGAGGTAAGGGATCCAAATGCAGAGTTCGAAGTGGCCAAACGGCTCCAAGAAGCGCTCAGCCGACCGTGCTTCTAGGGCATGGACCCACCAGCTAGCGTCCTTTCGACTGGTTTGCAACGTCTCTCCCTTTTTTTCCTCTATGTTTTTATTTAATTACTCATTTTCTCTTTCAAAAATGCAAATAAAAATAATTCCTTCATGGAATTTATCACTTAGTTTAAATTCCTTTTAATATTGAATAAAACAAGAGATCGCTTCCGAAATTAAAATTTTGAAAAGTGACATGATCTATGATGTTTAAAGGGCAAAAGCGTCATAAAGATAAATTCTTGCTTTTTGCTTATGCTAGTGGGAAAATACTTTGATAGGAAGATCATATGGACTAAGTTGTTGTTTAATGTGATATAGTCTCGTCTCATGATTCATACCCTTTCTATTTAAAGTCTTGGACATTTGTTTTTGAAAATGTTATAAAACCATAATGTCACTACTCCTCTATAGTGAGAAATATCCTACCAAAGCCATAAATGCTTATGCAAGTTCAAAACCTTCCTCATATGCTTCCTGTAATTACTTTGAGTTTTGTCAAACCTTGTGACCCTTGTTGAGAATTATGTCATAGTTCAAAGATCAAGATCACGCACACGCCACATATACATGTTGCTTCTACACTGGAAGTACGCAAAAACATGCCTTACATTTCCACATAGTTCATACTCCATGTTCTAATAGAAATTCTCTCTCTAGTTTATGTTGTTAGTAAATGAGACATAGACTATGCAAAATTATGAAAAAAAATAAAAAAATAGGGGCACATGAAGGTCCTAAGTTTTAAAATGATGATGAGTAAATCAAAGCTCATAGAAAAAGAAAAGATAGCTATGTCTCAAAATTATAAGTTAGAAAGAGAGATCTTATAAAGGAGTTTTGATCTTTCACCGTGTTTCCACACACATGCACATCTTGATCTAGGATTATGACATTTTTCTCTTTGGATCCTTGTTTTGACTTTACAATATAAGTGATGCAAGTTTGCTATAATGTTCATCCGTACCTGAGCTCCAGATAAGCCATTTAGAAATAGGGAGATACAAAGAAGGCAACCTCTTTTATGCCTTGGTAAGGTAATATAAACATGAGTGACTTAGAGTACTATATGAGGAGTAAGATGACTTATGAGATTTCTTTCGAAAAATTTATCAAAAACTCCAAGTACTAAAATATGAAGTGGGAAGATGACTTTGCCTTGAGAACTATTCCATTTCTCAACTTCCCAAGGATATATGTTAGCCAGTACCACATATCCCATTAGTATGACAAAATGTCTTGAGTGAATCTTTATGCTTGCTTTATACTTTGAATAGCATAGACTTGTTATCTTTTAACCTTTACTCGAGGACGAGCAAAGAGGTAAGTATACGGGATCTTGTTGACGGTAATTAAGAGTTAATTTGTCACCATCCAAATACCGTTAAAATCCTCATATCCAAAGGAAAACAAAACATAATCTGAATATATTGTGCCAAATAACTGGTTCCACATGTCCCATGAATATTTGATGCAGAGAATGACAATTGGGGACATTTGGGAGCCAGTGGGCCCACACAGGGAGTCGGCCGACCACCTTGTGGGGCCACTTGGCATCCCAAGCCCCCATGATCCAAGATCCACCCTTTGGAACACTCTCTACCCTTGGATCCAAGTGTATCTCCTCCCAATGGTCCAGATTCACATCACAAGGATCCATGGGCCCACATCAATGACATCAGCGTGACAACTCAACTCAGAACCGAGATCCAAGGCAGATGACAGGTGGGACCAGTGGCCAGGAAGCAGAGGTGGGCTAGAGACCCTGCATGGGGGTCGGCCGACCCTATGGTTGGGCCCACAGGGCCACCACTTAGCCCCTGACTAATGGGCCACCATCTGGAAGGCGGTGGAGGGCCCACAGGCCAGTATGGGTGGTCGGCCGACCACCCATATGGCGGTTTCACCCACCCAACCGACTCACCCACTCCCCACATCAACACCCTTGATCCTTAGGCGGTTCTGAAGTCGGTTGGATCCAACGGTGGTTGACGAATGTGACGCAGATCGCTGACGTGGCACCGGAGTAGCCCCAACTCCACCTCTAGCTATAAATAGACCCCTAGAGCTCCCTTGTCATTCATGCCCCATTGGAGAAACACTACTCCTTAGTCTCTTAGTGGAACTCTCTAGTAGTAGTGCTATGCTGGTTGGAGGATAGTGAAGGAAGTCTTCTGGAGAAAGCCCCGGGCCTGTCAGGAATCTTCTCCGGAGCTCTTCCTCAACGGATGCGAGTCTCTTGTAAGTTTAGCAATTGTAAGTGACTTCTTCTGAGTTCTTTATAGTATTCAGTATTCTAAGTCTGGGTTAGCTGTTATACACCTTTTCCTGCTTGTTCATTGCTTTATTCTAAGTAAAGTGCTTTAATCTTAGGCCAAGGTTAAAGTAGTAAGAAACATTGTAGACGTGGTGTCTAGACTAGATCTTACCTTTGTAAACTGCTTATCGCGTGGATTGTTCATGGATGCTAGTAGAAAGTGATAGCTCTATCTAGCCTTTGTATTCCACCACGCATGTCAGATAAGTTCTTAAATGGTAAGGCTTCAATACAACTTGACTGCGCGGTCCGGTCAGAGTTTTGTCCTCCTACTGATCTATCCCGTCGCCTCCTACAAGAGAAGGGCTGATAAAGCCAGTATAACCAGCTATACCTTGTTAGTCTACTTTTCTATATTGAACCTCTCTACCCAGTTATCATAGTCTCCCTTGATCCATCATAGGACATACCCGCATTCCTAGTTAGATCACTACTCGTTCCTTGTGGATACGATACCTGGAATACTCCCGGTGAAAGCTACCTTGTCAACCGTATGCTTGCGGTCTTTTTCCGTTTGCCACCTTTGGTGTCAACATCCACCTCAGCCAGTACTCGACGGTCATCTTCTGCGGAACCTAGTACCGGGCGCTGCTTGGATCGGAGGCTTGGAGCCTCGAAGAAAGGAGCATCATCTTCTGTAGATGATCATGCAGGTCAGCAGGAATCCTGGCCAAGTTATTCTCCTCTCGGGTGATGGTGTCGTCAACAACTTTGAGACGGGACAATAGCTGCTCCAATTCAGCCCTCAGTTTCGCTAGATCGCGGTTGATGCCATTAGGAAGAACCCTCAACTGGTCTATTGCGTTCTTTTCCCCCAGCATGTCAGAAAGGCAAAGCCGCTCTTCGTCAGGCAAGCCGATTTGAGCCTCGCGGGCTGTGAGTCTGGATCGAGCTCGGAGGAAAGCCGGTTTGCGATGCTCTATGTAGGCGACCGCGGTCAACGCGTCCTTCAGGTCGGGTGGCAAGGCATCTTCAACTGAGTGGAAGATTTTTCGGACCCTCTCTGCATCGCATATTAGAGATGAAGTATTCACTGACAAAAGAGGAACCAATGACTTGAGTTGGGTCTTCACGTTGTTATGGAGCAAGACAGTATGCACCGACTGTGAGGTATCGGCTTCTCCGGAGAGGACATAATCATCCAGAGGAAAAGGGGCAAGGTGTGATAAGACTGTCCCTAAAATGACACGAGAAAGTCATTGCCAATGGGTTGTACTGCAGACTAGTGAACCTTGCGTCGTAGCTGATTGGATAAAGCAGCCTTCAAGGAAGGAATAGCCGATGAGTCTTCAGGGAAGTATCCTGAAGATTGTGCAGATTGGTAAAATAATCCTATTGAAGGGTTTTATCGGCTAAAAATACGGAGTACCTTGGCCGACATCAGATGTTGTGTCGATTGATGAGGACATTGTTCCCATATCTACGCTGAGTTCGGCCTGGAGGCAGTTGGTTCTTTCCTCGTCCTAAAGAAGAACGACAGTTATAGCGTTGACAAAAAGGACGAACAAAGGGCATCATACCTCTGCGGTGGCAACATCGGTTAGTATGCCCAAACGACCATCGATCGGCTTTGTCACTACCCTGGCTTTGGTTTTAGCAGTTCTGGGCTTCTTGGACCTTGCGAAGTTCTGGAAGCCGACATTTTTCATGAAGGAACTCAGAGGTTTGTGATCGGACGGCTCGTCTATCTTCCTCTTCATCAGCACCCTCAGGGACGGTGCCCCGCAACCAAGTCTGGGATTGGGACACCATTGATCGTAGGTCGTCGGAGGAGGACTAAGCCCTTCAAGGTCCTGCAACACGAGTTTGAGGGAATGATATGGAAATAGCCAAAAATGTTGCAAGATGATGGGCGATACCTCAGGGGCAGCGTTGAAATCTGGGTCAAGCAACGAACAATAAGTGGCCACCGCTTCGCTGAAAAGATGCTGGCTCCACTCACGCCACTAGGTAACAAATGAAGAAGAAATGAAGGCCTGATAGACGTGATCTCTGACGAGGATAGGGGGAAGGGATCTTTCAATCTAGATGATCAGGTTGAAATCTAACCCTGAGAGAACGGGTTCCCTTGGGCAGAGTTTGTCTGCAAAGAAGAGGCTCAGGGGCAACTGTCCAAATCCCATTTTCCTCGCCGCAACGGAAGGATTGTAGAACTCATATGAGATGGGTGGTTTCTCTCTACCGTGCCGAACTTCCGTAGGCAATAGACAAGGTTTGACCAGGTCATTGAAGATCAGCATAGAATGTTGGTCCGCATAATGTTCATGAAATCTAAAAGTGAAGGGGAGTTCAAATGCTGAAATATTTGAGTAAACAAACCAAGCCAGGATATCTGTAGAGAATCCTTTGTAGAATATCCTGAAGAACTCCCCAGCAGTCTTGGTATTGATAACGGTCGATGCTGCTTCACCAAATGATACACATCGTCCAGATTTTTCTTTCTCTGATAAATCTTCCTCGTCTTCTTCCAGGAAGGTCTTCGAAGGGAAGGAAAGAGATGCCAGGTCTGGAGTAACAATTCGGTGCATCTGCAAATTGAGCCAGAGCTGAAGAAACCACCATGGCCCTATGATGGTTGGGGTGGTTTCATTCTTCACCAAGTGTCGGTAGACTTGGTTCAAGATATGATAGAGGGCACCGAGCAAGTACTTACCTAGAGGGATATCATTCTGAGAATTAACCTATTTGGCCAAAGATAGATAATTGTCGGTAGGCATGCATGATTGACCACAAAAGAGGAACCTGTCTAGCCACATATTCAAGAAGAGTATGCGCTCATTGTCAGGAGTTGGATCTGGGTTGCCCATAGGGCCGAGGAAGTAACAGTTGGGTTGGTCGGCCAACAAAATTAGCACATGGTCCTGGAATTCCTAATCCAATTCGAAAATAGGGGTGAAGACATCAAGAAAGGAGGATGGTGGAGCAAAGCACAATAGAGTCATACCTCAGAAATGATATCCATTGAATCCATCTATGGCGGCGCTGAGGTTGTCTGAAAGGTTAGGGTTGGAAGCCGAGCGGGAGGAGGACGAATGGCAATTTAGTGAATACCTGAGCTCAGCTAGATCGACAAAAAGGAAGAGGACACTTGCAGTTTTAGGAATGGAATAAATTTCATCCCAAAACTAGGGGGCATGTGTTAACACCGCATTTTGGCACGACCAAGTAAATGCAGGTGGGTCCCGAAGAGGGAGAATATGTTGCGTAGGAGATAACGCGTATCGACTGTTGAGATACGTTCGGAGGGCTGCGCCAAGGATTGAGGCCCAAGACATCCAGGTTTCCTTATTTCGGCCAGCGACCGGTTTTACGCTAGGGTTATGCTATGGTCTATAAATAGCAAGGGCTAGGAAACAAGGAGATCGGATCAATCAAATACACAACTAGTTCTTAGTTTCCGGCCTCCGGCCACCCCTATGAGTAGGAGTAGAGTAGATTTCGGTGAACCTTCGACGGATTGGGCTGCATTGACTAGATCAACCTCTGGTTTGCTTGTAAGTTTAGCCTTGGTTCATGTCTTGTTTGTACGGCTGTATTGTGTAACTCATGCAAGCTCGGTATGAGCAAGTTATCGGTTTGAATCTATTGTTCATGGGGCTGCATTGCTTCAATCTCACATGAATCATAGCTTCAAGCTAGTTATCGGCTCTATTAGATTGGTGATCTAATAGATTCATTAAGTTATCGATATTGTCTGTTATGCTTCGTTTAATCTATTGCAACAATATCATGCCCAATCTCATCTGATGGATTGGCCTGTGCTTTATTTTCTATTTAGATCTATTGCCTCCGATGCATTTACTTTTATACTTAGAGAGGCGATAGATCTAAGATCATATCGGCTAATTCATTGGTTGTGATTGTCACATGTTGCGGGTTTGAGACATATATTTGGTTATTAGATTGGTTTGAGTGTGGTTGGATCTAGTTCAACATACGTGGTATGGCTGCATCTACCGGACCCCACTGCCATGTGTGTTAGGTTATGTCTGTCCAGATTTAGATCCGTCCGAGGCTGATGTATGGATCTTGTTCAAGCTTCATGGATCCCATATCGGCTAACGTAGCCGATCTGGTTATGCTTCAATCATACGATGCACGTACGTTGTCGTTGCAATCTATTAGATCTATTAAGTATACTGGACGTGGCTTGGCTTGTTTACTTTTATGGCTGCATGGAAACACCCCAATGCTAGTAAATCGGTCAGGTTATCGGGTTAATTGTCATCATGGCTGCATGGGAACACACCTCTGTTGATGATCAATCTTTATCTGGTATGCATGGTAGATTTAGTGGTTTGATGGCAATAATGGTGCAGGTGTCGCATCTTTACTTTATTCTCATCATATGATTGGCTAACCATGTACCTCATGCTTAAAATCCTGTTACAGCCGTTTGTGTACCATTATTATATTTTGCACTATCCGGAGTTGACTCTTTAGTCAATCTCCTATATTCATCGGCTATATGAGAGTCGCACACTCATGGAACTGTCTGGCAACAACTGGCAGTTTCCATAATTTAACGTTTTATCTCCTTGTTAATTGTAGGTCAAATTGACTGGCACACCTGGAATCGATCATCGAAGTGGCTTAAGTTGCTTCAGAGGTTTAGGAGATCAAGCTTTGCTGCTGCATGGTCTCCGCAGGCCTTATGCAGTGCTGACGCCAACAGCCCCATTTTTTGCGTCAACAATACCTAACAAAGAGGTAGAACAAGCTCATTATAGCATCCTCCGTCAGTTGGTAGCATGGACAAATACGTTGAACAACACCTGGAAGAGATCCACATGGCTCAGGACGGAAAGTGCACGGAGGAATGGGTCCAGAAAGAGCACAAAACCAATTTTCTAGAATGGATCAAGGAGCAAGAAATATCGCTTGATGATAATGATAGTGACACTGTTAAGAAGCTTACGCAAGGCCCGTCCACCCAAGTCACCACGTGGCAAGGGTATGATGTGAAAGGGTACAGGTTTCACACGAAAGACAAGGACAACAAGAGTGTGCCACAGAACTACGGTGTTCGATACGAGGGTGTCGACAAGTTGACACAAAAGAGGACACAATTCAATGGGCAGATCGAAGAAATATGGGAGCTTGACTATGGACTCAACTTACGCATAACCGCCTTCAAGTGCCATTGGGTCAACCCGAAATCGGTTTTAGTGGAAAATTATGGGTTAACCACCATGAACCTCAAAAGCACGGGCTACAAAGACGACCAATGGGTACTAGCAACCAATGTAGCACAAGTGGCGTACTATATCTATCCACCGGATACAAAGAAGCACGTGGTCGAGTCCGAAAAGCAACGGATCATGGGAGCTGATGGGGTGCAAGCCCCGAATAGTATAACAACTACACAGAGCTCCAGCTTTTTATAGATCATCAAAAGAAGGTCAAGACAGTCGAGGTCAGTTGCAAGCATAGAAAGATGAAACCATGGTCACGTAGTGGCAATGAGAAGAGGGTCGTGAAAGCTCCTGCACTAAAATGAGATGTAGGCCACACTTTTTTGTAATAATGTAGACCAATTTGACAAACTTGGTATCCATAACTTGTAAGTAATGTAGATCTTGATGAGTTTGACAAACTTGGTACTCATAACTTTTAAATTTGAACCCATTTATAGTTTAAAACTTGAAGTCAAACATTTTTAAGTTTCAAAACATACAAGTCAAAACCAGTTTACTGCAGCGGGCGCTTTAGGTGGCCCGCTGCTATAAATGTTTACCGCAGCGAGTGCTTTAGGTGGCCCGCTCCTGTAAATATTTACCACAGCGGTCACTTTAGGTGGCCCACTGCTGTAAATATATTACCACAGCGCGCGCTTTAGGTGGCCCGCTGTAGTAAATGACTTCATATATAAAGGCCGCTGTCCTGGTGAAATTTCTAACTCCACGCGCTGCTCAGTTTGACCCCGAAGGGCTGCCCAGTTACGCCGCGCCACCGTCGCCATTGTCGCCGTCAACATTCCCAGACATCCTCCGTCGTCCAAGCCCCTGAGCGCCCTCTTCGTCGCCGTGAGCCGCTCGACACCACCTTCTCCTCCCTCTTCGTGCGCCCCCGAGCGTGGGCTAGAACCCTAGACTACCCACGTGCACCATTGCCGTTGTTGACGGCTCTTAACACCTAAATATAGCCATCAACTATTGCATAAAATGATAAGATATAAACTACAAAGCATAGTTGTAGGGATTGATTCTAACGAGTTCCACGAGTTTTGGTGTTATCACTTATTTTGCAGGACATTCAAGTTTTACTATAAAAGTGCCTCAAATAAGGAATTGGAGTACATCATTGCGAAGAGCTCGTCGAGCCGATCGAAACGGACCTAGCACTTGCTATATTTGGAGCCCCGATGAGAAAGATATCAACACCGCAATGGAATTCAACTTAGGAACAATCTAGAACATACCGGAACCATCACACACTATATATTTGAGGGATTAAAATGATAGAATCCCATAGCTTTGGTAAATCTATATTTTCCAGGGACTATTCTAGAGAATCATAGAAGATCTAGTTATCAGAATAATTATGGGAAGAATCTCGTGGGGAAATAGCTTCCTTTGTACTCAGGAAGGGCCCAGAAGGCAACCGAAGGAAGCAGGGCCCGAGAGGTGGAGATGGGGTGCCGGGCGGCCCACCCCTAGGCCATCCGGCCTGCTACAGGGCCCAATGAGGCCCATCTTCGTATGGCGGAACCTAACCAACTTATGGGACCCATCTTGACCATTGCTCAAGGTCTGTTTGATCCGAGGGCTATCGTTGATCCACCGGGCTATAAATAGAGGGGCAGACCCCCCCCCCCCCCCTCTCCAGGGCATCTCATCTCATTATTCTTCTCCAGAGCAAAATCTAAGGTTTCAATTATAAGTAGAGAAGGAGAGAGGTCCCTCTAGTTGTCTAGATCTAGTTCTTCTAGTTCTAGCTCATCTAGTTGTAATTAGAGGTGAGACAGAGGAGGAGAGAGCTAGGAGGAGCCGGATCTGTCGGATCTTTCTCAACATTGTACCTTTGCGGCATCTGGTTTGGAGCAATCTACAGGTTCTTCATTTATTATTTGTAAGTACCTTATTTCAGTTCTTACTTTATTCTATTTACGGGATCTCCGCTTGTATTGAGTGCTCTTGTTTATACGTAGAACTAGAGTAGTAAGCGATAGTGTAGACTTGGTGTTTAGACTAGAGTTTACCTGAGTTTGCGCCCAATCCCACAGATAGTTGTGGTAGCCCCAGATGTGACATCTCTGTAAGGCCTCTGTAGTCCAACATGTTCGGGTTGGTGTTTCGTAGAGCTTTTGGCAGCCTCCCCCGACTACCTTTTTCCCAGTCTTATTCGAGAGTCAGGAAGATACTATTGCTCCAAAGTAGGTAGAGTATCATGGGCCTTTGATGAGATAGAACCCCTTAGAAAACTCTTAAATCTCTCTTTACCTAGTTATCATTATTTATCTAGTTATCATTCTCTACCCATTTATCTTACCTATTAAAATAATATAAAATATTATATCTTATCTATCCTTGGACGTTCTTAGTTCTTAACAAGTTCACTTCGCGTTCCCCGTGGAAATCGATACCCTTTTGGAATACTCCAGGGTGAAAGCTACAACGGTATCCATACGCTTGCGGATTTATCTGTGTTCGTTAAGAAATACCAACAAGCTTTCTGGTGTCGTTGCCGGGGAACGGTAGCTGTGCTAGTTTCGAACCGAGTTCATCCATTTACCTTTTTCCTTTTTACCATCTTTCTCACCTTACCATATTCATAAATACTCTACTCCAAAGGGCAACCTGTTGGAGATTCCACCATCTTCACACCCCATTCTTATAAATAGCTATGAGCTTCGCCCTACATGTATAGCCATGGTTTGGGAGCAATCTTTCTCTAGCCTTGGCTTAGTTTTAATTCCTTTTAAAAATATGAAGCAACCAAATATAGAGGAGGCCCCAAATGAGACCAATCCAAGTGGAATTTTGAACAACCATTTAGAATCAACCATAGAGATTGGAGAGGAAGATGATATCAATGAGCATGGAATCTATTCCATAACTATCTTATTAAACCCATGCTCATATGAGACATCTCCCAAACCCATTGGTCTCTCTATCATTACCATTTATGATATCTTCAATACCCTAACACTTTCTATTTACAAATACTTCAAAAGGATGGTTGTCGATGCATATGTCTATCATAAATATTGTAGATCTCGTTGCGTAAACCTTGAGATAGGTAATAGAAGGGAAACCATGTCACTAAAAACACATCTTGAAAGGTTTCCCTAGGAGAAGCTTAGTGTCTTAAAACAAGCACCTCTCAGATCTCAACATGAGTTTTCACCTTTTTGTTGCCTACCCTTGTGAACCGAGCATAGAAATATATGATTAGATTCCTTCGGGTATTTTTTTGTCACTAACCTTTCCAGGTATAGAGCAAAACGAATGAAAGAATGACAACCATAAGGTATGTCCAACAAATCATCTTGCAACATTGAATTTCATTCATCCAATCTTGATTTTTGCAAAATTCAAGCTTGGGGGATAAGCCACCATAAAACATCTTTTGCCATGTTGCTACATTATCTTGGTTGTCTCTACCTTTAAGGCATGCTCAAACTACTAAATAAAAATCATACTCTTTCATCTTCACTTGAGTAAATCTCCATAATACTTTCATGCTACCTTTGTCTGCTATAGTATATGTTTAGGTATATTCATACACCTTTTTAATTATGCATGGTACTTAGTTTCAAGGTATTTGGATTTTACTTCTAAAGGCTTTTGAATTTATGTGTATGCTTTGGTTAAAATGTCTTCCTAAATCAAATTAGGCGTGGTGTCTAGGTTGATTTTTTAACTGATAGTATGTTGTAGTAGATATTGAATATTTTGTTGGACTAACCCCTGCAAGAAAACCTTCAATATCAAATTGGGAAGTCCTGAGATGAACTCATACTAAGATGAAGAGAGACACATGAACTTCAACAACCTACATGAGAGAGACGCAACTAATTCATCAAGGATAGATGAATTCCATGGAGCGAGGAGAAGACAAGGATAAAACCTCAAACCAATCAATCCATGGAAGAGGGTGAACAAAACTTCAAGACAAGACAACAGAAAAGTACAAGATCAGAAGAACAAGTATGAGAAAGGAGTGGAACATAGGATACAAGCTATTAATGCACAACCAATTGATCAAGGGAAGCTTCCATGAGGTGTTATGATGCCATCATTCTTCAAAGGTAAAGGTAAGTAATCATCACTCTATAAGTTTTTCTTTGATTCTGGTATTCACCTAAATAAAGATCTAAACATGTTTGAGCTGCAACTTTACTTGATCCAACATGATTAACTCAACATGTTAGTTCTTTAAAGCTTGATCCTAGTACAACTTCTTGATCTCACAGTCTTAACCATATATGCTAAAATGTTGCACATCCAACCTTGGAAGATGATAATCTCAATCATGTGAAAATAAAGTATTCATAGACACTCTTTCCATGTGTTAAAACAATCTAATTTTCCATGTGCTACATTCATCCTCTGGTCTTATCACACGTGTCATGGTTGAATAAAATATAAGAACATCAACTCAATTTTGCTCAATATGTTTAGGTTAGAGAAGAATGAATAAACTTTTGGTTCTGTTGGTGTTTTCCCACCAGTAGAGCCCATGCACTTGATCTCTGCCTTGTTTTTATGAGCAGGACACTTCTTCACCGCATCATCAAGAGCATGAGTGGATGACACCCTACCAATGAAGAAAGGAGATTCAGGGAGACCTGTCATCCCAATCTCCATTGGAGCTTACACTTTTGAAGAAGTTGTCTGTGACCTTGGGAAATGGACGTCGTACATCTATGACGTTACAACTACAAGTAAGAAAACATCCAAGGCCTCATCATGATTGGAGAACGCTCCTAAAAGACGTCTGAACCAGAAAAGAGGTCCAGTTCGACGGACCTAAATCTGCGAACCTTAGTCGGAAGGTAAACTCGGTAAGTTATCTACATATTTA
This sequence comes from Microstegium vimineum, assembly GCA_022036555.1. NCBI lineage: Eukaryota > Viridiplantae > Streptophyta > Magnoliopsida > Poales > Poaceae > Microstegium > Microstegium vimineum. Next base: position 25,657,131 of record CM039123.1, read on the forward strand.
TTTCCCTCTGCATTGCATTAGTTGCACTATAGCATATTTACTTTCCATAAGTATTTATGGCATTATTTATATATAATCCATTTCATAATCATCTTAATCATAGCATATCTATTTTATTGCACTGTAATATATTATAAAAAGAAAAACCTTTAAGCCCCACGTAAATAAGCCTTCCAACTATTTATTGTGGAGGCATAAAAATATATTGCATTAGTCATTTGCATATAAAATTGAAAATCTAAAAATATATCGAATAGAAGAATTCTGTAAGGCTCTAGGCAATCAAGGCATAAATTGTTTACCGCTAACGCTTAATCTATTCCACACGAGCTTTGTTGTCTATTTGAGTTTAGTGGGATTTGGAAAGACAAGACAAGATTAGATATCTTCATCCACTTTGAGAAGTCTACATCAACTCTTTGAAGTCTCAGAGGAGTGAAGTATGTCTACATTGTCAAGATGAATGACTAAGTCAACATCTAGCTTGAGGGAGAGCATCCCCATGTATCCAGGTAAGTATCCTTATCCTCTTAGATATAATTGTATTCAGATATTAGTTACATAAATTAATTAAAAAAATGTGAGCACATGAAGGTTCACGCTTAAATAATTATAAAGTTACAAATAGACACTTTTTTATATCTATGGAATTTTCATTGTCTACTTTATCCTTAATAGAGTTTTTGCTTAGTAATAATAATAGGTGAGTTTAGTTTGTTTGAGTTTAGAAGTTGCTAATAATAAAAGGAAGAACTCTGAAAATAACTCTATATATGGAAATATGAATAGTTGCTCTGCAGTAATTCCCTTCAAGTAGTTTTCAGCCTTGAATTTTCCCGAGTTTTAGATATAATTGTTTTGACATAAGATTTACTCTGAACCTGAAACTTGTGGGTTGCAAATGCTTGAGCTAAGTCTAAGTAGTTGATAGGTATGATATGAGAAAGTTGAGCTACTATTTATCTTGTTCCTAGCAATACTAGAGTTCTAGAGATTTTATCTTTTGAAAATTGAAAATATTACATGATAAGTTTCTGTATGACGAGAGCTTGAATTCCTACCACAGCCATATATACATGCTTGGTAGATTAGGAAAACATTCACTATCATATTTACTGCTTGTATATGCATTGAGTTTTGTCAAACTTTGTTGACCCTTAGAGACTTATCATGCTTTTAAAATCAAGATCATGTACACTCCACTCATATATGCTACTTCTATCCTGGAAGTACGCATCCACATATATGCCATTCAGATCCACCGGAAAAATGCTCTATTCCTACCTTGGGAGTAAGTAACCAAAAATATCCCAATTCTCCACCTATCCATATATTCCATTACCCTAGTTATAACTGCTCCAAAGATTTCCTTGTTATCATCTCTCAAAAAGTTTTATTATAGAAAGAGGCTTGGAGTTGTGAAAAAAAGAGAGAAAATAAAGAGAGTAAAACATGGACAAGTGTCCTACCAAAAACAATGGGTACTTAGATGCCCACCTCTCTGAAAAAAAGAGAAGAAAAAAAGAAAATAAAAGAGAAGAGAAAAATAAAGCAAGCCCAAGTTCCCTAAAAAATTCCAAGATCCAAAAGAGAGATGTATATATATATATATATATATATATATATATATATATATATATATATATATATATTCAAGGAGTAGAGTAGAATTAGGTTTCCACCATACACCCTCATGCATCCACCATATATCCCATACACATGCACATCTTGATTTGGTTGTATGCCCTGTTTCTCTGGATCCATTGTTTGACTTTACAATATATGCTTTGCAAGTATGTATGCGTTGTTTCTCCCCACCTATGAACTCCATATATTGCCTAATAGTTATAGGGTGAAAGAGAGAAGGCACATTGTACTTTGCCTGTTCCAAAAATAATATATTCTGAGAGAAGTCATAACACCATTATTGCCTTGGTAAGGATCCAAAAATACCACATATTGAGAGACTTGAGAGGGTCATACAAAAGAGACTTTGAGTTTTATTTCGAAAACTTTGCAAAACTCCAGGATGAAGGTAAAGTGAAGAGCTTGAAACATAGTGCTCGATTTGATCATTCTACTTTCAATTTCTCAAGACCCAAGTGATGGCTATAAGCCCCATGGTTAAAGGTAATATGGGTAAGTTTGAAAGTTAGAATAGTTTACTCTAATCCGGAGGAGAATTTTTGTTTGAAAGCATGTGTACTTTTTAGGTGTGAAAGCATTGTAGCAACTCCTGATCCTTTATTAAGTTTAGCTTTGCTTAGGGACTAGCAAAGGTTAAGCTTGGGGGAACTTGTTGACGGCTCTTAACACCTAAATATAGCCATCAACTATTGCATAAAATGATAAGATATAAACTACAAAGCATAGTTGTAAGGATTGATTCTAACGAGTTCCACGAGTTTTGGTGTTATCACTTATTTTGCAGGACATTCAAGTTTTACTATAAAAGTGTCTCAAATAAGGAATTGGAGTACATCATTGCGAAGAGCTCGTTGAGCCGATCGAAACGGACCTAGCACTTGATATATTTGGAGCCCCGATGAGAAAGATATCAACACCGCAATGGAATTCAACTTGGGAACAATCTAGAACATACCGGAACCATCACCCACTATATATTTGTGGGATTAAAATGCTAGAATCCCATAGCTTTGGTAAATCTATATTTTCCAGGGACTATTCTAGAGAATCATAGAAGATCTAATAATTGTGGGAAGAATCTCGCGGGGAAATAGCTTCCTTTGTACTCAGGAAGGGCCCATAAGGCAACCGAACGAAGCGGGACCCGAGAGGTGGAGATGGGGTGTCGGGCGGCCCACCCCTAGGCTGGCCGACCTGCTATAGGGCCCAATGAGGACCATCTTCGTATGGCGGCGCCTAACCGACTTATGGAACCCATCTTGACCGTTGCTCAAGGTCGGTTTGATCCGAGGGATATCGTTGATCCCACCGGGCTATAAATAGAGGGGCAGACCCCCCTCTCTAGGGCATCTCATCTCATTATTCTTCTCCAGAGCAAAAGCTAGGGTTTCAATTATAAGTAGAGAAGGAGAGAGGTCCCTCTAGTTGTCTAGATCTAATTCTTCTAGTTCTAGCTCATCTAGTTGAAATTAGAGGTGAGAGAGAGGAGAGAGCTAGGAGGAGCCGAATCTGTCGGATCTTTCTCAACATTGTACCTTTGTTGCATCTGGTTTGGAGCAATCTCCAGGTTCTTCATTTATTATTTCTAAGTATCTTATTTCAGTTCTTACTTTATTCTATTTACGGGATCTCCGCTCGTATTGAGTGTTGTGGTTTATACGTAGAACTAGAGTAGTAAGCGATAGTGTAGATGTGGTGTCTACACTAGAGTTTACCTGAGTTTGCGCCCAATCCCACGGATAGTTGTGGTAGCCCCAGAGGTGACATATCTGTAAGGCCTTTGTAGTTCACCATGTTCGGGTTGGTGTTTCGTAGAGCTTTTGGCAGTCTCCCCCCGACTATACCTTTTTCCCTGTCCTATTTGAGAGTCGGGAAGGTACTGTTGCTCCAAAGTAGGTAGAGTATCGTGGGCCTTTGATGAGATATAACCCCTTAGAAAACTCTAAAATCTCACTTTACCTAGTTATCATTATTTATCTTACCTATTAAAATAATATAAAATATTCTATCTTATCTATCCTTGGACGTTCTTAGTTCTTAACAAGTTCACTTCGCGTTCCCCGTGGAAATCGATACCCTTTTGGAATACTCCCATGTGAAAGCTACAGCGGTATCCGTGCGCTTGCGGATTTATCTGTGTGCGTTAAGAAAACCAACAGCCGCCACAGGCCGCAACTACCCGGCCCCATCCTCATCGCCACTACGGTTATGAGCGCATGCCACCACCTTCTCCTCCCTAATCGTGCTTCCCCGAGCGCGGGCCGGAACACTAGCCTACCCCCACGCGCGTCGTCGCCATCGCCATTGGAGGTGCTCGCGGCTGGAGGTCTGGTGCTTCTGGTGCTCGCGGCCGGAACCCTAGCGTACCCCCACTCTGGTGCTGCTAGTCTGGTGCTTCTGGTGGTGCTCGCGACATTGCTGGTGCTTGTACTGGAGGTGGTGCTCGCGGCTGCTGCTTCTGGTGCTGTTCTGGTGGGTGATGTTCTTCTGCTTGTGCTTGTGGTGGTGTTGTTCTTCTGCTTGTGCTGCTGCTGGTGCCTGGTCCTGCTACTGGTTGTTGTTGTTGGTTGCTCTGGTGCTCTATTGGCTGTTGCTGGTGCTCTGGTGCTCTGCTGGCTGCTGCTGGTTGCTGCTGGTTGATCTGGTGATCTAGTTGTTGCTGGTGCTCTGGTGCTCTGCTGGTTGATTTTGTGCTCTGGTGGTTGCTGTTGTGGTGGTCTGGTGCTGCTCTGGTGCTCTGCTACTAGTGGTGGCGCTCTTCCCACATAGACAATCTACGTGTTGTGAGTTACCCGTTGCCTTGCTTAATTTATAGTTGAGACGATATAAAATCGTACAATCTGCTAGTTTCTATAACTTGGGTGTGATTGCACTATATATTGGGCGGATTACTTTATTGCTCGATGATAGAAACTGGTGTAGTGAGACAACGTGACAGTCTGGTTTCTATAACTTGTTGTCTTGTTATGTACTTGTTATCTTGTTACACCCTTGAATACTACTTGTTATTTTGTTACAACCATGAATATTACTATCTACATTTGGTAAATACTACTTGTTATCTTGTTATCTTGTTATCTTGTTATCTTGCTCGATGAATACTACTTGATTTCTAGTACTTATTATCTTGTTACAACCTTAAATAGTAATTGAGCTCTACATTTTGTAAGATGACTGTCACGTTAGTCGATGATCCGTGATCACCATGTAGCGTTGGATGGTTGCTTATTGTGGCAACCTGCTATTTTGAGAGCAATTTTTTCTTAAACAAGTTTATGATTTAAACATGTATAGCTCATGTAACTCCAATAATGCTAAACTAGCAATTCGTCTTAGATTATAAATGGAGAACTCGGGCGAGTGGAAAACACATACCCTAAGTCCCTCTTCAACCTCACTGGAGAGCCAAGTCTTTATTACCCCTCCGAGGCCAAAGAAGCTTCGCACAGATGAGGACACTGATTCGAGTTGGCAACCATGGGATGAGGGTGAAAGTGCGTCTCGGGTTTCGAACCGAGATAGCATCCACGGCAAGGTACTTGCAGCAACAAACACGCTTTTTGCCACTTTTGCTAAAGCGGTCGAAAACGTGAATGCAAGTTTCTCTGAACAACAGGTCCCGGGTTCTACTCGGATGCTGGATTTCGGTGCACTCCGGGATGAGCAAGGCGTTGGAGAAGAAGAGGCCCCGGCTCCCTCCACGGGAACCTCAACATCCAAATCTAAAGGAACCAAGCGGAGGAGGGGTGAACATGGGAGGCACAGGATTGATAGGAGCGAGGAAGTCCACGAGATCCTTGAGGTGGGGTCTATGGGAGAGCCGCTCCGGCCTCGCGAGGTCATTGCGGTGTTCAGCAACCAGGTCATCGTGATTACAAGGGACAAGGTGGAAATCACTTGGCCTGATTGGCACTCTGTCCCGGAGGATTACAAGGGCATGATCTGGACTCTGGTGAGGAGGAAGTTCAACTATCCCAAGAACACTGATTTGGCCAAGTGCAGGGATTGGGTCATGCACGTGGCGGGGACTTCCCTTCGCAATTTCAAGTCAATGCTGGCCAGAGATTGGTTGAAGAATGGCAAGAATCCATGTAGCAAATACAATATGATCAAGGATCATCAGTGGGACGCTTTTTGCAAACTACGAATGACAGACGAAGCGAAAGAAAAGAGTGCCAAGTACAGCGCACTCGCGAAGAAGAAGTGGCTCCACCACTTGGGAATGACTGGGTTTGCCGGCAAGAGGGAAGAGTGGCAAAGACAAGATGAAGCTATGAGAGCGACCGGGCAACCAGATCCGTACCAGGACGTCGAACCTAGGGCTAAGGACTTCATAAGAGCTCAAATTCCAAAGAAGCTCAAGGAGGGTGCAACCAAGTTCAATGAGCCCAGGTTCGAGGAGGTGGAGAAGGCTGCCATCGAAGGCTCCAAGGATAGCGGGTCTTATGAGGTTTAGAGGGGCCATGACCTACTTACTGATGTCCTAGGAACCCCCGAGCACCGCGGCCGTGTACGTGGAGGGCAGTCTAAGATGAGCTGGAACGCGATTTAGTCGTGGCAATCCGATGCCTCCTCATACAAGTCGAGGCAGAGGTACAAGACAGACATCTTTCGAAAGGGCTATGAGCTTGGCATGTCTGATATGATCAAGAGCTCCATAAAGGAAGCCTTCAAGAGCACCGATCCCGAGATGGTGGCGATGAGGTCAGAAATGTTCCGCCAGGCTGGCGTGCCCGTCCCTCTAGCTCCACAAGGGGGGAACGTTCCTGAACTGGAGGATTGCCCCCGCCACCCGATCGATGATGTCAAGGATATGACACAGGTGCGGCTTATGATTCCGTTTGGCAGGAGCAAGAAGATTGAAGTGACCGAGGGAGTTGTATATCCGGCAAATGATATCCCACAAGCATATCGGGACCGGTTACCTGAGAACTATGCGCTGGTAACCGTAACGTGTGTTAACCCAGAGCATAAAGAATATGAACTAGATGTTCCCCACCTACAACGTCACCGTACCCTCGAAGCAACGAAATGTGATGACATCTTTTGGATGAAGGACGACATTGAGATCGTGCCAACGACGGCAACCTCTGTTGCTGATCTTGTCTCCCAGAAGGCGCACTACTAATTTTTTACCCTATCGCATCGGCTCAATTTTGTTGTAATAGGGTCAAAATTGATGCAATAGCTTGATGTGGCATCAATTTCACGTTTGCTACGAGCCGATGCAACAAACCCTGATCGGTTTTCTTTGACTGATGTGAAAGGCTTGCTATTGCACCGGACATCCTTTGGCTCTTGCATCAAAATAGTTTGATGCGAAATGGTTATTGCATCAAAATCGTGTTAATGCAAGATCACTATTACATCAACCATGGATGTTTGTTGCATCATGATAGATCGATGCAAGAGTTTATTGCAACAATATTAAGCTTGATGCAATACAAATTATTACATCAACATTATATTTATTGCAACAGAATCTATGTGCCACAAAAAATCACAAAAATTACAAAATTCAATAGCACAAAAGGGCAATGATATTAATCTTTGATCATCCACATTCAATAGTTTGTACAGTATAATGAACACCAAGGACTTCCTATTTCAAAAAATAATTACAAAGTTGAAACATCATGACAGAGCACTAACTTATAGAATTAAACAGATATACATGTCTCTAAGCACAAATTAGCATAGGATCTTTCCCTTTGGATAATGTTTGATACTTTGATTCAGTTCATCTTGCCAAGAGTCCCTCAAGGTTCATCTTCCTGCTCAATGGAAAAAGTCCAAATGACATGCATCAGTAATATAAAATGGATCAAAGACTACGAAACATTTGCAAAGTAGGCATCACAGGTATGGTTAAATCTTCCAAATAACATAGACATAGACTATGCATCTTAGGTATGACAACATCATTTGCAAACTAATGTCAAAAAGAAATAGTGCAATAAGGAAGTGTTTTTTTACTACCATAAATCTTCACTAGCTATAAGAGATGTATGCAACATTAGAACAGCACGCCATATTGCACAGGTATTCTCAGTTTGTTAGTTCACATGGCATGAAGACACTAACAAAAAATTTATTGGAGTATTGGGCAGTAATGAAAGGCTATGATCAGAAATATACACTAAACAGGAAATTCTTCTATCCATACACACTTCAAAGTTATTAGCCATAGCAAGCACTTGACAAATTTCTATCGACATTTTAGTAAAGTTGATATCACTTTATACACTGTAGGAGCCTTTGCAGGTTTAATAAACTGAATACATGGCAGCAAAGAAGTTAATAGGAGTAGTGGCATGCATCATACTACCAAATCATGCTATCACACAAACTGTGAGACTAATTCAGATTAAAGTCCAGGAACACTTTCAGACAGATAAAGATCAGAGGCAAAGACTAAAAAGGACCAAACAACTAGAACCTTAAGAGTGAAAATTCTAGTTCATGGAAAGTTATTTCAGTTAGTTACCTCTACTTCGTGCAATCTTCTGCTATTTCCCGCAAATAGACCAGATTATAGCTAATCTGAAAAGGACGCTCTGAATAACAAAACATTATCAGGTAAATTCTCCAACTGCACAAGTGAAAGGAATAATTTTCCAAATTAAATTTGACAAACCAACTGGTACTGAACTTCTAGGCTGAATCAAATCTGACAAATAGAGCTGAAGATAAATCCACAGTTGCACAAACAGTGATAGATAGACCTGATATTCTAACACAAAAAAATCATGCTGACAATACCTACGTGCATCCAGAAAAATAGAGGTTCACGAGTCAGGGGTGCAGCCAACACCTACTGCCTGTAGAACTCAACAATGCCTTGCACTACCCTAGACACCAGGGAAGATAATTTCTGAAAACATGCAGAACCTATTGACAAGGACCAACCACATGCAACTAAAATCAGTGAAGCTTTGGCCACCTGACTCATATCTCAACACTGTTGGAGACATCACTTGCCCCGCTTCCTTATCTACTCAAGGATTAAAGGACTGCATCAATCAGTGAAGCTTAAATACTCAGTACTTTGGTAAAGTATGTAAGCAGAATTTTTTTTTATGGAACCCAGATTACTATGAAACTTTAAATAATCATATTCCTAAACTCTAAAGCCTATCTGTAGTGTTGTGCAAAACACTAAAATGGTCCTAAAGACATGTACCTCAAAGCAGGGCATGAAAACGATTGACATATGAACATATCAAATTTGGTCTTCCTCACAAATGGTGTATAGTAGCAGGATGGTTCATGCAAATAAATAGTTAAACACCATATCCCAAATCTTTTATTTAACCAAATAATTTTCGATGCAGGTTTTATCTAACACATGAGAAAATTTATGCATGGAATTTGCTACTGCAGCCCATATCAGGATATATACTGGAATAATCACTCATGTGCAGCTCTCAAATTTTCAACCAAGAATTTTCAGATGCAAATCAACGAATAATTTTTCTTTAGAACAATAATAGTAATGCATAGTCAACATGAGAAATCATTATTAAATGAGGTAAAGCATTAATACATCCCTGTTACATACTATGTCATCCAATATATAGTCTGAACCAGATGCAATGACTGGAGTACAACAAAAAAAAAACAGAGATATATATAACTAACCAGCACAATGTCAGCACAACGTTTAGGGTTTGAGGTCTGCATGATATTAAAGCTTGCATAACCATTACGGTGGATGTTAAAGAAATTATCTGTATCAATATTTCCCCTCTCCCAACTGGTGTAAAATAAACAATGATTCAGAACAAAAATAAAAAACGAAAAATAAAAATTTCTCCACAAAAAAGAAGAAATTTCCTAGAGACTGTCAATGTTGCGGAGCCATCATCTTGCGTACGCCAGCAACCAACAATTTCTTTGTGGTTACCCCAAAAGCCAGGCACCAACCCTACACAACCATGGATATTCAGATCTGAATGAGTTGAGAGGGGAGAATAAACAGGAAATCCAAACCTGGTGGATGGGGACGACGTGCTGGAGTCTGGGGCGGAGCCGAGGGCGGCGTGCGGCGGATCTGGTGACTGGTGGCGGGGACGACGGGTCTGGTGGCCGGCGGCGGGTGCTGATGGCTAGGGAGACGGCGGTGATGGCAGGGGCGACGGGCCTGTGGTGGCCGGGGACGGCGGGAGGCGCTGCTGGTGGCGGATGCCGGCGGCGCTGGTGGTGGAGGCCAGCGGCGCTGCTGGATGTGGCCGGTACCCGGGGGCAGAGAGGCTCGTCCGCTCGTGTGGCTAGACCGCTAGAAGCTGAGAGGATAGATTTTTATATATATAATTAAGCTGAGAGGATAGATTTGAGGAAGAGGAGAAAGGTCACGGGCGCGGATGGGGTGGCGCGTGCTGCGAAATTTTTGCTGATCAATCCCGCGCTTTTTTTCTGTGTTGTCTCTGCCTGCTGGGCCATCCTGAATCGCTAGATCGCGTGCTACCAAAATCCTTGGCCCGTCACGGTGGCCCTTTAGTGTTTCTTATTTTATTTTCAAATTTTTCTGTTAAGATTTTATTGATCATTATTAAACAAAATATGCAATTCAATTTGGATATAGTTTTGATAATTTTTTCAATCTTATCGAAGCTACATGCAATTCAATTTGGGTATACTTTCGATTAGAGCAAAGAAATTCATTTCAGCTACTATTTTAATGAATTATATTTTACTTCATTGCATGTAAAGATTTAAATATTAAATATAAAGATTTATGATATCAAATATATATATTATGAAAAAATATTAATATTTATAATACATAATTAGTGTCATCAGATAGATCGTTGAGTATACTTTGATAATAAATGTATTTAGAGATATAAATGTTGCATGTATTTTCTACAAATATAGCCAAAGTTTGCTGAGACGGGCGGGTAGACGCGGCACGGGTGGAGGCGAGTCACGGGAGTTGAGACACGTGGTTGCCGAGTTGAATCGAATGGGGTGAATCGAAGGTTGCCTAGACGACGATATATTTAGGGTAGCTGTAGAGATTTGACAAAGTTTGACTAAGTCAAATTTTGAATTTTAAAAAATGATACCTTCACACTAGTATTCGAAACTTTAAATGACTTTAAATAGAAAAGTCATGAATAGCAATTTAGTTAAGCTCATGAAGATATACATTGCTTGTTTTGGTCAACTTTTCATTTGACAAAGTTTGAACAATTAAATTTTAAAATTTTTAAATTTTGACACCTACAAATCAGTTTTTGAAACCCTAAATGGTCTTAACTAGAAAAGTCATGAATACCAAGTTTAGTCAGCTCATCAAGATCTACATTTTTTATATTAGTCATTTTTTCATTTGAGAAAGTTTTAGGGCAAGTCTCTCATATAGTTTCATAACTTTATGAGATTCATGATTTTGTAACTAATGTTTATTAACATTTTGTGAAATAATTTTGTTAGGAAAAAGTGATTAGTGTGGTGGTAATGTAGTTTTGTGAAATAATTTTGTTAGGAAAAAGTGATTAGTGTAGTGGTAATGTAGTTTGGGCTATTGCTATTGGTGTTGGGTTTGAACCCTTGCTGTTGCATATTTATTATTTTTATTTTTTGAATTTTGTTATTTATTTTAATTGAACTCTGTTTGATCATTATTTTTATTTTTTGAAATTCATTATTTATTTTAATTTAACTCTATTTGATCAGACTTGGAATCACAAATGTCTTAAAAAAATTAGACCGTACATTAACATATAAGTAGTCTAGTGGTTTGTTCATGATCTCGACAGTCCTAGGGCATAGGTTCGACTCCTCTTCCCTTCATAGGTATTTTTTTTTAAAAAAATTAACAATTCACTTATTGGACGTGTCATTTCTCTTATAATTAACAATTCACTTATTAGTTGTTTATTAGAACCTTTTGTTGCATATTTATTCTTCTTTTGAAATTCATTATTTATTTTAATTTAACCCTGTTTGATTAGACTTAGACCCACAAATGTCTTAAAATGATTAGACCGTTCACTAAGATATAAGTAGCCTAGTGGTTTGTCCATGACCCGGACAGTTCTAAGGCATATGTTTGACTCCTCTTCCCTTCAACAGGTAGTTTTTTTAAAAAACAATTAAAAAATTCACTTATTGTATGTGTCATTTTTCTTATAATTAAGAATTCGCTTATTACTTGTTTTATTTTCTTGCTGCTACATTTTTTAAAAAAACATTATTTATTTTAATTTAACCATATTCGATCAGACTTATACCCAATAATGTCTTAAAAAATTAAACTATACATTAACATATAAGTAGCCTAGTGGTTTGTCGATGCTTTAGATAGATAATCCTAGGGCATAGGGTCAACTCCTCTTCCCTTCACCTGAAGTTTTTTTAAAAAATAATTAACAATTCACTTATTGGACGTGTTATTTTTCTTATAATTAACAATTCACTTATTAGTTGTTTTTTCATGTTAGTCAATTTTCTTTAAAAAAAACTTCCACGTGGTCCCACCAGCTACTCAATCACAAGGTGACCGTACATCAAACACAAATCTGTTGCAATAGTACTTCCTAATTGCATCCATATTCTAAACCGATGCAACACCACCTAAATATTGCATCAGAAATTCAATATTAACGCAACCAAATGTGTCTGATGTAGTAATTCCTATCTCTTGCGTCCCTTGTTCAAAATGATGCGATAGATCATACCTATTGCATCGACATGAATTACTATCGCATCCAACTAATTTTCGATGCAACAACGACCACCTATTGCATCAGATTCCAAAAATTGACGCAATAGCAGCCACCTATTGCATCGGATTTTCATTTGATGCAAGGGGATGTGATGCAATAGGGTCAAAATTTAGTAGTGGCGATGGCAACGGCGATGATGAAGGCCCTGACAAGGACCCGCCTCGTTCACCTCTTGGCAAGAGCCCGCCTCTGACCATTGAGGCAGGAGGTTCAGGGGCCGCTTCTGGGGGCAACACGATGCATGGAAGCCGGCCGAGCCCGAGCGGGCCACCTACACCTCCTGACACTCAGCCTATGGGCCCCACAAATGAGGAGGGGGCTCAAGGGGATGCACCGGGGGGACAGGCGACGCAGACAACGCCAAGTGCAGCAAGCCAACAAGGAGGTACGGAGGTGGGCAACCCGAAGGACGACTCTACATCGCTCCCATACTCGACTATGTTTCCAAGGTACATTAGAGACGAGCACACATAACGTTCAATTCACATTCATACGTTTCTAAAGTACATTACAGTCGAGCATAACGTTCTATCCTGACTTTTCCAGGCCTGAAGATGATCCTCATCATCTATTTCCCGAGTCGGATGACTGTCCCGGCCACTTCGAGAGCGGGAAGTTCATGATAACCAAGCAAGCACTACTTGATGAAGAACTGTGGGATACAAGGAGGTTTCATCTTTGGTACATGGAAGCGGCAAAAAGAGGCATGTCAAGTTTCACCGTGAAGATTGTAGCGGATTGCTTCCACTTGCCCAATACCGATGATTTCACTATTCCGGTGGACTTCCAAGACATGTATAGGCTGTTGCGGAGAGAAGACCTAGACATCGTCCAACTCACCATGTTTGCAATGTAAGTGACGACTTGCGAGTTAATTCCATAGATCTCTCCTGTTGTATACGTCAACTCTACACTTATTAGACTATATGGTACGTTGACTTATCTATGCAGGATGTCTACCACCGTAAGCAACAAAAAGCATCATCCTACCCTTTTCCTCTCTCCAATGCATATTAATGAGAATATCATCAAGGGTCACATGCCAACGGATAAAAAAAGGACACTAAAAGTGAGAGAAAAGAAATATAAAGAGAATATGAGGAAACAAAAGAAGAAAATGGCAGACTACATGTGCTCAGTAATGAAGAAGGTCAAAGAGGATGGGCCACGGTGTATCATGGCTCCATATCACTTTGGGTAAGTATGAAAACATGTCCGTAGAGATCCGAAGTGGGTAGGATCAAGCTTTGTAATAATCGTAACCAATACTCTATTTGAATCATGCCGGAACGGGCTCGAGGGCCATTGGGTTGCATATCTCATCTATCCTCAAGATGGCAGAGCGGTCGTATTTGACTCATTGAGGTCACAAAACAAACCAGGGTACAAGGCATTTGAAGATTGCTTGCAAGTGTAAGTCAATAAGCATTTCCATCTTTTACGGTTATCGTTATTATTCAAAACATGTTTAACTCTATTACATTTTGTGCAGGGCTTATAAGTTGTACTTGAAGGATCCTGAATGCTGGGATCGTAGGACCGATAAATGCAAGGCGAACAATACATACCACATCAAAATTCGACGCAACTTCCCGGTACGTAAAGTAGTTGCAAAATTCATTTGTGCTTTGTTTCCATATGTGTTTGTTCTAAAGCTTCTATAACGATCGTGCAATGCGCCAAACAACCGGTTGGATCCAAGGCATGTGGCTTGTACACATGCGATCGAGCACCTGAGGCAGTGCAGGGAGTACACTCAAAGCTGGAAGAAGCTCAAGGAAGGAGTTAAATATTGGGTGAACACCTACAAGCCATCCTTCAAGAAAGTTAAGGCGGAAATCTGTAAGTTCATCATGGAGAAATGAGTCCTCGAAGGAGAACAATTCTATGACGAAGAATCTCCCTTAGCTACCGAACCCAGGTACGAGAGGCTTAGGAAATGACCGACTATGCTGCGCCCAAGTGATTACAAATGGCCTGTGGACTTTGTTTAGAGGATTTTTGTAAATGTAACTCAAAAGGACTTGTTGGTTTGATGTGATGTGTATATGGATGTTGAAAACTGTATATTATGTCTTGTGCAATGCTTGGATAGTTTATATTTAAATGTTTGCTGCATATATATGAAATCCGAAATCTAGAAATGATTTGAATTCAAATTTTGGGAATTATTTGAATTCTGTTTTTTATTTTTTTTATTTGAAAAATGATTTACCGAAGCGGGCAACATAAGGAGTCCGCTGCGGTTAACCACACTTAACCGCAGCGGATGCTGTAAGGTTGCCGCTGCGGTATATCCATTTACTGCAGCGGGCAACACAAGCCATCCGCTGCGGTTAATTGTAGTTAACCGCAACGAACTCCTTATGTCGCCCGCTACGGTAAATGGATATACCGCAGCGGCCACTCTTACCCGCTGCGGTTAAGCGTTTTTTTTACCGTAGCGTGGCAGCGCAAGCGGACGCTGCTGCCCGCTGCGGTAAACTGCTTTTGACAGTTGCGGTAAAGATTTGTGTACTAGTGAAATCTGCAAGTTCGTCATGGAGAAATGCGTCCTTGAAGGAGAACAATTCTACGACGAAGAATCTCCCTTGGCGTCCGAACCCAGGTACGAGAGGCTTAGAAAATGACAAACTTTGCTGCGCCCAAGTGATTACAAGTGGCCCGTGGACTTTGATTAGAGGAATTTGTAAATGTAACTCAAAAGGACTTTGTTGGTTTCATAAGATGTGTATATGGATGTTCAAAATTGTGTATTATGTCTTGTGCAATGCTTGGATGTTTTATATTTAAATATTTGCTTCATATATATGAAATCTGAATCTGGATATGATTTGAATTCAAATTCTGGGAATTATTTGAATTCTATTTTTAATTTTTTAATTCAAAAACTATTGTTCATAGCGGGCAACTTAACTGCCCGCTGCGGTTAACTACAATTAACCGCAGCGGTTAACTACAATTAACCGCAGCGAACGATGAAAGTGTGACGCTTTGGTATATCTATTTACCGCAGCGGGCAACACAAGCCGCCCACTGTGGTTAATTGCAGTTAACCACAACGGTCTCCTTATGTTGCCCACTGCGGTTATGCTTGGATTTATCATGGCGTGGCAGCGCAAGCGGACGCTGCTGCCCGCCACGGTAAATCACTTTTGACTGCTGCAACAAAGCTTTATGTAGTAGTGGATTAGGGTCGGAGTGGGGTGACGACGGTGACGAATGATGCGGGTAAACCACTAGTACAAAACGGCACTACGCCTGCGGTGGTGAAAAAATAACACAGGCGGTTTCAGTTATCAAGTGTCAGTGATAACTGAAACGTACGGGTCGAGTTAAGAACCGCCTGTGGAAAAGGATCTACACAGACGGTTGGCTAAAGATAACCATCTGTGGAAATGCCCCATTTCCACAGGCGGTTGCACTAAGTGAACCACCAGTGTAAATCTATTTCCAAGCGGTTCACTTAGTTCAACCGCCTATGGAAATGAAGCATTTACACAGGCGATTATCTTTAGGCAACTGCCAGTGTAGATTCTTTTTCACTAGCGGCTGGCTTAAGTGAACCGCTTGTGATGTTTCCGCTATAAATACCCCTTCTTCCTCCCTGAGAACTCCTGTAGCTCGCAGCCAACTTTCATTGGAGGCAATTTTAGAGGTTCATATTTCTTAAAGTAAAGGGGGAGGTTTTGATCTTCATTTTTGGAAGGATGTTGCTAGGAAAGGTTAGTTTATGCCTCTCTTGCCTCTTTTTGTCCATTCTTGCTCAATTTGAGTCACTTTTTGGATCTAGGGTTTCACCATGAGTGAGAGAGAAGGGTAGCTAGGTTATTATCTTTATTTTTTGAAATATTTATGCTTAAAATGGTTAGATGATGTCTCTCCACTCTCCCTACTCATGTTTTTTTTATCAATTTAGTTTATCCAGGATATTTTTAGTTGTATGTAGCTATATAACTATGAATGGTGGATTCATATATGGTGTACTCATATGTAGAGAGAAATATAGGTTCATATTATGTTAATTACTTAGTTTTTTTCTTTATTTCTCAAATTGTTTCATGAATTGTTTGTTCGTATGAAGAGACAAATATAGGTTTAAAAATTGTACCTTATGATAAACACTACTTAATCACTTCTTCCTCCCCGAGATATTTTTAGTTGTTGCTACCCATGAATGGTGTGTTCATGAAGTGTACTCATATGTAGAGAGCAATATAGTTTTTTGTTAGTTCTCTAAATTATGTTAATTACTTAGTGTTTTTTTCTTTATTTCTCAAATTGTTTTATGAATTGTTTGTTTGTATGGAGAGACAAATATAAATTTAAAAATTGCACCTTATGTTAAACCCCACTTAATCCCTTCTGTCTCCCCGAGATATTTTTAGTTGTAGCTAGCCATGAATGATGTGTTCATGAAGTGTACTCATGTAGAGAGCAATATAGTTTATTGGTTAGTTCTTTAAATTATGTTAATTACTTAGTGTTTTTTCCTTTATTTCTCAAATTGATTTACTTATCAAATTATTTCATGAACTTTTTGTTTGTATGGAGACAAATATAGGTTTACAAATTGTACCTTATGATAAACCCTACTTAATCCCTTCTTCCTCCCCAAGAACTCCGGTAGCTTGCAGCCAACTTCCATTGGAGCCGATTTTGGAGGTCCAGATTTTTCAAAATACAATTGAAGAGGTTTTGATCTTCATTTTTAAAAGGAGGTGCTAGGAAAGGTTAGTTCACCATAAAACATTTACTTTATGTTTGTGAGCATGAAACTTTGATGTAACTAAGTGTGACTTTATGTTTATGAGCATGAAATATCTTGTATGAAATAAATAAATACTATATGGGTATAACTGAACATCATCCAATAGGTTTAGGGTTAAATATAGGGTCTGGTTTAAAATTTGAAAAATGGGGGGATCATTCCACAGATGGCTCACTTAAAGAAACTGCCTGTGGAAATCCATTTTCACAGGCGGTTTCCTTAAGTCAGCCGCCTATGGAAATAGATTTTTACAGGCAGTCATCTTCAGTGAACCGTCTATGAAAATCGATTTCCACAGACGGTTCTAAATAAACCGTCTATATTGTGGTTCTATTTCTACAGGCCTCCGACGCAGACGGTTACGAAAAGCGCATGTACAAATAGGTTTTCAACCGCCGCTATAGTACCTCTGTGTACTAGTGAACGTGAATGGGTATTTTTTTCTGGTGAGAAAAAAGAGACGGCGAGGGCAACCTAGAGGCTAAAAAGAGGAAACACATGTACGTGTCGTCCATGCTAGGTCCATCTGTCAGGTTAATATCTAGGGTTAGATGGATGGAGAATCAAAACATATTCGAGGGAAGAGACATCAGGTGGATAGAGATTTTTGTAAATAACAGCTATTTTATAATTCCTTTGTTTTTTATAGTATAAAATAAAATAGATAGATATGGATATAGATATAGATATAGATATATAGATAGATAGATAATATTAGCATCTATGACTCCAAATAAATTTATTATAAAAATATATTCTATAATAACTAATAGATCGGTACTTATTTAATATAATAAATATTATTAATTTTTAATATAAATTTAGTCAAAGATGAATCTCCGGTGACGCGGCTAGACTGTGGCGTGCGTGTTCTGCAGATTGCGTTGATATCTAGTCGATACACGGCAACGATGGTCAAGCAAGATTGTGTGTGCACGGCAGGCAGCAGCAAGTTTTCTTTGCACCTACACCATAGGCATGTCACGTTGTAGCAATAAATTAATAAATTAATCGAAGTACAGTAAGTATTTTATTGGTGGTTGAGATCCATTCACCAGCAGCCATCGGAGGAACGAGGTAGTATTTATTCCCACGGCTGACTCCTGGCCCAGCCTGGAAGCCCTCCAACTCCAACTGCGGCGGCCACCAGCGCTCCTCCTCGTCTCCGAGACCGCCTGCCTCCGAGACCGCGTCTCCCCTCCGCTCGTATCGCAGGTAATAGTCTACGCCTCTTCTCAGTTGGGCGGGTTCCTCTGGTAGCCCCCCAAACCCTAGACGTGAGGTTTGCTAATGCTAAAAGTCTAGTATTTCTTTCAGAAAATAACCATGGGCCAGATAATGAGCAAAAAACGCGAGATGAGGACGACTCCTGGTCCTGGAAGCCTCCAGCGGCCACCTGTAGAGCCCCTTCCTCGTCGTTCGTCGTGGCAGGCTCGGCTCGCAGCGGATCTGCGTTGTCGCCTGGAAGTCATCAGCGCCGCCTGCCTCTGCCACCGCGTCTCCCCTCCATTCGTATCGCAGGTAGTCTACGCCTCTTCTCGATCAGTTGGGCGGGATCCTCTGGTAGCCTTTGCTAATGCTAAAAGTTTTGTATTCCTTCCAGGAAATAACCATGGGCCACAAAAAACGCGAGATGGATGATGACCTGCCCGGGGGCACCAGCGCACCCGCTTGAGGACGACAACATCCTCTCCATGACCCTCCACCGCCTCCCACCGCTGCCATCCTCCCTTCCCCGCGCATCACTAGTCTGCAAGCGTTGGCGCCGCCTTATCACGGATCCCCATTTCCGTCGCTGCTTCCTGGCTCACCACAAGAAAGCCCCTCTCCTCGGCTTCTTTATCACTGGAAGAGTTGGTTTCAGACCCGCCCTGGACCCACCGGATTGCATCCATGGTCCACGCTTCTCCACCCAGCAGATCGGTGCGGGTAACATAATCCTTGGATACCAACATGGCCGCCTTCTTCTCGTCAACTTTAGGGCGAGACATTTCGTGGTGTGGGACCCCATCACCGGTGACCACCACCATATACGCATTCCATTGAAGTTCATACAGAAGGAGCTTTTAGATTGGAATGGAGCAGTGGTATGTGCTTCCCAGGAGAAAGACCACATACACGGCGCTTGCCACACGGAGCCCTTTCAGGTGGTCTTAGTTGGCTCGAACAGTATAGGTGTTTTTGCCTGTGTTTACTCATCTGATGCAGGCACATGGGGCAGTCTTATCTCACTGTCGCGGCAGATGCTAAATATCACACTACGTCGTCTCACTGTTCCTCCTGATTGTCAAAGTTCTCTGATCGGGAATTCTATATACTGGCTTCCTGTGAGTTTAAATGGTGCTGCACTTGAGTTTGATTTACATGCGCAAACCCTAGCTATTATTGATCCACCACCAGATGCATTCAACTTCAATGCATCTGTCCAGAATGGGCACCAGTTCTTTATTGTGCCTACAGATGGTGGTGCTCTCAGCTTCATCGTCCTATCAGGCTTCAGTGTCCATATATGGAAGAGAATATCCAATGGCCATGGTGTTGCTGGATGGGTGTTTAAGAATACTGTTGATCTGATGAGCAACTTTCTTTCCCTGAGGCCAAGTGTTGATAGTATAAATATACATGGGGGCTTAAGGATAGTAGGGCTCGACGAAGACAATAACGTGATATTTAGATTGAAAGACAATGGAGCCGTTTACATGGTCCATTTTGAGACATTGCAGTTTAAGGAACTTCCTCAAAAAATAGGCGACCGCACATCACATCCATTCTCAAGTTTCTATACTGCAGGTAATTAATAAGTATGTAGGAAAAAAAAGTAAGTCTGATAATGGGTTCGCTGAATGGTCTCGTTTCACTGAATGATATATATTAGACTATTTGATTGTTTCTTTGATTGCTTGATGATCTCTCAACATATGGTGATGTTGTTATTTGTTTGGTATTATCAAGGGACCATGCATGCGAATAAGTACAGGACATTCAAATTGTTGTTTACTCTAAGCACCTCCATGCCTTTATATTAACTATTAAATCATAAATACATAGATTGAAAATAATATTTCAGAATAACATTTATGTTGTTGCCAGTGTACCTCGATCTTAAAAATGAATTGCGCTGCAATGAAGATAGCCGACAGCTATTTTCGGCGATCATTGAAATTCCAGTTTCGTTACCTTAGAAAATGAGTTGAAACTAATACGAATAATTCTTAATTACTTTCGTTCATCCATTTAAAATTTTAATGCCAGTTGCATTATTTATGAGACATTGTGGGAATTTTGATATATATATATGTCCATGATCCTGCTAGTAATAGTATTATTAAACCCTCGCTGTTTGTTTTTATCATTATGAAATAAAATTGTCATTTTTCCCTTGATGAAGGCTTTTACTGCAGCATGCAAATCTATTATTTGTGCCAGAGAAAACAGTGTGATTATTTGATCGATCATTTAAAGTATATTTTATTGAATAGCCATGGTTGCTTTCATTATGACATGAGGTTATTAGCTTAGCTATATTTTACAACCTCTTCGTCAACTCACGCATAAGACCTGTTAAGAATAATTCTAGGTTTTTATATATGAGATCATAAAAAAAACTATGTGGTGCTTTCATTTCATTACGAGATAGATAAATTAATACTGCAGTAATTCTCACAAAAAAATATGTGGTGCTTTTCTCTCATTATGAGATAGATAAATATATACTTCTTTAATTGTCGCAACTTTGATCTGTCATTATCATTTACCCCCTGTTGGAACTTGGAATATAATTGTTGGCATTAACTTGTGCTTGTAGGTATGCACCCTGAAACTGGAATGCGGAGACGAATTGAAAATATGTGAACAATGCATAAAATGGTCATGCTGGTTGATAAGGTAATGCATGCATCAAGGTCTGTCCTCCAGATGTAATCTGAATTTGCACCATTTTACTTCTTTTTTGTTGAAATTCATGTGGTCCCATCTTTCTTATATTTCTGAAGTGTCTGGTTTTCCAAGAGAATCCAAAACTGTCCACTGAAACTACTCCTACAACAATTTGCAAACAAGATATTAATTGGCCTTTTGTTCTGAGCAGAACCTTCTGTGTCTAATTTTTTTATGAATGTTCCCAGGCTTTGTTTATCCCAAACATTGTTTGTCAGCTGTCCATCGCTCTATTATTCGTGGTCTTGGGTTTATCCATTTCTCTGTGCTTATATCTACTGATGCTATCATTCTCCTGGATGTACTTTTTTGCATGACAACCCTTCCATCCTGGATCTGTTTGCACATATACATTATTAATCTGTCCTTGCCCGTCTGAGTGCTGTCATCCCAGAGTAGGATGAATTACTTGTTTCTGTCTCATGCTTTGTTGTTACCTATTTACTTTGAGTGGTTGTTAATTGTCTTTGACCTTTCTGCTCTTATATTATATCCATGATCATATGTACTAATTTCTGTATGTTTAGTAACTATGTGGGATCAATTTTAATTAGGACACTCATCTGCATGTAATTAGTAAACCATAAAATTTGGTTTCGATCACTCTTTTTTCAATAAAAATTCTCACATTCACACTTCATGTTACTAGTATTTTTTGGATCTTGTGGTCTTATTTAATGATTTATTTAACCAATACTGAAAGAACAACGTCCCTGAGAGTAGGCATTTCAAATGAATAAGCAACGTCGTCCCTGAGAGTAATGAATAGTTTTTTAACAGTTCTTTTGGTTAGTCAAAAGTACATTTTCCATCAATATTTATGTACCAACCAAATAAATGATTCCAGTGACATGACTGAGCTGGTTTATTGTAGAAAAATAGTCTCTTATCATAATTCTGGTAATTTTGCTATCTTGTTGTGGTGAAAAAGTAGTGTAATAGATGTTTTGTTCACTGTTGCACTGCAAAGTAAAAAAATGGCAAGTGGTTTATACTAAAGGAGTTACCAAGTTATAGATGAGGGGATAATTGACAATAATGTGTTTGGCTTCGAAGATCCAAATACTTATATCCAAAATCCCTTTTTTGTTGTTTCTACTCTGTAAGAAGACCATTTCTACTTGCTCAATAACTCACTTGTTGTTTTTCCATTTCTAAAATTTATGGCATGCTATTGAATTAAAATGTTTCTTATTTCTCCTTGCTCGTTGTGTCCCTCATATGCCCATATAAAAAAACTGTCCCTCCTGCCCATTGGGTTCTTGTAGCACTTTCTATGGTCACGCAGAACTGTTAAACTTCAATGGACCATGGTTTTGTAGTTACCATATTTCCCGGGAACCCATGACCTAATTCTTTTGCCATGTTAAATACAACAAACCTTTGTCAGATTTCCATACCCTTGATAGATTTCATGTGGGTATATCGAATGTCTTGGAAAAACTCCAGGAATCAGACACCTACACCCAAGTCCTTGTAAAAGTAGCAATTGTGCGCATTTTCCACTAAGAGAAGACCATTGACAAGCACCACTTGAAGGTTCATGGTCAACTAATCCTTCAGAAACCTTTTACTATCAATGCTGCTGAAGTTCGTGTCAAACATCATTGCCCTACTAAAGGATCCTCAAATCGTTTAGTTAATAGTGTAGGTGAACATGTGGACAACAAAATTGATCAGGACCATATATGTAAAACACAGTTATTAAAGAATGAAACAACTTAGTTAACACAAGCATACAGGATTTGTGGACAATGTTGAAGAGGCTAGCAGAGGCCTAGGGGCAAGCAAATGTGGATACCACCAGGGTCATACCCTTTTTTCTGTGTGGATCCGCAACAACACCAATATGTGGCAGTAGTTACTTCATTAGATTTGCATAGTTTCCTAAGTCATGTGACCCCAATAGCTAAGGCTAGCTGCACCCCTGAAGAATGAGGATATCTATCAGACTAGTCGTTCAAACTGAGGTAGAGTACGAGAGCATTATAGGGGGGCCGAAATTAAAGGAAGGAAAGTGGTGACAAAAACTTGTTATATTAGATAGCATTTTTCATATTCATTACCTTGCCATTTTTTCGGGTGTCTGGTGCAGAAGCTGCTTTGGAAATAATGAAATCTCAATAATGTTTCCTTGATACTACATTCAACTAGTGAGTTTATATTAGCTGCCGTTCTCTATCTCCAATGTTGGTATTGTCTGATAATGCCGAAATGACTTTACCTTGCAGATATAAGTTCTACACAATGAGTTCATCTTTTCATGTTTGAAACAGATGCGCATATTTTTTATATTATTTTTTTGTTTTTGCAATAGTGACTAGTCTAGAGTAGTTTGGTTGATAAAATTGTTTGTTCCACACAGGTACCAAGAAATGGCTGTCAATGTTGGCTCATCTATTTTATGTACCCGATGTTGGCCATCCATGCGGTGGAGACTCACTCTCTATTAAGTGGTACAATCAATGAAGTGGATTTGCAGGAATTGTTATCTGAATTTGCTAAGTCGATCCATCATAATTTATCATGTTTTCATTACTCATTTGTTTAGCACTTTAAGGAAAGGCCATGCCAGATAATGGTGCATGCATGCCTTGGTGCAGCATCTATATGTATCATGGATTTAAGTTGTATGTCATTCTGTCACTGATGTGGTACTGATATATATATTCAGTTGCCTTGCCGCTTAAAGTTTGTTGAGTATTTCATGACGATTATTTTCATTGTCAGCACCAAGTGTCACTTTGGTTCTGCAGCATGCATTTTAGGCTGCCTGTCTGTGCCCCACACGAGCACGCTGTGGACTATATATACATGCTGGGATTCTGCTTTCTTAGAATTTTTTTACCTTTCTAAGCCATTAGGTCATTCCTAATGGCCAATTTCATTTCACTCCATGAGTGAAACATTAGCCAAAGTGGTGTGAATGGATAATTATGGTTACCTCAGTATTACATCCAATTAATGGAATAACGATTCTATAGCATGTATCACGTTGGACATCTCTAGAATGCTATGGAAGGTACACTTGAGCCATATAAATTGGATGGTTTTATCATAACTCACAACTGAGTTGGGATAATTATCATTACAAGAAATGTGACCTTCTGTGATGATTTTCTCATGAGCTATATTCATCTCTAAATTACTTAGTTTAAGATATTTTAGAAGATGTTGTATATATCTTAATGACAAAAATGTGGAGGTAATCGTTAAGGTGAACCCAAAATCATCATAAGCTACTTTAGTGTTGTAATTTGTGTTGATTTGTATTGCAACATATTTTTGGTAATAATATTTTTTCTTTAGAATTTAAATGTATTTATGTCCATTATCTTCCTTCACACTTGAACTACACATATATTTGTGGGCCTAAGTCATAGCACCAAATGCTTGTGTTTAGGTAGGCTCTGTTGGAAACGACACCTAATGAATAGGCACCTCTTCACGAACAGGCATCTCTTCACGAAGTGATCTTATCCATCAATCAAGTATACGATCAGTGGATAGGATTAGATAGTTAGTTTAGTCCCAAAAGGCATGTCCTTTGGGAACAGTCGTGTCCCTTCGTGACACCCCAATTACTTGTTCATTTTCATTGCACGTTATTGCACATATTGATATCACCACCCCAACATACCAATGAGCATTAGGGAACTCAATAAGGCATTATTATCAATCATTCATTGAGTACCTTGGATCTCTATAGGTGATTTATTTATTTATATATATATATATATATATATATATATTATCCGTATGTTGATCATATTTTGAGGATAATTTCAGGCATTAGGGGGAGATTTATACCACACAAAGAATGCCAGGAATCAAAAGAGTCACATGTTGATATTCGATCCTCAGATACACGTACAAATAATCTAAACCAAATCGTTTACAACATCCTATATTTGCATCTTATTGCAAAGAATCTATCACAAGCATTTATTGATAATATGGGTGTCACAAAATCCTCTTATCCTACTCATAATGCACCCGAAAGAATGGAGGTACCAAATAAAACCATTCAACTCCCACTTCCAAAGATGAGGGGGAGAAGTATGGCCGCTCCTAAGGATAATGCTCCAAGTAAGATTTTGAGGACACTAAGGACTTGATCCTCCAAATTAGTAAATCCAAGCCGATCTCAAGTTGGTAGACACCCAAATGGATGAGCATCCAAAACCCGGATCAATGGCGCACCCAAATTCTGATCTTGGGACATCGGAACACCCTAGCTCCATATGGAAAAAGATAAGGAGTCCAAAATGGTTAATATTTTCACATGCTATATTGATTCAAAGCAATGAATCAATCGTTTAAAGACTAGAAATTGTCGCAACATATACTCCTCAAAGATTGTTTTTCACCTTACTGGATCCAGACCAAAAGTCCTAGGCAGAGTATCTTCACACTCAAATTTTGGTCAAACAAAAAGGTGGCAGTTAAGGAGGTTGCTCTTGTTCAATGATGAGAAGTATTACCACAGTAATGTCTTCTCTCATAGGGTTTCTTTTCAGAAGCAAGGTGGTGAACAATGAGAGCTTGTAGCATATGGTTTCATGCAAAGACCTAACATAACATACCCCATGGTATGTGTGAAAATTAAGTTTCCAAATTTAATCATTGGTATCAAATGAATATGATAGATTCAGACATATAAGTCGCCAATGAACTTCACATTTTGAATCCAAATACAAATCACAACATATATTGTGTACAATTCATGTCACAACATGACTTGAGACAGTTAAGTTGATTATGGCACAACTTATTGATTGTGTTCCTTCCATAGAAGGGTTACTCTTATCATGATTGTGTATATGTGTTTGTAAAGGGATCCCAAATTGGATTCCCTGACATCTCAACACATATTGATTATTTTAGTGTCATCAAGATATAGAAATAATTAAGCAATCATTTTAGGTACAATTTTCATTATGTGAAGTTGGCATCTAAGACGGATTTGAGATGAGATATTTGGATAAAACCAAATTATCCCCCATGCCAGATCGCACACTGATTTTATTGTGGTAGAGTCTCCTCACACGAGTCATTAAATTTGACTCCAATAGTTATTTCCACTTATCATTCGCAAGGATCCTATATGGATGACTTCATAGAGTGATCAAATGTGATTCCATAAGATCACCAACCATTATCTACAAAAATAAGGTTGCTTGTATTGTCAAGATGGAAACATGTCATATAAATCAATATGATTAAATATATTGTCCAAAATGTTTTATCCCCATAAATTATAACATATTGGGATAGACAACTTGCAAAAGCAGTCTTGCTTTTTGCGGATTCACTCGCTAAGTCCATACCTATATACACATTTCATGGAATTTGTATTTAGTGACTTTGAGAGTTGCAAGGTTCAAGGGGAGTTTTTCTCCTAAATTATAACCTTTTCAAACCCCATGTTATACTCTTTTCCCTTTATAAGTTTTCCTCACAATGATTTCTCATAAAATATTTTTAATGAGGCAATATCAATACAAGAATGTGTCATATTTTCCCCATCGGAGTTTTTATGGGAAATATCAAAGACACATATTGTCGTCACAACTCATTCATGGTTTTTCCCTGAAAAAGGTTATTCATGCGAGTTATCAAGAGGCAATACCAATAATATGCCGTCATATTTTTTGCTAATTTTCCCACTAGGTTTTTAGAGGAGTTTTAGGGGCATATCACCTTATATTGCTCCTCATATTTTTCCTAAAAGGTTTTTGGGGGAGTTATCTTTATGTCGTATCTCCAATATTTTTCCCACTGGGGTTTTAATGGGATACCAATGACATAGTGACTTACTTAAATCACACATATATGCTATTTTCTCCTTATTTTTCCAAATAATGTTTAAAGAGGCAATACCAATAATATGCCGTCATATTTTTTGCTAATTTTCCCACTAGGTTTTTAGAGGAGTTTTAGGGGCATATCACCTTATATTGCTCCTCATATTTTTCCTAAAAGGTTTTTGGGGGAGTTATCTTTATGTCGTATCTCCAATATTTTTCCCACTGGGGTTTTAATGGGATACCAATGACATAGTGACTTACTTAAATCACACATATATGCTATTTTCTCCTTATTTTTCCAAATAATGTTTAAAGGAGTTTCTATGGCATATCATATATATACATGTTCCTCAGATTTTTCCCATAGGGGTTTTCGAGGAATTTTAGCTTATAGTTGCATTGATCTCAAGGAAGATTCGATCAAGGGGAGTGTTGTGAAATGACACCTAATGAACAAGCACCTCTTTATGAACAAGCATCTCTTCACAAAGTGATCTCATCCATCAAGTATAGGATCAGTGGATAGGATTAGATAGTTAGTTTAGTCCCAAAAGACATGTCCTTTGGGAATATATATATAAGATCAATGAAAGAAAACAGTTCTCCCAATCACTTGTTAAATTGCATTGCACTTCTAACAGGCTCCATCCGAGATTAGTATCACCACTGTTTGGTGTAAGGAGAGGAAAAAAGTGCAAGCTGAAAGGAGGTACCTTTTCGATTTGCTCGCTGCTGATTCCGGCAGGTCAGGTAAGATCATCACTGGCGACCGAGGCTGCTTCCTTTGTAGTGGGGAGTGAATGCATGGTGGTGAGGAGCGAACACATAGGCTTGCTGGTCAGTGTGAGGTTTGGGGAGGTATGTAGTAGCGGGGAGAAGCGAGGTGGAGATGCTAGAGAAGGACTGTGCCATAGCCGAGATGATGAGAGCTGCAAGTCTTGACATATTGACCCTAGGTTTGTTTGGGTTGGACGGTTCAGAACTCTTTCATGTGGCCTTTCTTTGTCTTGGTGTCGAACCGCTTTGGTCCATGGGCTGAAACGTGGGCCAGATCGTATTTTAGTGTGGGTCAAACCGCCGCCTTTGCTGACGTTACCTTTAACGCCACTGATTCATTTATTATTACATCCATGTCCATCCATGATCTAACACATGCCATCATTATGGGTTTAGAGAATCTTGAGTAGCTACAATAAGACTTCTCATTACCATAAAACCATCACTGGGGAGAAGGGGTTGTTTTCTTGCTCCAGTAGATCCCTAATAACTCCCCCCTATTTTTAGTGGCCACCAAAAACCTCTTCTCCCCTCAAATAGAAGGGGAGTTGCATCACCCGAACTTTCACCTCCCTCCTCCTTATCGCTTCTCTATACCTCCATCCAGCCATGACATGGAGCATGCTCCGGAGATGGCTACTAGCCAAGCTCGTGCACCGCTGCGCCTCGGTCTACCACCCAAGATTCGGCAGCACCTCATGCGCCACTACCCCTCGGCCAGTTATGCTGGAGTCGGTCGTATCCTACGTGTTGTCGCAACTTCGGCCAGCCGCTCTAGAGCCAGCCATGGAATATGCTCTACCACACCTCAACCTGTTGCACTGGAGCTGGCCGCGGCTTGCGCGCCTCTGTGCCTTGACCTCAGGGGCTGCCTTGACTTTTCTGACGTGTGCATCGACTTGCTGCACCTGCACCCCCATCGATGGAACACCTCCAACACCTGATCAATGCCCAGGGATTTTATGCTAGAAGCCATACACATAAGCACACCTTTCCCAAGGCCAGGACACCTCGGGCCAAGCTCTAGGTCCATGACGGGGCCAAGCCCCACGTGCTATGTCTCTATCATGGATATCATGAACTTCAGCATCTTTACCCACTCTTCCGCGTCCCCCATGAAGTCACAAAGTGATATTGTGGTAGTATATGAATCATGAGGAGAGAAATGAAAAGTGAAAAAAGAAATGCAAAGTTTAACACATGCATGTCGCATGATGGCATGATGACATGACCATTTCTCCTCTCTTCCTCTCCCATGTGATGCAAATATGCTCTCTCTTCCACGCAACCATGCCTACATCCTCACCGAAGCAGAAAAAGGAACTAGGGTTCCATTGAGACATATTCTATTTTCCCAACTTTGGTGGTCCTAAAAGGAAGGGGCCTCATGGAGGCACGGTGGCAAGGATGTTGGGGGCCCTAGCCATAGAGCTTGTTGTGGTGGGAGGAGGGGAAGAAGGCAGCACTCGATCACACATGGATTTCGCTGCGCTAGGAGGTGGAGGTAGGGGAAGAAGAAGACTAGGACTAGGGTCACGAGTTAACGATCTCCAAAAGGAAAATAAATAAATTGTAAGTAACAAATGGATCCTACATATTGGGGGAGTTAATTATTGATCTCCTCAAATAGTTAAAAAAATAAAGGACTTTACTAGGCGTGGCGTATGCAAATGTAAAGATTACCAGACCCACGCGTCTTCTTCCTTACCCCACCATATGCCTCCTCTCTTCGCATGAGTTGCTCTGCCTCGACCGCCTCTAGATTCGGGGCGAGTGCCCCTACCTCCACCACCTCCCACTGCCCTGTGGCAAGTGGTAGGATCTAGCCGGAGCTTCAGCAAGATCCTACTTCTCATGGTGACATCCTCCTTCCCATGCCCCTCTTGCAAGCCACCGTGAGCTCTAGCAAGGTCCTTCGTCCGCAACAAGCTCTGGCCATGGCACCCCGCCATGACCCTAAACTACCTTGCCGCCATCCCCACCATCTGACCACCTTGCCTCCCCAGGCCCTTTCTCTTCTAGGTCTGCTGGAGTTGGGAAAATGAGTTGGGAAGAAGCGGGTGGGGTGAGCCATTGGAATCCTAGCCGCTGCTGGAGATGGGGAAAAAGAGGGGTAAGGCGTGGGTGAAAGAAGCGAATCGGACGACCAAATAGAGGACGAGCATGAATCAACGATGGGTGTGGGTGTGCACGCTGAGCCCCAAGATTGTGCATGCTTGGAAGTAAGCTATTTCGGAAAATAAAAATGGACCACCCCAATACACTATTTTACTAGGACATTTTATTGAAGAGATGCTGGAGATGCTCTCGTTGTCGCCGTGCCTCTTTCCACATACAAAAGGCAAACCCTCTCGTCATCGCAATGCCTCTTTCCAATGGCAAGAAGCAGCAATTGTCACTACATGCCCCCTCCTCTCGCTCCTCCCAAGACCGTTGTGGCAACAGCACAAGCGTTGACCTCCCTTCCATCTCCTCTGCTACTACGTCGCAGTTCGCGGTGCTCGTGCCAAGCGGCGGCGGCGGCTGTCTTGCGACCACAGTTGAAGATGTGGTCCTCAAGGCTGGGAGCCTAGGCGGCGGCTTGGTGAGGCTCTGGCTCTCCAATGCTACCATGGCTGGCCCCGTTTAGATAGACATTTAGGAATTCGTAGTAGTTCAGGTCGGCATGAGTCCACCAACCCACGTTTTTATTTTTTAATGTGCCAAATTGAAATTTATAGTTCCTGTAAAGTACAAAATTATTGGTTGCATTTTCTTTTTCTTTTTTGTTTGAAAAAATGGTTCTGAATATACCAATGAACTGACTGATTACACGTTAGTATGATTGGAAAAAAAGATAGCTTCTTTCCAAAATAAACCAATCACACTTTCTGTGTCGATCCATGTGTCTTGTTTATTGGATACCTAATTCATGTTCTTGCGGACGACCTAATCCACTTCCTGGAGCACACCAAATCAGTGTAGAGAGGACAAGGACACCCCAAATCAAACCTGCAGGCCCCTAAATTGAACACCTCCACCCTACCCAATCCAAATAGAGGTTTTGCACTGTATGTCAGCTATGTTTATTGTTCTTGGGTGCTTATTATTTTCCATGAATGCCTTCTGATTGTTTACAGAATATAGATGCATAGACAAGATAAATTTAGGAGAATGATTCTCTAGTTGATGTGTTCAACTGTGTTGTGCTTTACAACCTGTAAAAAGGGAGTAGCAAGGCATGGATGTAATGTTTTAAATAGCGGGTGTAAGCCCTTGGAGTGTAGCTCTTTGCCTTGTTGCGTTGTTTCAAATGAGGAGAGCGATACCTCCTTTAATAGGTGGAGAGGGCAGGTAGATTCTTTGGAATATGCTTGAAGCCCACATGGAAATAGAAAACTGAGCTCAAAACCGCCATCTAAATGCGTTGAACCTAGGCGAAACCATTGGAACCGTCATTTCAAAGGTGGCAGGAACCACCATGCCAAAGATGGGATGAGGCACGACAGGGATGCGGGTTCACCTAGAGTGTTGCTGCACCCCAACTAGGCCCGAACGCTCCCATCTTTGGTGGGTTTCCTTTCTTGAGCTTCTATATGAGTTCTGCAAAGTTTAGCGATATTTAGAGATGTTTGATATGAGTTTTTTCTTTTTTCCTCCACCTAACTGGCCCTGAATTGTCTGGTAAGTGGCATGCTCCCTTTTAGACTTACATTGGGTACTTGTTTTTTGTGTTTCTTATACACTTTTGACACATTTCTTGTGTTATTTCGACATGTCCTCTAGCAAGAGACAAATAAAAAACATATGGAATTCATTATTATAAACCCTATTTTACTAAGTTTGGTGTTTTTTAGTAGGTTTTGTGTAAGAGTTGGCAGTTAGAAATATGAGTTAAGGACCATCAACATGTTTGTGGGGTTTGAACCCCTAACGTCACCCTCATGCCTCTACCATTTCACCCCAATGGCACTTGTGTTAATAATAGATATTGTTTCTCCTACCTAATTTCAAATGAGTGTTTCAGTCTCTAAATGAAGTTAAATTAAAAATTATTAACTATAGATTTTTATAAACTCTTTTGAGATCTACAACATTACTTTCGATCATTTCTCCTTCCGAGATAGTTTGTAAAACTTAAATTTTAAATATAATAACTTTATACATACTTATCCTCAGTTGGATGATTTCAAATAAAAAATTCTGAAAAACAAGCTTTTGAGATCTACAACTTTCATTTAGGTTTTTTTCTCTATTTGAGGTTATTTCAAAAATTCAAATTTCAAATATGACAAATTTAAATATAGTTTTTCTTGATAAAATGATTTCAACTTAAAAAGTTGTCAACTGCAAAGTTTTATAACTTTTTTAGATCTACAACTTATCGTCCTCCTCGGAATCAGGCTGCACAACAATCTTCAATGGCATATCCTTTTCCAAAGTAGAACAATACTCCAAATACTCAAGTGGCTATGAAGCAAAACCACAACCTTCCATGTTATAATTGTGGGAAGTCGGGTGACTTCTCTAAGGCTTGCCCATATCCGAAGCACTACAATCCAAACTTCCAGAAGTCTGCTGGAAATTAGCAGCAACAACAGAATTAGGGTAATAATCAGAATAATCAGAAGGATAAGAATGAAAATAAGACTGGCAAAGTATTCTACACTCAGGCGGGCGAAATGCTAGAAGGGGAACCAGTTATGATGGGTATGTTTCCTATCAACGCTCATCCTGCAATCATACTTTTTATTTTGGTGCATCACATTCGTTCATCAATAGAACCTTTGTGGTTAAGCATGAGATTCCAATCTTAGAAACTAAAGGGGATTTTTAAATCCAATCACCTGGTGGGCGTATGAGTACTAGGGAAATGGTTTACAATGTATCTATAAGTCTTGGTGGGCACATATTTCCCAAAACCATGATAATCCTTAAGAATTAGGACATAGATGTCATTCTGGGGATGAATTAGTTACAACAACACAAAGTTGTAATGCATGTGTTGAATAGAACCATCATGTACCGAATAGTAACTCTCAACTCCTTATTCAACTCTTAGTGCCCAAAAGGACTATAGAAAGAGTGTGTGCGACATCAGTCAAGGAAGTACAAGACATTCCAATAGTTAGAGAGTTTCTAGATGTCTTTCCAAAAGATATGCCAGGGCTACCTCCTGATAGAGATGTACAATTTTCTATAGAGATTAAGCCCCGTACTGCTCTTATTTCTAGAAGAGAGTATCACATGCCTCCCAAAGAATTAGCAGAGTTGAAGACTCAGTTGCAAGATCAGCTTGATAAAGGCTTTATTAGACCTAGTTTGTTGTCATGGGGATGCCCTGCTATCTTTGTGAAGAAAAAAGATCATACTCTTAGGATGTGTGTCGACTATCGTCCATTGAATGAAGTGACCATCAAGAACAAATATTCGTTACCTCAGATACACCAGCTTTTTATCAACTTGCTAGAGCCAAGGTGTTCTCCAAGATTGATTTACGGTCGGGGTATCATAAAATCAAAATTAGACATAAAGATGTCCCCAAGATAGCATTCACTACAAGATATGGGCTATATGAATATCTGGTTATGTCTTTTGGGCTAACTAATGCTCCGACACATTTCATGTATATGATGAACTCTGTATTCATGCCCGAGCTGGATAAGTTCATTGTCATCTTTATTGACAATATACTTATATATTCCAAGAATGAGGAGGAATGTGCTAAACATCTCAGAATTATCTTGAACAATTTGCGTGAACATCATCTTTATGCTTTGTTTAGCAAATGTGAGTTTTGGTTAAAAGAAGTACAATTTTTGGGAGGGTTTTCCCTGTGTGCCATCAAAAAAATGGTCAATTTCCAGATGCCATTAAAAAGTTGGCACGGACTCTGGTGCCATGACATTTAACTCTTTTGTCCAACACGCTATTCCATCCACTTTTCCTAGTAACGGTGTCTAATTGGCGCTGAGAAAAGACTTAAATGCCCTCAGACTAGAGAAATGAAATAAAGTTTTATTTTTTCACGTGCCACTATGTGGCCGAGTGTTTTTTGCAAAAACTGTAGCTCTATATTAGTATTGACGATCGTTTAATCAACAAAATAATAATTAAAAATAAACATATTTTTGATCCACTACGTAAATTAGCTGTAGATCTATTCTTTTTTTTACAAAAACTGTAGCTCTATTCTGTTTAGCTATAAATTATGTACACAATTGATATAAATTAATTATTTGTAAAAGTGAATGGTTAGAATTACTTGAATAATTATTAGATCATTTTTTTTGGAATTTATATTTTTTTCTATTTGTTTTATTTGGTTGAGGCTGTTTTTATCCTTCAAATCTCTCTCTCTCTTTGTGAATGTCAAAGAGAAACCTACAATACTTATAGGCGGCGGATAATATGTTAGCTTAGACATACATGTGCCCTGCCGTCACGTTCACCGTTGGGGCCTCAGGGTGCTCAGCGCCATCGCCGGCGCCTACAGAGAGAACCTCCCGTGATCTGCATCGTGGGCGGGCCCAACTCCAACGACTACGGCACCAACCGCGTCCTGCACCATACCATCGGCTTCCCGGACTTCTCCGAGGAGCTTTTTTTTTTCCGACGAACTTCTCCAGGAGCTCTGCTGCTTCCAGACCATCACATGCATGCTACCAGGCCGTCATCAACCATCTGGACAACGCGCACGAGCAGATCGACACGGCCATCGCGACGGTGCTGAAGGAGAGCAAGCCCGTGTACATCAATGTTAGCTGCAACCTTGCCGCCATCTCCCACCCGACCTTCAGCCGGGAGCCGATGCCCCTGTTCATATCGTCCAGGCTGAGCAACAAGTTATTTTGTGTGATGCAAGAAGGCCATGGATATATATTTTAATATTTAAAGATATTGTTATTATTTTTTTGGGAAATAGAAATGTTGGTATCTTTTGAGACCCGGACACCCAAAATTGTCCCATGTCAACAGATATATGACTGCGTCTAATATCCAGTTTAGTTGAAAATAGACTTTATCCTTGGGAAAAGTACACTTTTTAACCTCTAAGTTATATGTCAATCAATTTTTCATGTGCTCTCGCACTGTCGCACTCGCACAAAAGGAATTACTTTTTGGCATTATTTGTTTTATTTTATTTATTTATATACAAATCGTCTCTAAATTTCATAAATTTTCCATGCGCATGTGGCAGCTGAACAACATGTTGGCGTCAATACTAGTAGAGAACAGGTCTTTTGTCGATATCCAAAATGAGCTTTAGTCTCGGAAAATTTTGCGTCCGGGACTAATAAATCTTTAGTCACGGTTGGTAACATCAACCGAGGCTAAAAAGTCTCCTTTAGTCCCGGTTGAAAATACCAACCAGGACTAAAGATAGACCCATTAGTCCCGGTTGGTGTTAAGAACCGGGACTAAAGGTCCCTTTAGTCCCGGTTGGTGTTACAAACCGGGACTAAAGGTCCCTCGATGCGTGGGTTCAAAAGGGAAGAGTTCCAACTATTGACAGATAAGTTGAGTAGGTGGGATGGTTCGTGCGCGCGAGGCAGTTCGAGATTCTCATGGCGCGCGAGTTGGGTGGGAGGTATTTATTTTTTTATGGAAGGGACTTTTAGTCCCGGATTCCTAATAAGTCTTCATGGGATTCAAAAGAGTATTGTTTCTGACTTGGGTACTCAGATTGTTTCCACTTTCTGGAGACATTTTCAAGAATCATTAACCAGCAAACTCTTATATAGTACAACCTATTATCCTCATACCGGCAGTTAAACAGAAAGAGTAAATCAAATACTCGAAGACATATTGAGATGCTGCATACTCAACTTTGTAGAAAAATGGGATGAATGTCTACCATTGGCAAAATTCTCATACAATAATAGTTATTAGTAGAGTATCAAGATGTCACCATTTGAAGCTTTGTACGGTCAAAGCTGCCAAACACCACTTAACTGGGCAGAACCTAGAGAAAGAGAATTCTTCGGTGTTGACCTCGTTAAAGAAGCAGAAGATAAAGTTAAAAAATACACATCAATCTAGAACTGGCTCAATCCCGTCAGAAAAGCTATGCAGATAAAAGGCGAAGGCCTTTACAATTCGATAAGGGGGACTACGTATATTTGAAAGTCTTGCCTATGAAAGGAGTTACTCGTTTTGGAGTAAAAGGCAAGTTAGCACCTTGTTATGTCGAGCCATTTCCAATCTTGGAATGATGTGGCAAGGTGGCTTATCATTTGTAGTTACCTAAACATCTTTCAGTAGTGCATGATGTATTTCATGTATCACAGTTGAAAAGATGTCTTCAAGTGACAGATCCGGTGATAGAACTTGAAGGGGTACAACTGAAACCTGATATAATCTATTCAGAACATCCTATTCGCGTGTTAGACCAAAAAGACAGGGTTACTTGATGGAGAACTATTAGGTTTACAAGATACAATGGAATCAAGATTTCAAGGAAGAAGCAACATGGGAATTTGAAGATTATCTATTACAAAACTTTCCTGAGTTCTTTGCTTATATTAGTAGAACTTAGTTGTAAACTTGTAGAAAAAGCAACAACCTGTAATATGAGATATAATGAACAAGAGGTTTCTTGACACATTTCCTTTTCCATTACTAAACCCTAGAATTTTAAATCTCGGGATGAGATTTCATTTAGGGGAAAGGGTTGTAACACCTCTGGTGTTTAATTACTAAAAGTTGAAATGTTATCATATGCATAGATCATCATTCATATGATTGATCACTTTGTTATGCATTCAACTAAAATAAGTTTACTCGAAT
Source organism: Microstegium vimineum (assembly GCA_022036555.1). NCBI lineage: Eukaryota > Viridiplantae > Streptophyta > Magnoliopsida > Poales > Poaceae > Microstegium > Microstegium vimineum. The sequence continues at coordinate 25,693,574 of CM039123.1, forward strand.
GTAGTGTTCTATTGTTAAGAGAGCTTGAATGATCAAAAATCTATTTGAAAATAAAAAATCCAGAAACTCTAATTAGGGGGGGGTTATTTTGACCAAAATAACAAATTCAAAAATTAAATAGAATTTGACCATGAGTGTTTAAGCAAAGTTGTAGATCTTGTTTAAACTAAAAAAATTTATTATGGAAGATTTTCAAGTATTATGAGAAAATCCAAACTTATTCAAAAGGGGGTAAATTCAAAGTAAACCCTAATTGAAATTCAAAAGTACATTTCAAAAACTAAGCTAAATTTGAATATAAACCTTTAAGCAGCATTGTAGAGTTTGAAAAATGGAACAACTTTTATTTTTGGAGTTTTTCAAGACAGAATTGGGAGTGATTTGTAAAAGACCCTGAGTGGCAAACTTGTAATTTCTTGGAACAATGAGACAAGCTGGCAAGCAGCTCATCGCCGGCGACACGCGCTCGTCACGCTAGCCTTCCAGCCCCTTCTCCGGCAACACCGAGGCATGCATCGTGTTGACGACCTCCTTATGCGTTATCCGCACCGTCTCCCGCTCGTATTTATAAATGGGAGTACTCATCTCCTCTCCCGTTGTCAGATACCTAAGAATAGGGTACCCTAAACACCGCACTTCGCGTAAACAAAATCACCCTCGGGGGCTCTTCGCCCCGTCCGAGCGGGGGTGACGTCACCCACCCACAGGGGCTCTATGCCTCCAACCAACCAAGATAGGCACCGCACCCTCGGGGGCTCTCCCGCCTCGTCCGAGCTAGGGTGACGTCAGCCGTGACGCCATCTACCCTCGGAGACACTTCCGCCTCGTCCGAGCTAGCGAGGCGTCATCCGTGATGATATCTGCCCTCGGAGGAGTCGCCGCCACAACCGGCCCGTGGCGTCCTGGCCTACAGTCAAAAGGTCCGCAGTACCTCTCGTCCTCAGGATGGGGCTCCAAGGCATGAACCGCCATGCCTGCCCCTGTATCCTCCCTGCAGTACAAGGTCCTGTGCGGCCTAACCGACGACTGACGTTCACCATCCCCGAGCCATACCTCCGATGGACACTTGCATAGGGATTAGGGCGCTCTCAGCCCTGTACGACGGAACGCGGGGGTGCCTGGCCCTGTGCTGCCAACCCCCGCCCATACCCAAGTCAGGGAACAGCGGTGTTCCCGGTCATGAGACGCATGGCTACAGCTCCATCAAGGACGAACGGGGCCCGGGCGGCGTGCCTACAGGCGTAATCTTCCCCGGCAAGGAAGGCGAACAGAAGCTAAAGCGCTCCCAAGTCGACAGCCCCGGCCGGGCCCACGTTTCTCTCTCTCCCTCTCTACTGTACTCCTCCATCTCTCCCTACGTATAAAGGGGAGAATGGACCTCCAGTCTCTCTCTCTCTCTCGACACTCTCGGAGTCCTCTCGACTCATTCACACACCCTTACGCTTGCATTCACGTGAGCTCTCACCAGAACCAAGAACCTATACGCACGAGACCTAGAAACCATCTTCCCTCTCTCATCATTGCTTGTAGCTCCCCTCTACGAGCTCTCCACGCTCGGTAACATGACTCCGCAGCAAACTGGACTAGGGCGTTCATGCCGGAACCAGTATAAACCGTGTGTTCTCCGAGCGTAACCATCCGATCTATGACACACTTAGAAATTTACTCGTTTGCTGTCTAGACTGCGCCATTTTAGACACCGACAGTTGGCGCGCCAAGTAGGGGAACTTTGCGTGTCACCCGTATTTTCGAGTATCGGATGGCTTCTCGCCACATCGACTTCGCTTCGGGTTCCATCGTTCGTTTTGGTAGCCTGGACTTCCAGTGCCATGGGCAGGGGGCCGACCTAGTCCTCCGTCGCCCCACGGCATCGTCCGAGGTAGCCGTGGACGCCATCTCGGCATCCATGGCCCACCTTGGTCTGCCTCCTTCCGGGGGGCGAACCGCTCCAGGGACAGCCGTCCCACCAGCCGACTACCCCGAGTTCGAGCGCCAGCTCGACACCCTGATGGGTCCCCAACCGACTCAAGGGTCCCTACACAACCTCTACTTCGCGTTCGCCAACGTGACAGCGCAGCTCACGGGAGGACAACCGCTCTCTCCCGGGCTCATCAATGCGCCCATCGCAAGGGTGCTAACGCACGGCATGCAGAATGCTGCCGCGTCATACTCGGAGGCGGTAGCCGCGGGTTTCTGTGCCGACCCCGCGGAGGGGACATGCATCGGGCTTGCGTCCTACCATCTCCGGTCCGTCTCTGACCTCCTCACAAGTTCGGAGGCCACCTCCTACGCCGGCTCCAGCCGCGGCAGCGTCGACCCCTGGGAGCCCCTGGACTTCGAAGGTCTGGGGGATAAGGAGGCCTTGTATGGTTTCCTGCACGCCAGCAACTACTTGCTCGACTCCAGCTCGAGCAACCACAGTGCGGGCTGTGGCCGCGAGTGCTTCATGTGCGACCCACCGCCACCCGAAGCCGCTGTCGACCCCACCCTCATTGAGGACGGGGACGACGACGGCGATGGCGTCCACACTCCCGTCGACAGGGCAAGATCATTGGCACCCGCCCCGCGGGGCGACCCCCAATCCTCGGATGCTCAACGGCGCTACCTGGAGAACTCCACGACATGGAGCAGAAGCTCGCGGAAGGGCAGCGACGAGTAACGTTCGAGTGCGAGCAGCTCGAGCGCGAAACTACCAGGGCCCCCGGAGAGCCCCACGCTCGCAGGGAGGCCCGAGCTGTGCACCAGCGCATCATCAACGACGAGCATGACCCGCCGCAGTTCGCGCGGGCAAGTCAGAACATCGCAGCAGCGGCGATGCTGCTCCGCAACCTCCCGGTCCCAGACACTCCTGAGGGAAAGCTCGCTCACGAAGAACTGAAGTCCCTCCTGGGGCGCGCCGTGGCTCAGCAGGCCGAGAGCAGGCCGAGACGCGGGCTTAACCCTAGCCATCAGGTTAACCCGGCGCCCAACGACCGTGAGGGCTCAGTTCACCAGGATCCCGCACCGGGTGAACGCCGACGTCCGACGGTTCACGCTCGTGTAGGCGATGAACGCGACGTGCACGATGCACACAACGTGCGCAACCACGCCAAGCGAGGCGATGCGAGCAGGGGCCACCATGCCCGCCGTGACGGTCGTTATGGCGACAAAGGCTCTTACCCCCATACGACCGATTGCCTCGTGATTTTCGGTAGCTCGGAGGATAACAACTGCCAGCATCGGCGGGAGCAGGAGCGGCGCGAGGTTTTCACCGCCGCCCCAGCGACTCCGACCTTCCTCGACTGGTCGGAGCCCGACATCACGTTCGGTCGAGATGACCACCCAAGCCACGTTCCTCAGCCGGGTCGCTACCCACTAGTCGTGGACCCGATCATAGGAAACGTGCGCTTCACCAAGGTGTTGATGGGTGGGGGCAGCAACCTTAACATCATGTACTACAATGCCTTCGAGGCCCTGAAGATACGCCGGAAGAAGCTCCGGTCAGAGGGGGTTCCCTTCCTGGGAATCGTTCCCGGAAAGCCAGTTCTGCCTATGGGGCAGATCGACCTGCTCGTAACATTCGGGGAGTCGAACAACTTCCGGAGCGAGGTCCTCACTTTCGAGGTCGTCCACTATCGAGGAACTTACCACGCGGTACTAGGGAGACCATGCTACGCGAAGTTCATGGCCATCCCCAACTACACCTATCTTAAGCTCAAGATGTCGGGGCCTTACGACATCATCATGGTCACCTCCGAGCTCGCGGAAGCATACCAATGCGACGTGGACAGCTGCGAAAGTGCCATGGCCAAGGTGCGGTGCTTAGAGCTGGCGGCGGCGGCCGAAGCCGCGAGCGATGAGAGGATGGACTCCAAGGGCGTGGGAAACTTTACCCTCTGGAGGGGGTAAAGGAAATCCCCCTAAACCCGTCCGCGATGGACGACCGAGTGCTCCGCATCAGCGCCTCCCTGGGCCCGGAGTAGGAGTCGGCGCTCGTTGACTTCCTCCGTGCAAACGGCGACATGTTTGCGTGGAGCCCCGTGGACGTTCCAAGCATACCGAGGGATGTGGCCGAGCACGCCCTGAGGATCCAGCCCGGCGCCCGGCCGGTGAAGCAGCGCCTACGCCGCTTCGACGAGGAGAAGCGGTGAGCCATCGGTGAGGAGCTCCACAAACTTCTGGAGGCCGGGTTCATCAAAGAGGTATTCCACCCCGAATGGTTGTCCAATCCAGTGCTAGTTAAGAAGAAGAGCGGGAAGTGGAGAATGTGCGTAGATTACACCAGCCTGAACAAGGCGTGTGGTAAAGACCCATATCCCCTACCCCGCATTGATCAGATCGTCGATTCCACCTCGGGGTGCGAAACGCTTTCTTTCGTTGATGCATATTCCGGTTACCATCAAATCGAGATGAAGGAGTCCGACCAGCTCGCGACATCCTTCATCACGCCGTTTGGCTCTTTTTGCTATGTCACTATGTTGTTCAGTCTCAGAAACACGGGAGCCACGTACCAACGGTGCATGCGCTCAGTTTTTGGGGACCTCATTGGGAGGACCGTCCAGGCGTATGTGGATGACATTGTGGTAAAATCCAAACGGGCGGAAACCATGATCACGGATCTCGAGGCGGCATTCGAAGCCCTGGAACTCAAGCCGTCAAACTCAATCCGGAGAAGTGCGCATTCGGGGTGCCGCGCGGCATGCTCCTCGGTTTCATTGTCTCCAAGCGTGGCATCGAGGTCAATCCCGATAAGATCTCCACCATCGCCAATATGGGGGGCGATTCTCAACGTAAAGGGGGTGCAACAAATAATGGGGTGTATCGTGTCCCTAAGTCGCTTCATCTCACGCCTCGGCGAACGAGGTATCCCCTTTTACCGGCTCCTCAAGAAGACAGAACATTTCACCTGGACCACCGAGGCGCAGGAGGCCCTGGACAAGCTCAAGGCGATCCTCACGAGCACGCCCATACTCGTCCCACCAACGGAACGCGGTTCTCTCCTCCTGTACATTGCCGCCGCCACCCAAGTAGTGAGTGTTGTCATCGTCGTCGAAAGAGAAGAGGAGGGTCACGCGCTAAAAGTCCAATGCCCGATGTACTTCATCAGCGAAGTATTATCTGAGACGAAGACCAGGTACCCTCAGATCCAGAAGCTCCTTTACGTAGTCCGCATCACGCAAAGGAAGCTGGCCCACTACTTCGACGGTCACCCCGTCACCGTCGTATCGTCCTACCCTCTCAGGGAAGTGATACAGAGCCGCGAGGCTACATGGCGAGTGGCGAAGTGGGGGCTCGAGCTCATGGGAGAGTTCATCTCCTACGCACCACGGGCGGCCATCAAATCCCAGGTTCTCGCAGACTTCGTCGCCGAATGGACCGAAATCTAACTACCGCCTGCGTTGGAGAACCAAGAGTGCTGGGTCATGTACTTCGACGGGTCACTAATGAAGACCGGCGCCAGCGCCGGCCTGGTTTTTATCTCCTCGCTCGGGGGCCAGCTCAAGTACATGATCCGTATTTTCTTCCCCGCATCCAATAACGTCACGGAATACGAGGCCCTGGTGAACGGGCTACACATAGCAACGGAGCTAGGCATCAAAAGACTCGACGCGCGGGGCGACTCCCAGCTCGTAGTCGAACAGGTCATGAAGGAGTCACACTGCCACGACCCCAAGATGGCGGCGTACTGCCAGGCGGTCCGCCGTCTGGAAGAAAAGTTCGACGGCCTGGAACTCAACCAAGTTGCCAGCAAGTACAATGAGGCCGCAGACGAGCTCGCCAAGTTGGCTTCCGGACGAGGGGCTGTCCCGCCCGGAGTTTTCGCCAGCGACCTCCACAAGCCATCTGTCACCTGGTGCACGGATCCCAAGGCCGAGTCCCTGGAGATACCCGCGGCGGAGGTCATGAACGCCGAAGGAGCGCAAAGCGGCGCGGACGACGCCCCAACCGGGAACGATGATACCCTTCCCGACTGGAGGATCCCCATCCTGGACTGGCTAATTCGGGGGCGTCTCCCAGCCGACAGAAACGAGGCATGCCGCATCGCGCGACGCACTAAGTCCTTCGTCATTATCAACCAAGAGCTCTACAGGCGTAGCCTTACAGGGATCCTGTAACGTTGCATCCCTACTAGGCAGGGCGTGAGCCTACTAGAGGACATACACACCAGGGACTGCGGGCACCACGCGGCCCCCCGCACGATCGTTGGAAAGGCTTTTCACCAAGGTTTCTACTAGCCGACGGCCGTAGCAAACGCCATGGAGGTAGTACGCGCCTGCGAAGGGTGACAATTCTACGCCAAGAAGACTCACTTGCCCGCACAAGCACTACAGACCATCCCCCTCACGTGGCCTTTCGCGGTCTGGGGTCTGGATTTAGTGGGACCCCTGTCCAGGGCACCGGGGGGCTTCGACCACTTGCTCGTCGCCATCCACAAGTTCTCAAAGTGGATCGAGGCGCGCCCCCTGGCTCAGATCAAGTCAGAGCAAGCAGTCCTGCTCTTCACGGACATAATACATCGATTCGGAGTGCCCAACACGATCATCACCGACAATGGCACCCAGTTCACTGGGAAAAAGTTCCTGGACTTCTGTGACAGAAGTAAAATCCGTGTGGACTGGGCAGCTGTCGTGCACCCCCCAAACGAATGGGCAGGTCGAGCGTGCTAACGGGATGATTTTGCACGGGCTAAAACCAAGAATCTTCGACCGGCTCAAAAAGTTCGGAGGACGTTGGGTTGTAGAGCTCCCAGCCGTCCTCTGGAGCCTCAGGACGACTCAGAGCAGAGCCACCGGTTGTTTCCCCTTCTTCATGCTCTACGGAGCGGAAGCCGTCCTCCCGACTGACCTGGAGTACGGCTCTCCCTGGGTGAAGGCCTATGATGAAAAGGGGAACCAAGCAAACATGGAAGATGTCGTGGATCAGCTGGACAAGGCAAGGGACATCGCCCTCCTACACTCGGCAAAGTACCAGCAGGCTCTGAGGAAATACCACGGCCGTCGCGTTTGAAAGCGCGAGTTCAACGTTGGTGACCTGGTACTTCGACTCAGGCAGAGCAACAAAGGCAAGCACAAGCTCACACCGCCATGGGAGGGGCCATACGTCGTGGTGGAGGTCCTCCGTCCCGGAAGCTACAAGATCGCAACCGTAGGGCCTGACAGCCAGGTCCTCTCCAACGCCTGGAACATCGAAAAGCTACATCGCTTCTATCCCTAAATACTTCCCCTCAAATCATATGTATACGCATGTATCTTTCCTTTAAAGAGATCCGATATACGCGACGCAAGTAGCGCGCAGCCCGAACGCCGAAGCGAGACGTGCCCCCAACTCACAGGTTCACGTCTCGCTCGAGGGCTGGAGAAGGGGCTGTTTTCCCTCGGTTTTTTTCGAAAGAAAATCGGGCCTCGTTCCGACCTCCCCCGTGGGGCCGTCGCCTCTTGCTCCGACTCCGTTCTCGCTCGGACTCTCTTTCTCCGTCCGCAGAAATGTTTTCTCTAATGTTCGCAGGGGCACCAGAGAGCGCACAGCCGGCAAAAATCACCCAGGGCTAGGGCCACGTCTACCCTCAAGTGCAAGCGAAGGCTTGGACCGACCTCTAATCTAGCTCAGCTGACGCATGAAGAGATCAGACGAACGCTTACGCGCCGCCACCAACAGGGACGCCCTGTGGGCCCAGGTAAGACAAGGGGATAAGGGCTATAGACGCCCTGACGGCCCACTACGGTCCAGAGATACGGAGGCCGACCCAGCAGGGTTCGAAACGGCCGACTCAGGACAACAGAGCGAGGGGCGAATAGGAAATGGACTCGCTAGCGGTCATCAGCCTGGCAATCGGATGCCAAGGTCATTTCCAGGTTTCGTATTTGAGTCCGTTATTTATGGATGATTGGTTCATGGTATTCCTCCGGAGGAAGGCGCCGAGCCCCTAGGACCCGACGAACGGACCCGGGTACTAGATGAAACCGATTTGGTGTGAGCCACGACATGGGCCACTAGTCGGAACCCTATCGAACGGGAACCCGCACCCCACTCAAATTTTCCCGGTACCAGCTCGACGAGCATCCATGGTTCATCCACCTCGAGGATAGCATGGTTCGGCTCACATCCCCCCTTCTCGCGGAGAGATGCGCGGGGAACGTATAAAAGACGATACGGCCCCGAGACGATTTCTTTACTCCAGGTAAAGACTTGGGGGCTGGCATCGCACTTCACCACGGTTCTCGCAACTAGGTGAGAAAAAGGCGGGCGTATAAACCTCACACGTCAGAGGTCCGTACATGTAAAACGACAAACACACATTACATTTTATACGCTAATCCTTGCAAGGACTTCATGTTTTTCAGGTGCCATAAGGGCTAAAACCAATCATTAGACACTGAATCGATTACAAGGTGGAATGAAGGGAGATCCCGGCCGAGGGCCAAAGGAAAGAAGAACGGGCCAAGCATCCAATGCCCTGCGCACACCAGTAGTGCCGCTCCGAGAGCTGCCTACCAGGCAAAACCTCCAACGAGTCGATTGTCGCCTTTTCGTCTCCTAAGAGAAAATAGCAACAACTCCACCACCTCCTAGACCTACGCGGTCAACTACGCCGCTGAACAGGGGCATGACGAGTTGGTCAAGCATTTGTCCGGGTCGCGCTTCGAGTACCACGCCGAGGAGTACGTCCCCCGGTTCGGTAACGTCCCGCCGGCTCGAGGAGGGCCTTCACCAGCACTGAAGGGCGTTTAGGACCACCACCACGAAGCTCAACTAGACATGCGGCACCAGTACTTACACAGGTGCTACATGATCAGGGCAACCCCTTGCGCGTGCACGGGTGATCCCTGCCTGGTTTCTAGAGCCTCCGAGGTCGGTGCCGTCAGGCCCTCACTCGGACGCAGCCGGACACGCTGGCCCGAGGGTCCACTGTCTCCCAATAGTGGCGCCCCCACCAGCGGGCCCAAGGAATGTCTGGCTCAGAAGACTCTACGGGCGGACCACACAGTCTTTCCACTAGACGCACCCTTGGCTCCCAGCGAAGGGAGACAATGAGGGAGCGCCACCGTCTCGTGGGACGAGACGACAGGGGAGAACTGCGCACACCGCAGGGCTCCCTCCGATCTCTCCTGTCCGACAATGCGAGACGATGGCACTCCCTACGCAGAACTTCCTCTGATCTCGGTGCTCTCTCAGAAAGGCTGCTCGCCAGGGCGGCTCGAGTGTGTCTCCGACGAGGTTTCGGGGAAGCAAGATGGGGCATGCCATGTTGTGGGGTTGTGGGTCTTACTCCGCAAATGGCCATCTCTATTTATAGCCGCCGGGACACCCGAGCGGCAACCGGCCCGCAAAGGCCGCACCACTTGCCTCCCCCAATTAAACTGCACTGCACGCCAGCGCCAGTTTCTGAGGGGACGCGGCGGGGCCATAAAAGGCCAAACAGTCCTAAGGTTCAGGGCTCGCCATTCGGAGTTTGACCGGCAGGGAGCGGCGCCCCGCTCCGTACCCTGACGAAAAAACACGGCGCACCCGTATTGGACCGACAAGGGGCATCGTCAGGTTCTTTGGGCAACCGCACGGCATCGACCCGTCCACTTGACCCCGCAATCGAGTGGCAGCAAAACGCAGTGCCGATTCATCATTTCAAAGCACGTCAGCCCAAGTCCAACAGTGCGCTACGTGGCAGGGTAGGCGTGCAAGCAAAGCTCTAGCTCCGACGTACGGAGCGGTTCTCTCCATTCCCCACTACCTCATGGGGAGAGCGAAGGGCCAAGCACTATACAAGTCCACCGGATAAGCCCTTAGGAGGAAAAATCATCCTCCTAAGGCCTCGGGGACTACACCCGGCGAGTGCGTTCGCGCGCACCCACCAGAATCCACAAACTTAGCCGAACACCATAAGCACTCTCGGAAGCCTCCGGTGTAGTCCATCACTACATCGCAGGCTCGGGGGCTACTGTCGGATACCTAAGAATAGGGTACCCTAAACACCGCACTCCGTGTAAACAAAATCATCCTCGGGGGCTCTCCGCCCCGTCCGAGAGGGGGTGACGTCACCCACCCACAGGGGCTCTATGCTTCCAACCAACCAAGACAGGCATCGCACCCTCAGGGGCTTTCCCGCCTCGTCCGAGCCAAGGTGACGTCAGCCATGACGCCATCTACCCTCGGAGACACTTCTGCCTCGTCCGAGCTAGCGAGGCGTCATCCGTGATGATATCTGCCCTCGGAGGAGTCACCGCCACAACCGGCCCGTGGCGTCCTGGCCTATAGTCAAAAGGTCCGCAGTACCTCTCGTCCTCAGGGTGGGGCTCCAAGGCATGAACCGCCATGTCTGCCCCTGTATCCTCCCTGCAGTACAAGGTCCTGTGCGGCCTGACCGACGACTGACGTTCACCGTCCCCGAGCCATACCTCCGACGGACACTTGCACAGGGATTAGGGCGCTCTCAGCCCTGTACGACGGAACGCGGGGGTGCCTGGCCCTGTGCTGCCAACCCCCGCCCATACCCAAGTCAGGGAACAGCGGTGTTCCCGGTCATGAGGCGCATGGCTACAGCTCCATCAAGGACGAACAGGGCCCGGGCGGCGTGCCTATAGGCGTAATCTTCCCCGGCAAGGAAGACGAACAGAAGCTAAAGCGCTCCCAAGTCGACAACCCCGGCCGGGCCCACGTTTCTCTCTCTCCCTCTCTACCGTAGTCCTCCATCTCTCCCTACTATAAAGGGGGAGAATGGACCTCCAGTCTCTCTCTCGACACTCTCGGAGTCCTCTCGACTCATTCACGCACCCTTACGCTTGCATTCACGCGAGCTCTCACCAGAACCAAGAACCTATACGCACGAGACCTGGGAACCAGCTTCCCTCTCTCACCATTGCTTGTAGCTCCTCTCTACGAGCTCTCCACGCTCGGTAACACAACTCCGCAGCAAACTAGACGTAGGGCGTTCGTGTCTGAACCAGTATAAACCGTGTGTTCTCCGAGCGTAACCATCCGATCTCCGACACGCTTAGAAATTTACTCGTTGGCTGTCTAGACCCCGCCATTTTAGACACCGACACCCGTTCTTTCCTACTGTTCATGCCGCTGTCATTGTCTTCAACTCCGACGAGCTCCACCACTATATCCAAGCTCTACCACACTCAAATATGGCATCTTTAGGAACTCCCTTGATGGCAAAATTGCTACAAATGTCTAAGAAGTATTGGAGGCGAGCACTAGCATTGTTGACAGTAGATAACTACTAATTTCAACTAACAAATCAATGAAAAGGGGCCACAAATGTAGTCGCCAACATAGACTTAGGGTTTAAACTGATAGAATTGCACAAGTGTTGGTGAATTTGTGTTTCTTAATGTTGCTACTAAGAACTAGTAATGACACCAAAATTGTTGCTAGCACTCCACTACAAGAAAAAGGGGTATTAACGACGGGATATGTGGTCGTTAAAAGTCCAAATGTGGTCGTCCATGGTCGTTAAAAGCTCCGTCGTTAATACAATTAACGACCACATAATATTTCCCGTCGTTAACTTTTCAACGACCATACAATATGCGGTCGTTGATACTAGACCCTATAGCCACCACATTACAATTAACGACCACATAATATTTCCCGTCGTTAACTTTTCAACGACCATACAATATGCGGTCGTTGATACTAGACTCTATAGCCACCACATTCCTAATAACAATGACCACATTTTTCATCGTTATTATTTTTACACCATCTTTCATGCGGCATTATAACGACCATGTTTTTAGTAAGTAACAACCAAACTTTCTTTTGTAATTTATAATATTTCTATCCAGATTTACATTGATATTTTTTTCATTTTGGCTACTTATTGATAACACAAGCCAACACTTGACACCATGTACAATGATGTATTTTTTACAAAAGGGAAAATACAATTATTCAACTTGCAACAACAAGCAATAATTATTATTTATCCAATATATCTATACATAAAGATATATCTTTGAGGAAAATAGAAAAATATGCTAACCATGAAATTAACAGTGCCTAACTCAAGGACCATTCCTATTACAAAGACTTAGCAGCTATAAGCTATACTTGAAGGGTGAACACCACGTATAGTACAATAACTAAAATACTAATCTTCAACTAGTAGCACTCTGCAACATTGTCCTCGGTCAGCTTGGTCTTGTCAATGAGTAGCCTACAGTAACTTCAGTGTTAACCCTATACATGATCTAAAGAAAATAATAACTAGCTAATACTTAAATGAACTGATATCGAATTGCATGATCTAAAGGAATTGAACTTGTTACCTTATCAATATGCATTACTAAAAGAATTATCAAAACAGCTAATAAGTCTCTTTCCAGTATAGCTGCTCTTTGATACAAAGCACCTGCATATGTCACCACCACTAGGGTAAAAATATCTTTAATAATCCCATAGATGTACGACATTCATTTATAATCCATGAGTTAATATCTTGAATTGCGATATGCACTGAATAATCAGAACTATGCCTAGGACGATCTGAACTCTGCAATTGATGAATGAAGCTATTTTCAGATATATGAAAGTGGCCTGCTCATTCAAATCTTCAATATATGGTAGAGCACATTGGTAAAATTAAGACTGCACAAAATTAAGGAAAAAAATCCTCTATAGCAAGAATAAAATTTGGAAACTGACCTTTACTTCATGGTAAAAGGCTGATATATCAATGACAGTTATCCCCTTTAATCTATACCTAATAATAAAGAGGCAAAATTTCAGCCTCTTTTTTTTCGTCCATCCATTCTTTTTAGGTCTACCTCCCTCTAACTACTAGACAATGAAGAGTTTCTTTCGTCTAGAATTATATATATAACCCGTGCTCATATACGAGTTAGAATAGGTCTTGTCTCGCACGATATAGAGTTTGATTAACCTTAAAAGATAGGAGTTCTAATTGTAATCCAAATAGAGCTCTAAATCCTATATCCTATTACGAAACACGTTAGACTTCCAAATAATATAAAAAGAAATTCTAATCCAAATATAAATCGAATAATAAGAATAGAAATTAAGCAACCTCGCGTCATTGGTACTAATAAAAGAAATAAGAGCTCTAAATTAAAATAAAAAGGACACGACGTTGGCAATCATAACTAAGCACAAATTATCAAATAAGTAGACACAGCGTTAACAACCATGACTAAGCACAAATAATCAAACATAAGGTATTTTCATAATGTGAATCTTATCATAACTGTGCACATGTCGACAACCATATGAGACTTACAAGTAACATAAAAAGGAATCTAATCCAAATAGAAATAGGATAATAATAATAGAAATTAAGCAATCTCACGCCGTCGGTACTAAAACAAAACAAAAGAACTTCAAATCAAAATCAAAAGGACACCACATTGACAGCCATGACTAAACATATATAATCAAACAAGTAAGGACAACATCCAAGATGAAATTGAAAAAATCAATTCCCGTTGCAACGCACGGGCATATTTGCTAGTAAAATTAATGTCTGGAAGCTGAAACATGAGAACACAAAGGTTCAGAAAAGGAATTTAGCATGGAAGCTGAGCCATGACGCATTACCTGGATATAGATTAGAAGCAATAATTGTCTAGAATATTCTGAAACATGATAAAGGTTCCGACAAGGAGTTTGGCAAGGAAAACTGAATGCATTTTCTGATGGCAATATATAGCAGGCTAGTTTAATGTGATATGCATGGAAATGACAGTAAAATCATGGTAAAGCTATGTCCATGTAAAATCAGTAAAGACAGTATATATAGGCTTTTTGGCAATGCACAAACTCTGAAAGAAGAATATATATAGCCATCATAATAATAAAATGAAGGTACTGAATTAGCAAACTTATTGCAACTGCTAATACTGGAAGGTATCGAGTGTCCTAATTAAATCTTGGAAGACGATATAATTTTGACCTGCTACAATTTTGGAAAATCCTACAGCATCAATGAACGAAAGTGCAAAATTACAATCTCAGGTACAAAGTTGAAAGAAAAGAAACCATATGATCTGATCTAGTTTTCTAGTTGAGACTAAACCTATCGGAATTATTAAGTACTGAAAAATACAACAATCAAATGTGAAAATAACATTGGGAACATACCTGCATAACTGAAAGATGCAGCACCAAATCTCGTGCGATCGAACCTGGTATACTGCTGCTGGGGAGATGGAAGATGCACGCATCATATATAGATCGACTCTAGGTCTTAGGCCCAGTAGGCTTCTTGGGATGCGAGATTAAGGAAAATTCCATTGAGGATGATAAGATAATGGCTTACGGTTGGGGCTGATGAAGATCTGTTCATCGGGCGCCCATGAACCTATCGACGACTGCCGCCGGCCTCGTCGCCGGATTGCAGAGCCGCAGAGCAGGGCGGCCAATGGACCGCTAGCCTCATCGCTGGAGTGCAGAGCCGCTGATCAGGGCGACCAATGGTGGCTCCCGAGACTGCCCTATCGCAGGTTGCCGATGCATCAACGCGGAGGATCGTCCCTACTATGGCGCGTCAGAATAGGAGAGAGACGCCCTCGGCGTGAATGCTTGCGGCGGAGTCGCGTAGACCCGCGTGAGGCCGGCCGTGAGGGTAGTAGATGCGGCGGATTTTTTTTCTATCTCGATGCAGCGGTTGTTAGAGAGACGAAGGGACGCGGCGTGTAAATTGGGTGCGGGGCAGGAGGTGGCTGTCTGGCTGAGGGAAGGCATAGCGACGACCACAAGGGCCTGTGTATGACGACCGGGCGTATTTTGGTCGTCGGCCACTTTGGCTAGTGGTGGAACAAATCGCAGATTGAACCCGACGACCACGTATTGTTTGTGGTCGTCGCTAAGTTTTGGTGGTTAATGTGAGGATTTGTTGTAGTGCTCCTCATGTTATATTGATACTAGGTTTTCATCCCCAACAATAATGTCAGAAGTGTTTGCTAGTACTTATGAGTATGCCACTTAACTTTATAATAAGAATGAAAGTGTCCACAAGTGCACCAACCAAAAGTAAACTAACGTATTTATATTTTACCTCAGAGAATGACAGTTACTAAATATGATAAGAACTTTACTTATGATAGATGAGTCAAACCATGTTCTAACTTTCTATTCATAACATGGGTAAGTTACAAGATAAATAATAAAGTATAAACATTGATCATCAAGAATAAGTATTCAGAGCATTCCTTTCTATACCATTAGCATTACTAGTAGAACTTCAAGAGATATTTGTATATTATTTCTAATTATAATTCAAAGCATACATTAATTAGTGTAATTATACTTAGTGATCATACTTAAGATTCTATTTCATATATACTCATAAGGCCGGGATATTACTAAGGAAGATTTAGAACATAGCTTGTCTCCCTTTTCAACTGGATCCTACTTGTCCTATATTTAAGGAGTGGACTACATAGGACTAAAGATGATTGTCACACCCGCGATCTACCACATGGCTCGGAATATAGCGTGCATCCACAGGTAAACAATATAAACATATAAGCATCATACTTACACAATGTTGACCACCTCATCCCTAATACCTTAGAGTGAGCTCTATACGATCTCATGGATAGACATGATGATAATCTAATTATACTTGGCATATAATCAAACTAGACAATGATCATGATAACAATGAATAAGAATATGAGGAATGATGACATATCAATTGTAGCAAACATATAATGAAAGATATAAAAACGATAGGAGGTACAAAAACTATACCAAGCCACGCTCTCGACAAGATATAGAATCCAAGTGAAGCTTGCTCTCTCTATTTCTATCTAGCTAGCTATGTCCTAGAAGAAGCTCTAGAAATTAGGGTTTCTGGCTGATGACCTAACTTCTTGAATGATTATCTTGATGAATGAATGAACCAATTCTGAGTTCTCCTAGGGAGGGTCTGGTTATATAGCCCCACATGATGCATAGGCGCCCTCGGATCAAACCGACCTTGAGTGACGGTGTAGATGCAAATTCTAAGGACATGGGAGAACCGACGTTGAAGTGAGTGGACATGTGGGGCAAAGGAGGCCAGTTGGATTGCAGGTAGGGCTAGCCTACCCTATAGCATCTCGCGATCTGCTTTGGTCAGTCACCTTCTCATGTCCTCTAGTACCTTCTAGAGTTTGGGACCGCACACAATTCACAGCTAATCCTAACGAGTGGGTCATACTTTATGTTTTTCTGATAAAGTCCTTTAGAAACACTGATTTACCAACACTTGTGAAATTTTGTCATTTTATACCCTAAGTGTATGTTAGGGATTGTATTTGTGGCCTTTTATTTATTGATTATTGATTGTTGAAATTGGAAGTTATCTATCGTCAACACTCACGGTTACGAGTGGACTAGAACCCTTACTAAATAGTTGACCATTGATCTTTAAACTGTTTATGCTATTGATTATTCATGTTTACCTGAACATGTATTTATTATGGGCTTATGACAATTTGATGCTACTCAATTGCTAAAATTGTGACCAACCAAAACCAAATATAGTTAAACTAGTGTCTATATTTTTTAGCCTCATGAACCCAATGTTACATTGTTAAGTACGAAATATACTTATGCTTGTTTATTTCATTTTATTAGAAAAATCATGGATGAGTAACAGATGGTAGTGCTTTTTGCTAAATATACTGAAGACTACTAGAGTTATGGTCAACCACTTGGTGTCCCTATTGCATATATTTTCAATAAATCGAGTCAAACTTATAGCACACACATCAATGATGACAATCATTTAGTGATGAAGGGAGTATCTCATAAAATCTAGATGTGCTTTTATATTAGGACGTAGAGATATGGTACATGCTAGCACGGGCGGAGCCAGTGGGCTGTCCGGGCATGGCACGACATACCCTAAGCCCAGCCCAACAATAGAGGTACCCCTCTGTAAAAAATAAAAACGAGCTGCTGCTCTCCTGTCCGCGTCGCTGCTCCATGCGAACGCTCGTCTCGACCGGAAGAGGGGCGACGGAGCGGCGAGCGTAGGGCACAGGCGTCCACCCTCTCCCAGTCTCCCTGCGTCGCATCTCCCGCACGACTGATCTCCCGGCGTCCGGTTCGGCGACCCACATCCCCTTCGTCCTCCATCCCTGGCTCCCTCTCCACAAAGGTACTGAAGCATTTTTCCCCAAATCCCTAACCCTAACCGTTGGTCGTTGTTCAATTTCTCCACAAATTAGGGAATAGGGAGGAATTAGTTGATTTCTACTTATACAGAATAGTATTTCCTTTGTAGGATTTGTGAACTATGAAGAGAGATGGAGACATTGCTTCTATGTTTCATAAAGCTGCTGCAAAGAAATATGCTTCTTCAACTCCTGTTGTGGAAGAAAAGAATCAAGTAGAAGAGGAGCAAAATCAAGTGGAAGAGGAAGATACAATGATTGAAGAAATTATTCATTCTTCTACAGAACCAACTAAAGATGTGATTGCTGCTGTAGAACCAACTCCTGCTCCTGTTCCACCTTCAGGTTATGATGTTGATCGCCTTCCACATGATCCAGGTGAAAGGTTGCCCATTTCAAGTTATCATGCTAATGATCAAGATGCAGTTAGGAGAGCATACATTCTTAGAGGGTCATTCCAACCTTATGCTCATGAGTTTCCCAAAAGGAAAATTGGAAATAGAGACCGCAGTTTCACATGTATATGGTTTGCCAAATATGATTGGGTTGAGTATAGCATCAAGAAGGATTCTGTGTTTTGCTTTGTGTGCTAATTGTTCAAAAACAAAAAATACAAGGGCAAAGGCACGTATGCATTTATTATAGATGGATGGAGAAATTGGAATGTAGGAGATACTTCACTTTTGAAGCATCATAAATCTAAGGGACACAAGGAAGCTCAAGAGAAGTACATTGGCTTTCTGAATCCTAATGCAGCAATTGATAATAAAATTGTGAAGTGGAGTGATGAAGAAATAAGACATTACAAGATCAAATTGACATATTCGCTAAGATGTATCAAGTTTCTTTTGCATCAAGGGTTGACTTTCCGTGGACATGATGAAAGTGAAGAGTCTAGCAACAGAGGCAACTTTATAGAATTGTTGAAATTTCTTGCAGCAAATAGTGAAGAAGTGAACAAGTTTGTGCTAAACAATGTTCTAGGTAATTGCTCATTAACTAGCCCAATGATACAAAAGCAAATTATTTCCTGCTTTGCCATAGAGACTAGAAAGAAAATAATTGAAGAGATTGGTGAAGATCGCTTTGCTATCTTAGCTGATGAATCTAGTGATGTATTACATAAAGAACAGCTAGCTCTTTGGTTACGTTTTGTTGATAAATTGGGAAGACCGCATGAGCACTTTATTGAAGTAGTTCATGTAGATGATACTACCTCTTCATCACTTAAGGAAGCAATTGAAGCTGTACTTGTTAGTCATGGCTTGACTGTAACTAGCATTCGTGGTCAAGGCTATGATGGGGCTAGCAATATGAAAGGAGATATTAAAGGGCTAAAAACATTGATCAAGCAAGAGTCACCATCTGCTTATTATGTCCATTTTTTTGCACATCAACTCCAACTAGTTCTTGTAGTCGTTGCTAAGGACAATACTGATTGTGTATGGTTCTTGGACCAAGTGACCCTCTTGCTAAATATTGTTGGAGTTTCATGTAAGCGTCATGGGATGCTTAGAAATGCTAGACTTGAGAGTATGACAAAAGCACTTGAATGTGGGGAACTCGAAACTGGGAGTGGATTAAATCAAGAGATAGAGTTGGCTAGGCCTGGTGAGACTCAGCGGGGCTCATTACAAAACTATATGCACTATTATTGCCATGTATCCCATAATCCGTGACGTACTCATCACTCTTGGACATGATACAACACATAAGAGTGACAGTGGGTAGGCACGGATGGCCGCGGGTAGGCACGGCTGGCGCGGCCACAGCGGCAGCGCGCATGGCCTCGAGCGTGTGACAGTGGGGGCAGCAGCGCGAGGCGCCGACGCGGCCGCGAGCTCGGCGCGGCGGGCGACAGCGGGCATGACAGCAAGCAGGTGTGGGAGCGAGCGCGAGGCGTGGTGGGCAGCAGCAGGCGTGGTGGGCGGGGCTGGCGCGGCCACGGGCAGGCATGACGGGCGCAGCGGCGGCGGCTACGCGCGACCACGGGCAGGCACGGCGGGCGCAGCGCCGGCACGCGCGGCCTCAAACGCGTGATGGCGGGGGCAGCAGCGCGAGGCGCGCGCGGCCGCGAGCTTGGTGCGGTGGACGACGTCGGGCGCGGCTGCAGGCAGGCACGACGGGCGCAGGGCGGCGGCGGCTGGCACAACGCGCGGAGCGGTAGCGCGCGCGGGCACCTCGAGCGCGTGACCGCGGTGGCGGAGCACGCGAGGCGCGCGCGGCCAGCGAGTTGGGGCGTGACGAGACGAGGCGCGCGCGGCACGGCTTGGCGTGGTGGACGACGCCGGGCACGGGCGCGAGCGCGGCCTCGAGCAGGCACAACGGGGGCAGCAGCGCTGGCGCGGCCACGAGCTCGGCGCGGCGGGCGGCAGCGGGCACGCCCGCGAGTAGGAAGATAGAGGTGGAAGATGGAGCTGACAAGTGAGTCCCACGTGTCAGTGGGAGGACCCCGCGCCAACGTGTCT
The DNA here is from genome assembly GCA_022036555.1 of Microstegium vimineum. NCBI lineage: Eukaryota > Viridiplantae > Streptophyta > Magnoliopsida > Poales > Poaceae > Microstegium > Microstegium vimineum. The sequence continues at coordinate 25,713,147 of CM039123.1, forward strand.
GTCAACGCCACGTGGACGATCAAAACCGCCTCAATCCTTCCCCGGGGTATTTAATGACTGGTTTTGCAAGTTAGGGTGACTAGACCAAACAATTTTGGAGTTGGGGGCTAAAATTAGACCAGCGTGATAGTTGAGGGGCCAAAAGTGGATTTAATCCAAAATTTTCATGTGTACAAGATTAGAATAACTTAAAAATAGCTGACATAATTTTTTATTTTTCTTGATTAGAAAAATACATGAAAAAGAAATGAGGTAGAAAAAATTGTTGATTTATGGTTAAAGAAGAAAAACAAGAAAACAGTGGACCTTTTTGGCCAACTTTTAGAATATGTGAGCTTTGATTTTGCAATTGTCGATTAACTTTTTGGATTGCCGGAAAATGAAATTTGAGAGGTTAGTCGGTTCTGAATATCTGGGGTTGCCGCTGCCGTGACGGAAACAAGCACCGAACAAGCCAAAGTAAAAAAAATGGATGCCGTGCGCACTCAGCACATTCTTTTTTCTGAAAAAGGAAAAAAAAAAGAGAGGCACAATAAATGGCGTCAAAGCCACGGACCTTCGCGAAGGTGTTCCTCCCCTCGCTCCCGCCGCCGCCCATCGTCACTGCCCCCGTCTTCTCGCGGTAGGTGGGTCGTCGGTCCCTCGCCTCCCATACGCCTCCTCTTCCCGCAGCGGATCTGCTAACCGAATCCACCCGTCCAATGCAGCCGGCCGACGACTCGGTGTGCCGGCGCGGCGGCGATGTCGGCAGCGGCGGCGGCGCCAGCGCAGGCTCCAAGGAAGTGGGAGGGACTAGTGGACGAGGCGCTCGAGAGGGAGGTGCTGGAAGCGTGCCTGGACCAGGCCCCCGAGCGCCGCCGCATCCGCGAGGCTTTCAAGAACGTGCAGCTCAGCATCGACCATTGCCTCTTCAAGGTCAAACCCCTTCTCCCTATTTTGCCTATCTGCTTAGAGATGCCATTTTTTCTTGTGTTCCAGAAATGTTGTTTGCTTCTTTTTATCGGTTCTTTATACTTACATGGTGACGTGCCAGAATAGGATTGGTTAGGCAAGATAATTCAAGTGCTGTTTTCATGCATTATTGTGTACTAGTTCAGCGAATAGAGTAACAAGCTGCAATAGAAACCTGTCTTTGGAATAAAAGTTTTCGTTTTTATGAATCACAAACATCTGGCCTTTCATCTAAAAGATATCTAGGCAAAGCATGTGTTTCCAATTGGTTGGAGGTGTGGGTATGGGTACTACTGGACATTATTATTTTTTTGCTTTTAATCTCCCGAGCAATGCTTTTGTAGAATATAAATAAACTCTGCTATAATATCTTTTTTCATTCATCTCACTCCGAATGATAGCATAGAAAACACGCTTTGATGATTTCTCATGCTATGGATGATCTCTCTCACTTGCATTCGGATTATGATGCAGGGACAATATAGTGGCATCGGGACAAAGGAGGTACTATGTCTTAAACTCTATGATTTCTTCATAATAATTAGATCCCTCAACTTCTACTGCAACACAATAAATTTATTTCATGCATTTCTATACATAGTTATCTATGTCATAGAGTTGATCCCTTGTTTTCTTTCTAATGAGTGCACACTATATGTTGGAGAAGTATTTCAATGTTTTACTCTATGTAAGTTAGGTGTATTTATTTAATAGAATTGAGCGAATGCTCACCGTGTTGAAATATTGGATAGTTGCAGTACTTGTTTAAAAAAAAATCAGCGCAGGGCACTGTAATGTTGAAATTCACCTGGCATGTCCAATAATACATTAGTTTCTCCTTTGCTTTCGTACGTGTTTTGCTGTGAGTGATGAACCTACAGGAGTTGGCTATTTTTATAGATCATTTTTCCTTGTCTGGAAGATATTTTAGGATGGTAATATGCTATGCAAAAATGTCAGTTTGCTCAATGGTATTCCCCACTCTGAAATCATAATGGAACGCCATTTAATTCTTCTATGTTTAGAATTTGATGCCAGCTTGTTGATTAATCCTCTACCTTTGGAATCTCTCTCTTCTACAGTCATATGAGCGTAACTCTAGGGGTGTGGAGATTTTCTCAAAATGTTGGTTCCCAGAGAATCGTCGCATGAGAGCAATTGTTTGTCTTTGCCATGGTTATGGAGACACATGTACCTTTTTCCTTGATGGTTAGCTTTTCCTCTTTGATGCTACTTATCCTAAGGTTTGTTTGATATAGTAAAATGTTGCTACTTTTTTTTTCCTTATTTTTTATGATTGTTTTTGTTTTAGGAGTTGCTAGGAAGATTGCTTCAGCTGGATATGGTGTATTTGCACTGGACTACCCTGGCTTTGGCCTTTCAGAAGGACTTCATGGATATATTCCAAGTTTTGATACTCTTGTTGATGATGTAGCTGAACACTTTTCTAAGTTGAAAGGTATTCTGCCATTACGTTCTTGCTGATTTCTCATGCTATATCTTTTATGTAAATGATTTTGAAATATGTTTAGTCCTTATGCGGAAAGTTTCCTAACTTAAAGATTATCATTTGTGTATAATAGTCCTGTTTTTTGGGTAGGAAATCCTGAATATAAAGGCCTCGCGAGCTTTCTGTTTGGTCAATCTATGGGTGGAGCAGTTGCATTGAAGGTTCACTTCAAGCAACCAAATGAATGGAATGGTGCAATTCTGGTTGCACCCATGTGCAAGGTAGTTTTGTGATTTTATCTTTGTGGAATGTTATATATACAAATTAATGCTTTCCCACTTATTCACAAACTCATTTCAATAGATAGCAGACGATGTGGTTCCACCTTGGCCCATTCAGCAAGTTCTAATTTTCATGGCCAGACTTCTACCAAAAGAAAAGCTTGTTCCTCAAAAGGATTTAGCTGAGTTGGCATTCAAAGAGAAGAAGAAACAAGAGCAGGTCAATATCTTTCACACTGGATTCTCTGGAACTAAAATGTGATTCTCTCATTTAATTAATATTTTCTTATTTTCTTCCATTTTTACTGCGTTGTACATTGTTTGACACAATTGTTCAAGGCATATATATCTGTAAAATAATGTGAAAAAACAATATGGTCTATTTAATATTGATTCATGCTCCAGGTGAAAGTAGTATGCATCGGCATCTTCTCCAGTATAATTAGAATAAATAATTTTGGCATACAGGTGAATTTTATGGTTTTACTGCTGCTTGTAGTTTTATCTTCCCTTATAACCCTAGAGTATGTATGAAGATGCATTTGAAAAGCCGGCCCTGTTAGTTCCTTTTCTTTTGATTGTGGGCTTGTTAAATACTATTTGGTTGAAAGAAAAATAATTTTATTTTTTAAAATTTATTTATTAAATCATTGCCAATCTTAGTTGATCATTGTGATTATAATGTATTTATCAGTTCACTATTAAATGCAGTGTTCTTTCAATGTGATTGCCTACAAGGATAAACCACGTTTGCGAACAGCTCTGGAGATGTTGAAAACGACACAAGAGATAGAAAAGCGTCTGGAAGAGGTATGTGGCTCTCCACTTCCTAGAGCCTAGGTGTTATCTCCAGTGGTCTATTTTTAGGTATAAGAATATAGAATCGTGGATGGTCTATTTTTGTATTTTGCAGTTGTCATTACTTTGATGGTTGGATATTGCTTCATGTTGCACAGGTTTCTTTGCCCTTGATTGTTTTGCACGGTGAGGCTGATTTGGTTACTGACCCAGCGGTTAGTAAGGCTCTGTATGAGAAAGCGAAGAGCCAAGACAAGAAGCTGTGCCTCTACGAAGGTGCATATCATGCTATCTTGGAAGGTGAACCGGACGAGACAATATTCCAAGTTCTGGATGATATCATATCTTGGCTGGATCAGCATTCCACAAGAGAAGAAGGTATGTCGTCGTGAATTGAGCAGCTCTGTTCGCCAGGATTTGGTGAATTCCCTTTGGCAATGCTGTATGGCTTCCGGTTACGGATCCTAGATTCAACGGTCGAGAATTCCATTTTTGATATGACCTTGTAAAATTCTGAGTGTGTCCGTCACGTATCTGAACGATGTAGATGTACCTATCTATATATACTGTAAAAAAAACGAAGGAATTAGAAAATATATGTCACCTAATTTTTTTACCTATCTTCTCCTTTAGATGTGTTTTAAATCTCAATCTACTGTGTGATATAAATCTTACTACGACTTTGTTGTAAGACGCGCATAAAAACGAACAATTATGTAAAAGTTTAACCAAACGATGATATTTTTTTATAGTTCAACTTTAACGCAATTGCATACTCTCTGTCCCTAAAAAAAATGTAATTCTAGAATAGTGTCATGGATTATACATTAAAAAGTATATATATTTTTCATATTAAATAAACATCATTAGACTAATACGAGATATATTTTTATAATAAATTAATTTAGAGTTATAAATATAAATAATATTTACTAGAAACTTGCATTAAAAAGTATAAATATTTTTCATATTAAATAAACATCATAGACTAATACGAGATATATTTTTATAATAAATTAATTTATAGTTATAAATATAAATAATATTTACTAGAACTTGGTTAAACGTAAAACACTTTAATTAGCACATATATTATAGTAGCATTGTTTTGAGGACGGAGCTAGTATAACCGTTAGAAGTCTCGTCAAACGTGAAATAGTTTAACTGACACAAATATTGTAATAGAGGTAGTATAAGTAAACCATGTATATAATATGTAAAATAGTTATCCATAATAAAGTTATATGTCTTGCCTCAATCATTTAATTTACAATCTGTTTAAGTTCATAAATAAACCTTGGCAAGAATTCTGTCCTCAGTGAAGTATGGCTTCCACTGCATTAGTGCTACCATGGTTCGAACCTTGTTCCGTACATCGACCTATCCTGGAGTATAAATATCGATCTAAATGATGGTATAACTTACCATGAACTCGAAATGTAAAAATACCGGTCTCTATTGTTTTTTTTACTCTTTTTTAAAATTAAATTTCTAACACTGTTTTTTTTAAAACAAACACTTTTGGCCGCACCATCATGTACGGTGCAGCCAAACCATGTTGCCACGCCGTGCATATCGGCGCGGTAGAGCCGCTGACGTGGCCTGGCCGTGCCGTGGCATGATGCGTGGCGCGCTGACGTGGCACTGCTGCCGCGCCATCGCCAACAACGCTCCACTACCGCGCCAAGATTGATGGTGCGGTAGCGCCTAATAGAGGCCCACACTGTGGCCTTTCTCCCACGGGCTTGCTCACTCTCTTCTTTCTCGGGTTTTCCTTCTCCACTTCGCCCAAACATCCAAATCACTATATTAGACCATAGAAACTTGGATTTGTTCCATTCAACTTCTAGAGCAAGGTATCCTATCTCTCCTCTTTTATTTTTTCACATGATTTGGTATATATGACGTGTTTTGTAACCCTAGCAATGTCAATAGTTATGGTTTGAAGCATTTTTAAATTTTTGTATTATATGACTGTAGGATGCCACAACGTGGCACGGCTATTAAACCAATATAAGCTCAATCTATCTATTCTATTTGTATTAGTTCATTGATTTGTAACCAATGGTTTATTATCCATTATGCGGTAATTAGAACGAAATTGATTCAATTTTACGAAGGGCCCGCTGACTGGAAACACATTCAACACAAATCCTTTGCATCCTGGTGTTCATGTTCCCATATGCTTTTGGGGTGATCCTTGCAAGGTAGATAATTTTGAGGATGAACAAACCTACATGTAGAGCTATTGGATGCGTGTAAATTTTGCTTTCAGCCTACGTCTCATCAACATCTTATTAACTTATTGATGAGAATTTGATATTATATAGTAATTAGTTTATATTATATGAAATAATGTTTATTTTATGTACCCTAAAGTTTGCATGTATTACACATCCCTCCACCTATAGATCCTTCCACGCTCTATGACTTTGAGCAGTGGATAGACATTGAGATCAAGGAGTCCGACAAACATCTTCTGTAAGGTCTGAAGGAGTCGGACGCGGAGCGCAGCGTCAGGAGGCCTATGAGAGGAGCCTCAAAGAGAAGACAGCTGAAAGTTCCGATTGATGGCTAGAGGAGGAGGCTGAATAGCCTAAAGAAAAATCTACAAACTAAACTCAACAACAAGTTAGAAACTAATGGCGAAGCGAATTATGCGCTAGCCTAAAGGGGTTGCAAGCTTCCTATCCAAATGAATGCTAACCTAATAATGATCTAAGTCACACTCAAGGTCTAGCACTAGACAAGCTAAAACAAAAGATAGAGAAAGCTACAGAAGCTATAATCAAGTAAACTACTAGCAAATATAAAAGAAACTACTAGATAGGAATTGAGTGGATTATACCATAGTGATGAGGTGATCCAATTTAGATAGTCCAAATGAGATCTAGTCACAAGACAATATGAAACTTGGTAAGAAAGAGTTGACACAAGATTTTTTACCAAGGTTCACTTGCTTGCCGGCAAGCTACTCCTCGTTGTAGCGGTACACCCACTTGGAGGTTCACGCGCTAATAGGCATCACACGCCTAACCTATCTCCGAGTGCCGCACAACCCACAAGATAGGGATCCACAAGCTACAAGCAATCCACTAGAATAACCTTTCGTGATCTCCCATTAGGTAGGCTCAAAACCTCTCACAATCCACTCGGTGGCGGCCAAGAACAATCACCAATACTTGCCGACGCACCTCTGTTGCTCCAAACTGTCTAGGTGACAACAATCACTGAGAGTATTAAGAAATCCGCAACAAAAATGACTCCCAAGTGCCACTAGATGTAAACTCTCAAGCAAATGCACTTGGAACGCTCAATCTCACTTTGATCTTTACTAATCAAGCATGGAGATGAGTAGAAGGAGTGTGCTTAGCTCTAGAGGTTGTCAAGTGAATGAAATGTGCAATAGAGACACCCCTAAGCCAGCAAACACACATATATAGCACCCCCTCAAACAACTGAGCCGTTATCCCCATTCTCGGGGGCACCGGACGCACCTCCATGTTGCACCAGACGCGTCTAGTGCCAGCGTATGGTGCACCATAAGGTGCCATATGTACTAGTCGTTCGAAATGACTAGTTCTCATGCCACTGTTTCACTGTGTTCTCACAACTTGAGTATACACTGGACGCGTCTAGCGCAAGCACCGGACTCGCTGACCCTCAATGTCCGATGCATTTCCAGAGAGGTCCAGAGAGTAGAAAACCACACCAGATGTGTCTGATTACTACCCATCAGACTCACCTAGCATCCGGTGTATAGAGTTATGCACTTCATCGCCTGAGCACCAGACTCACTCCACTTTTGAGGGTCGCGTCTGGTGCAATCGTTCGGTGGTGATCCAGAGAAGTTCCCGAGAGTTCCCAGACTCACCGGACGCATCCTGTGACTCATCACCAGACTCACTGAGCGTCCAATGCACTTCACTGTACACAAACAGAGCTAGGGTATGCCATCGGACGCATCCGGTGCTTCCGGGCATAGCATCCGGTGCTCATTTAAGAGCCATATCTCTTCTCTAACTTATCCTCTCTTGCTCCAAGGTGCTAAACACCAATCATACTTCCTTAGTGCATGTGTTTAGCATATTTTTCAAAGCAAATTGCAAGGGTTAGCTCACTAGGTCCTAAATGCACATGCATGATAATCATCACCTAGTGGCAATTTGAGCTGTTTTCCATCTGGTGAGATGAGTAAAACCCTTGCTCCTGCTCCTCCTAGCTTTAGGGATCCATCAAAGTACATTTTCCAATGGTCACGAATTGGCTCGGGTTCTTTTTGATTTACTTCTGTCCACTCCGTGATAAAATCGAATAGTAATTGTGATTTAACTGCTGTTCTTGACTTGAAATCCAGTTGAGAGCGCCAAGCTCTATTGCCCATTTTGATATCCGACCTGTTGTGTCTTTATTGTGGAGCACATCTTTAAGTGGGAAATTGGTCACTACCGTGATCTTGTGCTCATGGAAGTAGTATCTTAACTTCCTTGATGATATTAACACGACGTAGAGTAGGTTTTGTACATGCGGATATCCGACCTTTTATTCTGTTAGTATTTCGTTTATGTAGTATATTAGTCTTTGCACCTTGTATGCATGTCTAGGCTCTTCTCTTTCTACTATGATTGTTGTGCTAACAACATTTTTTGTGGCTGTGATGTATAGCATCATGTCTTCTTTGCTTTTGGGAGGTGTCATTATTGGTGATGAAGATAGGTATTCTTTTAATTTTTGGAATGCTTGGTCAGCTTCCTCTATCTGTTCAAAGTTCTCTGTCTTTTTTAGTAGTTTGAATAAAGGTAGGCCTTTTTCTTCCAAGCGAGAGATGAATTTGTTTAGCGCCGCCATGCATCCTATGAGCTTTTCTATGTCTTTGACCTTTTTGGGAGGTTTCATATCCGTGATAGCCTTGACCTATTTTGTGCTTACTTCAATTCTTCTATTACTGACCAAGAAACCAAGTAGCTATCCTAAAGGTACCCTGAAGACACACTTAGTAGGATTTAGCTTCCACTGCCATGCTTTCAGGTTCTTGAATGTCTCTTCAAGGTCTTCTATTAGTGATTCAGGTTCTTTTGTTTTGATCACAACATCATCGTTGTAAGCTTCTGCATTTCTTCCGATTTGTTCCCCCAAGCAGGTTTAGATTGGTATTTGGTATGTTGCTCCCACATTCTTTAGACCAAAAGGCAATGATTTGTAACAATATGCTCCGAAAGGTGTGATAAAGGATGTTTTGCTATGATCTTCACTTAATTATATTTGATGATATCCTGAGTAACAGTCGAGAAAGGATAGTAGTGCTGATCCCGCTATTGAATGTATAACTTGATCAGTCCTTGGTGGTCCATACGGATCTTTTGAGCAATGTTTATTGAGATCAGTGTAGTCGACACACATGCACCACTATTTCGAGTTCTTTTTCTCTACCAGGACCAGGTTAGCTTACCGATTTGGGTTGATTATTTCTCTGACGAACCTTGCTGCCATGAGTTTGGTGACTTCTTTCTTGATTGCTGCCTTTCTATCTAGAGCAAACCTGCGTAGCATCTGTTTGATGGGTTTGATCCCTTGTTTGTGTCGATTTTGTGCTCAACCAACTCCCTTGGGACCCCTGGCATGTCTGCCGGTTTCCTGGCAAAGATGTCTTTGTTGTCCCACAAAAAGTTGGTGAGCGCAAGTTCCTATTTGGGATCCAGATTCGCACTGATGATAGCCATCTTTTTTAGGTCATTAGTTAACAAGTCAATTGTCTTGGTGGCGACTTCTTTTGGAGGTGTGAAGTTGTGTCATGATTTCTTTTCCTTATTTGTAGTCTTGAACTCTTTCTAATATTGTACGGTCTGTACATCGCAATCATATGCTTTCTTTAGATCTCCCGTTAATGTTAATACACCCTTCGTTGTCGGCATTTTGAGCAATAGGTATGGGTAGTGTGATATTGCCATATACTTCGTTAACACTGGTTTTCCAAGGATTGTGTGATAACAGGATTCGAAGTCGGCTACCTCAAATTTGATGAAATCTATTTGATACTTGTTTAGTGTTCCAAAGTTGACTAGTAGGGTTATCTGTCCAAGAGGCATGGATGCTCTGTCGGGCACTATTCTGTAGAAAGGTATACTTGTTGGTACCATCATGCTCTCACAGTTCAGAATCATTCTCTTGAGGGTGTCTACAAAGATTATATTGAGCCCGGCACCCCCGTCAATGAGCACTTTGGAGACAACTACTCCTGTTATTGTTGGTCCCAATACTATGGGATAGTAGCCTGCGTTTGTTGTGCTGGTCCATTGATCATCTCTAGAAAATTGTATTGGGTATTCTGACCAATCCAGGTATCTAGGGGTAGCAGGTTCGGCTCCCACGGTAGTCCTGTGAGCCAATTTTTCCTGTCTTTTGCTTCTTGTATTGGGTATTCCTAAGAAAATTATGGCTAATTGTCATTGAGGTTCATGATAATTCCCTTCCGCTTTCTTTTCTTCTTTCTCGGGTTCCTCTCTTCTCTTACCTGAGTTGTTGTCATTTGAATTCTCCTTCGCAAATCATCGTAAGAAAACATCACACTCGACTAGCTTGTGTTTTGAATTAGGATGTATATGGCACGGTAAGCTTTCTATGCTCTCCGGTACCCTCCTCGGGTAGTTGCTTCCTTGATAGTTATTGCCGTTGGAATATCCATTATTCTAACTTGTATCTCGATTATTGTTGTAGTAGTTGCTATTGTAGCCCCCCTTTTCATTTTCGTTGCTATTGTATCTCCTCTTATTGTCTGCAACTGCTACCATGTTGTCTGGACTTGGCCTTTTATCTTGTGGCCGGTAATTGGGCCTTCTACCTTTGGGGTTGTCCCGAGTGAACCTATGCCGAGTTTTTTCTTCTAGTGATACCATTTTTTCGATGGTCTTTTTGAAATCATCATTTTTCCTTGGATTTTCATTGAAGTAGTCTTTGAATTGCCAGTTGGCTAGGATTCAATCGGCAAAGGTTTCTGTTACCTCCCTATCGGTAATATCATGGATTTGGGCTCTGAGTTCTCCGATTTTCCTGTAATATTCTCTTAAATTTTCTCCTCTCCTTTGCTTCACATTCTTCAACTCAACAACTGCCATTGGATGGGTTATTATTCTAGCAAAGTTATTGCAGAACGCTTCCTGAAAGTCTTCCCAATATTTAATCTATTGAGGCTTCAAATTGTCAAACCACTGTAGAGGCAGAGTGCCATTTGGAAGTAAAAGGCTTTGATGTCGTTGTACCCTCCCACAAGCTCAATAGACTGAGAGTAGACTCTTATCCATTGCCTAGGTTCCACCTTGCCGTTGTATTTAGAGTGATTTACCGGTTTGAACTTCTATGGTAGTTTTTTAGTGTTTGTAGTCATCCTGCGAAGCAAGGGAATCAGTCGTATGGTTCCACCCTATTGAAGTTGGGTGACCAAGCTTTCCTATAGTAGTCTCTATCATCCCTGAATTTAGATTCCCTATAATCTTCCATGTCGAATCTTCTTGATCCCTCCGGGTAATGCTGGCTCCAATCCTGCCCGCCTTGTTCTACTTGTTTGAGTTGTCGTTCCTGCTTCTCGTGGGGGTGAGCACCTTTTATTCGCCCCAACCTATGAAAAATTGACTTTCTAGGGAGTTGCTCTTCTTGTTGTTCTTGTTGGATTTCAAGAACTTGAATACAACAACAAAGAGCCCGGGTTCCCAACATGGATAATTTTATTGATTATTCCATCAGGATACATCAGACTTACAATGTGCTATAAAGTCTTACAAACATAGATTGAATAGTAAAGGATACTAATCCGATTTCACAACAAGGAACCCAGTCGAATTCGAGGTTATAACTACTCGAACCAAGATCTAATATTGTCAAGCAGAGCCAAACAACTCGGACGCGCCTCTATTCCAACGGAAGGGTGCACATCCTGGTCGCCAAAGGTGGTAGAAGCAGAACCTAGACGCCATTCAAGATTAGCAGTAATGTATACAACAAATCCAGAATAACCTGGGCTAACCGCTCAAGATGTGCTGATCTGCACCAACCCACACCAAAATGGCACAATAAGGAATAGATCGATGACTGATTTGCATCGGACAGTAGCAAAACAAGCCGGGGCACGCATCAACCAAGACCGTGAGGAGAGCCAAAAGGATGGTGGAAGGGCACTAGTAGATGAGGTAGTGCAATATGCACCAACATCATCACAAGGCTTACACCATTTGCCTCAATGCTCTTCCCAATTTGATACCACCTTGAAACTAGCCTCCTACTAGTTTCTATCACAAGACCTACACCATGCACTAGCAAAAGAGATAGAAGGGAGAAAAGAAGCCCGGGGGCTCGTCAAGCTCGCCAACTACAAGAACCAAATCTAACAATAAGGAGAAGTTGCGAACACATGGTTGATATGTGCCCATGTTTGTTCAGCTTTGATGATGAGTGATTGTTCAACATGTGAGTATTTCAGTTTGAGTGGTTTATTCTAACCCTTGCGAAAGCATGTGTGTGCCTGTCTATCGGCTTGTGGTGTGCAGGTACTAGGCCCGAAGACAGTGGTCAATGGCGTGGAGAAGGTCGAGTAGAGGCTTGCCGTGCCGATGGACTGAGAGCGGTGAAGGGCGGAAGCGGGGCTCGGACCGAGGGACCATGGGCGCCAGCGAACTAGCTGTGGTGGCTAGTACTTGGCACCGGCGAGCGCGAGAAGACATGGAGGTAGACCATGTTGACCAAGTCAAGATGGCAGGCGAGCGAGTCGAGTGGAAGGCTCAGGGGAGTCGGAGCCGGGCCGGGCGAGGACGAGGTCACGTGTCGAGCAGTTTGGTGGTTTGGGCCTCAAAACCATCGGAGGTCGGTTTCTGAGTTTGAGCCTCAAAACTCGGGGTTCGGTAGTTGAGCCCAAAGCTACCGGTGGTGGGTTTCGCGGGTTTGGGCCTCAAAACCTGGGTGGAGCTTTCGAGGAAGAGGGGGCGGCACGTGGCGGAATCCTGGAGGTTGCGTCGAGGCGACGACAACTCCTGGCAGGAAGCGAGGCCGTCCGTTCAAATCGAGGAAGATATTTTCCGGAGATTGGACTGCAATGCTTAGGCTAGGTAGTTCACTCATGTATCTAGGGGGGTCTTTGGGAAATAGCCAAAGTCCGTTAAATATGGATGAAGGGGCATCCCTCATCCTATCTCTTGCATTTTCCTCCTCCCACCTAAAGTCCTAGGTTTTCCCTTCCCCTAGCTCTTCTTGCTTGAGATCCACCGTGTCTCCGGTGTAAGAACTTGAGATTATTGCGAGGAATCGGAGGCCGTAACCTTCGTAGGCCATGGTGCCTTTGATTTCTTGATTGTGTCCCCGTTTTGCTTGTGTTCTTCGTATTTTGCCTTTTGTACCCCTTTGTTCCCGAGATAAGATCTCTTTGTAGGGAGTAGCTCTTGTAAATCCGTTTGAACCAAGTTGTTCGTATTCGAGAGGAGCATCTTTACATCGAAGGATCCATCCTCAAACCTCTCGAGTATGCAGATCAGACGATTTCTTTGTGGGGTTCTTAGTTCTTGAGTTTTTCCTGAATTTCTTCTCTTCCTTGTAATCTAGACCAAATTGAGCAATGATTTCTTCAAGATAGCTCCCCAACTGCACTAGGATCTTACCTACAAAGTTTGGTTGCAGTTGGTGATCATTTGGTCAAGTTTTGGGAAGATTTGGTGGAGAGAAAATCTTTTTCGCGGGTTTTCTGCGTTCTGCTCGAGAGCTCCGGACGAAGCTTTGGACCACCCTACCATAGGCTCCGGACTATACTCATTGGTCCGGTGGTCTTGTTCAGGAAAACAACAGAACAACTCTTCTGTTTTAGGAGCTCCGGACAAAGCTCCAGACTACTAGGCCACAAGCTCCGGACCATATTCCATTGGTCCGGTGGTCTTGGCCAGGTAGACAGCAGAGCAGCCAAGGGCGTCAGACCAGAAGGTTTGGTCCAACGGTGGGCGTCGGACCAAGTGTCTGGAGCCCTGGTGCTCACTGTTTTCCATTGTGGAAGCAGGTGAACTCGTCGGACCAAGGCTCCGGACCTTGTGCTATGGTCCGGAGGTCTTGACAGAGTGGTCTGACGGTCCACTAAGAAGCTTCGGACCAAAGGCTCCGGACCTTGTGCTATGGTCCGGAGGTCTTGACAGAGTATGGTCCGACGGTTGCTGTTTTTGCGTGTTTGGCTTAGGTTCTTACCTCTTTTTCGTAGGGGTTGAGAACTTGGTTTTCAGGGTTTCCAGTGATTTTTTCTCCACTGCCGTTGAGCTCTCATTTCTCCGTTGAGCACCCATCAACTGGGTTTCGTTTTTGGGAAGAGTGGCCCGAATATTTCAAGAGAAATTTGAGGCTCCCATTCACCCCCCCTCTGGTCGCCGTTCTCGGTCCTTCAGAAGTAATGTTACAGGAAGAAGTGAACACCAAGAGAGCCAAGCAACAACTATTTATAGAAGAACAACATGTTCACTTACACCAAGTACATGAAGATGAAAGATTCTAAAAAGGACAGTCCTAATGGACCATAAAGAGCGCAGTAAAAGCAAAAGATTCGAAGAGGACAACATTGATGAAGTACAAACGGCTATAGTAAAAGCATGACACCAGTAGTCACGAGAGAACATTACAAGGCAAGAACAACTCCAGTACAACATATGGGATATCCAGATGCATATTCCACGGCAATAATACAACTCGTGAAGGTTTACATCAATCCTCACAACAATGAAGAACTAACTAGGAAACAACTCAGAAAGGAAAAAGAACCCTCTAGCACAAGGGCACAATCAGAATATACTCTCAAACAACTCTACAAGATTACACAATTTACAAGCATGAAGCCATAAAGACTACGAGTAAGGTACCCAGAAGGTCTCAGGATTTACCAAAAGACCAAAAGTCACAAAATATAAAGACAAGATTAAGAATACAACTGGTCTACCACCAAAGAAGCCAAGTATCTCAATCAATGTCTAACAGAATAAAACAACCTAGACTCTCTACAAAGCATGACGAAAGTACTAGTTCATAGGTAGAGAACCACTCCTGACAAATGAGATTGGACAGCTTCAACTCAGGCTCTTTCAGCAGGAGTTCGTTGCAAGCATTAACGACCAAGATAATGGAGCGTGCCACATCAACCAACTCAGGAGCGGCAACTGTGACAGCTCGGAGTTTGGAAAGCAGATAGAGAAGGCATGGAAGCCACATCACAGACTTCTTCTACTTGCTTTACCAAACTTCTCAAGAAAGTCACACCGAGGAGTTAGTCTACCTCTAACTCCTTTCACAAGAATTCTTCTACCCACCAACTCAACTATCAACAGCTGAGCAGGAGCCCGGGGGCTGCTCAGCCTCACTCAGCTACCTACTGATAAGTGATGAACACTACTATAAATTCTCGTGAGCAAATCTCAACATATCACACATAAGACTATGCGAGAATTTATAGTAAGACGAGCACACATAGGACAAAGATCAAAGGAAAAAGAAGAAAGCAAAAGACACAAGAATAAAGCTGACCAAAGCAAACAGCGAAAAGCAAACAGCAAAAAGAGAAAGATTCTTATCACCCGTGGGTATACAGAACCCACCTGCAACATAGGAAAGACAAGGAGTATTTTAGACCCTTCTGCCGACTTCTTTTGTTACAAAAGAACTTGGAGAAGGCTCGGGGGCTGGAAATACCTACCCCTGAAAGCACCTTTTCAAAACTCTGACCCTCCGGATACTTGTACTAAGCAACCAAAGGCTCAGGGGCTACACTCAATGAGTGCACTTTTTTACGAAAAAGTGCACGCCAACCCGACAACCCAAAGAAGGAAGCACAGAAGACCATCTCACGATTTTACTTCAAGAAGGACTTAGTTCTTATCTCTAACAACTTGGTGTCTTGAAGCCAAATAATGAAATGCTTGGGGGCTTGTCGATGGGAAGTCTTATGGGCTCCCCATTGACCTAATTATTGAGCCTTGGGCCTTGGCTACATGATCCATGAAGGGAAACAAATATGCAGGATCGAATACTACTCAGATTCAACAAGAGAAGAAGACCAAAGCATAGCTTAGTGTAAGGTCTAGGAATGGCTAGAGGGGGTTGAATAGCCGCTAAGAAGAGTAGCAAAGAGATAACCAATCAATCACAAGATAGACAATACGAATCCTTGGTAGAGAGACAATGAGACACAATATTTTTTACCGAGGTTCACTTGTTTGCCAACAAGCTAGTCCTCGTTGTAGCGATTCACCTACTTGGAGGTTCACGCGATAATTGACATCACACGCCAAACCCGTCACCGGGTGCCGCAAAACCAACAAAAGATAGGGATCCACAAGCTATGCGCAATCCACTAGAGATGTCTTTTGCGAACTCCCACGGGGAAGACTCAAGAACCCCTCACAATCCACCGATTAGAGCCGGAGACAAACACCTTCCTCCGCTCAACGATCCTCGTCGCACCAAGCCGTCTAGGAGATGGCAATCTCCAAGAATAACAAGAGCTTCCGCGATGACGACGATCACCAAGTGCCACTAGTATGCAATCGAAGAAGCAATGCACTTGGTTCACTCAATCTCTCATGAATATATCAATTATGTCAAGAGGATGAGTGGGTGGAAAGATCTCAAGCAAGCACAAGTATATGAGTGAAGTAGGAGTGCAAGAGAATTACCCCTTGGGCCGGCCAAACACATATATATAGCTCCTTCACAAAGACTAGCCGTTTAGCCCCATTTCTCACTTCCTGCACCCACTCCGGACGCTCTTTTCACAGGGGATCTGGACCATCAGCCGCGTCCGGACCCTTCACCAGCACAGAGGCAAAGCCTCGGTTTGAACCTCCGGACGTGACCTCCGGATGCGCGCAACGCCCCGTCTGGACCATCACGCCTGCGTCCGGTCACCTGCCGATTCAAACGGCTTTCTTCCCGCGCACGCCATTGCTTGCCACTAGTCTTCGGACGCTCCTGTAGATAGGGTCCAGACCCGCTATTTCCAGCGTCCGGAAATATCTTCCAGAGAACCCCGAGAGCACCCGAGAGCTTCTTCACCTCCGGACGCTCGTCCGGAGTCACCTGTCCGGACACGCGCTAGTGTCCGGACTCCACTTCCAGAGCCAACAGAGAGGGTAGACACTCCGGACGCTTGTCCGGAGCCCCCTGTCCGGACACAACTTCCCGTCCGGACCTCTGTTCACAGCAAAGCCATGCTAGGGTATGCCTCCAGACTCATCTCCGATGGTCCGGACTCGACCAAACCCTGGCGTCCGGACCTCTGTCCGGAGCTCTTGTTCTGCCCAAAACACTTCACCAACTTCTCCCAAGCTTCCAAGAGCCAACACTAAGTGATCTCAACACTTGTGCACGTGTGTTAGCTTTTAGTTCACATTTTTCTTGGAATTAGTTGGTTGTTTCACTAGTTTAATTGATTTTAAATGCAATGCAATGAACCTAGTGGCACATGATAACCGCAATCATTCACAAGAGCTCCCTCCTTGATAGTACGGCTATCTATCCTAAATGTGATCACACCCTCTATGGTGTCTTGATCACTAAACCGAAAATGGTTCCTATATCACCTTTGCCTTCACACCATTTTCTTTTCGATTCACCTCCACCATGCTAGAGCCTTGCCATCATCACCTTTGATCCATTAGCTCCATCACATGGCATGTACCAATCTATCTCATGATTCACACTTAGAGATCAAGGTTAGTACTTAGGTAGGTTTCATCAATTACTCAAAACCAAACACATGGGGACTCTCAATCTCCCCCTTTTTGGTAATTGATGACAACCTTTCCATAAAGATATGAAATATAATCATTTTGAACTTGAGTAGCTTGTCCAAGCATTTTAATCAAAGCTTTTTAGATTTGGACAAGTTACACAAATTCGGTTTGGTAGTTATTAGCTCCCCCTACATATGTGCTTCTAGAGTTTGGTTCAAGTTTTGCACATATGCATAGATGTAGCTACTAAATGATGCTAAGGTTTAAGAGTAGACCTTTGAAACGTGATACCATCGGAGTGCGGAATTTAGAATCACCCTTAGCACGAAGATTAGCTAGATATCAAGTCAAAACTAGAAACCCCGTGAGATCACATTAAAGGCAAGGTTTCTAGATACCACTTGAAAAACACACTCACTACACGAATCTAGCTTACCATCCTATGCATGCTAGTTGATCAATCATCATTCATTTTGTATCACTAGCAAACACCACACAAGCATGAATATTTGAAATGAAGTACTTGTGTAACAATACATATGAGGATGCAAACATTCAAATGCAACAAAGTGTTCATGAGCTTGCTCCGCCTATTTGTATATTCTTTTTCAAAATTGAGTTTTCATTTTCTCCCCTTTGTCTTTTTCTCCCCTTACGTCATATATCTTTTGTTTCTCCCCCTTTGGTCAATTTTACATCTTTTCACAATTTCTCCCCCTTTGTCATCCAATTGACACAAAAAGGTGGGACCAATTATAGATATTCAAGTTTTACTCCCCCTTAGTGTGAGATAGGGTGAAAGATTTTCAACTTTGGTTTGGTCTAGACTACTTGCCCAAAACATTTAACTCGGTTTAAACCATGGACAAGCTTCATCACACATGCTAAGATGGTTATCTTGACCATGTGTTGGTATTTATTATGCTCATGTAGAATATTCCGCAAGCGCACAGAAATACCGTTGTAGCATTTCACCCAGGAGTATTCAAAGGTATCGTATTTGTCCTCAGGGAAGCAATGGTTAAAGAATATGATAGCTAATCATGATGATCCACTAACTAATATACCAACTAAACTATGGTCGGGGTAAATGATATATATGATAAGTGCAATGACACACAGGAGAAGTTCCAATGATAAAGAGTAGTTTAGTGAGCGAGGAGGACAGCGAGCGAGCATAAGGTCTCCAAATATCTATCTCTACTTGCATGGTTCTAACTTAGCAAGACAAGTCATATCAAGCAAGAACAATATTCATACACAATGCACTTCGGGCCATTAGGCCACTTAGCAACAGAAGGTTGCTAAACCGCCTAGCACAAGAAGGCCTATGCTTTAAGAACTTGGCCGAACGTGGTGGGATCAAAGCCTAGATAGGTCTGTCACCCCTACTAGGTACCACAAACAAACCATTAGACAAGCCGTAGACACAGGTAAGCGTATAGTCTAGACACCATGTCTACACTATATCTCACTACTCTAATTCGATATCCGGTGAAATTGATTAGAGCACCGGGTTAAGGGCGGTGAACTAGTGCAAAGGTATACTACCATTATCTTACTATCAATCAACTATGTCTATGCTAACAACCAATACCACATAACTAGTCATGTTGCAATAAAGTAAAGTACTAAGGCAAAGTAGAGAAGATAACTATATAAAATAACTGTTGACACCGTTTTTTGGCACGTGTCAAATGAGCTAAGACTTGTATTGATTGGCAATCGTTTTCCATCGGCATCGGAAAGTTATAGGTCAGTGTTGCCGATGGAAGCTGGACGTTTCGGATGTTGCCGATGAGAGCTGGATGATTCTTGCCGATAAGGGTTAATTGGTGAAGTCATCAGAGCTGCAAAATTGCCGATGCCGATTGCCGATGGGCATGGAATGCCGATGGGCACAGGGTGATGTGGCGATTGATGTCAGGAGAAGGTTGCCGGTGGCAAAAGAAGGAAATCGCAGATTGAAGGAGTCTGCCGATGGAAAGTTTTCATCGAAGCAAAGACATAAGGAAACTGGTGATTTTATACCAGTATTATTATAGTAGTTTGAGTCCGACTCTCGCATGAGTAGTTTATTTCCTTTAAAATAGAAGTGTCTGTTTAGGAAAATAATATTGTTATTTGGGTCCGACTCCTATGCAAGTCTATTATTTCCTTAAAGTTAGGAGTTTTATTTAGGGAAGGTACGAGTCGTGTCTTTGTACAACTCTCCGTGCGGGAGTATAAATATGTGCCTAAGGGCTGCGTGTAAAACGAATCAAATCTATCAAAAATCAAATCAATTTATTCTTATTCTACTTTTACTGCAATTTATCCTTTTTGCATTAGTCTTAGTTTATCTACGAGTTCTTCAAGCTTCGACGGGCTGCATCACCTTGATCTCCGTCAAACCCTTACAAGTTCCGCGTGGGAGTACCTCTGAGCTTTGACATCCGGGCGCATCGCTGTTGTCTCGTTCAACTCTGCTCTAGTTATCCTGATCAAGTCTGAGTCTTGACATCCGGGCGTATCGCCGTTGTCCTGTTCAGATCTTGTTCTAGTTATCGTCCTTGTCGATTAACTAGTCAAATCGACTGGCACACCCTCGGAAATCGAATTTGGGTAATAGCCCGAGGTATTCGCAGATTCTTACGCTTTTTATGTCAACACCTCTTTTGGCACACCCGGTGGGACTCGATTATACAAATTACACATCTATCATGGGTGACAACTCCGACGTTAACCAGAGGAACGTCATCGAAGTCTCCGAGGCCGATCTAAAAGATGATCAAAGGCTGGCGATGGAGCGGGCTATGGAGGAGTACAAGCAATTGTATCTGAAATCCTTCAGCCTAAGCAGGAGCGGCGAAGCAATCCAGAAGCAAGATCCGCCGTTGCCGCGGCATGTCACGTATGACGCCAATCCTGGTAAGTTACAAGAGATGGTTAATTCTGCTTTAAATCAAGCATTAATTAGCCACTCCAGCGTGTTGTCCAATACTGTCTACAATGCTGTCATGCAATCATTCAAAGAAGGACATGCACCTCAATATGTTGGTCCAGTGTATCATCAACCTGGATCGGCATCTATAAACCCATCGGCAGCCCCAATGGCGTCTTCCACTCCCGTGGATTCGTCTGCCGATGCGGCTACACTGCCAAGACCAAGTCCTGAAAGCGTCACCAAGCTTAATGCAGATCTAGTGGCGTCGACAATGTCAGGACCGGCTATCCAAAATCATCTAGCGCCTGCCAACTGGTGGGGTTACGGTATGCCTTCAAATCCATCCGCTAGTTCTAATCTGGTGCAGGGGGATAGCTCAGCTTGGAAGGGCTATGCGGCATCGGCAATGCAATCACAGCCGGTGATCCCTACGATGCATTACTCTACGTCCTCTTCAAGTGTAGAAATGCCATCAGAAGGTTTCGAAGTGATTCCTAAGATACCTCTGATGCCACCATCGGCGAGCTCTGTGCCGATGCAACACAGTATAGCAACTGGAAGTCAACCTGTGATCCTAAATCCTCAAGCCGGAGTACTAGCACATCAAGGTAACCAATTCGTTGATTACTCTAAGGTGCAGGAACAGCAGGTGTCAGTCAGCTATCAGCCATCGATAAGTCACATGCCGATGAGTTATAATCCCGGATGGACTAGTCAGCCGCCAGCTCAACAACCTGGCATACTAATGTATCGGTATGGAAGTCCAGCAAACACTCAGAGTGGACCATCGGTACATCAACCGATGAATATGATGACTCAACCTAATCTACTAAGTGTGCAAAATTACCCATCGGCAAATCAGCTGATGCATAACGTTCAGATGACTGGTGCTGCGCCCGTAACTACTCCGCATCATATTCTACCAAGACCTGAAGAGGCGCATCAGCCGGTTCTACCAGTCAACAACTAGCCAATGAGTCGACAAGAGCAGGATGCGTATTGGACCGATAAGATCAACGAAGTGATGAAAGAGCAATTCGGCATTAAACCTAAAGTTAATACATATTCTTATCGGACGCCATATCCTCCTGCATATGACTTGATTCCTCTTCCAAATCGGTACAAGGTGCCGTATTTTACCAAGTTCTCTGGCCAAGATGACACGTCAACGATGGAGCACATTAACCGCTTCATTATTCAGTGTGGAGAAGCTGCCAGCAGAGAGGAACTCAGGGTGAGGCTGT
Organism: Microstegium vimineum; assembly: GCA_022036555.1. NCBI lineage: Eukaryota > Viridiplantae > Streptophyta > Magnoliopsida > Poales > Poaceae > Microstegium > Microstegium vimineum. Next base: position 25,734,533 of record CM039123.1, read on the forward strand.
TCTCACAATCATTGTCTTGATTGGCATTCACATGGTTTATATCATTGCCTCCAAACTCTGTGATTACATGGGCCGATCTAGAGAGGCAGTTTCATAAATACTTCTTCGCTGGTATACATGAGAAGAAGATTACCGATCTGGTTAAGCTGAGGCAACGCAATGACGAATCGGTAGAAAACTTTGTTCAGAGGCTATGCGACGTAAAGAACAAATGCTACAGCTTGATACTTGATGATCGGCAATTGGTGGATTTGGCGTTCCAGGGGTTACTACCGCACATCAGGGATAAGTACGCATCTCAAGGGTTTGAAAGCTTGAGCCATCTTATGCAAAGGATTGCCGATCAAGACACCGAAGTTTTTGAGCCTAGAAAAGATGGGGATGAAGAGGTGTCTTTAACTAAGAAGACAAATTCGGACGGAGAAGCAAGTATCAATTTAGTTGAATCAGTAGAGAATAAAAAGTCGATATCTTGTCCGTTTGATCAGAAAGAAGCTGAGAGATGCACTTTTGATATCACCAAGGCCGATAGGATGTTTGACATATTGATCAAAGAAGGGAAAATTAAGCTGGCACCTAACCAGATGATTCCATCAGCCAAAGAGCTCAAGAAAATTAGGTATTGCAAGTGGCACAATGCAACTGCACACAATAACAATGACCGCAAAATCTTTAGGCAGCAGTTGCAGTCAGGAATTGAGTCTGGATGGATTAGGTTTGAAAATACTAAAGCCTAGAAACCGATGAAGATTGAGCAGCACCCATTTCCAAATAATATGGTGGAAACTAGTGAAAAAATTAAAGTGCTGACATCGGAAGCTGCCAGGAAGGATGCATCGGTAGATCCTAACCACCAAGTGGCTGAGCGCGACGAGAGGAGGTTTAACGATGACAGAAAGGGCAAGAAAGTTGCCGATGAAAGCAGTCGTGACAAGAGGTCTCTTGGTATTATAATCACGCATAGGCGACCAAGGCAAGAGTATCGGCAGTCACGAGAAGAGCAATATCGGCAGCCAGAGGAAGAAAGGCACCAACAGTGGTATCGGCATAGAAATCATTGGAGTTGTCCATTCTTTGTTCATTGTTGGGAGGAAGGCATCAAGCTACCCACTGCTGATAATTGCCCTGAATGCAACGGGTATTACTCTGCCGATCGGTCAAAAAGGAAGTCTTGTTTTGATGATCGGGCATCAAGCTATCACATGCCGATCAAAGAGAAGAGATCAGCGTATGATCGGCTGGGGGGGAAGCTTAGTGCACACGATAGGCTTGGCAGACGTGTTGATCAGGAAGATCTTGAGGAGATAGCCAATGCCAGGGTGCCCGACGAAGAAATCTTCTCCAGAGATCCAAACATCGGGAACGGTGCAGATGCAAGCAGTGGGAAGCAGTGTCAGCCTGCTTGGAAGACTAAGCTTCCTCAATGGTGTCCCAAGGGTCTTACAAAGACTCAGAGGAGGAGGATGCAGCGCGAGCGCCGAGAAGATTTGTACTACAATGAAAATCCTTCGAGAGAGAAATCTCCGATCAGGCGATGAAGGCCGAAGCGCGAAGATGGGGTCCATCGTTAGATGTCGATATGCCGCCGATGGCACAACGAGACTTAATGGCTTTGGATGTTTTGGCCTTGGAGCCGCATTTAATGAGCGCTAGTGTCTCAGCTGTTGCACTTGAGGGGCATCGGTAGGCTGAGTGTGAGGAATTTGTGCACTAGCGGCACCGCCGATGAATTTGTTGGCTTCAAAAGGAGATGTTCGATAAGGTCGAAGGATTGTGAGAGTGGCTCTGCAATGCTTATGTGCAATAGTCGAAGAAGTGGTACATGCATTTTAGGGGAGATTGCTCCTTGGACTTTCTTCTTTGATGGGTCTACATGCAAAGAAATTGGCATTGTCTTAATTTCGCCCCATTGGAAATATGAAATTTCACTGCCGATTATTGCTACCTCAACAGACAATCAGGCTGAATGCTAGGCTCTGCTAAATGAATTGGGATTACTCAAGGAGGATATCAGCCAGTTCGATAAGTCATGGTGTCAGTAATGGTTGCCGATAATTAGGTGGAAGCAATTTGCCGATGGTGATCTGGTGTGGAAGTTGATTTTACCGATTGGGACTAAGAGTTCTAAGTTTGGACAATGGTCTCCTAATTGGGAAGGACCTTATCGGATAAAACGGTCTACTCTTGGCAATGCTTATATTTTAGAAACTCTCGAGGGAGTTGCATTTTCCAGAGCAATCAACGGTAAATACTTGAAGAAATATTACCCTAGTATTTGGGTAGACGCGTAAAGTGCTCGTTTGAACGCCGATGAAAGAAAAGTGAAACGTACTGACATTATATTACAGAGCAAAATCAAATGTTACTGATCACAGTTGCTGATGTGATGAAATTGTAGCAAATTACAACAAGGATTGGATAACCGATATCGCACGCAGGCGAATTTGCTCTATCTCTTCCATCTCCTTGGCATCGTCATCGGCAGACCCTCCGATTGGTTTAATCTTCCTCTTCAGCGCGATAGCTTGTCGGGCGTTTGTGTCCCTTTCCTGTCGAAGAGCTTTGACGGTGTCGGGCAGCTGAGTCTTCTTCTGGTTAGCTGTGTTTAAAGCTTCTTCAACCTTTCTTAATTCAGCCTGCAGCTCTTCTCTCTTTGCCGATAGGTGAACTATTTCCTGCTCAAGATCGGCGCCCGAAGCTTCTACTTGGCTGATGCTCTTATGCTTCTCATCGGCAATTTGCTTGAACTTGAGCATCTCCTCTGTAAACTTGGACTGGGTGTTCCTATCGGCAAGGCGGCGTGAGACCCGTTGGTATTGGAGTTGGCGGCTCTCGAGGAATGCTGCCTAGAAGAGGATTTCTTCTGTATCGGCAGATAGGTGGCCTTGGATGTCTTTGAAAGCTGCTTTTGGTGCGGTAGAGTCTTGGATGAGCTGGGATGTGTTTTGTTGCAGCAGGGAGAGCAGTGCTTCGAGCTTGAATTTGACCTCTGCCGATAAGGCTGGAGCAGAACTTTCTTCGTCCTCCTCTTCATCGGGGAAGTTGACGGCGAAGGAAAATAAGCTGTTTGCTGCAGCAGAACCCTCTTGGTCTTCGTATTCGCCAGGGAGGTTGACGCCGAAAGAGAACAAGCTATCGGGAGAGTCTTGGGCCTGAAAAGGAGAAAGTTAAAATTTTCCGATTTTAAATTTGTATTGCAAGTTTTTAGATAATCGGCTTACCATTTTGAAACGGATCTCTTGTCTGGGACTTGGGAAGGCCGTTGGTGCGGCTTTGTTTTGGAGATCGGCGGCAGTTGCCGATGAATACACTTATGTAAAAGGAGCGGTTGGTGCTATAGGTGCCGCTGTTGGCACTGACTCTGCTGCGGCGGTTGGCTCCTGTGGCGGCGATACTGTCCTCTGATCAGGGATCTCATTGGGTACAGGTGTTGGTGCCGATGCCGATGCTGTTGCAGCCGATGCCTGCGGAGGTGTTGTTGCCTGGTCGGGGACTTCTTCCATTGGCTGCTTGGGAATAAATGCCGATGATGGTTCTGCCGTTGGAGCGTCAGCGGTTGGTGATGCGACTAGAGTTGGTGGCGAAGATGGAGTGGCCAGCCTCAGGCGTCTCTTCTTCCTCGGAGCAGCAGTTGGTGAACCGGCCCATTTTGGTTGAGAAGCCTAGGGGGCATCGGCAGCCGGAGTTGGAGAAGTTTGAACTTCTGGAGCAGCTGCCGATGACCTCGCTGCCTGAAATGTTTGCAAGTTATATAAAATAAATATTGCCGATGAATAGTTTGTGATCGGTAAAAGTAAAAGTAAGACTTACCGCAAAAGCCTGCGCCAAGATACCAGCAGCAGCCGATGGAGTGGCACTAGTCGTTGTAGGCGTCGACCTAGGCTTCAGAGTGACCCTGGGTGTCTTCTGAGGAGTGAGGGCAGCCAATGTCGGAGCATTGTTGCCAACAACTGATATTGGGCTCATCACTCGGACACGGAAGGGCTTGCCACTTCTGCTTGTCTTGGGGATCGGGTCATCAACCTGTTAGGCAAAAAGGAGGTCAAATACCGATGATAGAAGCAAATAATAAGAAATGCATTGGAATAAAAACTTACCGCATCATCGGGAATGGCGTAGTCGGCGTCAATCAAATGCCGATAATGGTGCGATGACTTGGCAAACAGTTGATGTCTCCATTCTTGCCACCAAAACTTGTATTCTTCTGTGATGAAAGATGTTGGTGCCCAGGAGGATAGATCAATGTCTGAAGTATCGGCATCGGGAGGTAGATTGACGACCTTGTTCCAGTCTATGGCGCTGGAGATGACTTGTCTTGGTTTTACAACCTTAGCATAGCAGAGCTTGATCGTTAGTTGGCCAAATGCCAGTTGTCTTGCCGCTACCGATGGGTAATAAAATTCAAAGGATGGAGGAGCATTCTTCCCAGTTCCAAAAATGTTAACTGGGATGGCTCGGGGAACAATGCTGACCTTCATGATCACTTCATTCTGAGGCACGTTCCCATCGGTAAGGTTGAAAAGCAAGGGGAATCGGTTGTCCTTGTCGATGTAAGGCCACCAAAGCCGTTCTGCAGCAGAGATTCCGTTGTAGAACTTTTGGAAGAATCTGCCAAACTGGTCTGCATCTACATTGGTCCCTAGCAGCACTATGGTGGCCTCGCCAAAATGGAGTGGGGGACGAGTTGCCGATTCATCATCCCCATATTTGTAATCTTCTGATATGTCCCTTGGGAATTGCTGGTTGAATAGGTCAAACTGAAGGACCTTTTACATGTGTGCATTTAACCACATGTTTATGAACCACCAGGGACCTCCAAGGTTGCCGATGGGCTCACCTAGCAACAGCTTCTTGGACACTTGGTGCAGGAGGCGGTATACCGATCCAAGAAGATATCGGACGAGAGAGAGTCTTGTTCCATCTGCTAGGAGTTCTGCTGCTGGGAGGTACATTGTGGTCGGTCTGACTGTTTTGCCACAGAAGATGACTTCTCTAGCCACATGTTCAGAAAGATAGCATGTTCTCTTTGTCCTACCGATCTAGTTTTTTGGTACTCCTGGATGTAACCGGTCTAGCCGCCGATATTACGAGTGTTCACTTTATACTCGGCCTTCCTATTAAACAGAGTGAAGGTATCAGCGGAGGAGACATCGAGACCGGTCAGCATATGCACATCGGCAAGGGTAGGAGTGGCTGGTCCATGTCTGAATAAGAAGGCATTCATGGTGTCGGACCAGAAGTAAGAAGCCGCTATCATCATGTTCTCGTTCTTCTCCATATCGGCAATGGAAAGCCTAATGCACTGGTCTAGGTTGCGCTCTGACCAGTAAACCTGCTGTGTTCTAATTATCCTGAGGTACCATTTCTTCCACCCCTTGGTATATTTAGGCCATGAGCGGAAGGCATCCTTCCATAAACCTAGGCCAAAGCACTCGACATTAATCAAATTGGTGGGATCAGGATTGCCCATTGGACCTACGCAGTTGAAACTGGATTGCTCGATTGGGATTACTACCTTGTTGTACAGTTCCTAGGGTTTGGAAAAATCAAAGAAAGAAAGGGGAAAAAGGAATTATAAAGCAGTACGGAAGAGGAACTTGCAGAAGATGAGGTAAGGAGAGAACAAATTTACCCTAGGGATGTCGAAGTGGATCGCCATTGGTGCTGTTTGGGTTCTGCTAGAGGAGGATGCCGCTGCTTGAGTTCACGGACTGTTCTTGAGAGTCGCCGCTGGAGTCGCCGCCGAGGTTGAAGACGGAGGCAGGTGAAAGTGAAAGTAGGCCCAGGGTAAAAAGGCAGGTTGGATAGTGGTAATTTTTATATAGACCTGATCAAGGGTATTTTTGGGTTTCTGTTCGTGCTGAACAGGAATGTGGAGAGACCTGCGGTGGATGTGCGCGATAATCAAGGAGATATGATTAGATTTGCAACTGTTTGCGCTATAGTCGAGGAATTTTATTAACAAATTGTGGTTCTGGACGCGGAGATCGAGGAAGTTGTGCAGTTATCTCGGAAAGAACGGCTACAGTAGAGAGAATTTTGGCGCATAAAATATTATACACTCCGAAATTGGGGGGCATGTGTTGACACCGTTTTTTGGCACGTGTCAAATGAGCTAAGACTTGTATTGATTGGCAATCGTTTTCCATCGGCATCGGAAAGTTATATGTCAGTGTTGCCGATGGAAGCTGGACGTTTCGGATGTTGCCGATGAGAGCTGGATGATTCTTGCCGATAAGGGTTAATTGGTGAAGTCATCAGAGCTGCAAAGTTGCCGATGCCGATTGCCGATGAGGAGATGTTGCCAATGCCGATTGCCGATGGGCATGGAATGCCGGTGGGCACAGGGTGATGTGGCGATTGATGTCAGGAGAAGGTTGCCGGTGGCAAAAGAAGGAAATCGCAGATTGAAGGAGTCTGCCGATGAAAAGTTTTCATCGAAGCATAGACATAAGGAAACTGGTGATTTTATACCAGTATTATTATAGTAGTTTGAGTTCGACTCTCGCATGAGTAGTTTATTTCCTTTAAAATAGAAGTGTCTGTTTAGGAAAATAATATTGTTATTTGGGTCTGACTCCTCCGCGAGTCTGTTATTTCTTTAAAGTTAGGAGTTTTGTTTAGGGAAGGTACGAGTCGTGTCTCTGTACAACTCTCCGTGCGGGAGTATAAATATGTGCCTAAGGGCTGCGTGTAAAACGAATCAAATCTATCAAAAATCAAATCAATTTATTCTTATTCTACTTTTACTGCAATTTATCCTTTTTGCATTAGTCTTAGTTTATCTACGAGTTCTTCAAGCTTCGACGGGCTGCATCACCTTGATCTCCGTCAAACCCTTGCAAGTTCCGCGTGGGAGTACCTCTGAGCTTTGACATCCGAGTGCATCGCTGTTGTCTCGTTCAGCTCTGCTCTAGTTATCCTGATCAAGTCTGAGTCTTGACATCCGGGCGTATCGCCGTTGTCCTGTTCAGATCTTGTTCTAGTTATCGTCCTTGTCGATTAACTGGTCAAATCGACTGGCACACCCTCGGAAATCGAATTTGGGTAATAGCCCGAGGTGTTCGCAGATTCTGACGCTTTTTGTGTCAACAATAACTCAAATACTAGAAGCATACCAGACCTCCTGGAAGACTAGAGCTGAAGACCAGAGGCTCACTCTAACTCCTAACAACACTAACACTTCTACAAGTGCTACATCTTGAGAGAGAGTGGAGAGTTCCTCCTTATGGTGTGTCTTGAATGAGAGGGGGTGAGGGGTATTTATAGTGGAGAGGTGGAGTAGGGGCTACTCCACCGCCATGTCATCAATCCGCGTGATGTATGGTGTGAGCCCTTGGATCGTAACCGCCCTTTAGATCAATGGTGCAAGATAATATCAGCATGTGCTTCTTTGCATGCAACATGTGCTTTTTGCATGTAGCCATGCAAGGGAGGTGGACGCCCCCTAGGACTTAGGGGGGAGTTGGCCGACCCCCCTATGGGTGGTGGGACCACCCAGTCCTTTTAGAAGATGGCCCACATGTCTTGGAGTGGGTGTGCACAAGTTGAACCACTTTTGGACATCAGTTTGTACTCTTGTGGGCCCATGGATCCATGTGAAGTGAATATGAGCCATTTAGAGAAAGCACAAGTTGATCCAAGGGTGGAGGATCACTTAGGAGTGCTTCTCCTGGATCATGGCCAACGTGGGAGGCTAGTGGGCCCCATAGGGTGGTCGGCCGACCCCCCTATGTGGGTCCCACTAGCTCATTTCTCTCCATTTCCTATAGTCCTGCAAGAAATACTCCATGGACATGTGGAACTAGTTATTGGATAAAATATACTCATGATATGCTTATGTCCCTTCATTGTGAGGTTGTTGACGGTGATTTTGAGCATAGAAAATTATGACATTTTCACCGTCAACAAGATCCCCCAAGCTTAAGTCTTTGCTCGTCCTCGAGTAAAGGTTAAAGTAAACATGAGCATAACACCTTAAGATATATAGATAACATAAAATTCATTCCAAAACATTTCTTAAACAAGTGGGATATGTGGCATTAGCTATCATATATCCTTGAGCAGTTGAAAAGTGGAACAATTCTTGAAGCAAAGTCATCTTCCCAATCCATTTCTTAGTAACTTGGAGTTTTTCAAAGTTTTCACAAGAAATGCATAGTTCACTTATACTCCTCAAATGGTACTCTCAGATCATTCAATGGTGTATGATTCCTTACCAAGGTGTTTTACCTTATTTTGTTTCATCCTACTTCTAAAAGGCTTATGTGGAGCTCAGGTAGGGATAAACATGAAAGCATACTTGCATTGCATATATTGTAATGTCAAAACAAGATTCCAAGGAGAAAAATGTCATAGTCCTAGATCAAGATATGCATGTGTGTGGAACATGGCATATGGAAAAAAAATACTCCTTCATTTGATATGATCCCTTTCTAACTTTATTATTTTGAGACATGGCTATCATTCTTCTTTTTTTTTCCTTTTTTCATGAGCCTACATGTACTCACATATTTTTTTCAAATATATATATATTTTTTATTTTCTCATACTTTTGCATAGCCCATGTCTCTTCTACTAAAAACTTTATAGAAAGAGAGATCACACCTTAAGAATATGGAGCATTTAGTTGGTGGAAATGAATGGCATATTTTTGCGTACTTCCAGTGTAGAAGCAGCATATATATGTGGCGTGTACGTGATCTTGACCTTGGGAGTATGACAAAATTCTCAACAAGGGTCAACAAGGTTTGACCAAACTCAACACAAGTACAAGTAGCAAATGTAGAAGGTTTTAAACATGCAAGAACATCATATGGCTTTGGTAGGAATTTCTCACCATTGAGTATGTGACACTATGGTTTTATGACATTTTATCAAAAGCAAGATATCCAAGCACTTCTGAAGAATCATGGCCCTAGTTGGTTTCGGTGATTAACGACAATTAGCGAGCATTATGGCTAACGTGTGTTTTGCAGAGGCTATGCGTAGCTTAGCCATAGTGATCAACACGAATGGGCATTAATGGACATCACCTAGCCCCCAAGATGGATATCGTTTCGGATTTCAAAGAGACATGATGATGGCCCTATAATGATAGGCTAAGTGTCATAAGGTGAAGAAGGGCACTTAGAAATAGATAGGGCTTCTATTTGTTCTTTGACCGTACTATTAAGAGGGGTTGAGACTAGTAGCTTGACTTAGGAAAGCTTCATGAACTAGGTGTGGTGCACACTTGTCTTCCTTAGCTCTAAGCAAGCCTATGATGACTGTAAGATAGCCTAGGACAACTTCCATATTCATCGCGACGAAAAACGAAGTTGAGAGGCCTGTTTTTTGAGAGACGGACGCTCCTGACGGAGGCGTCGGACGCTGTCCGTCGTGTCAGACAAAGGCGTCAGACGCTGGGTGGTTAAGTCCACAGCGTCCATCGGCCTTCCAGTGGCCATGTGTTTCTAGCTAAGTTTTTCAGGGACCGTCCGTCGGTCAGGCATCGGACTCTTGGAGAGCGTCCGTCGACCTTCCAGTGAGGGTGTTTTTCAGCCTGAGCCAGAGTGTAGCGTCGGACGCTGAGGATGAGCGTCCGTCGCCCCTGTGACGGAGCGTCCGTCGCTGGGAAATTGTGTCAGAGATAGCCGTTGGGCAGGGCGTCGGAGCGTTCGTCGCCCAAACTTTGTGCAGAACTAGCCGTAAGGGCATGCGCCGGAGCGTCCGTCGCCTAGTCGACGGAGCGTCCGTCGCCAACTTAAGTTGTCAGCCCGAGCTAGTTTTCTGAGGGGCTATTTATAGCTTCTCACACTTATCTCCCACCTTGCCTTTGCTCATTTGAGTTGCTGAGTTTGTTGAGAAGGTTGGGAAGAGAGCAAGAGCCCTAGATTGAGAGAGTGATTCGCGAATTCATCCATCCTCTCCTCTAGTTCATCCAAGAGTTCAAGTGTGCATCCTCTAGTTGTGAAGCTTGAGTGAGTCAAGCGAAGATCGAAGCTTGTTACTCTTGGTGATCGACATCACCTAGACGGTCCGGTGGTTCTTGGAGGAAGGTGATCGCCGGAGGATTGCCGGCGGCCCTTCTCCATCGACGTTGTGATCGGTTGTGGGCGATTCACCGAGCCGGAGTGGCAAAGAATCAGCCCGTACAGAGCACTCATCCCTTGCACGGGATTGAGGGGGAGCTATACCTTGCGAGGTGCTCCAACGAGGACTAGGGGGGAGTGTCGACTCCTCGATACCTCGGCAAAACATCGCCATGTCAAGCATCTCTTTCCCTAGCTCTTTATTACCGCATTACTTTCCGCACTTGTCTTTCAATTCATACTAGAATTGTGTAGGAAGTTTTCGCATTCTATTGACTTGCTACTGCTTTCTAGCTAGGTTACACAAGCGGTAGGCACTTGGGGGTTAATTGGCTCTTTAAAGGTTTAATTCTTGTTTAGAAATTAAAAAGAGCCCAATTCACCCCCTCTTGGGCATCTTGATCCTTTCAATTGGTATCAGAGCTCGGTTTGCTCTAAATTAGGCTTCACCTCCTAGAGCAAGATGTCACATGGGGATGGACCACCTCCCATGTTCGATGGAGACGACTTTCCTTATTGGAAAGTTCGTATGGAGGCCTATCTAGAGGCCATTGACGTGGGCGTGCTCAATGCCGCCACAAAGGGCGGCACTCTCTTCACGGAGGATCTCAACTTTGATAAGCACAATGCTAAGGCGAAGAACATTATTTTTCGTGGCATTTGCAAGGATGTTTTCAACCGAGTGCGTAATACCAAAGACACATTTGAGTTGTGGACCACTATTTGTGCTCTTCACGAAGGCACAAAGAGTGAGCGCGAGGAATGCTATCACTTAGTCATGGCTAAGCTCAATTCTTTTTCCATGCATGGAAATTAAAATGCAAATGAAATGTACTCACGTCTTAACATTATTGTAGAAGAATTGAATGGGCTCGGTCTCAACCAAATGGCACCGGCCGATGTGGTGCGCAAGATTCTTTGTGTCCTGCCATTGAGAAGTATGGCCACATCGTCACGGTTCTTCACCAAGGGGACCTCTCCGCCACTACACCAACACAAATCTTGGGCTAGATTAATGCCCATGAGATGTACATGAAGATTGGTGATGGTGGCTCTTCTTCCTCCTCCAAGAAGAAAGAAAAAGAGAAGGAGGAGAAGAAGGATTTGGCACTCAAGGCATCCTTTTCAGAGAAGTGCAAGATGCAATATGTGTATGAGAGTGCAAGTGATGAAGAGGAAGATGAAGACCTCGCTCTCATGGTGAAGAAGACAACAAAGATGTTGAAGAATCTAAACAAGAATGGAGTCAAGTTTGACTCAAAGAAGAAGAAATTCTTCACAAGCTCTTCAAGAAAGTCTCTTTCCAAGATGGACACTTGGCAACATGCTTGGCTCACTTGGACACTTGGCTCATGCTTGCCCCGAAGAGAAGAAAGACAAGTACAAGAATAAGAAATTCAACAACAAGTTCAAGTACAACAAGGGCAACAAAGATGAGTCAAGTGATGAGGAGAAGAAGGATGACAAGTCATTCAAGAAGAAGAAGAACTTCAACTTCCACAAGAAGAAGAAGAATGCCAAAGCCTACATTGTTGGTGATTGGCTCACGGACATTGAAGACACAAGTGACTCATCCGTAGATGAGAGTGAAGATGAGAAGGTGGCCGCCTTGGTGATTGGGTCATCTACTCCACCGCCACCTCCTCAATCATCTCCGGGCTCATCCTCTACACACCTATGCCTCATGGCTAAAGGTGACAAGAAGGTACAAAAGAGGAGGATGATGATGAGGCTAGCTCTAGTGATGATAGTGATGATGAGTTTGAGGCACCTTCCTATGATAAGCTAATTGTGATTTGCAACAAATACACTAAGCTCATTAGGAAGTATAAAGCTAAAAGTGAATCACTAGAGAAAGCCAATGATAATTTGCACGCTAAACTTGATGACTTGTCTAGTGCTAATGATGATTTGAAGATTGAGAACAAATCTCTCATCTAGCACTAGGGAGCTCAAAGCCTTACTCAAGCAAGCTAATGAGAAACATGATAAGCTTGAGAGGTCAACACAAGAGCTCCATACAAAATACAACTTGCTAAAAGATGACTACAACCAAGTTAGAAATGAACATGGCACACTTGTGATAGCTAACGAATTGCTTACAAATGATCTTGCTACACATGTTGCTATTAACCCGGTTGTTAAGTGTCATATAGCTACTTCTTGTGAGGACTTACTTGATGAAGTTGCTAATGAGCAAAATGCTAAGTGCAAGGGCAAGAAGGTAGTTGAGGCTGAAAAGTATGATGACTATGTGAAGATGAGGAAAGAGACTCCAAGCTCAAGGAAGAGCTAATCAACCTCAAGGCAAACAAGCCATTCACCATCAAGTCGGCCAAGTAAAATGACAAAGATGCAATCACCTTGATCAACTCACTCAAAGAAGAGAATGCAAAGCTCAAGGTTGAGAAGATCAAGCTTGCAAGTGGAATGGAGAAGTTCACCAAGGGCCACAACCTCCAAAGTGAGCTCTTGATGAACACTATCATGAAGACCGACAAGTCCAGCATTGGGTTCAAGGAGAACCAAATCATGAAGGCCAAGGTCAAGATAGAAGCTAAGAACTACTACAAGAACAAGGCCATGAGGAACAACTATGACACACCAAAGCCCAAGCCCAATAAGTGCTTTGGATGTGGTCAAGAGGGTCACATTGAATTCCAATGCACGACTCCACCTCCCAAGACCTTGCCCAAGCACACAAGGCCTTTCGCTCATGATGCACACTTCATCATCAACAAGGACTCCAAGGGTAGACCCCAAGTTGTGTTTCTCGGTCCTAAGATGAAGAACAAGCCCAAAGTTCTATGGGTTGCTAAGGAGTTGGTGGACAAGGCTATGGGACCTCGCCAAGTGTGGGTTCCCAAACAACAAGATTAACTTCATGTTGCTTGTGTGTAGGTGAACTACAAGACCGGTGGAAGTCATTGGGTGATTGATAGTGGATGTACTCAACATATGACCGGTGACTCCCGGATGTTCACCACACTTGAGGAAGATTGTGAAGGGCAAGACAAAATTACCTTTGGGGACAACTCAAAAGGCAAAGTGCAAGGCCTAGGCAAAGTGGCAATCTCAAATGATCAATCAATATCAAATGTCTTGCTAGTACAATCTTTGAGCTTCAACTTGCTATCGGTGGGACAACTATGTGATCTTGGTTTCCAATGTCTCTTCACTCCAAATGAGGTAGTTGTGTCCAAGATTGAAGATTCATCATTGATATTCAAAGGGTTTCGGCACAACAATCTCTACCTAGTGGACTTCACCTCAAATGAAGCTAGTTTGCAAACATGTCTATTCTCCAAGAGTTCTTTGGGTTGGCTATGGCATAGAAGATTAGCACATGTGGGAATGTCAACTTTGGAGAAGCTTGTCAAGGAGTTTGTTAGAGGTGTGAAGGATGTTGTGTTTGAGAAGGACAAACTTTGTAGTGCATGTCAAGCCGGCAAGCAAGTGGCAAACACTCATCCAACCAAAGCTTTCATGTCAACCTCAAGAGTCCTAGAGCTACTTCACATGGATCTATTTGGACCTACCACCTATGCTAGCCTTGGTGGAAATCTCTTTTGCTTGGTGGTAGTTGATGACTACTCTAGGTACACTTGGGTGTTCTTTCTTCAAGACAAGGGAGAGACTCAATCAATATTCAAGAAGTTTGCAACTAGAGCCCAAAATGAGTTTGATGTGAAGATCAAGAAGTGACAATGGGACCGAGTTTGTAAACACCAAGATTGAAGACTATTGTGATGAAGTTGGGATCAAGCATGAAGTATCCGCCACCTATACCCCTCAACAAAATGGTGTAGTAGAGAGGAAGAACCGGACACTTATTACTCTTGCAAGATCAATGCTTGATGAATACAACACCCCGAGAAGTTTTGGGCCGAATCAATCAACACTGCATGCTATGCGGCCAACCGGCTATTTGTCCAAAGGCTTCTTAAGAAGACCCCCTATGAGCTTGTGAATGGGAAGAAACCGGATATATCCTTTTTCCGAGTGTTTGGATGCAAAGTGTATATCTACAAGAAGCGCCAACACTTGGGCAAGTTCCAAAGGAGATGTGGCATTGGTTTCTTACTTGGTTATTCTCTTAAATCCAAGGCATATCGAGTATTTAACAAAGCCTCTGGCCTAGTTGAAGAAACATATGACTTGGAGTTTGATGAAACTAATGGCTCTCAAGAAGAGCATGAAAATCTTGATGATGTACGTGATGAACCCTTGAGGGAGGCTATGAAGAATATGCCCGTTGGTGCAATCAACCCACAAGAGGTGGAAGAAGTTGAAGATGATGCAAATCAAGTACCCTCTCCACCTCACACGCCTCAAGTTGACGAAGAACAAATGAGGGAAGCACAAGAAGATACCTTCATCCCTCAAGATCAAGCCGAGGCTCAAGCTAGTGATGTTGATGCACCACAACCTCCTCCCCAAGTGATTGATAGAAGATCTACACCTATGCTTCAAGCTCATCCACAAGACCTTATCATAGGGAGTCCATCAAGGGGGGTAACAACTCGATCTAAACTTGCTTCTTACGTTGAACATCACTCCTTTGTTTCCTTTGTTGAGCCTTCTAGTGTGGAGGATGCACTTGCGGATCTGGATTGGGTGAATGCCATGCATGAAGAGTTGAACAACTTCACCCGGAATGAAGTATGGACACTAGTAGAAAAGCCCAAAGGAGCAAGAATCATTGGCACCAAGTGGGTGTTTAGGAACAAGCAAGATGATCAAGGCGTGGTTGTGAGAAACAAGGCAAGATTGGTGGCAAAGGGGTTCTCCCAAGTTGAAGGATTGGACTTTGGGGAGACCTTTGCACCGGTTGCAAGACTAGGAGCCATTCGTATCCTTTTGGCATATGCGTCACATCATAAAATGAAACTTTTTCAAATGGATATGAAGAGTGCCTTTCTAAATGGTTTCATCAATGAACTTGTTTTTGTCTTACAACCTCCCAGGTTTGAAGACCCCAATTGTCCTAATCATGTGTATAGGTTGTCCAAGGCACTCTATGGATTGAAGCAAGCTCCAAGAGCTTGGTATGAGAGGCTAAGGGACTTCCTACTCAAGAAGGGCTTCAAGATCGGGAAAGTGGATACCACACTCTTCACCAAGGTGCTAGATGGAGAGATCTTTGTTTGCCAAGTGTATGTCGATGACATTATATTTGGGTCAACAAACCAAGATCATAGCAAGGAATTTGGTGCATTGATGTCCAAGGAGTTCGAGATGTCGATGATTGGCGAGCTAACCTTCTTCCTTGGCTTCCAAGTGAAGCAATTGAGGGAGGGCACCTTCATATCTCAAGATAAGTACACTTATGATGTGCTCAAGAAATTCAAGATGGAGGATTGCAAGCCAATCAAGACCCCAATGCCTACTAATGGGCATCTCGATCTCGATGAGGGAGGTAAATCGATTGACCAAACTCTCTATCGTTCTATGATCGGTAGTTTACTTTACCTCACTGCATCTAGGCCGGATATCATGTTTAGTGTGTGTATGTGTGCTAGGTTTCAAGCAAGCCCTAAGGAGTCGCATCTTTGTGCGGTTAAAAGAATCCTTAGGTACATAAGGCACACCCCTAATATGGATCTTTGGTATCCCAAAGGAGCTCCCTTCCAATTAGTTGGCTATTCCGATTCGGATTATGCCGAGTGTAAGGTTGATAGGAAGAGTACCTCCGGCGGGTGCCACATGCTGGGAATCACTTGTTTCTTGGTCCTCAAAGAAGCAAAATAGTGTGGCATTATCAACCACCGAGGCGGAATACATTGCCATGGGAGCAAGTTGTGAACAAATCTTATACATGACCCAAACTCTCCTTGATTACGGCGTGGTTTTAAAAGATGTTCCACTTTTGTGTGATAATGAAAGCGCCGTAAAGCTTGCAAACAACCCGGTTCAACACTCTCGCACCAAGCACATAGATATTCGCCATCACTTTCTTAGAGATCATGTGGCTAGGAAAGATATAACACTAGTTGGAGTTAAGAGCGAAGATCAATTGGCGGATATCTTCACAAAACCACTCGATGAAACAACCTTTTGTAGGTTGAGAAGCGAGTTGAATGTGCTTGATCACTCTAACTTCACTAAAAGATGATCTTGTGTGAACCCATCTTGCATCATGTGCAATATAATCATGTTATTTTGGTAATGCACATAGGCTTGGCTAACGCGGTTGAGATAACAGCCCTCAAAGCGTGTGACAAAGCTTAACCGCGGTTTAAACTTGCAAGCAACCTAGATTCAACTTCCATAATGCATAGCATATGCATATGTGTTGCTTTGTCATTTCTTTTCGGTTAAGTTTGAGCATCCTCTGTGTTCGTCCACTTAGGGGGAGCATTCCAAGCTCAAGACACTTCTATACCCCTATTGTGGCCATATGATGACTCCTTGGTGCTTCCATTCGAATATTTTGAGCTAAAACTAAAATCTAAGCCTATGGCAAACTATTTGAAAATGAGAGTTTGAGAGATGGTTCTTCTATCAAGTCCAATCAGGTGTTATTTGGATCTTATTGGGATTGGAACTTGGTTGGAAGAAAGACGCAAAAACAAAATTTGAAAAATTCTATTTAAAAGGCGTCGGACGTTCGGCGTCAAATGCCTTAGCGTCTGTCGCGATCGTCTGGAAACTGAACGTTGCCTGTTTGTATTGGGACGGACGCTCCCCAGCATCCGTCGCGGAGCGTCCGACACGGTCAATGCGTTTGGGCGCTTCAAACCTGCTCTGGAAGCCCGACGGACGATGCCGTCGGACGCTGTTCAAGCGTCCGTCGCTCCGCGTTGGAGCGTCCGTCGCGAACTTAAGGCGCAATTTTTTTTTGAAAATCCCCGTCTCCTCTCTCTCCCTCCGTCGGTTACAGTCCATCCGTACGCCGCGCGCCGATCTCCCCTAACCCTAACCGCCGCTCCAGAGCTCCTCCCTCCACCGCCGCGCTAGAGCTCCTCCCTGTGCCGCCGCCACCCTGAGCCGCCGCGCCAGTCTTCCAGCGCCACCACTTTTCCTGCGCCCTTCCTCCCCCTGCCTCGCGTGTTTCAAGCCGTGCAGGGGCATCTCTCCTCCAAGGCCCTGTTGGAGGTTTGATCGACCTCGGCTGCATGTCAAGGTGAATTCCATCTCCTGCAACCCCCCTACCAGCTTGCTAATCCCCTCGCCTTTTTCTCTCGCCACTCTAATCCTTAAATCCCCTGTTTAGGTTGCGGTTTGGTTTTCAAAATCGACAGAGGATCTTACCCTTTCTCTCGTTTTTGGTCAGTGTCAGAGGTATGGCTTGGCAGTTCGATCTATTTTCTTACCTCAATTCATGCTTCTCACTAGACATTGCTTACCCCTAGTTATGTGCTTACATGTTATATACCTATCTATCTAACAAGCAGGGTCAGTTGATCAGAGGGTCAGTGTGACAATGACAGTGAACTCGGGGCAAAGCCCGCGAGTAAGGAACGAGGCAAAGCCTCGAAAGGACAGTCCAGGGCCGTTGTGCCACTCTTGTTTGCTTGTGTTACTCAGTGGGCAGTGAGTTTGTGATTTGACAGTTGAGGATCTGTTGCCAGTGATAGTTTGTTTCATCCAGTGTATATCCATGGCAAGAATGAAGAACGCCGGCCCCGTTCCCGATAGTGGTGGTGACCCTCCACCTCCACCGCGTCCACCCACTGATCGGGGAAGGGGCAAGCAGAAGGTTGTGTCAAAGAAGCGCAAGAGGCCACTTATGGATCCAGATTCAGCAGCAGCGCTTGCAGTGGCAGAGGTCGCAGAGATTGCGGAGCGAGGAGGACGTCGCGCCGGTTTGAGGCTCTCACCTCGCCGTGGAGCGCGTCGTGAGTCCCCTCCGCGTCCTGAGACAGAGCCCGCCGAGGCTACTGAGACAGAGGAGGCAGAGCCAGTCCCAGAGACTGAGCAGACAGAGGCCACGGGCCCGTCCTCGATTAGTGAGCTGATGAGCCGCAGAGTTACATGGTCCAGAGGCTCTAGTGCACCACCTAGTCCTCCAGGACCTCAGCTACCAGACCCAGTGAGACATCAGGTCTGAGTTCTCACAACGAAGCAGGTTCAGTTAGTTCGCTTCGTGGATTTTCAGTCCTGGTTCCCAGCTCAGAGGGATCCCCGTGCTGGACGTCACTTCTACACCACGATTCACGAGGACTTCTACAGAGCGTATGTTGACACTGACGCTCCTCTTAGGGCTCACAGAGTGTGCCCACCTGCTCACATAGAGGGGGTCAGTGGTCCAGAGATCCTTCAGCGCCTGCAGTATCTTCAGGGCCTGTCAGATATGATGGGACGATCAGGAGCTTATCAGAAGGACTGGGTCTATCAGTTCTATGCTTCACTATGGATCTCCCCTGATCACGAGTTCTTTCACTTCGGCTTTCAGGGCCGCGACTTCAGAGTTTTAGCAGCTCGGTTCAGAGAGCTCTTTCACTTAGAGTCCTCCCCTACGAGGATTCACAGCTTGTGCTACGGGGATCAGGAGGCCCCTCGCCGACCTCACGACAGGATAGTGCCATCTACAGACTTCGTGAGGCCGTGCTTTCAGCTGCCGTTCTCAGAGGGTTCGAGCTGTACACCGAGAGATCTCACTCCTCTTGCTCGGATCCTCCACGAGGTACTCAGGCGTACCATCCTTCCTAGGATTAGAGCTAGGGACACCATTACCCGCCTACAACTGTGGCTCCTTGCTCATATCATTCGGAAGGAGAAGTTTGACCTTTGGGATCTGATTGTCAGCGAGCTTGAGGATATCATAGCTGTAGGATTCAGAGGTCACTGGCAGCTACAGTTTGCTCACTGGATCTCATACCTTATAGTTGCCAAGACCCGATCAGGAGCTCTGCGAGTCACTCTTACCAAATCAGCGACTGAGTTTCCAGTTTACTCGATGAGTTAGTTAGTCATGCATGGAAACCTGCCTCGCCCCAGCAGAGCATACAGACCAGGCACCAGATAGGCAGGTGTGCCACCTCAATCGGCAGAGGACACTGACGCTACAGTTGAGCAGATCGCCCAGGCAGAGCTTGCAAATCTTGATGCTGAGATTGACACCGCTGCCGAGACTGTCTACAGAGAGGACCTGGATTCTGACAGTTCAGATGAGGATTATCAGCCAGTGCGCGAGTACGCACCGATGTCTCATGACCATGAAGCAGGAGGGTCAGGTGCAGCTGCAGCTCCAGCTCCAGGTTCTAGCACTTCAGAGGCTACCTTACTTACCATCCTTTCGAGGATGCAGGAGGAGCAGGCACGACAAGCAGAGGAGCAGAGGCGACAGGCTACCAACATTCGGAGGCTTACAGAGCAGCAGTTGGCCGCTCAGGCACAGACTCAGGCCAAGCAGGACGAGTTTCAGCGCTAGTTTTTGGCCTATTAGCTGCAACAGGCAGAGATTCAGAAGACTCAGGCTTTGTTACTTGAGCGTCTTCTAGCCTCCAGCTCCGGGCAGACCATCACTCCTCAGATTCAGTTGCCCGGGGTCTCGCAGCAGCAGTTCACCTCGCCAGCACAGCAGACTCCAGTGGTTGTGGTTCCGACTCCAGCGTTATCGTTCGCAGGATAGCAGAGTCAGGCACCAGTTACTCCTCCCTTCCAGGCACCAGTCTCTCCAGAGTGCCAGTCTCCGAGGACCTAGGTGTCCTCTTGGTTAGTTTCGCCCGACGAGCTTCAGACAGGATTTACTTCTATCCGAGGAACTACCATAGCAAAGGCCTCGCGTGACCTCTCAGCCTCCTACTTGGAGATCATAGGAGATGATTCCCCGAGAGCAGCTCAGCTAGACTCACCAGCTCCAGAGGTTGAGGTGGATCCTCCGGCGATGGGCACTTACCTTTCTTTAGTTGCCTCGTCGGAGATCGCACCTGAGCAGTCCACGCAGATAGTTACAACTCCTCCAGCTGCAGTTCAGACAGACGCTATTTCAGTAGCAGTTGAGGTAGCTGTCACAGAGGCTCAGGATGAGGGAGTTACAGTTGCAGTATCCTCTCCACCTCAGACTCACCCAACAGAGTTTGTAGCAGCAGTGTCACTAGTTGCATTGGTAGTGACACCTTCCCCCACGCCTCGAGTCTTTACTCGTCGGGTTCCCAGGCCCGCTACTACAGAGGCAGGACCGTCAGAGGCACCAGCTGAGCCTCAGGGGGAGTCAGGTTAGTCAGCAGCTCCAGAGCTTCCAGTGTCAGCTCCAAAGGTCACCCCAGCTGCACCTACACCTGCAGAGGCCGAGGTAGATGTTGAGTCAGACGAGTCAGATCTTCAGGACTTCATCATGCTCGATCACAAGGCTGCAGCTTCTTCACCTTCTTCTCCAGCCCCAGATGCTTAGTTGTTGGTGCTAGACGCCAAAGGGGGAGAGAGGGTCGAGTATAGAGATAGGGGGAGGGATTTGAATCTTTGTGTGCTTAAATTCCCCGTACTCATTCATCATGTCTACTTTTATGCATTTGTATCTATGTGTGATGAATATTATGGTTGATGCTTGTGTGAAATATGGTTGGATGTGACAAACTCTTGATTATCACTAATATATCTTGTGAGTTGTCTCATATTTCATGATATATCTCTATGTTCAAATGATAATTGAGCTTCCACGCTATACTCCGTTACATGTGTTGAAAATATCAAGAGGTACTCCTTTCTACATTCATATCTATGAGTATCATGGTTTGTGATTTGGCTTGGGTGAGCAAGTATGTTTCATTACAAATTCACTAACCCTTGCTCAACTATTCCAAGTCACCAAAATCCTAAACTCTCACTCTTATCCATACTCGAGGAATTATTGTCGTCAATCACCAAAAAGGGGGAGATTGAAGAATCATGGCCCTAGTTGGTTTCAGTGATTAATGACAATTAGCGAGTATTATGGCTAACGTGTGTTTTGCAGAGGCTATGCGTGGCTTAGCCATAGTGATCAACACAAATGGGCATTAATGGTCATCACCTAGCCCCCACGATGGATATCGTTTCGGATTTCAAAGAGACATGATGATGACCCTAGAATGATAGGCTAAGTGTCATAAGGTGATGAAGGGCACTTAGAAATAGATAGGGCTTCTATTTGTTCTTTGACCATACTATTAAGAGGGGTTGAGACTAGTAGCTTGCCTTAGGAAAGCTTCATGAACTAGGTGTGGTGCACACTTGTCTTCCTTAGCTCTAAGCAAGCCTATGATGACTGTAAGATAGCCTAGAACAACTTCCATATTCATCGCGACGAAAAACGAAGTTGAGAGGCCTGTTTTCTGAGCGACGGACACTCCTGACGGAGGCGTTGGACGCTGTCCGTCGCGTCAGACAAAGGCATCGGATGCTGGGTGGTTAAGTCCACAACGACCGTCAACCTTCCAGTGGCCATGTGTTTCTGGCTAAGTTTTTCAGGGACCGACGGACGGGCGTCGGACGCTTGGAGAGCGTCCGTCGACCTTCCAGTGAGGGTGTTTTTCAGCCCGAGCCAGAGTGTAGCGTTGGACGCTGAGGATGAGCGTCCGTCGCCCCTATGACGGAGCGTCCGTCGCTAGGAAATCGTGTCAGAGATAGCCGTTGGGCAGGGCGTCGGAGCGTCCGTCGCCTAGGCGACGGAGCGTCCGTTGCCCAAACTTTGTGCAGAACTAGTCGTTGGGGCATGCGACGGAGCGTCCGTCGCCATTTTAAGTTGCCAGCCCGAGCTAGTTTTCTAAGGGGCTATTTATAGCTCCTCACACTTCTCTCCCACCTTGCCTTTGCTCATTTGAGTTGCTGAGTTTGTTGAGAAGGTTGGGAAGAGAGCAAGAGCCCTAGAGTGAGAGAGTGATTCACGAATTCATCCATCCTCTCCTCTAGTTCATCCAAGAGTTCAAGTGTGCATCCTCTAGTTGTGAAGCTTGAGTGAGTCAAGCAAAGATCGAAGCTTGTTACTCTTGGTGATCGACATCACCTAGACGGTCCGGTGGTGCTTGGAGGAAGGTGATCGCCGGAGGATTGTCGGCGGCCCTTCTCCATCGACATTGTGATCGGTTGTGGGCAATTCACCGAGCCGGATTGGCAAAGAATCAGCCTATAGAGAGCACTGATCCCTTGCGCGGGATTGAGGGAGAGCTATACCTTGCGAGGTGCTCCAACGAGGACTAGGGGGGAGTGTCGACTCCTCGATACCTCGGCAAAACATCGCCGTGTCAAGCATCTCTTTCCCTAGCTCTTTATTACCGCATTACTTTCCACACTTGTCTTTCAATTCATACTAGAATTGTGTAGGAAGTTTTCGCTTTCTATTGACTTGCTACTGCTTTCTAGCTAGGTTACACAAGCGGTAGGCACTTGGGGGTTAATTGGCTCTTTAAAGGTTTAATTCTTGTTTAGAAATTAAAAAGAGCCCAATTCACCCCCCCTCTTGGGCATCTTGATCCTTTCAACTTCGAATAGAAAAGGTAGGATTTCTAAGCTAGAACTATATCACACATCATAACAACTTAGTCAATATGAGTTTCTGATTAAGATGTTTCCCACAAGCATAAGCATAAGTATATGGAATAAAATTTATGCAAGCTTCTATCTCAAGAATGTCATAAGCATGTGGTGGCCATATTGGCTTAAGTTGTGTGTGACAGCATCTTCTCAAGTGTGCATCACTACTGCATTTTCTGATTCTTCGCTTGTGGATACAAAGACAAGACAAAGATTAAGTGCATGGGTCCTACTAGTGGAAAAACACCAGCGGAACCAAAAATTCACTCATCATTTTTTTAGCCTTAAGCACATTGAAGATGATTAATTTTATGTTATATGTTGTGTTCATTCTCATGACAAGGTTGATAAAATGAGAAGGAAGAGATGAGCATGCATGTGAGATTTGAAAACATTTGACAAAAGGGGGTTTAGTTTCTCAACCTATTGAGGTGTTGCCCAACTTACAACTTATGCATCAATGACTATTTTTTTCAAGATAGAAAGAATAAGACATTTATGAAGCATATGAGCAGGAGGTCTTTGTATTCTTTTATTCAAAATTTTAATCAAATGCAGTAAAAAAATTTGAAAGGATAAGAATACTTACCTTAGTGGGGGAGGGAACCTCCCACAAGATTGGTCTTTTGAGTGCCCTTGCATCTCCATGTTGTGTTTAGATCTTTTGCTTCATTATTTTTTATTACTGCAAGGGATTAGTGGACAACACATACCCGAAGGGATACACATGGATTTTCAAGAATGAGTATTGTTGTCATAGAGGAAGAGGTCATTGTCTACGCTATGGAAAATTGGCTTTAGTAGTTTAGCATAGAATATTTATCATATGTTTCAAGTGATGTTCTCTTCTTGTTCACCAGAATTTTAGAAAATCGAGCAAGGCTAAGGAAAGGGTGAGCAAAGGTATTTAAAGAGTACCTCAAGCCTTGATTTGTCTCCAAGAATGATCTCATGACTTACCCACCAAAATTTTAAAGGTTTTCCTATAGGGGTTAGTCCAACTAAACAACCAAATTCTATAAGTATATTTTGATTCAATAATCAAACTTGACACCATGTCTTGTTTGATTAAGGAAGACTATTTAACCTAAGCACCATGCTCAATTTAAAAAGCCTATGGGAGTACCAACGTTTAGCACAACCAAACCAAAGCATATTTTGAACAGAAAAGGGAAGCATGTGAATGAGATTCATTTTATTAGATACAAGAACATGAATGGTGAAGCAAAATATATTTTTTTGTAAACATGGGTGATTCCCTTCTTTTTTAAATGAACTTTTGATCTACACTAAAGAAGAATTGATTTTAGTATTCCATTAGTGTAGATCCTATTTCCCATGTTTTGAACTATGTTCATTGTTTTCACCAGATTCTTTCAAAGTTCACACAAGGCCAGACAAGATGTGGAAATTAGTCAAAATGTATCATAGGCCTTTACTTACCTCTGATCATGAAGTTTATCTTGGGACTTACCCTCTTGGATTTGGGAAGTTTCCTACAAGGTTAGTCACATGCGCACCCAAATTCTATGCAAACAAATTTTAGTTCAATAATCAAACTAGACACCACGTCTAATTTGATTAAGGAAGTCTATTTAAACTAAGCATCATGCTTAACTCAAAAATCCTATGGAAGTGCACTAGAAAACATTCCCAAACTAAAACATACCAACATAGAAAGGAAGCATGAAGGACTATACAAGCTTCATTAAAGAAGATGTGAACACATCAATGGTGAAATATGGATCATATTTTTTTATGCAAAACTATGTAAATGGATAGATGAGATGCATTTAAATTAAACATGATATGCTTTTGCGATGGAAAAACAATTTAAGTGATGGATATGCATGAATCTCTAGGTGAATCCCAAGAAAGCACAAGAGACATGATGATTAAAGCAAACATGCAGTGGTATGGAGTAAATAAAAGGATAACGTCGGGTTACCTCCCGACAGGGTCTCACATACCTGAATGATTCCACCATTACCC
This sequence comes from Microstegium vimineum, assembly GCA_022036555.1. Classification (NCBI taxonomy): domain Eukaryota; kingdom Viridiplantae; phylum Streptophyta; class Magnoliopsida; order Poales; family Poaceae; genus Microstegium; species Microstegium vimineum. The sequence goes on from CM039123.1 coordinate 25,759,054, forward strand.
ACAATTTGAGACGGAATTGTGAGTGCTTTTGCTCCATCACATGAATGGTTTTGTTTTCTTCTTTGACGATGACCTTCTTCAATTCTACACAGGGTTAGATTACATGCATACACATACCTATGAGATGGCAGGGTCGAAGTGTTGATTGTTCATGAATGATCAGGCACCCTGGGCTCTTTGATGTTTTTTTCTTGTGGAAGAACACCGGAAGGCCGAGACGGTTGATGTCCTGTTTATTCCACACTAACAGAACAATGGTAATCCCACAATAGCTAGTGGTAACATAGATTAGTAGATAACAAAGTTAGTATCAAAATCTTTTGCCAATTGCTTCCCCGGCAACGGCGCCAGACATGCTTGTTGGTATTTATTATGCTCATGTAGAATATTCCGCAAGCGCACAGAAATACCGTTGTAGCATTTCACCCAGGAGTATTCCAAGGTATCGTATTTATCCTCAGGGAAGCAATGGTTAAAGATATGATAGCTAATCATGATGATCCACTAACTAATATACCAACTAAACTATGGTCGGGGTAAATGATATATATGATAAGGGCAATGACACACAGGAGAAGTTCCAATGATAAAGAGTAGTTTAGTGAGTGAGGAGGACAGCGAGCGAGCATAAGGTCTCCAAATATCTATCTCTACTTGCATGGTTCTAACTTAGCAAGACAAGTCATATCAAGCAAGAACAATACTCATACACAATTGCACTTCGGGCCACTAGGCCACTTAGCAACAGAAGGTTGCTAAACCGCCTACCACAAGAAGGCCTACGCTTTAAGAACTTGGCCGAACGTGGTGGGATCAAAGCCTAGATAGGTATGTCACCCCTACTAGGTACCACAAACAAACCGTTGGACAAGCCACAGACACAGGTAAGCGTATAGTCTAGACACCATGTCTACACTATATCTCACTACTCTAATCCGATATCCGGTGAAATTGATTAGAGCACCGGGTTAAGGGTGGTGAACCAATGCAAAGGTATACTACCATTATCTTACTATCAATCAACTATGTCTATGCTAACAACCAATACAACATAACTAGTCATGTTGCAATAAAGTAAAGTACTAAGGCAAAGTAGAGAAGATAACTATATAAAATAACTCAAGTCTTACAAAGAGAGAAATAAATACTAGAAGCATACCAGACCTCCTGGAAGACTAGAGCTGAAGACCAGAGGCTCACTCTAACTCCTAACAACACTAACACTACTACAAGTGCTACATCTTGAGAGAAAGAGTGGAGAGCTCCTCCTTATGGTGTGTCTTGAATGAGAGGGGGTGAGGGGGTATTTATAGTGGAGAGGTGGAGTAGGGGCTACTCCACCGCCACGTCATCAATCCGTGTGATGTATGGTGTGATCCCTTGGATCATAACCACCCTTTAGATCAATGGTGCAAGATAATTCAGCATGTGCTTCTTTGCATGCAACATATGCTTCTTTGCATGCAACCATGCAAGGGAGGTGGACGCCCCCTAGGACGTAGGGGGGAGTTGGCCGACCCCCTTATGGGTGGTGGGACCACCCCAGTCCTTCTAGAAGATGGCCCACATGTCTTGGAGTGGGTGTGCACAAGTTGGACCACTTTTGGACGTCGGTTTGTACTCTTGTGGGCCCATGGATCCATGTAAAGTAAATATGAGCCGTTTAGAGAAAGCACAAGTTGATCCAAGGGTGGAGGATCACTTGGGAGTGCTTCTCCTGGATCATGGCCAACGTGGGAGGCTAGTGGGCCCCATAGGGTGGTCGGCCGACCCTATGTGGGTCCCACTAGCTCATTTCTCTCCATTTCCTATAGTCCTGCAAGAAATACTCCATGGACGTATGGAACTAGTTATTGAATAAAATATACTTATGATATGCTTATGTCCCTTCATTGTGAGGCTGTTGACGGTGATTTTGAGCATAGAAAATTATGACATTTTCACCGTCAACACCATGTTGAGTTAAACATTTTAAGTTCATAGTCATAGATCAAACACTAGGATTGCAAGCACATCAACATGTCATATGCTACCACTAGATCGTATCAAGTCATAGAAGCTATAGTGGCACCATATAAGCATCAAAATTATTTTGGTTTTCTTGAATGAGCCTAGAAGCATGAGTGATGTCTATATGCTCTACACAAGTCCTAGCAAAGTATGCATGGATGCTTTTCAATCAACTTGTACCTTGCTTTGTTGGAGTAGAGGCATGTCATATGAGTGGGGGTGCATCAACTCATGTTGGAGAAATCAAGTATGTTCAACTCATTCCTTAGCTTGCAAAACCTGTTTTCATCTAGTGGCTTGGTAAAGATATCGGCCAATTGATCATCGGTGCCCACACTCTCTATTGAAATGTCCCCTTTCAATTGATGATCTCTAATGAAATGGTGGCGGACATCAATATGCTTTGTTCTTGAGTGTTGAACCGGGTTGTTGGTTAGCTTGATTGCACTTTCATTGTCACATAGCAATGGCACCTTCCTGAATTTGACTCCAAAATCATTCAAAGTAGCTTTCATCCAAAGTATTTGTGCACAACAACTCCCACACTAATATATTTGGCTTCGGCGGTAGAGAGTGTCATACTATTTTGCTTCTTTGATGACCATGAGACAAGTGATCTTCCAAGCAATTGACAAGTGCCTGATGTGCTCTTTCTTTCTATCTTGCAACTGACATAGTCCGAGTCGGAGTATCCAATTAACTCAAAGTTTGATCCTTTAGGATACCACAATCCAACATTTGGTGTATGCTTCAAATATCTCAATATCCTCTTTGTGGCCTTCAAATGACTCTCCCTTGGAGAAGCTTGAAACCTTGCACACATGCATACACTAAACATGTCATCCGGTCTTGATGCGGTCACATAGAGTAGGCTACCAATCATTGATCTATATAGCTGTCGGGTACGAAGGTAAGGGGTACCCTAAACCCTTCGATAAATTAACGCTAAACATAGCAACCATTTTTAAGATAGGGACCATCCCACTGCTCAGTAAGGCACGACCCATCGCTCGAGGGCCCCTCTACACCAGCTGTGGCGACAAGTCGCGGGCCGGCCCACCTCGACGCCGACTGACGGATCGGGGGGGGGGGGGGGGGAGCGAACGACCCCCCGGCCCTCACCTCGACGCTGAATGACGGACGAGGGGTTGTTCGAACGATCCCTCGGCCCCCACCTCGATGCGGAATGACGGACCGAGGGGTCGAGCGAACGACCCCCCGGCTCCTACCTCGACGATAAGCGACGGACCAAGGGGACGAGCGAACGACCCCCCGGCTCCTACCTCGACGACAAGTGACGGACCGAGGGGACGAGCGAACGACCCCCCGGCTCCTACCTCGACGATAAATGACGGACCGAGGGGGCGAGCGAACGACCCTCCGGCCCTCACCTCGACGAACGAAGGACGAACGAGGGGTCGAACGAACGACCCCCCGGCCTCTACCTCTCCGACCCCGTCTCTGCTTCGACCCTACCTCGTCGACGAGCGACGAACCGAGGGGTCGAGCGAACGACCCCCGGACGAGAGGCTCGACCAGCCCAACTGCTCCTGGCATGGGTTAAAGTGAAATCACCTAACGACATGGGCGCCCGCGTCCGCTGTCAAATCCGCCAACTCTCCGTCAAGTCCCCGATTCCTGTCAACTGTGCCGCCACTGTCGCCACTACGTGAGTACGGACTCCAGCAGCACCCCTCGAAAAGTGAACAGTATGGCCCTCGCCGATGACTTCGGGGATACGACAGAGCCACGCAGGGCTCAACCCCTCCCTCGACCGGGGGGCTCGACCCCTCTCTCTGACAACTCCAGTATGGGGCCTGTCCCATCCACCCCGTCTCGCTTCAGTCGTGGGATTTGTGCCCGTCTGCGGACGCTGTGCCGTGTCGCGGCGACTTCCACTGCCACCACGACCGGGAGCGCCAGAAGGACGGGAAGACCATGCTAGCACAGTGAACGTCGTCCCTTCGCCAACACTGTGCCAAGAACACGCCACCCATACCGCCACAGTTAGGGTCCTGTACCCTCGGACCTCCCCTTGGTCTATAAAAAGGGACGCCGAGGTAGAATAAAGGGCTGGATCCTGAAATCTCCGAGACTTCAGTTCAGACTCTCACACTCCACGCATACACACCCTGCCACTCGATCGACCCCTCGGGTGGCAAACCCGCAGCCTAGGGCAAACCCGCTAGCCTTAGACCGTAGCTCACTCTGAGCAACCCCGTGTAACACAGCTTGTACCCCCCTGTACGAGCACGTTTTGGGTGCGAGATAATACAAGTCATCCTCCCCCGCTGGACGTAGGGCCTTCTTTGCCCGAACCAGGATAAACCTTGTGTCCATCTTGCATCACGTCTGAGAGAGGGAGCACGCGATATACAAATTTACTCGTTGGTGGTCTTGACCCCCGGGTCATAACACCGACAGTTGGCGCGCTGGGTAGGGGGAATTGCGTGTCGATCAACTCCGAACTACTCTCTCAGATGGATTCCACCATCCCACCGTTTCCATTCACCGCCGTCGTCTGGTTCGGTAGTCTAGGGTTCGTATCCACGGACCAGGGCGACTTCATAGTCCTTCCCTCCGCTCGTGGCCTGGACGCCAGCAGCACCGGTACACCGGGGCCAGCAAGGGTCAGGCGACGGCCCCTTCGCTTGCGCCTCTGGCCTGCGATCAGGAGGCGGCATGAGCGGCTCCGACGCGCTCGTCGTCATGCTGATTCCGAGGCGCCGAATGCCATTTTCCCAGCCCCAGCTGGCGATACAGTCCCTCCTCCTGGGGGTCTGTTTGACCCATGCTCGTGGCCCGAGGGCGGGCGCCCCTCTGAGTGGGACTTTGGCTCTGCCACATCGTCGTCCCCGGGGGTCCCCGTGGCCTCTCCGACACACTCGACCCCGTCACCACCGCGTGACCCGCTCCCGTGCGGGCACCACGACATTACAGGGCTCTCTTCTGCCTTCGCAGGATTGCAGATATAGACACGTGGCGGGTCCCCAGGGACTCCGCCGCGTGCGACGGCCGTCCCCATCACCACCTCTTCACCGGGTGAGCCAGGACTACCCCGTACATGGGGCACGTTGCGGCGGCGCCTGGCGGAGGAGCGCAGGGGGTCCTTCCCCCACTTCTACCACACCGACCCTGACTCGGACTCTCCCGACGAGAGTTATGACTCCACCCGGGAGTGCTTCCACCTCGACGGGCAGGCCGACCCCCAGGACGACGTCGACGACACCGCGGCCACCGAAGAAGGGGGAGGGGCCAACGCTATACCGCGCAAGTCCGAGAGCTTCTTAGCAAGCTCGAGGAGGAGCGCCTATGTCTTCAACAGCTTGAGCACGCCCTCGAGCGGGATCGAGGGCGTCCGCAGGGTGGAGGAGCTCGCGAGCGAGCCCAGGAAGTCCACCGGCAGATCGTCGAGGAGGGGGCCGTCGAACCCCGAGTCTTCAACCGCGCCAGGCAGAACGTCGTAGCGGCCGCAATGCTGCTCCGGACATGCCGGCGCCATCGATCCCCCAAGCACGGCGTATCAGGGACGAAATCCAAGGGCTTCTCCAAACTGCGGCCGTGCAGCAGGCGAAGAGCTCGGCCTCGAGGCGTCGAGGGGCTGTCTCCGAGCATCAGGGAGCACCCCCTCGACAAAATCGAGAGGTGTCCGTCCACCAGAACAAGGCACCCCAGGGCCAAGTCGAGCGACGACCGGTTCACGAACGCCTCGTCGACGATCGACCCCCTCGGGTAAACAATCGACGTTGGTACGGCGACGCTGAGGCTCGAGGCTACAGCGCTCACCGAGGTGGGCGCTACGACAGCGACGAAGACCGATGTCGGTCTCCGGAGCCACCGAGGCCCCGAGTCTTCGGCAGAACCATCCGGCGGACCCCCCTGCCCGTCCGTTTCCGTCCACCCACCAGCCTGGTCAAGTATAATGGCGAACCCAAGCCAGAGCTCTGGCTTGCCGACTTTAGGCTGGCATGCCAGCTGGGTGGAGCCGACAATGACCACGTCATCATTCGGCAACTTCCACTGTTCCTCTCCGACACCGCTCGAAGGTGGCTCGAGGAGCTACCCCCGGACTTGATCCAGGACTGGCCCGACCTGGTTTGGATCTTCAAGGGCAACTTCAAGGGAACCTACGAGCGGCCGGGCAACCCCTGGGACCTTCGCAGCTGCAGGCAGAAGCCAGGGGAGACCCTCCGCGCCTTCACCCGCTGATTCTCGAGGCAGCGCACCGCACTGACCCACATCTCCGACCACGAGGTCATCACGACGTTCATCGCCGGAACGACCTGCAAAGAGTTGGTGCGGGAGCTGGGGCAAAACACCCCCAAGACCGCCAACGAGCTCATGGACATCATCGCCAACTACGCAGCTGGCGAGGAGGCCGTTGGCGCGTTCTTCCAGATACCTCCAGGGAAGGGGAAAGGCAAGGCGGATGAGCCTGGGGGCTCGGACGACGGGCCCAAGAAGAACAACGGGCCCAAAAGGAACAACGACGGCAACGGCGGCAGGAAGAAGAAGAAGAAGAACCAACCGGGCCGACGCAACGTCGAGCCCAATGTCGAGCCCGACGATGAGCCCGGCGACCTTGTCGCTGCGGCGGACAAGAAGAAGCCTCGAGGGCCCCCTCCCGACGGGGGCGTCTTCGATAAAATGCTGAAAGAGCCTTGCCCCTATCATATGGGGCCGGCCAACCACCGCCTCGAGGACTGCCGAATGCTTCGAAAGCACTTCATCCCTCCTGGCTTCAGGAGAGATGACGGCAAAGAAGACCCGCCCCGCCCACGTCAGGGGCGATGCCAAAAAAGGGGGCTTCCCCGAAGTCCACAACTCCTACATGATCTACGGGGACCCTCGACTCGCCTCACCACGCGCCAGCGCAAGAGGGAGCGTCGAGAGGTTTTCTCCGTTCTAGCCCAGGCTCCGCGGTACCTTGACTGGTCCCACACGCCGATCACTTTCGATCAGGACGACCACCCTGAGCACATCCCCAACGCAAGGGCCTACCCGCTCGTCGTCAACCCGATCATCCTCAACACCCGCCTCACAAAGGAACTCATGGATGGGGGAGCAGCCTCAACATCATCTACGCCGAGACCCTCTACCTCCTGGGGGTCTCGAGGACCATGCTCCTGCCCAGCACGGGGGGGTTCCACGGGATCGTCCCGGGGAAGAAGGCACTCCCGATCGGCCGCATCAAGCTACCGGTCTGTTTCGGCGTCCCCTCAAACTTCCGAAAGGAAGAGCTGACCTTCGAGGTGGTTGCGTTCCGGGGCACCTACCACGCCATCATCGGGCGACCGGGATACGCCAAGTTCATGGCGGTCCCGAACTACACCTACCTCAAGCTCAAGATGCCCGGGCCCTCGGGGGTCATCACCGTCGACACCTCCTACGAGCACGCATACGACTGCGACGTCGAGTGTGTGGAGAAAGCCGAGGCCCGCGAGGATTCGGCCATCCTCACAGCCCTCGACGACTTCTCCAGAGAGATCCCCGACCCCAAGCGACACGCTGGCAACTTCAAGCCGACGGAAGACACCAAGACCGTCCCGCTCGACCCCGGCCTCGCGGATGGGAAGGCGCTGACGATCAGCGCCACCCTCGAGCCCAAATAGGAAGCAGTGCTCGTCGACTTTCTCCGTGCGAATGCCGACGTGTTTGCATGGAGTCCCTCGGATATGCCGGACATTCCGAGGGAGGTCACCGAGCACTCCTTGGACATCCGAGCCGGGTCCAAACCGGTGAAGCAACGCCTGCGCCGCTTCGACGAGGAGAAGCGCAGGATCATCGGGAAGGAGGTCGATAAACTTTTGAAGGCCGGATTCATCAAGGAGGTGCATCATCCCGAGTGGTTAGCAAATCCCGTGCTTGTAAAGAAAAAGAATGGGAAGGATAGGATGTGTGTAGACTACACTAGTTTGAATAAAGCATGTCCTAAAGTTCCTTTTCCATTGCCATGTATCGCTCAAATTCTAGATTCCACTTCGGGATGCGAAACCCTCTGCTTCCTTGATGCGTATTCTGGCTACCACCAAATAAAGATGAAGGAGTCCGATCAGCTCGCGACTTCCTTCATCACTCCCTTCGGCATGTTTTGCTACCTCACCATGCCCTTCGGCTTGCGAAACGCCAGGGCCTACTACCAGCGATGCATGATCCACGTCTTCGGGAAACACATAGGACCGACCGTCGAGGCCTACGTCGATGACATCGTGGTCAAGTCCAAAACAGTCGGAAACCTGGTCGGAGACCTCGAGATCGTGTTTGGGTGTCTCCGGGCTAATCACATAAAACTAAACCCTGAGAAGTGTGTCTCCGGGGTCCCTCGAGGCATGCTCTTGGGGTACATAGTTTCCCAGCGCGGGATCGATGAAGGAATACGAGGTTGCTACGCTAGCCGGAAAACAAAACTTTTCGACCTCATAAACCAGGATCTACTGCTAGTAACAGGTTACGGGATTACCAATAGACGCGCAGGTGTAGCGGAAGACGACTTGATGTAGTCATGCGCGTCGCAGCAGGCAGTGCAGTTGCGTGGTCGTCCGTCTCAACGTCCCCTTCGCGCGGTTCGTCCTTGTGCTCCAGATGCAGCACCTCCGAGGAATCCCACACGTGCAGGGAGGAAGCGTTGCGCCTCCGGACTGCTAGGTCCGCGAGGAGCAAAAGGCGCGAGCGTGGGGAGGCGACGGTGGCTGCCAAAAGGCGTGGATCAATTCGCCCCGCGCCCACCCCTTGCTTATATAGGCGTCCTGACGAGCTCCCACGGTGGAGGCCCATTAGTAACCCTAAACCTAGTCTAATTCGGGTCCAACCCGAATTAGGCTTCCAGCCCTTTAAGCGTGCGACCCTATGGGCTCACGCATACATAGACATGGTCCAAGTACTCTTACTCGTCCAATAGTTGATAGCGGCCTCTAGCAAGGCGTGTCAACTCCTATGCATACGCTGTGATCATATCAGACGAACCACTATGACTATGTACAAGTTATTCCCTTTGCCACTCGATATATGGTTCAACTCGTGGGTTAACACTTAACCCAAGCACGGCCATGCATTTGTTGATCCAATCACATGAGTGATCCAGTGATATCTCTCTCACGAAGAGAGGGCAAATTCCATCTTGATTGTCTATGTCTCATAGCATGTTTCCCGACCACCCAATGACCACCTTTATAACTACCCAATAACGGAGTAGCGTTTGATAGTCCCTAAGTAGATCGTTTCACATCTTGAGTACATACCACAATCTTAGGTCTAAGGACATAACGTACATGACATGAATAGAGACTTTCTCTTGTTGGGTCAGTCCAGCCTACATGTCTCACATGTGCCCACATTATTAGTTTGACATCTCCATGTCTATGACTTGTGAAACATAGCCATCAACTAATACATGTGCTGGTCTAATATTCAAGTGTGCTCTTACAAGAATGACGACCAGGGACAACTTTTAGAATAACCATTCAAGTAATTGAGTTCCACAAACAATTCACATAATCGTCAATCAATACTAGTTGTCTATAATGGATATTCAAAGAACACTTTATTAATCATGGATACAACCGGAATATAATCATCTACATGATTAGCTCTAGGGCATATTCCTAACAATCGAGGCCAATCCCGAGAAGGTAACCGCAATCACAAGGATGGGCCCGATCAACAACCTCAAGAGCGTGCAAAGGGTCACGGGGTGTCTCGCCGCCCTCAGTCGGTTCATCTCGAGGCTCAGAGAGAAGGCCCTACCCCTTTACCGCCTCCTGAAGAAGACGGAACACTTCGCGTGGACCGCCGAAGCCGAGGAATCGCTCTCGAGGCTCAAGGCCTTGCTCACCTCACCCCCGGTCTTGGTACCCCCGAGTCCGGCTGAGCCCCTCTTGCTCTATGTCGCAGCAACTACCCAGGTAGTCAGCGCGGTCATAGTAGTCGAGAGGGAGGAGGAAGGACACGCCCTGCCGGTTCAGAGGCCCGTCTACTTCGTGAGCGAGGTCCTTTCCGAGACCAAGATGAGGTACCCCCACATCCAGAAGCTGTTGCACGCGATCGTCCTCACTCGGCGTAAGCTCAAACACTATTTCCTGGGGCACCCGGTTACTGTGGTCTCGTCTTTCCCCCTCGGAGAGATAATCCAGAACCGGGAGGCATCGGGAAGGATCGCCAAGTGGTCAGCCGAGCTCATGGGGGAGACTCTCTCCTACGCCCCTCGGAAGGCCATCAAGTCTCAGGTACTGGTAGATTTCGTTGCAGAATGGACCGACACCCAACTACCCCCAGCGCAGGTTCAGAGCGAACTCTGGACCATGTACTTCGATGGATCGTTGATGAAGACGGGAGCAGGCGCCGGATTGCTGTTCATATCACCCTCAGGGGTCCATATGCGCTATGCCATCCGCCTCCACTTCCCCGCCTCCAACAACGTCGCCGAATACGAGGCTCTCATCAGCGGCCTGCGCATCGCCATCGAGCTCGGGGTTTGACGCCTCGACGTGCGAGGGGACTCTCAGTTGGTGATCGACCAAGTGATGAAAGAATCGAGCTGCCACGACCCCAAAATGGAAGCCTACTGCAAGGAGGTCCGAAAACTCGAGGATAGGTTCTACGGCCTCGAGCTCAACCACGTCGTCCGTCGGTACAACGAAGCTGCCGACGAGCTAGCCAAAATCGCGTCTACTCGAGGCACGGTCCCTCTCGACATCTTCTCGAGGGATCTTCACATGTCGTCCATCGACCTGGACTCGGGGGCTCCCGCCCTCGATCAAGGGGTCGATCCACCCCCCTCGACCGATCCCCCCTCGAGCGGGGGAGAGGTCATCGAGATCGACGGGGCTGTCGCAGCGCCAACCCCTCCGACGGATTGGCGCGCACCCTACCTCGAGTACCTAACATGGGGCGAACTCCCAGAAGACCGCACAAAAGCCCGTCATGTAGCTCAACGCGCCAAAACCTATGTCTTGTACGGGGACGGCCGCGAGCTATATCGATGTAGCCCGTCGGGTGTACTTCAACGCTGCCTCACCCTCGAGGAGGGGAGGGCATTGCTGAAGGATCTACACTCGGGGGCTTGCGGCCACCACGCGGCGCCGAGAACGCTGGTAGGAAGTGCCTTTCGATAGGGCTTCTACTGGCCGACCGCCGTCAACGACACCACCAAACTCGTTCGATCCTGTAAGGGATGCCAATTCTACGCCAGGCAGACCCACCTACCCGCCCAAGCTCTTCAGATGATACCCATAACCTGGCCGTTCGCAGTATGGGGGCTCGACATGGTCGACCCCCTGAAAAGAACCAAGGGTGGCCACACTCACCTTCTCGTGGCTATCGACAAGTTCTCGAAGTGGATCGAGGCTCGACCCATCGCCAACATCCAATCTTGACAAGCCGTGTTATTCTTCACCGACATCATCCACCGCTTCGGGGTCCCCAACGTCATCATCACCGACAACGGCACACAATTCACCGGCCAAAAGTTCCTGGACTTCTGTGACCATCACCACATCAGGGTGAATTGGTCCGCAGTTGCCCACCCTCGAACTAACGGTCAGGTCGACGGTGCCAATGGTATGGTTTTGCAGGGCCTCAAGCCAAGGATCTTCGATCGACTGAACAGGCATGGCAGGGGATGGGTCGATGAGCTGCCCACTGTGCTATGGAGTCTCCGAACGACACTAAGTCGAGCCACGGGATTCTCTCCGTTCTTCTTGGTCTATGGGTCCGAGGCCGTCCTCCCCACTGACCTCGAGTACGGGTCCCATCGACTAAAAGCCTACAGCGAGCAAGCCAACACGGTAGCCCGAGAGGACTCCCTCAACCAGCTCGAGGAAGCCCGTGATATGGCCCTCTTCAAGTCGGCACAGTACCAGCAGACGCTATGGCGCTACAATGACAAAAACATGCGCAAAAGGGACCTCAACGTCGGCGACCTCGTTCTGCGCCGTCGACAAAGCAACACGGGGCGTCACAAGTTGACGCCACCTTGGGAGGGAACCTTCATTGTGGCAGAGGTGCTGAAGCCTGGCACTTACAAGCTGAAGAACGAGAAGGGCCAGATCTTCACCAACGCGTGGAACATCGAACAGCTACGTCGCTTCTATCCCTGAGGCCTCAGGGCCTTGTACATTTTCGCATTTATGTACAAATCCTCGAATGAATAAAATGTTTTCGAAAAACATTTCACATTTGTTCGTAGCTCAAAGGTAGCCTCGACTTTGCCCCGGGAAAGTCGAGCTCCGCTCGGGGCTTACAGGGGGGCACCCCCTCCTAAGTCCTCGAAAAACTCAAAACGTTTTTTCGAAACCCGACTCTCCCTCTCGACCTTTGCCTTGAGTACGCTTCATAACTAAGTAAAGGCGCCTCGAACTCCCTAAGGGTCGAGGGTGTCGTCGAGCCAGGAACTCTCCTACGCCCCAGGGCTACGGTATCCCCGCTCGCCACCCCCCTTCCAGGGATACGAGCGTGCGTCGAACACTTAGTTCACAAGCGTCGACTCAGGCAAAGAAAAGCAGAGAGAGCTCGAGAAGTAGAAATAACGAGACGCACCCGTCTACGACACTAAGGTAGCCTCGACTTTGCCCCAACAAACTCGAGCCTCCCTCGAGGACTAACAGGGGGGGCACCCCCCTCCTAAGTCCCCGAAAAAACTCAAACGTTTTTTCGAAACTCGGCTTTCCCTCTCGTTCTTTCCCTCGAGTACGCTTCATAACTAAGTAAAGGCGCCTCGAACTCCCTAAGGGTCGCGGGTGTCGTCGGGCCAGGGACTCTCCTACGACCCAGGGCTACGGTATCCCCGCTCGCTCCCCCCCTTCCAGGGATACGAGCGTGCGTCGAACACTCGGTTCACAAGCGTCGACTCAGGCAAAGAAAAGCAGGGAGAGCTCGAAAAACGAAAATAACTATGTGCATCTCGATCAAAATGCATTATACACAAGAAGCCCTCGGGGGCTTGGCATTGTATCAGTACAAAAGCCTAACTATTACATGGACCTTCTTGTCCAGATATGGCTCGCAGGCCCAGGACTACTCATCGAGGGGGTCGCCATCCTCAACAAGCAATGCAAGAAGTTGGGCATCACCCGTTGGCCACATCGGAAGGTGAAAGTCTGCAAAAGCTCATCGCACCTTCCGAGGGCTACTCGGCGCCATCTCCGTCCACCGAGGGGATCACCTCAGGCTCGAAGAGCTTCACCAGCTCGCCTCCGGGCACCTCCGCGAGATCCATCAACTCCTGGCACCTCGCGTCGTTCTCTTCCTTGGTCAGCCTCGGGTCGGTGGCAAACCCGTCGACAACGAGGTTGAGGTCATAGTTGTAGACCGAGTTGACGACCGCGAGGGCCCGCTTCACGCCCACATGCAGGGCGGCACGGACGTGCTCCGTCACCTCCTGCGTCATGGAGTCGAAGCGGCGCAGCAGGGAGTCCCCTCGAGCGTCACCCTCGACCTCCGGCTCCGGCTTGACCGAGAGGTCGTCGCAGAAGGTGTTGATGACGTCCGCGAGCCTCGCGTTGAGGTTCGCCTCGGTCCCGAGGAGGCCCTGAAGATTGTTCAGGTCCTCGTGGGCGCGGGCCTTATCCGTCGCAAGCTCTGCCAAAACAAGCACACAACACGGTCAAAACCCAAAAGAGCAGGAAGAGGGTCGAGGCAGGATAGATTCTGCAACATTCTCGAAACACTCACCTTGGGCATGCGCGTCCAGGGTGGCGTAGGCCTGCTCGGTCTCCTTGAGCTGGCGACGGACGTCGATAAGGTCGGAGGCCTGACTCCTGACCTTGGCCACAAGGCCCTCGATGGTTCTACCTGCGTCATCGAGGGCCCTCTTCTGGTTCATCGCCACCACGCCCAGGGAGGTCGCGCGGGTCCGCGCCTACTCCTCCGAGGCGGCCAGCGTGTCGCGCTCGTGGGAGACTGTGTCGAGGTCTCCCCGGAGCCCTCAGATGCCCTCCGTCGCCCGGGCCAGCTCCTCCTTCAGCCGGGCGGCCTCCTCCTCGGCCTTGCGCTTGGCTTCGAGGGCAGCGTCCCGTTCCCGCCCAACCGTGACGGTCGACTGAAGGGCGATGTCGAGCCTCGACTGCGCCGTCTGCAAGGCCACCCAGGCATCCTTCTGCAGGGCCTCGAAGCCAGCCCTCGTGTGGGCAACTTTCGACTCGGCATCCTCCCGGACGGCTGCCGTCTCGGCTCTCGCACGGGCGACCTCGCCCTCCGGCCTATCCAGCGAGGCGCGAAGGGCCAGGAGTTGCTCGTGCGATCGGAGGATAAACTGGGATTTCTCATACGACCTCGTCCGCAGTTCCTGACGAGGGTAAAAATGAAGATCATCAGAAAGGAACAGTTAGGCAACCCAAGCAAAATCCAAGGGAAGACGAGACCCACCTCTATACCCCGACATATGTCCACGGCGGCAACCTTCGCGGCGCGGCGCACCGAGTGCTCGAACCAGGCCCGATACTCCTCCAGGTACTCCCACATGTGGAGCTCGGCCTGGTCATCGAGCTCGAGGAGAGTTCGCCCGGGGTCGCGAGGGTCGGCCAGCTCCAGGACCTCCTGCCCCCAGAACGCTCTACGGTGGGCGATCCTCTCTTGGACCCCCCGCGAGGATGTCGGCGGCTCCGCCGACCCATTCTCCCCGGCCAGAGGGTGTCTCGGCCGGCGAAATGACCCTACGCGGGAAAGACGCGAAGAAATCAGTACTTGGCATCACAGACCCGCTACGGCTCGGGTAAGTCGGAGCACAACTTACCTCAAGACGACGGCCCCCCAGCCTCGAGGGGAGACCGAGCCACCTCCGGTTCCGCCCGAGGGACCGCGACGGTGGTCGTCTCTGCCGAGCCCACCAGCTCGGCCACCATCTCGTCCACTTCGTCGGGGGTGGACTCCATCAACATCCCGCCCTGCGCCGGCGTGGGCGTCACCTCGGGCCGCTCGACCCGACCCCCCGCCTCGAGCTCCGGCGTCGTCGAAGGGCCCTCGGACGTGGTGGCAGTCGTGCCCTCGTGCTCGAGCTAGAGTCGAGCCTCCAGCAAGGCTAGGCCCTCGGGCCACCGCCTCGGCGTTGGGTGAGCCGGAACCTCCCCCTCATTCACGGGGGGCTGGGGTCCGACCACCTCCAACTCCTCGGCCGCAACCGCCATCGACGAAAGCCCCGTGCCCCCCGGGGCGTTGGGTGCGACTCCTTCCGACGGCCGCGCAGGCGCCGCGACCGTCGCTTCGGCAACCCCCACCTTCAATTTCTTGGCGGGGGTGAAGGACGCGTCTCCCAGCGGGCGCTTCGACCTGAAAAAGAAACCCGCACACAACGATAAGCACAGGTCGTTAGGGACAAAAAGAAAAATACGAACAACACCCTCGAAGGCGACTTACCCCCTCGGGACCCGGCGTTTCTGCCCGGCGACCGTCGGGCTGGTCGAACTCTTGAACACCACCGCCCGGGGGGCGGGGGTCGAGGCGGCCCTCGGCACCGTCTCCTGGGCAGGGGCCGACGTCGCCACCGTCGTCCCCTTGCTGACTCCCTCTTGCGTCGACGGGCCCGACGCTCGTGCGCTCGACGCGGCAGGCGCCGAGGGCTCGCTTGAT
Source organism: Microstegium vimineum (assembly GCA_022036555.1). Classification (NCBI taxonomy): domain Eukaryota; kingdom Viridiplantae; phylum Streptophyta; class Magnoliopsida; order Poales; family Poaceae; genus Microstegium; species Microstegium vimineum. The sequence continues at coordinate 25,774,624 of CM039123.1, forward strand.
CGACCCCCCAATGAGAATCGCGACGACTGCCCCCGCGTCTGCCGCGGCACCTCATCTTGAGAGGCCACGGGGCGGTCCCCCCGTGTCTCGGCTTCGACGGTAGGGGCCGACCTCGAGGTCGACCCCTCCCCTCCTCCGGTTCTGACGGCCGCCTGTTCAGGTGCCGTCTGTTCCTCCTCGCCCCAATTCACCTCTTCGTCCTCCTCCTCCTCCTCGTCCTCCTCTTCCGAGGGCGATAACTCCTTAGGGAGCCCTCCCGCCTCTGTCGGGCCCGGCACTGATCCCTCGCCTCTTTCTCCCGGGCCCTCTTAGCTGTGGCCTCCTTGGTTTTGTCCTTGTCTGCCTTCTTCTTCTCCGCCTGAAGGCGCCTCGCTTGGATCGCAGCCCGGTCCTCCTTCACCGGCGGAGGCGAGGGCCGAAAGGTGATGTTCCCCTGCGGAACGCGAGGCAATCAGAACGCAGGCAGAAGAGACGAAAAGGGCAAACACGAGAACTCTAACAAGAGGAGAGGACCTTACCAGCTCGAAGAAGCCATCGTCCGGTTTCATGGGGATCTTCGCGACGTTCTTGACGGGGAACGAGCCCGTGAAGAAGCAGCGGACGCGGCGGACCACCCTATCCGGGGTCAGTTCGTCTTTGGCGAGGCGATAGCCCGAGAGGTCGAGCCCCGGACCCATCTCGTCGATGCGGAGGGGTCGAGCCATCAGTGGCACGACCCGCCGCCGGTGGAACGCCGACGCGGCGATCTCCGCCGTGAGTCCCTCCTTCTTCAGACGCCTGAGCGTGTCCAGCAGGTTGTCGATGCGGTGCTGCTTGCTCGTGGGGACACCGTACCCCCAGCGGTCTGGCTGCGCGTCGATCGTCCTCCCGGTGTACGTCGGGAACAGGTCGTCATCATTCCTCAGGTAGAACCACCCGGAATGCCATCCGGAGTGGCTAACCGACAGCTTCCCTGGGATCCAGCACTCCGTCCGCTTGACGGAGATGCAGCAGCACCCGACCCAGACCATCCTGTGGGTACCCTTGTCGACCGATGCGTGGAAGATGTTTGCTTTGAAGAGGTGGAGCCACAATTCCCAGTGGGTCTCCATCCCGAGATAGCCTTCACACACCGCGGCGAAGACCGCCGCCTGGCAGACGCCGTTGGGCGTAAGGTGTTGGAGCTCCACGCCGTAGTGGTGGAGAAGTGCGCGCAGAAAGTGGCTAGGCGGAGCGCCTAGCCCCGCCCGGTGGAAGATCTCGAAGCTCACTACGTACCCCTCCGGCGGGTTGGGCTCGGCGTGGTCCGGCGACGGCAGCAACCACTCCGGCCGCTCCGTCGAGGTGACAGACCGGAGGAGGCCGCTCTCCACCAAGCCCACCAGGCGCGAGGCGGTCACCGAGGACGTGGGCCAGTCATCGGGGCCGACGAGGCTAAACTTGGCCATGGGATCGGGGATGATGGTGCGCTCGGGCTTAGGGGCGCAAGGTACGTTCCCTATCTCCCTTCTCTTTCTCTCTCTCGCTTGCACAGAGTTCTGGCTCGTGGGATGCCTAAGGCAATGGCGGGGAGAAGGAGGCAGGGAAGACGAAGGCGAGGAGGAAAGGAAGGCAAGTCTGCGGAAAAAGCACCCGACCCCTCACCTTCGCTATTTATAAGCGGGAGGCCAACGGACGAATCCGGTGAAACAGGCAAGAGAATCTTTGAATTCAATGCGCCTGTACCCCCCTTCCTCATATTCCTCCAGGATAAGGCGTTAGGTCCCATCGTCGGGCTTCGCGCCGCACTCCACCCTGCAACCGCCACTATTGCGCCGAACGGACATCGCCTAAAAAGGCGCGCGGCCGGAAGCATTATCTTCGGAGGTAAGGAATCTTGAGGCAGCGAGAGCTAGCCCTCGAAAGAGGGTTCGACAGCTACCCTCGAGTACCCGAGGGCAGAAATGACCTCGGGTTAGGACTTCAGTCCACCCCTAAAATCTCGAGGGGACAAAGGCCGGCTCACGAACGGGCTCAATAGCCCCCCTCGAGTACCCGAGGTCGGAGTAGACCTCGGGTCGTCGACTCCGGTCCACTCCCCAGCCTCGAAGGGACAAAGGTTGGCCCCTTCGTGGGGTTCGACAGCCTCCCTCGAGAGCTCCAGCCCGAGGGGCAAAGAACACAGGTATGTCCCCAAGTTCAATATAATTACCCATTCTTCCCCCTCGGCGTTCCACAAGGCAGGACTCCTCCTCTTGAGGATAGCGTCAGATGACGAACCATCCGTCAAATCTTGAGGGGGCGAAGGCTGGCCCTTACATAGGGTTCGACAGCTGCCCTCGAGTACCTGAGGTTAGGAAGGACCCATGGTTAACGGACTCCGGTCCGCCCCCAAATCTTGAGGGAGCGAAGGCTGGCTCCACAAACGGAGTTCGACAGCCGCCCTCGAGTATGCGAGTCAGGGATGTCCCGGGGAGGCCAGGCGCGTGCCCCTAGCTCGAGAACGAACTCTCGAGGCTCCCTGGGACATATCCGAGGCATAACCAAGGAATACCTAAGGATCCCTCCGCTGGGAGGCATCGAGCCACCAACTCCTATCGAATGGGGTTGGCACCTTGGTAATCCATATGGTCGTGCTAGTAAGCCTTACGGTCTTACTTAAAAATGAGAACGCCTCTGGGCCACTAGTCGACCCCTATCGAATGGGGCACGTGTTCTCACTCGGATTTTTACCCGTACTGGGCACCATTTCTAGTGGACTCATGCCCGAGAACAGCTCACCGAGGACTTCGGGCTCGTCCTAATGAGGATAGCGCGATGCTCTTCCCCCCACAATCCAAATGCAAGGATCCGTGGGAAGGACGCTATGAGGTAGTGAAGGCCTAGCCATTCGAGGGCTCGAGGGCCCAACTACGCACGACACCCCTCGACGAAAGAGGGTCGAAAAACTCGTGACCTGGCAGACAGAGTCGACCTCTCGGGCGGGGCGCTCTGACTCTAGTTATGCTCGAGGGAGCGAAGGCTAGCCCTCGGTAGGGTTCGACAGCCGCCCTCGAACACTTCTCTTTTCAGGGAAAGGAACAGGATCGACCCCTCGATAGGGCGCCACGTCTCCAGGTATCCTTGAAAACCCCCTCAATACAACATATTATAGCCCCCAGGGGAGTTCTTAATCACTCCTCTGGGGCCTCGGGGGCTACCCCCGCGGGGTGCGCTCGCGCGCACCCCACGGAGAATCGAACCTCTCACTAACCTTGTAGGACAAGGGCAAAACCTCCGGGTAATCCTTACTCCCTCCGAGAAAGCGTATATTATAGCCCCCAGAGGAGTTCTAAATCACTCCTCTGGGGCCTCGGGGGCTACTGTTGGGTACAAAGGTAAGGGGTACCCTAAACCCTTCGATAAATTAACGCTAAACATAGCAAATATTTTTAAGACATGGACCAGCCCACTGCTCAGTAAGGCACGGCCCATCGCTAGAGGGCCCCTCTACACCAGCTATGGCGACAAGTCGCGGGCCGGCCCACCTCGACGCCGACTGACGGACCGGGGGGGAGCGAACGACCCCCCGGCCCTCACCTCGACGCCGAATGACGGACGAGGGGTTGTTCGAACGATCCCTCGGCCCCACCTCGATGCGGAATGACGGACCGAGGGGTCGAGCGAACGAACCCCCGGATCCTACCTCGACGATAAGCGACGCACCTAGGGGACGAGCGAACGACCCCCCGGCTCCTACCTAGGGTTTACCTTACCGAACCGGAACCGGTAACCGCCGGGGGCCGGTCGGGCGGTTACCGGTCGGTTTGACCGGTTACCGGTCCAAACCGAACGGTTTGAATTTTGAATTCAAACCCCGCAGTGCAAACGGTTTTGGACCGGTAACCGGTCGGTTAGGGCCGGTTACCGACCGGTTTGAACGGTAACCGGTCCAAACCGCCGGGTGTCTTTTTTATTTTATTTTTGCTTGAAAAAATCAATTTTTTTTGCATGACCTTTGTGCATAATGATGTAAATAGAACACACAATTCATATAAAATAGTGTGATACAAATGGCCAACCCCACAATAATATCATAGTGATGCACTAGCCACAAATTCACAACGGAAATAACGTAGTTCACCGTTGCAACAAGAACAAATCGTCCATGGAAATACCTCATGCCGTAGACATGCGAACATCATGGTCACTACTCACTGGCGTCGCATATAAGGGAAGATCCCGTTTCGGCACCCCTCCTCATACTCCGCGGTGGACATTAGAGCGATACCGCGCGACTGTAGCCCGGCCTTGTACTCTGTCCATGATTGACCCGTCCAATGAGCTGTGGTCTCCCATTCCTGCACTAACATGTTGTAGAAATCCGGGTCTTGCCATTCGTAGACCCATCTAGTGGCCGGCTGCGTGCTGATGTCAGGAACGGGGTAGGTATAACCACCACCGTACGATGTATCACTGTACGAGGAAGAGGAGTACTGTGGTGTGTCGTAGCAGTCCGTCGGGTCGTACGCTCTCCTCTGAGATTCCGGCTGCCCATGGTCGTGGTCCTGAGTAGCATGTGTGAAGTCCGTCTCGCCTGCAGCCGACCACAATTAGTACTAGTGAGTAGGCATAGACATTAAAAAAAATGTCTGTAACAATCCAAACCTGTGAAACAAAGTCCACCAGCATCACCAGCACCACTACCACCAGCACCATCTGCAGAACCCCCAGCCACACCACCACGAACAACAAAAGCGGCTCTAGGGTCATCGTCACCACTATGACCGTCTCCACTGTCAGTTGCTGAGCTGCTGTGATCAGACTCCTGGTACCGTGGACTTTGCTCACCCTCCTCGCCATCATCTGTCGAATCATCGCTGGGGACAGGTTGTTGCACTCGCTTCCCCTTTTGTTTCTGGCTAGGTCCCGTCTGGTATTTTCTTTTCCCAAGATGCGTGTCACCCACATGTCTACGGGCCCAATCACTGATGGGCCCAAGATCATCGGGGTCCACTTGGTCACTGTCGTCACAAAGAATGAATCATATTATTAAAAGTATGGTTCGTCAGTGGCTAACAAAGTACATCAACGTACCTCACGATATGGGATGGAAGAGGTATGTCCGTTTCTTCATCCTCTTCGTCGAGTACTGGAGCCTGGTTGGATCTGCCATACTCCATCCAGTCTCGAACCGGATTATCCCATTCATAAAAGGACATCTGCGTGAACTGGTCAATGAAGTCTTCTTCCTCACGCCTAGGTGGTCCGGATGCATCCGCAAGTCGCAGCTGAAGGTTGTAGTTCACATACACTAGCTTGTTCAGTTTTTTGTGGAACAAGCGATTCCGAACCTTCGTGTGCAGCAAAGCAAATGTACTCCAGTTGCGCTCGCATCCACTAGAGGATACACACTGTGCAACAAGCCTCAGCGCAAGTTTTTGAAGATTTGGAGTGCTCCTGCCGAACAGCATCCACCATTGAGCTGCAAAGTGGAACCCATTATGTTAGGTACGCGCTGAAAAAGACAAAAAAAATGAGTTCAAAAGTACTCTTACATGGGGTTGTGTTGGGGTCCGAGGCCATTTTAATGGCCAGCTCGCTGCCAAACTCCCCAGGGTGTCTGCGGAATGATTCTGCCTCCTGTAATGCCAAGATAGCGGTGTGCACATCCGTCATTTTCCCAAATGCTTCCTTGATGCCAGCAAACATTTGCGGGGTTGGATGGTGTGTGCAAGGCAAGGTGTCCAAACAATATGCTTGTACTCATCGCTCAGTCTCGGGCATGCTCTCTTGAAGTTGGCGCCGTTGTCCGTGACGATATGCACGATATGCTTAGCACCTATCTCCTCAACCACCTTGCGGATCAGCTGCACAAGTAGGCACAACATTTAGTGGAACCGAGAAAACATAGTGCATGTGAACTGGCATAATATTTTGGACGCACCCCCAGCAAATAAGACGAATCTTGGCTCCTACCTGTCGCATCAACTGACTTGTGGAACCACATGACGCCATTGCAATAGATCAAAAAATTGATGACGTTCATTCTTGTCGGGCCCGTCCACGAATCACACATCAACGTGACCCCAAACAGGGGCCACTCCTCCTGAAACTTTGCGTACCTCATCTACAGGTCCTTCTCGTTATGATCGAGGTACTTCCCGTCTATATCCTTTCCACTGTGCGACGCGATCCCTTCACCTGCAATCGTAAGCGAATCATGAGAATAGAGAAATATACGTAATGAATTGAAGTCTCCAAGTATATGTACTTACCCCACTTCTGCGTCTCCCTGACTGCACTAACAAAGTACGGATTGTCCGCATGTTTCCCGGGGATTCCTGTAGTATGGAAAAACTTTCCCCAAGCTTTCCCAATTGCGTCCTTCGCGTTTCTTCCCCTCTGCGTCCATGCCCCTGTATCAATCCGGGTCTGCTGGAGTCCCCCCCTCGTACCCGTTGCCAAGTTGTAGTCCTCCACCACCGCAGGGGTCTGCCTCTGTGAACTAGACCTCCGAAACATCCTCTGCAAAGGATTGCCCCCCTGCGAAGCAGTACCACTACCACTGCCACCTCCACGCTCGTAAGCGCCTCCTCTCCGCTGCACCCCCTCCTGGTACTCATATTCTGCTCTGGACTGATTCAGGGCTTCCCGCAACCGAGCCTCGTACTCGTCATCGCCAAGGGGGTGGTTGCCCTCCGCTGCAGCAGCCTCTCGTGCAACCCTCTGATGAGTGCGGTCACTAGCTGCCTGCCTAGTTCTGTCGATCTCCTGCTGAAAGTACTCCCGGACTTCTCTGGGCACCTTGGTGCAGTGGATCACCTCCGTCCCGCGCGCAGCCAAATGCTGCTTGAACCAGGAAGCTCCACCCCCGGCTTTTTGTTTAAGACAGTAGTTGCATTTCCAACCGGGAGCAAGATTCTCTCCATGCTCCCATACCACGTCTCTGCGGTCTCTCGGCATCTTCCTGCACAAATGGACAACACAAAAAAATCCAACACATGCATCAAATCATACCGCAAATATATAGCAATACAACAAATATATTTTATAAAGAATCTAATGTTACTTATTTACTATACTAAATACTAAAATCTTAGTATATAAACTCAGCTAAATCTAAGACTATTTGATTCAGCACTATTTAAGAATAATGTCATCTTTAGGACGGAGCGAGTACTATATTTATTATAAAAAATAGTTTCCAAGGATGCACCTTTTGTTTACCTTAACATATTTCATGGGAATTACATCATGTGTCAATATGGACCCGTACTAAATCCTAAATCCTATATCAATAAAATCCTAAATCCTAAATCCTACATACATCCTAAAGCAAATCCTACCGCAAATCCTAAATCCTAAACCAAATAAACCTAACTCCTACCTAAACCCTAAGTCAAATCCTACCTAAATCTTACAATAAATATTTTCTACATCAATACTCCATCAATACTACATATTAGAACTAAATCCTACAACTAAAGCAACTACAAATGCAAAGAAATGAAAAAAACAAAAAAAAGACTTACCGAACGACCCGCTCGGTAACCGCTCCGTGGGGTCGGTAACCGCCGGGGGGGAGGGCGCGTGGCGAGCTGGTCGGTTACCGACCAAATACCTCGGTAACCGCCGCCGTCCGGTCGGTTACCGAGGGTCGCGGTCGGCTGCGGGCGGCGCGGGGGCGGAAGAGGAGGGGGCGGGTGCGGATAGGGTTCGGGGCGCGGAGACAGCTCCCCCCGGCCGACAGCGGCTTAAATAGGAGGCGGCAGGAGACAATGGGCCGCATGGGCCCTTAACAGGCCTCACGGTTTTTTTCTTTTTTCTTTTTTTTCAAACTTAAACACGTCCAAAAAAATAGCAAACGAACTCCAATTTGAAAAATTTTTACACCATTGGACTCTATAAATCGTGAACTATTTTTAGGAATTTTTTCAGAATTTTTTTTTAAAAAAAATTCAAATTTGAAATTTGAATTCAAACCGGTACCGAAACCGAACCGGTCCCGACCGGTACGTCGGTTACCGAGCGGTTACCGTGGTAACCGAACGGTTTTGAATTCCCTGCTCCTACCTCGATGATAAATGACGGACCGAGGGGGCGAGCAAACGACCCCCCGGCCCTCACCTCGACGAACGAAGGACGGACGAGGGGTCGAACGAACGACCCCCCGGCCCTCAGCTCGACGAACGAAGGACGGACGAGGGGTCGAACGAATGACCCCCGGCCTCTACCTCGACCTCTCTGACCCCGTCTCTACTCCGACCCTGCCTCATCGATGAGCGACGGACCGAGGGGTCGAGCGAACGACCCCCGGACGGGAGGCTCGACCAGCCCAACTGCTCCCGGCATGGGTTAAAGTGAAATCACCTAACGACATGGGCGCCCGCGTCCGCTGTCAAATCCGCCAACTCTCCGTCAAGTCCCCGATTCCTGTCAACTGTGTCGCCACTGTCGCCACTACGCGAGTACGGACTCCAACAGCACCCCTCGAAAACTGAACAGTACGGCCCTCGACGATGACTTCGGGGATACGACAGAGCCACCAGGGCTTGACCCCTCCCTCGACCGGGGGGCTCGACCCCTCTTTCCGACAACTCCAGTATGGGGCCTGTCCCATCCGCCCCATCTCGCTTTAGTCGTGGGATTCGTGCCCGTCTGCGGACGCTGTGCCGTGTCGCGGCGACTTCCACTGCCACCACGACCGGGAGCGCCAGAAGGACGGGAAGACCATGCCAGCACAGTGAACGTCGTCCCTTCGCCAACACTGTGCCGAGAACACGCCACCCATACCACCACAGTTAGGGTCCTGTACCCTCGGACCTCCCCTTGGTCTATAAAAGGGGACGCCGAGGTAGAATAAAGGGCTGGATCCTGAAATCTCCGAGACTTCAGTTCAGACTCTCACACTCCACGCATACACACCCCGCCACTCGATCGACCCCTCGGGTGGCAAACCCGCAGCCTAGGGCAAACCCGCTAGCCTTAGACCGCAGCTCACTCTGAGCAACCCCGTGTAACACAGCTTGTACCCCCCCTGTACGAGCACGTTTTGGGTGCGAGATAATACAAGTCATCCTCCCCTGCTGGACGTAGGGCCTTCTTTGCCCGAACCAGGATAAACCTTGTGTCCATCTTGCATCACGTCTGAGAGAGGGAGCACGCGATATACAAATTTACTCGTTGGTGGTCTTGACCCCCGGGTCATAAAACCGACAATAGCTTTTGATCTACCATGTTGCCACTAGCATCACCATCCAAATTTCCATTTGTTCCCATGAGTGTACTAATAGACTTTGCTTCATCTAGATTGAACTTCTTGAGCATGTCCTTGATGTACTTGCCTTGACTAACAAAAGTCACATTCTTCATTTGCTTAACTTGGAGACCAAGGAAGTAACTAAGCTCTCCAAGCATAGACATCTCAAATTCATTAGCCATCATGTTGCCAAATTCTTCACAAAACTCTTGATTTGTTGATCCAAAGATAATGTCATCCACATAGATTTGCAACACAAACAAATCCTTCCCAATCTTTTTGGTGAATAGGGTAGTGTCAACCTTGCCCATAATGAATCCCTTAGAGAGGAGAAAGTCCCTCAACCTCTCATACCATGCTCTAGGTGCTTGCTTCAATCCATATAATGCCTTTCTTAGCTTGTACACAAGGTTGGGTTTCTTGTCATCTTCAAAACCGAGTGGTTGCTCAACATATACCAATTCATTGATGTACCCATTGAGAAATGCACCCTTCACACCCATTTGATAAAGCTTGATGTTGTGAGCACAAGCATAAGTCAATAGAATCCTTATTGCTTCTAGCCTTGCCACCCACTACAAAAAATCTTGGTTTGTATGACAAACACAAACTATCATGTTAAGTACAAAATTTGTCATAAAAAGTATCTTATGACGAAAAAGCACTGTCATGTCGGTCATCATATAACGACCGTCACATAAGGTACCTCATGACGATATTATGGAGAACCGTCACAAAATTTCAAGACCTTTTATGACAGTAATATTTTATCGTCACATATTGTTACCTTTTATGATGACTGTAATTGTCACATATTGATCAGTCAATGCATCACATAATGTACAAACCATCACAAATGCCAAGTACGCACCCTGGTTAATGCTTGCTATTATGACGATAAGAAGTCAACATATAATGGTAGTTAACCATGGTTAAAAAGTTGTCATGCATTATATATATTCATTCAACGATGAATTGTAATATAGGTCATATAACATAGATATAAAAGTCGCAACATCATTCACATACAAACCAGATCATATGATTCATTACATAATGCAGAGGTTCAAATACATCATACAAGTTTGTGCTTTACAAATGCAAATAAGTACATATAGCTTCTGGCAAGACATAGTTTGTAGTTCCAGCAATACATTAGCTCCAATATCCCTCGCCACAAAGTAGAAGAATGTGCACCTTGCAAGAATATGTAGCTCACATGTCCCTAACTTCCTTTCTTGCTTGCAAAACCTTTCAGTTGAATAAAACAACACAATTGAAAAAACTAGTTGGCAATAAACTTAAATACGACTAACAATAAATTCTCATTAGAAACATTTAGTAGTGCACTTAGCACAGAAAAAACCAAAAAGCAAGAAATTTTGGTCTAAATAATGGATGGATAACCTAGATGACAGACAAGACTAAAATATAATAAACAAAGCATGATCAGGTTGTTAGACTTAGGCATTTGGATGCAATTTAGAAATAAAAAAGTCACCAGTACATATACAAATCATTATAAATGGTAACAAGTACATATACCATGTACCCCTATGTGTAGATGGTACCAAGAGATAGCAAAAAGGATGTAGTAGATCAAACACAGAGGCAACAACAGTTTCAAACAAGCATCCAGTAGTACGAAACACATAGGCAACAACAGATCAAACACTTCTAGTCATAAAAAACAAAAGAAACTAAATGAAAAATCAAGTCATTCTTCTAGTCTTATAATAAAATCACTGAACAAGAATGATGAGAGAAAAATAAATAAAGTACGCATATCCTTGGGCTTTACAAACATGTAAAAAGACTTTAAAGGGAGATTCCAACACCAGTTGCTAGCTATCTTGATAAATGAGTAACGAAAGTTTAGATATCTTCATGCATTCTTCAGGTTAGTTGTGCTACCCTGAAGTAAAACTAGAAAAAATCAATTTCGCATAGACTTAGTAGTCATTAGTAACTGTGACATAAATTGTTTTTCAAACATATTAATATGAAGTCATTTCTTGACCAGCAGCTCCCAAATTTCACCTACTGTCAACTATGAACTACTCCCTCCGCTCCGTTTTACCAGGCGCAGACCAGTTTCTGAGAATGACCGTTTTATCAGGCGTAACACCATAACGCGTGCTGCTATTAAATGGAAAGCATCACTTAGTTTTTGGAGAGACAGTAGACTGTAATACTAGTTTCTTTTATTTTGGGTCTAGCTACCCTGTATCCTGTATTTTGTCTTTTTTCTCTTTTGTTGCTTTGCTCCATTCTTTCATTTAATAGAAAATCAAAAAAATAGGTAAAGGATTCCCCTACTGTTCAGCTTAAAAAAAATTAAATGGTATGCAGCAGTTACCAAGCATTTTTTCGCTTTTATCACTCCATGCATGTGTGCATGCATAACTGATCTCTAATTCCATTGGACCACGTCTCCTCCCTTTGCCGCATGCATTTGATAATGGCTCCACTAAATAAAGAGAGATGGCACTGTGAGCTAGAAAACAAAGCTGGCTTAAATTGTTCTTGGTATTGGGAATACTAGCGTTGGCGCCTGATAAAACGGAATAGAAGGAGTACAATCCACTATTGTGTGCTAGCACAAGTCATGATTGGATAGTTAGTGGACAGTGAAAAATATACACACCTTATACTAACAACAAAGGGATGCAATTGTGTGATGACCTAATCTGATGATAATTGGGAGTTTGAGAAATACCTTGCGCATAGGTGTGACAAGAAGCACCACCATCCAATTATTTCTGTTGCTTCAAGTGTACTTTCAGGGTAACTACACATCCCATTGACTGTCCTAAGAGAAAGTGTGGCAGCTCACACAATTCCTTCATGCCTGAACATTGATAGTCATTATACCATGATGCAAACACCACGAATCTACTCCTATATACAAAAGATAAGACAAAAAACCTCTTATTCGTCCATACTTTTCAATGACATGGTCTACCATTCCATCAAAGCGTGCAATGTAGCCATGTAGACCATACGGCATGCCAAAACCAGGATAATCCATAGTATAAACTGCATAACCAGCAACAACTATCCTCTGAGCAATCCCTGTAATCTCAGGCTTGTTAATAATAATTAATAAATATGCAGGCAAAGGAATGATAAATGCAAATAAAAACATAACAGAATAAGTAAGGTCACCATCAAAAAAGAAAGTGCAGGTATCCATCCGACTCAGATTACATAAGGGTACTGCAAATCGTACAGTGAAGAATATGGCTCCTATACAACGTACGAGACCAAATATATCAAGCTAGGAGAACGACGGGCAAATCAAACCTTAAAGAGACAGTGGTCGAGGATTGCCAGCACGAGAGCGAAGGCCGCCCGCACCCGATGCCACGCGGGAGCCCAGTCCAAGCACTGCGCCGCGACGGCTCTCAGATCGTCACTCCCTCCGTCCAGTGTCCACTACAAGAAATCCTTCTTTTTATGACAAAATCCCTCATGACGGGGCCTATTTTTGTCATATAATGTACCATAATATGACAAAAAAATTATGTTGTCATAAATCCATAGGAGCCAAAAATATTTGTGACGACATGGTAATTTGTGTCACATAAAGGTTCCAAGTTTCGTCACAAATTGTCTAGTGCTAAGAGACGATTAGCGACTATGATTTTATGACGTTGCGTACAGTTTTTATATGATGAGGGTAGACCGTCACTGATTGTTTTATCAAATATGAAAACCCCAAACATCATAAAATACCCGGTAGGAGCTACACCCTTGACCCATGTTTATTGGGCTCTTTGTTTTTTTAGAAAATGTTTGTGGGCTCTCAGCTAGGCCTCGGCCCATGTGAAAATGCAAAGGTGGAGGGAGACGGACCAGGCCTAAAATAAAAAGGCCATCAAATGCTTTATGTTTTCCTTCTTTTTTTCCTTTTTAATTTGTAAATCAGTCTTGTTCATCAAGAACAAAAACAATTTCTCTTTTTAATTTCTTTAAAACTTGTAACTAGTCTTTCTCCCTCATCCTAGCTCTAAATGCGATGACTCTTTTTTCTAAATTTTTATAAAATCATGATCTATCTAGTTAAATGCGATGACTCTTTTTTTCTAAATTTTTATAAAATCATGATCTATCTAGTTAATATATTAGTTTCGGTCATCCTTTGAAGTGATAAGTTTGACCAATTTAAATTTTAGATTTAAAAAAAAATGACTACTCCAAACCAGATTTTGAGACCCAAAATGATTCTAATTGAAAAAGTCATAAACATAAAGGTTGCACAACTCATCAAGATCTACAAACTTTATTTTGGTCATTTATCATCCCACAAAGTGATAGTAACGTTGTTCACTCTTAGGTTCGTAAAGATTCTGAGGTCCATGTGTTTTCAAGTTTCATATCAGTCTCACACTTTTTCTCAAGCATGAACATGTCATGTTTGAAGCAACCACCAAGTTTGAGATTTTTCTGAATTGGTTTCATACTTTTTCCAGTTTAATTGAATTTCTACGTGATTTCACCAAGTAATTATACGTGATTTCCAGTTTAATTGGTTTCATACGTTGTTGTCTACTTTTCCATTTGAAATCATTAACTGACCCAAAATTATGTATGTTTTGAATATTTTAAAATGTATTTTTTTATTTTATTGTAGTTCAGTCCATTTATAAAATGAAGCCCATATCATGGATGCAGCCCACCTCGGCCCAAATCAAACTCCGCGTCATTGTTGTCCGTTAGATTGTAACACGAACAGCCGAGATTCACAGAGACTTCAAATAAATATGCTGCCTTCAGAAACCTAGGGCATCACCATCCTCCGTCCCCTTCCATCCGCACCTCCCTCACCAATTCTCTTCCCTTCGGCGCTCCTATGCAGGTCCAGATCCAGGTCGCCGGCGACGTTGCGACATCGTTAGGGAGGGCATGCGGCTGAAGCACTCCCAAACCCATCATCGGACGCGACCGCTCCTCCACTGGTGGCGCTGCCTCTCCTCCATCTCCTACATCAACGGGAACACGGGGTGGTGCTAGATCTGGTGGAGCGGCTGATGTTGAGGAGACTAAGCTGACTTTGCACGCTAGTGAGCTCCTCATCTCTACTATCGTGTGGCTGGCATTGTTGGAGGGCTCACCTCTCTCCTTTCTCGGTGCGCAGGAGGTGTGCATCCATGGGCAGCAGCACAGGGTATCGACCAAGGAGGAGGAGCCATGTGGTGCCGGTGAGTTGGGTGGATCTTACGTGCTGGTTCAGTTTTGTCGAATCTTCAGGGTGCTGACACCCAATAGTAACCTCTCTGCCCTCTCTGCCGACTGAGTAGGTATGTATCTGCTGACGCCCAACACAGGGGAAAATTAGATAATTTAGATTCGGTGGGTTTCCCTGCATTTTGGATTAATAGGTGTCTACACATGTAATCCATTTAATTAAGCCCTCATGAAATGTTTTTTGATGTGTAAACTGTTAGTACATAGTGAAATGATTTCCTGTCAAAAATCAAGGAACTAAATTTCAGTTATCTCCAATCAATTGCAAAAATTTGGTGTAAATTAGTATATACATGATTTACTATAACTTGATTAAGAGCTTCAGGCAATGTGTGGTCGTGTGCATGCTCCTGCTACCTTGGTCAACGTGTTGGTGCATGCTCCTGCTATCTAGATCAGAGTGCTAGTAACTGCAATGATGTATGTGGCGTGCTTGTGCATTCAAGCCTGCTCTTTCTCCTTGACTGTATTTTTGTGCTACGAGATGTGCAAATGCAATAATGTATGTACGTGCAGTGGTTCTTGTATATATATATATATATATATATATATATATATATATATATATATATATATATATATATATATATATAACTATGGTTGTTCTTTTATGTACTGCGTCATTGAAACTACTACATCATTGAAACCGGTACGGGTTCCCCTTGGGGATTAATTCCCCAGTCGGGGACAGGGAAGGGTAAAACTCTAGCCACCACGGTTTTGACGGGGACGGGGATTGGGGAATTTTGGGGAGCTAGATAAATTTAGATGTTGAAATTGGATGTCATTAATTGAGAACCTATCTATAGATAGTTATGTTTACTCGCGAGGTAAATAACAGTATCTCATTTATGTTACCATATTATAGATATAGATTTTCACTGATAATGATAAAAAACTGTAGGTCTACATCTATTTCTATTTGCATCCCATTAGTTTACACCTTATCATATAGCAAGGGGTGTTTACATATATCTTGAGCTGCTTGTTCCATTATTCCTACAATTATTGATTTATTTTCCCTATTACTGTTCTTGTATTTTTTTGTTTCATACTAGTAGCTTTCCTAGCTTAGTACTCAAAGTTTTGTATTTGTTTTCATTTTGGCATCTGAAACCTTATAAGACTATATATATGATATTTCTATCTAGACTGATTTCTACTAAACCATGTTTAAACTGCAAGTTATTTCTAGCAACCGTGCATGCTCTGGATCCTAGTGAAGCTTCATGAGGCTGTTCTAGGCAAGAGGTATAATAGATATGTGGAGCTTGCACATCAAGTTGCATTTGGTGAGACATTGTCTCAACTTTTTTTGCGAGTTCACGACAATTATGTCTATAATATATGTTGCCACCCATATTGGCTAGAAAAAAATCTATTGACCATGACTTGCTCCTTCCAAATAAGAGGTTGTTCGTTAGGACTAAACGAGATAATTTATAGAATACTAGTTTAAAAACACCATTTGTAGGAAGACAATTTAGAGCCTGTTTGTGACTGCTCCACAAACTCTGCTCTGCAAACTCCACTGTGGAGCAACTCCACTGTGGAGCAGCTCTACAAAAAACTGGAGTTTGTGGAGTATCTCCTTAGGTGCTCTCACAACTCCACCTTTTTTTTTCTAGAGCTGTGTTCGTGGAGTTGAAACCGTTTGGCTAAAAAATGTGGAGCAGAGCTGAAAAACGTGGAGCTGAGCATCCCAAACAGACCCTTACAACCATACTTATTAAGTTTATTGTTAACTACTTATTTTCTTTTGTGTCGTTTTATTTAGTTGAAAGTTGCAGCAACCAAGGAGGGTAGTGAGGAACATGGGATCGAACTACATATTCTTGCAAGGTGCACAATATTCTACTTTGTTGTGAGGGACATTGGAGCTCACTGTATTGCTGGAACTACAAACTATGTCTTGTCACAAACTATATGAACTTATTGGCATATGTAAAGCACAAACTTGTGCAATGTATTTGAACCTTTGGACTACGAAATGTATCATATGATCTGGGTTGTATGTGAATGATGGTGTGACTTTATATGTACATTATATGATCTTTTCTAAGATTCATCACTGAATGAATATATAATGCATGACATCTTTTTAACCATGGTTAACTACTATACATGACGACGTCTTATCATCATAATAGTAAGCATTAACCAGGGTACGTACTTAGCATTTGTGACGGTTCATACATTAAGTGATGCGTTGACTGACCTATATGTGACAGATACTATTATCATAATAGGTACCAATATGTGACGATAGAATGTTACCGTCACAAAATGTCTTGATATTTTATGATGGATGTATATAAAATCGTCACGTGGTACATTATGTGACGGTCGTTATATGACGACCGGCATGACGTTGTTTTTTGTCATAACATGCTTTTTATGACAAATTTTGTACTTAACATGACAGTTTGTGTTTGTCATACAAAGCTAGATTTTTTGTTTCGCCGTAGCTCCTGTGACCACGGCGGCGCGGCCCCCGCTGCCAAGGCGGCGCCACAACGGCGACTCGAGGGCCCTAACCACAAATTTCACTACGGCCACCAGTGGCCAACGACATCATCGCCGTTCCGAGGGATGAATATTGTGTCTAGCGGAAAATCTGCTCCAGTGCTCGCCGATGGTGCCACGAGGGGAGCAGCACATCGTGAGGAGGAGATGGAGTCAAAGAGAGAAGTCTGAGCGGCGGCGGTGGGTGGTCCTGTGGAGATAGGGTTAGGTGCACTGATTTATCTCTGGTGAGCTAGCCATTGGATGGATCTAGACGGTTGAGATCATCGGATAACTTATCTGGGCCAAGGGCCATGGCGGCCCAAAATTGAATTGGAGTCCAAAATAAAGTCGTTTTAGCCTAAGACTGTTCTTCTTTTTTTATTTTCTTTTAATAATAAAAATTTATTTAATTCTTAGAAATAAAAAAATGATTTCAAATGACCTATATAATAATTATAGATATTGATGAGTTCTAGCTCTTTTGTATTAAAATTTTTTTCATCTAAGATTATTTAGTGTCTCATTTGACAAAGTTTGACTAAGTCAAAATTTATTTTTTAAAAAAATTACACCTTCACACTAGTATTTGAAACTCTAAATGGTTTCAAACAGAGACGTCATGAATACCAAGTTTGTTAAACTCATCAGGATCTACATTTGTTGTTTTGGTCAACTTTTCATTTGAAAATTTTGAACAAGTCAGATTTGGATTTTGAAATTTTGACAGCTCCAAACATATTTTCAAAACCTTAGATTGTCTCAACTAGAAAAGTTATGAATACCAAGTTTGATCAACTCATCAAGATCTATATTTGTTATATAGGTTATTTTTACATTTGAGAAAATGGTAAGAGATTTTAGTTCTAAATGGATATGTCTCTCATATAGTTTCAGAAACTTTATGTAAGATTCATGATTTTCTAATTAGTGTTTACTAATATTTTCTCAAATCGAAAGATGACCTATATAATAAATGTACATCTTGATGAGTTCTAACTCTTTTGTATTCAAAACCTTTTCATCTAAGGTCATTTAGTGTCTCGAAATCTTGTTCGCAACGGTAGTTTATTTAAACTTAAAATTTAAATTGGTTAAACAAAGTTGTTTAAAAATTATGATTAAACTAATATGAGTAAGATCAAAACAAGATGATTTATTTTACAAAAATAAAGGAAAAAACAACTTCACATTTGGAGTTAGTATGAGAGAGAAAAACTAGTTACAAGTTTCAACTACAGATTAAAAAAACAAATCACACTTGTTCATCATGAACACTGTGATTTCTTGTTTTAATCCGTAGTTGAAACTTGTAACTAGTTTTTTTCTCTCATACTAACTCCAAATGTGATGGTTCTTTTTTCTGTATTTTTGTAAAACCAATACCTATCATTTGAGTTGGTTCATCTATTAATGTGACTAATTTTAAAACAGTTTGAATTTTGAATTTCAAAATATGAGAACTTCAAATTAAGTTTTGGGGTTATAACCAATTTCAAATGAAAAAGTCATGAACATAAACATTGTAGCACTTATCAAGATCTATAACTCTTATTTTGCTCATCCGACGAAGTAATAGTAACATTATTCATAAATTTTACATGTCTCACCTAGAGTTTCATAAACTATAAGAGATATATGTAAAATTTATAAACAACATTACTATAACTTTGTCGGATGAATAAATGATCAAAATAAAAATTATAGATCTTGATGAGTTCTACAACTTTTATATTCATGACCTTTTTAGATGAAATTATTCCAGGTGTCAAAATCTTGCTTTAAGTTGTTTTTTTTAATTCAAAATTTGAATTGTTCAAACTTTATCACATAAAAAGATAACTAAAATCAATACAATAGCTTGATATATCATGATTTTACAAAAAATAGAAGAAAACGACATCACATTTGTAGTTAGTATGTGGGAGAAAGACTAGTTACAAGTTTTACACCGAGATTAAAAAGAGAAATCGCTCTTGTTCATGACTTCTTCATGATGGACAACTAATTTTCCTTTTTAATCTTTGATTAGAACATGTAACTAGTCTTTCTCCCACATACTAACTCCAAATGTGATGTTTTTAATTCATAAAGGTTTCTAAAATAATACTCTATCATTTTATTATATTCATCTTCCTAAGCGAAAAAGTTTGAATAATTCAAATTTTGAATTTCAAAGAATTACAACTTTAAACCATATTTTGAAATCCGAAATTATTTTAGCTGAAAAAGTCATGAATATAACAATCGTAGAATTCATTAAGATCTATAATTGTTATTTTGGGCACTTATTTGTCTGAATTCGTTTGGATAATTTTAAATTTGAGTTTCAAAATTTGATAAATTCCAATATAAGCTTTACATAGTAAAATGATTTCGAATGAAAAAGTGAGCAAAAACAAAGTTGTACAACTCATCGAGATATATAAATTTGGTATTTGTTATTTCTTTATCCGAATTTATTTGAACAATTTAAAAGATTTTGAATTTGATCTCTAAATGGATTTACAAATTAAAAAGAAAAAATATGAAAAAACATCTCTTAGCCCTTCTATTTTAGGTCCAGCCTGTCTATTTCCACCCGTGCCCCCTCTACATTTTCACATGGGCCGAGGCCCTGCTCTGAGCCCAACAGGCATGGGTCAAGGGTCTAGCTCCTACGGGGTATTTTATAACATTTGGGGTCATCATATTTGCTAAAGCATTCAATGATGGTCTATTATCGTCACATAAAAAATGTATGCATCGTCATAAATTCATAGCCGTCAACCGGCTCCTACCAATTGACATTTTGTGACGACATTTGGTATCATTATGTGACAAAAACAACAGTGTCGTCATAAATAGTTCTATGTCTTTTAATTTTATGACGCTACAAAAATTTTCGTCATATTCTGTTACATTATATGACAAAATTTGTCCTTGTCATGAGGTATTTTCACTACAAGAAATGTGATGGTTTATGACAAAACATGACAAAATACGTGTCATAAACCATGCACCTTATTCCATGGTTTGTGACGTTTATCAGTTCATAGAATGTCATAGAAGTGCTTTCTGGCATTTTATGAACTGATAAACGTCACAAACCATGGAATAAGGCGCATGGTTTATGACATTTATTTTGTCACATTTTGTCATAAACCATCACATTTCTTGTAGTGTTTGTCATAGAAAGAAGGATTTCTTGTAGTGACCGCTGCATATGTCTCTCCAAAGTCAAGACCCTCTACTTGAGTGTACCCTTGTGCAACTAGTCTTGCTTTGTTTCTCACCACTATGTCATCTTGATCTTGTTTGTTGTGAAAGACCCATCTTGTGCCAATAACATTACGATTCTTTGATCTCTCAACTAGCTCCCAAACTTGATTTCTAGTGAAGTTGTTGAGCTCTTCATGCATAGCATTTAACTAATCAATATCTTGCAAAACTTCTTTAATCTTGGTTGGCTCAATAGATGATACAAATGAGTAGTGTTCACAAAATAAAGCCAATCTTGATCTTATTTGCACACCACTTGTGATATCTCCAATAATATGATCCAAAGGATGATCCCTTGCAATAGATGTAGGTTGGAGTGTTGGAAGTTGATTGTTTGTACTTGGTTGGTTATTGGATTGAGATGATGAACTAGCCACTTGTTGATCTTGAGTTGGAGAGGATGAACTAGCTTGATTATCATTGAGTTTCTCATTGGATGGAGCATGCACTAAAAAGTCATTGTCTTGCTCTTCATCACTTGCCTCGGCCTAATGTCCCCAATATCCATGTTCTTCATTGCATCGGCCAATGGTTCACCTCTCACATCATCATGATTGTCATTTTCATCTTGAGAGCCATTAGTTTCATCAAACTCCATATCATATACCTCCTCAACTATGCCATGAGTAAGATTTCATACTCTATATGCTTTGCTTGTAGTTGAGTAACCAAGTAGGAAGCCTACATCACATTTCTTTTCAAATTTGCTCAATCTTGCACCTTTCTTCAAGATATAGCACTTGCAACCAAACACTCTAAAGTATGCAATATTTGGCTTTCTTCTATTCAATAGCTCATAAGGTGTCTTCTCAAGCATCTTGTGGCAATAGAGTCGGTTGCTACAATAGCAAGCCGTGTTCATAGCTTCGGCCCAAAAGGAATCACTCACATTATATTCACTAAGCATAAATCTTGCCATATCAATGTGTGTCCTATCCTTCCTCTCAACTAGCCCATTTGATTGAGATGCATACTTGGCTGAGAATTGATGTTTGATTCTATATTCATCACATAGCTCATCAACTCTTGTATTCTTGAACTCACTACCATTGTCACTTCTTACTTTCTTGATAATTGTTTAAAATTCATTTTGGCATCTCTTGACAAAGATCTTGAATGTATCAAATATGTCACTTTTGTCACTAAGAAAGAATACTCATGTATATCTAGTGAAGTCATCAACTATCACAAAGCCATATTTGTTTCCACCAATACTTGTATATGTGGTTGGTCCAAACAAGTACATATGCAAGAGCTCAAAAGGTTTGCAAGTACTCATCATGCTCTTACTAGGGTGAGTGTTTCCAACTTGTTTGCCGACTTGACAAGAGCTACATAGCTTATCTTTCTCAAAGACCACATCCTTCAAGCCTCTAACTAGATCATGCTTGACAAGTTTGTTCAATTGCCTCATCCCCACATGACCAAGCCTTCTATGCCATAACCAACCCATGCTAGATTTGGGTAGTAAGCAAGTTGACAATTGAGTTTCACTAGCATTGAAATCAACCAAGTATATGTTCTCATATCTAAAGCCTTTGAATATCAAGTTAGAGCCATCTACAATTATGATCTCTACATAATCAACTCCAAAGATGCACTTGAAACCAAGATCACAAAGTTGAGCTACGGATAGCAAGTTGAAGTTCAAGCTCTCTACTAGCAACACATTGGATATGCTCATGTCATTGGATATTGCAATCTTACCAAGCCCTTTGACTTTGCCTTCGCCATTGTCACCAAATGTGATAGAATCAACCCCATTGCAATCATTTAGCTTGATAGAGTTGAACATTCTTGAATCTTCGGTCATATGTTGAGTGCACCCACTATCAAGCACCTAATGCCTCCCTCTGGCTTTATAATTGACCTACAAAACAATTCAATTCTTCTTAGGTACCCATACTTGCTTGGGTCCTCCAAAGTTAGTGACTAAGGACTTATGTACCCAAATAGCTTTCTTCTTTGAGCTCTCATTGGGTGTACCCATGTACTTAGCTATCACACCTTTATTGCCCTTGGTAAGCACATAACTAGAATCAAAGCAAATAGATGCACTTGTAAATTTTATCTTGCTTAGATTTAGTTTGCAATGTTGCTCATCATGCCCTACTTGCTTGCAACTTGAGAAAAATTGACCATTGCTCTTCACAAAGCGAGGCTTTGGAGTTGCAAAGGCCGCCTTGCCTTTCTTGGAAGTATAGCCTAATCCCTTTTTGCAAAGGGAGAACCTTTGTCTACCCAAGCACTTAAGCAAGTGGGCGTCTCCACCATAGGCATTACCTAAGGCTAGGGTGAGCTTACCAACCTCCTTCTTAAGGGTCTCATTCTCCACCATTAGTGAAGCATCACAAGTGAAGCCATCACTAGTAAAAGAAGGTAGAGTTAGAAGTGCTACAAGAAAGCTTAGTTGGAGTGATGATGATGGGTTCATAAAATGATTCATTTATTATGTCACAAGTTGTTCCCATGTTACTTGTTGAAACATGCTCTTTCTCCTTTTGCTCAACAAGAGATGAGTGAGCTTCTTTAAGCTTAGAGTGAGCTTTGCCAAGCTTCTCATGGGCATCCTCTAGCCTCTCATGAGAAAGATTGAGCTCATCAAAGGATTGCTTGAGAGCTTGAAGCTCTTTCCGCAATACTTTGCACTCCTTTCTCTTGATGTCAAAATGAGTCTTAACATCTTACAACATTTCAATTAGTTCATCTTTAGTGGGTTCATCATCATCATCATCATCATTAGAATCACACTCATTATCGGATTCTACCTTAGTGGACCGAGCCATGAAGCATGTCAATGGAGTGTCAAAGAGAGAGATCTTGTTCTTCATAGCAATGCTTGCAAGAGCCTTCTTCTTGCTTGATCTCTTCTCATCATCACTTGAGTCATCATCAGTAGAAGAATCACTATCCCAAGTGACAACATATGATCCTCCCTTTTTGTTCTTCTTGAGAGTCATCTTATTCTCTTTCTTTACTTTCTTCTTACCCTTATTCTCATCTTCATGGTCACTATGATGAGGGCAATCCGCAATGAGATGATCCTTGCTATTGCACTTGAAGCATCTTCTATCCTTCTCATTGAACTTGTATGAGTTCTTCTTCCTTTTTGCTCTATAGCCCTTCTTCTTCATGAACTTGCTAAATTTCTTGACAAATAGAGCCATCTTTTCTTTATAATCATCACTATCACTTGAGCACTCATCATAGCTTGATTCGTCACACTTTGCTTTGCCCTTTGATGATGATGTGGCTTTGAATGCCACACTCTTCTTCTTCTCATCCTTCTTCTCCTTGTTTTCTCTTATCTTGTCCTTGTCCTCTCTAAAGGTGTCATCGGTAATCACCTCACCAAGAACTTGGTTTAGTGTCATTGTGTCCAATCAACTACTCACTAATAGAGTGACTAGCATCTCAAATCTTGAGGGAAGATTTCTCAAGAACTTGAATGATAAGTCTTTGTTCTCCACCTTCTCACCAAGTGACTTGTGGTCATTGACAAGCACCTCAAGCCTATTGAACATCTCCGGCACATTCTTGTCATCCTTCATCTTGAAGCTAGCAAACTTCTCCTTCAAGATATATGCTTTGGCCCCCTTCATGGATTGAGTCCCCTGATAAGACTCTTCAAGCTTCTTCCATGCATCATGAGCACTCTCAATGTTCTTTATTTGCTCAAAGACTTCTTTTGAGATTGCATCATGGATGACACTCAATGCAATGTCATTGTTTTGGAGCTTCTCCTCCTAGGCCGTGGTGGGTGTCTCTTCATTTACCACCTCAAACTTCTTGTCGAACACCAACCATACCTTCCGATTGATTGATTTGATATGGGTGGTCATTAATGCCTTCCAAGAGCTATAATCGGTGCCATCAAACTTGGGTGGCCTCTTGGTGTTGTTGATAAGAGCCATTTTAACACCATGGGATGTTAAGCCTTTAAGAGATAGTGTACTAGCTTTGATATCACTTTTAAGGTCTAGGAATGGCTAGAGGGGGTGAATAGCCGCCGAGAAGAGTAGCAAAGAGATAACCAATCAATCACAAGATAACCAATATGAATCCTCGGTAGAGAGACAATGAGACACAATATTTTTTACCGAGGTTCACTTGTTTGCCAACAAGCTAGTCCTCGTTGTAGCGATTCACCTACTTAGAGGTTCACGCGCTAATTGGCATCAGACGCCAAACCCGTCACCCGGTGCCGCAAAACCAACACAAGATAGGGATTCACAAGCTACACGCAATCCACTAGAGATGTCTTTTGTGAACTCCCCCGGGGAAGACTCAAGAACCCCTTACAATCACCGATCAGAGCCGGAGACAAACACCTTCCTCCGCTCAACGATCCTCGTCGCACCAAGCCGTCTAGAAGATGGCAATCTCCAAGAATAACAAGAGCTTCCGCGATGATGACGATCACCAAGTGCCACTAGTATGCAATCGAAGAAGCCATGCACTTGGTTCACTCAATCTCTCATGAATATGTCAATTATGTCAAGAGGATGAGTGGGTGGAACAATCTCAAGCAAGCACAAGTGTATGAGTGAAGTAGGAGTGCAAGAGAATTACCCCTTGGGCCGGCCAAACATATATATATAGCTCCTTCACAAAGACTAGCCGTTTAACCCCCATTTCTCACTTCCTGCGCCCGCTCCGGACGCTCTTTTCACAAGGGATTCGGACCATCAGCCGCGTCCAGACCCTTCACTAGCACAGAGGCAAATCCTCGGTTTGAACCTCCGGACGCGTGCAATGCGCCGTCCGGACCATCGCGCCTGCGTCCGGTCACCGGCCGATTCAAACGGCTTTCTTCCCGCGCGCACCACTGCTTGCCACGCGTCTCCGGACGCTCCTATAGATAGGGTCCGGAGCCACTATTTCCAGCGTCCGGAAATATCTTCCAGAGAACCCCGAGAGCATCCGAGACTTCTTCACCTCCGGACGCTTGTCCAGAGTCACCTGTCCGGACACGCCATAGCATCCGAACTCCACTTCCAGAGCCAACAAAGAGGGCAGACACTCTGGACGCTTGTCCGGAGCCCCCTGTCCGGACAGAACTTCCCGTCCGGACCTTTGTTCACAGCAAAGCCAAGCTAGGGTATGCCTCCGGACTCATCTCCGATGGTCCGGACTCGACCAAACCCTGGCGTTCGGACCTCTGTCCGGAGCTCTTCTTCTGCCCAAAACACTTCACCAACTTCTCCCAAGCTTCCAAGAGCCAACACTAAGTGATCTCAACACTTGTGCACGTGTGTTAGCTTTTAGTTCACATTTTTCTTGGAATTAGTTGGTTGTTTCACTAGTTCAATTGATTTTAAATGCAATGCAATGAACCTAGTGGCACATGATAACCGCAATCATTCACAAGAGCTCTCCCCTTGATAGTACGACTATCTATCCTAAATGTGATCACGCCCTCTATGGTGTCTTGATCACCAAACCGAAAATGGTTCCTATATCACCTTTGCCTTCACACCATTTTCTTTTCAATTCACCTCCACCATGCTAGAGCCTTGCCATCATCACCTTTGATCCATTAGCTCCATCACATGGCATGTACCAACCTATCTCATGATTCACACTTAGAGATCAAGGTTAGTACTTAGGTAGGTTTCATCAATTACTCAAAACCAAACACATGGGGACTCTCACTTAGTACTCTGAACTTGTATCTGAGTAGGATTAGAATCAACCCTAGAATAGTGCCTCGACTATAAAGGGCCATCAAGGGTACCACCCAAAAAGACCTGACATCGAATCTAAGCATGATAGAGCAACCCAACACACACGCAAGGCGACATACATGCATCTTGTACGACATATTTTGAGCAATAATACACAACTCGGCTAACGCCAACTAGACGTAAGGTTGTTACTCGACTACATTGAGGGCCTAAACCAGTATAAATCATGTGTCTCTTTGCGTTAACCATCAAGCTTCACTATTCGTTGAAGCCCGATCAACTGTCTCGAGTATCAATGTGGCAGGCTAACGATGGTAAAACATTGGCAGAAGCGGAGACCGAGGCGGGCCAGAGGGGGCCGAACGGCTCCACCCTAGGCCGGCCGACCTGGTGAGGTGTCCAACTCCCCCACATTTCGTGTGGCCGGTTTATATATCACATCTTGACCGTTGTTCAAAGGTCGGTTTGATCCGAGGGTAGTGGTTCATCCCACTAGGCTATAAATAGAGGGGCAGACCCTTCTCCCTTAGGCATCCATCATCATAATCATATTCTCTAGTCAAGATTAGGTCAGAGGTGTCCCATGAATGGATAACCTCTCTAGAGATTAGTTCTTCGTAGGATCTAGTCTTCTAGATAATAGGTAGATGGAGAGCAAGGAAAGAGTTTGGAGGAGGTGTCGGCCTGTCGGTGCTTATTCATCGGATTGTACTTAGGCAGTATCAAGATATCCCTAAGCTTGTTCATGAGATGTCTTCGGTATTCGACTTCTAATTCAAGTAAGATTATGTTTATATTATTCTTCTGGTTCATGGTTCTTTTGAGTGCGTTAATCTTTATCGTAGGCTTGGGTTTGAGTTTTATCGTAAGTCTAAGTGTGGTACTTAGACTTAGGTAAACATGAATATGCCCTATATTCTGGATCGATGGCAGATCACGTACGTGATAGGTGCGTTGAGTCCTCCAAAGTTGTAACACCCAAAATTTGCATGTTTTTGAAATAGGATGAAATTGTTCTTTATGAATAATTGTTATGCATTCAATATACTTGATAACAAATGAGTTTTGGTGAAATTAAAAATTTATCATGTAGCAACATGAATGAGAATTCATGCTGGAGCATTAATATTTTTGTGTGAGTGGTTTTGGAAAAGAATTCAAACCTGTTTTTGATTTTTTTTTGAAAAAGGATTTGTTAAAGCAATTCTGGAAAATGTTGAAAACCGTTCTTTTCTCTCCCTACCCCCCTTCAGCAGTTCTGGCCCAGCTCCCCATTTTCTGCGAGTTTTTCCTTTTCTCATTTTCTTTTCCTTCGGCCAAAGTGGCCCAGTAGCCGCACAACCTCCCTCCTTGGCCCAGCTCCTGGCCTCAAGGTCCACACCGTGGCCTAGCGTGTGCGCATGCAGGGGCTCCCCTTCCTTCCCCCTTCTATGCCGCTGACCCCTCTAGCCCACCGGTCAGTTTATTCCTCTCCTCCCTCACGTCGAAGTCGAGCCGGGACCGCCGACTACCAAAACCGTAACCAAGTCACCCGAATCCTTCAGGGGTTCCTTGAAATCATGTGGACTTTGGGAAAATATTTCGACTCGATATTCACCACCGCCTCTCTATTTCCATCTATTAACCCTTGCATCGCCCTAGCACCTATAGCACAACCCGAGCATGAGCTCAACCAGCTGCCACCGCCATTGGCACCGTCGCGAGCCCCTTGGATTCCTGCGAGCCTTCCACCTCCTCCGGATCAAGGTTTGCGCCTCCTTGAGCTTATCCTTCGCTCGGTTTGGCCATGGTTGGTCTTGACTCTCTCACCGACGCGTGCAGGGAAACCGGAGCCGCCCCTTCACGCCATCGAGCACCCCTTCTTCCCCTCTGCCCTCACGAAGCACCCAGGTGAGATCGCGTTCCTCCCCTCTCTCTCCTAGTGCTATCGGATGTTTGGATGATGGCCCGTCGGCCCTTTTCCCCTCGCACCGGCGAGCTTCTTGCCGGAGAACATGGCGATCCGCCGTGCCAGACCACTGTGCTGGCCGGTGATATCTCTCTCCCTTCCCCTTTCTTTCCAAGCCGTCTGATCTCAGATTGATGGTCCGGATTGGGAGATACCCCTTCATCCCAGAGACTTTGCTAAAGAGCCCCTGTAGAATCTGAATTCCGATTTATTTTATTCCAAAATGATTCCCACTATTTATAGTTTTGCCATTCAAATCCAAATGCTTATAACTTGCTCATTTTATATCCATTTTGATCTGGTCAAGTTGCGTTAGATTCGTAATAAAATTGTCTACATGTTAATGCTACTATTAGTTACATTTGAAACTATATAATTTCGTGCTTAGATTTAATTCAATACCTTTGTTTAGGAAAACTTGTTTATTTCATAACTTCGTCGTTTTAGCAACGATTTTCATGCACGAAATGTCTATGTCATCGGAGCGATACGTAGATTAGTTTTATAAACGTTTTCTCTTGTTTTCTTATTGTTGGTGTACTGTTATAATTATAACCTTGTTTGCTTCGTGGATGTTTGCCCGTTGATTGTATGGTATTTTTTGATGATCGGTTATAGACGTTGAACTAGCAGTTGAAGAGCGAGAGTGCGAACACATGGTTGATATGTGCCCTTGATGTTCAGTTTTGTGATGAGTGATTGCTCAACATGCGAGTAGTTCAGCTTGAGTGATTATCACTAATCCACTGTGAAAGCAGAAATGTGTGCATGTCTATCGGCTTGTGTTGTGCAGAAGCTGAGTCTGGAGATGGTAGTCAATGGCGAGGTGAAGGTCGAGTAGAGGATTGCCATGCCGATGGACCGAGGGTGGTGAAGGGTGTTGACGGTAATTTCACCATGTTTTACACCTTCAAAACCGTCAACAAAATAACGTTCAAAGAGCTAACAAACAAATGTAGAGTAACTAGTGTGCAAATAACATGGTTCCACAAGTACATGTCATTATTTGTATGCAGGAGTGTAAACTAGGCAAAATGGAGTACCAGAGGCCCTATATGTAGGTCGGCCGACCCACATATGAGCCTAACAGGCTTAGCACCTACACCACTACACTCTACACATGTCCAGGAGGTCCCACAGGGGCCAAAGGGCCCAATCGTGGGTCGACCGACCTGTGTATGGGAGCCCCTGGCTTGCTAAGCCACCACAATCCAAGATAGTGTGGTCTAAGCCAATTTCAACCCTTGGATGACGTGGTGATCAAGATCAATGCTCCAAAAGCTGAGCACATGGATTTCTAGGACCACACCAACGGATAAACATCTCAACAGTGACCACCAATCTCTATGACACATGGGCCAGCCTTCTAGAAGGCTGAGGTAGCCGCAAGGTACCATAGGGGGGGTCGGCCGACCCCCTATGGAGGCTACAAGCTCCACAAAGCTCCCTGACCAGTGGGGACCTCTTCTAGAAGAAGAGGATGGGCCCACAGGTCATAGGGGGGTCGGCCGACCCCCCTAAGTATCCTTCAAAGCTCCCCGAGGCTCCCACTGCCTCTCTGCATACAACCATGCATCAGAAGCATCTCTGCCGTTGATCTAAGGCGGTTGCAAGAACGGTTTGACCCTACGGAGTACGATGGAGATGGCGCAGATCGCTTCCGTGGTACCGGAGTAGCCCCTACTCCACCTCTAGCTATAAATACCCCCTAGGTCTTCACTCACAATTCATGCCTCATTGGAGAAACTACTTAGCTTAGCGTAGCTCTGCTGTAGTACTATGCTAGTTGGAAGAGAGTGAGGAGAGTCTGCAGGAGAGCCAGGCATATCTGGCGTCTTCTTCGAGCTGTACCTCAGCAGATGCGATCCTCTTGTAAGTTCAGCACTTGTAAGTGATACATCTGAGTTCTTTATAGCACTTAATATTCTAAATCTGGTTTAGCTGTTATACATCTTTTCGCGCTTGTTCATTGCTTTACTTTAAGTAGAGTGCTTTAGCCTTTAGCTGGGGTTAAAGTAGTAAGAATAGTGTAGACGTGGTGTCTAGACTAGATCTTGCCTTTGTAAACCGCTTATGGCATGGATTGTTTGTGGTAGCTAGTAGGTGGTGACAGCCCTATCTAGTCTTTGTATTCCACCACGTGTGTAACATATGTTCTTAAAATGTAGGGCCTCTATACAACATGATGGCACGGTCCGGTAGGAGTTTTGTCCTCCTACTGATCTATCCCATCGCCTCCTGCAAGAGAAGGGCTGATAAAGCCAGTGTAACCAGCTTTGCCTAGTTAGATATCTTTGCTATAGTGAGCCTCTCAACCCAACATCATAGTCTCCCTTGTCTCATCATAGGACATAACCTTCATCTCTAGTTAATACATTTCTCATTCCCTGAGGAAAATACGATACCTGGAATACTCCCGGTGAAAGCTACACTTGATAGCCATACGCTTGCGGTCTTTTACCCGTTTACCACTTGGTGTCAACAAAGGGCGGAAGCGAGGCTCAGACTGACGGACCGGAGGGCTATAGGATTAGCCGTGGTGGCTAGCACATGGCATTGATAAGTGCGAGAAGACATGAAGGTAGACCATGTTGACCAAGTCAAGACGGCGGTTGTGCAAGTAGAGCACGGGGGACGCGTATGAAGTACGATACTCGACTCAAGACTTGGCGATTGACCGAGCGAGGACGTGGTGGCAGGTGTTGAGCGTTTCCGAGTTTGGGCCTTAAAAATTGAGGTTTGGTGGTTGAGCCCCGAAACCACCAGCGGACGGTTCCTGAGTTTGGGCCTCAAAACTTGGGGTTCGGTGGTTGAGCCGAAACCACCGGTGGACGGGTTTACGGGTTAGGGCCTCAAAACCTAGGCAGAGCTGTCGAGGAAGCCGGGGTGGCACGTGGCAGAATCCTAGAGGTTGCGTCGAGGCGACGGGAAGTCTAGGCAGAAAGCGGTGTCGTACGATCAAAAGCGAGGAAAATATCTCCGAGTTGGATTATATTGTCTCAGGACTATGTGTAGCACCCGGTTTTCCAAAGAATACCAAATACTATGTATATGTGTGCCCAGGATGTCCACACAACACATATATACAAATATGGAGATTATCAAAGACAATGCTTTATTATATATTGAAACATAGTTACAACAAGACTTACATCTATAACAAATCGCGGAAATTATTCTATATCTGCTATCTTCGGGTCTCCATACTCCACAGGGACAGTTGACTGGGGGTACACTCGCCTAGTACTCCTTTGGTAACACATCACTTGCACCACCATCTGGTACCCATCCAGGATTTTTATATAAAGGTGATGAACAAGCGTCAGCTCACCATGCTCAGCAAGTATAACATAGGGTTCATGAGGCTCAAAAAGGATAGACACTGGTTTGACTGCATTAGCTTTTAGTTAGTCATAGTTTTAGCATTTGAGTAGCATCAAGATCTTCATAAGACCAATAACCACATGATCAAATGAACAAGATATAATGCTTATATGAACAAATAACAATAACACATGATTAATAACAACTGATGAGCTATGACATAAGGACATCACATAGTAAAGATCCAAGCCACTCATAACCGTGAGCACGGCTATCATGACAGTTTTACACTCTGCAGAGGTTGTACATCTTTACCCCCAAGCCGTGATTCTTATTTGTCGGGGTTTGCAAAGCCCACAATACCTCTACCTAGGAGGCGTGGCAGGGTTTCACTACATAACCTTTCGCTAGATACCCTAACAAGTTAGTGGACGCGAGGTTTCAATGGCAAGTACGTATGGGTAAACTCCTTCGAGTCGCGTCACATGTGGTCGCAACACTATGTTCGCCTACAAGGTAGAAGAATTGCCATACATCCCTCGGCACCCCCCTCTTGCGCTAACAAATGGTAACCACTAACAAGCTAGAGACATACTAGGTAATTAGTTAAAGTCAAAGCCATATAACACTCGGGGTAGCACGGTTTTCCTGGGTGGCCACTTACAGAAATACCCCTATGACTGAGAACACAGGTGTGAGTTCCTGATGTTCCACCTATAGTCCACGTTGCTAAAAAATCATATTTTATCATCATTGCATATATCATTAATCAAGATCCACGATCATGGTTATTCTTTATGAGCACTAGCACAAGCTACCCATATGCAACCCATAAAGGTGACAAGGTACAAGATATCAATTCTAGGTAATCCTTAGGGCTAACAAGGTAGACACATGCATATTAATTAAGTGACATTAAAGTGTATAGGTAACAAGGAGAGTCCCATGCTATACTTGTCTTCCATATGCTTGCTCAAACTTTCCAACTTTCTTTTTAGATCACCTTTGCAAACCTCCACTTCTAACGTCACAAGCATCACAAAAGAACCTAAAAATAGTACACCAAACATTATAAAATCATATTATAAAGGTAACTAACGTATTCTACGCGTTGCTATGAACTCGTGAGCGCAAAAACCACCTAAAACGGAGCTACGGTTTGTAAGATACAACTAACGAAAGATTAACTTTTGAAAAGAGAACTAAGAACTTTGTTGGTTTTAGATATGTAAAAGGATGAATATGGTATTTCAGAGAAATACCTAAGTTGGATTAAGTCAAACATATTTTGATTTGAAAACTAAAGTAGAACTATTTATATTTTATTTATAAAGCAAATTACATAGTATTTAATCAAGATAAGGATTAGCCATGAAATTATAGAGTTATTAACATAGAATTAAAGGACCATAAACTGTAGTTTATGATTTTATAAATCTAACACAATTTGAACGGGTCAAAACGGAGTTAAAATGAACAAGTTATGAGCTTTTGAAATTTGATGACAATTCTGTAAATGAAAGGAACTCATTTTTGGATTTTTAATAAATAAAACTGAAAAAGAAAAGGATTCTGGACTGCTGCCACTATTTCTCAGATAAACAAAGGTTACTATGAAAGAATATCAAGACTCATGAAACAGTAGATTAAATGCATGAAAGGGAAGGGGTTATATTGTAACTTTGCGTACAATATGCTGTGCACTAGGTCCATGGTCCATGGACTAAGGATGGGTTGTGAGAGCAGTCCACCATGGACCGTGTCCACAACCAAGGTGTATTTGGAGTGTATTTCTGGATTTGTTTTTCTAAAGGAAAACGGCCATAAAATGAGGATGAGATCAGCATGACATCATCAAGCTAACAAGAGCAATGGAGAGCACGGTCAGCTAGCTTGCTTCGTGCGTTGTGGTGCTGCGCTGTGCATGCATACTGGAAGGGAAAGAGTGCGTATTGGAGCGAGCGTTGCAGCCTTCTTGGCGAGCTATCTTGCAGCAGTAGGCTCGCCGGAACAGAGGAAGGACGGCAGCGACATGGCCGCCACGGCGGAGACCTCACTGGTGAAAACAAACTCGGCTACTATGAATGAATGACGACAGGAAATGGTGCGCTGAAATCGTAAGTTCACCACGTGTCAAAAGACAGGGATGATGGCGACTTGGTTGGTGCAGAGAGGAAGGGCGATGATGTTGTGCAGACGGCGGTGATCGAGGGCTCCGGCAAGCAGTGGAATTCCGCCAACATGTTGCTATTCGCTGAAAAGAAAGGCCAGGCGTGAACAGCTAGGAGCATGCGAATCCAGTAGGAGCGGAGATAGTGTCGGAAACAGCCAAACCGAGGAGATCGATGCCGAGGTGCTCAGTTACTGCAATGGCGTCGACAATGCTGTACAGGAAAAATGGAAGGGAAAAAAATGGAGTGAAATGGTGTGTGAGAGTAGCGGAAAGGAGGACAGGAGCTCGACCGGTGCTTAAATAGGGAGAGAGTCAAGGAATTTGGACGGAATTAGAGCTTGGTTCATAGTCATCAATGGCGACCATTCTCTGCATGTGGTAAATGGCTGATTACGTCAAGGTTTGAAGGCGGCATTACTACGGGCTTTGATTCGTATTTGATGGCGGCCTTAACTGCAGGGAGGGAGCGGAGGGCGCACATGGATGGGATTCCGGCTCAGTTCAGCGTCCGCTGGAAGGAAAGGGCATGGCCGATGGGTGGCTGGAGGTGGGTGATGACAGGCGGGGCCCACCTGTCACTGACTAAAAGATAGGGAGAGGCCATTGGCTGCTGGCTTGTGCTGCCGTTGCTGAGCTTGGCCCACACGGGTGAGAAGGGAGGGTGCTCGGGATGGCATTCGGCTCAGCCTGAAAGATAGGAGCGGGCCCAAGAGAGATAGAGAGGTTTTCTGTTCCTTTCCCTTTTCTTTTTTTTGTTTTGCAAATTCATTTCAAAACCAAAATCAATTCCTTTTAAAACCAAATAAATTTTGAAATACTTTATAATTCATTTATAGGTTTTGAAAATTAAATTTTGAACTTGTTTTAAGACAAACTTTTAAAACTCCATTTATTTTATAAATAGATTAAAAATCGTTTCGGACCTAAATCGAGTTTTACCAAATTATTTTCCAATCAATAAAATTATATGCAAATGCATAAATGCAACACCCCAAACATATTCTATTGAAAACAATTTTAAAATTCACATTTTGCACATTTTTAGTTACTAAAAAACTTATTAAATCTTATAATTTTTAGGAAAACATAAATCCTCTTATTTTATTTAGTTTTTTCTTTTCATAGCCCAAAATGGAAATTTTGGGGTGTGACACTGTAATTCTCTCATGTATCTAGGGGGTGTTTTGGAAATGTCCAAGCGTTGTTAAGTATGGATGATGGGGCGCTTAGCACCCTTACCTCTTTCATTTCCTCCCTCCCAACTCTCTAGCTCTCTCTCCCTCCCTAGGTTCTGGCTCATGAGGTCCCTAGATTGATTTCCGGTCTATCTTTGTAAACACTTGAACCAAGTTCGTGTGGGAATCGGAGGCCCTATCCCTCCGTGTGCCATCGTTAGTTCAATCACATGATTTTGTCTCTCGAATTGCTTGTGTTCTTGTTTTTCCTTTTTGCTCTCTTTTGATCATGAGTTGTGATCTTTTAACTTGGGGCGTTTCGTTTGATTCTGACTGAATCAAGTTGTGCTAGGTCGTGAGTGGATCATTTCCACCGAAGGAATTTACTTGAATCCTCACGAGCACATAGATCGGGTGAATTCAAATTTGTGTTCTTCATTCTTGAGCTTTTTCTCGAAATCCTCTTGTTCCCGTTGATTCACTTCAAATTGAGCAATGATCTCCTAGAGATAGCTCACCAATAGCCTTGGCATCATGCCCACAAAGTTTGGTTGCTATTGGTAAGGATTTGGTGAAGTTTTGGGGAAGATTTGGGGAGAGACGATTCAAAATCGGCCCTAAATCGCCACTGTCTAGGCGTTCACGAACAGTCTAGGGTATACCCGCGGACAATCTGGCGATTGGGGCTAAGCACAAGGGCTTTGAATTGCTCGAGACCCCTGGCCATGGACAGTCCGGCGCGAAGTTGCGGACTGTCTGGGACCAGGTCTGTAGCCTAGGCAGAAAGTTTTAGAGAAGTTCGATTTTTAGCTTTTGAACGACGGACAGTCCGACTCTGGAACAGTTGCTTCTCGGGAGTTTTGCTAGTGGACAGTCTGGCTCACTGAGCGTGGACAGTCCGACCCTCTGCCGATGTACAGTCCGGAGTCAGGGCACGGATAGTCCGAGGGTCCCCAGACTTGGCTGATTTGCTTGGATTCTTCCATGGGTCGTTTGCCAACGTTTCTCGACCGCTCCGCTATACCTCTAGGACCTCTCCTATGGTATCCACCCACGTGTTGGGTTGTGTGCGCATCGTTTTTGTCAAGCATGATTTTGGGACAAGGGCCAAGTGTTGGAAGAATTATTTGTTGGCTCCAATTCACACCCCCTCTAGTCACCATTCTCGGTCCTTCAATGGGTATTAGAGAGGGTTAAGAATCAATTCACCTTAGCTAGTTCTTGATCCACGAAGGAAACATGGAGTGAGGTGTCAGCAAACCTCCGTTCTTTGATGAAACAAATTTCTCCTATTGAAAGGTGCGGATCTCCGCTTACCTTCAGGGTGTTAATTTGAGCATTTGGGAGATTTGTGAGAATGAGGAATATCGTGTTCTTGCTTCTTGTGTTATCCAAACTTAGACCAACCAACACAGCATGAACAGCAGAGCATGTAGGATTCTCTTCTCGAGTCTTTGTCTTTTGGAGTTTGAGCGAGTCTCGAGCCTCAATACGGCACTAGAGATCTGGAAAACACTCTTGAGATATCATGACTGTAATCCTCAGATAAAGTCCAGACTCTATGACACATACCATAGGGAGTATGAGAACTTCGTATAGTTGAGCGGCAAATCTGTTGACGCGATGTTCTCTCATTTTCAATCCATCATCAATAAGATGCGCGCCAATCGTGCTAACTTGCCCTATGACAATCATGAGATGGCTATGAAGCTTTTGCATGCTCTTGATCGGATGGTGTGGGAGATGAAGGTGGTTGCTATCCAAGAGTCACCGGGGTATGATGCCCTCACCGTGGACGAGCTGTTCAGCAAGCTCAAGTCCTCAGAGATCGACCACCAGACTCATGCCAAGCTTGAGAACCCATCGAACCCTACTATGGCGTTCATTTCTGACTTCTTCCTCTAACCCTTCACAAGCTTTGTACGCTTTGTATTCTTTGATCTCTGTGATAGAGGAGCAAGTGAAGGCTATTGGAGATTATGAGCTAGCCTTGATCATCATTAGGCTCTCACGATTTCACAACAATCGCTTGAACCGACGACGTGGTGGTGCGGCCGAGGTGTGCTACCATTGCAGTGATTTGGATCACTTCATCACCAGCTGCCCCAAGAAAGCTAAGAGTGACTTCACCAAGTTCAAGGACAAGCGCGATCATCGCTTCGACGACAAGCACAAAGCCAAAGATGGCTTCAATCGGAGATCTGCCAAGAAGGTGCTCAACAAGGTGAAGGCCAACCAGCGAGCCTTCCTCACCTCCCTCAGTGACATCGACTTCTCTAGCGATGGACGCTCTTCTTCGAGCGGTGATGATGAGTCGAAGGGGAAGGTTGAGGACAAGCTCAATGGCCTTTGCTTCTACGCTGATGCAAGTATGGTGGTTTCTGCACCTTGGCACTTGGAGTTGAGGAGGTCGGTGAGCAGGAGGACACAACCGACGATGACTCCAACACACCCAAGGTACCACTCACCATCGAGTCTCTCTCTCTTGAGCTTGAGTCGCTCAACAACACTCTCCTTAGTTAGGACGCTTTGCTCAAGTGCGCAGCTCGTGAGAGGAACGATTTCAAGGCTAAGTACCTGAGTATGCTAGAGGAGCTCGAGTTTGCTAGATCTTCAGTGGTGGTTACCGATGAGGTAGAGTGTGATCCTTGTGCCATTCACATGTCTAGTATTGTCACTCTCTAGACAAGTATAGCACTCTACTTGAGGAACATAGTGAGCTGAAGGCTAGACCTAGCTTACTTGGTGCATGCAAGTCTTGTGTAGGCTTGCGTTCTGAGCTGGCACAGAAGGATGCTATGATTGTTGTGCTAGAGAAGTCCAGCTCAGATAGCATCTGAGAGTCAGATTGTTTTGAGGCTTCGGAGTTTGAGATCGAGTCATGTAGTAATGACAAGGTGCCGAGGAAGACAACACATTCCTTCAGACCGTCTTGAGTTGCGTTTCATGCCGAGAGCCGAGTTCGGCATGTTGCTTAGCTAGTGTAGGCAGGGAACTGGCAGCCCGAGAGTAGGCTTTGCACTAGGTGGGAAGGACGATAGCATATTCAGTAAGATCGGTGAGTGCAGTGGATTGAGCGAGAGTGAGAAACGCACCACAACTCCCAAGCTTACCAAGATCAACCCACCTAAGCCTACCAAGTCACTTGTGAGAGTTGGTGTGTTTGAGGATCCACCCAAAATCACTCCACAAAAGCAAGTGTGGATTCCCAAACCAAACCATCTTCATAACCCACTTGACACTTTGCCCAATATCTCTAGTGATCCCTGTTGACGGTCCTTAGCGTCAACTTTTTAAGCAATTATAAATTAAATAAATGGATCAATCAAATATAATATCTAGAAATATAGGGCTTTAATTAACAATTTCCATGAGTTTTGGTGTTTCATTATTTTCAGGGACTATTCCAGAAAAGAGAATAAAGGAAAGCAAATCAGAGAAGATATTGAATAAATCCCGTGGAGAAACACCTGCCATTCTACTCAAGGAGGATCCCACAGACACCGGAGCCAAGCGGGGCCCTAGAGGCTGACCAGTGGGGCCTGCCGACATGGGGTGGGGCCGGGCAGCACCCCCCTGGGCCTTCTGCCTGCCATCTTCTAGAAGCTTCCTCCACCGCCTATGAGGAGTCATCTCAGCCCTACGTGAAGTCGGTTTGATCCAACGACTGTCGTGCATCCCACCAGACTATAAATAGGAGGGCATACCCCTTGGAGGAATCCCATCTGAAACTTAGATCATTTAGATCCATTCAGTCTAAGTCATAGGAGATCTAGTCATCCAAAGCCATAAACCATAGTTCATCTAGAGCACTTTTTAGTTCATAGCATAGCCTAGTTAGATTCGAGAGTAGAGGAAGTCAAGATTCGATCTTTGACTCCCGACGTTGTCAAGAGATTGAAGTCTAGTACAGTTCTTATTCTCTTATTCTCTTTTAGTATTTATCTACAGTTGTATGATATTTATAGGCAATACTATTCTTCATTAATATGTTCTTGTTTACTTTGTTCATTGTCTACGTTAATATATCTAGTATAGTTAGTTTGCTATTGAGTTCATGCGTATGTTCGTATAGCGCTCGTCTATTTGATCATATGGAAAGTGGTAGGTAGTATGTAGGTGTGGTGCTTAGATACTTTGCTTATCTGCGGATGCCACCAGTTGTGTCGGGTCATGGGGTAGATCGTGGACGTGACGGGTCCATTTAGTCCTTTGTAGGCCTCCCCCCATAGAGTGGTTTGGTAGGGAGGAATTCTCAGGTTGAGGATATCTTGTTATATCTGAGGTTTCTGAACTCAACTCATCCTGTTCATGGCCCTATTGTGGTTGGAAATATTGATAGTATTACTTAACAATGATTGCTAGATGTACTTGCACTAACTAGCGTAGCTTTGACGACAGCTAGAATACTTAGGATGTTATTTTTTTATTACTTGTATTAGACGACGCTTGTGTAGTGACTAGAATGCTCTAGAAACTTTATCCTTATTATTATTATTATGATGATGACGACTGATCAATTTACCCTTATCATTTATATATATTTATCATGTGACTTACCCCTATTTAAGAGTAGAGATCATTGACGGTTAAATCACTTCATTAATTTCATATGCTTGTTATCAATACTATAGATTATCAGTTTTAACTAAACCTTCCCAATGGTAGAATATAAATGACAACCTGGTAATACTCTAGGTAAAATGCTACAATGGTATATTTAATTTGTCCGCTTACAGAATCATTATCCTTTGAAATTTCATATCTATCATTATCTATTTCTTCCTAGTCATACATAAAATATAGAATATTACATAAATACCATAAAATATTCCTAGCTCTATAATTAGGGATGACAACCTAGTTCCATGCTTAGGAGTATAAGGTAAAAGATAAGTGGCTAGTTGCTAAAGACAAGTTAATTACATACCATGCATTTTTGGCACCATTGCTAAGAACTCTGTTCTTGGTGATGTTGTTAAGAAATGTCAACAATCCCCTTCCTAAGAACAAGCCAGCCAAAGCCACCCAATCCAACAAGAGAGTGCCAACCAAGAGAGCGGTGAGGTACCATTGTGACTACTGTGGGTGGGATGGGCACTTGGCTAAGTTTTGTTTGTAACCAAAACTATATCAAATGGTGTAAATCTTTCTCCTCAAAACTGAATGCGTAAAAAAATATAATAAGTGCTGAAAATTAAGGGTTATGCATTGGGTGTTAAATAATTTATATCTTCTCTAGCTCTAATAAATTGTGAAGCCAAAGGAGTATGCTAAGCTGAAATAATTTGAGGAGACATGTTCTCATCAATTCTGGTTCACAAAATAATTATTTGTACCATTGACTAATCCATATTTTAATAAAATAACTTTTCAAATAAAATATATATTACATGGTGTACATCTTTCTCCTCAAAACCGAGTACGCAAACAAACATAATAAGTAATGAAATTTGTGGGTTATGCATGGGCTCTTGCCTTGGGTAGGAAACGGATAGGGGAAAGTTAGTAAAGACTTCGAAAACACTAACGAAGAGGATATCCTCCTCGTACTCCTCGGCCACCTCCGCATATCCTGGTCTGACTTTAGCATGTTCTTAGTCATTGCCGAACCTATATCCACGCAACATATGCAAAGAATAATTTAACACATCTATAGACAAAGCATACCAAACAAGACTCATAACATCTATGGATAGATCATATTTTTATGAAGCTAACAAACTGGTTTGGCATTGACCATGAAGGCCTTTGACATGATGCAGCCTCAATATTTTTTTATCTCTATAAACTTTTAATGGGAAGTAATCAAACTTTGTAGGTTAATTTTTGGTATTCGCAATTTATCTTAGGCGTTTGAACTAGGAATGGCAACAGGGTGGTTTTGGGTTTGGATATCCGCAAGTTTTGGGTCCAGTGGGTTTGGATTCGGGTATGATTTTTCGTCCACGGTTTTTGGGTTCGGAGACCCAAACTTATCGGGTTCTGTTTTGGGTTTCGGTTTTCACCCCAGTGGATGCCTAATGGAGGTCTAAAATATAACATTTTGAATAAGATTTATGTGATTTTATGAATAAACTGTTTATGCAAGCTATTAAATTTGTTGAAGTTGAGTCATCAAATTGTGCGTTGTTTTATTTTTGCATCTTATTTATACATGTGATTTTTTTAATATATATCATGCATATGTTGCTAAAAATTCCTTCTTATTTTTTGTTACTATATAGTGTGAGTTTGGGGTTTTGGTTAATCATTCTTCATTAGGGTTTTAGGGATCCAATGGTTTCAGTTTCGGGTTTTGATTATATATCACTAGAATCGGTGTTCAGGGTAGTTTCGAGTTTTGAGTTCGGATTTCGGGTTCAAATCCGCCTCTTTACCATTCTTAGTTTGAACAGCTTATGTCAAAGGTAATACGGATCTGAAATTAACAATAATTAATGTAGAGGAACCGGAATGTGCAGCTGATGAATAAAGGCAAGGTATGCACGATCATCCATCGTGTAAAGCACAATGCAACGAATGCAGGCCACAGGAAATGCCATTATGTATTTATTTGTTTTGAAATTTCAAATAGACAGAGATACTTCAAATCAAGAGAAGAGATATATGCAGCCAAGAGGTGAGAAGAGAAAGAGACATCGGGCATGAGAGAAGAGGATATAGACAGAAATATAGAAATGGATATAGATAGAAGCAAGAGAAGATATTTTACTATTACAAAAAGAGGTACAGATAGACACCGGAAGAGAATAATTGATGTGTTTGGTTCTGGTACTCTCTCTGTATATATATATGTATGCCCTTAAACATGCATCTCATACCAGGGTTGTGTGAGCCCATCCAGCTTAGACTGTTGACGATCCAGTATGAAAATAAGGGGCAAATGGTGCGGAGCCTTGATGCTTATATTTTTCTTTTTCACATTCCACGCACAATGTAAGTGTATTATTATTAACTACCATACTCTTTGTGCTTGAATTTGTTCTAGATATCAATATATGTCCTCATAAACACACAATCAATCAGGCCATCCTCATCAGCAGCTCAACAATGAAAGTACAGACAGCCCGGCATATAGCCTCACGGACACAACACTAGATGAGAGCAAAAGGGGACCCAATCTTTGTAAAATCTTTCAGTGCCCACAAGGCTATTGCTATTGCTGCATGGATCAAAGTCCGAAACCAAAATGTTATGACACGTTGGATGAGTGTAGAGCTGCGTGCCGCCCTGTGTTGTCCCAAAAAAGTTTGCATGATTTATACAATCCTTAGTTTGCTCTAGTATTAAAACCCATCAGTACCAATCTACATACTGTACTGGAGATTATTTATATTAATAATAAGAGAGAGTTCTATTCCAGTCTCATATTCGTTTGCACCTTTTTTCGTCTTTATTTTGTTTGTCGTTCTCTTTTGATCGATATCTCCATGTTTTTTTAAAGATGTACCGTACTTGTACCAAAAGAGTTCATTTGCAGGGTTCTAACTTAATCATATAACCAATCAAAACCCCAAACATTGACACGAACATCATCATCACATCAGATACGGATGCAACCAGCTTGACAACAAAGCAAATACAAGGATAGAATACCAGTAGCATGCAGTACGGGTATTGCCTGTTCACTCGAACTTATCAGTCCAATTTATCGACATGGTAAGTGTCACTGGCATTTCTTTGGCTTGAACCGACTGTGATATGCTATTACTACTGGTATTTTGCTTGAGCCCGTAGTGATAGCTGCATAGTACAAAAGTCCCAGTCCTCCCCCTCCCATCCCAAACACACTCATCCAAAGAGAGACCTTTCACTACAGGAAACAGCGGCTTTACCGAGTGTCTGATGCTTTGCCGAGTGCCAAATATCGGGCACTCGACAAAGAACCCTTTGCCGAGTGCTGGTCAACGTGGCACTCGGCAAAGTATCTCACTCGACAAATCAGGCTTTGCCGAGTGCCAGACACTCGGCACAGATCTGCACTTGGCAAAGCAGACTCTTTGTCGAGTGTCTAGCACTCGGCAAAAAAAAGCACTGGGCAAAAAAAACCCGGCCCTAACGGCATCCATGGCCATCACCTTTGCCGAGTGCCCACCGTTTGACACTCGGCAAAGAATTTTTTATTTATTTTTACAACCAAATTTTTTTTTGTAGTTTTCACATATCAGCATGGTCAACATGTTTTAATTTGACACTTTTTTAAAACTTTTCGTTATATTTTTTGACTTTATTTCATTTCCTTGATTTTCCCAAAATACGCAAGTTTGAACTGCGGGTGCATCGAATAATAGATTTTAATGAATCAAAAAATATTATTCTTGTTCTTGAGTGTATGTTTAGGCCAAATCCATAAACTGATCCGAAGTTTCGATTAACGTGCTCTTGGGGGCAACACCTCCAAATTACGTGCGGGCGGTTTTTTAATTCTAAAAAATGCAAACGAAATCCGAAAAAAATTCCAAATTTCCCAGCTTTGCGGGGCCATGGCACTCGGCAAAGCTGGAAAAAAATTCTAGCTCGGCCTCTTTGCCGAGTGACGGCCAGGTGGCAATCGGCAAAGAATTTTCAAAGAAAAAACTTAATTTCTTTGTCGAGTGCTGGCCAGGTGGCACTCGGCAAAGAATTTTCCAAAAAAAAATTAATTTCTTTGCCGAGTGCTTGCTAGGTGGCTCTCGACAAAGAATTTTCAAAAATAATAATAATAATTTCTTTCCCGAGTGTCTACCACGTCAGCACTCGGCAAAGAAGCCGTCAACTTGACGGTCACCGTTTTTTTTGCCGAGTGCTGACCGGCCACTCGGCAAAGCCTTTGCCGAGTGCCCGATATTTGGCACTCGGTAAAGAAAGCTTTGCCGACGAATTTTTTGCCGAGTGGGCCTTGCCGAGTGGGAAAGAACCTTTGTCGAGTGTCTGCCACGTCAGCACTCAGCAAAGCAGTTGTATCCTGTAGTGTTTCACCAAAAGACACCTTTCACCACTTCTTCTCCATTGTCACTGCCATTTTTCATCAAAATACCCATGGAAGGTCTTGGATTTTGATGCATTGGCATGATCTTCTTGCTTTAAGGTTAGTAACAAGCGTCAACTGTTTTGAATTTGTAGCTTTTTAATTTGTTTCTTGATGGCTAAATTTTTATGTACACAATAGGCACCCATTTTAAGTTTGATTTTTCAGACGAGATTAACCTTTTCTTGCACCTAGCACTTAAGGACTTTGTGGGATTTCTTTCATTTGATTAAAATATGGTTGACTAACTCCAATGTAATAATTAGACAAAAATCAAACTGTAGGCGTTTCTGCGAATAAAAAAGTTGTATGTCTTATTGTCACGGACATGCTATTTGCCAGTCTGCAATTAATTAA
The DNA here is from genome assembly GCA_022036555.1 of Microstegium vimineum. Classification (NCBI taxonomy): domain Eukaryota; kingdom Viridiplantae; phylum Streptophyta; class Magnoliopsida; order Poales; family Poaceae; genus Microstegium; species Microstegium vimineum. The sequence goes on from CM039123.1 coordinate 25,818,513, forward strand.
CATCATCGCCCAATTCTATTCGCTGATCTTTCAGAATAAATTACGACTTGTGCTATGCACGGAAATTAAACAAAAGCATTTGAATTAAAGAAATACGGAGTATCACCGCTGAACTAACTGTGGGCGTGATTCTTGGAGCGGCGACTCGCTATTCGATCGGAAGCCATGCGAGAATCTCGCTATTAGTTCGTTGTGCATCTTGTGAGCATGCGACCTTTTTCTTTTCTTGATTGAGTGGCTGATGAGTGATGACGCTTTGAAAACCGCCGCATTGTCTCTGCTGGGTTGACTGGATCCATGCAGCAGGCATTCCGTTCCATCAAGACGCGGACTCCCGGAGGTCCCACAGGCCAGTGCCACAAGCGATCCTGCTCCTTCCTGCGGCAGTGCGGCCACGTCCCGTCGTCCGTCTTCGGCCTACTGCTCTCCTCTTCTGGCCTTCGTCTGCCGGCTGCCGCCCTGCCCCTCTCTTTCCCCTGCCGGCCTGCCTCACACTCAGGTATGTAATTATTGCCGTGAATGAATCATCATTTTTTTCCTATTACTAAAAGAACTTGTTCATGCCGTGCGTGAAGTCTTGAATCTCCTATATCTTTTTTTCCCTAGAAACCATGCGTGCATACTGCATAGTTACTTATGAATTCTTATTATTTGTGTCTGGAAGATTATCCAGATCATTCATCACTAGATAATTACAGATTTGTTCGTGGTTCACCCAATATTAGTATTACAGGGTAATATATATTACGAGCTTTTTCTTCGTGAATGAACTACTATTGTTTCAGTCGCATGTCAGTCTTGTTAGATGGTGTCATATTATTATACACTTTCACTGAGTGGGGTATTTTCTTCTAGATGGACGAAGGTAATATAATCGAGACATTAATGATTCATGTCCTTTAGATGAAGGTCGGCAAACTCTAAGGTCACTTTGTGGATGTTTTATTAGAGTTTTATTAATATTAAATATATTAAATATATATATATATATATATATATGATATTGTATTTAACAAGAAAGAGGAGAAATGAGTTTTATCTAGATGAAACTTTCTTAGCACGAATACCAAGTCTCTATGAGTCAACATATTAAATATTTATAAAACTATAGAATGAAACTCTCTATTGAGAGTGGGTGTTTCAACCGAATTTTATTTCATATGACATCGCAATCGTGGAAACAATACATAAAACTCTCTATTGAGACTAGCCTAACAACCACTCAAAAGAATGGAAGAGCTAGTGCCAGGATGCCCGGATGGGACATCCAAACGCAACTCCCTACTTCGTGTGTCCACTTGGACTCACGGCAGATCCGCTCCACTTCATTCCACGCACGCGGGCCCTGTGGGACCGTCTCGCTCGCTCCATTCCACGCGCACACGTGGTTCCGCTTGCTCTATTTTGTATGCGCACTTTGGAGTTTGAAAAGGCACATGTACTTTTGCAACCTGTAGAACTAGTTTTGCAACATTCAAAAGAGACACTGCAACATACGTTTGAAAACAAATGAAACATTTGAAACGTAAATTTGTAACATACATGTGAAATCATTGAAACGATGCAAGATCTAGATCTACTTTTGCAACGTCCGAATAAAACAGTTGTAACATCCGTTTAGAATAGGTGAAACATTTGAAACATATAATTCTAACATACATGTGTATACATGGCAACACATGCAACATCCCCAATATACTTTTGCAACATTCATATGAAACAATATGAAACACCTGAAACGCTGACAACATGCATATAAAACAATATAAAACAATTAGAATATCCAGATGAAATAGTTGCAACATGCATATCAAAAAATTAAAACAATTATCCTTGCAACATGCTTTCAGCATAACATCTTATTCCTACTTGAGCGAATGGAGGTTGGTCGGCGTGGAGAGAGTGGAGAGGCAACCGATCTTGCACAAGCTGGCAGCAGAGAAGGATGGAGGCGTGGGTGAGAGTAGAGTGCAGCACAGCCTGGGCACGCGCGTGGTAGGCGGCAAGACTAGGGATGAAAACGGGGCGGCTATTTATTCTACCGTCCGTTCGATCGAATTCGTTTATAAGAGTTTAGACCTGTCCGTATCCGAGTCCAAAGATTAACATCCAATACCGTATCCGTATCCAAATACTAAAATTGGTATATTTATGGTGTCGGTATCTAATCGTATCCTATCCGATATTTCTTATACTATTCGTATTCGAATCCGAATCCGAACAAAAATATAAAAACAAATACAATATCAGCGATATCCGTTCGTATTCGATCCATTTTCATCCCTAGCCAAGACACGAGAGGGGCGTGTGAAGCAGTAAATGCGCGGCGTATGTGGGGACGAGGTGAGGGCGCTGCTTGGGCAGAGGCACGTCGCGTCCGATACAACGGAAGCTGGGTGGGGAAGGGGCTCGACGATGAGTAAAGTGCGTTTTTTAGATAGATGGGAGCCGATCCTGCGCAGGTGAAGCCAGGTCTACAAGGGTCATGTGACGGGTGGTCGTGGAAAATCATTAGCGTGGAAGGAAACCAAAACAACCCAAAGAAACCCCTTTTAAATTCTAATTTGGTAAATTCAAGACTTTTTATGTTATTTAGTCCTATATAATAATGAATTTTATAATTGTTTATCATATTATTAAATGATTTTTCTAGAATTAGTAATCACAAAAAAGGTAAATGACTTTTTATGAAATTGTATATGATTTTTTACGGAAAACCTATAGTAAAATTGCAGGTCTGCCACCGCATCAATCCTTCTCCTAAGTGGAGGGGAGAAATGGAGCTTAAAGCGGAGTGGGGTCCGGCCATCTGTATGGTGCTGATCGAGGTGTTCACGACAGGGCAGATGCTGCTCACAAAGGTGGTAGTCGATGCAGGGCTCTTCGTCTTCGCCCTCCTCACTTACCGCTTCTTCCTCGGCACCCTGCTCGTCATTCCGCTCGCCATCATCTTCGAGAGGTCCGTTAACAAGATCCATGTTGTGCACAAATTACATTTCGCGCCATCTCCTTGAATCGAGAGAATATATGTCTATAAAATCTGATGCCTATTTGGGCTTCATTTGTGACATTTTCTTTCTTTTTTATTTCCTTTCATTTGAACTCTATCGTGTGTCTTCATTTAGCTTTTTCTTCTTTCCTGGTGCCGGAAGCCACCGGATTCGCTCCTGAGCGGTCCAGTTACTAGCATCATAACTTTTTTTTAAGATGTGCATCCCTCGTCTTTAAAAAATGAAAGTTCGTACCCCCCTATCATTCAAATCAAATTTACAAGAGTTATGAGAACATGTCAGTGTTATTTCAAACATACGTGAATATACATATTTTCCTCCTCTTTTTTGGTATATATATATATAATATATATATATATATATATATATATATATAAAATATATATATATATATATATATTGCATTATCCGAGAGATGCATGCATGATTTGGTCCATCCCGAGATGCTAGTAGTTTCAAGTTTCAACCCGAGATGCTAGTACTTTCAACTACTCTCTCAGCTAGCTATGTCCTCAAATATAAAGCATACATTTATTTCAAAATTTAAACAACTATCAATTAGTGAAACGATATCAGAAGTTTATATCATAATGTAGCTACATTATATTTGTATGTGGTACACTTATATTACTACTGCACTTCCAAATAATCCGAATGTTTATTAATACATATTAGCTTCTAGGAAGTAATAGAAGAATTATATACTTATGCATTTTTTATTTTGAAAATAGACAAAATAGTTGGAAATATCTTGTAAAAGCATGTATTAGTTCTAACGTGGATGGATAAAGACCCATCCCATACATAACGTACTAGATCTACTAATTAGATGTCTGGTCGATCTCGTACGTGATTGTGTTAATGTGTGTCAGCTTGAACATGATGTTGTAGTGAATATTTTATTTTCAAAATGTCCCTAGATGTCGGATATAAGATGCTTCTTTTACAAAATTCATTTAGATGTAACCTTTTTCTACCAGAATGTAGAACTACCAAAAGCAAAAAAAAAAAAAAAGAATGAGCCGGATCGGTCGGCACCATAGCTACACCGGTGTTCCTTGCTTTCCTTTCGCGCCTTCCATCTAGGGATGAAAACACGACGGATATTTATTCGACCGTCCGTCCGACCGAATTCGCTTAGAGTAGTTTAGACCTGTCCGTATCCGAGTCCGAAGATTAACATCCGATACCGTATCCGTATCCGAATACTAAAATCAGTATATTTATGATGTCAATATCTAATCATATCCTATCCGACATTTCTGATACTATTCGTATTCGAATCCGAATCCGAACAGAAATATGAAAACAAATACAATATCAGCAATATCCGTTCGTATCCGATTCGTTTTCATCCTTACTTCCATGCGACAGGAAACAGATCAGGAAAGCAAATGCTTGGCTTATGGACATAATATATTTTCTTTTTTCATGTTTTCTAATTACTATTTTAACTATCTAATTATTTTATTTTTATTAAAAAATCAAGGGTTGTGATCTACTGAATTCTCACTATCTATAAGGTATTGGAGTACCATAGCAAGGCTCATTCCTATTAGAGATTTGTTTAAGTTATCACACGCTCTTTGATGTTCACTACTATAGAAATCAATTTACGCAACGTCCTCATTTTGGGCTCTGTGGCGGGCACGCTATTTGCCCGCAAAAGGGCAGCGTAACGCGTCCGCTGCAATAAATGTATATTAACTGCAGTGGGTGTCTTAACAGTGCCCGCTGCTGTTAATCGATTAACCGCAGCAGGCGTTGCTGACCGCCACGTTGAACCTATGATTAACCGTGACACCCTCAAGAGATTAGCTAAAAATACTAGCTAAATTTTGTTATTTAGTTACTCTCTAAAATAAATAATACTATATTACTCCAACAGACTATGTAAAATGAAGAGTCTAGATGACTAGTGAGGTAGGCTATCCAAAGATACAGAGCGAATGAGGTGAAATGAAGAGTGGAGAGTCATTTACAGAGCCTGTTGGAGACGTTTTCCTCTTTCATAATAGCCAAATTTACATTTAGAAAACGATTTAGCTAATATCTTAGAGATGCTTTTATATTTTGGACCGAGGGGAGTACATTTCGCTGTTCATTTTTAACTTTGAATTATTTTCGTCTTACACTTATAATTCTATACTAAATTTCTTACGGTAACAATAATTTCTAACATATATAGGGGTCCTTTGGTTGCTACCCAAGCCCTGGAGGTGCTGTCCAAAGAATTTGATCTAACTGGAATCCAACGTCTAAGAATGCTGCTTGGGCCAGACAGGTTTCTTAGGTTAGCAAGCAAACAAAGCCTTAGTGGTGTATATCCCACTTTATTCAGTTGTGGCTGACGACATCTTCCTTGTCCAGCTAACACCGTACTAAGCCGATCCATAAATAAAACACACACACACACAACACACACACACACACACATATAATATATATATATATATATATATAATATATATATAATATATATATATATATATATATATATATATATATATATATATATATATATATGGATCTGTTTGGATATTAAGCCCTCATTGTGAACAAGCTAAAAATGAGACAAAATTGCCCTGGTCTACTCAAACAGGAGGCTAATAGGTGAGCGAATTTATTAGCCAATTCTCCAACTAGTAGTTGTTAGCCACTAAGTGACCAACCCCAGCTAATTTTTAGCCACAGCTACTAATAAATTAACCCTAGCTGATCCAAACAGACCTTAAACAGAGTAATCCAAACCAAATTTCAGTCTCCTGAAACACTAGAATGTTATTAACTCCATCTGTGCACTAGTGTTGTGTGTGTGTGTGTGTCAGCATTGGCACACATCATCATTGTTCACACATATAGAATGACCATAAAGTGGTCGGCTAAGAGCTAGAAGCACGCGAGTAGCATCTTGTCGATCTTCTGTCCCCCAGCCGGCCCGCCCCGGCCTCCTTAACACACGCCACAACGGATTGCATGCTTTATTATCCTTGACTGACTTGAGTTAGAAGTGCTACTCCACTACACTACTATCGATCCTGTAGCGATCGAGAGTGAGACGTGAGAGAGACAATGGCCAGCAGCGGCGGAAGCAACAAGGAATGGTGGCCAGCATGCATCATTCATGGTGCTGGTTCAAGTTTTCACTACCGGGCTTTTGCTGCTCACCAAAGTGGTCGTCGACGATGGACTGTCCGTCTGCACACTCCTCACCTACCGCTTCTTCATGGGTGCCATCTTGGTCATCCCCTTTGCTGCCATCTTTGTGAAGTCAGCTCCATGCATCTCATACATAAAGAATATATTTATGTCCCTATATACTGTTGTTACTTTCTTTGATCCATGTGGTCATCTCCCTAATATATTATGTTCGGTAGCAGAAAATTTTGTTTGACACACAATATAATAATAATAATACTGTAGTAGTACCTTTTCTAATGTAGAATATGTGCAAAGTCCTTCAATCAGTTAGTATCAACGAAAGAAGATATACAACTGAGCTAATAAGTTCTTATTATATTTGCCCCTGCTTTGATCTAATTATGTTATCCTGAATATAAACTGAATTTTTTAAGTCTCCATATATGATAGTGTTGATTTTGATTGTGCTGATGTAGAGGGAAGTGGAAGGAGATTAAACTAAAGGCATTCATATGGATTTTTACCAGTGCACTTGTCGGGTGAGTTGTCGTCCTCTTATTGATCTTATATCAGACCCATGCTTTGAGTAATATAGACGACGATCATTTCCTTAATAAGAACAATAAAATTCTCTCTCTTCCTTACCTACAGGTTCACAATTCCTGGTCTTTACTACATTGGTCTGGGAGATACGTCGCCCGGATATGCCATCAATTTTTACAACATCATCCCGATAGCCACATTCGTCCTTGCGGTTCTTTGCAGGTACGTAGTAACTATTGATGCCAGAGTCGTTGTTTGTTCCTGATTGATGAAAAAAATGCATATACACCTACCTATATATATATAGATATTTAACCTTCTGTTTCATCAGGAAGGAGCCTTTGAACTTGAAGAGCCTGGTAGGAAACATCAAGGTGATAGGAACCTTAGTTTGTGTTGGGGGCACACTGGTGATCAGCCTCTACAAAGGCAAAGTGCTTCATATTTGGCCTACTAACATCATCGGCTACCACCCCAAGCAATCTGGATCAGCGTTTGGGCACCACCATATGCGTGGAACCGTCTTGCTCGTCGTCAGCTGCTTGAGCCTGGCCGTCTGGTACACAGTGCAGGTATATTATATACATAAGCCAGCAAATGATTAACGCACACACTGATATAGCAGATATATACACTCATTGAAATGATTAATTACCATCTGTTGTTTAATTTTCAGAATGTTCCTGCTGTCACACTGAATGGTAGATATATTAAAAAAAATGTGAAAATTTTGATGTCAACTCAGCTCTCTGCTGATGATTTATTCTACAGGGGAAACATACATGTAGTTTCAGAAAAAAACTTAAATTTAGTCTTGTGTTTACAGGCCCAGATGCTGAAAGTGTTCCCGTACAAGTACTGGTCCACGGTTGCCACATGCTTCGTGGGCTGCATCCAAATGGCTGTTGTGGGGGTCGCAATGAACAGAGAAAAGGCGACTTGGCAGTTGAAATGGAACATGAGCCTGCTCACCATCGTTTATTCGGTAAATCTAGCAATCCTCAATATTAAAGTCATCAACTAAGATGTCTTCATCCGTTATCTATTTTTCCTTTTTTTTTTCCGTTCTCCCCAATGCAATTTGGGTTTTCAGTTTCCAGTGTTTTTTCTTTTTTGTCCGTTCCATTCATGTCAGGCACAACCTCAAGTCTGATTCTGCAACTGGTTTTATCCATAGAAAATAGAAAAGAGTTAGATTGAGAAAAAAAAAAAGCAACTGATTTTTTTCTATGGAAAAGGTGTAAAACGGAGAAAACCAGAAGCGGAGGACAAAATATAATAGCAAGATTACAAAATATATAGTGAAAAAATATGGAATCATACTCATAAGCTTAGGTTAAGAGATAGATCCCACTACCAAGTTGTTGCTGTGTTTATGAGTTTGTTGCACAAGTAATCCTATTTGAGTATTAGCCGCGTACAACCTGCAACCAAACAAATCAAATCATAAATGATAACTTAATTGCTTTTATGCCTATACAAACGTCGTGCCAGCTCCACCATATGGATATGTAACTATAAGATATGCATAATTTTCTCAAAAACACAGGAGTATATTAAGAAGAGAACGGGTGTAAGAACACAACAACACTTACACCACACACAGACAGCAAGATGCACTCACACAACACAACGCTCTATAGCATCCTTAAACACAAACATGCCTTTGATAGATGAAGGTCCAACATAGACCAAAAAAACTAATCACCTAGGAGGGGGACAAGAGGGATAGATATATCTTGAGCCTCTACCAAGGACCACAACCGGTGTTCCTCACTAGCCATGACGAAAACCCCAGCAACACTTGGCGTCGATACATAAAAACAACGATTGCAATGGTTCCAAAGAATCCAAGCCAGAAGAATGATTAGAGAATTAACATATTGCCTCACCAACTCAGAAGTAGCATTATTATCTCTCTCCCACCAAGAAAGGAGTTTTTTTGTGGGTTTTGGGGATAAGGACCAACTTATCTTAGCAGATGAAACCAAAATTACCTAGCAAGACATAGACAACTAGAACATGCATGGTCAATTGTTTCCTAGCAAATCACATAGTGGACACCGTTCTAGGCGGGGTATCTCACGGCGTGCAAGGTTGTCCAACGTCCAACATTTGTTGTGTGCAACTAACCACATGAAAAACCAACATTTAGATGGTCCACAAGACTTCAGAATCCTTTCTGACGGTTCAAAACGGGATAGTACCTAAAAAAAGCCCTCATAGGTCAACTTAGTTGTATATTTTCCATAGGAAGATAACCTAAATGTGTGTCGTCCTTCCTTTCTGGCTACAGAACAGTAATTGAAAGGAGATGGTTTTGATATATTTCCATTACGAAGAATATTTTTAAAAATATGGTAGCAGATTAAAATAAAATATCTATAGAACTTATATCCACCCTTTTTACCATAAAGGGTGGAGATAAGGTTCACTAGGACTCACTAAAGTTTTCTTTTCTTTTACCATGTTTATATTAGGCTAAAGCAGTGCACTCCTGTTGCAACACACAAGAGTAATGGCTAGATAGAGATATTTGATTGATATGATAGTCCTTATTTAGTTATATACTACTACACAAAACATTTATATAGATGGTAAAATTTGATTTGCAAACCAAACTCTCTAGAAGTCATAAGTAACGCTATTTTTCATACAAGATACGTGCAATTAAATTTTCCAGGATTCAAACCTATAACCTCTTGTCTCACGCAAGGCCTCCTAACCACCTCACCACTTTGTCAGCTGTAACCAAATATAGAATGTTCTCATTTGTATTAACTTCTATGATTTTTTTTACATTTTTCTATGGTCGTTAAATTTTTTTTAAAATTCAAAATTTGAGAACATAAAACGTGTATTTGAGCCCGAAACGATCTAAAAAAAATCATCATTTATAAAAGTTTAGATCTTATCGAGCTCTATATTTTGATATAAACTTTTTCTTCAATTGGCCTTATTTGAAAAATTATGGATTTTTCAGTGCCGCACCTATTGTTTGTGACGAACTGAAATGCCTACCGCCGTTAGGAACGCCCTCCATTTCCTAGAGCAGTCGGTAAACGTGATGTTTTTAAAAATTATTTCTGTTGTAGTGGCCCTAATTCAAATTATCACAAGCTTGACAAAATGTATAGAGAAAAATATTTAACATATATCATATATCAATATGTAAATTGTAAAAGTATATTCATAATAATGTATCTAATGATAGTAATTTAATGTCATAAATATCATTTTTTATATAAATTTGTTCAGATTTAAAGAAAGGACATATATTGGAGGACCGAAGAAGTATCTAGCCAAGTGTTTGATTTCTAGTGCTTAAATGTACTCTTGTTCTTTTGCACAGGCAATACTCAACACTGCTGCCAATTCGTGATGATTTCATGGGTTGTCACACAGCGAGGCCCAACCTACCCATCGATGTTTTGCGCAGTATCCGTCTTGTTCACCACTGTACTTGACTCGCTGCTTCTAGGTCATGATTTGTCTGTTGGAAGGTATGACTATACACTATCAAAATGGTGGGGTTCTCCTAGTGTTTCAAGTAGTAATAAAACACTACTACTAGTTATAGCACATGAGAATTTTACTAGGAGACATTTACTAGGGAAAGTTTGTACTAAATTTTAACTACCAAAATACTAGGAGAAGTTTAATATCTTAGTAGTGATATCTTTTTTTCCTCAGTCGTAATGATTCTTCAAATTCACATGAATAAGTCAAAAGGTAATATAATTATCGAACTCTGATAATAAGTTAATGTTCCTTCTCTTTATCTGTCATGATGATGAAAAGCATATACTAGAAGAAAAATGAAAAATTAATACTATTACATGTTGATTATATTGACTTTGGGAAGGGAAAACAATAATTCTTTTTTAATTTTGGAACTCAAAAAATAAAGATGATTGCAGTTACGACCTATAGACCTAATGCAAATTTTATTCCATGCATGCAGTATTCTTGGCATGTTGATGATTCTCGCCGGGCTGTACCTTTTCCTTGGGGAAAGAGAAAAGAATTGGTGCCCAACAACGAAGAAAAACCCAAGGACGAATTATTGCAATCTCAGAGCGAAGATAAAATCAAAGAATCATCAGGAGCCAACGTATGAAATGCTCTCTCAATAGAGAATGAGACACTCATCCAAGATCCGGTGTTCGTATGAACGTGTAGAAACCTTAGCATGTCGTCCGAGTGAAATTGAATTCAGATTATGTCTTCTCTATAGTATGCAAGGAAACAAATAGGAACAGGACATTAATTGTATGACTTTTACGTCATACCTGGTGAGCGCGCGCAATCCACCCCGTACTATGACCCTTGATTTGGCATTCTCCATGTATATGGTATTGATGTCGTTATTCCCTGGAATAAAAAAACAAGAGAATTTTTAGGGTGCTTGGGAGGAACCGGTTGTTAATTTGTTTTTCAGCCGGTTCCACTCTTTAATCATAATTAAGGGTAGTTTAGTACTTGTGCTAACAGTACAGCTTCTGGGCTCTAACCCAATTTCACCCCTCGCTAAATCCACGAACTGCACCAGACGATTCCGTCGGCGCGGGCACGACGTGAGCCTGCGTCGTCGTCTCCCAGGCCCCCAGCTCGCCGCCAATCTAGTCGGCACCGTCGGCGTTCCCTGCTTGTCGCCGACTGCGGAGCAGAGGCGCACGTCGAGTTCCTTCCTTCTCTGCCCCAGCCGAGTAGCCCACTACCTCCCCATCAGCACCAGGGAGCTCCGTCTCTACGACCGATTCTTGGCGCCGTCTTTGGTTGCCGGGATTTCAAAGAGGACGAAGTGGATTTGTATGGCAGTAATTTGGGAGGCTGCGCATCTCGTGGATAGTGTTCAGTGTGATCGCTTGGTCAGTGAGGGTGGCTATGAACTCGATTGTACATGCACCTCTTTGCTTAATTTTCACCTGAAACCATTAGCTTTTGTAGCACGTTTTAATGGAGTTGGATCCTTTGTTGCACCTGCAATATATGAACTCAAACCGCTTCCTAGAATAGCTGAGGAAGTTTGCTGTTATGTTAGATTATTCACATCTCATCTGATTATCGCCACTTACAATTCTGGAACATATGTACTGGTAGATGATCTGTACTGGATGAGTTTGTTTGCTATACAAGACACCCACACTACAACTGAACTGAAACCCGCACACGGTTATATTTACCAACGTTTTATTAACATGATTTTCAGTATATTACAAAAGAAGATATCTCATTTACAGAGGAGATATACATCATAATAAGAAAATAATAAAGCTCTAGTAACACTAAGGTTTGATAACCACAAATCTATAGCTCCTGCTATCAAGCTTTCAAAATCAGGTCTTCTTGCCTTCATTGCTATTCAAATATAAGGAATATTCAACTAACATTTTGACCTGCAATAAATTGATGAGTGAGGAAAACATATTCAAAGTACTGAAAAGTCCTTTTGCGAGAATGTACCACTAATACCTCTTTACACAAATGTTCTCAATAGCCATGGTTTTACTAATTATGAAATACAGCAGTGTATTACTAGAATATTGACGAAGCTGTTGAGCCTGGCTTGGAAAAAATAACAGATTCGGTCAACAATCCTATTTGGCCAACAATCCAGAAGCATAGTCTGATAATGGAGATGTTTACGTATTTGAACTACAAACTGGTGGAAAGAAACACAAGATTGGAGCAAGGAACACCAGTGGTACAACAAAAAAGAAACAGACTGTTTTCCTAGCCATATTTATAAAGTGTAGTAGAGTATTGACTGATGGCATCATTGGGGGTATTGTAGAAATGAACTGCATTCCTAATCCTGAGACCAGGCAACTCCTTCTAAGGCTTAGAGTACAAGACAAACATATGTTACCCTGCAAACATTTCTTATGCATCCAGAAGGCTGCCTGTCCTCTATCTCATCATACTTGGAGTGTGATGTTCTGAAGCAAGCAAATCAACCAACTCTGAAGATTCTAGCCATCTTACTGGTGATGCACCAGGACAGAGGAGTCACTGTCATTTTGAAAAATTTTAGTGAAAGCTTAGCACATAAATAAATAATTTGAGAGGGAGACAAAGAGAAACAAAGTATCAGGTGTTGATTTTGCTGTCAAAGAACGAATCTTACTAACAGCTGCTGGTGGAGGCGAAGGAGCAGCGGCTGCGGCTGAGCACGAAGGAGATCACGGTGGTGGGCAGTGGGGAGTCAGCGCGACCATTGTCACTGCCGAGGTGCGCGATGGTGAGATGGCTTGAGGCAGGCCGACGCTGGTGTGGGACCTGATCGTCTCCAGGTACGAGTACCTCGCAGGAGCAGATTGAAAGGAGCCACTGCTGCGAGTTCCTGACGATGGTGGCTCTTGCGGCGGGAAGGTGGACCGGGGCCGCAGGCAGCGTTGGTGGCCGCCGGCACTCAGGCTGCGGCGCGGGGCAGGCGCAGCAGAAGCGGCTACTGGCGGTAGCCGTCGCCGCGCGCTTCGCTGAGGCCGGGCCGCCCCCGTCCACGGAGGCCTCCAGTGTCGGCGGCTCCTGCGTCAAGCTCCTCGGGGCTCTGAACGTCAGAGTGGCCGTTGTGACCCCGGCGCCCGCGCAGTACAAGGGGGTCGAGCGTTCGATCTGCCCCCGTGGCGTCAGGTCCGCCGAGGATCGCCACGCCGACGCTCCCTCGGGCCGCATCGCGGGCAACGACGCATCCGCCTCCGCCGCAGCCACCAACGGCGAGTCGCTGCGGACCCTGACGATGGTGGTTTGGTATTTCCGCAGATATCGCCTCAGCGTCGCGCACCACAATTGCCTAGCAAGCCCCGCGCATCCCGCCATGCCACCACAATTCCTGTCGCTCGCCACCGCCTACTTCAGCACGTAGTAGCCGCCGCCGTCTGTTGCTGGCTCGCCCTGGCACTTCCCATGGCTTGCCGCTGCAACATCGAGTGCGGGAAGCCTTTGCCCTGACCTAGCGCACGGTCTTATCCGTCGGCGAGCTCCCATCTGCCGTCCGTCGTGCCCTGTTTCTAGGATTTGGGGATGAACATTTGGATTTTGATTCACAAAAGCAACTCTTTTTTTTTAATCCGGAGAAGCAAGTCCTTTTAATTTAGAGAAGCAGCTGACATGTAAAAATGCTGTTATAGCCTTTAAATTTAATTATAAACCAGTTCCAGATCCACGTATTTTTTGGTTCCGGTCCACAATTTAAGTTCCTTTTATTTAGTTACTTCTATTTTTAAAGCATCGGATCTAACTAAATGGATGGCTCTCATTATTTCCAAGCATTGTAACAAAGCTCAAAAAACAATTTTACCTATAGTATCGCTACTTTGATCTGCACCTGTAACATTATTTTAGGATTTAATAGTGTTGTGTTTTCAGGACGATGTTCTAGTTGATAGAAGATGCTTGTGATGACTTTGTTAAACTTGTGTAATTCCTAAAAAAAAATCTAGAAGCAGCCAACGTTGGTGGGATCACGCACAACCCTGGTGAGCCTGTCGTAGAATGAATTTTGGCCCACGAGAAAATGACTGTTTAGTTAAGCCTTGCGTAGTTGCGTGGGTTGTAACCGTGCCTGGAGAACCCACAGGCAGTGGCGGACCCAGGATTTGGTTAAGACTAGGGTCAAATCTTGGCGACCAAATCCTAGCATTCACAATCCAAAGTCTATAGGACCATTATATATATATATATACACACACATATACATATGTCAAACAATATGCAAATTCAGAGAAATTCTTGAACTATATAATAATAGCTATGAAATATCAATGAACATTCAAAAATAATTACCTATTGTCTAGTGATGATTTGTTGCATTCACATCTTCCACTTCTTCAATAACAACTCCTAGTTTTGACAAGATGTAAGTAATATGAATTAATAAGAATAAGGACAACAAAAAAATTAATCTCATTGATCACTATGCATTTGTATCCTAAATGGCTGAATGTAACATACCAGAAGTACTATGTAGATTAGGTAACTTCATCTTCCGGGTCTTCAATTCTTGAAAATGATGTAAGATGTCATCATTTTTAATGGTTGCAAATATGTCTCGCTCAACATAACATGATGGAAGGTTTGCTGTTCTTGTTCAGCAACTCGAGAGAAATATGATGCAATAGTCCTTGTCCTCTTCATCTGATTGGAATTAAAAAATCAAAATTAGAACTAGCAGATTAGTTGAAGAAAATTGAAGAAATATACCTTCACTTCACCTCTGCAGGAGGTTGGAGCCGGTGAGGGGCGAGGTCGCGAGGGCCGAGGGGCATGGGCGACGGTGCGACGACGACGACGGCCGCCGGGCGACGGCGAGTCGGCAAGCGCGCGCCGCGCACGCGCAGGGTGGAGCCGCACTGCAGGCTGCAGGCCGCAGCGGCGCCGGTGCGCAGCAAGAGGAGGGAGGAAGGAGTAGGGTCGGCCGTCGGAGACCGCAGCGGCGCCGGCGCGCAGTAGGATGCCGAGGGCGGCGGCCGGCGGTGAAACCGCGGAACAACGGAAGGGAAGCCATGCGCACGCACGAGAGGTCGCGGCTCGGTCTGCTGGGCTGCTGCGTGCTGCCTGCCTCTTGGTCTGCTTAGTGCCTTAGTGGGCTTAGCGTTCTTGGGCCAAAAATCTGAAAACTTGCTCCCAAAATTTCTGAGCCACGACTAGGGCCATGGCCCTACTTGTCCTAGGCCCAGGCCCGCCCCTGCCCACAGGTCTGACTTTATGGACTATATATGAGCGCCTCGGCGCTAGTTCTTCATGGAATAATTGTTGATCCGGAGGTGATGGAATCCATTACATGCTGTAATAGGATTTTTCTTGCTTCAAACTTATGAGCTCACAACAGCATATAAGCCGACAAAAGCTGATCTCAGGATCTACAGATAGGATCTACGGATAGCATAGATAGATCAATGCGAGGAAGAAAGCTTTTAGTACGTACTGTCATGTTTGTACATGAGCATAGAGACACGGTCACACGGATGCTCACAATAGCTCGTAGCTCGAACCATGCATTGCTGAGGTAGGGCGGCTTATGTGGTTTTTAATTCACCTGATGGTATGTGTAAAATATACAACATCCTAGTAGTTAAATAAAGAGGGTGTGGTGTTGCTAAAATAAAACCACACGTCTCACCTATAGAATCAGCTCCCAATGGCCATGAAGACGGCGCCGCGGGTGGCGGCACAGGCGACTTGGTGTCCTGCGCGTCGGTAATGATTAGCTATTCAGTTACATGTGACATGCCAACAAAAAAAGTAGGAGAAAGAGTACTCACTAGCTATGAACAAATAGCCTATCTATTTTACATAGCTCAAGACTATGTAAGAGAAACATATGTGTCGAGTACGCAGTATATATTAGTCTCTTTTATTGTCTCTCACCTCAACATCAACTGACTATATAGTTAGTACTAGCTATTACCATTGCGGACACCCTTATTAGATCCAATCTACGAGGATTTCCTCACATTTTCCTTGGGACAGGACCATGTACAGATTTTGGCCATGGGAGAAGAGCCCTTACATTTGGAAGCCCATCATCCGGGAGAGGACGACCATAGCCCCGTACTTTGCCGGGGCAGCTTGTCTTTCACGCACCCTCCGGGTGGCTTTTCCCCAAGCAAATGAGTGAGAAAGAGCGACACGTAAAAGGAAGAGTCTTTTACCTATGTGTCATTATAAAAGATCAATATTACCTATGGACTATTAAAATTTTGAAAAAAATTCGAAGTACCTTTGTTCAAAGTTTCTTTTACCTGTGTGCCATTTCTACCAAATTCACCTCTAACGGCAGCTAACAGATAGCGGAAAAGATGATTTTGCTCTCAGTTGTAGAGTGCATCAAAATTTTCGTTATTTCATCAGGTGGCACGGTCAGCCTGTGTTGTCTAAAACTAATAGCTTTCAAACTATGTGTGTGCACACATAATTTTTTTCAATAAATATAATAAAATTGCAATGCATTTAAAAAGTATAACAATTGCGACAACGAGAGTAAGCGTTTAAATTAAATATATTCAGACTTAAAAATAGGTTCAAATTATCATGCATATGCATAGTCAGCTTGATTACAAATCAAGTTTGCATACAAAAGATGGTCACATCAACCTCATTACCGGATTTAATATTGTTTGGTCACGCAGACCTCAAGTACTACAAAAGCATGCCATATGAGATGCAAATGTATTAAATTTCTAGTCTTTTCTTGCTCGTCGTTCCCACGGCCGGACTAGAAGTGAAACTAGAGACCTTGCTGCAAGTTGACATGGCTAGACTAAGCAATTGCTGATAGTCAAATTTGTCATCATTTGCAGGGCCTAATAATTTGTTTAAGAATTTTATTTGAGCAGATACATAAAGCCACTACTAACAAGTCCGGGATGATGCATGCACTAAACAAGTTTTCATGGAACCTTTTCACGTATAGAGCTACTCCTAGTATTTCTATAAAGGGCAGACCAGTCTACGGCTCTATACAGCATATATACAGTGGCTTCGCGTGATCTTTACAGGGAATGTTCAAAAGTTGTCGCTGTTACATAACAGACCTTGCTCGATATACAAAATTGACAATAGTCTCGAAGAAACTTGCAACCAAGATAAAAAAAAAAGACCTTTAGTCCCGGTTAGTGTGGGTTGGTAACACCAACCGGGACTAGGTCCCTATCCAACGACTCTAGTGTCAGTCTATTAGAGGAGGGTCAACTGGAACTAAAGGTCAAACAATAGTCCCGGTTCTAGATATCTACCGAGACTAAATTTTAGTCCCGGTTTGTGGTCACAACCGGGACCTTTAGTCCGAGTTGTTAATATGAACCGGGGCTAAAAATCTTCGCTCCCTTCTTACACAGCTTTCTTTCTCCCCGACCCGAGCCATGCACGGTGTGTTCTTGAGTGTGTTAAGCTCTAGCTCTCTATAGCTCTCTGTTCATGAGCTCTCTGTAGCTCTCTATACCACTTTTTTATTTGAAATCATTTTGTTATAGAAAACTGTGTTTGAATTTTAAAATTTTGAAATTCAAATTTTATAAACTGTCCCAGATGGAAAAACTTTCTAAAAAAATGTAGATCTCGAAAAGTTATGAAACTTTATAGTTGACAACTTTTTGATTTGGATTTCTTTAGTGTCTAAAATAAAAAATGTACACTCAATGAAAAAATGGATGGGAAATGAAACAGTCAGGAGGCAACATTTTCTAGAGCATACCAAAAACTTTTTAGTCCCGGTCTTCAATACCGACCGGGACTAAAAGCTAACCTTTAGTCCGGGTTGGTATTACCAACTAGGACTACAACCGGGACTAAAGGTTGCTTAGTCCCGGTTTTTATTACCAACCGGGACTAGATGTCCTGGGCTAGTATATATAATTGTGCGCAGGACTCTCATGTTCTTCTTCTCCAACCCATCGTCTTCGTCCTCCGCCAATCCGCCTCCTCGTGCACGCCATCTCCTCCGCGCCACCTCATCCGCGCCACCACCGCCTCGACGCGCCACTACCTCCTCTGCGCCTCCTCGTCTGCGCACCACTGCCTATCGCGCCTCGAGGCGCCACCATCGAGGCGCCACCGCCTCTCCCCGCCACTGCCTCTCTGCGCCACCACCGAGGCACCACCGCCGACCCGCCTAGGTCCTCGAAACAAGAACAAATGCTAAAAACAAGAAAAAAAACTATCCTCTCATGTTCATATATGCTATGAAATATAATCTTAGTATATGTTATTTAATATATGCTATGAAATTTAATCTCATATACGTCATTTAATATATGCTATGAAATGTAATCTCAGTATATGTTATTTAATATATGCTATGAAATTTAATCTCATACTCCCTCCGTCCCAAAAAGAAGGTTGTTTGGGATACGTGCCGGTCAAACTTTCTCAACTTTACTAAGTTTCTAGAAAATACGTGCAACATTTATATCCCCAAATAATTTTGTTAAAAAACTAGACTCAAAGATCTTTCTGATGATACTAATTATTTTGCATAGTTATTTATATATTTTAATATATAATTATCGGCATTTTGAAAACGTTGACTTCTCGGGAAACGAGAATGACATCTATTTAGGGACCGGAGGGAGTATACGTCATTTAATATATGCTATAAATATAGTCTTAGTATATGTTATTTAATATATGTTATGAAATTTAATCTCATATATGTCATTTAATATATGTTATGAAATATAATCTTAGTATATGTTATTTAATATATAGATGGCTGGATGTCGATTTTTCCCACTACTGGAAGTCATTGGTTGGAATGGTTATTGTACTTGAATGAGTTTCGATCTAGTATTGTTGGTAGTACCGGTGAATCAACCAAGCATAGTAAGTTAATTAGTATATGTTTGATATGTACGAAACTAAATCATCAAAGTTAATTAACATGTCTTATATGTACTGTAGAAAATTGATCCAATTGTTTGGCTTAAAGAAACATTTGCCTATTTCAGGGTCGACAATGTGGATGTTCAGATGTATCATGTAGATAATGGTCCACTACTCCAATGTCATATTTAATTTTCAATTGCCGTTAGAATAGGTCATGGTCGTGGTCGTGGTCGTGGCCGTGGTAGCGGTTGTAATGTGGTACAAATCTCAGAGGTGGGAATACAGGCACCCCATCGGGGTGTTGCTAGTAAGTATGTTGTCATGGAATGTGCAACTACAATCTCAAGAAATGTGATCACCTTTCCTACTCTATCTTCGGTGAAGATTCAAGCTATGAATCTCAACATGTCTCATGATCTTCGGGTTTCTGTGCACGAACGGCTCAGAACGCACCAATGGTAAGTCTAAGTCAAACTTATAGCTTATACCTAGATTTGTTATTGTATGTTGCCAATATTACTCTCAAAACTAACTATATTTTCTTCCAATACTTATAGTAGAGGAGTATGACATGACCTATGCAGGGTGTAGTTTTGAAACCATTCTGAACGAAGCAATGGATGGATTGGGTTATGAGTGGAAATATGCTGATGAAGAGCCAACACTAACTACACAAGGATTACAGACAAAGTTGGTTGATACTAAGAATGATGACCCACCAACTACTCGAGCACTGTTAACCATTATTAGTACACCATGTGCTCGTTGATGTGAAGCAACGGAGCGTGCATTATTTAATATGTTGTTCTTCCTTGATGAGATTTTTGGTTACAAGATCGGTGACCTACACTTCACCGAATTGATAGTGCGAGAAAGCTCAATGCATCATTGAACTATTGTACAATAAGATTGACACTTTAGTGAATTTCTATTGAATGCTAGCCTTGTATATATGTATATAGTTTCGTACTATAATTGTGTTTAATACGTGTATATATATATATTTGCAGCGAAGAATACGTATTTGAAAACATAATGTAAACCCTAAAACCAAAACCAATAATGGAATGAAATGAAAACAAAAAAAAGAAAAAAACACCTTCAGTGATACCAACCGGGATTAAAAGAGGCCAGCTAGTGACGTATTCTGGCGTACCTTTTAGTTCCAGTTGGTGTCACCAGATGAGACTAAAGGTCGGTCTTTACTCCCTGACCGCGAAACCGGGACTAAAGGTGAGACTTTTAGTCTTGATTTCTTAGTCCCAGCTCCATAACTGGGAGTAAAGGCCCTTGAGAATCGGGACCAAAAGCTTGTTCTGTAGTAGTGTGTTGGCAGTCCTATATGGTGTCTCCAGGAGTTTCTTGGACGACGCTAGAAGTCAACACGAACCCAAATCAGGAGACGGATTTGAAAAATTAATACATGCAGGTTTTGATTCGGACTCAGTAGGCATGGTGTGATTACTAAAAGAAGATAAAGATAAAAGGCAAGTGCATCCAAAGCATGAGCAAGTTGAATATCCAAATTCTGCAAGTGCAATATGCATATAGGGAATATAATAAAGAAAGAAACTTTATGCGTATACATATGCAGGTTTTGATTCGGACTCAGTAGGCATGGTGTGATTACTAAAAGAAGATAAAGATAAAAGGCAAGTGCATCCAAAGCATGAGCAAGTTGAATATCCAAATTCTGCAAGTGCAATATTCATATAGGGAATATAATAAAGAAAGAAACTTTATGCGTATACATAGAACAGAAACGACTTGCAACCGCCCAATAAATATAAAGGGTGATGGTGGATTGACAACACACAATCGCACAAATCAATCTACTATATTATTTTTCATCTACTATTTTCTCTCAGCTCTAGTTTTTCTTTTTGTTCTTCGTTGTCGTCTACTTCGTTGCGACAACGAGTGCAGGGTCCTAGGGGCGGTAAGGCCGATCTAGGGCAGCCCATCGCCACCGTTCTCCCTCACGGGATCTTTGCCGGGAGCGTGGGGTGTCGGGGTTCAAGAGACCTCGTCGACATGTCTTGCGTATCGCGCTCTCGACGAGACTCCTCTTGTGACGTGTCTTGCACATTGTAACACCTCTGGTATTTAAATACTAAAAATGGACATGTCATCATATGCATTGAGCATCCTTCATATGATTTGAGAACCTTGTTATACATTCAACTAAAACAAGTTTATTTGTATGTGATGATCAATGCTTTGCTATGTTTGAGATCCAATTGGCAAATATTTCAACAAAAAAATGAAAATACAAAACCCTAATTAAGGGGGGGGGGGGTTATTTTGACCTAGAATACCAAATCAAAAACTAGAAATATTTTGAGTATGGTTGTTAAACCAAAGTTGTAGATCTTAATTAACCTAGAAAAAGTTATTTTTGGAGATTTTCAACTTATATTAAAAAATACAAAGTTATAATAAAGGGGGTTATTGAATTCAAACTTGAATTCAAATCCAAAAGTACATTTTGAAAACTAAGTAGAATTTGAAAATGTTCCTTTTACCAAAGTTATACTATTTGTAAAATGGGACAACTTTCATTTTTGGATCTAATCATGAAACGGACTAGAATAGGGAGTAATTTGCAAAATAGGCGCAATGGCAATCCTGTGATTCCTTTGAATAGTGCTGAGCAGCTGTCAGCACCGCTCATGGCGGCACCAAGAACGCGCGTGTGGCGTCTTCGCGTTTCCAAGCGCTTCTCGTCCGCCCTGAGTCTTCCATCGCCTTCGCGACGTCACCACGGACCATCTTAGCTCTTCCTCGACCCTCTATAAGTACTCCAGCGTCGTTGAGAGCTCGGTTTTCTTTCCTATTTTCACCAACGCGTCCACGCTAAACTCCAGCGAGCTCGTGCACCCAAACCATCCACTGCCAATCTCATCCAGTAGCATCGCTGCATTCACCTTGACCTCCTCTAGCTCCCGCACCACTTGGTTGTAGCTAGAACCCTCTGAATCGGCTGGCGTATGATCGTCTTCCTCAGCTCTAGCGAAACTCCGCTCGATCGGTTCGTCGTCGTCCGAGCCACACAGGGGCTCTCGTGTTCTTTTAAGCTGTGTTTCTTGATCCTTATCTCATCGTGATTCTCATGCACTACTTGGTTGACCGTTTGACAATCCTATCCATAGCTCCGGGTGTTGGAATTAGATCTCCTCCCGTTAGGCCCAACGGACTAATGGGCCCTAGGTCATGCGCCCTGATCGGGGCCGCCCAACCTTGTGGTTGGTGGGCCCCTGTCGCACAGTGCTATATAAGATAGGGTGGGGGCCGGGGCGCAGGGCACGCGAAACGAGGTTCACCTGCGCCGCCATCTCCCCACCAACATCTAAACCCTAGACCGATCTAGAGGGGGCGCTGCCAGCGACGGGAAGTGCCACCAACACCGGCGAGCACCCGGATGACCACTGACACGACCACAGAGGCGACACCGACGGTCATGGCGAGTGGTGACTCCAACTCCAACACCACCGCCGCCACTGCATCTACCGTGGACCCCTCTGGTCTGTCACCTACCTCTCTCTCTCCCTGTGCATGGCATATGAACTGCATCTTCTATCTATCTATCCGAACTACTACTTGTATCCACTGGATCCGCTCCTAGACGATCCTACGAATCTAACAATGGTATCAGACGCCTCCTACGGAGGGGATCCACTCGGATCAGAGCCTATTCGGCTCACCAAATCGAAACCCTAACCCTAAATCTCAAGAACAGAGAAGGGGATTCGGGAGAAGAACCAGAATAGACGTCAGATCGGCATGAACGAAAACAAATTGAAACCCTAACTACACAGGGAAACCTGATCCGAACCAAAACAAATCAAGAACACAGAACGAATTTGAACCCTAACCCTAAATGAACGGGGGCGTGCTCTTACCTAGGGCTCAGTTGTCCTTGCCAGCGCGCGGGAAGAACACGGTCACGCCACCGCACGACCCTCTGTCTCGTGCGCGGCGTAAGAACACCGCGGCTAGCCCGCTCGACGGCGGCGCGTCCACTCCTCGGTGGGCGCGCGCACCGGCGAGGAGGCCGGTGGTGGCGGTGCTGTCCTCTCCCTCCTCCGGCCGGTTGCTCTCGGCCGCCGCCGCTCTCTCTCTTTCGGCTGTGTGCGTGCGGTGCGAGGAAGAAAGCAGAAGAGAGGGGAGAGAGAATGAACTAGGGTTTCAGGGGAGCCGGCCGTCGGCAGCGGTTTTGATCCCGCGAGACGTTCGCTCTGCCGTCCGATCGGATCGCCCTAGATCGGACGGTCCGCGGCAACGCTAGCCTGCTGGGCCACCTTTGAGCCCAGGCGGGTGGGCACTTTCCCGGCCCAGGCCCATGTTGCGGCCTTGGGGGAGGGGGAGAGCCCGAGCGCGTGCTGGGCTGGGCCGACTTGGCCTCCATGCAGTTTCGTTTGACCAAGCCCGAGAATGAACAGTGATGTTTTTCCTTTTTTATTTTCTAGAAATTAAATAGAATTGATATTTGAATCAATTTGAAATGAAATTTGGTGCATTGTTTCTCTGAACAAATTTTATCCAACGATAATTTAATTCAGAGAATAATCACATGAAGAATATTCTAGAAAATAATATTTTGAACAATTTTATTTATTCTATTTTCCAGAAATATTAAATCGAATCACTTGATATTTGAATGAATTTGACTTGAAATTTGATGATTTGTTTTCTCTATACAAAATTTTATCTAACGATAATTTTTTGTTTAGAGAACAATACAAATTGAATTTTTCTGGAAAATAAGAGTATGAACAATTTTATTGTTTCCGCTGCGAAGAAAATATTGAATTTGACTCTTAATTAAATTTGAACCAACGGGATAATTTAATTTTGAGTGAATTATGAATTTTCGATAATTTTGATGAAATTATGGTACTGTTATTTTCTGACCAACGTTGTTAATAACATTATTATAATGAATTTCTATACATTAATTTTACTTCTGCCCAACGGTGATGTATAATTTTGTATAGATGAATTGTATGTTTTAATTTTGACCAACGTTAAGTTCAGGCATGCAATTTATATGATGAATGTTTCTCACTTTTCTTTGGACAAATTTCAGGAGTTAAAGGAATGGTGAATATAAACAACATTCCTCCGCTCAACGGTACCAACTACCGTGTGTGGCGGGAGAAGTACGAGTTGGAACTTGCATTGGCAGAGATCGATCTTGCCATCACTTCACCGTGTCCTACTATTCCAGAGGAACCGGAGAAGAGAACCAATGAAACTGACGAAGCATTTCACGCCCGAAAGCGTGACTTTGTAGAAGTCAGAATGAAATATGATATTGAACACAGGCGTTGGATTCAATCCAACAGAAAATGCTTGTTTGTGGCGAAAGCCACCATTGAAGACCAAATCCGAGGGTCAATCCCAGAATGCATCACCGCCATTGACGACCTCGAAAGGGTAAAGAGCCAGTTTACTGGGTCTTCCAAGGCCACAGCAAGCACAATGATACATAAACTTGTATCTGAGAAATACAATGGTGGTGGTGTGCGTCAGCACATATTGAAAATGAACACAATAGCAGCGAAATTAAAGACAATGGATTTGGGGATCAATGACAAGTTCCTCATTCACTTGGTTTTTCTTTCTCTGCCAAAAGAATTCGAAACTTTTGCTGTGAATTATAATATGATGCCTGAAAACTAGGACATTGAAAAGATCATTGCAATGTGTGTCCAGGAGGAAGAGAGAATCAAGTCTGCACAGGGTGAATCAGCTCATCTTGTCAAGGACAATAAAAGAAAGAACTTTTACAAGAAACCACAGGGGAAACCCCAGTGGAATAAAGGCTCCCCCTCCAAGCCACAAGAAAATGCACTTGCAAAGGGAAAAAAAGGACTCTCAGGATGAGGACTTCAGAAAATATGGCAATGCTGAAAAAGACCAGTGCAAGGAATGCTTCAAGAGAGGGCATTACAAGGGAGAATTCCATGTCTACCTGAAAAAGCTACTAAAGAAAGGTGATGATACTATCATATTTGTAGATGAATCCCTGTTTTTATGTTATTCGAACACCACTTGGTGGATTGATTCAGGTGCAACAATTCACGTTTCGAATTCTTTACAAGGGTTAAGTGGGAGGGGAACCCTGCCAAGAGGAGAAAGAACGATTAAAGTCGCGAATGGAGTACAAGCTGGAGTTGAAGCCATTGGCTATCTAGCTTTAGAATTAAAAGAAGGCTTTGTACTTAAGCTCAGAAATGTACTCTATGTTCCCTCTTTACGTAGGAATTTAATAAGTGTTTCGAAACTCGATGATGATGGATTGGGCTGTCATTTTGGTAATGGCAGATGTGAAATATTTGATAATAATAATAAGTGTGTTGGTCTTGCCTTCCGACAAGACAAACTTTATTTATTATCTCTTGCTGAAAATGTGAATCATGAATGCGATGTTGTGAATGTCTCCCAATCTACAAATGAGAATAAGAAGCGGAAGAGAAATGAAAGCGACTCTTCGAAATTATGGCATTGTCGTTTGGGCCATATTTCGAGGGGGAGAATAGAACGCTTAGTGAAACAATCAATTCTTCCGCACTTAGAATTCTCTGATTTAGAACAATGTGTTGATTGCATCAAAGAAAAATATGTTAAGAAAATAAAGAAAGATGCTAAACAAAGCACGAGTGTATTAGAAATAATCCACACGGACATTTGCGGTCCATTCCCAACGAAAAGTGTGGATGGTTATGATTCGTTCATAACATTCACGGATGATTACTCTCGTTATGGTTATATTTATCCAATTAAAGAAAGAACAGAAGCATTGGATAAATTTAAGATATTTAAAGCCGAAATTGAAAATCAACACAACTTGAAAATAAAGATAGTTCGATCAGACCGTGGTGGAGAGTATTACGGGCGACATACCCCGTATGGCCAAATTCCAGGTCCCTTTGCAAGGTTCCTACAGGAAAATGGCATAGTCGCTCAATACTCCACACCGGGGGAGCCTCAGCAGAATGGAGTGGCTGAAAGAAGAAACCGTACCCTAATGGATATGGTGAGAAGCATGATGAGCTAGTCTACACTACCGGTTGGTTTATGGATGGAGGCACTGAAAACCGCCATTCATATACTTAATCGAGTACCAAGCAAGTCGGTGCAGAAAACACCGTATGAATTATGGACAGGAAGAGAACCCTCACTTAAGCACTTACGTGTGTGGGGCTGTCCAGCTGAGGCAAAGGTTTTTAACCCAAATATTGGAAAGTTAGACTCCAAGACTATCAGCTACCATTTCATTGGCTATCTAGAAAGATCGAAAGGATATCGATTCTATTGTCCTGATAGATACACGAAATTTATTGAAACAAGACACACTGTGTTCTTGGAGGATGATATGATCAGGGGAGCAAGGTAACACGTGAAATTAGACTTGAGGAGAAGCGGGTACATGTACCTACTCCGATGGTTGAAGAACCATACTTTACGTTACCTGCTGCCGTTGTTGCACCAATAGTACATGACGCTGTGGCGACAACACCTGTTATGAGTTCTCCTATAGCGACAATGAGTGAACAAGAGGAACCTGTTCATCAGGAACCCATAGAACCAGATGTTACTATTGAGGAAGAACAACAACAGCCCATAGTGGACCAAGTGCCAGAGGCCCCTAGAAGGTCTCAAAGAACTAGAAGGTCAGCTATTCCAGATGATTATGAAATTTATGAAACTGAAGAATTTCATATGGAAGATGACCCTATAACTTTTGAAGAAGCCATGAGAAGCGAACACTCATCGAAGTGGCTTTAGGCCATGGAAGATGAGATGAAATCTATGAATACCAACAAGGTTTGGGTTCTAGAAAATATTCCTAAAGGAGCTAAGAAAGTAGGATCCAAATGGGTCTACAAGACGAAATATGAGTCCCAAGGGAATATTGAAAGACACAAAGCACGACTTGTGGCTAAGGGTTTTACCCAAAGAGAAGGGATTGATTACAATGAAACTTTTTCCCCAGTTTCTTGTAAAGATTCTTTTAGAATTATTATGGCACTTGTGGCTCACTATGATCTAGAATTACATCAGATGGATGTAAAGACCGCATTCCTAAATGGGGATTTGGATGAAAATGTCTATATGGCACAACCGAAAGGTTTTGTCGTAAAAGGAAAAGAAAATATGGGATGTCATCTGAAAAGATCAATTTATGGTTTGAAACAAGCTTCGAGACAGTGGTACTTGAAGTTTGATAAAACTATAAAGGGTTTTGGGTTTACAGAAAATGTCGAGGACAATTGTGTCTATGTGAAATTCAAGAATAAGAAATACATATTCCTGATCCTATATGTGGATGATATCTTACTTGCTAGTAGTGATGTCAGTCTACTATCGGAAACGAAGAAATTCTTGTCCTCGAACTTTGATATGAAAGATCTCGGTGAAGCTTCGTTTGTCTTGGGAATTGAGATTCATCGAGATAGAAGAAAAGGGGTATTGGGATTGTCGCAGAAGGCATACATAGAAAAGGTTCTGAAGAAATTTAGTATGCATGCGTGTAGTCCATCTCCTGCTCCGATTGTCAAGGGCGATAAATATGGGGAACATCAGTGTCCCAAGAACCAATATGAAATTGATCAAATGAAAGCGGTACCGTATGCTTCGGCAATTGGAAGTTTACAATATGCTCAAACGTGTACACGCCCTGACATAGCTTTTGTTACCGGGTTACTTGGCAGATATCAAAAGAATCCAGGAATTGAACATTGGAAATTAGTGAAGAAAGTCTTGCGTTATTTGCAAGGTATGAAAGGTCTCATGTTGACATATGAAAAATCTGATTCCCTGCACATAGAGGGGTATTCAGATTCTGACTATGCTGGAGATGAAAGAAAATCCACATCGGGATATATCTTTACCCTTGCTAAAGGAGTGATATCGTGGAAAAGTTTGAAACAAACAGTGACTACATCCTCGACAATGTACGCCGAGTTTGTAGCTTGTTATGAGGCCTCGGGGCAGGTAAATTGGTTGAAGAAATTTGTACCCGGATTAAAAATAATTGAAAGTATAGAAAGACCGATGCGGTTGTATTGTGATAACAACCCAGCGGTAGAATATGCTCACAACAATAGGTCAAGTGGTGCTGTCAAACACATTGACATAAAGTACTATGTTGTGAAAGATAAACTTCGGGATCATATCATAAATCTTGAGCATATACGAACAGAAAAGATGCTAGCGGATCCGCTCACAAAAGGCCTTCCACCCAGTGTGTTCAGAGGACACATAGCCGTCATGGGTTTAAGGGAGAGCCTATGATTCCCGAAGAATAAGAAGGGCCCAGAATGATGAAAAGTTTATTTCCAAAATAGAAAGGTGTGTAGTTGCTGTTAGTCTAACGACATGAATTGTTATGACGATGAAGCATGCTCTATATACTGATCTGTGATGGAATTGAAAAGAATTAGAATATTGAACTCGAATGAGAATTGAATAATTAAAAGAATTGTGTGAGATCTAGGGGGAGAATGTTGGAATTAGATCTCCTCCCGTTAGGCCCAACGGACTAACGGGCCCTAGGTCATGCGCCTTGATCGGGGGCGCCCAACCTTGTGATTGGTGGGCCCCCGTCGCACAGTGCTATATAAGATAGGGTGGGGACCGTGGCGTAGGGCACGCAAAACGAGGTTCACCTGCGCCGCCATCTCCCCACCAACATCTAAACCCTAGACCGATCTAGAGGGGGCGCTGCCAGTGACGGGAAGTGCCACCGACATCGGCGAGCACCCGGATGACCACTGACATGACCACAGAGGCGACACCGACGGTCATGGCGAGTGGTGACTCCATCTCCAACACCACCGACGCCACTGCATCTACCGTGGACCCCTCTGGTCTGTCACCTACCTCTCTCTCTCTCTCTGCATGGCATATGAACTGCATCTTCTATCTATCTATCCGAACTACTACTTGTATCCACTGGATCCGCTCCTAGACGATCCTACGAATCTAACACCGGGAACATCACCTCGCTACTGTTTTTCTTCTCCACCGGCACTGTCTCCGTTGCCATCTTCAACCATCACTGCTTTGGCCTAGTTAGGTTGCGCACGAGCACCAAGGTGAGATGCTTATACTCATACGCAAATTGGTTGTTGCTAATTTGTCCTGGATTGCTCGGGCCACGGTGAACCGCCGTGTTTTTGCCGTCGTAGCCATGGTACTCGTCGCTAGGGCTCGATGGTTGATGATTCTTACAATTGATAGGTGCAATAGCTTCGTTAGGACCCCCTGAGTATGAAAATGGAGTTGGTTGTTTGGTTCGGGGCTTGGTTTGTCTGGCACATGACATCCCGACCGCTGCCGTCCGCCATTGTCACCGCTGTGTTCCATCCCGAGCTCCGGTGTGTGAACTAGTGGGTGTTCTAGAGTCGCAAACAAGTGTAGATCATGATGGGGTACTTGGTTGTCCGTGAAAGCCACCGGCAGAGACGCACCGCCGCGGTTTCCTTTCACCGGCGCTGTTGCCTTGAGGTGAACCACGGACAGGTGGGGCCCGTGCTGTTAGCGATTGAATAGAAGAGATTTTCAATTTTCTCTAGTATGAATAGTACTGATACTTGTAGATTTTATATCTATTTTTCTATAACTCCTAAAATCATGAGAAAAATTATGTATACTATCTGATGTATCTAGTATTTAAGAAAAATATAATATGGCATTATCCAGTACATTTGTATTCCTGTAAAAATGCAAAGTTTAAATAATAGAGCCATTTTCAATTATTTTTTTGACCTGTAAATTAATCCAAAAATCATGAAAATATTTATGCAACCTTTATACATATATATGTTTCTGTATAAAAAGTTTGGAGTCATTTGGACAAAGTTTGGAAATATGAATATTTAGAAAATTAATAAATAATTAATAAATCAATTAGAAACCCTAATCACTTTGGGATTTGAGTAATTTTGGGTTGTTTGATGAACATGTGTCATTGTTCAGTGACAAACACAATATGAACTTGTCATTTGATGTGATAATGGGTGTTCGATGCTGTTTGATATAATAATTAAACTTAATTAGATAATTAAGTAAAACATTAATATTGCTTAATGAATTAGTTTTATATTTTCTTGTGATGGAAAGTTGTACTCAAGATACTTAATCTTGATTAGTAATCACTTAGTCATGATATTGGTTGATTGTTAAGCATCATGTTTGCTTTTGAGAATCATCTTAAGCATATCATTACTATCATATAGATATTATTGTTGGTGGAGAGGTCCATCATATAATTGGTTCTGATAATCAGCACTACGAAGTCGGATTTGATATCTATGGTACTGAACTAGAAGTAGTTTATCCTACAAACCAAGGCAAATCCCGGTGCATTCAAACCTTTCCTTGTATTTAAAAGCTTTTTTTTAAATACAATTATGGTTAAGTATTGTATTGTTACTATTAAATGCAAATTCATACTTGATGCATAGCTTACCCTTGATTACTTATTCCTGTACCTTGATACCTGTTTTAAAATACGCAAGTTACTTATTGCTGCTTAGTAATGCATAGAACGGTACAAGACAGATGATTTCCTATCTCTGCGTGAATAGGTTACCACTTGTTGCTTTGGCAAATGGTTATGTTTTGAGAAATAAAGAAATAAAAAAGGGATAAGGGAGGAGTGATGGAAGAAATAAAATGAGATCGGGCGGACACGGTGTTTGGGAGCCACTAGTTGTGACTGGTGAGCGGGTTCTCTCCGCCTGTGTCAATTAAGAACCATCCGCTGTTGAATTGCATGAGCTAAGAATTTGGAGTACTAGTCAGATACCTCGGGAAGCTGGACTCTGGCTATTCCAGTTTGAGAACGGTTAATCCGCACTGGGAGTGGAGAGATGGCGAGAGTAGTGTGTACCTTCCTGGCTTGTAGGGCAGGGTGGAGGTGTATTGTGCTCTCGGGTAGCGGAACCTCGTTCTTGGATGGAGGATCCGGAGAAATGTTGTCATATGGAAGCTTCAGTGCTACATATGCCATGTGATAAGGAAGCCCCAGTTGGGTTCAATCAGTTCGAATCGTGGTGCACCTCGGTTATGGAGACTTAGCTAATTGTTCATCCGCATAGTTAATGAAACTTAAACCAGATACTTGATGATTCATTGGACATGGTTGTTAACACATTATCGATCAGAATTGCGATTAGTACTTGAGTAACTCTTTTGAAAAATGGATTGAATTCAAATGTTTTTATAAATATTCATTTATGCAAAATACTTTATTCTTGCAAACCCCACCTTGAATCCTATGACATGCATACCTTATATATATCCACCACAATTGATTTGTCAGGTAAGACTTGTTGAGTACCTAGTACTCAAGGTTTGTTAACCTTGTTGCAGATGAAGGTCAGACCCCGGTCTATAGAGTTGCGTGTTGTATGATCGTTTTTAGTGTTGAAGATGATGAGTAATAGTCTTGTGTGAATCTTGGGAAGAGTACCCGGCTTGTTGAGATATAAACTTTACTGCTGGCTTGATGTAATAATGTTATGACACTTATGTTATGTTTCAAAACTATGGTTTGTAATATAACTTGTATAAGACTTCTGCTATCTGTTAAACTCTAAATGTAATTTATTACATCTTCACTTCTGGAATGTCTGTAATGTGATCCTGCTCAGAAAGAGATGGCTGACTCGGTTGAATCCGACAACACCAGACAAACTTCTTGAGACCTTGGAACACTTGTCTTGCGATCACACACATCGTACTCAGCGCCGAGGGACACGTGACATGTTTGTGTGCGAATACAGTTTTTGGCTACTCCACCGGGGATGAGGGAAGATCAAGGTACATCTACACCATCGTCTGTCATGTCTGGCAGCAAGATCCCGAAGCCCACAAATATTGGCACCGACAACATCATCGAGCCAAGATTTAATGAATTGTCCGAAGAGCATCGCCAAGCTTATGAAGCATACAAGAAGAAACGTGATGAGGAAGAGATGGATAAGTTTCTTGACAACTTCAACAAAGATCGTCAAGGTAATGTCAAAGCAGTTGGTGAAATCACCTTCCCTTCTCTACAAGGCAAAGAAAAGATATGAAATTCTATAAGTAGAGCTTTTTCTCATTAACAGTTGGTCGAATTAGAGTTTTGGGTTGCACAGAATAATGATCTTCTTAATGAGGCTATGATAAATGTGATGAAAGCTAGTAAAAATATGCCACAACCTTGTAATTGTCATGTTGGTGCATATACTAGTGCAGTAAACTCTAACCCAACAGTACCTATTAGTTCATCGGAACAACAACCATCATATGGCATGCCGATGAATTTCTTTTCTGGGTAGCAAGCCAAACCTAGAAGTGAATTGATGACAATGCCTATGTATCCTAATCCCATTGTTAGTATACCATCTTTGGGGGTTTCAACACCAAATAAGACCATGCCATAGTTTCTACACCGCCAATGGATATGTCACAGAGTGGCTCTAAGCTAGCACCCATTGGAGCACTATATTCAAAGATAGGAGTTTGATCCATGGTATGTTTAGAAAAGGAAAGGTTTTGATCAATTAAGGATAACTCAGATGACTCTATTCTAGTTAGAATAGCTATCATTCCCGATAACGACGCCAAAAATGCTTGTTGGTATTTCTTATGTCTATTGGATAATTTCGTAAGCACACAAAATATATCATTGTAGCACTTCACCGGGAGTATTCCAGGTATCGTATTTTTCCATGGGGAATGAGAAGTGGACTAACTAAGACTAAATATTATCCTATGATGATATAGGAGAGCCTATGATAACAAGGGTAGATAGGATCTATATAGCTATGATATCTAGTCAACGTCTGGTAGGAATAATGGGGTTAGTCGCCCCTCATTCTATAGGAGGTGATAGCGGAATCGATTGGAACAAAACCCTTTCGAACTTAGACTACCAAGTTTTGGGAGCCTTACCTTTGAAGAACTTGTGTACTACACATGGTGGAATTCTAAGTCTAGAAGAACTTGTTTGCTACACATGGTGGAATTCTAAGTCTAGACAGGGTTGTCACTACCTGCTAGCATCCATAAAGAATCTGAGTGATAAGTGGTCTATACTGGCAAGATATAGCCTAGACACCACTTCTATACTACTCTTACTACTCTAATCTACTAGTAAGGACTAGAGCACCCCACACACAAGAGCAGAGCAATATACAGGTAAAATAGGTTAGATAACTACTATACCAAAACCAGAATATAAATGTTGTAAAAGATCTTGGATGTATTACTTACTAGAAGATAGCATTCACTGAGGTAGATCTCAAAGAAGATTCCCAACAGCTCTCCAGAAGACTTCCCTCACTCTCTCCTCGCTAGCATAGCACTACTACAGAGCTTTGCTAAGATACTAAAGAGTGGTTTAGTCTACTCTATCATGAAATGGAAATGAATGTCTACCGGGTATTTATAGGTGGAGGTGTAGTAAGGGCTACTCTAGTGACATGTTAGCGATCTAGGAGACCTCCATCCTCCTCCCTTAGATCAAACCGCCATAGATTGAAAGGATAGGATGCACTGCCATGCATGGAGGCATGCAAGAGGTCGGTGGGTGCAGTAGGGTCTCAAAAAACCCCAAGGGGGGGGGGTCAGCCACCCTCCTATGACATATGGGCCCTGCAACTACCTTCTAGAAGGAAGGTCCACATGTTATAGACCTCTTCTGCCTTAGTGGCCACTTTGGATGCTCCATAGGGGGGTCGACAGACCCCCTATGACATGTAGGCATGACCATCTTCTTCTAGAAGGTGTCCCCACTTGTGATAGTGTGTAGCTGCATTTCCTTTCGCTAAATTCTTTGTTTCCACGTCATTGATCCATGCGACTTCATTTGAGCCATCCAAAGAAAGTACAAAGTTGATTTGAAGGTTGAAATTGCTTCTGAGGTGCTTCTCTTGGATTGTGGCCCCTTAGCAGGGTTTGGAACAATCTTAGTTGGTCAGGTGACCCCTTTATGGGTCCTTCCAGGCCCTGTCTTGCTTCAAAATGCTAATGCCTACAAAACATGGTTCAAGGTACATGTGGAACCAATTATTGATAAGATATGTTCTTGTTGTGTGGCTTTTCAATTGATTTTGAATCATGTTTATTGTGTTTTGATCATATAATTTAGGGCTTATCTACCGTCAACATCAGGAAAGTTTTTGTGTTGGCCCTTGTTGTATGACCGTCTTCCAAGTGGAAGATGAGTAACCTATGTAACCCTAGGGCAGGATTGCTTTTGGATAGTTGTAATATATCTCCGAAGTTACTCTTGAGCTTAGTATTGTAATAACTCAATTTTGAAAGTTTGCACTATGTTTTGTAATATAAGGTTATGTAAGTCTTCCACCTTTTACTTTGATGTAACATTTGTATACATGTCTGTGATGCTGCAATACTTGTAAAGTGATGCTGCTCAAAAGCAGTGATTTTGGTTTTAGGAATCACCTGACTAGTATTTTAAGTTTTTCAATGCACTTGTATGGTTATTACAAGTCTATGAGACAATGACGAGTATAAGTGGGTCCAATATTTAAGAGATTCTATCACAAAACTGACCTTGAAAAATGACTTAGATGCGATCTATAGGTCAGTGGAGCTCCACCATACGAAGGAGATGGGCTTTGGCAAGTGGGCTGGGCGGGCCGACCTAGTGGTAGGGACGGTCGGCCCCACTTGGTAGCTGTCGGGCTTCTGCTTCACTCTGGTGTCTTCTAGATCCTTCTAGCGCTGGTGTCCGTCCCATTTATGAAATAATCTAATTTGTAGTAGTTGTACCTTGATTCCAGTTGTTGTTTTTCCTATTTAATCCCTATAAAATTACAATCCACCAAAACTCATAGAATATTGTCAGTTTAAACCTTATTCTATGGTGGTGATCACTTTTATATCCTTTTAATGGTTTAATTGTTGGTTTATAATAGGAGTTAATTACCATCAACAATAGGTAGGTACCTATAGGCATCTAACAGAGAAATGTTGATATATAATTATCAAATTACCTCCATGAACTTACCAAATTGCTCATCCACTTTAGCTTTCTGATTTCTGCATGGAAACATCACTACTACAACACAGGGATATAGTAACCCCAATTTATGTTACTATAGATTCAAAAAAGTGTTACTAGCTCTCTCTTTGTAACACATTTTTATTTGTGTTGCAATTGCCTATGTTACTATAGATTAGTTTATTGTAACATATTTACTTATCTACAAGATCATTTGTCTAGTGTTACAATATTTTTTGTTGTAACACTTTTTTATATATAGTAACAATTTACATTATGTTACAAAAAAACCCAAGAAATAAAAAATTGCTTAAACTAGGATTTGATCTCACAACCTCACATATATAACACTAAGTCTCTCAACCATTAGACCACACAATTATATATGACTATGCATTATGTGATATCTTTTTATATTAGTGTGTTCTGATCTTATATTGAATGTTTTGGCTACTAAATGAACTCAAATGAAAAAACTTTTAACTACAAAGTTTTTAATCTTGTCAAGAATTATAACTAGTATAGAATATTTCTCCATCTGAGATAGTTTAATTTTTTTTAAAAAATTGAATATAGAAAAGTGATTATAAAACAAATATTTGAGACCCTAAACAACTTCAAATAAAAAACTTATCAACAATGAACGAACATGTAGCTCAGATCAGCTACTATAATTATGATATTAAATATGAATTTTAAATTTTATAAACATAGAATACATATTTAAGACTTCAAATGACTTAAAATAAAAAAATAACTAGAAAGTTGTAGAGTGCGCTGAGAATTATAAACTACATATAGACCATGTCAATATATAAGATTCTTTCATAATTTTAAATTCCAAATTTATAATATGAGAACTTATAATACTATTTGAGATTGGCTCGTAAAATTATTTTTCTAGTAGTGCTAACAACCTTGAGACTTAGGTGCGAAGAAGGTCCAGATGTATATTTTTTTTCTATAACATATGGATTGTAATATTATTATGTGTTACTATATGACATATAATTGTAACATAACTTTATATGTTCCATTTATGTGTTATAATAGTACATTTTTGTAACATTTTTCTTGTAACAATAATTTTGTGTTACTATAATTGTTGTCAGTAACATATTTTTATAAAAAAAAGTGTTTTGTGTTACAACTAAAATTTGTAACACATATTTTATGTTACTATACAATTTCACTAGAACACATCGATAAAGATGTTACATAAAAGTGTTACAATATCCTTGTTTTGTAGTAGAAAGTTAATGTCATGAAAAACTTGTCACAATTCTTGATCTTGTGATACAACTTCTTATTTCATCATCTTTCCTCTCTTCTTGTGTTGTTGGTTCTATCGGTACCCTTCTTGTCCCTTTTGAATATGGGGGATCATGGGTAGACTTTCCACCTCTTGTGGTTATAGCATTTATCTATTGAAGATTGCTAGCAAAAGGCAGAGCAACGACCAACTTGGCTATTTGTGATTCTATCTTTTTATTGTAGCTAAGCTGGTCCTTTATGGCAAAAGAAAAATTACTCATTTTAATTTTTATATTATCTTAGATCTTATCATTTGAAACAAGTCCTTTAGAAATATACTCATTAAACTTAGCTTGTTCATTAATCATATCTCTCAAGGATGGGTATTGAAATAATTGTAGTAATTTCTTGTGTTCTTACCTTGGTAAGTTGACCATGATTGATTCCATCATTGCCTTTATAGAATGGAGTTGTTAATGATGATGTTCACATCTTCATGATCTTCAAGAACAAATGTAATCCCTAGATATTCTCCACATATAGTTTGGGAATTGTAAGCATGATGAAAAGCCTAATGATCTTTCTTATAATTGTCTCATTGATCGAGCTAATTCAGCAACATACTCATCTTAGTTAATACCGCACACTTCTCTTCTTGAGCTTCTTCACTCATGTGGCAATGTTGGGCATTGCATGAAGACCAACCTTCATTACAGACCATCTTATCCATGATAGCTTTAGCTTATTTGAGCATGAGTGATATAAATTGTAACACCCTCGGTGTTAAGCACGGGCTAAGAAGTAATTAAGCCTAATTATATCGGATCAAGAGATAATCGGAGACTATAGTTCATATATGGGAATATATGATAAGGTATTTATTCTAGATGCCTCATCTCTATTTCCATCTGTATGAACTATTGGAAGA
Source organism: Microstegium vimineum (assembly GCA_022036555.1). NCBI lineage: Eukaryota > Viridiplantae > Streptophyta > Magnoliopsida > Poales > Poaceae > Microstegium > Microstegium vimineum. The sequence goes on from CM039123.1 coordinate 25,855,750, forward strand.
GCTTCACGAAGTTCGGAACCGAAAAGTCAAGTAAACGGAGGATTCATATAATTATCGGATTTACGATGTGAAGTGGGAATAATTATATGAGTGAACCAAGTCTCATGACCTTGCCCAAAATACTCCAGTTGAACTCTACAACAAAAGTCGTCAAAGGTTCGTGTTGACTGAAAGTGGAGAAAATGCCCGGAAAATATTGGAAACCCCAGTCCGAGCTCAACCGACGATGTTTTGACCGTCGTTGACTGACAATTTGGAGATCTCGCATGTTGATGCGCATTTAACGAAAGTTGTAGATCGGATCGAGACGGACAAATTCGTACAAACATTGAGACCTGAATCAGAGCCAAAAATGGTGAAACAGATGACCGAAGATCGTCGGAATGTCAGTTCTCGGTACCCGCAAGGTTTTCTTCGGGAATCAACAATTCACAAACCGTTTGGAGTTTGACTGTGATTCTTGAAGTAAAATAATCTACTTGTCGAGACCTTTGCAACGGTGCAATCGGATTTGCAAAATGGGTTACGATTTGTCAGTGACAATTTTTTAGAATACCCCAATTTAAAGTGGTAATTAATGAATTTGGGGGAGAAGCAAGGGAAGGGGAAATAAAATGTCGACCTCTCCACGGCCGGCTGCCTCCTCCTCTCATTCTGCCGACCAGCCCAGCAAAGAGCTGCTGCTCTCTCCCTTCTCTTGCTCCTCCCTTCCTCAAGCTCTCTCCCTTCTCCCAACCCTAGCTCTCCTCCCATGGCTGCAAGAGAGCCAAGCTCCCTTCTCCTCCCTGCCCTCCAGCTCGCCCCAACACAAGCCGCCAAAGGGTCCTTGCCGGCGTCTCCACCAGGCCGTAGCCCTCTCCCTTCCTGATGTCGACGGCGCTGCAGGAAGCCGCCCCGAGCCCTGGGTTGCTGCTCGCCCATGCCTCCATGGCCGAGGCCGTGGCTACCTCCCTGCTGCTGGCCGCCGAGGAGGGCAGCGCCCTCTGCCGCCACTACAACGCAGCAGCTGCTGCTAGGGATGGCCTGGAAGGGCAGCGCCCCTCACTGCCTCCATCTCCTCCCCGGCAACCACAGCAATGGCGACGATCTCCTGCACCTCCATGAAGAACAAGAACAGGAACCCTGCATCCCCATCCCCTCTCCCCGTTTTTTTTTTCAGTTTTTCAAGTTCCTGCAATAGTGTTCAAAACATCGTATAAAATCAAAGAAAAATGATATGGATGTGTGGTTGGACTTTTTGGAATCCTTGTTAAATGCTCTGCCCAGTAGATCTATCGGATGATATATTTTATGTTCAATTGATTGCTCGAAGATGGATTTATACAGTTAGGGTTTGATGGCCCATTGTTCGAAATTAAATATTTGTCGCCAATGAGGAGTGCTCCCAAAATTGTGCAATAATTCTGGTGTGTTCCTAGTGCTATGAAAAGGCTATGGTTTAATTTTCATAACTAGATGTTGGATAGTTTGTGGGTTATGATAATAACAAAATCATATTTGCTGTTTTGGACTCCATGCATGATCTCTGAATATTAATGTTTTGCATGTATAAGATGTTGTTTTCTGTTGGTAGGGTGAATACCAAAGTGGTATATATTTATATGAGGAAGCTTGTGTAAAAATTTCATAGCCATGTCTCTAGTAGTTTGAGACATATGAATTTATTAAGTTGAAGGTTGAATCTGCTCATCTCTTTGGACATATTTGTTTATAAGTGCTTTTTGACTAAGTTAAATTGTGAATCATAAATTGTTGATGTGGAATGACTTGTAGAACTTTTGATAAGCTTTCCAGATTGTTTTTGATTCATATTTTTAGGAGGTCTATAACTTGAGTTATAGCAGTTTTAAGGAGTGCCAAATCTGTCCACCTTTTGGACAGAGATGTATTCTTCAATTATTTCAAGTTGTTTCACCATTAAATCTTCTTGGCATGATATTAAGAAAGTTGTAGACCACTTAATTAGCTTTCCAAATATGTAAGAATCATGTTCTTTAGATTAGTATAAATTCATTTATGAGGAAAACCGTGACTGAATGTTGCTGTCCCGAACTTGCATGTGTAAGTTAAGTGCTTTAACATGTTCTTACTAGTTTAATCTATTAATTAAACTTGATGGATGAATGCTTGTCATGGTTTGACTTCAAGTTAATGGTATGTGATGCTGGAAGTGTTTTTATCTTCTATGTTAAGCTTGAGTGATAATTAGCTAAACAAGTTCTAAGTGACTAGGTATGTTCTATAATATGCTTCTATCTCCTAAGTTATGCTCTACTTATAATTGGTAATTAAATATAAGTGCATCTATATATCATGTATGATCTTATACTTGTCTTGGATGGTTAATTAAATATCTCTTGTGCTTATGTCGAATGCTTCCAATAGCGTGATTGAGTTAGTTATTAGGTTATGCTTGGTATACTTGCTATCCTTCGGTGCTATGCATGTGTGATGTTTATTTAAATAAATATATATGCTTATGTGGTTATTGTCATACAGCAGCCCTAGTTCTTGTATGCTATCTTTTTTTTGAGTAGTTCTTGTTTATGTCTTGCTTGCAATAATTTAGCTTGAGTTAACTTGTATATCATACCTGACGTGCGTGCTATATTCCTATGATATGCATTAGTGATCTTTAGTTAAATAAATCCATGTACTTATGTAGGTTGATTCAATAAATTGCTTGCTATCTTTCATGCTAGACTTGAGTGATAGTAGTTAATAAATTGCTCTCTAATGTGCTCGTGTATGTATGACATAATCTTGTGCTTATGTTGGATGCTTGTATATGTGTCTCTTGTGACCACTCTTTGCATTCATACATGTGCCTCTTGCATCTCATTTAGGTACGCTAGGTACACTATGTGGAGATGCGATGGTTGGAGCCAAACCCGAAGAAGGTGTTTGGTAGAGCCAACCTAAAGGTGGTGTTGATGGATGAATCCAGGAGACAAAAGGAACGAAGAGTACGAGCGTGGATCTGAAGAGCTCGCCAAGCAAATGTCATCTAACCATCGCTGACTTGTGTCGGTTCCCAAGGCAAGCCCCGGAGTATCATATGCCTCATCCCTCTCTTTTTAAAGTATTCACTTCCAATTCACAATATTGCTTCTGCATTAAGTTATAGGAGTTGAATGAAATCCTTTACTGCATTACCTTCCTTGTCCACTAAAAAGAACCTTGTAGGCCTAGGATCGAAACATATGCTTAGCCCTGCTTAGACTGGTAGCGTGGGTGGTCTACCATCCCCCACAATGATAGGTGGTACTGGTCATGGTTGGCTATATTTGATATCGTGGAAGATAACCATGTGGAAGTAATAAATCGAGACCGGGCGGACAAGGTGTTGTGAGCCACTTGACTTGGAGGTCTTGTGAGCGGGTTCTCTCCGCCTGTGTCGCTAGGCACTGGATCGTGGTTGGACATCTGCCGAGATTGAATGCATGCCTACTTCATAGCTGACCGAATAACTCGTTTCGACCGCGAAGCCTAATTCTGTGGGTTCGGGTCGGAATCTCCCCCTACTTGGGTCATGAAGACCGCGAGCGGAATACTAGACCGTGGGCAAGTACGACCTGAGCTACCTGGCCAGGACCGTGGGCAGGATCGACTTGAGCTACCTGGCTACCATGAGTCGCTACGCATGCCTGTACCTGGAGACCCGCGGGCTACCCGAACGATAGTGAAGGTGACCCATCAAAGTCAACCCGACGGGGAAGACTTGGGTGTGATTGAGGAATAAACCTCCAGCTGGATAGGAATTCGATTCGAATCGCGGTCTCTCCCCGTCAGTGAGAAACTTGAAAGATCTTCCTCCCACTGTAGAAACTTGAACTCTAATAAGTAACCAAAAGATGGTTATATGGTTTACATGCCAAACTGGATATGGTTACTATTGTGATGCTTTAATTAAGTGATTGCTCTAGATCAGGTGCAAACCTAGACTTGGTAAGCTTTACTAATCCTGATGCTAAAATCTTGACTAAAATATTAAAAGATAGGAATCAAGGTAGTAATGCTCTTTTTGCAAAAATTATGCTATCCTGTCAACTCCACCATATGAGCCTTGTATATCTTTGGGAGTCTTTTATTTATCTTCTGTCGGGTAAGTCTAGCTGAGTACATTCAAGTACTCAGGGTTTATCCCACCCTGTTGCAGGAGTGGTTAACCACCGGTGGGCTCGGTGATTCTATAGCTACTTCTTATCTATATGCTATTGTTGGAGGATGTCACTTTAAGCTAGCAATGTATTTCAACTTATGTTACTATAATAATTTCAAGCTATGTTGTTTCATTAAACAGTTTTAAACTCGGACTTGTATTATTATTTCTGAGCTTATTTGTAATATTATTTCTGCTGCAAAACTCTGTGTAAGTGATTGGTGTTTACTTAATCAAGCGATCTGGTATTGGTTTGTTCATTTACCGGGGTCCTTCGGGATACTCGGCGGACTACCGAACTGGTATAAGTGAGAGTATGTGCATGTCAACGTGTTAAACGGGGACAGTCATGCTTGATCTTATATTAGTTGGGTGGTTCCGTCACAGCTGGTATATGAGCAATATTAAGTATAATACTGTCATTTACATGGCTTTTAAAACAAAGTTTTGTTTTCAAAATGTTATTTTGAACTAAAACTTTAGTTATAATCTTTGTCAAAACTTATTTGAAAAACTATGCTAGCCACAACCTCTAGTTAAGCCCAACTTAGGTTCATCAGGTGGCTTATTTAAGTACTGATTTGGGGGATTGCATCATATTTCTATTTACCTGTCCATACAGGTTGGAATAGTATGGGGGCCATTCACTTGAATGGTGTTGTATGGATCAATTTTGCCGCTACGCCTAAGGTAAGGTGAGTTGTGAGAGTATGATCGGATATATTGCCGATCTAGGGGAATGCTTATATGATGACTAGACCATAATCATGTCTTACACAAGATTATGAGAAGCCATCCATGTGTGGGTGTTGCGTCTGTTGAGACGATGCCGTCAGTAGGACGAGGAAAGGGTCCATATACTGCTTACGTGTATACGGGGTGTACACCTAAGTGAGTATTAGATTTACATTTCAGCAATACATTATATTCATACTGTTGGGATGTGCTGAAATGAAATCTTCTGCAGGTACACTAACCACGAATACGTATGAACTAGTGAACGACTAGCTATATATCGAGAGTGCGTGTTATGCCACCGCCATAGAACGTGATTGTCGCCTAAGGCTGACAATCTTGTGAGTACGAATAGGTCGAGCATGCATCATACTATTTGTTGCATCATGTATGGCTATGCTTCTCTTACCCTTGATTCTATATGATAAATAATCTGTGATCAAGGTGTTGTTCTAGCTTCTTGTTAAGAAACTAGATAAGGGTGCCTTCATCCTTGTTGTTTAAATAGCCTTGCTAGAATGTGCTATGTGATGTTACCTTGCTTGTGTTAAGATATGATTTTAGATCTGTGAAATGTTTTAACATGAGCTAGAGATATCCAAATTTAGTGAAACTAATTTGGTTAGCTGTGTCTTGCAACACTCTACCTAAAGCAACTATAAAAACTTGTTGTTGAATATTGTGTTGTATGTTGCATGGTTTGCCCTATGTTAGAGTGCTTTTCTGTTTGAGATAGTAAAAGCTTGTTGTGTAAAAAGGTGTTGCATACAATGTCTTTTAACCTTTCTATGTGCTCTTTAAACATGAAAATGTGATCTTGAAACTAAGAATGCTCAGATATGTTGCTTAGTTTTGTAAGCCTTATCATGTTGTGCACTAGCTAGTACTGATTAAACCTGCTATGTAAGTGTCTTGTTAGATAGTTGTGATTTAACCTATGTCAGCATTCATCTCTGTCACACCCGGTTTTAAGAACAAAACCAGATATACCCTATATGTGAGCCTAGGAAGTCAAATCTCACATATAGTCACAGAACAAGGTAATATCAAAAGACAATACTTAAGTATATAACACTTATGGTTAAAGAAATAACCTTGAGAGAGCAAACAGCGGTAAGACACTCCGATCTTCAGGTAAAGACTCCACTCCACAGGGACCAACTGACTGGTTGATCACAAGCCTATCCCTTCCAACTCTTGCGAACTGGTACCCATCCGGGATTTTTATCCAAATATTGAAAAGAAAAGAACAAGCGTAAGTACTTTCGTACTCAACAAGTATATATGGGGTTCATGAGGCTCAAATAGTATGACACTGGTTTACTGTGGTAAGCATTTTAATTCGTAAACAAAACTTCATAAGTGATAGATCAAAGTTATGCTTAAGCCCCCAAATTAAACCACATGATCATATAGCAATTGAATGAACATCATAACATCATGATAAAATAATAACCAACATGTAAACATTTCTTCTGTGAGTTTTCTGTTATTAGTCTGTGAGTTTTCCGGGCCGCTCGTAACCATGAGCACGGCTGATATATCAGTTTTACACTCTGCAGAGGTTGTACACTTTACCCACAAGTCGTGATCCCCATATGCCATCACCTCTACCAAGGAAGTGGAGCAGGGTACACTACGAGACCGTTCACAGGTTCCACTGGTAGGTAACAACCCGCTATTCATTTCCTCAATGGTTAGTACCACCCCCCTTATGAGGGAACTAAGGTGAGCCCCTCTTGCGCCCTTTCGGGTAAGTTGTCACAAACCAGTAGAATTCTAATACTGAGTCAAGCCAGAGCCATATAGCTTGTGGTTGTACTGTATGTCCCAGCTTTTGCTGACAGATAAGATCCTAAATCCATGTTGCTAAAAAGTCAAGTTTTACTTGATCGGTTCATATAGTCATTAATCAAGATTCAAGATCATGTTTTGTTAAAATGGAGCACTAGCAATACTACCCAGATGCAAAGATAACCCATAGGATTTCAAGGATCAAGGTAATCAAATCTAGGTAAACCCTATGGTGACAATATTAGACACATGCATATGATTTGATTCAGAACATCATGACTAGGACAACAAGGATAATCCCATGTATACTTGCCTTAAAAGCTTAGATCCTTTGCTCAACTGGTTCTCAACGTCAGACAACTTCTTCTTGATCACCAACGCAAAACTCAACGATTGGACGACAATTAACCAATCACAACACAAGCATTCTGATCATACAAAGCATACAACCATGACTAAAATTAGAACAATACACCAAATCAATAAAAAGGATTTAAAAAGAAATCTACGCATTGCTACGATCACACAGTCGCGAAGATCACACTAACGGAGCTACGATGATAAAAAAAACCACTAACGGAAGATTTACTTTTATAAAAGAGATCTACGAGCTTTATCAAATTTATTATATAAAGAGTGTATAGGGTATTTCAGAGAAACACCCAAATTAGATTAAGTCAAAATTGTATTTGGACCTCGGAAACGAAAGTTGAAAACATCGTCATTTTATGTAAAATATGTTGCATATTGGTTAATCAAGTTAAGGTTTTACATCATGAAAATACAGAGCTATTAACATGGTATTAAAGATCACTACGGAAAAGGTTACGTCGATGCGAAGCCAACGCAACTTGAACGGAACGAAACGTATTTAAAACGGAGAAAATATGACTTAAACAAGATTTTGAAAAGACAAGATTAAAGTACTACCAAATCAATTTTCATTGATTTTCAAAAGTAATTAACATAGATAAAAACTGTACCATTAGATAGATTATGAAATTACGGATCTAACGCAACTCGTTTGGGCCAAAACGGAGTTGAAACGGAGAAATTATAAGCATTTGAATAGGAGGGGCAGTTCTGAAAATAGAAGGAAACGTATTTGGATTAAACCGAGAAGATGTACGTTTTCAGAAAGGGAAAGCGTAAAGCAGAGAGGACGCCAAGGGATCCGCAGAGGGGCTGACAGGCACCACGTGGCGAAGCGGGACTGGGCAGGTGCATAGGAACATTGTGGACCGGGCGCTGGGACGCGGTCCACGGGTCCACGGTGGACCAGAGAGCATACCCCTTCGGGGTTTCTAATCTGAGCCGTCGACGCGAGATCGGGCGGTCCAGAGCGAAGGGGAGAGAGAACGCGGGCGTCTGGTCATCGGGGCGGTGCTCTGGCGGCGGCGCCGTGGCCGGAGGCTGGCGGCGCAAACCAATCCGCCGCTTCGGGGCCCGAAGCTTGACGGGAAAAGAACAGGGGGGAGAGAAGACGACGGCGAGCACGATGGTGCTCTCGGTTGGAGCCGATAGGGCTCGGTCACGGCGGTGCCCGTGATGCAGCGGCTCTGGGCGCCGACGAGCAAGCACGGAGGACAAAGGGAGGGTAAGAGGGTATATCGGGGCATCTGGGAGGGAGAGGGGAACTGGGCGAACGCTCCTGCGCAACTAGGTGAAGCAGAGGGGGTTAGAGCTTGGCGCCGTGCTGGTTATGGCGGCTTGGCACGACGGCGTAGCTTCGGCGAGCGCGCGTGGAGGGACAGAGAGCAAGAAAGGAGGGGACGGGCACCGTGGGCCCTTCCTTACCACAGTCCGAAGCTCGGCAAAGACTCGGGGACGGCGAGGAGGCACGGCAGTAGCGAGACCGAGGCGGCGGCGGCGGCTGGACTTGGAGCTCGCGGTGGCAGCGCTCTGGAGTGCGAGAGCCGAGGCGCTAAGGTTTGGTGAGGGCGGCGGCGTCGGGGCTTCGCCTTATATAGCCCAGGGACAGCGCCGAGGAAGGAAGGAGGGAGGATTCGGGGCGATTTGGTCGGGGATAAGAGGGAAGGCGGCGTCGGGCTTTCCATCCGAAGGAAGGAGACGACGGCGTGGCTGACGTGTGGGGTCGATCTGTCAGCGAGCAGAGAGGGAAAGAGGCGCTGGCGAGCGGGGTCCGTCTGTCGGCGTGTGGGAGAGGGCGGGGCCGTGGTGTCAGTGATTCAGAGAGGGAGAGAGGTCATCCGCGCGGGCCTGCGCGCGTAGGTGGGCTGGGCCGGGCACTTGGCTGGGCGGGAAGAGAGGGAGGGGGAGAGAGCTGGGCCGGCGTCGGTGTGGGCCTGAGAAAGAGAGAGAGAGCGGCAGGCCGGGGGGGGGGGGGAAGAGGTGGGCCGGGGTGAAGCAGGCCTGCGGGCCAGGAGCAGAGAAGAGGGGTTTTTGATTTTCTTTTTATTTCAAAGCAATTTTCCATATCCAAATTGAATTCAAACGTGAAACCACATTTGAAAAGCCAGACAATACAAGCAACATATGCAAGGGCATGTATGCTCAAACAAGTTTCTAAAAAGAAGCTTTTAATTTCATAAAAAGTTTTTATCTCCTATGTTTTCATGAGCACCAAAAACATAATTAAATCAAATTAAATCTATTTTCGAAAAGCAAAAATTTGAGGTGTTACAATTCTACCCCCTTAAGATGAATCTCGCCCCGAGATTCGAAAGATGATAGGGAGATAAAGATAAAGATGTCTTCCAGATTAAAACTGCTTTGGGTCTGAGGCTTTTTCATGAGAGCATCATTCTTCTTAAGAGTGCAATGAGTACATCTGTTCTTGGAAACAAAACTTTGACCTAGAAAACACAACTGAACTTCATATGTCCTCTTGAGTGTCCTGACATTGCTCAGACGTGTAACCTTCATAAGCACGATCATCTGTGGTGTTTAGCTCTTCCCAAGGCATCTGTTCCTCAACATAAACATCCGAGAACTCATGTCCCGCTTCACTATCCTTTGTATTCCCACTTTCGAGTAGGTTTTCTTCATGTTCATCAGGTCCAGGTGGCATTCCTTGATACTCAATTCTTTCTCCCGTCGGAGTTGTTACAGACACCAAACCTTGGGTAGGATCAATAACTCCCTTACAAGCAGCGAACCATCCTCTTCCAAGGACAACGACACTGTTCATGAAGTCGAACACAATAAGATTTACCTTAAAGTTTCCTCCCTTTATTTGAAGACTAACTTTTGGGCATATGCGGGTTGCCTTTACTTCACCTCCAAGAGTATTAACTAGCACTGGTTTCCTTATCGGAAGCGTTGTCACCTTGTGTTCTTGCACAAATGCTTTAGAGATAAATGATTGTGTAGTCTTCGGATCAAACATCACTGAGACAAGAGATAAGTTTACTGAGATGTAACCATACACAACTCCCTTAGATCCACACGTGGTGGTCACATTTCTCAACATTCCTTGGATGTATTTTTTCTTTTCTTTTACTCCTGAAGCCTGCTTTTTCGTGTCTCTAGCCTTCGGGTTCTGTTTGTGTTGGCTCTGACATTGATTGTCCATGACTAACTTCCCAAGGCAAGCTTCCTCATAAGGTTTATCTTCCTTACAATCATAACCCTTTTCACTAGAAGTGTTAGCCTTTATCATCAGGATAGCAGATGGTGGTAAACATGGATCTTGAGAATTGGAACGTTGTCCATCATCATTGTATTCTTGACACTGATCTTGATCTATACTTCCAAGAATATTCATAGACTGTGACTGATATTCCGTTGGTGCATCATAACGGGGATGAGTATCTCTGAGATGATTCTGAAGATCACGTTTTCTCTTCTTTTCATCCATCTCTTGACGCTTGTTCTCAATTGCAATTGCCCTATCCATTAATGTATGAAAGTCATCATACTTAACAGTCATTAGTTGTAGTTGCAAACCATAATTCAGGCCTTTCAGAAAACACTTCTGCTTCTTGGCATCACTGTCCACCTCTCTTGGGGCATAATGGGACAACTGGGTGAACTGATCCCGATACTCATATACTGACATTGAGCCTTGTTTCAAATTTAGGAACTCTTCGATTTTGATCTCCACTGAGCTAGGTGGTACATGGTAAGATCGGAAAGCAATCTTGAATTCTTCCCAACCAATCTGATTTACATCTCGTTGCCCAAATTCTGCTTCCCACCAGTCTAAAGCAGTTCCTTGGAGTTGACCAGAAGCATACAAAACCTTTTCAAGGTCATTACACTGGGCTATGTTGAGTTGTCGCTCTGTAGTTCTAAGCCAGTCGTCTGCTTCCAGTGGATCACTTGCATGAGAGAAAATCGGTGGGTGTCCTTTCAGAAATTCACCACGTTTGTCAATGGGTGGTGCTTGATACTGGTTGTTCAAAGAATTTTGAACAAGAACTTGCAATAACTGAGTCTGTGTCATTAGAGCTTGCTCTATAACTGAAGGGTTTGATGTTGGTGGATTAGCATTGGGATCATTCCTTCTAGCACCTTGTGACGTTTCTTTCCTGGTAGTAACCATCTGTTTCGAACACAACTACATTAGAATTTGATCATTCAAGGCGTCCTTAAATGCAACTTCACAAGATGTCCAGGTATAGCATGGAAACCCAAAGAAAACTTACTCATGGTGGTAAGTAATCCTTTCAAGCAAGGCACTACATCAATGCAACTCCATGTTGCAACTTCTTTAACTCGGCTACCCCCTTAGGAAAGATGAATTAGGGGGCACCAAGGTAGCTTGCATATTTGTCAACTTAACTAACTGTCCTCATACCCTTTTTGTTATTCCAAAGAACTTGTGTGCCAAAGTGTAAATCAACAACTCAATTCTCCTTGAGGACAAGAAAACAACAGCGCGGATGTATCACTTTGTTATTCCCATGACTCCATATCCATGGTAGCACTAGGGTGGTTCTTGCGGAGAGAGAAGGAGATAAGGAGTGTACTATTATCCAGAATTTTCCATAACTCTTATCTTCCAACAAACAGAGATTTTAGATGATAGAGATAGATTGCACTTGAAAGATAGGATAGGGGAAACACAGGAGATAAACGAAACCCAACTTTTATTTCATTAAAACTTAAACTTACAAACTAAATGAAATCGTGGGAAGACCTCACAAGATCATTGCACTCATTACAAAGATGCAAATCAAACATAAGGATTATGACAAACCAACCAATCACTTACAGATTCACACGACACACAGACTCGACTTTCACTACTAACGTATTTATTACAAGGGACATAAACTCCTAGTTGGGCGACAGTCACGAAGAGCTTCCTCCATAAAGCATGCTACTGATTTTGATTGCCTCCAGAGTTTAGCTGCTGGTTCTTCTGTGGACAGGATTTAACATAGTGTCCTTCTTGCTGGCAATGCAAACACTTTCTCTTGGTTGGGTCTTTGGACTGCTCCATGGAAGTACCACTTGGGGAGTTATTAACTGGCAAACTCTGGGGGTTCATCTTCATTTGACCGTTCCGCTTTCTAACTCGTTTGACCCTTCGGGGTTGGAACTCTGTACAAGTGATTGTCCATCCATCTATGCATACCTCACCAAAAATGGATTTAGCTTGAGGAACTTCTACCGCTTTACCCTTTGGATCCATCTGACTAGGATTCTGAAGAAGATGTGGCAAAGTGTTTGAACTCAAAGGTAGGTTGTTCCCTGAGAGTGACCCAAGTGAGATAGCTTTCCTCTTTTATCATCATTGGATTCACAGTTCCGATTCATCTTGAGTTCCCCTTGAGGAGGCTAGTTTTGAAGACAAACAACTCCATGATGCCTACAACACTGGCATTTATTCTGAACTTCATGCTTCTTATTGTTACCACTCTCAAAGGCGGGAGTCTCATATTCCTTGGTCAGAGGTTGTATCCCCTCACGTTTAACCCTTTCTCCTGACGGTGTTGTTAGAGGTTCCAAAAGCCGGGCACGACTGATTCTACTTCCAAAAGTGGAGAACCATCCCATTCCGAGGATAACATCAATGTCTGAGAGCTTCAAAACAACAAGATTCGTTGCACATTCCACACCTCTTATATTAAGTTTAAACTTTGGACATATGTGGTTGCCGTTATTTCTCCAGTTGGGGTTTGAACTATCATGGTTTTCTTCATTAGCACTGACATTATCTTTTGTTCCTTTACCAACTTGGTAGAGATAAACGAATGCGTGGCTCTAGGATCAAATAGAACCATGGCATTTGCTGAGCCTACTCGGATCAAACCACACACGACTTTCTTGTCTCCAGGGAGGGTACTCATATCCACATGGTTCAGCTTTCCTTTGCTATAATACTGCTTTGTTTTACTTCCTTGCGCCCGTTCCCTATGGGACCTTGGCACATTGATCTGCCCTGGAGGTAAGTGCTGTTGTTGAGTTGTTTCTTCACGTACTTGGCTCTGCATGGTTGATAGCTTTTCATTATCAGACGCGATCAAAGATGACATAGCTTGGTCTTTTAGATCTCTGAGGCTAGCTGGCATCTCGTTATGATCCATCTAAGAGACAGAGAGAGAAGCGTTAGAATTGCAACAGTGTTTTTAAAACAGAATAGAGATAGAGTGAGCATCGCTTTAAACATATATCAAGGTTAGAGAGAAAAACAAGGACTAGACAAGGTTGAAAGCTTGCTAAAACGTCCAGTTTACTAATAGGCTTGCGTCCTACAGTCAGCATTGCTTTGATACCAATCTGTCACACCCGGTTTTAAGAACAAAACTAGATATACCCTATATGTGAGCCTAGGAAGTCAAATCTCACATATAGTCACAGAACAAGGTAATATCAAAAGACAATACTTAAGTATATAACACTTATGGTTAAAGAAATAACCTTGAGAGAGCAAACAACGGTAAGACACTTCGATCTTCAGGTAAAGACTCCACTCCACAGGGACCAACTGACTGGTTGATCACAAGCCTATCCCTTCCAACTCTTGCGAACTGGTACCCATCCGGGATTTTTATCCAAATATTGAAAAGAAAAGAACAAGCGTAAGTACTTTCGTACTCAACAAGTATATATGGGGTTCATGAGGCTCAAATAGTATGACACTGGTTTACTGCGGTAAGCATTTTAATTCGTAAACAAAACTTCATAAGTGATAGATCAAAGTTATGCTTAAGCCCCCAAATTAAACCACATGATCATATAGCAATTGAATGAACATCATAACATCATGATAAAATAATAACCAACATGTAAACATTTCTTCTGTGAGTTTTCTGTTATTAGTCTGTGAGTTTTCCGGGCCGCTCGTAACCGTGAGCACGGCTGATATATCAGTTTTACACTCTGCAGAGGTTGTACACTTTACCCACAAGTCGTGATCCCCATATGCCATCACCTCTACCAAGGAAGTGGAGCAAGGTACACTACGAGACCGTTCACAGGTTCCACTGGTAGGTAACAACCCGCTATTCGTTTCCTCAATGGTTAGTACCACCCCCCTTACGAGGGAACTAAGGTGAGCCCCTCTTGCACCCTTTCGGGTAAGTTGTCACAAACCAGTAGAATTCTAATACTGAGTCAAGCCAGAGCCATATAGCTTGTGGTTGTACTGTATGTCCCAGCTTTTGCTGAAAGATAAGATCCTAAATCCATGTTGCTAAAAAGTCAAGTTTTACTTTATCGGTTCATATAGTCATTAATCAAGATTCAAGATCATGTTTTGTTAAAAAGGAGCACTAGCTATACTACCTAGATGCAAAGATAACCCATAGGATTTCAAGGATCAAGGTAATCAAATCTCGGTAAACCCTATGGTGACAATATTAGACACATGCATATGATTTGATTCAGAACATCATGACTAGGACAACAAGGATAATCCCATGTATACTTGCCTTAAAAGCTTAGATCCTTTGCTCAACTGGTTCTCAACGTCAGACAACTTCTTCTTGATCACCAACGCAAAACTCAACGATTGGACGACAATTAACCAATCACAACACAAGCATTCTGATCATACAAAGCATACAACCATGACTAAAATTAGAACAATACACCAAATCAATAAAAAGGATTTAAAAAGAAATCTACGCATTGCTACGATCACACAGTCGTGAAGATCACACTAACAGAGCTACGATGATAAAAAAAAACCACTAACGGAAGATTTACTTTTATAAAAGAGATCTACGAGCTTTATCAAATTTATTATATAAAGAGTGTATAGGGTATTTCAGAGAAACACCCAAACTAGATTAAGTCAAAATTGTATTTGGACCTCGGAAACGAAAGTTGAAAACATCGTCATTTTATGTAAAATATGTTGCATATTGGTTAATCAAGTTAAGGTTTTACATCATGAAAATACAGAGCTATTAACATGGTATTAAAGATCACTACAGAAAAGGTTACGTCGATACGAAGCCAACGCAACTTGAACGGAACGAAACGTATTTAAAACGGAGAAAATATGACTTAAACAAGATTTTGAAAAGACAAGATTAAAGTACTACCAAATCAATTTTCTTTGATTTTCAAAAGTAATTAACATAGATAAAAACTGTACCATTAGATAGATTATGAAATTACGGATCTAACGCAACTCGTTTGGGCCAAAACGGAGTTGAAACGGAGAAATTATAAGCATTTGAATAGGAGGGGCAGTTCTGAAAATAGAAGGAAACGTATTTGGATTAAACCGAGAAGATGTACGTTTTCAGAAAGGGAAAGCGTAAAGCAGAGAGGACGCCAAGGGATCCGCAGAGGGGCTGACAGGCACCACGTGGCGAAGCGGGACTGGGCAGGTGCATAGGAACATTGTGGACCGGGCGCTGGGACGCGGTCCACGGGTCCACGGTGGACCAGAGAGCATACCCCTTCGGGGTTTCTAATCTGAGCCGTCGACGCGAGATCGGGCGGTCCAGAGCGAAGGGGAGAGAGAACGCGGGCGTCTGGTCATCGGGGCGGTGCTCTGGCGGCGGCGCCATGGCCGGAGGCTAGCGGCGCAAACCAATCCGCCACTTCGGGGCCCGAAGCTTGACGGGAAAAGAACAGGGAGGGAGAGAAGACGACGGCGAGCACGATGGTGCTCTCGGTTGGAGCCGATAGGGCTCGGTCACGGCGGTGCCCGTGATGCAGCGGCTCTGGGCGCCGACGAGCAAGCACGGAGGACAAAGGGAGGGTAAGAGGGTATATCGGGGCATCTGGGAGGGAGAGGGGAACTGGGCGAACGCTCCTGCGCAACTAGGTGAAGCAGAGGGGGTTAGAGCTTGGCGCCGTGCTGGTTATGGCGGCTTGGCACGACGGCGTAGCTTCGGCGAGCGCGCGTGGAGGGACAGAGAGCAAGAAAGGAGGGGACGGGCACCGTGGGCCCTTCCTTACCACAGTCCGAAGCTCGGCAAAGACTCGGGGACGGCGAGGAGGCACGGCAGTAGCGAGACCGAGGCGGCGGCGGCGGCTGGACTTGGAGCTCGCGGTGGCAGCGCTCTGGAGTGCGAGAGCCGAGGCGCTAAGGTTTGGTGAGGGCGGCGGCGTCGGGGCTTCGCCTTATATAGCCCAGGGACAGCGCCGAGGAAGGAAGGAGGGAGGATTCGGGGCGATTTGGTCGGGGATAAGAGGGAAGGCGGCGTCGGGCTTTCCATCCGAAGGAAGGAGACGACGGCGTGGCTGACGTGTGGGGTCGATCTGTCAGCGAGCAGAGAGGGAAAGAGGCGCTGGCGAGCGGGGTCCGTCTGTCGGCGTGTGGGAGAGGGCGGGGCCGTGGTGTCAGTGATTCAGAGAGGGAGAGAGGTCATCCGCGCGGGCCTGCGCGCGTAGGTGGGCTGGGCCGGGGCACTTGGCTGGGCGGGAAGAGAGGGAGGGGGAGAGAGCTGGGCCGGCGTCGGTGTGGGCCTGAGAAAGAGAGAGAGAGCGGCAGGCCGGGGGGGGAAAGAGGTGGGCCAGGGTGAAGCAGGCCTACGGGCCAGGAGCAGAGAAGAGGGGTTTTTGATTTCCTTTTTATTTTCTTTTTATTTCAAAGCAATTTTCCAAATCCAAATTGAATTCAAACTTGAAACCACATTTGAAAAGCCAGACAATACAAGCAACATATGCAAGGGCATGTATGCTCAAACAAGTTTCTAAAAAGAAGCTTTTAATTTCATAAAAAAGTTTTTATCTCCTATGTTTTCATGAGCACCAAAAACATAATTAAATCAAATTAAATCTATTTTCGAAAAGCAAAAATTTGGGGTGTTACAATCTCATGCAAAAGTAAAAATGAGAACTATATGTATCATGTAGATGTAAAATAAATTGACATAGCTTTCTAGTAACATCCTTGCTAAGGTTTGGTTAGATGGATACACATGTTTAAAGTCAAGAGCATTCATAGTAAACTTTAAGTGCATATTTAACCGGTTATACTCATCTAGAAGTTTAGTGTGCGCTATAAAGAGTAGTTATCAATTTTATCTTGCTAAATGTGCAAATTGATAAGTACATGTCAACTAGTGTGAGGCTGATTAATAACCCTTCTAGCATGTTTAGGATGTATCGTGCTATCCTCATTTAAGTAGAATTGCATGTTTCTATTTAAATGCAGTTCAACCATCCTTTTCATGTTATCAATGTAGTAGCTACACTAAGCTTAATATGTTCATATGAGTTGCTAACGTTATAGCATGTAGATGCAAACATACTGCTATGTGATGCATGACTAAAAAAACAAGTTTGATAAGATCTAAGTTAAAACTTGTTCCCTCTACTAGAGAGGAGATATGCATCTACTTAGTAAAAGAATTACATGATAGAGCATAGAACCTCTTACCATCATGTTTGCATGTTTTTTTTGTATTGACATGTTGGTATAGCTAAATGTTTGTTATGTATGAAGTTTTGGTGCTTGGTACGCATGCTTAAGCTAGTATGATTGATTTCCCCATGCTTGCTTGAGCTCATGATGTATGTGTGTAGATATGTTGTTACCTTGTTGGTACCCTAGTTGTAACATCTCGTGTCCTCGGTGAGCATTCGAGTGTCGAATAGCTTTATCTTGGATCAGCTCTCAAGTTTTTGCAAATCTCATCGCTATCATCTCCAATCAAGTTCTCTCCCTTAGAAGCCGGAATCAGTAGATGTGGTTGTTAGCCTTTGGATGGTTGTGTAACTATGCTTTGGTTTGTCTCCTGAACCAAAGCTTAGTTCCTTTGAGTGCTTGCTTATGTTGTGAATGTTATGCTCTTGTGTGTAAACGTCCTAAACCAATAACCCTTTTTGGACCTCCTTGTTCCTTATCTTATGGGTGATCAAGTGGAACATCTATCTCTATCTATCTGGTTGGGAACCTTTTTCACACAAGATCATATCTCACTTTATCGGCTGAGTCCCTAATCAGTGTATCGAATCTGTCCCTTGAGTATTTCTTGTTATCTCTAACTTTATCAAACTTTTTGGATGTTGATCTATCTGAATCTCATGCCTCTCCTTGATAAGATCAGATCTCACTTTAATGTTTGTCTGGTAATCTCTTTTGTAAGGACAAGTTGTACGTGGAACTAAATCAATAATCTTCCACTCATCCTTATGTGCATTTGAAAATCCTTGTTGCTCATGTGTCGTGTCTTTACCTAATCTCCTTGTTAACTCTAAACCTTGTAACTAGCTTTACTTGCTATTTCCCCCTTGCATAGTTCTTGCTGCTATGCAATCCAATTTGCTTCATGTCGGATTTCTCGTTGGTGTATGTTTGGTAATGGCGTTACGATGAGCATTCTACGGTGCCGCGACGAAACCGAGAGCCTCCTGTGGCTGCAGACATAAGGCGGTGTTGCTCGGCACGCACTGGTATTGTGAATGGTTAGTCATAATCCATTGCAAAAGATACGCTGGTGTGATATCTTCTCGTGTGTTTCTCCTTGGTTATCTTCCCATATCTTATCGGAACATCTCTACATCAGACCAAATGTAATAGAGCTTCTTTCTAAAGATACAAATGGAGTTCCTTTGGAAGCTGCAAGGAGGACGACCTTTGAATAATAGGTCATAGACATAAACATTAAGAGACTACAAGAAGTGGTATACAAAGGGTGATACTTGACCATGTCCCTAAGAAAGGATATCCATATGTTGAGTAACAGTTATATCCTCCCTATTGAATAAAAAGGACACACAACACTTAAGCTTGGATAAGTGTCAGTTGGACCAAACTTTCCTAAGAAATATCAGGTGCTAGATTAAGTCATCTAGTGCTTATGATCTTTTTGGATTCAAGATCTCAATCCTCTTGCAAGGTGGTTCCACTGTCAGAATCAACCATCTTGGATGGGATCCCATGTTGGTAATGTTGAGAGTGTTTGCTGCTATACAACTATATTGTGTTGAAGTCGCCTGCTATAAGAGTTGAAGCCTTGGAGCTTTTTAGCGTTGAGAGGCAACTAATTAGTTACAAGTGAGGGTGTTAATCTTCAGAGAATTAACAACTCCATGGTAGCTATGAGGGCTATGTCTCATAGAACAATGTTACACAAAGAAGCAACATTGTTGGTCAGCAATATGAGCGTTGTTGTTTCCTCTAGACCATGTGTTGTCTGTCAAGTCAATTCTATCATGGACAAGCACATAGATGGTACCAGGTGTTGTGTCAGCTAAGTCAAGAGCTAGAGAAAGATATGTTCCTAGAATCAGTC
Organism: Microstegium vimineum; assembly: GCA_022036555.1. Lineage (NCBI taxonomy): Eukaryota > Viridiplantae > Streptophyta > Magnoliopsida > Poales > Poaceae > Microstegium > Microstegium vimineum. The sequence goes on from CM039123.1 coordinate 25,875,055, forward strand.
AGCATGCTTATGTGTCAAGTGCTGCAAGATGAAAGTATTCAGAACTCTTTGGTATGAAGCACTAGAGCATATCCAGAGTTGGTACCTTGCCTTTACAACAATGATTCTCCATGTGGACTATGTTTTGTGCCCTACAAAACACCTCACCAGTTCAGTGCTTGTGCATCATCGGCTTGGTGGATAAGTTAACAGTTAAGGGTGTTTTCTAGGAAACATGTTAGGAGATATCCTAGCCTATTCCTTAACAAGAACATGCAATTACGCTAGGAAGAGTTAAGCAGTGCAGAATACACCACAACATGTGAGGCAAGAAAAGAAAGATGACAAGTCCATGAGATTCATGATTCTATACATGTTGTCTTAAAGCTATCGATTTGAGGCTTAAACATGGTTAGTTTGTTGACAACAGTATGAGCTCTTTTCTCGCTTAGATACCTCAATGTCTTAAGAGGGTTGAGTCTCAGATGAGTAAATCTTTAAAGATGACAAATGTCTTGTCAGTAGGTTCGCTACTGTTTCAAATTGGGCAGTGTTGGAAGGTGTTCGTTGGGATAGCTGAACAAGTGTTTGTTGGAGCTGAATTTTGGACAGTAGTTAAAGGACTCTAGGATTAATGTGCCTACCAAAATTCATGCACTTTGGAGAAGGAATCTCTGGAGTGGTGAACTAAGAACCAGTATATAGAGAATCTGCAATTTCTCTATAAACTATTGTTCTCCCTCCTTTTACAAGGATATGTTGCAGTATGATAGGTTTAGCACCGTTGTCAATGTGTGACTTTGGTTAATCCTTTGAGTGCTCCCTAGAAGACCCTATGTACCCTGGGTACCCTGTTGTTGCTTCCTCATAGTGATGATGTCTGGTCAATCAAGATCTTCTCTTCTATAAATAAACCTATGCTTTACGAGTTGAAAACAATTTGAAAAGTGTCAAACAATAGATTTTGGAAGTTGTTCATTGACATGAGAAAAGAAGATACAACGTCAGAAGTAGGCCAACAAGACTGGTCTGCTACAGTATCATTGTTAAGACTGGATTTTGGCACGCTTAGGAAGATGACAAGTGGGCCAGTGTGCAGTAAATTTGCAGAGACAGGTGTTTGGAGCATTCGGCAAGTGTCCGTGCAGTCGGCTAATTTCCAAGGATTCGGCAAATGATTGTGCGGTCGGCTATTCCGAGGAAGGGCGGTTTTCCGTTGAAGAAGCGACAAAAGCGACAAGCAAGAACCGATCGGGCAACGAAGACCGCAACAATTAAGGCAATAAAGACTCCGAAGGAAATTAAAGTTAGGGATGTCATGTTTTTCCTTTGGTATTTTATAAACGTGTCCTTTTAGGACTCATGTCATGACCAGGGTATAAATATAAACCCTTAGCCATTGTAAAAAGGGTTCACAACCAAATCAATACAACCGGCTCTGTGCCAACTTCGATTCTTTTGTCGTGTCATCAAGTTCTTCGAGAGGAGTCATCGATCCGTCGACCTCCGTAAGTCCTGAGAACCTTGTTATCATGTCTAGTATCATGCGGTGGATTTAGACGTTGATGCAAGTAGTCTTGTTTGTTGTCAGTGATCGTGCGACGGATCCTTGCTTGAGAATCAAGAAGTCTTTGCTTATGTTTCGTTTACGAGTAGATACCGTGCGGCAGGCGTTTGCTTGATATGCTTAGCAAAAGCAAGATAGTTATCGGCTCTATTAGATTTGGCAAGATCTAGTAGATTCACTAAGTTATCACGTGTTGCATGTTTTAGATATTTCATATATTTGTAGCACACTTTTGCCCAATCTTGATTGATACTGTTCAGCTCTATTTTTTCTTGTAGATCTATTTATGCTTTAACAGTTATTGCTTTCATGTTGTCTCTACAAATAGATCTTCGTTCATAATAGCTGAATTAGTCTAATCTAGATTGCTACGTGTTGCGGGTTCGTGCATGTTAACCACGTTGAAGCTTTGATAAGGTTAGGTATCGTGCGGCAGATACAAGCTTTAGATTAGTTTGATCGTATTTGCTTACATGTTCCTTCACCATGGATACCAACTCGGTTGGATTGTTGAGCTTGGTTACGCTTTAACTCACAGTTAATTATGATTCGTCCAAACGTACTTTTCTCATGCATGCATGTTCGGCAATCAACGCTTTACGTACTTTATGTTTGTTTTAGCCGAATGATCTATAAGACTTGTTGGCAGACAACTTCTATAGCTGTATGTCGTCGTAAGTGGCTTCAGGGCCGTATATATGGAACCGTCTGGTCTCACCCAGCATGTTCCACTTTTGTATTTAATGATTTTTATTCCTTGTTAGTTTTAGGTCAAACTGACTGGCACGTTTCCGGATTTCGAAACACCCGGGCACCCGATTGAAGCCATGCTTTCTGGCTTGCTGTGTGTGAGGCACAATGCGCCACATTTTGTGTCAATACACTTTTTAGCACACCCGGTGGGACCACACATTTCAAGATGCCTGAATTCGACAATAACCAGGTTCTGGACGTGACTATGGATGAGTTGCCAGAAGACCTGAGGAATACGATCCAGCAAGCATGTGATGAGTTTCAACACAAGTGTTTGATGTCCTTCTCAAAGAATAAAAGCAACAAGGTTTTTCAGAAGCAGTCGCTCCCGAGGACTCTCCTTCCACATTAGTTTGATTACACCGAAGAGGAAGATGCTCGGAAGCTGGCTGAAGTGGTTTACAAGGCCATGAGTGACACTATGACAAATCATCATACAACTTTCTTGAATACCTTTCGCACGATCATGGTCAGTACTTTCGGTCCATCTGCTGATAAATACTTTGAGGAAGCTGCTGGTCCAATGCAAGGACCGACATTATTCCATGTGCCAAAGCACCAGGAGAAGACTACTGAGGATAGCAGAGCGTCTGGCATGAACCAAGGTGGAATGGTTCCTCACCAGAAACAACAACCTCCCATGACTTATGGCCAGCTCGCGTTCAACACGTCGGGAAACGTCCCACAATCGGCTTTCAAGGTGTCTCCAGCAGCGAACAGGTTGCAGAAGAATATGTATGGAGACGGATATCAAGAGTTTGCCGATTATAGTGCTATTGATGCTCTCCCGAATCTAGGGTATAAGAATTCAGCAGGGTTGCCTTTTGAAGGGCAAGCTTATGGAGCTCCAAATTCAAATATTGACCTTATCATGCACATGATGGCAGACATGATGTAGAATCAGTTTGGCCTGAAGCCAAAGAACTAGTCCTATGCATACAAGTCCCCTTACCCAGAGTGGTATAACCGAGTGGCACTCCCTCCGAGAGTGAAGCCTCCCACAGATTTGACCAAGTTTTCTGGTCAGGATGATACTAGCACCATAGAACACATCAGCCGATACTTGATGCAGCTTGGAGAGGCGTCTGCAGATAAAGCTTGGAGGATTAGGTATTTTCCGTTGTCTCTGACAGGGCTAGCTTTCACGTGGTTCACATCTCTGCCGACAAATTCCATTGGTACATGGGCAGAATTAGAACGGAGGTTACATGCATATTTCTTTACAGGCACTAATGAGAAGAAGCTAGTTGACCTTATGATCTTGAGGCAGAGGGCTAATGAAACACCCCAGGAGTATCTCCGCAGGTTCAGAGAGACTAAAAACCTCTGCTATTCCTTGAATCTGCCAGATGACCAATTGCCAGGAATGGCAATAGCGGGCATGCAGCCGAATGTCAGGGAGAAGCTGTTCGGCATGGACTTTGATGACCGTGGTCAATTGTCACAGCGATTTGCAATGATGAGTAATCAGGCTCAAGGGTTCAGGAGAGATAACCGCTTCCAGAAGGGCGATGTGGCTAATGAGATGTATCAAAGCTTCCTGGAAGAAGTAGCAGAGTATGACGATGAAGATGAGATAGCCGCAACCGAATTGGTCTGGGCGAAAGAGCCGACTCAGGTTAGTCAACGATGGGTAAGGCAGCAGAATGGTACTTACGACTTTGATGTCTCTAAGTCAGACAAGCTGTTCGAATTGTTGTTAAGAGAGGGACGCATCAAATTGCCGGAAGGACACCCCATGCTGCGCCCTGAAGGGGTAAAAAACAAGAAATTTTGCGGCTTCCACAATACTAATTCTCATTCCATCAATGATTGCCGAGTGTTCAGAATGCGAATTCATAAGGCTATTCAGGAGGGGCATCTGAAGTTTGATGGTAAGATGAAAATTGATGCTAATCCTTTTGCACAAAACACGATGTCTTTCTCTGTGAACATGGTTGCCATAGAAGACCCCAAAAGCAAGGGCAAGATGAAGGTGTTGACCTTAGACAGAAGAAGAAGAGCTGGTGCTGTTGACCCTGATCGGCAGATTACGAATGAGGAGTTTCGGCAACGGGCTCAGTTCTAGAATAGCCGAACCGAGAGAGGGGAAGCTTCCAGGCATAGGGTTACAACACGGATTCTGTTAAACAAATGGTGACGAGAGCGAGAGCAGTATCAGAGGTAGAGGTATTACGAGGAACAGGAGTTCATGGAGGAACATCAGAGGTACGAGGAAGAGATGTACCAGAGAGAGCAAGAATACATGAGAGAGCAGGAGCAGTCTCATTGGGGATGCTCGTTCTTCAAACATTGTTGGAATGAAGGCCTGAAGCTGCCTGCTAGGAACAATTGCCCCGAATGCAGTGATCAATATTCAGGGTATAGGTAGTCCCAGGTCGACCGCCATTTGGTCCATGAAAGACTTGGAGCATAGTTTCCTGAGGACGATCGGCGTTTAAAAATAGACAACTCTGAGAATCGGCGAGGTAAGAGATTTGCCGATCAGGAGTGGGTCCACTATGAAGATGGTGCTAAAGAGGAAAAGCACCGTGAATATGTGTCGTAGAAGGGACAATGGTGCCCACCGGGGCTGAGGAAGAGCCAGAAGAGGAGAGTACAACGCTTGAGGAACAGGGAGCTGGCACAAATAGTTTCCAAAAAAAAACAGATATGGCGTCCTAAGAAAAAACCCGATGAGCACGACCATTTGGCTGATGCATGCATGGCTTTCTTCCTTCCATCAGAGTTCATAGCTCCCAAAAGCCAAGACATCCAAGAGGAGGTGTACTCAAATTTCGATGAGAGCGAATATCAGGATCTTATCGCCCAGCTTGTCCTGACTCAGCGGGTAGTTTTCAATAAGCCGGCCAAGCATCGACATTTGAAGCCGCTTTACTTGAAGGGATACGTCAATGGCAAGCCTCTGACCAAGATGTTTGTCGATGGAGGGGTTGCCATCAATATTATGCCTTATACCACCTTTAGGAAGCTCAGGATGACTAATGACTAACTGTTGAAGACTAACATGGTGCTCAGGGACTTTGTTGGCAATCCTTCTGACACCCGAGGGGTTGTACATGTCGAGTTAATGATTGGGTAAAAAACTTTGATTACTACCTTCTTTGTCATTGATGGAAAGGGGGCATATAGTCTGCTCTTAGGAAGGGATTGGATCCATGCTAACTGTTGCATACCTTCAACCATGCATCAGATTCTCATTCAGTGGATTGGAGATGATGTTGAGGTTGTTCATACTGATGATTCGGTAAGTGTTGCTGCTACGGAGCCTACCTACTGGGAGTATGATGGCATCGATTGCTTCTCTGGAAGAGTATGGGAGGAAGGTCATGTGAACGTCTTCAACAAGGACCAACAGCCGATCCAAGCAGTCGGCTCTCAAAGCAATTTTTGATGGGGAACTCGATTGATGGCAACAAAGGAAAGTTGGGACGTGGATTTATGTCGGCCGATAAGCTAGAAGAGATAAATGTTGGTGATGATGTCAAGCCAAGGCCGATTTATATCAGTGCAAATTTAGACCCAGAGTATAGATTAAAGTTGATAGACCTTCTAAAAGAATTCAAGGATTGTTTTGCTTGGGATTACACGGAGATGCCCGGACTGGATCATTCTATTGTTGAGCATCGATTGTCGATTAAGCCCGGGTATCGTCCTTACAAACAACCTCCTCGAAATATTTTCAAAGAGGAGGTACTGGCCGATGTGAAAAAGGAAGTTGAAAGATTATTAGAAGCAAATTTCATTCGGCCATGCAAGTATGCAGAGTGGATTTCAAGCGTAGTTCCGGTGTACAAGAAAAATGGAAAGATGAGGGTCTGCATTGACTTTAGAAATCTCAATAAAGTCACTCCAATGGATGGTTACCCAATGCCGGTTGTTGATTTGCTTGTCGATGCAGCAGCTGGTTATGAAGTTATCAGCTTTTATGGATGGTAATACTGGCTATAACCAAATCTTTATGGCAATAGAGGATATTTTAAAGACAACCTTCAGATGCCCTGGTCATATTGGTTTGTTTGAGTGGGTCGTCATGACTTTTGGTTTAAAGAATGCCGGTGCAACTTATCAAAGGGCCATGAACTACATTTTCCATGAGTTGATCGACAAAATCGTGGAGATCTATATTGATGACGTGGTGGTCAAGTCTAGAAATCACAAGGGATATTTAGCCGATTTAAGAAAGACTTTGGAGTGCACTAGGAAGCATGGTTTGAGGATGAACCCGAACAAGTGTGCCTTTGGGGTCTCGGCTGGTGAGTTTTTAGGATTTCTAGTCCATAAAGGAGGGATCAAAGTCGGTAAGAAGAGCATGAAAGAGATAGACAAAGTTATCCCTCCAACTAATCTCACAGAGTTGCAATCACTGCTCGGCAAGATTAATTTTGTAAGAAGATTCATATCTAATTTGTCAGAAAGAGTTTTTCCTTTTCTCTCCGCTGTTAAAGCTTAAAAAAGATCAAGAGTTTGTATGGGGTGACATACAACAAAAAGCTTTTGATGAGATCAAAGAGTACATGAAGGCGCCACCTGTGTTGGTACCTCCACAACTTGATAAGCCTTTTAAGTTGTACGTGGCGGCCGATAACCTGACAATAGGATCGGCCCTCATGCAGGAGTTTGAAGGAAAGGAAAGAGTAATAGCTCACCTTAGCCGAAAACTGCTAGATCCAGAGACAAGGTATTCGGCTACAGAGAAGCTTTGCTTGTGTGTGTATTACTCATGTACCAAGTTTCGGCACTACTTGTTGAATGTCGGATGCGTGGTTGTTTCTGAGTTTGATGTAATAAAACATATGTTATTAGTGCCAATTTTAAATGGAAGGATTGACAACTGGATTTTAGCTTTGTCGGAATTTGATTTAAGGTACAAATTGGCAAAAGCAGTAAAGGGTCAAATTATTGCCGATTTTGTTACCCAACATCGTGATCCTTCTGCTAACATGATAAGTATTGCACCTTGGACTTTGTTTTTGATGGTTCATCTTGTAGCAAAGGTGGTGGTGCTGGTATTCTCTTAATCTCTCCACAATGGGTGATTTTTAAGTATGTCATCCCTATTGAATTCTATGTTACTAACAATCAAGCGGAGTATGAAGCACTGCTTAGAGGACTTCGGCTTCTTGTAGAAATAAAGGCTGTTGCTATTGAGATCTTCGGAGATTCTAAGTTGGTAATTAAACCAATTGATCGGCCAATATGAATGCAAGAGTGATATTTTAAGAGAATATTATGAAGAATGCCGAGAGCTTTTGAAGAGTTTTCAGGTAGCAACCTTGCATCATATCCCTAGGGAGCATGATGAAGAAGCAAATAAACTGGCTCAAGCTGCTTCGGGATACCAAGAGGATCAAGATTCATGCTTTAGATGAGAATCGGGTAGTTGATGACTGGAGAAATGAAGTTACCGATTACTTAAAGAATCCATCACAAAAGGTTTCCCGAAAGCTCAGATACAAAGCTCTCAAGTTCGTGCTCCTTGATGACCAGTTGTACTATAAATCCATAGATGGGGTACTCCTCAAATGTCTGAGTCAAGAAGAGGCCAGAGAGCTGATGTATGAAGTGCATGAAGGGGTGTGTGGTGCACATCAATCGGCTTACCGAATGAAGTGGATAATTAGGAGAACTGGTTATTTTTGGCCAACCATGCTTGAAGATTATTTTGAATATTACAAGGGGTGTCAAGATTGTCAGAGATTTGGCAATATTCAAAGAGCTCCAACATCAGCTATGAACCTGATTATCAAGCCTTGGCCGTTTAGAGGATGGGGCATAGATTTGATTGGTCAGATTCATCCTCCTTCTAGCAAAGGACATAAGTTTGTGCTGTTAACTACCGATTATTTTACAAAATGGGTTGAAGCTATCCCTTTTAAGAAGGTTACATCAGAAAACATGGTCAATTTTGTTAAGGAGCATATAATTCACAGATTCGGGATTCCTCAAACTGTAACAACAGATCAAGGAACTCAGTTCACTTCATTTGAATTTTGTGATTTTGCTGAAGAAATGGGAATCAAGTTGTACAATTCTTCTCCTTATTATGCACAAGCTAATGGCCAGGCCGAAGCATCGAATAAGATCATGATCAAGATTATTCAGAAGAAGATTGATGAGAAGCCGAAGAAGTGGCATTCGGTTCTTAATGAAGCTTTATGGGCTTACCGAATGGCTTGTCATGGGTCTACTCAAGCGTCTCCCTACGAGTTGGTTTATGGACATCATGTTGTGCTACCGTGAGAGTTGCAATCGAGTTCGAGACGAGTTACATTGCAAAACGATTTGAAGAAAGAAGATTAGATCTAATGATGAATGAATTAGAGGATTTGCATTAAGTTCGTCTCAAAGCATTGGAAAATATTGAGAAAAACAAATTACGTGTTGCCAAATATTATAACAAAAAGGTCAGAGAAAAGCAGTTCATAGAAGGAGATTTGGTCTAGAAGGCTATATTGCCGATTGGTACAAAAGATAAAGCATTCAACAAATGGTCTCCAAACTGGGAAGAACCTTTTCGGATAGTGAGGTGTGCGCCTGGTAATGCGTATATTTTGAAAACTCTACTGGAAGAAGAGTTTACTAGAGCTATTAATGGAAGATTTCTTAAGAGATTTCATCCCAGTGTTGAGGTTGGTGCATAAACAGACTTATGGAGCTTTGTGCACAAATAACCGATGTAGAAGCATCGCATTTAGCCAAAAAAATACTCTGAGAAACTTGGAGAATAGCCGACGCGGTATGTGTCGCCTTTGGAGCAAAAAATATAAACACAATCGGCTAAGAACAATGTCATACAGTTCAGAAAGCATTCTTCAGAGTTGCTGTTCTCAGAAAGATTCAAAAAGGAAAGACAGGTAGAAATCACAGATGATATTTCACAAGATAAGAAGTTTTTACATGAAATTCCTAGGTACAAACTACTCCTCAAACAACTTGTTGAGGATAGACTGGACGTCTGTGGCCTGGGCGAGGACTGTTGCATGGTCCTCATAGCTCTCCAGGAGCTCGTCGATGTTCTCGACGTCTTCCGAAGGTCCACCACCGAGGAAGCCGACTGGCTTGAAGGAGAGATCTTCACGAGTCTGGGTGGACATTGCCGCCAACCCCAGAGCTATGCTGTGATGTATGCCGTGAATGGCAACTTAGTCGATACGGCCGTCCGCATCATCAAGGCGTGCCTCGTTGGTTTCTCCCTGGGCGTTCACCTTGTCAGCGATCTTGTTCGCCGCAATCTTCAGGCGCTCAACCTCTGCAGAGAGTGCTGAACAAGAGAATACGAATCGGGTGAACAAATGGAATCAGAAAGGGGGAAATCGAGTGAGATTTATTTTTTACTAACCGGTAATGGCGTCGCAGAGCTGCTTCGCTGGTCCTCCCATTCAAGTTGGTCGATGTCATATTGTTTGGAGATCTTCTCCAGTTCTCCTCAGGCCTCGTTCCTTTCCTTGATAAAGATGACCACCTCTCCATGAGTGTAAGGGGGATCCATGACACCCGAATCCAAATCCCAAGGATTGGAGTGGTAGGATTTTGAAGAGCCGGAGGAGCCGGATGACGGAGCCCCGTTTGAGCTGTTGTCGCCGAAGGGAAAGGAATGCTCTGGCTGGTGGAGATAACCCTTATCCTGATAAGTAAGAACAAAAATCAGAGCTAGAAAGATGAACAAGAAGTAGAATAGCAAGGGGGCAAGGAGTCAATTCTCACCCACGTTGTCGACAACGCCACGCTCGGCTTCCTTCGTCTTCTCCCTCGGCGGAGCGCTTGCCACGATCGTCGCCTCCCGCCATTGCTACTGTGGAGGTTAGGTTTTCCCTCTGGATTGGTTTAAGTGGAGAAGGTGAGGAGACGGAGATGAGAATGCTTAACTAGAGCTATTGATAGAGGCTGAGAGAGAGGGTTTATTTATAAGCCGAATGAAAGGTAGTGGCGTATATCTTGGAGTAGTGAGATGAGAATGCCAAACGACGAGCTAGGGTTTTCTCCTCTCGGATGGGCCGTTACTTGACTGGGCAAGGCTCGGATAAGTCAAGAGTCGTTCGGCTATATCCCTGAACTGGAAAGACGAGAACAATCGGCTATGTCTCTGATCAGAAAGCTAAAGGCAATCGGCTATGTTCTAATCGGGAAAATAAAAGAGCTAATTATATTCTCATACAAACAGAAGTGTATAAAGATGAAGAGTAAAAACATCTGATTATTCAGAGATAGAATGTGTCATGGTTAATCTATTACAAGCCCATGATTCTACTAGCTGAGAAGCTGGTTGATGGCACCTAAGGCCTCGGCTCTGATTCGGCTGACGTTGTTCAACACTTTCTAGTCTTCATCTTCAGAGCTTTGGATACTAAACAACTTTGCTTTGAGCTGTTGGTCTTCTTTGAGAACAGTTGATATCTTTGATGAAGTTGCCTCTATGGAATTTGGCAAATCTGTCATCTTAGCTTTGTGAAACTAAATTCTGGCATTCAGTTCGGTTAACTGAGCCTCCAGTCTGATTTTCTCATCCTCCATAACTTTCAGCTCGGGCTCCAAAGTTGCCAATGAATTCTTGGCAGCTTGAATTTTGGAATGCAAGACTCTAGCTTCTTGTTTCTTCAAGGATCTATTATTCTGCAGAACAGCTCTGGAGGCTATATTTTTATTTGCTCTCTTCACCACAGCAAAATGATCATCAAGGTGGGCTGCAGATTCCCGAGGGGCTTTGAGATCAGATGGGAGGTCTTGGTTGATAAGCTCGAGAAGATCTCTTATCTGATCTGAGTCTTGGACCAGAGTGTTGATATCCTTGTTCAACAGATTAGCTATATCTTTCAGCCGAGCTTGATTCTCCATTGACAGAGTTTGCTGAGAGGTAGCTTCTTCACCCTTCTCACTGATGTAATCCTCAACAGTGAAAGAGTAACTAGTAGTCGGTTTGATGGTATTCTAGAAAAAAGGGGGAAGTGTTAGCCGACTGGATGAGTGTGCTAAAAGAATAGATTAAGGCAAGATGTTACCTGCTGTGTTGATTGATCATCAAGATGGGTTGTGTCCTGGTCTGGTTGAGGGCTTGATTGGATATCCAGAGATGGTGAACCTAGAGCTGGACCAGAGGAAGGTTCTTCTGCTAAATTTTCTATAATTTTATCTATTTCAAATAATATAGATGATGAAGTATAAGAACAGGAAGTAGATATCATATAAAGAGAAAGAAGTGATTAGCCGAATGATGTTACCAATGTGCTCGGCAGTGTCATGAGCATCTGTGCCTTCAGCTTCATGAGTTTCTGTATCTTCAGTTTCCTGAACATCTACATTTTTAGTAGAAGCTTGAGGAGGAATATCCATCGTTGTTGAAACATTGCCTAATCCTGGAATTTCAACATGTGGCTGCAGTAGAGATGATTGATATGAAGACAGTTAGAGTTGTTGCCAAATGAGATTTATTGCCGAGTAAAAGATTCATACCTTGGGAGACAACTTGACTTTCTTGGACCTTGTCTTTCTGGCCACGTTAATATTCTCAAATGCTTTCATTTTGCCTTCTCCTCCTGAAGATGCAGTGGCTGAAACTGCAGGGGTCTTCATGAAGGTTGCTAAAATTAGAGCATCAAAACCCAGGACAGGTTTGGGCCCAGCTAAGTAGTACTGGATTGCTTTGGTAGGAGGGATGGGCTCAAGATCCTGTGCATAACCAAATGTTAAAGTGAGAAGTAAATTCAAAAGCAAAGAATGATAAATACAATGAAATTACTTCACTGTCAGAAGCAAATTGGGATTGCAGATCTTGGCATAAAGAGTGCACTGGTGTGTTGAAGATGTGATTGTACCATTCTTGCCACCAGGAAGCAAAAAGAGGATGAGCAGCATCTACTAGCCCAAATGGAGAGGGTTCATATATTGGCAGTTCCCATCCAAGCTCAAAGACTTTTTTGGCTTCTGTTTCATTTCTGATCAACTCCTTGAATCTTATGGTCGTTGAAAAGAAAGGTCTTAGGGGCAACTGTCCACATCCTAATTGCCTGGCTACCATGTTTGGATAGTAAAATTCATAGGTAGATTGCACTAATCTCCATGATGGAATTCGGCTGGCAAGATGCAGGGTTTGATGAAGGAGTTGAAAGCCTCTGTGGACACCTTGTCAGAACAGCTAGATTTATAGCTGAATTTGCAAGGGAGAGTTAAATTATCATTTTCTCTGTAAGGAAGCCAAAGCACATTGTCAAAACTCTTAAAGAACAGCTTGAAGAGGTGACTAACGTCCATGTCAATACTGATGGAAGATGCTGCTTCTCCATAGGTTTGACAACCCTTAACTCTTGCCATGCTGCCTTTAGCATAATTGACTGAAGGGAAGCTCAAGTTATGGAGGGGCACAAAGATTATTTGATGCATGTACAGTTGTAGCCACATCTGGACAAACCACCAAGGGCCACTTACACAAGAGATCTCCCCACCTTGGTGCATCTGGGTAGTGATCCGATGCATCATATGATAAACAGATCCTAAAAGATATTTACCCAGGGGGATCAGAGTGTCTGCAGCTAAGTCCTCAGCCATCATCATGTGATTTAAGGTTGGCTCATTGGATTTTCCACAGAAGATGAATCTGCACAGCCATATGTTCATGAAAGCCCTGCATTCCTTGTCAAGAACAGCACCAGATGTCTCCATGTAGGTCTGAATATACTTAACCATTCACCTTCAGATTTGACAGCTTTCTAGCTGCTTTTGCTCTTGTACTTGAAGGGGTTGCTATCAGAAGGGATTCATTTCTAGACATTTCTGACAGAGACAATTTAGATAGTGGTTGATGTCCTGATCATCCCAGTGGCTACTGCTCTTATCCAGCATCCTCCGGTACCAGTTTCGCCATCCGGCAATTGGGGGAAACGGTCAGGTCTTGAAGGTGTTTGGCCATTGGTTTGGCGGGGTGACTCCAGAATTGAAGGGGATTCTCGAGGTTTCCTTCTCAATAATCTCAATTGGGTAAGGATCTCCCATTGGACCAAGAAGGTAGGAATCAGGGTTTGCAGCATAGGGGATCAAAATCTGGTTCTTGTATTCCTTCAAAGAAATCAAGAAAAAGAATGAATCGAGAAAGAAGCAAGAAAACCAATCAAGAATTGCCGAATGCGTGGAAGTGAATGAAACTTACTTTTGGAATTTCATCCTGAATCGCCATTGGGGATTCGAGGTGAATTCGAGAATGTGCTAGGGCTTGGATTTTTTGAGCGGCGGCTACGGTGTTGAACAGTATTGACCTAGGAAGAAGGGGAAGTTTGTGGTCAATTTCAGAATAAAACGATTTTTATCCCAAAATTGAGGGGGCATGTGTTAACACTGGATTTTGGCACGCTTAGGAAGATGACAAGTGGGCCAGTGCACAGTAAATTTTCTTAGACAGGTGTTCGGAGCATTCGGCAAGTGTCCGTGCAGTCGGCTAATTTCCAAGGATTCGGCAAATGATTGTGCGGTCGGCTATTCTGAGGAAGGGTGGTTTTCCGTTGAAGAAGCGACAAAAGCGGCAAGCAAGAACTGATCGGGAAACGAAGACCGCGACAATTAAGGCAATAAAGACCCCGAAGGAAATTAAATTCAGGGATGTCATGTCTTTCCTTTGGTATTTTGTAACCATGTCCTTTTAGGACTCATGTCATGACCAGGGTATAAATATAAACCCTTGGCCATTGTAAAAAGTGTTCACAACCAAATCAATACAATCGGCTCCGTGCCAACTTCGAGTCTTTTGTCGTGTCGTCGAGTTCTTCGAGAGAGTCATTGATTCGTCGACCTCCGTAAGTCTCGACAACCTTGTTATTATGTCTAGTATCATGCGGTGGATTTAGACGTTGATGCAAGTAGTCTTGTTTGTTGTTAATGATCGTGCGGCGGATCCTTGCTTGACAGTCAAGAAGTCTTCGCTTATGTTTCGTGTATGAGTAGATACTGTGCGGTCGGCGTTTGCTCGATATGCTTAGCAAAAGCAAGATAGTTATCGGCTCTATTAGATTTGGCAAGATCTAGTAGATTCACTAAGTTATCACGTGTTGCATGTTTTAGATATTTCATATATTTGTAACACTCTTTTGCCCAATCTAGATTGATATGGTTTGGCTCTATTCTTTCTTGTAGATCTATTTATGCTTTAACAGTTATTGCTTTCATGTTGTCTCTACAAATAGATCTTACGTTCATAATAGCCAAATTAGTCTAATCTAGATTGCTACGTGTTGCGGGTTCGTGCATGTTAACCACGTTTAAGCTTTGATAAGCTAGCTTAGGTATCGTGCAGCAGATACAAGCTTTAGATTAGTTTGATTGTGTTTGCTTACATGTTCCTTCACCATGGATCTCAACTCGGTTGGATTGCTGAGCTTGGTTACGCTTTAACTCACAGTTAATTATGATTCGTCCAAACGTACTTTTCTCATGCATGCACGTTCGGCAATCAACGCTTTACGTACTTTATGTTTGTTTTAGCCGAATGATCTATAAGACTTGTTGGCAGATAGCTTCTATAGCTGTATGTTGTTGTAAGTGGCTTCAGGGCCGTATATATGGAACTGTCTGGTCTCACCCAGCATGTTCCAGTTTTGTATTTAATGATTTTTATCCCTTGTTAGTTTCAGGTCAAACTGACTGGCACGTTTCCGGATTTCGAAACACCCGGGCACCCGATTGAAGCCACACTTTCCGGCTTGCTGTGTGTGAGGCACAGTGCGCCACATTTTGTGTCAACAATCATGTAACCCAACTTTTTGTTGTCCTCCAAGCCTCGTTAGTATCCTTCTCGATAATGGATTCCGATGCTAACTTGTCTTGGTACTTTCTATGTGTTTTTACCCTAGAAGTTGCATCTTTTGGAACCCAGATAATTGTTGCCATTTGGATGTGATGATTCCCTTAATGGATGTTTAGCAAACATGCTAAGTTGACAGAGTCAGCTATCACATTCGCTACTCTCTCAACGGACTCAGATAATACAGTGTTGGCATTAGAGACAGAGAATTGCACACATGGAACCTTATGTAGCTTTCCATTGGTTGATATCTAAGGAAATTGGACAAATGCGACTAACCTGGATGTCATTGGTTAGTTAATCGGTTCCACATCATCTCAAAGAATGTTTACTCGGTTAATCACCTCGTTCATATGGAAAGTTGTACTCAAGCCGACTTGGTAGAGGATTGCTTTGTGAGCCTTGTGAATAAAGTTTAACCTTCATAAGCTGAAGTTTAGTACAACTGTCATATAGTTATGCTACCATGGTTGGAAGAAGAGGTACTTGCGAGTGTTTGTATGCTCTGAACAGTCCCTGATATCTCAAGAATAAAGTGTTGTATTATTTTGGACTCCTCCCAAAGTAACAATGCTTCATGGAAGTCAATAAAGGAAATTCTTTAAACAAAAATTTCCAAAGAAGAGAAAGTATCAGGAAGTGGTCTTCACCAGAGTAGCCACTCTGATGCTCAAAGCTGAGTTGTCAATGCTCTAGCTGATGTGGGAAGATGGATAATATGCTTCTCTCCCTTGAAAGTCCTTCGTTCCGAATCTCGGGACGAGATTCTTTTTAAGGGGGGAAGGGTTGTAACACCCTCGGTGTTAAGCATGGGCTAAGAAGTAATTAAGCCTAATTATATCGGATCAAGCGATAATCGGAGACTATAGTTCATATATGGGAATATATGATAAGGTATTTATTCTAGATGCCTCATCTCTATTTCCATCTATATGAATCATTGGAAGAGCTTCACGAAGTTCGGAACCGAAAAGTCAAGTGAATGGAGGATTCATATAATTATCGGATTTACCATGTGAAGTGGGAATAATTATATGAGTGAACCGAGTCTCACGACCTTGCCCAAAATACTCCAGTTGAACTCTACAACAAAAGTCGTCAAAGGTTCGTGTTGACTGGAAGTGGAGAAAATGCCCGGAAAATATTGGAAACCCCAGTCCAAGCTCAACCGATGATGTTTTGACTGTCGTTGACTGACAATTTGGAGATCTCGCATGTCGATGCGCATTGAACGAAAGTTGTAGATCGGATCGAGATGGACAAACTTCGTTCAAACATCGAGACCTGAATCAGAGCCAAAAATGGTGAAACAGATGGCCGAAGATCGTCGGAATGCTAGTTCTCGGTACCCGCAAGGTTTTCTTCGGAAATCAATAATTCGCAAACCGTTTGGAGTTTGACTGTGATTCTTGAAGTAAAATAATCTACCTATTAAGACCTTCGCAACGGTGCAATCAGATTTGCGAAACGGGTTACGGTTTGTCAATGGCAATTTTTGAGAATACCCCAATTTAAAGTGACAATTAATGAATTTGGGGGAGAAGTAAGGGAAGGGGAAATAAAATGTTGACATCTCCACTGGCCGGCTGCCTTCTCCTCTCATTCTGCCGACCAGCCTAGCAGAGAGCTGCTGCTCTCTCCCTTTTCTTGCTCCTCCCTTCCTCAAGCTCTCTCCCTTCTCCCAACCCTAGCTCTCCTCCCATGGCTGCAGGAGAGCCAAGCTCCCTTCTCCTCCCTACCCTCCAGCTCGCCCTAGCCCAAGCCGCCAAGGGCCCCTGCCGGCGTGTCACACTCGGTTTTAAGAACAAAACTAGATTTACACCATATGTGAGCCCAGGAAGTCAAATCTCACATATAGCCACAAATTAAGGTGATATCGAAAGACAATACCTAAATATATAACATATAAGGTCAAAGGATAACCTCAACACAGCGAACAGCGGAAAGACGACTCTGATCTTCAGGCAAAGACTCCAACTTCACAGGGACAACTGACTGGTTGAGCACAAGCCTAATTCCTTTAACTGTTGCTCTTTGCAATCTGATATGGTTGATAAAGCAAGGGTAACCACATAGAGTAACATATGGTTGATAAAGCAAGGGTAACTAATGCACTTAAAGTACTCAGCAAGAGTAACATAGGGTTATGAAGCTCAAAAGGCTGACACTGGCTTACTGCGGTTGCTTTTAACTTGGTCAAGTTTTACCAACACTTAGCTTTAGTTATGCTTAACCCAGTTGGTAACCACATGATCATTAATGAAACAATCTCACATATCATATCTCCCAAACTTACCATCATAAGTTGTTCAACAACAGGAGTATCTAACACTGTGAGTTTTCCAGGTCGCTCATGACCGTGAGCACGGCTATCATGATAGATTTACACTCTGCAGAGGTTACGCACTTTACCCAAAAGCCGTGTAGCCCATATGCCCGGGATCATGACTCCCAAAACACTTCCAAGGTGAGCGGGCAGGGTACACTATGAAGTCTTTCAAAAGCTCTTTCTAGCATGTAGCGGACCCTACGAACCCAATGCAAAGGGGAATATGGGACACCCCGATGGTACCACATGCAGCGGTCCCCACACAAGCTATACCCCATAACCAGCTCCGCAAAGGTGCCTTTCACGAACCACAAGCATGCTAGTCCAAACTTCATACTTAACTAAAGCTAGAGCCATATAGCACTCGTGGTTGCATTTAAGTCCCAGCTTTTGCCCTACAGTGGGGCCCTATTCCATGTTGCTATAAAAGCCAGTTTTATCTCATGGTTGTATATATCATTAATCAATATTCGATTCCATATTCATCATGTAAAGCATAGCAGAGCTACCCATATGCATAGAAACCCATGGTGACAAGGTAAAGGATAACAAAGCTATGGTATAGATCTAATAGGAATCAAATTAGACACATGCAATATGACTAGATTGAATTATGGTGAATAGGTAACAAGGATGATCCCATGTTAAACTTGCCTTAAACTCTTAGATCCTTTCTTCACTTGATTCTCGATCTTCTGATGACTTCTTCTTGATCTCCACGTAAATCTCACTGATTGGACAAGATCATAAACACCACACAAGCATCTGAACAATCATACAAAGCATACAATATATCTACTTTAGAACAATACACCAATCAACGAAAAGATTTAAAAGAAGTCTACGTCTTGCTACGATCACGCAGACGCGAGAAACACGCTAATCGGATCTATAAAGGACAAGAAACGTCTACCAAAAGATTAGCTTTAAAAAGAAAACTAGGCTTCATTTATTTTATCTATATGAAAAGCATGTATTGGATACTTCAGAGAAATACCCAAACTAAATTAATTCACATTATATTTTCTTGGAAAACAAGATTAAACTAGGTATATATTATTTTATGAAAAGCCGAGGTGGAAACCCTAATTTGTTTTAATTGGAAAACCATTGCTTATAGATTAATCAATTATCATTTTATTTCAGAGAATAAAACATATTTAACACTGCTGCTAATAGATAGATCTTATCGCTATGAAACCAACCCAACTCGAACGGGACAAAACGGATCTAAAACGAATAACTACAGATTAAACAAGATTTTGAAAAGGGCAAGATTAAAGCATTAGTAAATTAATTTTCTTTGATTTTCAAAAGTAATTAACATAGATGAAATCTAGACTACTAGATAGAGCATCAAATTACGGATCTAACGCAACTTGAACGGATTGATTTGGATTTAAAACGAAGGAGTTATAGGGTTTTGAAATCGGATGGCAAAACTGTAATTTGGAAAACGTATTTTGGATTGAACAGAGGGATTTACGGTTCTGAAAACAGAAAGCGTACTTCGGATGAGAAAAGCGAGGTTTATGTTTTCCGAAAGGGAAAACGGATCCTTGGAAGTTGCTAAGGACGGCGGGTTCAGAGTCAAAGAGTCCAGGGACTCTTTAGCAAAAGTTCAGGGCGAAGGGGTATCCGGTGTTGGCGGCCATCGGATCGCGGATGAAGGGCGTAGATTAGATCGGGGTGGGATACGGTGGTTTCCCCACCGGAGCAAAGCGGCACGGCACGGCGGAGCGCCCTGGCCGACGGCCGACGCACGGCGGCGCGAGGCAAAACTGGGCTAGGGTGCTCGGTTTCGCACGGAACTTGGTCGGGGAGCGAGGGGAGAGAGAGACGAGCTCACCTAGGGGCACTACAGGGTTCGGGGATGAACGGAGATGGCCGGCGACAGAGAGCAGTGGCGGCGGCGTTCTGCAGAACGACGGCGAGGTCAAACAGAGCGCAACAAGGAAGAAAAAGAGAGGGGAAAGGTGTCCCGCGGACTTGCGAAGCCGAAACGGAACTCGACGAAGCTTACGGTGGCTGGAATCGTGTGGAACGGCGGCGCGACGGCGAGACAGAGCGGCGGCACGGCGGCACTGCTTCGGCGGCTTGCGAAGCGAGGTTCCACGATTGGATGGGGGAAAACGGCGCGGCGGCGGCGCTATTTAAAGGAGGCAGAGGGAGAGTCCTATGCGCCTACGAGAGGGCGGAGTCCGCGTGCGGCGGTTGCGGTGCACGCGGCGCGGCGCAACGGCAGTGTCCGACGCGGACACGGGTGAAGGAAGAAGGGGCGACGCGCGGGTGGGGCCACTGCGCCAGCGAGGGAAAGGAGGAAGAGGCGCGGGCGCAGACGCGACGGTTCCACGGTTCTGCCGCGGCGCGAGATAGAGAGTCCGCCGTGGGACAGAGTCCAGAACGGACTCGGAGAGAGGAAGAAGAAGACCTGACAGGCAGGGTCACTTTGTCAGTGGGAGGGAGGAGAGAAGAGAGGCGCCTACAGGCGGGTCCGCCCTGTCAGGGAGAGAGAGGGGGGAAGAGAGAGGACGGCAGGCTTGCGGCAGTTGGGCCGGGGCGCTGGAGTCGGCCCAAGGGGAAAGAAAGAAGGGGGAAGGGGGAGAGGGCCTGCTGGGCTCTCGGGCCAGAAAGAGAAAAAGAGAGTTTTCCTCTTTTCTTTTTATTTTCTTTTTGCTTTTCTTTTCCAAACATTTTCCAAATAGATTTTGAAATGAGTTTTCTTGAGTTTTGAAATCCAAACAACACAAGAAAAATGCAGGGGCATGAGATGCATCACAACATGTTGAACCCTAGCATGATATTTAGTTCTAGTTTTATTTATTTAATTCCATGCTTCACAAAATGATTTGAATTAAATCAAATTTACTCAAATTAAACCCTAATTTCTAATTCAAATTTTTAGGGTGTTACACGGCGCCTCCACCAGGCCGTCGCCCTCTCCCTGCTTGATGCCGACGGCACTGCAGGAAGCCGTCCCGAGCCCTGGGCTGCTGCTCGCCCATGCCTCCATGGCCGAGGCCGTGGCTACCTCCCTGCTGCTGGCCGCCGAGGAGGGCAGCGCCCTCTGCCGCCACTACAACGCAGCTGCTGCTGCTAGGGATGGCCTGGAAGGGCAGCGCCCCTCACTGCCTCCATCTCCTCCACGGCAACCATAGCAATGGCGACGATCTCCTGCACCTCCGTGAAGAACAAGAACAGGAACCCTGCATCCCCATCCCCTCTCCCTGTTTTTTTTCAGTTTTTCAAGTTCCTGCAACAGTGTTCGAAAAATCGTATAAAATCAAAGAAAAATGATATGGATGTGTGGTTGGAATTTTTGGAATCCTTGTTAAATGCTCTGCTCAGTAGGTCTATCGGATGATATGTTTTATGTTCATTTGATTGCTCGAAGATGGATTTATACAGTTAGGGTTTGATGGCTAATTGTTCGAAATTAAATATTTGTCGCCGATGCGGAGTGCTCCAAAAATTGTGCAATAATTGTGGTGTGTTCCTAGTGCTATGAAAAGGCTATGGTTGAATTTTCATAACTAGATGTTGGATAGTTTGTGGGTTATGAAAATAACAAAGATCATATTTGTTGTTTTGGACTGCACGCATGATCTCTGAATATTAATGTTTTGCATGTATAAGATGTTGTTTTCTGTTGGTATGGTGAATACCAAAGTGGTAGATATTTATATGAGGAAGCTTTTGTTAAAATTTCATGGCCATGTCTCTAGCAGTTTGAGAGATATGAATTTATTAAGTTGAAGGTTGAATCTGCCCATCTCTTTTGACAGATCTGTTTATAAGTGCTTTTTGACTAAGTTAAAGTGTGAATCATAAATTGTTGATGTGGAATAAATTGTAGAACTTTTCATAAGTTTTCCATATTGTTTTGATTCATATTTTTAGGAGGTCTATAACTTGAGTTATAGAAGTTTTAAGAAGGAGTGCCAAATCTGTCCACCTTTTGGACAGAGATGTCTTCTTCAATTATTTCGAGTTGTTTAACCATTAAATCTTCTTGGCATGATATTAAGAAAGTTGTAGACAACTTAATTAGCTTTCCAAATATGTAAGAATCATGTTCTTTAGATTAGTATAAATTCACTTATGAGTAAAACCGTGACTGAATGTTGCTGTCCCGAACTTGCATGTGTAAGTTAAGTGCTTTAACATGTTCTTGCTAGTCTAATCTATTAATTAAGCTTGATGGATGAATGCTTGTCATGGTTTGACTTCAAGTTAATGGTATGTCATGCTGGAAGTGTTTTTATATTCTATGTTAAGCTTGGGTGATAATTAGCTAAACAAGTTCTAAGTGACTAGGTATGTTCTATAATATGCTTTTATCTCCTAAGTTATGCTCTAGTTATAATTGGTAATTAAATATAAGTGCATCTATATATCATGTATGATCTTATACTTGTCTTGGATGGTTAATTAAATATCTCTTGTGCTTATGTCGAATGCTTCCAATAGCGTGATTGAGTTAGTTATTAGGTTATGCTTGGTATACTTGCTATCCTTCGGTGCTATGCATGTGTGATGTTTATTTAAATAAATATATATGCTTATGTGGTTATTGTCATACAGCAGCCCTAGTTCTTGTATGCTATCTTTTTTTTGAGTAGTTCTTGTTTATGTCTTGCTTGCAATAATTTAGCTTGAGTTAACTTGTATATCATACCTGACGTGCGTGCTATATTCCTATGATATGCATTAGTGATCTTTAGTTAAATAAATCCATATACTTATGTAGGTTGATTCAATAAATTGCTTGCTATCTTTGATGCTAGACTTGAGTGATAGTAGTTAATAAATTGCTCTCTAATGTGCTCGTGTATGTATGACATAATCTTGTGCTTATGTTGGATGCTTGTATATGTGTCTCTTGTGATCACTCTTTGCATTCATACATGTGCCTCTTGCATCTCATTTAGGTACGCTAGGTACACTATGTGGAGATGCGATGGTTGGAGCCAAACCCGAAGAAGGTGTTTGGTAGAGCCAACCTAAAGGTGGTGTTGATGGATGAATCCAGGAGACAAAAGGAACCAAGAGTACGAGCGTGGATCTGAAGAGCTCGCCAAGCGAATGTCATCTAACCATCGCTGAATTGTGTCGGTTCCCAAGGCAAGCCTCGGAGCATCATATGCCTCCTCCCTCTCTTTTTAAAGTATTCACTTCCAATTCACAATATTACTTCTGCATTAAGTTATAGGAGTTGAATGAAATCCTTTACTGCATTACCTTCCTTGTCCACTAAAAAGAACCTTGTAGGCCTAGGATCGAAACATATGCTTAGCCCTGCTTAGACTGGTAGCGTGGGTGGTCTACCATCCTCCACAATGATAGATGGTACTGGTCATGGTTGGCTATATTTGCTATCGTGGAAAATAACCATGTGGAAGTAATAAATCGAGACCGGGCGGACAAGGTGTTGTGAGCCACTTGACTTGGAGGTCTTGTGAGCGGATTCTCTCAGCCTGTGTCGCTAGGCACTGGATCGTGGTTGGACATCTACCGAGATTGAATGCATGCCTCCTTCATAGCTGGCCGAATAACTCGTTTCGACCGCGAAGCCTAATTTTGTGGGTTCGGGTCGGAATCTCCCCCTACTTGGGTCATGAAGACCGCGAGCGGAATACTAGACCGTGGGCAAGTACGACCTGAGCTACCTGGGTGGGACCGTGGGCAGGATCGACTTGAGCTACCTGGCTACCGTGAGTCGCTACTCATGCCTGTACCTGGAGACCCGCGGGCTACTCGAACGATAGTGAAGGTGGCCCATCAAAGTGAACCCGACGGGGAAGACTTGGGTGTGATTGAGGAATAAACCTCCAGCTAGATAGGAATTCCATTCGAATTGCGGTCTCTCCCCGTCAGTGAGAAACTTGAAAGATCTTCCTCCCACTGTAGAAACTTGAACTCTAATAATTAACCAAAAGATGGTTATATGGTTTACATGCCAAACTAGATATGGTTACTATTGTGATGCTTTAATTAAGTGATTGCTCTAGATCAGGTGCAAACCTAGACTTGGTAAGCTTTACTAATCCTGATGCTAAAATCTTGACTAAAATATTAAAAGATAGGACTCAAGGTAGTAATGCTCTTTTTGCAAAAATTATGCTATCCTATCAACTCCACCATATGAGCCTTGTATATCCTTGGGAGTCTTTTATTTATCTTCTGTCGAGTAAGTCTAGCTGAGTCCATTCGAGTACTCAGGGTTTATCCCACCCTGTTGCAGGTGAAGGGCTTCGTCCTGCTGAAGGAGTGGTTAACCACCGGTGGGCTCGGTGATTCTATAGTTACTTCTTATCTATATGCTATTGTTGGAGGATGTCACTTTAAGCTAGCAATGTATTTCAACTTATGTTACTATAATAATTTCAAGCTATGTTGTTTCATTAAACAGTTTTGAACTCGGACTTGTATTATTATTTCTGAGCTTATTTGTAATATTATTTCCGCTGCAAAACTCTGTGTAAGTGATTGGTGTTTACTTAATCAAGCGATCTGGGATTGGTTTGTTCATTTACCGGGGTCCTTCGGGATACTCGGCGGACTACCGAACTGGTATAAGTGACAGTATGTGCGTGTCAACGTGTTAAATGGGGATAGTCGTGCTTGATCTTATATTAGTTGGGCGGTTCCGTGACATAAATGATCCTCCAGCGGTAGCATCTAGTTGTTCATGCACTCTATTAGTTAATATATGGTAGAATCCTTGCTTGTGCAACCAATCCTTTATTCCATGATGAGGTCACTCTGAGATATAATCTTGAAAACATTACCATGCTTCTAGAATGGTTTCTTCTTTCTACTATTGGAAGTTAGAAATCTGTCTTCTTAAGGCATTGGTTTTGCCTATGGGGAAAAACTTTGCTGGAAAGGCCTTTAAACACTTTGCACATGTGTTGATGTCATATTAATTGGTGTACAACCACTGCTTCGCTCAACCCAAATGTGAGAATGGAAAGAGATGAAGTAGTGTGATGTCTTGAGCAACGTCCTTGATGATGATTGTGCTACCAATCTCTAGAATATTCTGAAGATAGCCACTAGCATCTTCATATGAATTTCCACTAAAAGTAGTAGGTTGCACCATGTTTATGAGGCTTAGCTTGAGATCAAACTCAAGATTGTTGGTACAATACAAATGTTCTCAATGCTTGAAGCAGAGAACTCTCGTAGAATTTTATCAGCCATAGCTTCAGAAACTAGTGTCGAGCTACCTTTTGATTGGTTTGATTATGATTGATAGAAGTTTGATGAATCAAAACCAATCTTTCTTTACCCTGTATAAGATAGATCAAAGACAAACAAGGGTAAGCCTGCTAAAGTAGGGATGCCTAGTTATGATTTTATCTATAAGTATTAATTGATCAATTCTCTGATAGACAAATAATTTCTCCCGACAACTGTGCCAAAAATACTTGTTGACACTCCTAATGACAACACTAGGAATAGAGTTTTAATCTAATCTCTAGTGCAAACCCTAGCTCTAGAGAGCGAGGAGATAATGCTTCTTAGGGTTTCTTGTCATGCATTGACGAAAAGCCTAGTTTGGGTGGAAACACATTTATGTCATGCATTGTTCGGTGTTACACCACTTGAATGATCCATGTTTGGGTTGAGCATGGTTCAACATTGTGGAGTGTATGCCTGTTAGTAACTCTTTTGCCTTCAACTTTTGAATCTTGAATATGTGGCTCCTCTCTGCACTCAGTTGCATCTCTGTCCTTGGTCATTGCCGCTGCTGCCTCTTTATTTTGAATTTGAAGTCAAAACTTGATATCTCTGACCAACTCGGCAAGGATAACTGCTTCATCATCTGCTTCCTTAGTCTGCTCCATGGAGGTTGCTGCTGCCGCTATTTCACTCTGATCTGCCTCATCGGGCTTCATAGGCCTATAGCATTGTTCACCACAACTTGATCCACCAAGATCTCCCCCACCAGAATTGAGGAAACCACGAGCGAGCCCTCAGCAGGTAGGTAGATTTGAGCGAGGCGGATGGAGATTCGCTACTGGATTTGGGGGATTCTGGGGCTAGAGGTGAAACGATGGGTTTGGGGATGGTTCGTTCATGCCCATAGGATATAGATTCGTGACTGGGTTTGGGGGATTTAGGGGCTGGGGTTGGAACGATAGGTTTGGGTACGGTTCGCCCTCGAGAAGGCTTAGGGAGCTGAGCTCTCGAGGTCAGGTCATGGTCACCGATCATTCCCAAAATAGGAGTTATTGTATTTAGATTGTGTTGCATATTGTTTGAAAAAAGAGGTGTCCATTACCCTGCTAGTGGGTTAAAACCCACCCCATATCCAAACCAATCCGAAACAAATTAGCTCTCTTCTATAACCCACCTCACTCCATAGTTTTATAGATTTAATCTAATCAAATAAATTAATTATACCCATGGATTTGGTGTAAAAACACATAGATTTGTATAAAATGTATATATAAGCTCATATGAGACATATCTGTTCACATTAAAAGTTGGACCCTGGATTTAAAAACTCACGTTCACACCTTAAAATTTTATGAAATTTATTGTAGATGATTGATGTGGGTCCCACATCAAAACCGGACCTAAAAAATAAAAGCTCAAGCTCACACCTTAAAATTTTATTGAAATTGAGTAAAAAATATTGTAGATGATTTAATGTTATAAGTAGCTACTTCATACCAATTACCAACCAAACCTCAAAAATCAAAGCTCGCGTTCATACCTTAAAATTTATCGAAATTGACTGAAATTTATTGTAGATGATTTAATGTTGTGAGTAGCTACTTCATATCAGTTGGGTCCTGCATCACAACCGGATCTCAAAAATAAAAGCTTGCGTTCACACCCTGAAATTTTATCGAAATTGACCGAAATTTATTGGATAAAGTTTAAATATTATGAAGCTAATTTGTGCCTATTATCATAGCAAAATCTACACATGGGCTCCACATTAAAAGTTAAACATATTTTCAAATCAAATTCAACCCATTCAAACTCATGGGTTCAAACTCATGTGTTCAACTCATTCGATCCCATTAAAAAATGAACCCGAACTCAACCATTCAATTCAGCTTTCTGTTAAACCCAACCTAATCCAACACACTAAGTAAATCAATCCATTCCCACCCACTTCAATTGGATCAATTAGAAAACTCAATCCATTAAATTTATTTTAACCCAATTCAGTAGCAGGGTGAGGTGTCCAAACAAAAGTTAGTTATTAAAAATTATACAATAACGAGTGCGGGCACATCAAATTACACAAAACATATGTTGCGCTGGTACAATCATGCATCATATCCGAAATTGCTTCTGTCCATATCACCTACAATGCTTATAGTCTTGAAGCTGAATAATCTTTACTCTGCTCTGCAGGTTTGATGTGGAGCCAGGGAGTGAGCGCTTCAGCAAGCATTTTGATGTCATCTGAAGAATGAGCTGCGCTAAGAGTAATTCGCAACCTGCCAGAGGGGACTCTTGCACAGTCAATTATTCTCGTTCGATTTTTCTTAATTATTGGCATAGTATCTATTCAATGCAAGAAGATATATACATATAGTGTTAGTGTGTGTGTTCTTCATCAAATTTTTGTGCAGGAGTTCCATCAGACATGACAAGGGAAAAAAGATGCAAAAGGACAAACACACCCAAAAAGAAGAGTGTTTGAAAAAAGAAGAGAGTTTGAAAGCACCTGCTGGAGTTGGGTGGCACTACCGGTGGCCGGATTGGTTGGACAAGAAATCCACATCGTAGAAGATGCCTGCATCCAAGTTCCAAGAACAGGCCCGGAAGCACGAGCAAGAATCATTGATGATAAGATCTACTCGAAGCATGAAACATAAGAAGAAGAAGTCGGCGGAAGATGAGAGGAAACCTGTGAGCCTTGACCGCTGCTTCTTCACTTCCAACTAAAATGATAATGATGGGACTGGTTATGTTGAGTTTGGTCAATGAAGCAAAGTGTCGCACATTCTCCCAGATAACTGATCTTCGCCATTTCTCCTTTTTCGAGACACTGATGGCAGCTGAAACCAGTAGATTCTAATCTAATCAGGAAAAACGGTCGATGATGTAGCCCAGTGTTGTTATGTATACTATCTCTCAGTAATAGAGTATAGAACCAACTTGTCGAGTCCCTCCGATTCAAATTATAAGACACTAAGTGGATAATTTAGAAAGCATATGGAGTAGGTGTTGGTGTCTGCCCAAGAGTCAAGTCCAAAACCCAATTAGATTGTCCTATTTTGTGCTGGGATATATAAACTAATTACCGTCCATGGAATGGGATTAACCCTAATCACTAAACCACGTGAGCAGCTTCAGTGCCTGGGACGTGCACACGCCGCCCCACAGTGTGCACGCAGCCTTGGCCCTGCTTCTCTGTTGGTACGGCTGCTGCCAGCACAGCATTGAGTGCCGTCGCGTTGTTCTATACGTACGTGTTTGGATGCTCATACAAATGTTGCTGCATTACGCACTACATTTTAAGATACAACTATTTCCTCGACATTGACTATTTCATCTACGCGCCCTCCACAAAGTCTTCTACTATGTCACATTTTGAAAAGTATAATATATGATCATCTACATACAAGTGATTATGTTTTACACGGTGAATTATTTTGTGCTAGCAAGTAGCCACCTGCGTTTACGAAAGGTGGGATCTGAGTCGTGCTTCTGTTGTTTTTTTATCTAGAATATTTTAACGCGATTGATTGTATAATAAATTATTGTAGCGGATAACATTATGTGTGCATCGAATTACTTTACTTCTTTTTAATTCCTCATTATGCGAATGGCTAATCGGTCGTCTTTACAACAGCGCACGAGCGTCGCGTGGTTGACCACGAGGTTGTGAATTCATGTAGCGAAACAATTGATACATAGTATGTATAGCTATACCTACTAAAACATCATGCTTGTTAAGTTATTAGTAGCGTGTAAAAAATCGATTTTATATTATCTGTCATCAGTTGTCTGAGCCAATTGCGTGTTTTTTAAAAATAAATAAAATACTATAATATCATTCTTAGAAACGTCTAACTCATTGCATGGTATGACTTCAAAATCATATGTGATGATCTATGTGTAATTTTGGTACGACATGTGTATCGTCATTTATTACAGCTGGATTGATGCTATCTTCTTACTATATTTGGCCTTCGTGTCATCCTGTGGAGTGCTCCTGTGTTGTGATTTATAATTTAGTTTGCTATTAGCATGTAGAAGACCCTACTATCATAATAATTTGATTATATCTGACATTTATATTTATAAATTATATGTGATGAGTATAAAAATCCATTGTAATCAAAAATTAAGTTTTTATGCTCTCCAACAACAGCTACACCTTTTGAGTCTTATTAGTAAGTAATGGGTCTGCCCAAGTAAGGCGTAATCTTTTACCTTGATCTATTGGATGGTGTTGGACACCATATCATATTGTTGGTTTTATAGGGCATCATCTTTTATCTTGATCTATTGGGTGGTGTTGGACACAATATCATAGTGTTGGTTTACTTGACGAAACTATCAAGTCAGATTTGGGTTTCAGAGCATAACTTGGAAGTCGAGACATATGATGTCAACCATCGAACAACGATTAGCAAGTGTTACCTACTTAGTTCACTATGATGCTAACAGCAAAGCTTACTAGTTCAACAGGTAACATAGTGTCAGGTACGAAGGTAAGGGGTACCCTAAACCCTTCGATAAATTAACGCTAAACATAGCAACCATTTTTAAGACAGGAACCAGCCCACTACTCAAGTCAGTAAGGAAAGGCCCATCACACGAAGGCCCCCTACACCGACCGTAGCGACCCGTCGTGAGCCGGCCTGCATCGGGAAAAAGACGGACGAGGGGCCGAGCGAACGACCCCCCTCCGCCTCCACCTCGACGCAGAATGACGGTCAAGGGGCTGAGCGAACGACCCCTCCGCCTCTACCTTGACCTTGAATGACGGACCGAGGGTCAAACGAACGACCCCTCGGCCCCTACCTCGATCTCTCAGACTCCGCCTCTGCTCCGCCTCCACCTCGACGCCGAGTGACGGAAAGAGGTCAAACGAACGACCCCTCAACGGCAAGCTCGATCAGCCCAACCGCTCCCCGCATGGGTTAAAGTAAATCCGCCTAACGCCATGGGCACCCGTGTCCGCTATCAAATCTGTCAACTCTCCGCCATGTCCCGGTCCTCCATCAACTGTGCTGCTACTGCCGCCACGACGCGAGTACGGACTCCAGCAGCACCCCTCGGAACGTGAACGGTACAGCCCTCGACGACGACTTCAGGGATACGACAGAGCCACGCAGGGCTCGACCCCCCTCGACCGAGGGGTTCGACCCCTCCCTCCAACAACTCCGGTATGGGGCCCGTCCCATCCGCCCCGTCTCGTTTCAGCTGTGGGATTCGCTCCCGCCTGCGGGAGCTGTGCTACGACGTGCCGCGACGACTTCTACCACCACCACGCCCCAGAGCGTCGGAAGGACGGGAAGGCCATGCCATAACAGTGCGCAACGTCCCTTCGCCAACACTATGCCGCAGACACGCTGCCCATACCACAACAGCTTAGGACCCTGTACCCTCGGGCTTCCCCTTGGTCTATAAAAGGGGACGCCGAGGTAGAAGAAAGGGGCTTCTTCCGATCTGACATCCGATCAGAGAGATCCCTGGACTCTCAGACGGCTCCACACTCACACTCCACACACCCCGCTGCTCGATCGACCCCTCGAGCAGCCTTCCAACCGCCTAGGGTAACCCAGCTAGCCTTAGGCATCAGCTCACTCCGAGCGACTCCATGTAACTCAGCTTGTACCCCCCTGTACGAGCACTTTGGGTGCGAGATAATACAAGTCATCCTCCCCCGCTGGACGTAGGGCTTTCCTTGCCCGAACGAGGACAAACCTTGTGTCCATCTTGCATCACGTCTAGGAGAGGGAGCACGCAATATACAAATTTACTAGTTGGTGGTCTTGACCCCCGGGTCATAACAACGACAGTTGGCACGCCAGGTAGGGGAAAATTGCGTGTCGATCAACTCCGAACTACTCTCTCAGATGGATTCTACGATTCCACCACTTCCATTCACCACCATCGTCTGGTTCAGCAGTCTAGGGTTCATATACACAGGCCAGGGCCATTACATAGTTTTTCTCTTTGCTCGTGGCCTGGAAGCAGCAGCAGAGGTACGTCGGGGCTAAGAAGGATCAGGCGACGGTCCCTCCGCTTGCGCCTCTGGCCTGCGATCAGGAGGAGGCGCGAGTGACTCCGACGCGCTCGTCACCATGCGAACTCCGAGGTGCTGGATGTCGTTTCTCCAGCCCCAGCTGGCGACACAGTCCCTCCCCGCGAGGATCTGTTTGACCCATGCATGCGGGTCGGGGGCGGGCACCCCTCTGGGCGTGACTTTGGCTCTGCCATATCGTCACCCCCGGGGGTCCCCGTGGCCTCTCCGACACACTCGACCCCGCCACCACCGTATGACCCGTTCCCGTACGGGCTCCACCACAGCGCAAGACTCTGCTCTGCCCTCGCAGGTTTGCAGATACAGACACGTCGCGGGTCTCCAGGGACCTCGTCGCGTGTGACGATCAACCCCGTCACCACCTCTTCACCGGGCGAGCACCCGGAGCCGAGACTAGCCCGGACATGGGGCACGTTGCGGCGATGCTTGGCGGAGGAGCGCAGGGGATCCTTCCCCCACTTCTACCACGCCGACCCCAACTCGGACTCTCCCGATGAGAGTTACGATTCCACCCGGTAATGCTTCCACCTCGACGAACAGGCCGACCCCCAGGATGACGTTGACGACACCGCGGCCACAGAAGAAGGAGGAGGGGCAACGCTACACCAGCATGAGATGCGAACCCCCCAAGTCCTAACCAAGCCGATCCACCCCTAGACGTCCAGATCACGCAAGTCCGAGAGCTGCTCAGTAAGCTCGAGGAGGAGCGCCTGCGACTTCAGCAACTCGAGCATGCCCTCGAGCGAGATCGAGGGCGCCCTCAGGGTGGAGGAGCTCGCGAGCGAGCCCGGGAAGTCCACCGGCAAATCATCGAGGAGGGGGCGGACGAACCCCGAGTCTACAACCGCGCCAACCAGAATGTCGTAGCGGCCGCAATGCTGCTCCGTGACATGCCGGCGCCATCGACACCCCAAGCACGGCATATCAGGAACGAGATCCAGGGGCTCTTCCAAACTGCAGCCGTGCAGCAGGCGGAGAACTCGGCCTCGAGGCGTCGAGGGGTTGCCTCCGAGCGTCAGGAAGTACCCCCTCGACAAAATCGAGAGGTGTCCGTCCACCATGACAAAGCACCCCAGGGCCAGGTCGAGCGACGACCGGTTCAAGAACGCCTCGTCGATGATCGACCCCCTCGGGTGAACAATCGACGCCGGTACGGCGACGCCGAGGCTCGAGGCTACAACGCTCATCGAGGTGGGCGCTACGACAACGACGAAGACCGATGTTGATCTCCGTAGCCACCGGGCCCCGAGTCTTCGGCAAAACCATCCGGCAGACCCCCCTGCCCGTCCGTTTCCGACCACCCACCAGCCTGGTCAAGTATAACGGCGAAACCAAGCCAGAGCTCTGGCTTGCCGATTTCAGGCTGGCATGTCAGCTGGGAGGAGCCGACAACGACCACATCATCATTCGGCAACTCCCACTGTTCCTCTCCGACACCGCTCGTAGATGGCTCGAGGAGCTACCCCCGGATTTGATCCAAGACTGGCCCGACCTGGTCCGGATCTTCGAGGGCAACTTCAAGGGCACCTACGAGCGGCCGGGCAACTCCTGGGATCTCCGCAGCTGCAAGCAGAAGCCAGGGGAGACCCTCCGCGCCTTCACCCGCCGGTTCTCGAGGCAGCGTACCACGCTAACCCACATCTCCGACCACGAGGTCATCACGACGTTCATCGCTGGAACGACCTGCAAGGAGTTGGTGCGAGAGCTGGGGCGAAACACCCCCAAGACCGCCAACGAGCTCATGGACATCATCGCCAACTACGCAGCTGGCGAAGAAGCCGTTGGCGCGTTCTTCCAGATACCTCCAGAAAAGGGCAAGGGCAAGGTGGATGAGCCCGGGGGCTCGGACAACGAGCCCAAGAAGAGCAATGGGCCCAGAAGGAACAACAGCGGCAATGGCGGCAGGAAGAAGAAAAAGAAGAACCAACCGGGCCGACGCAACGTCGAGCCCGACGTCGAGCCCGACGACCTTGTCGCTGCAGCGGACAAGAAGAAGCCTCGAGGGCCCCCTCCCGACGGGGGCGTCTTCGACAAGATGCTGAAGGAGCCCTGTCCCTATCATATGGGACTGGCCAACCACCGCCTCGAGGACTGTCGCATGCTTTGAAAGCACTTCTTCCCCCCCGGCTTCAAGAGAGACGACGGCAGGGAAGACCCGCCCTGCAATCTCCACGTCAAGGGCGATGCCAAGAAAGGGGGCTTCCCCGAAATCCACGACTACTACATAATCTACGGAGGACCCTCGACTCGCCTCACCACGCGCCAGCGCAAGAGGGAGCGTCGAGAGGTTTTCTCCGTTCGAGCCAGGCTCCTCGGTACCTCGACTGGTCACACACGCCGATCACCTTCGACCAGGACGACCACCCCGAGCACATCCCCAACGCAGGGGTCTACCCGCTCGTCGTCGATCCGATCATCCTCAACACCCGCCTCACAAAGGTACTCATGGATGGGGGGAGCAGCCTCAACGTCATCTACGCAAAGACCCTCGACCTCCTGGGAATTCCGAGGACCTCATGGATGGGGGGGTTCCACGGGATCATCCCGGGGAAGAAGGCACTCCCGATTGGCCGTGTCAAGCTACCCGTTTGTTTTGGCGTCCCCTCAAACTTCCGAAAGGAAGAGCTGACCTTCGAGGTGGTTGTGTTTCGAGGCAGCTACCACGCCATGATCGGTCGACCGGGGTACGCCAAGTTCATGGCAGTCCCGAACTACACCTATCTCAAGCTCAAGATGTCAGGGCCCTCGGGGGTCATCACCGTCGACACCTCCTACGAGCACGCATACGACTGCAACGTCGAGTGCGTGGAAAAAGCCGAAGCTGTCGAGGAGTCGGCCATCCTCGCGGCCCTCGACGGCTTGTCCGGGGAGATCCCCGACCCCAAGCGACACGCCGGCAACTTCAAACCGGCGGAATACACCAAGACCGTCCCGCTCGACCCCGGCCTCGCGGATGGGAAGGTGCTGACGATCAGCGCCACCCTCGAGCCCAAATAGGAAGCAGTGCTCGTCGACTTTCTCCGTGCGAATGCCGACATGTTTGCATGGAGTCCCTCGGACATGCCGGGCATTCCGAGGGAGGTCGCCGAGCCGTCCTTGGACATCCGAGCCGGGTCCAAACCGGTGAAGCAACGGCTGCGCCGCTTCGACGAGGAGAAGCGCAGGATCATCGGGGAGGAGGTCGACAAGCTTTTGAAGGCCAGATTCATCAAGGTGGTACATCATCCCGAGTGATTAGCTAACTCCGTACTTGTTAATAAAAATAATGGGAAGGATAGGATGTGTGTAGACTACACCAGTTTAAATATTGCCTGTCCCAAGGTTCCTTTCCCACTACCACGCATCGACCAAATAGTAGATTCCACTGCGGGATGTGAAACTCTCTGCTTCCTTGATGCGTATTCTGGCTACCACCAAATAAAGATGAAGGAGTCTGATCAGCTCGAGACTTCCTTCATCACTCCCTTCGGCATGTTTTGCTACCTCACCATGCCCTACAGTTTGCGAAACGCCGGGGCCACCTACTAGCGATGCATGCTCCACATCTTCGGGAAACACATAGGGCCGGCCGTCGAGGCCTACGTCGACGACATCGTGGTCAAGTCCAAGACAGTCAGAAACCTGGTCGGAGATCTCGAGATCGTGTTTGGGTGCCTCTGGGCAAATCGCATAAAACTAAACCCTGAGAAGTGTGTCTTCGGGGTCCCTCGAGGCATGCTCTTGGGGTACATAGTTTCCCAACGCAGGATCGAGGCCAATCCCGAGAAGGTAACCGCAATCACAAGGATGGGCCCGGTCAACGACCTCAAGAGCGTGCAAAGGGTCACGGGGTGCCTCGCCGCCCTCAGTCGGTTCATCTTGAGGCTCGGAGAGAAGGTCTACCCCTTTACTGCCTCCTGAAGAAGACGGAACACTTCGCGTGGACCGCCGAAGCCGAGGAATCACTCTCGAAGCTCAAGGCCTTGCTCACCTCGCCTCCGGTTTTGGTACCCCCGAGTCCGGCCGAGCCCCTCTTGCTCTACGTCGCAGCAACTACCCAGGTAGTCAGCGCTGCCGTAGTAGTAGAGGGAGGAAGGACACGCCCTGCCGGTTCAGAGGCCTGTCTACTTCGTGAGCAAGGTACTTTCCGAGACCAAAACGAGGTACCCCCACATCCAGAAGCTGTTGTACGCGATCGTCCTCACTCGGCGCAAGCTCAAGCACTATTTCCTAGGCCATCCGGTTACTGTGGTCTCATCTTTCCCCCTCGGAGAGATAATCCAGAACCGGGAGGCGTCAGGAAGAATCGCCAAGTGGTCGGTCGAGCTCATGGGGGAAACCCTTTCCTACGCCCCTCGGAATGCCATCAAGTCTCAGGTACTGGTAGATTTTGTTGCAGAATGGACCGACACCCAACTACCCCCAGCGCAAGTCTAGACCGAGCTCTGGACCATGTACTTCGACGAGTCATTGATGAAGACGGGGGCAGGCACCGGATTGCTATTCATATCGCCCTCTGGGATCCACATGCGTCATGTCATCCGCTTCCACTTCCCCGCCTCCAACAATGTCGCCGAGTACGAGGCCCTCGTCAACGGCCTGCGCATCGCCATCGAATTCGGGGTTCGACGCCTCGACGTGCGGGGGGGGGGGGCTCACAGTTGGTGATCGACCAAGTGATGAAAGATTCAAGCTGCCACGATCCCAAGATGGAAGCCTACTGCAAGGAGGTCCGAAAACTCGAGGACAAATTCTACGGCCTCGAGCTCAGCCACACCACCCGCCGGTACAACGAAGCTGCCGACGAGCTGGCCAAAATCGCGTCTACCCGAGGTACGGTTCCTCCCGACGTCTTCTCGAGGGATCTTCACAAGCCATCCGTCGACCTAGACTCGGGGGCTCCCGCCCTCGAGCAAGGGGTCGACCCACCCCCCTCGACTGATCCCCCCTCGAGCGGGGAAGAAGTCATGGAGATCGACGGGGCTGCCGCAGCGCCAACCCCTTCGACGGATTGGCGCGCACCCTACCTCGAGTACCTGACATGGGGCGAACTCCCAAAGGACCGCACGGAGGCCCGTCGAATAGCCCGACGCGCCAAAACCTACGTCTTGTACGGGGACGGCCGCGAGCTATATCAATGTAGCCCGTCCGGTGTACTTCAACGCTGCCTCACCCTCGAGGAGGGGAGGGCATTGCTGAAGGATCTACACTCGGGGGCTTGCGGCCACCACGCGGCGCCAAGAACACTGGTAGGAAGCGCTTTCCGACAAGGCTTCTACTGGCCGACAGCCATCACCGACACCACCAAACTTGTCCGATCTTGCAAGGGATGCCAATTCTACGCCAGGCAGACCCACCTACCCACCCAAGCTCTTCAGGTGATACCTATAACCTGGCCGTTCGCAGTATGGGGGCTCGACATGGTCGGCCCCCTGAAAAGAACCAAGGGTGGCCACACCCATCTCCTCGTGGCTATAGACAAGTTCTCGAAGTGGATCGAGGCTCGACCCATCGCCAACATCCAGTCTCGACAAGCCGTGCTATTCTTCACCGACATCATCCACCACTTCGGAGTCCCCAACGTCATCATCACTGACAACGGCACGCAATTCATCGGCCAAAAGTTCCTGGACTTCTGTGACCATCACCACATCAGGGTGAATTGGTCCGCAGTCGCCCACCCTCGAACTAACGGTCAGGTCGAGCGCGCCAATGGTATGGTTTTGCAGGGCCTCAAGCCAAGGATCTTCGATCGGCTGAACAAACATGGCAGGAGATGGGTCGATGAGCTACCAGTTGTGCTATGGAGTCTCCAAACGACACCGAGTCGAGCCACAGGGTTGTCTCCGTTCTTCTTGGTCTATGGGTCCGAGGCCGTCCTCCCCACAGACCTCGAGTACGGGTCCCCTCGACTCAAAGCCTACAGCGAGCAAGCCAACACAGTAGCCCGAGAGGACTCCCTCGACCAGCTCGAGGAAGCCCGAGACGTGGCCCTCTTCAAGTCGGCGAAGTACCAGCAGACGCTGCGGCACTACCATAACAAAAACGTGCGCAAAAGGGACCTCGATGTTGGCGACCTCGTTCTGCGCCGTCGACAAAGCAACAAGGGTCGTCACAAGCTAACGCCGCCTTGGGAGGGACCCTTCATCGTGGCAGAGGTGCTGAAGCCCGGCACTTACAAACTGAAGAACGAAAAGGGCGTCATCTTCACCAACGCGTGGAACATCGAACAACTACATCATTTCTATCCCTAAGGCCTTAGGGCCTCGTACATTTTCGCATTTAAGTACAAATGCTCGAATGAACAGAGAATCCGCAATCCTAGCGCTTTGATCTTCATTCGTGACTCGGGGTAGATTTGCTCTACCCCTCGACGTCTCTCTTTCTTTTGCCCCTCGAAGCACACTTAGCGCAGGTTAGGATACGCGCTCGAGACCCACAAGGGTCGAGGGGTGCCGAGCCAGGAACTCTCCTACGCCCCCGGGCTAAGGTACTCTCGCTCGCTCCCCCCTCGAGGGCCTCGGGCGTGCGTCCAACAACTGTGCCAAAAAGTGGAGCGTCAAGGACGGTGGAAGTAAGAGTGGCTCGAGAGATCACCGCTCGTGGTCAAAAAGGTAGACTCGACCCTGCTCCCGCAGAGTCGAGCCTCCCTCGGGGGCTAACAGGGGGGACCCCCCTCCTAAGTCCCCGAAAAACTCGAACGTTTTTTCGAAACTCAGCTTTCCCTCTCGATCTTTCCCTCGAGTACGCTTCATGACTAAGTAAAGACGCCTCAAACTCCCTAAGGGTCGTGGGTGTTGTCGAGCCAGGGACTCTCCTATGCCCCAGGGCTACGGTATCCCCGCTCGCTCCCCCCCTTCCAGGGATACGAGCGTGCGTCGAACACTTGGTTCACAAGCGTCAACTCAGGCAAAGAAAAGCAGAGAGAGCTCGAGGAGGAAAAATAACAAGGTGCATCTCGAACAAAATGCATTAGATATAAGAAGCCCTTGGGGGCTTGGCACTGTATCATTACAAAAGCCTAATTGTTACATGGACCTTTCTATCCAGATATGGCTCGCATGCCTAGGACTACTCGGCGAGGGGGTCACCGTCCTCAAAAAGCAATGCAGGAAGTTGGGCATCACGCGTTGGCCACATCGGAAGGTGAAGAGTCTGCAGACGCTCGTCGACAACATCCGAGGGGTACTCGGTGCCACCTCCGTCAGCCGAGGGGACCACTTCGGGCTCGAAGAGCTTCGCCAGCTCGCCTCCGGGCACCTCGGCAAGATCCATCAGCTTCTGGCACATCGCGTCGTTCTCTTCATCAGTCAGCCTCGGGTCGGTGGCGAACCCGTTGGCGACGACGTTGAGGTCATAATTGTAGGACGAGTTAACGACCACGAGGGCCCGCTTCACGCCCACATGCAGGGCAGCACGGACATGCTCTGTCACCTCCTGCGTCATGGAGTAGAAGCGGCGCAGCAGGGAGTCCCCTCGAGCGTCGCCCTCGACCTCCGGCTCCGGCTCGACCAAGAGGTCGTCGCAGAAGGTGTTGATGACGCCCGAGAGCCTCGCGTTAAGGTTCGCCTCCGTCCCGAGGAGGCCCTGAAGACTGGTCAGGTCTTCATGGGCTCGGGCCTTGTCTGTTGCGAGCTCTGCCAAAACATGCACACAACCCGGTCAAACCCAGAAGAACATGAAAAGGGTCGAGACTGGGCGGATTCAGCAACACTCTCGAAAAACTTACCTTGGGCATGCGCCTCCAGGGTAGCATAGCCTCGCTCGGTCTCCTCGAGTTGGCGGCGGACGTCGATAAGCTCGGTGGCTTGGCCGCTGACTTTAGCGTCGAGGCCCTCGATGACTTTGCTAGTGTCATCGAGGGCTCTCTTCTGGTTCATCGCCACCACACCCAGGGAGATCGCGCGGGTCCGAGCCTTCTCCTCCGCGGCGGCCAGCATGTCGTGCTCGCGGGAGACGGCGTCGAGGTCGCCCCGGAGCCCACGGATGCCCTCCGTCGCCCGGGCCAGCTCCTCCTTCAGCCGGGCGGCCTCCTCCTCTGCCCTGCGCTGGGCCTCCAGGACAGCATCCCGCTCGTGCCCGACCTTGATGGTCGACTGGAGGGCGTCGTCGATCCTCGACTGCGCCGTCTCCTGGGCGGCCCGGGCTGCGTCTTGCACGGCCTCCACCCCGGCCCTCGCGTGAGCAACCTTCGACTCGGCATCCTCCCGCGCGGTTGCCGCTTCGGCTCTCGCCTGGGCGGCCTCAGCCCTTGCCTAGGCGGCCTCGGTCTCCGCCCTCCCCAGCGAAGCACGAAGGGCGGGGAGCTCCTCCTACACCCGGAGAATGAACTGGGACTTGTCATAGGACCTCGACCGCAGCTCCTGACGAAGGTGAAAAGGAAGATCAAGAGGAAGGAATAGTCAGACAATCCGAGCAAAGTCAAAGGGAGAACGAAACCCACCTCTATCCCCCGATGTATGTCCACGGCGGCAACATTCGCGGTGAGGCACACCGAGTGCTCGAACCAAGCCCGGTACTCCTCCAAGTGCTCCCATGTCCGGAGCTCGGCCTGGTCGTTGAGCATGAAGAAGAGCCGCTCGGGGTCTCGAGGGTCCGCCAGCTCGAGGACCCCTTGTCCCCAGTACGCACTACGGAGGGCGATCCTCTCTTGGACCTCCCGCATGACGCCCTGGCGCGCTTCAGCGGCACCCCCGCGGCGCTCCAACTCCTCCTGCTAGGCGAAGAAGGGAGAATACCCCTCCGGCTGGGCTCTCCCGGCCTCGGGGCCACCCCGCGAAGAGGTCGACGACCCCGCCGAGCCATCACCACCGCACAGAGGAAGTCCCGGCCAGGGAATGGCCCTGCACGGTGAAAGACATGAAGAGGTTAGTACCTGGCACCACAGACCCACTACGGCTCGAACAAGTCAGAGCACGACTTACCTCGAGACGACGACCCCCCAGCCTCGAGGCGAGGCCGAGCCACCTCCGGTTCCGCCCGAGGGGCCGAGACAACGGCCGTCTCCACCGAGCCCACCAGCTCGGCCACCATCTCGGCCACCTCTTCGGCAGTGGACGACATCTGCATCCCCGTCACT
Organism: Microstegium vimineum; assembly: GCA_022036555.1. Taxonomy (NCBI): domain Eukaryota; kingdom Viridiplantae; phylum Streptophyta; class Magnoliopsida; order Poales; family Poaceae; genus Microstegium; species Microstegium vimineum. Next base: position 25,914,777 of record CM039123.1, read on the forward strand.
CCTGCCGCGGGTGCCGCCTCGGGCTACTTGGCTCGACCCCCCTCGACCTCCGATGTCGGTAGCGGGCCCTCAGATGCGGCAACGGCCGTGCCCTCGCGCTCGAGCCGTAGGCACGCCTCCAACGAAGCGAGGCCCTCGGGCCACCGCCCCGGCGTTGGGTGAGCCGGGGTCTCCCCCTCGTCCACGGCGGCCTGGGGCCCAACCACCTCCATCTCGGCGGCAGCTTGGGGCTCGGCCCCCTCGGTCGCGACCGCCGTCAACACGGGCCCCACGCCTTCCGAGCCACCGGGTGCGACTCCCTCCGACATCTGCGCAGGGGCGGCGACGCCCGCCACTTCGGCGGCCCTCACCGGCGAGGCGGGCAGGCCCATCTCCTCTCCCGTCTGGGCAGGTGCCGAGGCACCTTGCACTGCCCCTCGCTCCATCGCCTCCTGGGCCCTGGCTGCCCACGCCGCCTCGGGGGTGAGCGTCGAAGGGGGCGGAGCAATGGGACTGGCCTCAACGGCCGCCTCGGCTGCAACCCCTGCCCTCAACTTCTTGACAGGGGCAAGGGACGCGTCCTCTCGCAGGCACTTCGACCTGAAAAAGAGACCCATGCACGACGGTAAGCACGGGTCGTTAGCAACAAAAAGAAAAATGCAAACAACACCCTCGATCATCCGAAAAGCGACTTACCCCTTCGGGGCCAGGCGTTTCTAGCCGACGGCCTTCGGGCCGATCGAGGGCCTGAACACAACCCGTCGGGGGGCGCGGGTCGAGGCCGCCCTCGGCACCGTCTCCTGGGCAGGGGCCGACGATGCTCCCGTCGTCCCCCTGCTAACTTCCTCCTGCGCCAACGGGCCCGGCGCCCGTGCGCTCGACCTGGCAGGCGCCGAGGGCGTGCCCGATCGACCCCCCGACGGGGATCGCGACGACCGCCCGCACGACTCCCGCGGCAGTTCATCTTGAGGAGCCGCGGGCGCTCCCCCTGCGGCTCGGCTTCAACGGTAGGGGCCGACCTCGATGTCGACCCCTCTCCCCCTCCGGTTCCGACGGCCGCCCTCTGCTGTTCAGGTGCTGTCTGTTCCTCCTCGCTCCAGTTCTCCTCGCCATCGCTGTCGCTATCCTCCTCCTCCTCGTCGTCCTCCTCCTCCGAGGGCGATTCCTCCTCGGGAAGGCCCTCCCGCCTCTGCCGGGCCCGGCGCTGATCCCTCTCCTGCCTCTCCCGGGCCTTCTTGGCCTTGTCCTTCTTGGCCTTGTCCTTCTCGGCCTGGAGGCGCCTCGCCTGGGCATCGCCCCGCTCCTCCTTCACCGGCGGCGGCGACTTCCGGAAGGAAACACTCCCTTGTGGAACATGAAGCGGTTAGGTCGCGAGCAAGGAAGGAGAACAAGGTGAATACAATCACTAACAAAGGGAGAGAACCCTACCAGCTCGATGTGCCCCTCGTCCGGCCTCATGGGGACCCTGGCGACGTTCTTGATGTTGAACCCGCCCGTGAAAAAGAGGCGAACACGACGGACCACCCTCTCGGGGGGTAGCTCGTCCCCCAGGAGGCGACACCCCGAGAGGTCGACCACCGGACGCATCTCGTCGTGGCGGAGGGGTCGAGCCATCAGCGACACGACCCTCTGCTGATGGAAGGCTGACGCGACGATCGCCGCCGTAAGCCCCTCCTTCAGGCGCCCGACCGCGTCCAGCAGGTTGGTGAGGCGACGCTGCTTCTGCTGCACAACGCCGTACCTCCAGCAGTCGGGCTGCGCGTCGATTGTCCTCCCGGTGTAGGCGGGGAGCAGGTTGTCGTCGTTCCTCAAGTAAAACCACCCGGAATGCCATCCGGAGTGGCTCGACGAGAGCTTCCCCGGGATCCAGCAGTCTGATCGCTTGAGGGCGATGCTGCAGCACCCGGCCCTGACCATCTTGCAGGTACCCTTGACGGCCGACGCATGGAAGATGCTCGCCTCGAAGAGGTGGAGCCACAGCTCCCAGTGAGGCTCGATCCCGAGGTAGCCTTCACACATGGCGGCGAAGACTGCCGCGTGACAGACGCCATTGGGGGTGAGGTGCTGAAGCTCCACGCCGTAGTGGTGGAGGATTGCGCGTAGAAGACTGCTCGGTGGGGCGCCTAGCCCCGCTCGGTGGAAAACCTCGAAGCTCACCACGTAGCCCTCCGGCGGATTGGGCTCGGCGTGGTCCGACGGCGGCACCACCCACTCCGGACGGTCGGTCGAGGTGATAGGCCGGAGGAGACCGCTCTCCACCAGATCGCCTAGGCGCGCGTCGGTCACTGAAGACGCGAGCCAGTCATCGGGACCGACGAGGCTATACTTGGCCATGGGAGCAAGGAGGCTGGTGCGCTCAGGCTTGGGGCAGAAGGTACGTTCCCAATCTCCCCTCTCTCTTTCTCTCGCATGCGTAGAGGTCCGACTCTCGGGCATCTAAGGCAATGGCGGGGAGAAGGAGGCAGGAAAGGTGATGGCAAGGAGGCAGGGAAGGCAAGTGCGCGGAAAAGGCACCCGACTCCTCACCTCCGCTATTTATAAGCGGGAGGCCAGCGGGCGGATCCGGCAAAACAGGCAAGAGAATCTCTGCATTTAATGCGCCTGTACTTAATGAGTTGATCAACACCACACCAAAACCATCTCCAGCACCACTTGGTCCTATTACTCGTGCTCGTGCCCGTGAACTCAATCATCAAGTAAGTTTATTCTCAAACTCTTGTCCATTAATTTAGACAATGGAGACACGTGCACTCTTGTTTTGCTCAGGAACAATGGAGAGGATCAGCGGGACACGGGATGGGCGCTAGCTGGATTTGGACTGCAGGATAGCACCAACTTGTGATGGATGCCACGACTTCATACGGACTCCGATTGGGACATTCTCGCACTTTTTGGAAAGCTTATCAAGTCTACTTTCCAACGGATCTAGAAGCATGGCTATACCTTATCAGATGCGTCCAGAGTCATCGTTTTTGTACCGAGACCTTTTCTGTCCACCGGTGCTGCGTCACCTTATTTTCGGCCTGTGGCCCATGTATCAAGTTGGGTCCATTAGGGACGCGTCCTAGGGTTGGAGAACGACCCCAACACCCTTGTGGTCATCCTCCCAACTCCTTATAAGTCTTTAGAGCCGCCACAAACAGTTTAGGTTTTGTTTCGTCGAGTTAGCTATTGCTACCCGCCTTTCAGCGCGCGTGTTGGATCAACCGTCCATCTGATTGTCATCAGAACCTCACCATATTGTGTTCTCAGATTGAAACCTTCATATTCATCTTGCAATTGAGTACTTGTTCATCTTGTTCTTGCTGGTTCTTCGATTGCTTGCAGGACGGGAGCCCTAGTGGCTGGTTGTCACGCCGCAAGATCACGGCAGCCATCGGAGGTGGTGTATCGGTTGCTAAGGTGCAGCGTCCTTGGACGGTTGTAGTCGAGCCGTGAACGTTATCTCCATCCACAAATCGAGTTATCCACCAACTCTTATCGAAAGATCGGACTGCGAACCCTACGGGTCGTCATCAGTTGGTAATCAGAGCAAGGTTTATCGGTGAGAGACTTCCAATTCTTCACAATGTTTTTCCTAGAGTCCAGAAAAGCCAAAAAAAATAGTAGATTAGTTCTTCGTAATCCCATAAACCCGTTGAGCCTTTTGCTAGTACTACTTAGTTAGGGCTTGTTGAGTCGTCGGTTGCATCGGTTGTGTCGAGTTGCTGGTTTTAGTTATAGTCCTTTAGAGTTTCGAGTTCTTGTCACGTTCTAGTCCGAGTCTAAGTAGATTTGGTTGCTGTCAAGTTCGAGTCCGAGTACTACCCTGGTATTCACGGCTGTCCAGTTCGAGTTTGAGTTGTGTTATGAAATCGAGTCCGAGTACTACCCTGGTATTCGCTGCTGTCAAGTTCGAGTCCGAGTTGATTTCGAGAATCGAGTCCGAGTACTACCCTGGTATTCGTTGCTATAAATTGCCGCCGTCCGCGTTGTTTTCCATAATTAAGTTGCGCACTACAAGTCGGGACTACCAGTTTCATACCATATTAACAGCGAAGCTTACTTTAGAGAGAGAGAGAGAGTGTGTGTGCTTCGAAAGTGTGTGTGGTGATTTGCTCTTTTGACATCTCTTTGTTCATATAATCAGCTTTGAGGATCCCTGAAAAAAAAAGAAAGAAAAAAAAAGAAAAAAAAAGAAAAAAAAAAGCAAAAAAAAAAAGGCAAAAAAAAAGAAAAGAAAAAAAAACAGAAAAAAAGGGGGCTGATCTATGTGTTTCCCTCCTTTGGATAGGTGCTGTTTGTGAGTTCCTTTGTGTCCAGGCTCGCGTCTCTAGCACGGTCTAGGCTAGGACCAGCATAGTACCACCTTTGAACGATTATTCAACTTGCTTTTGTGACTAACGTGGTGCTAGTATCTATCCTTGTCCATAACATTGGCCACCTACAGCTCCACATATTCGACTACAACTTGACAGGTGTTGTGCTACGGTACCGATACATTCACTTCCAAGGTTGCAGGCTTGCTGGTTGTTGACCCCTCTTGTTTGAGCAAGGTAAGAACTGGTAAGAGCTTGAGAAACAGGTTGAGAGCGAGTGCCTTGCTGTAGCTACATCCTAATAGTTGTAGGGCTTTTATTTGTTCACCTGTTTTCTTGTTGTTCTTGTCTTCTAAACCATGTCAGGAACAGAGGATAATAACAACATGCCGCAATCTCCACGCATCAAGGGCATCATTCAACATTTTACAAGGCAAGTGCAGCTGCATACAGAAGGACTCGATGGAGATTTACAGGTGACCAATGACAAGATTGGGCAACTAGAGGCCGCCCAACTTGCCACCACCACCAAGCTTACAGGAGTCGAAGCATCGGTTGCTCATATGGACAAAAGCCTTGCCGCTCTTCTCCGTCGTTTTGATGACTTCCCCACAAACGGCAAGGGTCAGCATCAACATAATGACGCCCACAAGGATGAGGAGCGAGTCGAAGATAATGACGAGGATGCTTACTCTGGTGATATGGACCTTGATAACAATGACCTTAGTGATCGACATCGCCTACGCTTCAATCGGAGAGGTATGGGTCACCATCGACGTGAGGTACATAATAACAATGATGATTTCAGTAAGATTAAATTTAAAATACCTCCTTTTGATGGTAAGTATGATCCTGATGCATACATTTCATGGGAAATTGCTGTTGACCAAAAGTTTGCATGCCACGAATTTCCTGAGAATACACGTGTTAGGGCTGCTACTAGTGAGTTTACTGACTTTGCTACTGTATGGTGGATAGAGTATAATAAGAAAAATCCTAATAACATACCACGTACTTAGGATGCTTTAAAAAAAATCATGAGGGCTAGATTTGTTCCTTCTTACTATGCACGGGATTTGCTACATAAACTGCAACAACTAAGACAAGGTGCTAAAAGTGTAGAAGAGTATTATCAAGAATTACAAATGGGTATGTTGCGTTGTAATTTAGAGGAGGATGAGGAACCTGCTATGGCAAGATTTTTGGGTGGGTTAAATCGTGAAATTCAGGACATCCTTTCATATAAAGAGTACACTAATGTAACCCGTTTGTTTCATCTTGCTTGTAAAGCTGAAAGGGAAGTGCAGGGGCGACGTGCTAGTGTTCGGAATAACTTTTCTGCAGGGAAGACAAATTCATGGCAGTCCCGCACACGTGCTACTATGCCATCCTCAAGTGACAAGCCTAGTGCTACTCCCACAAATTCAGTAGTCAAGACAGCCCAGAAGCCTAGTGCAAGTGCTTCGTCCGTAGCATCGACAGGTAGAACGAGAGACATTCAGTGTCACCGGTGCCAGGGATATGGACATGTGATGCGTGAGTGTTCCAGCAAGCACGTTATGGTCGTCAAAGATAATGGTGAGTATTCGTCCGCTAGTGATTTTGATGAAGATACACTTGCATTGCTTGTCGCTGACCATGCAGGTAGTGAAGAATGTATAGAAGAACATATTAATGCAGGTGAAGCCGACCGCTATGAGAGCCTCATTGTACAGCGTGTGCTTAGTGCACAAATGGAGAAGGCAGAGCAAAATCAGCGACACACGTTGTTCCAAACAAAGTGTGTCATCAAGGAGCGTTCATGTCGCATGATCATAGATGGAGGTAGCTGCAACAACTTGGCAGGCGGTGACATGGTGGAGAAGCTTGCGCTTACCACCAAACCACACCCACATCCATATTACATTCAATGGTTAAATAACAGCGGTAAGGCAAAGGTAACTAGACTTGTGCAAATCAATTTTTCCATTGGATCCTATAAAGATGTGGTTGAATGTGATATTGTGCCTATGCAAGCTTGTCATGTGCTGCTAGGCCGACCTTGGCAATTTGATAGAGATTCTATGCATTATGGTAGAACAAATCAATATTCTTTTCTATACCATGATAGAAAAATTGTGTTGCATCCTATGTCCCTTGAAGCTATTATGCAAGATGATGTAGCTAAAGCCTCAAAAGCTAAAAGTGAGAGCAATAAAAATGACCAATCTGTTGCTGATATGAAAGAGGAGATAAAATTGACAGGAAATTGTTTGCTTGCTACTAAATCTGATATTAATGAGTTGAATGCTTCCACTACTATTGCTTATGCTGTAGTATGCAAAGAGGTATTGATTTCCCTTCATGATATGCAACGTTCTTTGCCTCCTGCTGTCGCTAACGTTTTGCAGGAGTATTCGGATGTGTTCCCAAGTGAAATACTGATACATCCGGCCCAGGTAGGGTTGGCCGAGGCCCGATAAATTGAGGTTGCCCGGACCCCAACAGTTCTTAGGCACACCCACTCGGAGAAAGGCCCACTCTCCCTAAAAGACTAGTCTGATAGGGGAAGGGTGGCTCTCCCTTTTAAGGTGGCTTCCTCCTCCCAAGCTAAGCAAGGTGGGATTATTCAGAGGCTCACACGGTCGCCGCCCGACTACAACTAGGCCACTTGGCCCATTATTTGTTGCGTCTTTGCCAACGGGTAATAATGGAGGATGTCCTCATCAAATACCATCGGGCCTGCCACCACTTCGAGGTATTGAGCACCAAATTGACTTGATTCCTGGTGCCTCATTGCCCAACCGTGCACCATATAGGACCCATCCAGAAGAAACAAAGGAGATTCAGCGTCAAGTGCAAGAACTCCTCGGCAAAGGTTACATACGTGAGTCTCTAAGTCCTTGTGCTGTTCCGGTTATTTTAGTGCCTAAGAAAGATGGATCGTGGCGTATGTGTGTGGATTGTCGGGCTATTAATAATATTACTATTCGATATCGTCATCCAATTCCACGATTAGATGACATGCTAGATGAATTGAGTGGTGCTGTTGTGTTTTCCAAAGTGGATTTGCGTAGCGGGTATCATCAGATTCGCATGAAATTGGGAGATGAATGGAAAACTGCTTTCAAAACTAAGTTCGGTTTGTATGAGTGGTTAGTCATGCCTTTTGGGTTAACTAATGCACCTAGTACCTTCATGAGATTGATGAATGAGGTTTTGCGTGTTTTCATTGGAAGATTTGTTGTTGTTTATTTTGATGATATATTAATTTACAACAAATCTATGGAAGAACATATTGATCATTTATGTGTTGTTTTTAAAGCTCTACGGGAGGCACGTTTATTTGGTAACCTTGATAAGTGCACCTTTTGCACAGATAATGTTTCTTTTCTTGGCTATGTTGTTACTCCACAGGGAATTGAGGTTGATAAAGCCAAGGTGGACGCTATACAGGGTTGGCCAGTACCAAAGACTATCACCCAAGTGCGGAGTTTTCTAGGACTTGCTGGGTTCTATCGTCGCTTTGTGTAGGATTTCAGCACCATTGCTGCACCATTGAATGAGCTTACGAAGAAGGGAGTCGTGTTTTCTTGGGGAACCCCACAAGAGAATGCCTTCAACATGTTGAAAGATAAGTTGACAAATGCGCCTCTTCTCCAACTTCCTGATTTTAATAAGACTTTTGAACTTGAATGTGATGCTAGTGGAATTGGTTTGGGTGGTGTTTTGTTACAAGAAGGTAAACCCATTGCATATTTTAGTGAGAAACTAAGTGGGCCTCTTCTAAATTATTCTACTTATGATAAGGAATTGTATGCTCTCGTGCGAACATTAGAAACATGGCAGCATTATTTGTGGCCCAAAGAATTTGTTATTCATTCTGATCATGAATCCTTAAAGCATATTCGTAGTCAAGTAAAACTGAACCGTAGACATGCTAAGTGGGTTGAGTTTATTGAATCTTTTCCTTATATCATTAAGCACAAGAAAGGGAAAGAGAATATCATTGCTGATGCTTTGTCTAGGAGATATACTTTATTAACACAACTTGACTATAAGATCTTTGGTTTGGAAACAATTAAACAACAATATATACATGATAATGATTTTAAAGATGTGTTGCTGCACTGTAAGGATGGAAAAAGCATGGAATAAATTTGTTCTAAATGATGGCTTTGTGTTTAGAGCTAACAAGCTATGCATTCCAGCTAGCTCCGTTCGTTTGTTGTTGCTTCAGGAAGCGCATGGAGGTGGCTTGATGGGACATTTTGGAGCAAAGAAGACAGAGGACATACTTGCTGGTCATTTCTTTTGGCCAAAGATGAGGAGAGATGTGGAGAGATTTGTTTCTCGCTGCACGACTTGTCAAAAGGCGAAGTCGCGATTAAATCCACACGGTTTGTATATGCCTCTACCTGTTCCTAATGCTCCTTGGGAAGATATTTCTATGGATTTTGTTTGGGATTGCCAAGGACTAGAAAGGGTCGTGATAGTGTTTTTGTGGTTGTGGATAGATTTTCTAAGATGGCACACTTTATACCTTGTCATAAAACTGATGATGCTACACATATTGCTGATTTGTTCCTACGAGAAGTTGTTCGTTTGTATGGTGTGCCAAATACAATTGTTTCTGATCGAGATGCCAAATTTCTTAGCCATTTTGGAGAACTTTATGGGGTAAATTGGGGACTAAGCTTTTATTTTCTACCACATGTCATCCCCAAACTGATGGTCAAACTGAAGTTGTGAATAGAACTTTGTCTACTATGTTAAGGGCTGTTTTAAAGAAGAATATTAAGATGTGGGAAGATTGTTTGCCTCATATTGAGTTTGCTTATAATCGTTCATTGCATTCTACTACCAAGATGTGCCCATTTGAGGTTGTTTATGGCTTGTTACCATGTGCTCCTATTGATTTAATGCCTCTACCAACTTCTGAACAATTGAATTTTGATGCTAAGCAACGTGCTGAGTTGATGTTAAAATGGCATGAAACAACTAAAGAAAACATAGAGCGCATGAATGCTAAGTATAAGCTTGCTGGTGATAAAGGTAGAAAGCAATTGATTTTTGAACCTGGTGATTTGGTCTGGTTGCATTTGAGAAAGGATAGGTTTCCTGAATTGAGAAAATCTAAATTGCTGCCTAGAGCTGATGGACCATTTAAAGTGCTAAAACGTATTAATGAGAATGCATATAAGCTTGATCTTCCTGTAGCTTTTGGGATTAGTCCCACATTTAACATTGCAGATTTGAAGCCATATTTGGGAGAGGAAGATGAGCTTGCGTCGAGGACGACTCAAATGCAAGAAGGGGAGGATGATGAGGACATCAACACCACACCAACACCATCTCCAGCACCACTTGGTCCTATTACTCGTGCTCGTGCCCGTGAACTCAATCATCAAGTAAGTTTATTCTCAAACTCTTGTCCATTATATTTAGACAATGGAGACACGTGCACTCTTGTTTTGCTCAGGAACAATGGAGAGGATGAGCGGGACACGGGATGGGCGCTAGCTGGATTTGGACTGCAGGACAGCACCAACTTGTGATGGATGCCACAACTTCATACAGACTCCGATTGGGACATTCTCGCACTTTTTGGAAAGCTTATCAAGTCTACTTTCCAACGGATCTAGAAGCATGGCTATACCTTATCAGATGCGTCCAGAGTCATCGTTTTTGTACCGAGACCTTTTCTGTCCACCGGTGCTGCGTCACCTTATTTTGGGCCTGTGGCCCATGTATCAAGTTGGGTCCATTAGGGACGCGTCCTAGGGTTGGAGAACGACCCCAACACCCTTGTGGTCGTCCTCCCAACTCCTTATAAGTCTTTAGAGCAGCCACAAACAGTTTAGGTTTTGTTTCGTCGAGTTAGCTATTGCTACCGCCTTTCAGCGCGCGTGTTGGATCAACCGTCCATCTGATTGTCATCAGAACCTCACCATATTGTGTTCTCAAATTGAAACCTTCATATTCATCTTGCAATTGAGTGCTTGTTCATCTTGTTCTTGCTGGTTCTTCGATTGCTTGCAGGACGGGAGCCCTAGTGGCTGGTTGTCGCGTCGCAAGATCACGGCAGCCATCGGAGGTGGTGTATCGGTTGCTAAGGCGCAGCGTCCTTGGACGGTTGTAGTCGAGCCGTGAACGTCATCTCCATCCACCAATCGAGTTATCCACCAACTCTCATCGAAAGATCAGACTGCGAACCCTACGGGTCGTCATCACTAACGCAACTTGAACGGATCGAATCGGAGCTAAAACGAAGGTTTTATAAGCTTTTCAAATCAGTGGTAGTTTTGTAATTAGATGGAACTATTTTCAAAATAGAATTAATAAAGAAAATCGGATTTCATAGATCAGATCGGCACGGCGGGTTTATTACCAGAGAATCTGGGGACTCTTTAGCAAAATTGCCAACGAAGAGGTATCGGTGATTTCTAGCTGTTGATCTCAGATCGGAGGGCTGAAATTAGAAGGGAGAGGGAAAACAGACGGTGCGCTAGCGGGGACTGGACCTCCGGCATGGCGGACTCCATGGCCAAGCCGGGGAGCTCACCAGCGATGACACATACGGCCCTACGGACCATCATACGGGAAACCGATGGTCCCGGGAGAGAGAGGAGGGAAAGGGAATCCACCTAGGTGCTTCGCGTGGCCGGAGGAGTGACAGAGGGGCCTGGCGACATCGGGAAGCGGCACGGAGATCCCTGCATTCGGCGACAAGCCAACGAGGGCGACGAAACGCACAATCGAGCACGGGAGAACCTTCAAGGGTACCCGTACCTTGCTCGGATGAGAGAAGGGCCAAGGAGCGATGGATGAGCTTGGCGATGGCGGCTGCGTTCGAGCTCTGGAGACGGCGCTGCACAGCTAGGGAGAGGCGAAGGCGGCACGTAGATGGGAAAAACTGGGCCGGGGGAGGGTGCTGGACTGCTTATAGGGCCCCGAACCGATTAGGCAAGCAATCCCGATGATTGAGGGATTCGGTTGCGGTTTCCTCTCCTCTGCATCGTGTTCTACATGGATACAGGAATGGCGGAGGGGGAAGACGCTGACGCGTGGTCCTGCGAAGTCAGTGACACAAAGAGCAAAGGGGAGGGGGCGCTCCTGCTCGCGCTCTGCTGGGCCCGAGAGAGATGGGCCGCGCTCCTGCATCGATTGAACGGGCCGAGTGAGGAGGGAGGCACTGGGCCTAGTAAGGAGTTGGAAGGGGGAAGGAGGGGAGTCCCTGCGCACACGCGCTGGGCCGCGGGTTGGGCTTTGCGGCCGGGAGCTGGGCCGAGAAGGGAAACGGCCACTGGCCTGCTTCGGCCAAAAAAGAAAGGAAGGCCTGCGGGGAGAAGTTCAGCGGGCCAAAAGGAGGGAAGGAGTGAGGGAGAGAAAAAGAAAGCTTTTGCAATTTTTCCAGAGCTGATTTTCGAATAAATTTTCAAATGCATTTTGAAAAACAGATTTGAATACTTTTCAAAACCACTCAGCACAAAATCAACAAATGCTCCAGCATGAATGATCAACAGGTTTCTACATGATGTTTTTTTTACTTTCACCAAACCATTATTTATTTTCACTAGATTAAATGCATAACAATAATTGTATAAGGAAACTTTTTAATCCTATTTCAAAGTATGCAAATTTTGGGGTGCTACACTAAGCTAATTTGAGTTTTTTGTGCATTTGAAAGGTTATGGAGCACAGGGATGAGTGGATGTACAAGACATCGAGGATGGATCTGAGATTCCTAGAAAATGTGAGGAAGAAGTTTATGCCCGTTGCGCAGAAGCATCGCCTTAGTCTGGATCGAGAGCTCATGGTTTGTCCATGCAATGACTGCAAGAATCGGTTTGCCTAGAAAGATGCAGTGGTGCAATCACACCTTGTACGATATGGTTTCATTAAGGATCCAAAGTACATTGTGTGGAAGTTTCATGGCGAGAAAGAGCTGAGTGTCGCCAATGAACATGGGGGAACCTCGTCGACGACATCCACAGTTGCGTCTGGCGACAGAGGACACCAACAACCCACCGCGACACCAAGCATTGATGATGAGAGTTGCGACTACATCACTATTGCCGATCTGCTCCAAGACGAAGCTGCTGGCACCGGGGACGACAACAATGCTGACCCGATGATTGATACGCTGCGGCCCGAGGATGCAGAGCTTCTTGAGGAGATTGCTAACCGTCAGGACCATGACGATGTTTTGTTTGGTAATCCAAAGTGGCTAGAGAATTTCAGGGAGATGAAACAGGCAACAATTGATCTCCTCTACCCGGACGGCGGTGAATGTCCAAAGCATTGCACGACGTTGCGTTTCGTCCTCCAGATGCTGATGTGCAAGGCTCGCCATGGGATAACCGACACAGGCTTCAATGACATTTTACACATCATTGGTGAAACGCTACCAGAGGGTAACAGGGTTCCCGTCAATACATATTGAACGAAGAAGCTGATCAGGCCAGTAGCAATGAAGCTTCAAATTTTTCATGCATGTCCTAACCACTGTATTCTATTTCGGGGTGAGTATGAGAATGCACAGAGTTGTCCGAACTGCGGCGCGAGCCGCTACAAGAAGAATGCCGGTTGTCGCGTGGACGATGAAGAAAAACCGTTGAGATCGGCGAAGAAGAAGAAGACAGGCAAGAAGCATTTGCCGCCTATTGAGGATGAAGAAGAAGAGGGTTACACACAGAGGAAAAGTCCTGCCCTGTCAGTGTGGTACCTTCCTATCATCGACCGGCTATGTGCGTTATTCGGGAACCCAGAGGATGCCCAGCTCATGTCCTGGCATGCATCACCTGAGCGTATCAAGGGCGATGGCAAGCTGCGACACCCCTCCGATGGTAAGCAGTGGAAGCGGTTCGATGCCATGTTCGTGAAGGAGTTTAGGGACGAGCCGAGGAATGTGAGGATCGGGCTGAGTACGGATGGGATGAATCCGTTCGGTGACCTCAACAGCACGCACAACACCTGGGCAGTCACCCTCACCATATATAACCTACCTCCGCACCTATGTCAGAAGCGCAAGTATCTTCTACTGTCAATGCTTATCTTAGGACTGAGGCAGCCCGACAACGATATAGACATGTTCCTAGAGCCGTTGATGGAGGATATGCAGAAACTATGGGTGGAAGGGGTCCGGATGATGGATGCGTCCCTAAAGAAGGAGTTGACTCTAAAATCCATCATCTATGTCACCATCACCGACTACCCTGGTCATTTTTCACTATCGGGACAGATTAAAGGGAAGACTGGTTGCGTAGTATGCATTGATGGTACCTGCTCCACTTATCTTAGTGGATCCCAGAAGACGGTGTATATGAATCATAGAAGATTCCTCCACAAGAAGCACAGGTACCGTCATTCTTCGATGAATCAGTTCTTCGATAACCAGGCCGAGCCACAGACTGAGCCGGAGAGGACGAGCTACGGGCCAAAGGTGTTTGATATTGTGAAGGACATGAACTTCGAGTTTGGAAAGAAGAAGAAAGAGGACGAAGATGGGTAGAATAAACCAAGGAAGAAGAGAAAGCGGGATGACGAGGACGAGGAAGCACCTACCGTGAAGGTTTCATTCAAGAAGAAGTCATGTTTCTTCAAGTTCCTACCATACTGGAAGTTTCTCAATACACCGCATACCATCGACTGTATGCACCTGGAGAAAAATGTCTTCGAGAGCACGATCGGGGTGCTCCTGGACATGAAGACTAAGACAAAAGATGGTCTCAAGTCATGTATGGACCTTGTGAAACAGAACATCAGGCATGAAATCCACCCAACACCGGCGGGACAAAGTGGAAATAAAGTTGACCTTCCAGGTGCGAGCTACAACCTCACATGGGATGAGAGGAGGGCTTTCTGCAAGTGGCTTAGGGATGTAAAGGTCCCGACTGGTTTCTCTTCCAACATCAAGAGTCTGATCTCGATGAAAGACCTGACAATGACCAACTTCAACTCCCATGACTGCCACATAATGCTGATTGTGTTCCTTCCTATTGTGATAAAAGTTATCGGTCCAGAGTACATGAAGATGGTCATCACACGCATGTCCTATTTCTTTAACCGCATCACACAGAAGGTCATCGATGAAGCTGACCTGCCTGCCTTAAGAGAGTTTATCGCGGAGACTCTTTGCCAGCTTGAGATGTGTTTCCCACCTTCTTTCTTCGATATTATGCCACACCTAATGATGCACATGGTGGATCAGATAGAAGAACTTGGTCCTATCTACTTGCACCAGATGTGGACGTATGAGCGGTTCATGTCCACCCTTAGTAGATACGTTCATAACCGTGCTTACCCGGAGGGCTCCATGATCAAGGCATACACAACGGAGGAGGCCGTTAACTGTTGCACGAGATACATCCGAGATGGAAATGCTATTGGGCTGCCCGTCCACTTGCACGAAGGCATAACAACGGGTATGGGGTGCACGGGAAGGAAAGTACGCACTGATATAGACGAGGAAATCTTGCAAGAAGCCCATCACGCCGTCCTTAATCAGTTGGTGTCGATGGAACAGTGGGTCGAGCAGCACCTAAACGAGATTCGCCAAACTACGGCCGGTCGCACGGAGGCGTGGGTACAGAGACAACACAAGATGAAGTTCACGACGTGGATCCAAAAGCAGGACATCCCCACCGACGGAAGCACTGAAGAATCTAGGCTTGCATCCGGACCGTCCAGCCAAATCACCACGTGGCAAGGGTATGACATAAATGGATACAGGATTCACACGAAAGAGAAGGACAAGAAGAGCGCAGCACAGAATAGTGGTATTCGATATGATGGTTTTGACGAGGCGACAATGCAGATGAAGTTATTCTATGGGCAAATCGGTGAGATATGGGAACTTGACTACGGCGGTGACCTCAAGATACCCATCTGTCGGTGCAATTGGGCCAACCCGAAGGGAGTTGAGATAGACGAATATGGACTAACCACCGTTGACCTACAAAGGGTCGGATACAAAGATGATGAGTGGGTACTCGCAAACTGCGTCACGCAGGTAGCCTACTACAAGAAGCCCAGAGATTCCAACAAGCATGTGGTTGTGTCAGGAAAGCAAAGGATCGTTGGAGCCGATGGAGTCCAGAGTCCCGAAGAATACAACAACTACCAAGAGCTCTCGCTCTTTACTGATCATCCACACAAGATCAAGATCGTCGAGAACTGCATCAACAAGACCAAGATGAAGCCCTGGTTTCGCCCCGACGGCGAGAAGAAGACAGTTATAGGACCACTTCCAGCAAAATGATATACATATATGTGTGTAATAATGTATTTATTGATTAAGGACCGAGAACTTTTATGTTTTTCACACCTATATGTAATAATGTACTCACTTATTCATTAATAATGTACTCTACTACACTCTACTACTTTACTACTACACATACTACTCTCTACTACACTCTACTTTACTCATACTACTACTCTACTACTACTACTCTACTACTCTCTACTACTTTACTCATACTACTACTCTACTACTCTCTACTACACTATTCTACTTTACTCATACTACTACTCTACTACTACTTATACTACTCTCTACTACTATACTACTACTCTACTACTACTCTCTACTACACTCTACTACTCTACTACTACTCATACTACTCTTTACTATACTCTACTACTACTCTCTACTACTCTACTACTACGTCTCATACTACTCTACTACTACGTCTCATACTACTCTCTACTACTATACTACTACTCTACTACTACTCTCTACTACACTCTACTACTACTCTCTACTACTCTACTACTACGTCTCATACTACTCTCTACTACTCTACAACTACTCATTCTACTCTCAACTACACACTAGTACTCTACTACTACTCTACTACATCCACTACTCTTACTACTATAAACTACTACTGCTCTCTACTACTCCTACTACCCTCTAGTACCTCATACTACCATCTACTACCCTCGTACTACTCTCTACTACCCTCTACTACTGCCTTCTACACTCTACATTAAACGTGGTAGTTTCTCTAATACAACCGCCATGGTTAATATTAACCATGGCGGTTGTATTAGAGCAACCTCCACGGTTAATGTCTCCCTATATAAGCAGGCGCAGCCGCCCGCTCCCTCCATCTTCTCCTCGCCGCCGCCACTATACCCCGAAGGGCTGCCAAAATCGCACGGCGGTGCTCCTCCGCGGCGGTTGTTCCCCTCCCTGGTGCTCGCCTCCCCACGACGGGGAACCCCGGTGCTCGCTCTTCCTTTCTCGCGCGCGGCGGCGGACCCCCCTCCCTCCCGGTGGTCGCCTCCCCCGCGGCGGCGGACCCCGCGACACTTTCTTCTTCCCCCGGCAGCGGACCTCGGGGCTCGCGCTTCCTTCCCCCCGGCGGCAGAGGACCCCGGTGCTCACGCCTCCTTCCTCCCCCGCGGCGTCGAACCCCCCCTCCCTGGTGCTCGCCTCCCCCACGGTGGCGGACCCCGCGACGCCATCTCCTTCCCCTACGGCGACGAACCTCGGTGCTCTCGCCTCCTTCCTCCCCGGCGGCGGCGGCCCCTCTCCCCCCACAGCCACCCTCTCCCCTCCAAGGTAAGGTCTCTCCTCCCCGTCTTCCCGATGCCCGGCACCATGCTGGAAACCCTAGCTATTTCTTGATGCCCGGTCTCTATGCTTGATTCAGTGATTCAGTGATGGAAATTATGATTCAATGATCTATGCTTCCCTAGATGCAATGTGATTCAGTGATGGAAACCCTAGCTATTTCTTTGATCTATGTTGCCCTAGATGCAATTTGATTCAGTGATGGAAGAAGCATATAACTGAGCAAAGTGTCTTAGGTCCATGATGTTTTTTCAATTTGGAAATGATGAAATTGGCGGATTGATGACTTTGACTTGTTGCGAGATTCTGTACTTGATGCAAGGTTCTCTGCTATTTCAATTTGATCTATGCTGCCCTAGATGCAATGTGATTCAGTGATGGAAGAAGCATTAGAACTGAGCAAAGTGTCTTAGGTTAATGATGTTTTTTCAATTTGGATATGATGATGGCTATTTCAATTCTTACATAGTGAGCAATGTGCAGTAGGTATATGATGTTATTTTGCTTCTTGAACATGATGATGGCTATTTTGAGTTGTGTAAACACTTGTTGGGACAGGAGGAGCACCTTTAGGTGCGGCAGCCGTGCCATAATTGTTTACTACATTATTTGCTTTCCTCTAATAAATACATGTGCACATTGCAATGATGAAATTTTTTAATATGAACTGAGACCTAAGGCACTTTGCAATGATGTTGATTCTAAAAATCCAAGATTGGGGGCATATGTTTGTGGGCGGCTGTTATGTGTCTTGTACTACTACCCTCTACTTCTCTCAACTACTACCTGTGCTCACTACTGTTCTCTACTACTGCTACCCTCTACTACCCTCTACTACTCTCTACTACTACTGTTGTCTACTACTCTCTACTACTACTGCTGTCTACTACTCTCTACTACTACTGCTACCCTCTACTACCCTCTACTACTCTCTACTACTACTGTTGTCTACTACTGCTACCCTCTACTACTCTCTACTACTAGTGCTGTCTATTACTCTCTACTACTACTGCTACCCTCTACTACCCTCTACTACTCTCTACTACTACTGTTGTCTACTACTGCTACCCTCTACTACCCACTACTACTCTATACTACTACTGCTGTCTACTACTGCTACCCTCTACTACCCTCTACTTCTCTCTACTACTACTACTGCTCACTAGTGTTGTCTACTACTACTACTGCTGCTCACTTCTCTGTTGCTAGGCTCTCTACTACTGGTGCTGCTGCTCACTATTCTCTATTGCTTAGCAGTCATTTTTGCTTTCCTCTGTACTACTACTACTCCTCTACTACTACCCTACTACTCTACCCTCTACTATTCTCCTCTCTACTAATATCCTATTACTACTTCTACTAGTATCTACTACTACTACTACTACTAAATGGTAATTACAAGGCTGGCCTTTCCTCTCTACTACTTCCCTACTACTTGTACTACTGTACTACTACTCTACTACTGCTACTACTACTCTACTATTGGACATTACTTATGTTGCCTATTTCAATATGATCTATGCTGCCCTAGCAGTCACTATGATGTTCTATGCTGCCTGATGCAATGTGATTCAGAAATCTAAGAAGATGATGTCTATTTTGATTATTACACACTGAGCAAAGTGTCTTAGGTTCATGATGTTTTTTCAATTTGGAAATGATGAGCTCTGTGCTTGATGTTCTCACTTGTTGCCCCATTCTGTACTTGATGCAAGGTTCATGATGTTTTTTCAATTTGGAAATGATGTTACCCCATTCTCACTTGTTTTTTCAATTTGGAACTGGGACCTAAGGCACTTTGCAATGATGTTGATTTTAAAAATCCAATGATGTTGAAATGATGGTGTTTGCCTAAGACACTTTGCAATGATGTTGATATGTATTAACTGAGACCTAAGGCATTTTTGCTTTCCTCTACTACTACTCATACTACTCATACTACTACTACTGCTCTACTACACTGTACTCCTCTACTACTACTCATACTACTCTCTACTACTACTGCTGCTCAATACTGTCTACTTCTCCTGTCTACTACTCTGTTGCAATGATGGTGTTGGCTGGCTGTTGCTATCTACTTCTCCTGTCTACTCCTGCTGCTGCTCTCTACTACTCTGCTGGTCTCTATTACTACTGCTGCTGCTCACTACTGGTCTTCTCTACTACTGCTATCTACTACTCTCCTACTACTCTCTATTACTCTACTACTCCTCTCTACTACTACTACTACTACTACTACTACTGCTTCTAGACTACTGCTACTTCTATACTACTGCTGCTCCTCTACTACTACCCTACTACTACTGGCTGTTGCTATCAACTACTGCTGGCTATTGCTATGTACTACTGCTAGTTGTTGCTATGTACTACTGCTAGTACTACTAGTACTATTACTACTGCCACCCTCTGCTACCCTCTAGTACCCTCTACTACCCTCTACTCTCATGGTACTCTATACTACTACTGCTGCTCTCTGTTGCTGGGCTCTCTACTACTAATCATACTACTTCTACTACTACTCTCTACTACTACTGCTGCTCAATAATGGTCTCTACTACTGCTACCCTCTACTACCCTCTACTACCCTATAGCAGTCATTTTTTCTTTCCTCTGTACTATACCCTCTACTGCTCATATATAGCAGTCATTTCCTCTCTACTACTACTACCCTACTCCTCTACCCTATTATAAGGCTGGGCTTTCCTCTCTACTATTTTTCTACTACTTGTACTACTGTACTACTACTCTACTTCTGCACATTACTTATGTTGCCTATTTCAATTTGATCTACTTCTATTTCAATTTGAATCTGTGCTGATGATGTCTATTTTGATATTTACACACTGAGCAAAGTGTCTTAGGTCAGTGATGTTTTTTCAATTTGGAAATGATGATGGCTATTTCAATTCGTTCACACTGAGCAATGTGCAGTAGGTATATGATGTTATTTTACTTCTTGAACATGATGATGGCTATTTTCAGTTGTGTAAACACTTATTGGCGCAGGAGGAGCACCTTTAGGTGCGGCAGCCACGCCATAATTGTTTACTACAATTTTTTTCTTTCCTCTAATAAATACACGTGCACATTGCAATGATGAAAAAATTTATATTAACTGAGACCTAAGACTCTTTGCAATGATGTTGATTCTAAATTAATTTTTTGCTCGATGATACACAGCGGTGTAGTGAGACAATGTGACAGCCGAGTTCTACAATGTTTGTCATGACTATCATCAAACCGTGAGAGACGTCCATACCTAAGCACAAGCAAAGGTTGTTGTGCTGTTGGGTTGGACGTCTCCCACGGTTCCATGATTGTGATGATTTGAGTTTTGCTGTCTATGAGATGGGTGTATCCTTGCCGCTCACCAGTTTGGGTAAGTCCAAATGATACATGCATGCATGTCTTCACCATGTTTCATATTTCAAGATCTTAGATCCATATTGTTTGAATGGTGTAGCATGGGCGACGCGAGGTATTGGATTGTATTCATGATCTATCCTCAGGATGGAATGGCGGTCATATTGGACTCCATGCGGAACACACACATGAAAGGCTACAGGCATTTTGAAGGATGCCTGCGATAGTACGTGACTACACATATTTTCTTTTATAAGCACTCAAAGTATATGATTGTATCTGATGTTTGACACTAGTGGCATGAACATTTAGTGCTTACAGGATGTACGTGGAAGACCCCACCTGCGTTGACCGTAGGTCCGATGAGGTGAAGAAGGAGTGGGGCACAAAACTCAGGCTGAGGCGAGAATTCCCGGTAATACGACTTGTACTACTGCTATCCTACTAACTAGCACTACTACAACCCTACTTGTACTTACTCTTACATATGTATATCTTACATGCAGTGTGCCAAGCAACCTGAAGGCTCACTCTTGCGTGGATACTATGCTTGTGAGTACCTCAAGAGATGCCTGAAATTTAGCCAGAGCTGGCGGCAGCTCAAGAAAGGTACAAAATGGTGGCAGAAAGGAACCGTCGATCAAAAGACCAACACTCGCACAATAGCCGACATTTTTGTGAGTTTGTCACCGATGAATGTGCTGAAATGAGTGGGAAATTCTTCTACACGGGCAACGCGCTAGCGGTATTACCTCAGTACCGTGCGTTAGCCAATTGGAGAACTAGTGGTTTAGACATGGCTGACTACAAGCTGCCGGACATTGATTAGATGAACTTGTTGACTGCTGGAAATGATTTTGCATAATGAACTTGTGTATATAATGAACTTGTTGTAACTTTGTGATATCAGTTCTCTTGGAAGAAGACAACACATTCATCTAATATACTTGTTTAATCAATGTTATATAATCTGTGCTTGAATTTGAGTCAAATGTTTTGAAATCATATTTAAAATTAAAAAACATTTTTTTTTATTTTTTAGAAAATATTAACCATGGTGGTTGCTATAAGAAACCGCCACGGTTAATACAATTAACCATGGCGGTTGGCCTTACATAACCGTCATGGTTAATATAATTAACCGTGGAGGTTGTACTATAAAAACCGCCACGGTTAATGGCATTAACCGTGACCATTGATTCGTGGCGGTTGGAAAAACCACTACGGTTAATCCATTTCAACCGCCACGGTTAATGATTCCTGTAGTAGTGAATGTTGAGGACTAAATCATCTCATGGTGATCACCATCATCTCCATGGTAACCTTTTAGTTCAACTCTTCGATGTGCACATAATCTAGTTTATCACAACACTTAAGCATTGTATTAGTCCACTAGTTCTCATGCAATTATCAAAACCAAACTAGAGCTTTCAATCTTGATCTTTTTAAGAAAAACTCATGATGCCTTCGGAATCAAGTAGATACCCAAACGTGAATCTTGAGTCGGAGATATTCATTTTATATTCATATTTTATAGTTTTTGTATTCAAATTAAAATATGGTAACTAGTGATACTCATTTCTAATTCCACGCGAATCCGATCTGGATATATCCCTAATTCTTGCCGGACACGTTGAAAGTGAAGGATTGGTGGTTCACCATCGGTTTTTGGATTGCTAGGAGTCCAAAGCCACGATCGTTGATCCCTTATTCTGTTATTGGCTTATGGGGTTTGAAAGGAAAGGGGCACACACACCTTCCAATTAATGTGTGCCACAGCTTGGCTGTTGCTCTTCTAAAAAGTCAAAGAGGAAGCCATAATGAATTTTTCATGTTAAATAGATTGGAGCAGAGAAGTACCCTAAGATAACCGATAAATCTTCAACTAGTTCTACGCGTGAAAGGTCACATCAAAGAGGCAAAGAATAGTGTCATAGACTAATCGCTTCTGTACCTAATGGAAGCAGAATAGTCGCTGTTTCTCTTCTCTATAAAACCTCACCATCACAATTCACATACATAAAATCACAGCGTCATCCAGCATCCACACAAAAACAAATGGAGCTCACCTGGCCTTTCCTCGCTGCTCTCCTCCTTCCTCTCTCCTTCCTACTGCTCTACCACGCCAAGAACCGTGGCAAGGCCAGCCGCCGCTTGCCGCCGGGGCCAACATCGGTGCCGGTGCTCGGGAACTTGTTCTGGGTGAGGCTCCATGGGATCGAGATCCTGCGTGCCATCCGCCGCTTCCACGCGCGCCATGGCCCGCTGCTCACGCTCCGCATCGGCTCCCACCTCGAGGTCACCGTCTCCGACCACCGCCTCGCACACCTGGCGCTCGTGGAGCGCGGCGCCACTCTAGCCGACCGCCCGGCGTCCGCGTCCCGGGACCTCCTGGGACTGAACGCCGCCACCATCTCCACCTCCAGCTACGGCCCGTTGTGGCGGATGTTCCGGCGCAACTTCGTGGCCGAGGTCGCGCACCCGGCGCGCCTCCGGTTGTTTGCGCCGGCTCGGGCGGCGGTGCTCGCCGAGCTCACGGATAAGCTACGCCACCGGCAGAAAGGGGACGGCGGCACGATAATGGAAACGTTCCAGTACGCCATGTTCCGGCTCCTCGTCGCCATGTGCTTCGGCGAGGAGCTCGACGAGCGCGACGTGCGCAACATCGCCGCAGCGCAGCGTGACCTGCTGCTCTATTCGTCAACCAAGATGAGAGTCTTCGCATTCCTGGGCGCGGTCACGAGGCGACTCTTCCGCGGCCGTCTGCAGGCCATGATCGCGATGCGCCAACGGCTCAAGGACACGTACATGCCTCTGATCGACGCGCGTAGGGAGCGGGAGCGCAAGAATAACATGGGGGTGGGAGCCGCGGAGCCCGGAACAGAAACAACGCTGCCGCACTCGTACGTGGACACGCTGCTTGGCATCCGGCTCGACGACGACGGCGGCCGTGTGCTGACGGACGACGAGATGATCGCGCTGTGCTCCGAGTTCCTCAACGGTGGCACGGACACCACGTCCACGGCGCTGCAGTGGATCATGGCGGAGCTGGTCAAGAACCCGGGCATCCAGGAGAAGCTCCACGACGAGATCAAGGCCACCATGGCGACCAGCGGCGGCTCGGATCACATCTCCGAGGACGTGCCGAGGATGCCGTACCTGAAGGCGGTGGTTCTGGAAAGCCTCCGGCGACACCCGCCAGGGCACATGGTGCTGCCGCACGTGCCAATATTAAGGTCCACAGCGGCCATCGTCAGCACGGGCACGCGGCCATCCCGGACCTTCCCCATCTCCGTCCCGAACTGCCTCAGAAGGTTCTCATGTACCCTTCGTTACTACAATGTATTTTGCTAGTCTAGAATGAAAACAAAAAAAAGTACTATAGAAATAGGTGGCTACATAAAGAGCTAAGCAGGGAGTTTGATTTAGCTGCTGAAGATGCTCTTTCGTAGGAGAGCTGTGAAGTCGTTTCTAGCTCCCGAGTCCTGACTACGAATTAGTGGCAAACCCATGGTTAAAAAACGGAGTATGCATAGTAAAAACATCTCAGATTCAATATGGTATATAATATAATTCAAGGCATAATTTATACCTAGCGCGATCCGAAGACTAAAGTACTTAAGGCAGATAGACTTTTCTAGTTCATACTTTATATACTTGTCGACGAAATATGCGTCGTAGTCTATCTAGGGGTACCCTACGGTAGTAGATTGTAGGCGGAGGTGTGACGACGGCGATCAAACGTAACACAGAGGGCGTATACACGGCGATTTATACAGGTTTATGCCGACAAATCGTCGTAATACCCTACGTCCTGTGTTTTGTTGGCCGGATTGATATGAGTATCAGGTTACACGAGGTGTAGATGAGATCTAAGAGAGAGTTTTGGAGGGGGGTCCCTGCTCGCCTTATATAGCTGGGGAGCAGAGTTACAGTTTGCATATCCTAACAGATTACGATCGGTCACTCGAGGCAAGGGATCCGAGTCTGTCTACTAGGATCTTCCTTGGCGAGGAAGACTTCATCGGAGTCCCTGGCGAGCACGACGGGCTGGTCGCGTGCCGCAGGTCCTCGCGAGCTAGGCCATCTTTCGGTCGCCAGACCCATAAGGTCCCTGTGGATATGCCGAGGTAATATGCCCAACATGTCCCCGAGCACGTTATATTCTTTCTGGCGAGCCCATAGTGTTGCCCTCGGAGGTGTTCATCTGGTCGCCATCATGCGAAGTCGTTGTTGCAGAGTTCCGACCAAGTAGGCTGGTCCAGGCGCTGCTTGGAGAGGCCACCCGACCAGGTCGGGCTGGTCGAGAACGTCGTAGCTTGATACGCGAGCAGATCGCCTTGTCGGATGCTGCAGGTGTTTGTCAGAAGGATGTGACGTGCGGAAGAAGAAAAACTTTTGAAAAGTCCTTCCTTAGTGAAGTGTACCCACTTAGGCTCTGCAAAAACAACATAACAACAACAGAGCTTGGTCAAGAAGAAAATCAGTACATTCACCGCTAGGTGAAGTGTACCCACTTAGTCCCTGAGCGTGGTAGCAGGTGAAGTATGCACGTGGTGCCACGCTTTATAAAAAGATGCATGAGGTATGTAACTAAAAACTGAAGCATGAGTTTAGTAAGAAACGACTGTGAATACCCGTAGTCCCCGAGCCTGATGTAAGAAGCTAGGAGGTTCTTGCATCAGGATCAAATACTGAAGACTGAAACATAAGTTTAGTAAGAAACGACTGCGAATACCCATAGTCCCCGAGCCTGATGTAAGAAACTAGAAGGTTCTTGCATCAGGATCAAATATTGAAGACTGAAACATAAGTTTAGTAAGAAACGACTACGAATACCCGTAGTCCCCGAGCCTGATGTGAGAAGCTAGGAGGTTCTCGCATTGGGGTCATACTGTTTTGTTCGCAGTCCCCGAGTTTCAGTCCCCGGGTGTTGTGCTGTTCTGTACCACCGTTTCCTTGTGCCGCAGTTGCAGTCCCCGAGCCTTGCTCAGTGTAATTTGGACGAAGTCCCCGAGCCTGGTCGGGTATGCAACCAGGCAGCTAAGTCGTGGTTACTGTCGATGAAGTCCCCGAGCATCGCTATATCGGAGGTGTTGTGGGGCTTGCCGACCAGACTACTGTAGCCATGTTACTGTTGCTGCAGAAAAGAGATCATAATAACGTTGCACGTCCAGTCCCCGAGACTGTAGTGTTAGTGGTATTTCAGAAATCATCAGCCGTAAACTGGGGAAATTAATTGGAAGTAAATACGAAATGCGGGGAAAATAAGTAAGTGGGACGATTTAACCGCGCGGTTAGCAGCCCAAGTCATGGCGCAGAGGGTGGGTGTCGTGGCGGCTCCATATTAGGGCATTGCGGTTTCCCAAAAACCCTAGGAGGCAAGGCGCTGCGCCGCTTCGTATAAAGGTCGGAGTTAGCGGTGGCGGTGATTTTCACATATTTGCTTCGCGTTGGAGCTCTTTGTATTCTTCAATCCTCTTTCACCTGTCTTCTTCCTGCCCCGGTGCTCCACTGCAAAACCCTAGCCCTTTTCTGCCTTCTCCATTGATGGCGCCTAGGAAAAGACCAAGTACTCATTCGTCGGCAAAGAAGGCGGGCAAGTCCTCGAGGGGGATGGAGGATGTGCTTCCAGTCTGGACCAAGGATTGGGCCAAGTTTAGTCTGAAGGAGGAAGACATCCAGCTCCTTGTTACTGCTGGCATTCTTCAGGATAAGGCCATTGTCGAATGGAGGCCGGCAACTGGGGAGGAGTTCCCAACTCCTAACACCGGTGAGCTCATCGTCTTTGATCCTTTCTTCTAGCATGGCTTCGGTGTTCCTGTCCATCCCTTTCTGTGCGGTCTCTTGGATTTTTACAAGATTGCGATGTGCAACCTCCACCCCAACTCTGTGCTGCACATCGCAATTTTTGTACATTTCTGCGAAGCGTATTTGGGGATTGAGCCCCATTTCGAGTTGTTTCACCACTTCTTCCGCCTCAAGCCCAATGGAACCGCCGCATCCCGGGTCATTGATTCGGTTTATCTTCAACTTCGGGAGGGCATGGCGGATGTGTATCTCGCCACTCCTCTGCCTTCCAAGGTGGCGGAGTACAAGTCCTGTTGGTTCTATGTCCGATAGGAGGAGCCATATGCGTGCGGCAACCCAACGGAGGTTCCAGAGTCGCAGCCTAGCTGGTCGGCGACTCCTTCGTTGGCGGTGATGGAGCAGGTGATGGAGTTGTTCGCGTTGGTGGACCGGGCGTCGCTTGATGGGGTTTCAGTTGGTTGGAACTTTGTTATGAGGCGCTGTCAGCCTTGCAAGGACAGGGTTCACCCTGCCTTCCTGTATAGTGGTTGCCGTGACCCTACCCGGGAGACGTCAGATGTGATGGAACTGGAAGAGGGGCTTGACCGCCTTTCTATGATTTTTGATCTTGGCATCCCGCCGCGGGATCCGTTTCGTGTCGGCGCCCCACCACCACCGGTGGGTGTTGAAGCTTCTTCTTACTGTTTGCTTCAGGGTGTTGGATTACCGTAGTGAGTTTTTATCTCTTCTTGCAGGATCGCGCCATTTATGTCTCCCGAGTCCTATCGGCGGAGTGGCCTGCGGGTGTCGACCAGGCGCTGAAGCGGGCGGCCGGGTCGGTTGTCATGCCTAATGATGGTCATGGTTCTTCTCATCGGGGGAGAGTCCCCGAGCCTCTTGCCGGAAGGCGTCGGGCGCGCGACGACCCGTTGGGGAAGCGTCCGGCCGATAATGCGCCTAAGAGGTCGAAGTTGTCGGTTAACACTGGCGGCAAATTTAGTATACACGAAGGCGCCGCTCAGCCACCGCCCTCAATATCTGATTGGTCCGACGAGTGGTCGGACAGGGGGATGATGTGCCGGCGGTGGACCTGGATGGGGAGGGGGGTTCTGGTTCGAGCGCTAGAGTGCCCCTGCCCAAGACGTCGTCTGGTCCATTGCCTGCATCAGTGGTTGCCGGAGAGCCTACTGTGGGAGTAAGTGTCGTCCCGGCGTTGGAACGTCAGCTAATGGTTGTGTCGTCGAGCTCCATGGGAGATCTTCTGGCGCGGAGGTTTGTGAAGGCGCGCCGGAGGTCGGGCTTGTAAGTACTCCATCTTTGTTTTGCTTGAGTCTTTGGCGGTCTTGGCTACTTTCTTATGGTGCGTTTTTTGGTAGGACACCAAATGCTGAGGATCCAACTGTCCCTTATGGTGATATGTTGGATGTCGCTGGGCGTGTGCGTGGTGAGTCCGATCCAGCGGGACATGGTGCCCTAGCGCCAGCAGATTCCTCAGGGCGTTGGGATAATCTCAGTTTTGCGGATGTTCCACTCGGTGATCCTGGTGGCGTCGAGTCAAAGTTTGCGGAGAGTTTTCAGGCTGACGACTCGGTAGTTGGGTCGTTTCGTGATGTTGCTTCTGGGATGGTGCCGAAGAACGTTGCTACCGATCCAGGGTGCTCTGATGTGCCAGCCCCATTGGCTGCCTCGGTGCTGGACCCGAAGCCAGTGAAAAGGAAGAGGGCGCCGGTGTTGTTGGAGGAGCCGGAATCGTTGGAGGAGATTCCGCACGCGGGAGATGATCCGAAGCCGATGCCGGTTCAGACCTTTTGTCGTGACGGCGAGGACTTCTTCGTCGTCGAGGATGATGAGGCTGAGGAAGAGGCGGCGGTCTTTCTTAACGATGCGAGTAATCTACTTGGGTGGGCCAAGGTGATTTGTAGCGCTTCTGTGGGTTTTGATGAGGACATCAACACCACACCAACACCATCTCCAGCACCACTTGGTCCTATTACTCGTGCTCGTGCCTGTGAATTCAATCATCAAGTAAGTTTATTCTCAAACTCTTGTCCATTATATTTAGACAATGGAGACACGTGCACTCTTGTTTTGCTCAGGAACAATGGAGAGGATCAGCGGGACACGGGATGGGCGCTAGCTGGATTTGGACTGCAGGACAGCACCAACTTGTGATGGATGCCACGACTTCATACAGACTCCGATTGGGACATTCTCGCACTTTTTGGAAAGCTTATCAAGTCTACTTTCCAACGGATCCAGAAGCATGGCTATACCTTATCAGATGCGTCCAGAGTCATCGTTTTTGTACCGAGACCTTTTATGTACACCGGTGCTGCGTCACCTTATTTTGGGCCTGTGGCCCATGTATCAAGTTGGGTCCATTAGGGACGCGTCCTAGGGTTGGAGAACGACCCCAAAACCCTTGTGGTCGTCCTCCCAACTCCTTATAAGTCTTTAGAGCCGCCACAAACAGTTTAGGTTTTGTTTCGTCGAGTTAGCTATTGCTACCGCCTTTCAGCGCGCGTGTTGGATCAACCGTCCGTCTGATTGTCATCAGAACCTCACCATATTGTGTTCTCAAATTGAAACCTTCATATTCATCTTGCAATTGAGTGCTTGTTCATCTTGTTCTTGCTGGTTCTTCGATTGCTTACAGGACGGGAGCCCTAGTGGCTGGTTGTCGCGCCGCAAGATCACGGCAGCCATCGGAGGTGGTGTATCGGTTGCTAAGGCGCAGCGTCCTTGGACGGTTGTAGTCGAGCCGTGAACGTCATCTCCATCCACCAATCGAGTTATCCACCAACTCTCATCGAAAGATCGGACTGCGAACCCTACGGGTCGTCATCAGTTGGTAATCAGAGCAAGGTTTATCGGTGAGAGACTTCCAATTCTTCACAAAAAATTTTTTCCTATAGTCCAGAAAAGCCAAAAAAAAAATAGTAGATTAGTTTTCCGTAATCCCATAAACCAGTCGAGCCTTTTGCTAGTACTACTTAGTTAGGGCTTGTTGAGTCGTCGGTTGCATCGGTTGTGTCGAGTTGCTGGTTTTAGTTATAGTCCTTTAGAGTTTCGAGTTCTTGTCACGTTCTAGTCCGAGTCTAAGTAGATTTCGTTACTATCAAGTTCGAGTCCGAGTACTACCCTGGTATTCGTGGCTGTCCAGTTCGAGTTTGAGTTGTTTCCTGGAATCGAGTCCGAGTACTACCCTGGTATTCGCTGCTGTCACGTTCGAGACGGAGTTGATTTTGGGAATCAAGTCCAAGTACTACTCTGGTATCCGCTGCTATAAATTGCCTCCGTCCGAGTTGTTTTCCATAATTAAGTTCGCGCACTACAAGTCGGGACTACAAGTTTCATACCATATTACAGCGAAACTTACTTTAGAGAGAGAGAGAGAGTGTGTGTGTGCTAATTTGCTCTTTTGACATCTCTTTGTTCATATAATCAACTTTGAGGATCCCTAAAAAAAAGAAAGAAAAAAAAAGATAAAAAAAAGAAGCAAAAAAAAAAAGCAAAAAGGGGGCTGATCTTTGTGTTTCCCTCCTTTGGATAGGTGGTGTTTGTGAGTTCCTTTGTGTCCAGGCTCGTGTCTCTAGCACGGTCTAGGCTAGGACCAGCACAGTACCACCTTTGAACGATTATTCAACTTGCTTTTGTGACTAACGTGGTGCTAGTATCTATCCTTGTCCATAACATTGGCCACCTACAGCTCCACATATTCGACTACAACTTGACAGGTGTTGTGCTACGGTACCGATACATTCACTTCCACGGTTGCAGACTTGCTGGTTGTTGACCCCTCTTGTTTGAGCAAGGTAAGAACTGGTAAGAGCTTGAGAAACAGGTTGAGAGCGAGTGCCTTGCTGTAGCTACATCCTAATAGTTGTAGGGCTTTTATTTCTTCACCTGTTTTCTTGTTGTTCTTGTCTTCTAAATCATGTCAGGAATAGAGGATAATAACAACATGCCGCAATCTCCATGCACCAAGGGCATCATTCAACATTTTACAAGGCAAGTGCAGCTGCATACAGAAGGACTCGATGGAGATTTACAGGTGACCAATGACAAGATTGGGCAACTAGAGGCCGCCCAACTTGCCACCACCACCAAGCTTATAGGAGTCGAAGCATCGGTTGCTCATATGGACAAAAGCCTTGCCGCTCTTCTCCGTCGTTTGGATGACTTCCACACAAAAGGCAAGGGTCAACATAATGATGCCCACAAGGATGAGGAGCGAGTCGAAGATAATGACGAGGATACTTACTCTGGTGATATGGACCTTGATAACAATGACCTTAGTGATCGACATCGCCTACGCTTCAATCGGAGAGGTATGGGTCACCGTCGACGTGAGGTACATAATAACAATGATGCTTTCAGTAAGATTAAATTTAAAATACCTCCTTTTGATGGTAAGTATGATCCTGATGCATACATTTTATGGGAAATTGCTGTTGACCAAAAGTTTGCATGTCACGAATTTCCTGAGAATACACGTGTTAGGGCTGCTACTAGTGAGTTTACTGACTTTGCTACTGTATGGTGGATAGAGTATAATAAGAAAAATCCTAATAACATACCACATACTTGGGATGCTTTAAAAAAATCATGAGGGCTAGATTTGTTCCTTCTTACTATGCACGGGATTTGCTACATAAACTGCAACAACTAAGACAAGGTGCTAAAAGTGTAGAAGAGTATTATCAAGAATTACAAATGGGTATGTTGCGTTGTAATTTAGAGGAGGATGAGGAACCTGCTATGGCAAGATTTTTGGGTGGGTTAAATCGTGAAATTCAGGACATCCTTTCATATAAAGAGTACACTAATGTAACCCGTTTGTTTCATCTTGCTTGTAAAGCTGAAAGGGAAGTGCAGGGGCGACGTGCTAGTGTTCGGAATAACTTTTCTACAGGGAAGACAAATTCATGGCAGTCCCGCACACGTGCTACTATGCCATCCTCAAGTGACAAGCCTAGTGCTACTCTCACAAATTCAGTAGTCAAGATAGCCTAGAAGCCTAGTGCAAGTGCTTCGTCCGTAGCATCGACAGGTAGAACGAGAGACATTCAGTGTCACCGGTGCCAGGGATATGGACATATGATGCGTGAGTGTTCTAGCAAGCGCGTTATAGTCGTCAAAGATAATGGTGAGTATTCGTCCGCTAGTGATTTTGATGAAGATACACTTGCATTGCTTGTCGCTGACCATGCAGGTAGTGAAGAATGTATAGAAGAACATATTAATGCAGGTGAAGCCGACCGCTATGAGAGCCTCATTATACAGCGTGTGCTTAGTGCACAAATGGAGAAGGCAGAGCAAAATCAGCGACACACGTTGTTCCAAACAAAGTGTGTCATCAAGGAGCGTTCATGTCGCATGATCATCGATGGAGGTAGCTGCAACAACTTGGCAGGCGGTGACATGGTGGAGAAGCTTGCGCTTACCACCAAACCACACCCACATCCATATTACATTCAATGGTTAAATAACAGCGGTAAGGCAAAGGTAACTAGACTTGTGCGAATCAATTTTTCCATTGGATCCTATAAAGATGTGGTTGAATGTGATGTTGTGCCTATGCAAGCTTGTCATGTGCTGCTAGGCCGACCTTGGCAATTTGATAGAGATTCTATGCATTATGGTAGAACAAATCAATATTCTTTTCTATACCATGATAGAAAAATTGTGTTGCATCCTATGTCCCCTGAAGCTATTATGCAAGATGATGTAGCTAAAGCCTCAAAAGCTAAAAGTGAGAGCAATAAAAATGACCAATCTGTTGCTGATATGAAAGAGGAGATAAAATTGACAGGAAATTGTTTGCTTGCTACTAAATCTGATATTAATGAGTTGAATGCTTCCACTAGTGTTGCTTATGCTGTAGTATGCAAAGAGGTATTGATTTCCCTTCATGATATGCAACGTTCTTTGCCTCCTGCTGTCGCTAATGTTTTGCAGGAGTATTCGGATGTGTTCCCAAGTGAAATACCATCGGGCCTGCCACCACTTCGAGGTATTGAGCACCAAATTGACCTGATTCCTGGTGCCTCATTGCCCAACCGTGCACCATATAGGACCAATCCAGAAGAAACAAAGGAGATTCAGCGTGAAGTGCAAGAACTCCTCGGCAAAGGTTACATACGTGAGTCTCTAAGTCCTTGTGTTGTTCCGGTTATTTTAGTGCCTAAGAAAGATGGATCGTGGCGTATGTGTGTGGATTGTCGGGCTATTAATAATATTACTATTCGATATCGTCATCCAATTCCACGATTAGATGACATGCTAGATGAATTGAGTGCTGCTGTTGTGTTTTCCAAAGTGGATTTGCGTAGCGGGTATCATCAGATTCGCATGAAATTGGGAGATGAATGGAAAACTGCTTTCAAAACTAAGTTCGGTTTGTATGAGTGGTTAGTCATGCCTTTTGGGTTAACTAATGCACCTAGTACCTTCATGAGATTGATGAATGAGGTTTTGCGTGCTTTCATTGGAAGATTTGTTGTTGTTTATTTTGATGATATATTAATTTACAGCAAATCTATGGAAGAACATATTGATCATTTATGTGTTGTTTTTAAAGCTCTACGGGAGGCACGTTTATTTGGTAACCTTGATAAGTGCACCTTTTGCACAGATCATGTTTCTTTTCTTGGCTATGTTGTTACTCCACAGGGAATTGAGGTTGATAAAGCCAAGGTGGACGCTATACAGGGTTGGCCAGTACCAAAGACTATCACCCAAGTGTGGAGTTTTCTAGGACTTGCTGGGTTCTATCGTCGCTTTGTGCAGGATTTCAGCACCATTGCTGCACCATTGAATGAGCTTACGAAGAAGGGAGTCGTGTTTTCTTGGGGAACCCCACAAGAGAATGCCTTCAACATGTTGAAAGATAAGTTGACAAATGCGCCTCTTCTCCAACTTCCTGATTTTAATAAAGACTTTTGAACTTGAATGTGATGCTAGTGGAATTGGTTTGGGTGGTGTTTTGTTACAAGAAGGTAAACCCATTGCATATTTTAGTGAGAAACTAAGTGGGCCTCTTCTGAATTATTCTACTTATGATAAGGAATTGTATGCTCTCGTGCGAATATTAGAAACATGGCAGCATTATTTGTGGCCCAAAGAATTTGTTATTCATTCTGATCATGAATCCTTAAAGCATATTCGTAG
Source organism: Microstegium vimineum (assembly GCA_022036555.1). Lineage (NCBI taxonomy): Eukaryota > Viridiplantae > Streptophyta > Magnoliopsida > Poales > Poaceae > Microstegium > Microstegium vimineum. The sequence goes on from CM039123.1 coordinate 25,947,945, forward strand.
TCAAGTAAAACTGAACCGTAGACATGCTAAGTGGGTTGAGTTTATTGAATCTTTTCCTTATATCATTAAGCACAAGAAAGGGAAAGAGAATATCATTGCTGATGCTTTGTCTAGGAGATATACTTTATTAACACAACTTGACTATAAGATCTTTGGTTTGGAAACAATTAAACAACAATATATACATGATAATGATTTTAAAGATGTGTTGCTGCACTGTAAGGATGGAAAAAGCATGGAATAAATTTGTTCTAAATGATGGCTTTGTGTTTAGAGCTAACAAGCTATGCATTCCAGCTAGCTCCGTTCGTTTGTTGTTGCTTCAGGAAGCGCATGGAGGTGGCTTGATGGGACATTTTGGAGCAAAGAAGACAGAGGACATACTTGCTGGTCATTTCTTTTGGCCAAAGATGAGGAGAGATGTGGAGAGATTTGTTTCTCGCTGCACGACTTGTCAAAAGGCGAAGTCGCAATTAAATCCACACGGTTTGTATATGCCTCTACCTGTTCCTAATGCTCCTTGGGAAGATATTTCTATGAATTTTGTTTTGGGATTGCCAAGGACTAGGAAGGGTCGTGATAGTGTTTTTGTGGTTGTGGATAGATTTTCTAAGATGGCACACTTTATACCTTGTCATAAAACTGATGATGCTACACATATTGCTGATTTGTTCTTTCGAGAAGTTGTTCGTTTGCATGGTGTGCCAAATACAATTGTTTCTGATCGAGATGCTAAATTTTTTAGCCATTTTTGGAGAACTTTATGGGGTAAATTGGGGACTAAGCTTTTATTTTCTACCACATGTCATCCCCAAACTGATGGTCAAACTGAAGTTGTGAATAGAACTTTGTCTACTATGTTAAGGGCTGTTTTAAAGAAGAATATTAAGATGTGGGAAGATTGTTTGCCTCATATTGAGTTTGCTTATAATCGTTCATTGCATTCTACTACCAAGATGTGCCCATTTGAGGTTGTTTATGGCTTGTTACCACGTGCTCCTATTTATTTAATGCCTCTACCAACTTCTGAACAATTGAATTTTGATGCTAAGCAACGTGTTGAGTTGATGTTAAAATTGCATGAAACAACTAAAGAAAACATAGAGCGCATGAATGCTAAGTATAAGCTTGCTGGTGATAAAGGTAGAAAGCAATTGATTTTTGAACCTGGTGATTTGGTTTGGTTGCATTTGAGAAAGGATAGGTTTCCTGAATTGAGAAAATCTAAATTGCTGCCTAGAGCTGATGGACCATTTAAAGTGTTAAAACGTATTAATGAGAATGCATATAAGCTTGATCTTCCTGTAGCTTTTGGGATTAGTCCCACATTTAACATTGCAGATTTGAAGCCATATTTGGGAGAGGAAGATGAGCTTGAGTCGAGGACGACTCAAATGCAAGAAGGGGAGGATGATGAGGACATCAACACCACATCAACACCATCTCCAGCACCACTTGGTCCTATTACTCGTGCTCGTGCCCGTGAACTCAATCATCAAGTAAGTTTATTCTCAAACTCTTGTCCATTATATTTAGACAATGGAGACACGTGCACTCTTGTTTTGCTCAGGAACAATGGAGAGGATCAGCGGGGCACGGGATGGGCGCTAGCTGGATTTGGACTGCAGGACAGCACCAACTTGTGATGGATGCCACGACTTCATACAGACTCCTATTGGGACATTCTCGCACTTTTTGGAAAGCTTATCAAGTCTAGTTTCCAACGGATCCAGAAGCATGGCTATACCTTATCAGATGTGTCCAGAGTCATCGTTTTTGTACCGAGACCTTTTCTGTCCACCGGTGCTGCGTCACCTTATTTTGGGCCTGTGGCCCATGTATCAAGTTGGGTCCATTAGGGACGCGTCCTAGGGTTGGAGAACGACCCCAACACCCTTGTGGTCGTCCTCCCAAATCCTTATAAGTCTTTAGAGCCACCACAAACAGTTTAGGTTTTGTTTCGTCGAGTTAGCTATTGCTACCGCTTTTCAGCGCGCGTGTTGGATCAACCGTCCGTCTGATTGTCATCAGAACCTCACCATATTGTGTTCTCAAATTGAAACCTTCATATTCATCTTGCAATTGAGTGCTTGTTCATCTTGTTCTTGCTGGTTCTTCGATTGCTTGCAGGACGGGAGCCCTAGTGGCTGGTTGTCGCGCCGCAAGATCACGGTAGCCATCGGAGGTGGTGTATCGGTTGCTAAGGCGCAGCGTCCTTGGACGGTTGTACTCGAGCCGCGAACGTCATCTCCATCCACCAATCGAGTTATCCACCAACTCTCATCGAAAGATCGGACTGCGAACCCTACGGGTCGTCATCAGGTTTGGTATTTCTTCCTTTGTGTCCTTTGTTGAACTGTCATTGTGTGGTTGTAGGGGCTTTTTAAGGCCGGAAGGGAACGCAGGGCAATGGCCGACCAGCTTGCAAAGCTAGCTACTGAGAACGAGCGTCTATGTGGCGAGGTCGCTCGTGTCGAAGGCCAATTCGCAGGGCTGGAGGACAACTTAGAGGCGGCGCACCGGCATGCACAGGTATTGGAAGCCGCAGTCCGAGAGCGGGAGCGCGAAAATGCGGAGCTTCAGTCGCATGTTGAGAAAGTTGACGAGCTCTCCGCCCGTAAGTCTTTGTCATTCTCCAGTTTGATGATTTGTCGCCTCAGACATGTGATGACTTGTGTTTTGTTTGTGTAGAACTGCTCAGTGCTGAGGAAGTGAAACGCCTTGTGGAGGAGAAAGCCGCTGCTGTCGAACAAGAGATTTACAAGATGCAGGCGATGCACGAAGGTAGTGTTTTCTTACCCGTTGCTTTGTTTGTATGGCTGCCTTATTCGGTGTTTGCTGTTTTCACAGCTTACCGAGGGCACATTCAACTTCAATTTGCAGACCTGCAGGCAAAGGTGGATGCTTATTATGACAACTTCTGGTCGTTGGCATGAGAGGTCTCCCTTGTGGTGGAGTGTGTTGATGGCCAGGCGCTCATCCCAGAGCGTGTTGAGCAAGCAACCATGGAGTGTGTGCTGTCGAAGGTCCACGGTCTATGGGGCAGGTTCCGATCTTTTACAGCTTCAGCGTCACAAAGTGTGGTTGCTCATGGCCTAGCTATGTTGGAGTCGCACTACCCAAAGGTTGACCCTGGTCGGGTAGCGTCCGGATTTGCATTAGGGACGTCGGACGAGGAGGCGGACCGTCTGGAGGTTGGTGCTGATCGCATAGCGGAGGTAGTGGTTAAGGATGTCGATTTGTTTGCTGTTGGGCAACAATAGTTTGTATCCGGGATACAAGAATTCAGACTTGTAAGTGAAAACTACAAAGCTGTATAATATCCGGGCGGTGAGCTTTTGTTTCACTTGTATGTTCTGTCATGCTTGCTAAGTCGTGAGCCGTAGCGATGAATCATTCGGCCTTGGGTTCCCTATGGCTCGGATCGTAGAGTGCGGAGCCTCCGCACGCATAGGTGCCATAGGGATTACCAGGGAGGTACGCTGCTGCAACCTGCGGCGCAGAGGGCGAGTAGCTCATGCACTGTAGAATCATGGACCCTTGTGTTTAGGCGATTAACGACAATACTAGATCACTATGACTAACGTGTGTTCTGCAGAGACAAAGTCATTTATGTTAGGTCATGAGTGATGTATTTTGAATGGGCTTAATGGATATTCATGCCCCCAAGATGGAAATCGTTTCGGTTGCAAAGGATGGAGATACACGACGAAGACTAGGCTAGTTCTTAGTGCCATAAGGTTCAGAAGGGCACTAAGTATAGCTAGGGTTTTTTGTTTTTCCTTTGACCATACTATAAAGGGGGGGTATGAGGTTAGTAGCTTGACCTAGGAGAGTTTAGGAAAGTGGGTATATGCACACTTGTCATAACTAGTCCTAGAGACCTTGCTTTCAGCCCTTGGTAAACCCTAGATATGGTAGGAGCAAAATCCCTTAAGAAACCTCAACGAAAACGATTGAAAAAGAGGGAGAAAGAGGCTCTAGACCACTCTGCTAAGTGGGCGTCGGACCAAGGAGAGTGGTTTGACGGTCCCTGACTTAGGTAGATTCTTAGCTCGAGCAGCTCCGGACCACCTGTCTGGAAAGCACCGGACCATAGGAGAGTGGTCCGGTGGCTTGGTTTAGAGAGATAGAAGGCTCCGGACTAGTTCGACGGTTCGTCTGACGGCTAGTCCGATGCCTCAAGACAGGAGTCTAAGTTTTTGCAGGGAGCACCCTAGCTCCAGACCAGAGCGTCGGACCAGGGCACTGGACCAAGGAGAGTGGTCCGGTGGTGTGTAAAAGAGAGAAAGGATTTCACTCAGAGAGCACCGAGGCTCCGGACCAGAGCGTCGGACCAGTGCATCGGACCAAGCAGAGTAGTCCGACGGTGCCTGAGTATGAAATCAGAGTGAGCTCCGGACCAGTGTGCATGGTCCAGTGGTGTGAGCTCCGGACTAGTCCGGTGGCTACGCAGAGAGAAGAAAAAGTAAAAAACGGCTAGTTTTGGAGGTGGGGACTATTTATAGTTGCCCCCTTGATCCTTAGAGGGATTCTTGGCCATTGTTTCAGCTGGTGACACCTTGAGAAATCTTTTGGAGAGCCAAGAGTCTAGTGAGGGAGAGATTAGAGAGAATTCATCTTGTTCTTCCCTCCTAGAGTGATTAGGAGTGACTTGTGTGCATCCATCCACCTTCCTAGCCTTGAGTGGGTCAAGTGAAGGTCTTGTGCTTGTTACTCTTGGTGTTCGACAGCACCTAGACGGTTTGGTGGTGTTCGGAGGAAGTGACCGCCGGGAGATTGTTGGCGGCTCTTCTCCAAGTTCTTGTGATCGGTTGTGGGCGATTCACCGAGCCAGAGTGGCGAAGAATCAGCCCATAGAGAGCACTCTACCCTTGCGCGGGTAGAGGGGGAGCGATACCTTACGAGGTGCTCCAACGAGGACTAGGGGGGTATGTCGACACCTCGATACCTCGGGAAAAAATCGCTGCATCCATGAGATTCTCTTTTCCCTAGCTCTTTACTTTTCCGTCTTGTTTTTACATTTCCTACTAGAATTGCTTAGGTTGTTTTTAATTCCTATGAACTGCTACCGCTTTCTAGTTAGGACACACGGACGGTAGGCACTAGGGGTGATTGGCATTTGATAGGTTTTGATATTTGCTTTAGAAATTTAAAACAAGCCCAATTCACCCCCTCTTAGGCATCTTGATCCTTTTAATTGGTATCAAAGCCGTGTTGCTCTAAATTAGGCTTCACCGCCTAGAGCAAGATGTCCCATGGGGATGGACCGCCACCCATGTTCGATGGGGATGACTTTCCGTATTGGAAAGTGTGGATGGAGGCCTACCTTGAGGCCGTGGATGTCGACCTTCACAAAGCCACCACCCAAGGTGGATCGGTGTTCGCCGAGGACCCATACTTTGAGAAGAACAATGCCAAGGCAAAGAATATTCTTTTTCGTGGCATTTGCAAGGATGTGTTCAACCGTGTGCGGAATTGCAAAACCGCGCATGAGATTTGGACAAACATTTGTGCTCTTCACGAGGGCACTAAATGTGAAAGAGAAGAGCGCTATCACCTTATCATTGCTAAGTTAAATGCTTTTACTATGCTATCTCATAAAAATGCTAATGAAATGTACTCTCGCTTGAATGTGCTGTAGAGGAGTTGAATGGCCTTGGGCTTTCTCAAATGACACCGGCCGTTGTGGTGCGAAAGATACTCTGTGTCCTTCCAATAGACAAGTATAGCCACATCGTCACGGTTCTTCATCAAGGCGATCTCTCCGCAACTACACCAACGCAAGTGTTGGGCAAGATCAATGCTCATGAGATGTACATGAAGATCAATGATAGAACTTCATCATCCTCCAAGAAGAAAGAGAAGGAGGAAAAGAAGGACTTGGCTCTCAAGGCATCTTCCAAGGAGAAGTGCAAGATTCAATATGTTGTTGAGAGTACAAGTGATGATGATGATGAAGACAACATCGCTCTCATGGTGAAGAAGACTGCCAAGATGTTGAAGAGGCTAAACAAGAATGGAGTCAAGTTTGACTCAAAGAAGAAGAAATTCTTCACAAGCTCCTCAAGGAAGCCAATCTCCCAAATGAAGTGCTACAATTGCGGCACCCTTGGTCATCTAGCCCATGCATGTCCCGAAGAGAAGAAAGACAAGTTCAAGAACTTCAAGAAGAACAAGGGTGGCAATGATGACTCAAGTGATGATGACAAGAAGCAAGACAAGCCATACAAGAAGAAGAAGAACTTCAACTTCCACAAGAAGAAGGATGGCAAGGCTTACATTGTGGGTGATTGGCTTACCGACATTGATGATTCAAGCGACTCCTCCGATGATGAGAGTGAAGAAGAGAAGGTGGCCGCTTTGGTGATTGGTTCTTCGATTCCACCACCACCTCCTCCTTCATCGCCGGGCTCATCCTCTACACACCTATGCCTTATGGCTAAAGGTGACAAGAAGGTACAAAAAGAGGATGATGGTGATGACCTCTCTAGTGATGATAGTGATGATGAAGAAGCACCTTCCTATGATGAGCTAATTAAAATTTGCAACAAATATGCTAGCATCATAAGGAAGTACAAGAGTAAAAATGACAAACTTCTTGAAATCAAGGAAAACTTGCATGATAAGCTTGATAACTTGTCTAGTGCTAATGATGATTTGAAGCTTGAGATTAACTCTCTCACATCTAGCACTAGGGAGCTCAAAGCCTCTCTTAAGCAAGCCAATGAGAAACATGATAAGCTTGACAGGTCATCCCAAGAGCTCCTCACAAGGTTTAACTTGCTAAAAGATGACTACAACCAAGTGAAAAGTGATCATGGCACACTAGTGGTAGCAAATGAATTACTTACTCAAGATCTTACACATGTTGCTACTAACCCGTGTGCTAAGTGTGCAAGTGCTACCTCTTGTGACATCGAGATTGATGATGTGGCTCTTGAGCAAAGTGCCAAGTGCAAGGGCAAGAGAGTTGTAGAAGCCGACAAGTATGATGATTATGTGAAGATGAGTGAAGAGAACTCAAAGCTCAAGGAAGAGCTAATCAACCTCAAGGCAAACAAGCCCTTCACCATCAAGCCGGCTCAATAAGAAGACAAAGATGCTATCACCTTGATCAACTCTCTTCAAGAATAAATTGCCAAGCTCAAGAATGACAAGACCAAGCTTACAAGTGGCCTTGAAAAGTTCACCAAGGGCCATAATCTCCAAAGTGAGCTTCTAATGAGCACCGTCATGAAGAGTGACAAGACCGGTATTGGGTACAAGGAGAACCAAGTGATGAAGGCCAAGGTCAAGATTGAAGCCAAGAACTACTACAAGAACAAGTAAAATGGCTACAATCAAGAGAAGCCAAAGCCCAAGCCTAAGAGGTGTTTTGGATGTGGACAAATTGGTCATCTATCATTTCAATGCAAGACTCCACTTCCCAAGACCTTGCCCAACACACTAGGCCATTTGCTCATGATGCTCACTATGTCATCAACAAAGATTCCAAGGGTAGACCACTTGTGGTGTTTCTTGGACCACCAATGAAGAACATGCCTAGGGTTCTTTGGGTTGCTAAGGAGTTGGTTGACAAGGCAATGGGGCCCCGCACTAAGGGGGTTCCAAAACAACAAGCTTAACTTCAAGTTGCTTGTGTGTAGGTGAACTACAAGACCGGTGGGAGCCATTGGGTAATTGATAGTGGTTGCACTCAACACATGACCGGCGACCCCGGATGTTCACCACACTTGATGAGGATTGTGCAAATCAAGACAAGATTACTTTTGGGGATAATTCAAAGGGCAAAGTTCAAGGCTTAGGCAAAGTGGCAATCTCCCAAGATCAATCAATCTCAAATGTCTTGCTAGTACAATCATTGAGCTTCAACTTGCTATCGGTTGGTCAACTTTGTGATCTCGGGTTTCATTGTCTCTTCACACCAAATGAGGTGATTGTGACCAAGATTGAAGATTCATCAATGATATTCAAAGGGTTCCGGCACAACAACCTCTACTTAGTGGACTTCACTTCCAATGAAGCAAACTTGCAAGCGTGTCTATTCTCCAAGAATTCTTTGGGTTGGCTATGGCATAGAAGATTAGCTCATGTGGGCATGTCAACCTTGAAGAAACTTGTCAAGAAGGAAATGGTTAGAGGAATCAAGGATGTGGTGTTTGAGAAGGATAAACTTTGTAGTGCATGTCAAGCCGGCAAGCAAGTAGCAAACACTCATCCAACCAAAGCTTTCATGTCAACCTCAAGAGTCTTAGAGTTGCTACACATGGACCTATTTGGCCCTACCACCTATGCTAGTCTTGGAGGAAATCTCTATTGCTTAGTGGTAGTGGATGACTACTCTCGGTACACTTGGGTGTTCTTTCTTCAAGACAAGGGAGAGACACAAGGCATCTTCAAGAAGTTTGCTACAAGAGCTCAAAATGAATTTGATGTGAAGATCAAGAAGATTAGAAGTGACAATGGCACCGAATTTGTGAACACAAAGATTGAAGATTATTGTGATGAAGTCGGGATCAAGCATGAGGTGTCCGCCACATATACTCCACAACAAAATAGTGTCATAGAGAGGAAGAACCGGACACTCATAACTCTAGCAAGGTCTAGGCTTGATGAGTACAACACTCCCGAGAAGTTTTGGGCGGAGGCAATCAACACCGCTTGCTACGCGGCAAACCATCTCTTCGTCCAAAGGCTATTAAAGAAGACCCCCTATGAGATTGTCAATGGGAAGAAGCCGAATATTTCATTCTTCCGGGTGTTTGGTTGCAAGGTGTACATCTACAAGAAGCGCCAACACTTGGGTAAATTCCAACGGCGGTGTGACATTGGTTTCCTTGTTGGTTATTCACTTAAATCCAAGGCATACCGTGTATTTAACAAAGCCACCGACTTAGTTGAAGAAACGTATGACTTGGAGTTTGATGAAACTAATGGCTCCCAAGGAGCGCTTGAGGATATTGATGTAGGTGATGAACCCTTGAGGGAGGCAATGAAGAATATGCCAATTGGTGCTATCAACCCGCAAGAGGTGGAAGAAGTTGAAGATGAAGAAAATCAAGATCCTTCTCCACCTCACACGCCTCAAGTTGATGAAGGAGATCAAGTGAGAGAAGCTCAAGAAGACACTCACATTCCTCAAGATCAAGCCGAGGCCGAAGCAAGCAATGTTGAAGCACCGCATCCTCCTCCTCAAGAGACAAATAGAAAATCAACATCCATCCTTCAAGCTCACCCCCATGATCAAATCATAGGGAGTCCATCAAAGGGAGTAATGACTCGCTCTAGACTTGCATCTTATGTTGAACATCACTCGTTTGTTTCCTTTGTTGAGCCTACTAGTGTAGAAGAAGCACTTGCGGATCCGGATTGGGTGAAAGCCATGCATGAAGAACTCAACAACTTCACCCGGAACCAAGTGTGGACGCTTGAAGAGAAGCCAAAGGATGCAAGAATCATTGGCACCAAGTGGGTGTTTAGGAACAAGCAAGATGATCAAGGCGTGGTTGTGAGGAACAAAGCAAGATTGGTGGCAAAAGGGTTCTCTCAAGTAGGACTCGATTTTGGAGAGACCTTTGCTCTGGTTGCAAGATTTGAAGCCATTCGTATCCTTTTGGCGTATGCTTCACATCACAAAATGAAGCTCTTTCAAATGGATGTGAAGAGCGCCTTCTTAAATGGTTTCATAAATGAACTTGTCTATGTCTCACAACCTCCCGGGTTTGAAGACCCAAACTTGCCTAATCATGTGTATAGGTTGTCCAAGGCACTCTACGGATTGAAGAAAGCTCCAAGAGTTTGGTATGAGAGGCTAAGGGACTTCCTAACCAAGAAGGGCTTCAAGATCGGGATCGTCGACACTACACTATTCACCAAGAAGCTTAATGGAGAGATCTTTGTTTGCCAAGTATATGTCGATGACATTATATTTGGGTCAACAAACCAAGACCATTGCAAGGAGTTTGGTGACTTGATGTCCAAGGAGTTCGAGATGTCAATGATTGGCGAGCTAACCTTCTTCCTAGGCTTTCAAGTGAAGCAAATGAGAGAAGGGACCTTCATCTCTCAAGAAAAGTACACTTATGATCTACTTAAGAAGTTCAAGATGGAGGATTGCAAGCCAATCAAGACCCCAATGCCTACTAATGGGCATCTCGATCTCGATGAGGGAGGTAAACCGATTGACCAAACTCTTTATCGCTCTATGATCGGTAGTTTACTTTACCTCACCGCATCTAGGCCGGATATCATGTTTAGTGTGTGTATGTGTGCTAGGTTTCAAGCAAACTCTAAGGAGTCGCATCTTTGTGCGGTTAAAAGAATCCTTAGGTACTTAAGGCACACCCCTAGCACGGGTCTTTGGTATCCCAAAGGAGCTCCCTTCCAACTAGTTGGCTATTCCGATTCGGATTATGTCGGGTGCAAGGTTGATAGGAAGAGTACCTCCAGCGGGTGCCACATGCTAGGAAGATCACTTGTTTCTTGGTCCTCAAAGAAGCAAAACAGTGTGTCATTGTCAACCGCCGAGGCCGAATACATTGCCATGGGAGCAAGTTGTGCACAAATCTTATACATGACCCAAACACTCTTTGATTACGGCGTGTTTTTAAAAGAAGTTCCACTTTTGTGTGATAATGAAAGCGCCGTAAAGCTTGCTAACAACCCGGTTCAACACTCTCGCACCAAGCACATTGATATTCGCCATCACTTTCTTAGAGATCATGTGGCTAGGAAAGACATCACACTAGTTGGAGTTAAGAGCGAAGATCAATTGGCGGATATCTTCACTAAACCACTCGATGAAACAACCTTTTGTAGGTTGAGAAGCGAGTTGAATGTGCTTGATCACTCTAACTTCACTAAAAGATGAGCTTGTGTGAACCATGCATTCACATGTAATATAACATGTTAATTTGGTAATGCACATAGGCTTGGCCAACGCGGTTAAGATAACCGCCCTCAAAGCGTGTGACAAAGCTTAACCGCGGTTTAAACTTGCAAGCAACCTAGATTCAAATTCCATTTTGCATTGCATATGCATGAGTGTTGCTTCCTTGGTTCTTTTCGGTTAAGTTTGTTGGTCATCATTAGGTTCAACACTTAGGGGGAGCAATTCAACGCTCTAGCTTCAGCTAATACCCCTCTAGTGCCCCTATGGTGACCCTTGGAGCTTTATTGAACTATTTTCTTATGAAAACTAATTCTAGCCTATGGGAAACTACTTCTAAAATTGAGGGTTTGAGAGATGGTTCTTATGTCAAGTCCAACAAGTGTTCCTCTTTGCTCTTTTGTGTTGGTACTTGGCTAAGAGAAAAGATTGGAGAGAAAAATAGGAAAATTCAGAGCAATATTAAGCACCGGACCACCCTCCGGACCACTCTGCATTGGTCCGACGCAGTGGTCCGACGCCCTATCCCACACTGCATAAATCTTTTCCAGCCAAAGAATCCGTCGGACCAGTGTCCGACGCTGCACCGGACCAATGACAAGTTGTCCGGTGCCTCTGTCATATCGATCTGTTCACTGTCGGACCAATCCGGTGCTCCATCAGACTAGTCCGGTGAGTCGTCCGGCGCAGTAGTCCGGTGGTCAGTTGCTCCCTATTTCTGTTTCTCTGGTACCATCGGACCACCCGTCGGACCAGCCACCGGACCAAGCGGAGTGGTCCGACGCTTTGAATTTTTGCGGATAACCCCCCGCGTGAGCGTCTGTTTCGGCAGTTTCTTTGTTTTCGACCGTACACCCGCCGCGCCAATCACTGCCACAGCTCCGCCGCCGCTCCTCCTCCGCACCATTGCCGCTGGCGAGCTTCTCTCGGTGCGTCGTCGTCTCTCCCCTGTTGCTCTGCCCTCTGCTCCACTGCTCCTCGCCGTGCCGCGCCACCGCTCTCCACAGCCCTGCACCACCTCTCCACTCCATCGCCGCCGTGCCGCCGTCCTCCACCTCGCCGCCGGCGAACTGCGCGGCTCCATCACCTCCCTGCCAGCCCTAGGGTTTACCCCCCTCTTCCCTTTGACATTACCTGCAAAACTCAGAGGACCTAGGGTTTGCCCTAACCCTAGGAAGGTTCGGTGATTTTCGACGCGTTCGTCCTCGTACGAACTCACTTCGTCATCGACTTCGACGTCTTCGTCCGCGACCGTCTCGTTGTCGTTGACTCCGTCGCTTCGCTTCTAGGGTATGGTTTCGATTTACGATATCGCGTTTTGTCGAGTCGTTAATTGAATTATGCCCTAGGATTATTCCTTGAAAATCCATATTCATTCCAGTTCACTAAATCCTATTTCCAATTGTAATTCGCAGCTGGTAAATCTCGTTCGGAGAGTGCTTTGGTACTTGAGATTGCTCTGAATAGCTACGCTTTCTTACCTCAGGTATCATGCCAGATTTTATTCTTTCACTTATCTAGATGCTTGCTTCTATACGGTTTCTTATCTCTAGATGTTATATATGCTTATATATACCCTGTCTATTCTATCCAGCAGCAGTCAGTGGCAATTGAACTCGGGGCAAAGCTCGCGAGTAAGGATTGAGGCAAAGCCTCAGAGGTTCAGTCCAGTGGCTTGGAGGCCCCTCTGACAGTTGTGCTTGTGGTTTGATCAGTTGATAGTTGTCACTTGCAGCTCTCAGTGGTTCTTGTGGCAGTGATTCTGACAGTTGGCAGTGGTTCTAGCAGTTGTTAGTGAGCAGTGGTTCTTTGCTTGATTCAGTATGACTCGCAGTACTCGTGCTCGCACAGCTGGGTTAGGTGATGATGCTCCTCCACCTCCACGTCCTTCCAGTGATAAGGGCAAGAAGCCCGTTGTTGAGAAAGCCAAGAAGAAGAAGCGCAAGCTCACAGAGGCTGAGAAAGCCGAGGTAGTGGCTGATGCAGCGGACCGCGCAAAGCGAGGCGGTCGTCGAGGTACCGTGAGACTCGGCACCCCTCCGCGGGATCTTCCCTCTTCTCCTCCAGCTGGGTCACACACTGAGGACACTCCACAGGAGCCAGAGCTTGTCACAGAGGCCCTAGGTACACCGTTGGCAATTAGTTCCTGGGGGCGTTCCACCCGCTCCCAGTCAGCTCAGTCACCTCAGTCAGCGGCTCCCACTGCAGCTGCAGCCTCAGTTCACCTCGATCTGAGGAATCTTACGGCAAAGCAAGTGAAGAAACTCAGATTTGTTGCTCTAGAGAAGTGGTGCCCAGATCAGAGAGACCCCAAAGCCTCACCAGGTTGGCATACACCTCTCATGGAGGATTTCTACCGAGCAGCTCAGTTGACCAGCATTCAGATACGACCACACAGGGTCTGCTCCTTAGAGAGCATTGTTGAGCTAGCAGGTGAGGAGATCAGGCCGTTCTTGACTTACCAACCGGGACTCGCCGATTTACTCCGGCGTTCTGGTAACTATATAGAAAGATGGGTCAGAGAGTTCTATGCTTCAGTTTGGGTGGATCCAGAGCACAAGTTTGTGCAGTACACCTTCAGAGGCGAGAGGTACAGGCTATACTTGACCAGACTCAGAGAGATCTTTCGCTTCCGTCAGCAGGGTGGTGAGCTTGACTTACACTACGAGTGCTACCGAGGAGCCTCAGTGCCTCGCAGAGCTCAAGGTGGTCGTACTTTGTCAGTGCAGGAGGTGGCTCCTCTCTTCAAGCCACCTTTTTTAGAGGGCTCCAGGCGTAGCCCAGCAGAGCTCAGGCCTACAGTTCACAGGTTGAACGAGGTGCTCCGTCGTACTCTGCTACCTCACACAGGTTACAAGGAAGGACTGACCAACATGCAGCAGCTACTCCTTTAGGCCCTGGTATCTCAGACACCATTCGATGTTGCAGATTTTCTTGTGTCAGAGATAGAGGATGTGATAGCAGATGGCATGAGGCATCGACGACAGTTTCCCTATGCTCACTGGATTTCATCGATTATTGCTATTGAGCTTGAGGGAGCGCACCCTGGACTCCGCGCTCTATTGGATCAGTCGCCGACTACTTTCCCCGATTACAGAGTCCTGGGGTCGTTTGATAGCCGGTTTGGAAACTGGGTCCTCTGACTTGTCAGAGAGAGAACAGCACCAGCTGACAGAGTAGAGGTTGATGCTCAGGATGAGGCGATTCACAGTGTTGAGCAGCAGGAGCTCCATGGACCAGATACTGGAGTTGATGTGACTCCTGAGGATACTTCAGACAGCTCAGACGCCGATTTCCAGCCAGTTCCACAGATGCCCCCACGGGCTCACGACACTGAGGTTGGCGGCTCTGCCTCTGCCACCGAGATGATGATGTTGAAGATTCTTGACCGTCTCAATGAGCAGCAGAGTTCTCTCGTCACTACAGTCACACAGGTCCAGCAGCGACAGGACGAGATGCAGCAACAGTCAGAGGAGCGTCACTTCGAGATGCAGCGACAGATGCTCGCTATGCAGCTTGAGTCTCAGCGCCTTCAGTTACAGTCCCAGCAGCTGCAGCAGCAGAACATGGCCTTTATGGCCCACATGATGAAGTGGACTGGTGCTCCTCCTCTAGAGTTCCATGTAGCTCCATAGATTCAGATGATGAGCACATCTCAGCCCTCACAGTCAGTTGGGCAGCTAGGAGGGCCACAGTTCTCAGTTGGACCCTCAGTTGGCCCCTCAGTGGCCCCTACGAGCTCCGCCGGTCAGTCAGTCACTCCCACCCCAGCCATACAGTCCAGTGGACTTCAGGGTGTTGGATTGACCATCCCGTTCCAGTCACCGGCGACTCAGATGACTCAGTGGTTGGACACCTTTGGCCCTACTCAGCAGTTCACTCCTCTCACCACTGGTTTCAATCCACTTACCACTACGATGGGTGTTACTGCTCGAGATCTGTCAGCGTCCTTCAGTGACATTACCGAGCAGCCGTCCCCCACTGGTCCTCAGATTGTAGCAGAGGTTGAGGCCGAGCTTGTAGCACCGACAGCCGATCAGCACCGCTCCTCAGTAGCTTCCTCAGAGGCTACACGCGACAGTCGGGCTCCAGCCGTGTCTACCCCTCCGACAGCTGCAGTCGCTACCGATGCTACAGTTGTCACCTCTACTCCAGTCCAGCCTCAGCAGTCTCCGGTCCTTGAGACTCTAGACGAGTCAGTGCATGAGGCACCACCGGACACCGCAGCTCCTGAGGCTCCCACAGAGACACTGGCACCGGTTACCGATCCTACTGCTACTCCCGCTACTGCTCCCGAGTCTTCGACTGCAGCAGACCTGTCAGCTTCCGACCCCCAGACCGCTTCACTACCAGCTATAGACACTCAGGGGGAGGATTTAGATGATGAGACTTTTCTGGCAGCTTTCAGGGTGCTCGACCGGTCCACGGCTGCTTCCACTCCACCTCCAGATGCTTAGTTTAGGTGTTTCGACGCCAAAGGGGGAGAGGGAGAGTCGAGTAGATGTGCTAGCTTCAGGGGGAGCTAGTAGGACTCGTTCTTTTGATGTGTATAAACTCTATTGCATCATGCATCACGTTTACCGTCTTAATGCATTGTATGATATGTGTGATGATTGAGACTTGATGGTTGTGTGACATGTGTGGACTTTCTTTCATATATATATATATATATCATGTCTCTTGGTTATGCTATATTTCTTCCGCGCTAATCTTTAATCTTTTGGCTATAACATATCCTTTTAAAAATCAAGTACTATGCTCAATTCATATCTTTTGTGCTTGTCATGGCTTGAATGGTTAGGCATGTACTTGTCTTTCTTATAACTAACCCATGCCTATCTCATGTCAAGTCATGTTTTCTCTTATCAAAATTCACTCATTATTCTCTACTCGAGCTTGTATTGTCGTCAATCACCTAAAAGGGGGAGATTGTAGAATCATGGACCCTTGTGTTTAGGCGATTAACGACAATACTAGATCACTATGACTAACGTGTGTTTTGCAAAGACAAAGTCATTTATGTTAGGTCATGAGTGATGTATTTTGAATGGGCTTAATGGATATTCATGCCCCCAAGATGGAAATCGTTTCGGTTGGAAAGGATGGAGATACACGACGAAGACTAGGCTAGTTCTTAGTGCCATAAGGTTGAGAAGGGCACTAAGTATAGCTAGGGTTTTTTGTTTTTCCTTTGACTGTACTATAAAGGGGGCTATGAGGTTAGTAGCTTGACCTAGGAGAGTTTAGGAAAGTGGGTATATGCACACTTGTCATAACTAGTCCTAGAGACCTTGCTTTCAGCCCTTGGTAAACCCTAGATATGGTAGGAGCAAAATCCCTTAAGAAACCTCAGCGAAAACGATTGAAAAAGAGGGAGAAAGAGGCTCCGGACCACTCTGCTAAGTGGGCGTCGGACCAAGGAGAGTGGTCCGACGGTCCCTGACTTAGGCAGATTCTCAGCTCGAGGAGCTCCGGACCACCTGTCTGGAAAGCACCGGACCATAGGAGAGTGATCCGGTGGCTTGGTTCAGAGAGATAGAAGGCTCCGGACTAGTCCGACGGTTCGTCTGACGGCTAGTCCGACGCCTCAAGACAGGAGTCTGAGTTTTTGCAGGGAGCACCCTGGCTCCAGACCAGAGCGTCGGACCAGGGCACCGGACCAAGGAGAGTGGTCCGGTGGTGTGTAAAAGAGAGAAAGGATTTCACTCAGAGAGCACCGAGGCTCCGAACCAGAGCATCGGACCAGTGCATCAGACCAAGCAGAGTAGTCCGACGGTGCCTGAGTATGAAATCAGAGTGAGCTCCGGACCAGTGTGCATGGTCCGGTGGTGTGAGCCCCGGACTAGTCCGGTGGCTACGCAGAGAGAAGAAAAAGTAAAAAACGGCTAGTTTTGGAGGTGGGGACTATTTATAGTTGCCCCTTGGTCCTTAGAGGGATTCTTGCCCATTGTTTCAGCTGGTGACACCTTGAGAAATCTTTTGGAGAGCCAAGAGTCTAGTGAGGGAGAGATTAGAGAGAGTTCATCTTGTTCTTCCCTCCTAGAGTGATTAGGAGTGACTTGTGTGCATCCATCCACCTTCCTAGGCTTGAGTGGGTCAAGTGAAGGTCTTGTGCTTGTTACTCTTGGTGTTCGATAGCACCTAGACGGTTTGGTGGTGTTCGGAGGAAGTGACCGCCGGGAGATTGTTGGCGGCTCTTCTCCAAGTTCTTGTGATCGGTTGTGGGCGATTCACCGAGCCAGAGTGGCGAAGAATCAGCCCGTAGAGAGCACTCTACCCTTGCGCGGGTAGATGGGGAGCGATACCTTGCGAGGTGCTCCAACAAGGACTAGGGGGGTGTGTCGACACCTCGATACCTCGGGTAAAAATCGCTGCGTCCATGAGATTTTCTTTTCCCTAGCTCTTTACTTTTCCGTCTTGTTTCTACATTTCCTACTAGAATTGCTTAGGTTGTTTTTAATTCCTATGAATTGCTACCGCTTTCTAGTTAGGACACACGGACGGTAGGCACTAGGGGGTGATTGGCATTTGATAGGTTTTGATATTTGCTTTAGAAATTTAAAACAAGCCCAATTCCCCCCCCCCTCTTGGGCATCTTGATCCTTTCATGCACGCTTAGGGAGATTCCTGGGACAGGACCTTTTTCCGAGAGGCTCGCTCGTAGCATGACTAGGGCCTGTGGAGACCGTTCCTGCAGACGCTGGGTGAAAAGTCATGCTGCTTGTAGAGTCATCGACCGTACCGTGGTCGTATACAGATTCTGGGCACATAACCTCATGACCTTCGACACAAATGACATCTCCCGGTTGATGGAGAGACGTCATTTGAGACATCTATCAATGTGATCATAGCGTATAGGCTAGCTACTTCCATGCGCTATGAAAATCGGTAGGCCAGATTCGAAGGCTTCCGGTTATGGCCAGGCTGTTTGGAGAGAACGTCATAATGCGTTTTGGAGAGGTCATCGAACACTATGGGAGTATTTCGGAGAGGTCGTCGGACGTCGTGAGCCTTTTGTAGTGGTCGTCGAACGTCGTGAGCATTTTGTAGAAGCCTCCTAACGCCGTGAGCGTTTTGTGAAAGTTGAAATGTGTACATGAAGTATGAAAAAACGTGGCACCTTTATTTATTTATTTAGAGGTACATAGTACAAACTTTATTGGAGCACTTTAAACTTTTAAACTATTCATGCCACTGGGGGCTGAGGGTCTATACGTGTAGTTGCGGAGGGGGCCAGCGTTGGTCGTTGCTAGTTCTGCTTCTTTTGGCTTCTTTGCGGCAGGCTTGTCACTAGGGTTGGAGTTGTAGGTGTCCTGGACATGGGTCTTCTCGACGGTGTTGATTTTCTACTGCTCGCACTCGTACGCGATCTTCAGGTTGGTACGGAGGCTGAGGACGCCTTATGGCATGGGGATCTTCAATACCATATACGTGTAGTGCGGGATTGCCATCAGTTTGGCAAGCGTCGGGCGGCTGAGGATCGCGTGGTAGGCTGTTTAGAAGTCGGCGATGATGAAGTTGATGTTCTCGACCCTGAAGTGGTTTGGTCGCCAAACTGTACGGGGAGTGTAATCTGTCCTACCGGTGTGGACGTCTTATCTGGGATGATCCCCCAGAAGGGGAAGTTCACCGGGAGGAGGTCCTTCGAGTAGTCGAGTTGGCGGAATGTGTCGGCAAAGATAATATTGAGGGCACTGCCGCCATCGACCAGCACCTTCCTGAAGCGGCACGTAGCGATGGTTGGATCAATGATGAGTGGGAAGCGGCCGGGGTATCTATAGTCCATCCACTCATCCTCTCCGGGGAAGCTAATAGGTTGTTCTGACCAGTCGAGGTAGCAAGCATTGGCCGAGTCGCCTCCTGTTGCTGGGACCGAGTAGACATCTTTGTGAACTTGGCGGCGTCTCCTTTCTCCTTCAACAACCACGCTGCCCCCGAAGATAGAGTATGTCGTTGAAGCTGGTCGGAACTCCGGCGCTGGTGGTTCTTGATCTTTGCCTTTGTCGGTGTCATCTTTCTTTGCTCTCTTGTCGCCTCTTCCCCACACTACTGACTCAAGAATCTCACATTCGCGCATGGAGTGTTTGGAGTTTTTGTGTATGGGGCACGGGCCGTCGAGGATCTTCTCGTAGCTGGCGTCGTAGTTCCTCCTCGGCCGGGCGTTCGTGTTGGCGATGTAGCAGTTGTCAAGCCTGTTGAGAGTCCCTCATGTGTTTGTTTTTGAGGAATTGATGAAACCTACCTAAGTACTAACCTTGATTTCTAAGTGTGAATCATGAGATAGGTTGGTACGTACCGTGTGATGGAGCTAATGGATCGATGGTGATGATAGCAAGGCTCTAGCATGGTGGTGCAAAGGAAAATGGAAAAGGATTCAAGGCAAAGGTGAAGCAGGAATCCATTTTCGGTTTAGTGATCAAGACACCATAGAGGGTGTGATCACATTTAGGATAGATAGCCGTACTATCAAGGAGGGAGCTCTTGTGGTTGATTACGGTTATCATGTGCCACTAGGTTCTTTGCATTGCATATAAAATCAATTGAACCAAGTGAAACAATGAACTAATTCCAGAATAAATGTGAACTAAAAGCTAACACAGGTGCACAAGTGTTGAGATCACTTAGTGTTAGCCCTTGGAAGCTTGGGAGAAGTTGGTGAAGTGTTTGGACAGAAGAAGGCTGTCCGGACGCTGGGTCCAGACGCTAGGGTTGCTGCTGTCCGGACTGCAGGGTGCGTCCGGAGGCATACCCTAGTTGGCTCGACTAAGGAGAGGAGTCCGGACGCTAGTTGAGGTCCAGACGCGAAGCTCCGGACGAGCGTCCGGAGGGTTGGCACTCTTTGTTGCTTCTGGAAGAGGAAGTACGGACGCGCTTGTTTGTCCGGACAGTGGCTCCGGACCCATGTCCGGAGATGAAGGAGCTCTTGGGTGTTCTGGAAAATATTTCCGGATGCTCGAAGTGTCAAGTCCGGACGCATGCCACAGGAGCGTCCGGAGGCACGTGGCAGGCTGAGGCACGCGCGAGAAGCGAGCCGTTTGAATCGGCAGGCTGACCGGACGCATACGGCATGGTCCGGACTACGCGTTGCGCGCGTCCGGAGTGGTGAACAGAGAGTTGAGCTCTCGGCTTGTGAAGGGTCCGGGCGCGGTTGATGGTCCGGACCCCCTGTGAAAAGAGCGTCCGGAGTGGGTGCAGAGACTCAGTTTGTGGGGCAAAACGGATAGTGTTTGAGTGTGGACTATATAAGGTGGTATGGCCGGCCCTTGGGGCACTCTCACTTCACTCATACACTTGTGCCTTTGTTGGTATTTCTTATGACTATTGGATAAATCTACAAGCGCACAGATTATACCCATGTAGCACTTCACCGGGAGTATTCCAGGTATCATATTTTCCTTAGGGAACGATAATGATCTAACTAGGATTAAACATATGTCCTATGATGGATCAAGGGAGACTATGATAACTGGGTTGAGAGGTTCGATATAGCAAAGATATCTAACAAGGTATAGCTGGTTATACTGGCTTTATCAGCCCTTCTCTTGCAGCAGGTGATGGGATATAACTCCGACCGGACCGCTCCATCATTTTGTATTGAGGCCCTACCTTTTAAGAACTTATCTGACACGCGTGGTGGAATACAAAGGCTAGATAGAGTTGTCACTTTCTACTAGCATCCACGAACAATCCACGCGATAAGCGGTTTACCAAGGTAAGATCTAGTCTAGACACCACGTCTACACTATTCTTACTACTTTAACCCAAGCTTTAAGGTTAAAGCACTCTACTTAAAGTAAAGCGATGAACAAGCAGGAAAAGGTGTATAACAGCTAACCTAGACTTAGAATATCAAATACTATAAAGAACTTGGAAGAAGTCACTTACAAGAGCTGAACTTACAAGAGACTCTCCGGAGAAGATTCTCGACAAGCCCGGGGCTTTCTCCAGAAGATCTTCCTCACTCTCCTCCATCTAACATAGCACTACTAGAGAGCTCCGCTAAGAGACTAAGGAGTAGTGTTTCTCCAATGAGGCATGAGTGAGAGTGAGGACCTACAGGGTATATTTATAGCTAGAGGTGGAGTAGGGGCTACTCTGGTGCCACGTCAGCGATCCGCGTCACTTCCATCATCCATCGTAGGATCAAACCGTCATTGGAACCGACTTAGATCAACGGGGGAGATCAAGTGGGTGCATGGAGGCATGCAGGGAGTCAGTGGGGAGGTCGGTTCATCTTTTGGGCACTTGACCTGGATCGGCCGATCCACCAATGGCAGGTGGGCCCTGCCATTTCCCTCAGGAGGTGTCCCCACAGCACAGGGATCATGTGGGTGGCCTGTGGGCCCATACTTGGGATCGGCCGAACGCTTGTTGTGGCCTTTGGCCTCCATCTTTCGTGTGGAGCATGGCCCACATGTCATTGACACCTTGGCAATAGTTTTGTATTTTTCTGAGATAGTTGTGGGCCCATGTATCCTCGTGCTTTGATCTAGAGCCATTGAGAAGAAGCACGGAGGAGATCCAAGGGTGGAT
The DNA here is from genome assembly GCA_022036555.1 of Microstegium vimineum. Classification (NCBI taxonomy): domain Eukaryota; kingdom Viridiplantae; phylum Streptophyta; class Magnoliopsida; order Poales; family Poaceae; genus Microstegium; species Microstegium vimineum. The sequence continues at coordinate 25,969,369 of CM039123.1, forward strand.
CTTCACTCTAGAGGGTGTGCTTGGATCATGAACACATGGGAGGCCTTGGTTGCCACATAGTGTGGATCGGCCGACCCCCTACAGAGAGCCATGGGCTTCCCCTTCAGCGTGGGACCTCCTTGATAGGTGTGGATCCTGTTGTCCAAGATTGGGCCCAAAGTACGGTCGGCCGAACGTCTTTTTGTGGCCGAATGAGCTCATCTTTTGCAGGTAGCTTCTAGAGGTAATGCCCATCATGATGGTGTATGTATTTTGCACATTTGCCATACATGGAAATATGTCATGTTGAGCCCCGAATTATGACGTTTTGTGCCTACATTCAAATAGAGGACATATACATGTGGAACCAAGTTATTGGGTAATTATGTTCATGTTATTCTTGTTTTCCTTTGAATAGGAGGATGTTGACGGTATTTTGATAGTGATAAAATAGCTTGTAATTACCGTCAACAAGATCCCCCATACTTACCTCTTTGCTTGTACTCGAGTGAAGGTTAAAATATAACAAGTCTATGTTATTCAAAGAATAAGGCAAGCATAAAGATTCACTCAAGACATTTTGTCATACTAATGGGATATGTGGTACTGGCTAACATATATCCTTGAGAAGTTGAGAAATGGTACAGTTCTCAAGGCAAAGTCATCTTCCCAAATCATATTTTAGTACTTGGAGTTTTTGATAAGTTTTTCAAAAGAAAGCTCATAAGTCAACTTACTCCTCATATAGCACTCTAGATCGCTCAAGGTGTATAAATCCTTACCAAGCCATAACATGAGGTTGCCTTCTTTTTATCTTCCTACTTCTAAAAGGCTTATGTGGAGCTTAGGTAGGGATAAACAATGTAGCATACTTACCTTGCATATATTGTAAAGTCAAACTCCGGATCCAAGGAGAGAAATGTCATACTCTTAGATCAAGATGTGCAGGTGTGTGGAAGCATGGCAAATGATCAAAACTCCTTTATATGATCTCTCTTTCCTAACTTATTATTTTGAGACATAGCTATCTTTTTATTTTTCTATGAGCTTTGATATGCTCATCATCATTTTTTTTCTAAGACTTGGGACCTTCATGTGCCCCTATATTTTTTTCATATTTTTCATAATTTTTCATAGTCTATGTCTCATTTGCTAGCACATACTAGAGAGAGGATTTTCTATTAAAACATGGAGCATGAACTATCTGGAAAATGTAAGGCATGTTTCTACGCACTTCCAATGTAGAAGCAGCATATATAAGTGGCGTGTACGTGATCTTGATCTTGGGAGCATGATAAATCTCTCAACAAGGGTCATAAAACTTGACCAAACTCAACACAAAGCAAGCAGCTTATGTAGAAAGCTTATATCATGCAAGAGCATATATGGCTTTGGTAGGAATTTTCTTACTATAGAGGAGTAGTGACATTATGGTTTTATGACGTTTTCAAAAGTTAATCTCCAAGAACCTTAAATAGATAGGGTATGAATCATGAGCCGAGAACTATATCACATTAATCAACAACTTAGTCAATATGATTCCCTATCAAGATATTTTCCCACTAGCATAAGCAAAAGCAAGAGTTCATCTCTATGATGCTTTTATCCTCAGAACGTCATAGATCATGTCACTTTTCAAAATTTTAATTTTGGATGTGATCTTCTTGTTTTATTCAATATTAAAAGGAAATTAAGCTAAGTGATGAATTTCATGAAGCAAATTATTTTTATTTTGAAAGAGAAAGATGAGTAAACAAATTAAAAGCATATAGGAAAAGGGGAGAGATGTGGCAAACCAGTAAGAGTAGATGTTTGAAGTTGAGTGGATGCTGGCTGGTGGGCCCCGGCGGGCCCGGACCTTCTAAGTGCGGTCGGTCGACCGCTCTTTGGGGTCATTTGGCCACTTCGATCTCTGCATTAGACTCCCTTACCTCTGAGCATTGATCTTCTCTGTCCGTTCTGCGATTGGGCCTCCAAAGTGGATCGGCCGATCCACAAAAGTGGCCATTTCGGTCCAACTTTTTTGTGGAACATGTTATGGACGTGTACAACATGATTTAGTGGTCATTCTGGTGTTTTGACATGTTGGAGTGTCGACCGACCTCCCGCATACTTGTTTTGGGGCATGCTGAAATCAGTGACAGAGACAGATCAAATGCAGGGGTTCTACTGGGGTAAGATACCAGCAGAACCAAGAGTTTTATTTGTTATTGATAGCTTAGGCATAAGTTCTTTGATTCATGAGTGATAGACTATTAGGCCTAAGTATCTTATTGCTATGAAGGGCTAAGGTACCAAAGGAGAAGGTGGAGAGAGAACGATCTATGGTCTTAGCATAAGGGATGACAGAATTTTGTCATGCTCTCTTTAGCAACAACACGCAGAACTTTTCTATATTGCTCTTTTGATATTCTTCTTGGTGGAACCATGGTGAGGTCAAGGAAGGTGAAAAGGGAAACAAGAGGAGATGGAATTTCTACTGGTGGTGAAGAAGAACAAGGTAAGAGGAGGAAGAAGGAGAAGGAGAGGTTAAGAAGAAGAGAAACAATGTTCAGGGCCTTCGTTTTTTCTCGGATCGCAATGAAAACCGAAGGAGAACGTTGGCCCAATGTTCCTGTGCAACGGGATGTTTGAACGAGTTCGAACCATGATCGACCAATCCCTTTTTGAAAGCTAACGTCCGACCGAGCCATGTTCTGAACTTGGTCAAGCCAGGTGAGTCAGCTCGTGAAGTTTCGGACCGATTGGGCCAAAGACACGGTCGACCGATCCCCTTTAGAGGCCAAATGGGCCGACTTTTCACGAGGGGGGAGTCAAGGCTAAGTCTAGGCCATTTCTATGGTCATTTTTGAAATTTGAACAAAAAAGTTAAAACATGTAGATTTTAGTTCTAATTTGGATTAAGAACAAAATCTATCATATCAATTTTTTGTTCAGGAATTTCATGCTCATGTAAACTTTTAAGACACTGACCATTTACCTTTAAAGGTGTTGCAGCCGTAATCTCGAAGCGTGACGATTCCTTGCATCACGATATTGATGATGACGAATGGTCTTTCTTCTCTAAATCATCGCGTTGTACTCAGACCCTTTTTCTCTATTCATTGCTTCTCTCCTGCGAAGGATTAGTGGACAACACATACCCGAAGGGATTCGCAAATAATTTGAAACAAGGGCATTGTTGTCATAGAAAAGAGGACATCTTCTATGCTATAGAAAAGTTGGATTTAACAGTTTAGCACATCACAAGATGTTCCCTCATTGTTCACCAATTAAAAACAAGCAAGGTTAAGGAAAAAGTGCACAAGATTTCAAAACTACCTCAAACCTTGATTTGTCTCTATGAATGATCTCATGACTTAACCACCAAAATTATGAAGTTATCTTACATGGGTTAGTCCAAAAAGTTCATCCAAATTTTATACAAGCATACTTTAGGTTCATTAATCAAACTTGACACCATGTCTAATTTGATGAAGGAAGGCTATTTAACCTAAGCACCATGCTTAATTTAAAGAGCCTTTGGAAGCACAATTTCTACTTCCAAACCAAAGCATACTTATAACAAAACTAGGAAGCATGAAGGCATAAAGAGATTCATTTAAGAAGACAAGAGCTTGGATGGTGAATTGGATGAACATTATATATATATATATATATATATATATATATATATATATTTCTTTTTAGTTTTTATTATTTCTATGACTTAGCAAGATGAGCAAGGTATAGAGAGAAAGCAAGGTAGAGACAACCAAACAAAATTAAGAAATGAAGCATAACAAGAATTTCTTAGAGAATTCCACTCCCCCCATACTTGGATTTTGCAACATTTTACAACGTGAAAATCCAAGTCTAAGATGTGGAATTTTCTTTTAAATGTGCTTCATTATTAAGAGATGTTTTGTTGGCCATACCTTGTGTTTTGCTCCATCATTCTTTTTGTTCAAACCTGAAATGGTTAGTGACAAAATACCCGAAGGAACAATTTCACAAATATTCCCTTAATCTCATTTTACAAAGTCATTTTATTCATTTTAGAATTTTGGGGAAACTAAAAAAATATTTTTATTTTGTTTTTATTATTATTTTATTATTAATTTTTTTAATTAATTATTATTATATTATTATTTAATTATTATTTTTTTAATAAATAAATAAGGAAACTTTAACAAAAAAGAAAAAGGATTGGGTTTTCTCCCGAAAGTGCTTATTTTTAAGACACAAGCTTGTCTTTGGGAAACCTTCAAGTGTATCTCATGTTGGTGAAGCGGTTTCCCCTTCAAATCCAACATTTCCAAACCTATCCTCAAGACCAAAACTACTATGAGATTTGCAAAATTTGTGGTAGACAAACACATCTACAACCAACCTTGCAAAGATTTTTGAAACCAGAAGCATGAAGAGGATGTGGGTCATGTGTCTAGTGATGGTAGAGGGAAGGATCGATTTGGGAGATTTCTCATTTGAGCATGGATTTGATGGGAAGATCGGGGAATAGCTTCCATGCTCATTGGTGGAATCTTTTGTTTCAAGGAGTGGGTGAGCACTTTCTTTCTTATGACATTCCAAGTCATCCTCAAGGCTTGAATGGGTCATGGTTGTTAGCGAGAAGGACATAAGCTCACCCCTTGGATCAAGAACAAGTTTGGATTCTATCCCTTTAATGAGAGGTCGGGAAGACCAAATGGGTAGATAATTTTCACTTATTCTATGACCAAGCTTCTCATTTCCTACCGTGTTCTCCAAGATTCTCATGATTGGCCTTCCGATAAAGGTAAGATGAAAGGAAAGTCGAAGAAGGTCAAAGATATGGAAATCTAGGAAGATCTTGAGATCATCAACTACCACAAGAACATCATGAAGGACTCCTAAACAATCAAGGATTTGACCGCTAGGGAGTCTAAGGTGTTTTTGTGATTGAGATAGATGATCCTTTGATGATGTTGGAACATAGAAATGAGGAATGATGGTGATCCCAAGGCTAGGATCGTAGCAAATGTCACCATCAATCCCCAACACTTGACAGGATATTCTCCTTACATGTGTGGGCATTTTAGCAACTTTCATTGAGGATTCGGCCTCATCCAACCATTCTTGACTTACAACGATTGATAGAGACTCTACCCGTTGACATTGCTCCTCTTGGTCAGATTTAAGGCCCTCGTGGCTTCCATGCCTTGGGTGTCTTAGTGAATTCCCAGAGTTATTAAGTGGATCATCATAAGACTTGAATGAAGGAACACATGGGGGATCATCAGGATCAAGGATGGGTTCGTAAGATAAGTCAAATGTGGGCATAGAGAAGGAGAGGATAGATTCGGCTTCTAAACACTTTAGTTCTTCTTCTATAGGCTCACTCGACATTTCTTCATCAAATATCCCAAGCTTTTCCTGATGTGCCATGTGGGAAGTCGAGGCATAAGATGATGTTGATTTGGGAGGTTTTTGAAGAGATCCCTTCATGAGAGGTCTAGAAAGATGTTTCTTAGAAGGTCACTTTAGGAAAGGATCATTTTGGGCATTCCCAAAACCAGCAAGATCATATGAGAGGTTGTCCTCGAACTTGAAGGAATGGTTTAGGTATTTGTGGTTCGGGATCGATAGCAGAATCTTTGGATGGGAGTGGTGGTGATTCGGCTATCGAGATTTCTTTTCTATGGAATGGTTTTTCTCCTTCTATGGATCCTTCATTATAAACGTTAATTTAGGGGGTGTTTTCAAGAATCTTCATGAGAAGGCTCTTCCCTTCACTACCGGGTAAACACAGGAAGGTTCCCCTAGAAGTCATGTCAAGAATTTGTGCAGAATCTTTGCTAAGACCGCCATAAAAGTGTTGCAACAATGTTGGCTCGGTTATAGCAAGATCAGGGCCATACGATGCTAGATTTGAGAGATGGGCCCATGCCGCACCAAGAGGTTCTTTCTCCTTTTGTGAGAAGTGGATGACCTCTTTTCGAAGATGAACAACTCGAGAGGTGGGAAAGAAAGCTAGGCAGAATTTGGATTGTAACTTTTCCCATTCTCCGTTTGCGTCATCTATGTGGCAAAGGTACCATTGTTTGGCTATTCCCATCAAAGAGAATGGAAATAGCTTCCACTTAAGGGTACCTCGCCTCATCCCATGGATGTGGACACATGAACACAATTGTTCAAAGTCACGTAGATGAGTGTAGGGGTTTTCGTCTTCGTCCCCAGAAAAAGGTTTGTTCTGAACCATTCTTATGAGGTTTGGGCGAAGCTCATAAGGAATGTCCAATATGGCCTGAGATGAACTAGGTGGCTCCAACCTAGCGCCCGTTGGAGCACCATACTCGAAAAGGGATGTTTGATCTATAAGTGTATGTGGAGTGGAAGGATGAATTCAAACAAAAGATAAAATAGGACCAAAGGGTACTAGTTAAAAGCTACCGTGCCCCGGCAACGGCGCCAGAAATGCTTGTTGGTATTTCTTATGACTATTGGAAAAATCCGCAAGCGCACAGATTATACCCATGTAGCACTTCACCAGGAGTATTCTAGGTATCATATTTTCCTCAGGGAACGATAGTGATCTAACTAGGATTAAAGATATGTCCTATGATGGATCAAGGGAGACTATGATAACTGGGTTGAGAGGTTTGATATAGCAAAGATATCTAACAAGGTATAGCTGGTTATACTGGCTTTATCAGCCCTTCTCTTGCAGGAGGCGATGGGATAGATCAGTAAGAGATATAACTCCGACCGGACCGCGCCATCATATTGTATTGAGGCCCTACCTTTTAAGAACTTATCTGACACGCGTGGTGGAATACAAAGTCTAGATAGAGCTGTCACTTTCTACTAGCATCCACAAACAATCCACGCGATAAGCGGTTTACAAAGGTAAGATGTAGTCTAGACACCACGTCTACACTATTCTTACTACTTTCACCCAAGCTTTAAGGTTAAAGCACTCTACTTAAAGTAAAGCGATGAACAAGAAGGAAAAGGTGTATAACAGCTAACCCAGACTTAGAATATCAAATACTATAAAGAACTCGGAAGAAATCACATACAAGAGCTGAACTTACAAGAGACTCGCATCCGCCGAGGAAGAACTCCGGAGCAGATTCCCGACAAGCCCGGGGCTTTCTCCAGAAGATCTTCCTCACTCTCCTCCAACTAACATAGCACTACTAGAGAGCTCCACTAAGAGACTAAGGAGTAGTGTTTCTCCAATGAGGCATGAGTGAGAGTGAGGGCCTAGGGGGTCTATTTATAGCTAGAGGTGGAGTAGGGGCTACTCTGGTACCACATCAGCGATCCGCGTCACTTCCATCATCCACCGTAGGATCAAACCGTCATTAGAACCGACTTAGATCAATGGGGGAGATCAAGTAGGTGCATGGAGGCATGCAGGGAGTCGGTGGGGAGGTCAGTGAATCTTTTGGGCACTTGACCTGGATCGGCCGATCCACCAATGGCAGGTGGGCCCTGTCATTTCCCTCAGGAGGTGTCCCCACAGCACAGGGATCATGTGGGTGGCCTGTGGGCCCATACTTGGGATCGGTCGAACGCTTGTTGTGGTCTTTGGCCTCCATCTTTCGTGTGGAGCATGGCCCACATGTCATGGACACCTTGGCAATAGTTTTGTATTTTTCCGAGATAGTTGTGGGCCCATGTATCGTCGTGGTTTGATCTAGAGCCGTTGAGAAGAAGCACGGAGGAGATCCAAGGGTGGATATTCACTCTAGAGGGTGTGCTTGGATCATGAAACACATGGGAGGCCTTGGTGGCCCCATAGTGTGGATCGGCCGACCCCCTATAGAGAGCCATGGGCTTCCCCTTCAGCGTGGGACCTCCTTGATAGGTGTGGATCCTGCTGAATAGCTTGTAATTACCGTCAACAGCTTGCTTGAGATTGTTCCACCCACTCATCCTCTTGACATAATTGATAATTTCATGAGAGATTGAGTGAACCAAGTGTATTGCTTGATTGATTGCATACTAGTGGCACTTGGTGATCATCGTCTTCACGGAAGCTCTTGTTATTCTTGGAAGTTGCCATCTCCTAGATGGCTTGGAGCAACGAGGATCGTTGAGTGGAGGAAGGTGTTTGTCTCTGGCTCTGATCGGTGGATTGTGAGGGGTTCTTGAACCTTCCCCGCGGGAGTTCGCAAAGGGTATCTCTAGTGGATTTCTCATAGCTTGTGGATCCCTATCTTGTGTTGGTTTTGCGGCACCCGGTGACGGGTTTGGCATGTGATGCCAATTAGTGCGTGAACCTCCACGTAGGTGTATCGCTACAACGGGGACTAGCTTGTTGGCAAACAAGTGAACCTCGGGGAAAAATCTTGTGTCTCATTGTCTCTCTCCAAGGATTTCTATTGTGATTGATTAGGTACATATTCATCTCCTCGCCACGTCGGTATAACCCTCCTAACTCTAGCTTTGCATTTACATTCTTGCAAAGTAGAGATTCTAGATTAGCTTGTGTAGCTTAGTCTAGTAGCACTAGTTCTCTAGCTCTTGTGTGTGACATAGGTTTTATCTTAGTAGTAACTAGACTTGTGGTAGGTGGCTTGCTGATCCTTGTAGTGCTAGTGCAAACTTGCCTTACGTCGTGTTTTATTCTAACAAGTTCTCCTAAGTGTTTTTGTAGAATTTTTAATAGGCTATTCACCCCCCTCTAGCCATATCTAAACCTTTCAAATGGTATCAGAGCCGGTACACCATTCTTATAAGGCTGAACATCCCACGGTGTTAAAATGGCTCAAATCAACAACACCAAGAGGCCACCCAAATTTGATGGCACCAATTATAGCTATTGGAAGGTATTGATGACCACCCATATCAAATCAATCAACCGGAAGATATGGTTGGTGGTTGACAAGAAGTTTGAGGTAGCCAATCAGGAGGCACCCACCACGGCCGAGGAGGAGAAGCTCCAAAACAATGACATTGCTTTGAGTGCCATCCATGAAGCAATCTCAAGAGAAGTATCTGAACAAATTAAGAACATTGAGAGAGCTCATGATGCATGGAAGAAGCTTGAAGAGTCTTATGAGGGGACTCAATCCATGAAGGGGGCCAAGGCATACATCTTGAAGGAGAAGTTTGCAAGCTTCAAGATGAAGGAAGATTAGAATGTGCTGGAAATGTTCAATAGGCTTGAGGTGCTTGTCAATGACCTCAAGTCACTTGGAGAGAATGTGGAGAACAAGGAGTTCTCATTCAAATTTTTGAGAAGTCTTCCCTCAAGATTTGAGATGTTGGTCACTCTATTGGTGAGAAGTGGATTGGACACAATGACACCAAACCAAGTTCTTGGTGAGGTGATAACCGATGACACCTTTAGAGAAGACAAAGACAAGATAAGGGAAAACAAGGAGAAGAAGGATGAGAAGAAAGATGAGAAGAAGAAGAGTGTGGCATTCAATGCCACATCATCATCAAGGGGCAAAGAGAAGATCAAGAGTGATGATTCAAGCAATGATGAAAGCTCAAGCCAAAGTGATGATGAAGAAGAAGAAATGGCTCTATTTGTCAAGAAATTTGGCAAGTTCATGAAGAAGAAAAAGGGCTATAGAGCAAGAAGGAAGAAAATCTCACACAAGTTCAATGAGAAGGATAGAAGATGCTTCAAGCACAATAGCAAAGATCATCTCATTGCGGATTGCCCTCATCATAGTGACAATGAAGATGAAAAGAAGGGCAAGAAGAAAGAGAAGGAGAAGAAACAGAACAAGATGTTTCTCAAGAAGAACAAGAAGGGAGGATCATATGTTGTCACTTGGGATAGTGATTCTTCAAGTGATGATGACTCAAGTAACGATGAGAAGAGATCAAGCAAGAAGAAGGCTCTTGCAAGTGTTGCTATGAAGAACAAGATCTCTCTCTTTGACACTCCATCTACATGCTTCATGGCTCGGTCCACTAAGGTACAATCCGATGATGAGTGTGATTCTAGTGATGATGATGATGATGAACCCACTAAAGATGAACTAGTTGAAATGTTGGAAGATGCTAAGACTCACTTTGACATCAAGAGAAAGGAGTGCAAAGAATTGCGGAAAGAGCTCCAAGCTCTCAAGCAATCCTTTGATGAGCTCAATCTTTCTCATGAGAGGCTAGAGGTAACCCACGAGAAGCTTGGCAAAGCTCACTCTAAGCTTGAAAAATCTCACTCAGCTCTTGTTGAACAAAAGGAGAAAGAGCATGTTTCAACAAGTAACATGGGAACAACTTGTGATACAATCAATGAATCTTTCTATGAACCCATCATCATCACTCCAACTAACCCTTCTTGTAGCACTTCTAACTCTACCTCTTCTAATAGTGATGGTTTCACTTGTGATGCTTCACTAATGGTTGAGAATGAGACCCTTAAGAAGGAGGTTGGTAAGCTCACTCTAGCCTTAGGCAATGCCTATGGTGGAGACGCCCGCTTGCTTAAGTGCTTGGGTAGCCAAAGGTTTTCCCTTTGTAAAGAGGGACTTGGCTATACCCCCAAGAAAAGCAAGGCGGCCTTTGTGACTCCAAAGCCTCGCTTTGTGAAGAGCAATGGTCGGTTTTGCTCAAGTTGCAAGCAAGTAGGGCATGATGAGCAATATTTCAAACTAAATCTAAGCAAGATAAAATTTACAAGTGCATCTATTCGCTTTGATTCTAGTTATATGCTTACCAAAGGCAAGAAAGGTGTGATAGCTAAGTACATGGGTACACCCAATGAGAGCTCAAAGAAGAAATCTATTTGGGTACCTAAGTCCTTAGTCACTAACTTTGGAGGACCCAAGCAAGTATGGGTACCTAAGAAGAATTGAATTGTTTTGTAGGTCAATTATAAAGCTGGAGGGAGGCATTGAGTGCTTGATACTGGGTGCACTCAATATATGACTGGAGATTCAAGAATGTTCAACTCTATCAAGCCAAATGATTGCAATGGGGTTGATTCTATCACATTTGTTGACAATGGCAAAGACAAAGTCAAAGGGCTTGGTAAGATTGCAATATCCAATGACATGACCATATCTAATGTGTTGCTAGTAGAGAGCTTGAACTTCAACTTGCTATCCGTAGCTCAACTTTGTGATCTTGGTTTCAAATGCATCTTTGGAGTTGATGATGTAGAGATCATAAGTGTAGATGGCTCTAACTTGATATTCAAAGGCTTTAGATATGCGAATCTATACTTAGTTGATTTCAATGCTAGTGAAACCCAATTGTCAACTTTCTTGTTATCCAAATCTAGCATGGGTTGGTTATGGCATAGAAGGCTTGGTCATGTGGGGATGAGACAATTGAACAAATTAGTCAAGCATGATCTAGTGAGAGGCTTGAAAGATGTGGTTTTTGAAAAGGATAAGCTATGTAGCTCTTGTCAAGCCGGCAAACAAGTTGGAAACACTCACCCTAGTAAGAGCATGATGAGCACTTGCACATGGACTTGTTTTGACCAACCACATACACAAGCATTGGTGAAAACAAATATGGCTTTGTGATAGTTGATGACTTCACTAGATATACATGGGTATTCTTCTTGAGTGACAAGAGTGACACATTTGATACTTTCAAGATATTTGTCAAGAGATGCCAAAATGAATTTGAAACAACTATCAAGAAAGTGAGAAGTGACAATGGTAGTGAGTTCAAGAATACAAGAGTTGATGAGCTATGTGATTAATATGGAATCAAACATCAATTCTCGGCCAAGTATACACCTCAATCTAATGGTCTTGTTGAGAGGAAGAATAGGACACTCATTGATATGGCAAGATATATGCATAGTGAATACAATGTGAGTGATTCCTTTTGGGCCGAAGCTATCAACATGGCTTGCTATTATAACAACTGACTTTATTGCCACAAGATGCTTGAGAAGACACCTTATGAGCTATTGAATGGAAGAAAGCCAAATATTGCATACTTTAGAGTGTTTGGTTGCAAGTGCTATATCTTTAAAAAGGTGCAAGATTGAGCAAATTTGAGAAGAAATGTGATGAAGGCTTCCTACTTGGTTACTCAACTACAAGCAAAGCATATAGAGTATGAAATCTTACTCATGGCATAGTTGAGGAGGTACATGATGTGGAGTTTGATGAAACAAATGGCTCTCAAGATGAAAATGACAATCATGATGATGTGAGAGGTGAACCATTGGCCAATGCAATGAAGAATATGGATATTGGGGACATTAGGCCAAGGCAAGTGTATGAAGAGCTGGACAATGACTATCAAGTGCATGCTCCATCCAATGACAATCAAGCTAGTTCATCCTCTCCAACTCAAGATCAACAAGAGGCTAGTTCATCATCTCAATCCAATGACCAACCAAGTACAAGCAATCAACTTCCAACACTCCAACCGACATCTATTGCAAGGGATCATCCTTTGGATCATATTATTGGAGATATCACAAGAGGTGTGCAAACAAGATCAAGATTGGCTTCTTTTTGTGAACATTACTCCTTTGTGTCATCTATTGAGCCAACCAAGGTTGAAGAAGCTTTGCAAGATATTGATTGGGTGAATTCTATGCATGAAGAGCTCAACATCTTCACTAGAAATCAAGTTTGGGAACTAGTTGAGAGGCCAAGAACCACAATGTTATTGGCACAAGATGGGTCTTTCGCAACAAACAAGATCAAGATGGCATAATGGTGAGGAACAAAGCAAGACTAGTTGCACAAGGGTACACTCAAGTAGAGGGTCTTAACTTTGGAGAAACATATGCACTAGTGGCAAGGCTAGAAGCAATAAGGATTCTATTGGCTTATGCTTGTGCTCAAAACATCAAGATCTATCAAATGGATGTGAAGAGTGCATTTCTCAATGGGTACATCAATGAATTGGTATATGTTGAACAACCACCCAATTTTGAAGATGACAAGAAACCCAACCATGTGTACAAGCTTAGAAAGGCATTGTATAGTTTGAAGCAAGCACCTAGAGCATGTTATGAGAGGTTGAGGGACTTTCTCCTCTCTAAGGGATTCATCATGGGCAAGGTTGATACTACCCTCTTCACGAAGAAGATTGGCAAGGACTTGTTTGTATTGCGAGTCTATGTGGATGACATTATCTTTGCATCAACCAATCAAGAATTTTGTGAGGAGTTTGGCAATATGATGGAAAAAGAGTTTGAGATGTCTATGCTTAGTGAACTTAGTTACTTCCTTGGTCTTCAAGTCAAGCAAATGAAGAATAGCACATTTGTAAGTCAAGGCAAGTACATCAAATACATGCTCAAGAAGTTCAATCTAGATGAAGCAAAGTCTATTAGCACACCAATGGGAACAAATGGTAACTTGGATAGTGATGCTAGTGGCAACATGGTAGATCAAAAGCTATATAGATCAATGATTGGTAGCTTGCTCTATGTGACCGCATCAAGACCGGATGTCATGTTTAGTGTATATATGTGTGCAAGATTTCAAGCATCTCCTAGAGAAAGTCATTTGAAGGCCACAAAGAGGATACTGAGATATTTGAAGCATACACCAAATGTTGGGTTGTGGTATCCTAAAGGATCAAACTTTGAGTTAATTGGATACTCCGACTCGGATTATGTGGGTTGCAAGATAGAAAGAAAGAGCACATCGGGCACATGTCAATTGCTTGGAAGATCACTTGTCTCATGGTCATCAAAGAAGCAAAATAGTGTGGCACTCTCTACCGCCGAAGCCGAATACATTAGTGCGGGGAGTTGTTGTGCACAAATACTTTGGATGAAAGCTACTTTGAATGATTTTGGAGTCAAATTCAAGAAAGTGCCATTGCTATGTGACAATGAAAGTGCAATCAAGCTAACCAACAACCCGGTCCAACATGCAAGAACAAAGCATATTGATGTCCGCCACCATTTCATTAGAGATCATCAATTGAAAGGGGACATCTCAATAGAAAGTGTGGGCACCGAAGATCAATTGGCCGATATCTTCACCAAGCCACTAGATGAGAAGAGGTTTTGCAAGCTAAGGAATGAGTTGAATATACTTGATTTCTCCAACATGAGTTGATGCACCCCCACTTATATGACATGCCTCTACTCCAACAAATCAAGGTACTGTTGACACCGTTTTTCGACACGTGTCAAATGGGTTGAAGCTTGACTGGTCAATGGTCGTTTTCCATCGGCATCGGTAAAGTATGAGCCAATATGGCCGATGAGAGAGTGCTGTGGGAAGACTAAGGGTGTTGCCGATGAAGGCTGGGTGATCTTTGCCGACAAAGGTTAATAGATGGTTTTGCTGAAGCTGATTGCCGACAAAGAATCATTGCCGATGGCCGATTGCCGATGGAGGCTCGTTGCCGATTGCCGATGAAGAGTCCTTGCCGATTGCCGATGAGGGCTCATTGCCGATTGCCGATGAAGAGATGCTGCCGATTGCTGATCGGGAAAGTATTGCCGATGCCGATGGGCATGACTTAGCACTTGGCAGCAGCGGAGGGTTACAAGTGGCCAAAGAAGGAAGGTGCGGACTAAAGGGATCTGCCGAGAAGTATAAGGAAACTGGTGTTCTGTGCCAGTATTTTTATAGTAGTTTGAGTCCGACTCTTGCATGAGTCATTTATTTTCCATTAAAATAGGTGTGTTTGTTTAGGAAATAAATATTATTATCCGGCTCCTGCACGAGTCAGTTTCCTTTAAAGTAGGAGTTTGTTTTAGGAAAGGATATGTATCGTGTCTTTGTACGACTCTCCATCCGGGAGTATAAATATGTGCCCGAGGGCTATGGAATAAACAATCAATCCAATCAAAAACAAACCAATTTTATCTTATTCTACCTTTTATCGCAATTTACCCTTTCTTATGCATTAGTTATAGTTTTAACGAGTTCTTCAAGCTTTCGACGGGCTGCATCACCTTGATCTCCGTCAAATCCTTGCTAGTTCCGCGTGGGAGTACCTCTAGGCTTTGGCAATCCGGGCGCATCGCTGTTTGCCTCGTCTAGCTCTGCTCTAGTTACCCCTGATCAATCTGAGCCTTGACATCCGGGCGTATCGCTGTCGTCTCGTTCAGTTTGTTCTAGTTATCATCCTTGTCGATTGATTGGTCAAATCGACTGGCACACCCTCGACATCGAGCTTTGGGTAATAGCCCGAGGTGTTCACAGATCTGACGCTTTTTGTGTCAACACCTCTTTTGGCACGCCCAGTGGGACCTGATTATACAAATCTACACATCCGGCATGGCTGATCACGCCGATGTTAACCAGAGGAATGTCATTGAAGTGTTTGAGGCCGATCTGAAAGATGATCAGAAGCAGGCCATGGAGCGGGCCATGGAGGAGTACAAACAGCTGTATCTCAAATCCTTCAGCCTTAGCAGGAGTGGCGAAGCAATCCAGAAGCAGGATCCGCCGTTGCCACGGCAGGTCACGTACGACGCCAACCCTGGTAAGCTGCAAGAGATGGTTAACGCCGCTGTAAGTCAAGCTTTAATTAACCACTCCAACGTGCTGTCCAATAATGTCTACAATGCTGTCGCACAAACATTCAAAGAAGGACATGCACCGCGATATGTCGGTCCAGCGTACCATCAACCTGGATTGGCATCTGCAAGCCCATCGGCGGCCCAGATGGCGTCTTCCACCCCTGTGGAACCATCTGCCGATGTGGCTACATCACCAAGACCGAACGCCAGCGATGCTACCAAGTTCAACGCAGATCCAGCCGCGTCGGCAACTTCAGGACCAGCCCCCGCTAACTGGTGGGGATACGGTATGCCTCCGAATCTATATGCTGGCTCTAATCTGGTGCAGGGAGACGGTTCAGCCTGGAAGAACTCTGCGGCATCGGCAGCACAACCACAGCCGATGGCTCATATGATGCACAACTCTGCGCCTGCTCCAACCATACCAGTGCCATCAGATGATCTCCAAGTAATCCCCAAGATACCTCTGATGCCACCATCGGCAAGCTCTGTGCCGATGCAACGCATTATAACCATCGGCAGTCAACCTCTGGCGGCAAATTCTCAAGCTGGAGTATCGATTCCCCAAGGTAATCTGGTAATCAATTGCTCTAGGATTCAAGAGCCGCATGCTCCGGTCAGCTATCAACCATCGGCAAGTCATATGACGATGCCTTATAATCTTGGATGGGTCAACCAGCCACCAGCTCAGCAGCCTGGCGCGTTGATGTATTATTATGGAGGCCCAGCTTACATTCAAGGTGGATCATCGGTACAACAACCGATGAATGTGACAGTTCAGCCGACTCCGCCAAGCATGCCAAACTATCCATCGGTAAGTCAGCCGATGCATAGTGTCCAGATGACTGGTGCTGCACCCACGACTACTGCACATCTCCAAGAGGCACGTCAGCCGACTCCACCAGTCGACAATCAGCCAATGAGTCGACAAGAGCAGGATGCGTACTGGGTTGGCAAAATTGTCGAAGTCATGAAAGAGCAATTCGGCATCAAACCCAAGGTCAACACTTACTCTTATCGGACCCCGTACCCGCCTGCATATGACTTGATTCCTCTTCCAAATCGGTACAAGGTGCCCGATTTTACCAAGTTCTGCAGCCAAGACGACACGTCGACAATGGAGCATATCAACCGCTTCATTATTCAGTGTGGAGAAGCTGCCAGCAGGGAGGAGTTAAGAGTGAGATTATTCTCTTCGTCATTGTCTGGATCGGCATTCACATGGTTCATATCACTGCCTCCAAATTCTATAATTACATGGGTCGATCTGGAGAGGCAATTTCACAAGTATTTCTTTGCTGGCATACATGAGAAGAAGCTTACCGATTTGGTCAAAATGAGGCAACGCAACGATGAATCGGTAGAGAGCTTCGTGCAAAGGCTACGGGACGTGAAGAACAAGTGCTACAGTCTGGTGCTTGATGATCGGCAACTAGCAGATTTGGCCTTCCAAGGGTTACTGCTGCATATCAAGGACAAGTACGCGTCCCAGGAGTTTGAGAGCCTAAGTCACCTGGTGCAGAGGATTGCCGATCAAGATATCAAAGCCTTTGAGCCCAGGAAGACTTGGAACAAGAAGGTGACCTTCATCGGGAAAGAAGAAGACTCTAGATCGGATGAAGAGCTGAATGTAGACGCGGCCGAATGGGTGAAGGATAAGAAGCCTGTGTCTTGTCCGTTCGGCCAAAAAGAAACTGAGAGGTTCACCTTTGACATCACCAAGGCCGATAGGATGTTTGACCTATTGCTGCAAGAGGGGCGAATCAAGTTGGCGCCCAATCAAGTGATTCCATCGGCCGAAGAGCTCAAGAGGATTAGGTACTGCAAGTGGCATAATGCAACCTCACACAGTACCAATGAATGCAAAGTATTCAGGCAGCAGTTGCAGTCGGAGATCGAATCTGGGCGTATCAAGTTTGAAAACTCCAAAGTCCAGAAACCGATGAAGATTGATCAGCACCCCTTCCCCAACAATATGGTGGAGATCAGTGAAAAGACCAAAGCGCTGACATCGGAGGCTGCCAGAAGGAGCTCATCGGTAGACCCTAACTACCAAATGCCTGAGCATGATGCAAGAAGGTTTGCCGATGACAGAAAGGGTAAGAAGGTTGCCGATGAAGGTAACGGCGCCAATAGGGCTCCTGGAGTGGTGATTACTCATAAACAGCCGAGGCGCTATCATCGGCAATCACGTGAAGAGCAGTATCGGCAAGAAGAGGAAGAGCATCGGGAGTGGCTTCGACATAAGGACCACTGGAGGTGTCCCTTCTTCGTTCATTGCTGGGAGGAAGGCATCAAGCTGCCCACTGCCGATAACTGTCCAGAGTGCAATGGGTACTACACAGCCGATCGGTCGGGTAAGTGACCTTGTTTTGATGATCAGGCACCCAGATACGCCAGGCCGCTCAGAGAAGACAGATCGGCACATGATCGACTGGGGGGCAAGCTCAGTGCCCATGACCGGCTTGGCAGGCGTGTTGACCAGAGGGGGCTGGAGGAGATGGCCAATGCTAGAGTGCCCGACGAGGAGATATTCTCCAGAGATCCCAACATCGGAAGAAGTGTCGATGAAAGCGGGGGAAAGCGGCACCAGCCCGTCTAGAAGACCAAACTTCCTCCATGGTGCCCTAAGGGTTTGACTAGAACCTAGAAGAGGAGGATTCAGTGCCAGCGCCGCGACGACCTGTGTGACAGTGCAGAACCCTCGGAAGAGAAGCAATGGAGGCCGAAGCGTAAGGACAGGGGCCCATCGGCAGATATAAACATGGTTGTCATGTTGCCGATGGAGTTCATGGCGCCCGTCAGCGATGATGAAGAGGTTGTCGATATGGCACGATTGGTGCTAGACCCGATGGCGGCTATCTTCGAAAAGCCTACCGAAGATGAGAGGCAGCACTTAAGGGCTCTGTTTGTCAAGGGCAATGTAGATGGTCAGCCGATGACCAAAATGCTAGTGGATGGTGGCGCGTCGATCAATATAATGCCCTATGTTGTATTCAGAAAGCTTGGCAAAGGCGATCGGGATTTGGTCGAGACTGACATGAAGCTCAAGGACTTCGAAGGCAATGTGTCAACCGCCATGGGAGCCGTATGTGTTGATTTAACCATCGGCAGTAAGACTTTGCCGACAACATTCTTTGTAATCAGCGGCAAAGGCACCTACAACTTGCTCCTTGGAAGGGACTGGATCCATGCTAATTGTTGTATCCCTTCTACTATGCATCAGAGCCTGGTGCAATGGATCGGGGACAGAATTGAAGTCGTCCGCGGCGAAGCCCCATCTACTGTTGCATCGGCAGAGTTAGACACTTATGAGCAGACTAGGTGTATATCTGGCGAAGCCTGGGATAAAGAGTTCCTCAAAGTCGCCGATTACCGCATCAAGCCGATCCAAGCAGTCGGTCCTGAGGAGGAGTCTTAATGGATCAGTTCGCCGATGACGGAAAACTGGGGCAGGGCTTCACGTCCGCCGATGACTTGCTCGAGGTCGACATCGGCGATGGTAGTAAACCTAGGCCTACTTTTATTAGTGCTAAGTTAGATTCCCAATGTAAGCAGCAGTTAATCGATTTATTGAAAGAGAATAAAGATTGTTTTGCTTGGGATTATACAGAGATGCCTGGTTTAGACTGGTCAATAGTTGAACATCGGTTACCCATCAAATCTGGTTTTCAGCCACATCGGCAGCCGGCACGCCGGTGCAATCCTACTATCTTACCCGATATTAAGGCTGAGATTACCAAGTTGATCGAGGCTAGATTCATTCGGCAATGCCGATATGCCGATTGGATTTCTAATGTGGTTCCTGTGTATAAAAAGAATGGAAAACTTCGTGTTTGCATTGATTTCAGGAATTTGAACAAGGCTACGCCGATGGATGGTTACCCGATGCCCGTTGCCGATCTGCTGATCGATGATGCTGCTGGACATCAAATTATTAGCTTCATGGATGGGAATGCTGGGTACAATCAAATATTCATGGCTGAAGAAGACATATCCAAGACTGCTTTCCGATGTCCATGTCACGTTGGTTTGTTTGAGTGGGTAGTCATGACTTTTGGCTTGAAGAATGCCGGTGCTACTTATCAGAGGGCAATGAATTTTATCTTTCATAAGTACATCGGCACAATCGTTGAGATCTACATTGATGACGTGGTGGTTAAGTCTGGAGACTTCAAAAAGCATCTTGCCGATTTGCGGAAGATATTAGAGTGCACGAGGAGAGGGGGTTAAAGATGAATCCTAATAAGTGCGCATTTGGCGTATCGGCAGGGCAGTTTCTGGGTTTCACGGTGCATCAGAGAGGCATTGAGATCGGCAAAAAGTCTATTGATGCAATTAACAAGGTAGTTGCTCCCACAAACAAGACTGAGTTGCAGTCTCTGATCGGCAAGATTAATTTCATTAGAAGATTTATATCCAATCTGTCTGGTAAGATTAAATCTTTTAGTCCTCTGTTAAAATTGAAGCCGATCAAGAGTTTATATGGAAAGAAGAGCAGCAGACAGCCTTAGAAGAGATTAAAAGATACTTGGTAAATCCTCCAGTCTTAGTTCCACCTCAACACGGGAAGCCTTTCAGGTTATATTTGTCTGCCGACGACGGTGTTATCGGATCAGCCTTAATTCAAGAATATGAGGGGAAAGAACGTGTAATATACTACTTGAGCAGGAGATTGGTGGATGCTGAAACCAGGTATTCGGCCATAGAAAGATTGTGCTTATGTTTATACTTCTCTTGCATTAAATTAAGACACTATTTACTATCGGCCGAATGCACTGTTGTCTGCAAAGATGATGTGGTCAAGTACATGCTGTCAATGCCGATTTTGAGTGGACGAATCGGTAAGTGGATTCTAGCACTATCAGAGTTTGACCTAAGGTATGAATCGGCAAAGGCTGTTAAAGGTCAGGTGATGGCCGATTTTGTCACTCAGCATTGCAATATGGTGAGCTTTGTTGAGATTGCTCCTTGGGCTCTATTCTTTGATGGGTCTACATGCAAGGATGGAGCAGGTATCGGTATTCTGTTGATTTCACCCCGAGGACAGAAGTATGAGATTTCATTGCCGATTGTTTCTACTTCGACAAACAATCAGGCTGAGTACTGGGCTTTGCTTAAGGGGTTGGAACTGCTCAGGGAGGTGCGTGCCGATGCTGTTGAAATCTTCAGTGATTCCATGTTGGTGATTAATCAGTTGATCGGGACATATGAGTGTCGAAGCGAAGTGCTAATTGCAGCCCATGAGCGGTGTTTGCAGTTGTTAAAGGAGTTCAAAGAATACCGCCTTGAACACATTCCGAGGTTGCATAACGAAGAGGCCAATTGGTTAGCACAGAATGCTTCAGGATATCAGCCGGTTCGAGAAATCACGACATCGGTAACGGTTGCCGATGACTGGAAAAAGGAGATTGCCGATTACTTGAGGGATCCATCCAGGAAAGTTGAAAGGCGTCTAAGGTTCCAAGCCACTAAGTATGTGCTCCTTGATAATGAGTTGTATTATCGGACAATTGATGGGGTTTTACTTAGATGTCTTGGCAAAGAGGAATCAAAAGAGTTGATGGGTGAAATCCATGAGGGCGTATGTGGAGCGCATCAATTGGCATTCAAGATGAAGTGGATGATTAGGTGGAATGGATATTATTGGGCAACAATTCTGGAATATTGATTCAATTATTTCAAAGGGTGCCAGGACTGTCAGAAGTTTGGTAATGTGCAAAGGGCACCTGCATCGGCAATGAATCCTATAATCAAGCCTTGGCCGTTCAGAGGATGGGCTATTGATCTCATCGGTTAGATTTATCCGCTGTCGAGTAAAGGGCACAAGTTCATACTTGTTGCTACCGATTACTTCACCAAATGGGTTGAGGTAATCCCCTTGAGGAAGGTGACATTGGCAAACATGGTGGATTTCGTTAAGGAGCACATCGTTTACCGATTTGGCATTCCCTAGACCATTACTACCGATCAAGGGACCATGTTCACATCGGGAGAGTTTGATGACTTTGCTGCTAGCATGGGTTTCAAGGTGTTAAATTCTTCTCCTTATTACGCTCAAGCTAATGGTCAAGCTGAAGCGACTAATAAAGGAGTCATTAAGCTTATAAAGCGCAAGATTGAAGAGAACCCTAGAAGGTGGCACGTGGTCTTAAACGAAGCTTTGTGGTCGTATCGGATGGCTTGTCATGGTGCAACCAAAGTCTCGCCGTATCACTTGGTTTATGGACACGATGCTGTCCTACCTTGGGAAATAAAAACCGGTTCTAGGCGATTATCTTTTCAGGATCAGTTGACGACCGATGATTATATTACTCTGATGAAAGATGAGTTGGAAGATTTGGCAGGTCATCGGTTAAGAGCATTAATTAGTATTGAAGAGAACAAGAAGAGGGTTGCCCGATGGTATGATAAGAAAGTAAAGGTAAAGGAATTTGCCGATGGCGATTTGGTTTGGAAGTTGATTTTACCGATTGGGACTAAGAGCTCTAAATTTGGAAAGTGGTCCTCTAATTGGGAAGGTCCTTATCGGATAAAGCAGTCTGCTCCTGGTAATGCGTACATTTTGGAAACTCTCGAAGGAGTGGCATTTTCTAGGGCGATCAATGGCAAATACTTAAAGAGATATTACCCTAGCATATGGGTAGATGCATAGTGCTCAGTCGAATGCCGATGAGAAGGAAAGTTATAAAAACATCGGTAAAAACAAACTAGCGTTATATTACAAGACAAGATCAAGTGTCAGGTTACATCCTTGCCGATACAACAGGCATTAGAATAAGGAGTGGATGACTGTTATCGCACGCAGGCGAATTTGATCTATTTCATCTATCTCCTTGGCGTCGGCATCGGCAGAACCCTCAACCGGCTTGATTTTCTTCTTCCATAGGATGGCTTGACGGGCATTATGGTCTCTTTTCTTGTTGTAAAGCCCCGATGGAGTCGGACAGTTGGGTCTTTTGTTGGTTGGCAGCCGTCAGATTCCCTTCAACCTTTTGCAGCTCTGCCAGCAGCTCCTCCTTCCTTGCCGACAGTCGATGGATTTCCTGGTCAAGGTTGCCGATGGTAACTTTGGCTTGACCAATGCTTCTGTGCTTCTCGTCGGCAGGGCGTTTGAATTTGAGCTTCTCATCCTCGTTCTTGGCTTGAGCCGCTCTATCGGCAATGCGACGCATAAGCCTCTGGTACTGGATTTGTTTGATGTCAATAGAGGCTGCCTGAAGGATGGTTTCTGCTGCATCGGCGGGAAGATGGCTTTGGATCTCTTTGAATATAATCCTTGCCGCCGATGAGTCCTGGACGAGTTGAGAGGTATCTTGCAGCAGCAAGGAAAGCAATTCTTCAAGTCTGGACTTGACTTCTTCCGATAGAGCCGGGGTGGAGCTTTCCTCTTCATCGTCATCGGGGACGTTGACGGCAAAAGAAAATAGACTGTCTGCTTGGAGGCGGCCTTGGCGCTCATCTTCGTTCTGAAGGTTTAGGCTGTAGGAGAAGAGGCTGTCTGGAGAGTCTTGGGCCTGAAAACAGAGGTTAAAATATGCCGATTGTAAAACTATAAGCTTTGAGGTAATCGACTTACCGTCTTGAAGCGGATCTCCTGCCTGGGACTTGGCATACTGGATGGCCCAGCTTCATCCTGAACATCGGCAGCGGAGGCCGATGACTGGACCCTTGTTGGAGAGGCAGCCGACACCGCTGGTGCTGGTATAGTTGTAGTCGGCGTCACCTCCGATGTAGTGGCAGTTCCTTGTGGTGGTTCTGTTCTGATATCGGGGACTTGGGTCGACGGTGCCGATGCCGACGTCGTTGCTACTGCGGAAGGTTGAGTGGTTCCTTCGCCGGGTAGTCTGGCTGGCGATGCCGATGCCGATGCTACCTCCGCTGCTACAGCGGGAGTTGTTTCTTCATTCAGCATGGCCGGTGCCGATGCCGATGCCGATGCCGTTTCGGTCATCGCAGCAGCTACTATCTCCTGGACGGGGGCGTCATCCATCGGTTGATTAGGCACAGAAACCGATGGAGGTTCTGCCGATGACCCGCCGACAGGAGGTGCGACTGGAGCCGGAAGCAGTCTTGCTGGCGATGCATCGACAGCTAATGGTGCAGTTGGAGCCGATGGTGGGGGAGAAGCCAGCCTCAAGCGCCTCTTCTTCGTCGGCGCAGCAGCAGGGGAGCCGATCCGCTTGGATGAAGACCGGGGGGCATCAGCAACCGGGCTGGAAGGCGTTGGCCTGCTGGAAGCAGATGCCGATGACCATAGTGCCTGAAAATACAAAGCGTTATGCAAGATAAATGTTGCCGATGAAACAGCATGTGATCGGTACAAGTAAGATGAGTTTACTGCATAAGTTTGCATCAAGGCAATAGCGGCAGCCGATGTAGCCTGAGCTGTTGTAGGCATCGGCGTAGGTACCTGTTGAGGTGTGAAGGCAGCCAACGTCGGAGCTTTGTTGCCGATGATCGATATCGGGCCCATCATACGAAGATTGAAGGGTCTACCGCTGTTGCTCATTGTGGGGACTGGATCATCAGCCTGTCAAGCGCATGGGTGCAAAGGAGTTAGGTGTTGATACCGATGGCAGATAAAGTAATGAAAGTGCATCGGATAGCAGACTTACTGCGTCGTCGGGGATGACGTAATTGGCGTCGATCAGGTGCCGATAATAATGTGAAGACTTGGCGAGTAATTGGCACTTCCATTCTTGCCACCAAGACTTGAATTCGTTGGTGATGAAGGAGGTTGGCGACCAGGAGGACAAGTCAAGATCTGACAGATCGGCATCGGCAGGGAGGCTGATGACTTTATTCCAATCCAAATTGCTGGAGATTGCCTGCCTGGGTCTTACTACCCTGGAGTAGCACAACTTGATCGGTAGTTGGCCAAATGCCAGTTGTCTCGCCGCTGCCGATGGATAGTAGAACTCGTACGACGGTGGGGCGTTCTTCCCAGATCCAAAGATGTTTACCGGGAGAGCTCGGGGAGTGATGCTGGCCCTCATAATTGCTTGGTTCTCAGGTAAGCTCATGTCAGACAGGTTGAATAGCAACGGAAACTGGTGGTGTTCGTCGAGATATGGCCACCAGGCCCGTTCCGATGAGGGAAGTCCGTTGTAGAACTTCTGGAAATAGTAACCGAAGTACTCTACATCGGCATCGGTACCTGGCAGCATTATGACGGCTTCTCCAAAGTTAAGCGAAGCTTGAGTTGCCAATTCATCATCATCGTACCGGTAATCTTCTGATATGTCCCTCGGGAATTGTTGGGCAAACAGATCAAACCCGAGAGCCTTGTGCATATGTGCATTCAACCAGAGATTAACAAACCACCAGGGGCCTCCGAGATTGCCGATGGGCTCTCCTAGCAGTAGCTTGTTGGACACTTGATGAAGCAATCGGTAAACTGACCCGAGGAGGTACCTGCCTAAGGGGAGCCTCGTTCCATTGGCAAGCAGTTCAGTCGATGGAAGATTCATAGTGGTCGGGCCGATGGTTTTGTCGTAGAAGACAAACTTTTCCAACCACATGTTTAAGAAGATAGCATGCTCCCGTTGGGTTACCGATCCGGTTTTCTGATGTTCCTGAATATAACTTGTCCAACCGCCGATGCTACGGGTGTTCACCTTGTACTCAGGTTTTCTGTTGAAGAGGCTAAGCGTATCGGCAGAAGTGATATCTAGGTCGGTCAGCATGTAGACATCGACAAGGGTGGGAGTAGCTGGTCCATGCCTGAAGAGGAAGGCATTCATGCTATCGGACCAGAAGTATGAAGCTGCTATCATTAAGTTTTCGTTCCTCTCTGCATCGGCAATTGAGAGCCTAATGCATTGATCTAAGTCACGCTCCTGCCAGTACACCTGCTGTGACCTGGCTAATCTCAAGAACCAGTTCTTCCATCCTTTGGTATGCTTGGGCCATGAGCGGAATGTATCCTTCCACAATCCTAGACCAAAGCTCTCAGATCTAAGTGATATCCGGTTGGTTTCTGCGTTGATGATGGAGGTGGGGTCTGGATTGCCCATTGGGCCTAGGCAGCTAAGATTGGAACCAGCGAGGGGATGATCACTTTATTGTACAGCTCCTAGGGTTCGAAGGAGACGGGATAAATCAGAGGAAGAATGGGGATAAAACCAGGTTTTTGCGGAGAAAAGAACTGTGCAGAGAGGTTGGATTGGATGGAGAATGAATCTTACCTTCGGGATGTCAACTTGGATCGCCATTTAGAGTTGGAGAGATGCTTGGTTCGTCCTTGGGGTGCAAAGGAGTACTGTTGCTTGAGCCTGTGTTCTTCGGAGCAGCCGGAGGTTGAAGACGAAGGCAGGAAGGTGAAAGTGAAAATAAGCTCGGGTAAAAAGGCAGTGTGGATCCCGGTAACTTTTATAATCCTGTTCAGGGGTATTTGGGGTTATGTTCCACACTGTGCAAGAATGTAGAGAGGCCCGCGGTGATCGAGGTGGTCTGTAACTGTTCGTGCTACAATCGAGGGATTTTATTATTAAATTGCAGTTCCACACGCGGGGATCGAGGAAACCATACGCCTATCTCGGGGTAACGGCTACAACAACGGCTACAGTGGAGAGAATTTCGGCACGTAAAGTTATACGCTCCGAACCTGGGGGGCATGTGTTGACACCGTTTTTCGACATGTGTCAAATGGGTTGAAGCTTGACTGGTCAATGGTTGTTTTCCATCGGCATCGGTAAAGTATGAGCCAATATGGCCGATGAGAGAGTGCTGTGGGAAGACTAAGGGTGTTGCCGATGAAGGCTGGATGATCTTTGCCGACAAAGGTTAATAGATGGTTTTGCTGAAGCTGATTGCTGACAAAGAATCATTGCCGATGGCCGATTGCCGATGGAGGCTCGTTGCCGATTGCCGATGAAGAGTCCTTGCCGATTGCCGATGAGGGCTCATTGCCGATTGCCGATGAAGAGATGCTGCCGATTGCTGATCGGGAAAGTATTGCCGACGCCGATGGGCGTGACTTAGCACTTGGCGGCAGCGGAGGGTTACAAGTGGCCAAAGAAGGAAGGTGCGGACTAAAGGGATCTGCCGATGGAAAGTTTCCATCGAGAAGAAGTATAAGGAAACTGGTGTTCTGTGCCAGTATTTTTATAGTAGTTTGAGTCCGACTCTTGCATGAGTCATTTATTTTCCATTAAAATAGGTGTGTTTGTTTAGGAAATAAATATTATTATCCGGCTCCTGCACGAGTCAGTTTCCTTTAAAGTAGGAGTTTGTTTTAGGAAAGGATATGTATCGTGTCTTTGTACGACTCTCCATGCGGGAGTATAAATATGTGCCCGAGGGCTATGGAATAAACAATCAATCCAATCAAAAACAAACCAATTTTATCTTATTCTACCTTTTATCGCAATTTACCCTTTCTTATGCATTAGTTATAGCTTTAACGAGTTCTTCAAGCTTTCGACGGGCTGCATCACCTTGATCTCCGTCAAATCCTTGCTAGTTCCGCGTGGGAGTACCTCTAGGCTTTGGCAATCCGGGCGCATCGCTGTTTGCCTCGTCTAGCTCTGCTCTGGTTACCCCTGATCAATCTGAGCCTTGACGTCCGGGCGTATCGCTGTCGTCTCGTTCAGTTTGTTCTAGTTATCATCCTTGTCGATTGATTGGTCAAATCGACTGGCATGCCCTCGACATCGAGCTTTGGGTAATAGCCCGAGGTGTTCACAGATCTGACGCTTTTTGTGTCAACAGGTACAAATTGATTTGAAAGCATTCATGCATACTTTGCTAGGACTTGTGTAGAGCATATAGACATCACTCATGCTTCTAGGCTCATTCGTGAAAACCAAAATGTTTTTGATGCTTATATGGTGCCACTATAGCTTCTATGACTTGATATGATCTAGTGGTAGCATATGACATGTTGATGGGCTTGCAATCCTAGTGTTTGATCTATGTCTATGAACTTAAGTGTTTAATTCAACATAGGCAAGATAACCATCTTAGCATGTGTGAACAAGTTTGTCTATGGTTTAAACCGAATTAAATATCTTGGGCAAATAGCTTCGTTCAAACCAAAGTTGAAAACAATCTTTCACCCTATCTCACACTAAGGGGGGGTAAAACTTGAATATCTATAATTGGTCCCACCTTTTTGTGTCAATTGGATGACAAAGGGGGAGAAATGCTTAAGGGGGAGAAATTGAAAGAAAAAGGGGGAGAAAATAAAAAATCTTTTTGAAAAGAACACACAAGTAGGGGAGCAAGCTCATGAACACCTTGTTGCATTTGAATGCTTGCATTCCTCATATGTATTGTTACACAAGTACTTCAATTCAAACTTTCATGCTTGTGTGGTGACTGCTAGCGATACAAATGAATGATGATTGACCAACTAGCATGCATAGGATGATAAGCTAGGTGTTTAGTAGTTTTCAAGTGGTATCTAGAAACCTTGCTCTTAATGTTGATCTCACGGGGTTTCTAGCGTTGACTTGATCTCTAGCTTATCATGATGCTAAGGGTGTTTCAAATTCCGCACTCTGATGGTATCACGCTTCAAAGGTCTACTCTTAAACCTTAGCATCATTTGGTATCTATTTACTCTCCCACATTGTCTATCCATGCATATGTGCTAATCTTGAACCAAACTCTAGAAGCACATATGTAGGGGGAGCTAATAACTACCAATCCGAATTTGTGTGACTTGTCCAAAATTTAAAATCTTTGATTAAAATGCTTGGACAAGCTACTCAAGTTCAAAATGATTATATTTCATATCTTTATGGAAAGGTTGTCATCAATTACCAAAAAGGGGGAGATTGAAAGTCCCTCATGTGTTTGTTTTTGAGTAATTGATGAAACCTACCTAAGTACTAACGTTGATTTCTAAGTGTGAATCATGAGATAGGTTGGTATGTCCCATGTGATGGAGCTAATGGATCGAAGGTGATGATGGCAAGGCTCTTGCGAACACATGGTTGATATGTGCCCATGATGTTCAGTTTTGTGATGAGTGATTGCCCAACACTTTAGTGTTTCAGTTTGAGTGGCTTTACACTAATCCTTGCGAAAGCATGTGTGTGCCTGTCTATCGGCTTGTGGTGTGCAGGTGCTATGCTCGGAGATAGTAGTCAATGGCGTGGAGAAGGTTGAGTAGAGGCTTGCCGTGCCGATGGACTGAAAGCGGTGAAGGTCGGAAGCGGGCTCGGACTGAGGGACCATGGGCACCGGAGGACTAGCTGTGGTGGCTAGTACTTGGCACCGGCGAGCACGAGAAGACATGGTGCTAGACCGAGTTGACCAAGTCAAGACGGCGAACAAGCGGGTCGAGCGGAGGCTCATGGGACTCGGACTCCGACCAAGCGAGGACGAGGTGGCTCGAGTCGAGTGGTTTGGTGGTTTGGGCCTCAAAACCATCGGAGGACGGTTTCTGAGTTTGGGCCTCAAAACTCGGGGTTCGGTAGTTGAGCCCAAAGCTACCGGTGGTGGGTTTCGCGGGTTTGGGCCTCAAAACCCAGGCGGAGCTTCCGAGGAAGCGGGGGCGGCATGTGGCGGAATCCTGGAGGTTACGTCGAGGCGACGGCAACTCCTTGCAGGAAGCAGGGCCGTCCATTCAAATCGAGGAAGATATTTTCCGGAGCTTGGACTGCAATGCTTAGGCTAGGTAGTTCACTCATGTATCTAGGGGGGTCTTTGGGAAATAGCCAAAGCCCGATAAGTAGGGGATGAAGGGGTATCCCTCATCCCATCTCTTGCATTCCTCTCTTCCACCTCCCACCTCCTAGGTCTTCCCCTACCTCTAGGCTTCTTTCTTTAGATCCATGGAGTCTCCCATGTAAATTGAGATTTTGGTAAGGAAAGGAGGCTGTAACCTCCTTGTCTCCTCCGGGATTCAATTTCGAAAACCGCTTGTGCTTGCGTTCTTCGTTTTGGCTTTTTCGTTCTTGATTCCCGTCGCTCGATCTCCCTCCTCGCTGCGTTGTTTGCAAAACCGTTTGAAGGCAAAGTTGCTCCATCCCCTTGTGATCAAATCCACCGAAGGATTCAGGCTAGGATGGATTGAGCAAAGAGATCGATTCGTTTTGCTTTCTTGCTCCGTTTTCACTCCTTTTATCATCCCGTGATTTATTCTAGAACTTGTGAGGGAAGGATGGACTAGATCCTCCAAGAGTAGAGTCACATCTACCTCAGAAACCTCCCCACAAAGTTTGGAATCAATCGGAGTTGAAACGAACGAGTTCCGGCGTTTTTCGGGTTTCCTGTGCTGTTTTCGGGGGCGTCAGACGCTGGCGTCGGACGCTGGTTTTCAGCATCAGACGCTGGGTTTCACTCGTCAGAGCGTCCGTCGCCCGTCAGACTCGCGTCCATCGCCCTTCTCTCAGAGCGTTCGTCGCCTGTTTTGACCGTATCTCTCTTGTTCGGACTCCGAATTGAGTTCCGTTTGTTGCGTTGGTTTCGTAATCACGCAGGGAACTTAATGAAGCACTTTTGAGACCAGTTCTCATAAGTATTTTTGGGTGAGCTCTCTTCTCTTCTCCATCGGGTTTGAGAGCCTCACTATCGGTGTCTCGGTTTGAGTTTTTGGTTTCCAGAAGATCCGCTGTACCTCTTGGTCATCACCAAAGGTATCCAACCCCTATAGGGTCGTGATCTTGATGGTTTAGTAAGCATGCTTGCTGGGGTTGTTTTTGGGAAGAGTGGCCTGAATATTTCCGAGTGAAATTTGAGGCTCCCATTCACCCCCCCTGTAGAATCATGGACCCTAGTGTTTAGGCGATTAACGACAATACTAGATCACTATGACTAACATGTGTTTTGCAGAGACAGTCATTTATGTTAGGTCATGAGTGATGCATTTTGAATGGGCTTAATGGATATTCATGCCCCCAAGATGGAAATCGTTTCGGTTGCAAAGGATGGAGATACATGACGAAGACTAGGCTAGTTCTTAGTGCCATAAGGTTGAGAAGGGCACTAAGTATAGCTAGGGCTTTTGTTTTTCCTTTGACCGTACTATAAAGAGGGGTATGAGGTTAGTAGCTTGATCTAGGAGAGTTTAGGAAAGTGGGTATATGCACACTTGTCACAACTAGTCCTAGAGACCTTGCTTTCAGCCCTTGACAAACCCTAGAAATGGTAGGAGCAAAATCCCTTGAGAAACCTCAGCGAAAACAGTTGAAAGAGAGGGAGAAAGAGGCTCCGGATCCCTCTGCTAAGTGGGCACCAGACCAAGGAGAGTGGTCCGGTGGTCCCTAACTTAGGCAGTTTTCCAGCTCGAGGAGCTCCGGACCACCTGTCTGGAAAGCACCGGACTATAGGAGAGTGGTCCGATGGCATGGTTCAGAGAGTCAGAAGGCTCCGGACTAGTCCGACGGTGTGTCCGACGGCTAGTCCGATGCCTCAAGACAGGAAGTTTGGTCTATGTAGAGAGCTCCCTGGCTCCGGACCAGAGCGTCGGACCAGGGCACCGGACCAAGGAGAGTGGTCCGGTGGTGTGTAAAAGAGAAATAGGTTTTCACTCAGAGAGCACCGAGGCTCCGGACCAGAGCGTCGGACCAGAGCGTCGGACCAAGCAGAGTAGTCCGACGGTGCCTGAGTTTGAAACGTGAGTGAGCTCCGGACTAGTCTGGTGGCTACGCAGAGAGAAGAAAAAGTGAAAATCGGCTAGTTTTGGAGATGGGGACTATTTATAGTTGCCCCCTTGGTCCTTAGAGGGCTTCTTGGCCATTGTTTCAGCTGGTGACACCTTGAGAAATCTTTTGGAGAGCCAAGAGTCTAGTGAGGGAGAGATTAGAGAGAGTTCATCTTGTTCTTCCCTCCTAGAGTGATTAGGAGTGACTTGTGTGCATCCATCCACCTTCCTAGCCTTGAGTGGGTCAAGTGAAGGTCTTGTGCTTGTTACTCTTGGTGTTCGACAGCACCTAGACGGTTTGGTGGTGTTCGGAGGAAGTGACCGCCGGAAGATTGTTGGCGGCTCTTCTCCAAGCTCTTGTGATCGGTTGTGGGCGATTCACCGAGCCGGAGTGGCAAAGAATCAGGCCGTAGAGAGCACTCTACCCTTGCGCGGGTAGAGGGGGAGCGATACCTTGCGAGGTGCTCCAATAAGGACTAGGGGGTTGTGTCGACACCTCGATACCTCGGGAAAAAATCGCTGCATCCATGAGATTTTCTTTTCCCTAGCTCTTTACTTTTCCGTATTGTTTTACATTCCCTACTAGAATTGCTTAGGTTTTTTTTAATTCCTGAACTGCTACCGCTTTCTAGTTAGGACACACGGACGGTAGGCACTAGGGGGTGATTGGCATTTGATAGGTTTTTATATTTGCTTTAGAAATTTAAAACAAGCCCAATTCACCCCCCCCCTCTTGAGCATCTTGATCCTTTCAATTGGTATCAAAGCCTGGTTGCTCTTAATTAGGCTTCACCGCCTAGAGCAAGATGTCCCATGGGGATGGACCGCCACCCATGTTCGATGGGGATGACTTTCCGTATTGGAAAGTGCGGATGGAGGCCTACCTTGAGGCCGTGGATGTCGGCGTTCACAAAGCCGCCACCCAAGGTGGATCGGTGTTCGCCGAGGACCCATACTTTGAGAAGAACAATGCCAAGGCAAAGAATATTCTTTTCCATGGCATTTGCAAGGATGTGTTCAACCGTGTGCGGAATTGCAAAACCGCGCATGAGATTTGGACAAACATTTGTGCTCTACACGAGGGCACTAAATGTGAAAGAGAAGAGCGCTATCACCTTATCATTGCTAAGTTAAATGCTTTCACCATGCTATCTCATGAAAATGCTAATGAAATGTATTCTCGCTTGAATGTGCTTGTAGAGGAGTTGAATGGCCTTGGACTCTCTCAAATGACACTGGCCGATGTGGTGCGCAAGATACTTTGTGTCCTTCCAATAGACAAGTATAGCCACATCATCACGGTTCTTCATCAAGGTGATCTCTCTGCAACTACACCAATGCAAGTGTTGGGCAAGATCAATGCTCATGAGATGTACATGAAGATCAATGATGGAACTTCATCATCCCCCAAGAAGAAAGAGAAGGAGGAGAAGAAGGACTTGGCTCTCAAGGCATCCTCCAAGGAGAAGTGCAAGATTCAATATGTCGTTGAGAGTACAAGTGATGATGATGATGAAGACAACATCGCTCTCATGGTGAAGAAGACCGCCAAGATGTTGAAGAGGCTAAACAAGAACGGAGTCAAGTTTGACTCAAAGAAGAAGAAATTCTTCACAAGCTCTTCAAGAAAGCCAATCTCCCAAATGAAGTGCTACAATTGTGGCACTCTTGGTCATCTAGCCCATGCATGTCCCGAAGAGAAGAAAGACAAGTTCAAGAACAACAAGTTCAAGAACTTTAAGAAGAACAAGGGCGGCAATGATGACTCAAGTGATGATAACAAGAAGCAAGACAAGCCATACAAGAAGAAGAAGAACTTCAACTTCCACAAGAAGAAGAAGGATGGCAAGGCTTACATTGTGGGTGATTGGCTCACCGACATTGATGATTCAAGCAACTCCTCCGATGATGAGAGTGAAGAAGAGAAGGTGGCCGCTTTGGTGATTGGTTCTTCGATTCCACTGCCACCTCCTCCTTCATCGCCGGGCTCATCCTCTACACACCTATGCCTTATGGCTAAAGGTGACAAGAAGGTACAAAAAGAGGATGATGGTGATGACCTCTCTAGTGATGATAGCGATGATGAAGAAGCACCTTCCTATGATGAACTAATTAAAATTTGCAACAAATATGCTAGCATCATAAGGAAGTACAAGAGTAAAAATGACAAACTTCTTGAAATCAAGGAAAACTTGCATGATAAGCTTGATAACTTGTCTAGTGCTAATGATGATTTGAAGCTTGAGATTAACTCTCTCACATCTAGCACTAGGGAGCTCAAAGCCTCTCTTAAGCAAGCCAATGAGAAACATGATAAGCTTGAGAGGTCATCCCAAGAGCTCCTCACAAGGTTTAACTTGCTAAAAGATGACTACAATCAAGTGAAAAGTGATCATGGCACACTAGTGGTAGCAAATGAATTACTTACTCAAGATCTTACACATGTTGCTACTAACCCGTGTGCTAAGTGTGCAAGTGCTACCTCTTGTGATATCGAGCTTGATGATGTGGCTCTTGAGCAAAGTGCAAAGTGCAAGGGCAAGAGAGTTGTAGAAGCCGACAAGTATGATGATTATGTGAAAATGTGTGAAGAGAACTCAAAGCTCAAGGAAGAGCTAATCAACCTCAAGGCAAACAAGCCCTTCACCATCAAGCCGGCTCAAGAAAAAGATAAAGATGCTATCACCTTGATCAACTCTCTTCGAGAAGAAATTGCCAAGCTCAAGAATGACAAGACCAAGCTTACAAGTGGCCTTGAAAAGTTCACCAAGGGCCATAATCTCCAAAGTGAGCTTCTAATGATTACCGTCATGAAGAGTGATAAGACCGGTATTGGGTACAAGGAGAACCAAGTGATGAAGGCCAAGGTCAAGATTG
Organism: Microstegium vimineum; assembly: GCA_022036555.1. Classification (NCBI taxonomy): domain Eukaryota; kingdom Viridiplantae; phylum Streptophyta; class Magnoliopsida; order Poales; family Poaceae; genus Microstegium; species Microstegium vimineum. The sequence goes on from CM039123.1 coordinate 26,003,223, forward strand.
AAGCCAAGAACTACTACAAGAACAAGTACAATGGCTACAATCAAGAGAAGCCAAAGCCGAAGCCTAAGAGGTGCTTTGGATGTGGACAAATTGGTCATCTATCATTTCAATGCAAGACTCCACTTCCCAAGACCTTGCCCAAGCACACTAGGCCATTTTCTCATGATGCTCACTATGTCATCAACAAAGATTCCAAGGGTAGACCACTTGTGGTGTTTCTTGGACCATCAATGAAGAACAAGCCTAGGGTTCTTTGGGTTGCTAAGGATTTGGTTGACAAGGCAATGGGGCCCCGCACTAAGGGGGTTCCCAAACAACAAGCTTAACTCCAAGTTGCTTGTGTGTAGGTGAACTACAAGACCGGTGGGAGCCATTGGGTAATTGATAGTGGTTGCACTCAACACATGACCGGCGACCCCCGGATGTTCACCACACTTGATGAGGATTGTGCAAATCAAGAGAAGATTACTTTTGGGGATAATTCAAAGGGCAAAGTTCAAGGCTTAGGCAAAGTGGCTATCTCCCAAGATCAATCAATCTCAAATGTCTTGCTAGTACAATCATTGAGCTTCAACTTGCTATCGGTTGGTCAACTTTGTGATCTCGGGTTTCATTGTCTCCTCACACCAAATGAGGTGATTGTGACCAAGATTGAAGATTCATCAATGATATTCAAAGGGTTCCGGCACAACAACCTCTACTTAGTGGACTTCACTTCCAATGAAGCAAACTTGCAAGCGTGTCTATTCTCCAAGAATTCTTTGGGTTGGCTATGGCATAGAAGATTAGCTCATGTGGGCATGTCAACCTTGAAGAAGCTAGTCAAGAAGGAAATGGTTAGAGGAATCAAGGATGTGGTGTTTGAGAAGGACAAACTTTGTAGTGCGTGTCAAGCCGGCAAGCAAGTGGCAAACACTCATCAAACCAAGGCTTTCATGTCAACCTCAAGAGTCCTAGAGTTGCTACACATGGACCTATTTGGCCCTACCACCTATGCTAGTCTTGGAGGAAATCTCTATTGCTTAGTGGTAGTGGATGACTACTCTCGGTACACTTGGGTGTTCTTTCTTCAACACAAGGGAGAGACACAAGGCATCTTCAAGAAGTTTGCTACAAGAGCTCAAAATGAATTTGATGTGAAGATCAAGAAGATTAGAAGTGACAATGGCACCGAGTTTGTGAACACCAAGATTGAAGATTATTCTGATGAAGTTGGGATCAAGCATGAGGTGTCCGCCACATATACTCCACAACAAAATGGTGTAGTAGAGAGGAAGAACCGGACACTCATAAATCTAGCAAGGTCTATGCTTGATGAGTACAACACTCCCGAGAAGTTTTGGGCGGAGGCAATCAACACCGCTTGCTATGCGGCAAACCATCTCTTCGTCCAAAGGCTATTAAAGAAGATCCCCTATGAGCTTGTCAATGGGAAGAAGTCGGATATTTCATTCTTTCGAGTGTTTGGTTGCAAGGTGTACATCTACAAGAAGCGCCAACACTTGGGTAAATTCCAACGGCAGTGTGACATTGGTTTCCTTGTTGGTTATTCACTTAAATCCAAGGCATACCGTGTATTTAACAAAGCCACCGGCTTAGTTGAAGAAACCTATGACTTGGAGTTTGATGAAACTAATGGCTCCCAAGGAGCGCTTGAGGATATTGATGTAGGTGATGAACCCTTGAGGGAGGCAATGAAGAATATGCTAATTGGTGCTATCAACCCGCAAGAGGTGGAAGAAGTTGAAGATGAAGCAAATCGAGATCCTTCTCCACCTCACACGCCTCAAGTTGATGAAGGAGATCAAGTGAGAGAAGCTCAAGAAGACACTCACATTCCTCAAGATCAAGCCGAGGCCGAAGCAAGCAATGTTGAAGCACCACATCCTCCTCCTCAAGAGACAAATAGAAAATCAACATCCATCCTTCAAGCTCACCCCCATGATCAAATCATAGGGAGTCCATCAAAGGGAGTAATGACTCGCTCTAGACTTGCATCTTATGTTGAACATCACTCGTTTGTTTCCTTTGTTGAGCCTACTAGTGTAGAAGAAGCACTTGCGAATCCGGATTGGGTGAATGCCATGCATGAAGAACTCAACAACTTCACCCGAAACCAAGTGTGGACACTTGAAGAGAAGCCAAAGGATGCAAGAATCATAGGTACCAAGTGGGTGTTTAGGAACAAGCAAGATGATCAAGGCGTGGTTGTGAGGAACAAAGCAAGATTGGTGGCAAAGGGGTTCTCTCAAGTAGAAGGACTCAATTTTGGAGAGACCTTTGCTCCGGTTGCAAGACTTGAAGCCATCCGTATCCTTTTGGCGTATGCTTCACATCACAAAATGAAACTCTTTCAAATGGATGTGAAGAGCGCCTTCTTAAATGGTTTCATTAATGAACTTGTTTATGTCTCACAACCTCCCGAGTTTGAAGACCCAAACTTGCCTAATCATGTGTATAGGTTGTCCAAGGCACTCTACGGTTTGAAGAAAGCTCCAAGAGCTTGGTATGAGAGGCTAAGGGACTTCCTAATCAAGAAGGGCTTCAAGATCGGGATCGTCGACACTACACTATTCACCAAGAAGCTTAATGGAGAGATCTTTGTTTGCCAAGTATATGTCGATGACATTATATTTGGGTCAACAAACCAAGACCATTGCAAGGAGTTTGGTGACTTGATGTCCAAGGAGTTCGAGATGTCAATGATTGGCGAGCTAACCTTCTTCCTCGGCTTTCAAGTGAAGCAAATGAGAGAAGGGACCTTCATCTCTCAAGAAAAGTACACTTATGATCTACTTAAGAAGTTCAAGATGGAGGATTGCAAGCCAATCAAGACCCCAATGCCTACTAATGGGCATCTCGATCTCGATGAGGGAGGTAAACCGATTGACCAAACTCTTTATCGCTCTATGATCGGTAGTTTACTTTACCTCACCGCTTCTAGGCCGGATATCATGTTTAGTGTGTGTATGTGTGCTAGGTTTCAAGCAAACCCTAAGGAGTCGCATCTTTGTGCGGTTAAAAGAATCCTTAGGTACTTAAGGCACACCCCTAGCATGGGTCTTTGGTATCCCAAAGGAGCTCCCTTCCAACTAGTTGGCTATTCCGATTCGGATTATGCCGGGTGCAAGGTTGATAGGAAGAGTACCTCCGGCGGGTGCCACATGCTAGGAAGATCACTTGTTTCTTGGTCCTCAAAGAAGCAAAACAGTGTGGCATTGTCAACCGCCGAGGCGGAATACATTGCCATGGGAGCAAGTTGTGCACAAATCTTATACATGACCCAAACACTCTTTGATTACGGCATGTTTTTAAAAGAAGTTCCTCTTTTGTGTGATAATGAAAGCGCCGTAAAGCTTGCTAACAACCCGGTTCAACACTCTCGCACCAAGCACATTGATATTCACCATCACTTTCTTAGAGATCATGTGGCTAGGAAAGACATCACACTAGTTGGAGTTAAGAGCGAAGATCAATTGGCGGATATCTTCACTAAACCACTCGATGAAACAACCTTTTGTAGGTTGAGAAGCGAGTGAAATGTGCTTGATCACTCTAACTTCACTAAAAGATGAGCTTGTGTGAATCATGCATTCATATGTAATATAACCTGTTTAATTTGTTAATGCACATAGGCTTGGCTAACGCAGTTAAGATAACCGCCCTCAAAGCGTGTGACAAAGCTTAACCGCGGTTTAAACTTGCAAGCAACCTAGATTCAAATTCCGGTTTGCATTGCATTTGCATAACTGTTGCTTCTTCGTTTCTTTTCGGTTAAGTTTGTTGGTCATCATTAGGTTCAACACTTAGGGGGAGCAATTCAACGCTCTAGCTTCAGCTAATACCCCACTAGTGCCCCTAAGGTGACCCTTGGAGCTTTATTGAACTATTTTCTTATGAAAACTAATTCTAGCCTATGGCAAACTACTTCTAAAATTGAGGGTTTGAGAGATGGTTCTTATGTTAAGTCCAACAAGTGTCCCTCTTTGCTCTTTTGTGTTGGTACTTGGCTAAGAGAAAAGATTGGAGAGAAAAATAGGAAAATTCAGAGCAATATTAAGCACCGGACCACCCTCCGGACCACTCTGCATAGGTCCGACAAAGTGGTCCGGCACCTCGACCCTCACTGCATAAATTCTTTCCTGTCCAAAGAATCCGTCGGACCAGTGTCCGACACTGCACCGGACCAATGTCAAGTTGTCCGGTGCCTCTGTCATTTAGTTCTGTTCACCGTCGGACCAGTCCGGTGCTCCATCGGACTAGTCCGGTGAGTCGTCCGGCGCAGTAGTCCGGTGGTCGGTTGCTCACTGGATTTCCTTCTCTGGTACCGTCGGACCACCCGTCGGACCAGCCACCGGACCAAGCGGAGTGGTCCGACGCTTTGAAATTTTGCGGATAACCCCCCGCGAACGGCTCTGTTTCAGTCGCGTTTCCTTCTTCCGCCGTCCGTACGCCGTGTTTTGCTTCGCCGCCGCTCAGCACCCCTGCGCAAACCTCGCCGCCGGTGAGCTCTTCCCCTCAGCTCCGCCGCCATTCCACCCTTTCTCACCGCTCCAGCGCCGCCTTCCACCGCCAGTGCAGCCGCCTACCACTCTCCATCGCCGCCGCGCCAGCCACCTCACCGCCGAGGATCCACCTCGCCGGCGTTCCACCTCCCTGCCAGCCAGTGCAAGTCCCCTAGGGTTCACCCCCCCTCCTTCCCTTTACATTACCACTGCCAAGGTCAAGGGCTAGGGTTTGCCCTAACCTAGGGTTCGGGGTTTCGACGTTCGCCCTCAACCGAATCCATCTTCGACGTCTTCGTCCGCGACCGTTTTCGTTCCGTCGTCGTCGACTTCGCTTCATCTTGCTAGGGTATGGTTTCGGTTTACGATATCGCGTTTCGTCGAGTCGTTAATTGAATTATGCCCTAGGTTAATTCCTTGCAAATCACGTCTCCACATTTCAATCCAATTCACTAAATTCTATTGCCAATTGTAATTCACAGCTGGTAAATCCCGTTCGGAGAGTGCCTTGGTACTTGAGTTTGCTCTGAATAGCTACGCTTTCTTACCTCAGGTATCATGTCAGATTTCATTCTATCACTTATCTAGATGCTTGCTTCTATACGGTTTCTTATCTCTAGATGTTACATATGCTTATGTATACCCTGTCTATCCTATCCAGCAGCAGTCAGTGGTAGTTAAACTCGGGGCAAAGCTCGCGAGTAAGGATTGAGGCAAAGCCTCAGAGGTTCAGACCAGTGGCTTGGAGGCCCCTCTGACAGTTGTGCGTGTGGTTTGATCAGTTGACAGTTGGTTCTTACAGCTTTCAGTTGTGGGCAGTGGTTTTGACAGTTGACAGTGAGCTTGTGATTGTAAGTGGACAGTGGTACTTTTCTTGATCAGTATGAATCGCAGTACTCGTGCTCACACAGCTGGGTCCGGTGGTGACGCTCCTCCTCCTCCGCGTCCTTCCAGAGATAAGGGCAAGAAGCCAGTGGTTGAGAAAGCGAAGAAAAAGAAGCGCAAGCTCACAGAGGCTGAGAAAGCCGAGGCAGTGGCCGATGCAGCGGACCGCGCAAAGTGAGGCAGTCGCCGAGGTACCGTGAGACTCGGCACCCCTCCTCGGGATCTTCCCACTTCTCCTCCAGCTGGGTCACACACTGAGGACACTCCACAGGAGCTAGAGCTTGTCACAGAGGCCCTGGGTACACCGTTGGCACCTAGTTCCTGGGGGCGCTCCACCCGCTCCCAGTCTGCTCAGTCACCTCAGTCAGCGGCTCCCACAGCAGCTTCAGCCTCAGTTCACCTCGATCTGAGGAATCTTACAGCAAAGCAGGTGAAGAAGCTCAGATTCGTTGCTCTAGAGAAGTGGTGTCCGGATCAGAGAGACCCCAGAGCCTCACCAGGTTGGCATACACCTCTCGTGGAGGATTTCTACCGAGCAGCTCAGTTGACTAGCATTCAGATACGACCACACAGGGTTTGCTCCTTAGAGAGCATCGTTGAGCTAGCTGGTGAGGAGATCCGCCCGTTCTTGTCTTACCAGCCGGGACTCGCCGATTTACTCGGGCGTTCTGGTAACTATATAGAACGATGGGTCAGAGAGTTCTATGCTTCAGTTTGGGTGGATCGAGAGCACAAGTTTGTGCAGTACACCTTCAGAGGCGAGAGGTACAGGCTATACTTGACCAGACTCAGAGAGATCTTTCGCTTCCGTCAGCAGGGAGGTGAGTTTGACTTGCACTACGAGTGTTACCGAGGAGCTTAAGTGCCTCGCAGAGCTCGAGGAGGCCGTACTTTGTCAGTGTAGGAGGTGGCTCCTCTGTTCAAGCCACCTTTCTTAGAGGGCTCCAGGCGTAGCCCAGCAGAGCTCAGGCCTATAGTTCATAGATTGAACGAGGTGCTCCGTCGTACTCTGCTACCCCGCACGGGGTACAAGGAAGGATTGACCAACATGCAGCAGCTTCTCCTTCAGGCCCTGGTATCTCAGACACCATTTGATATTGCAGATTTTCTAGTGTCAGAGATAGAGGATGTGATAGCAGATGGCATGAGGGCCCGACGACAGTTTCCCTATGCTCACTGGCATGAGGGCCCGACGACAGTTTCCCTATGCTCACTGGATCTCTTCGATTATTGCTATTGAGTTAGAGGGAGCACACCCTGGACTCCGTGCTCTATTGGATCAGTCGCCGACTTCCTTCCCAGATTACAGAGTCCTGGGGTCATTTGATAGCCGGTTTGGAAACCGGGTCCTCCGTCTTGTCAGAGAGAGGACAGCACCAGCTGACAGAGCAGAGGTTGATGCTCAGGATGAGGCCATTCGTGGTGTTGAGCAGCAGGAGCTCCATGGTCTAGATACAGGAGCTGATGTGACTCCAGAGGATACTTCCGACAGCTCAGATGCAGACTTCCAGCCGGTTCCACAGATGCCCCCATGGGCGCACGACACTGAGGCTGGCGGCTCTGCCTCTGCCACCGAGACGATGATGCTCAAGCTTCTTGACCGAATGAATGAGCAGCAGAGTTCTCTAGTCACTGCAGTCACACAGGTCCAGCAGCACCAGGATGAGATGCAGCGACAGTCAGAGGAGCGTCACTTCGAGATGCAGCGATAGATGCTCGCTATGCAGCTAGAGTCCCAGCGACTTCAGTTACAGTCACAGCAGCTGCAGCAGCAGAACATGGCATTTATGGCACACATGATGAAGTGGACTAGCGCTCCTCCTCTAGAGTTCCCTGCAGCTCTACAGCTGATCAGCACCGCTCCTCAGTAGCTTCTTCAGAGGCTACACATGACAGTCGGGCTCCAGCCATGTCTACCCCTCCGACAGCTGCAGTCGCTACCGATGCTACAGTTGTCACCTCCACTCCAGTCCAGCCTCAGCAGTCTCCGGTTCTTCAGACTCCAGACGAGTCAGTGCATGAGGCACCACCGGTCACAGCAGCTCCTGAGGCTCCCACAGAGACACTAGCACCGGTTACCGCTCCTACTGCTTCTCCAGCTACTGCTCCCGAGTCTTCGACCGCCGCAGACCTGTCAGCTTCCGACCCCCAGACCGCTTCACTACCAGCTACCGACACTCAGGGGGAGGATTCAGATGATGAGACCTATCTGGCAGCTTTTAGGGTCCTCGACCGCTCCACGGCTGCTTCCACTCCACCTCCAGACGCTTAGTTTAGGTGTTTCGATGCCAAAGGGAGAGAGGGAGAGTCGAGTAGATGGGCTAGCTTTAGGGGGAGCTAGTAGGACTCGTTCTTTTGTTGTGTATAAACTCTATTGCATCATGCATCACGTTTACCGTCTTATTGCATTGTATGATATGTGTGATGGTTGAGACTTGTTGGTTGTGTGACATGTGTGGACTTTCCTATTTATATATATCATGTCACTTGGTTATGCTATATTTCTTCCGCGCTAATCTCTGATCTTTTGGTATAGCATATCCTTTTGAAATCAAGTACTTTGCTCACTTCATATCTATTGTGCTTGTCATGGCTTGAATGGTTAGGCATGTACTTGTCTTTCTTATTACGAACCCATGCCTATCTCATGTCAAGTCATGTTTTCTCTTATCAAATTTCACTCATTATTCTATACTCGAGCTTGTATTGTCGTCAATCACCAAAAAGGGGGAGATTGTAGAATCATGGACCCTAGTGTTTAGGCGATTAACGACAATACTAGATCACTATGACTAACATGTGTTTTGCAGAGACAAAGTCATTTATGTTAGGTCATGAGTGATGCATTTTGAATGGGCTTAATGGATATTCATGCCCCAAGATGGAAATCATTTCGGTTGCAAAGGATGGAGATACATGACGAAGACTAGGCTAGTTCTTAGTGCCATAAGGTTGAGAAGGGCACTAAGTATAGCTAGGGCTTTTGTTTTTCCTTTGACCGTACTATAAAGAGGGGTATGAGGTTAGTAGCTTGATCTAGGAGAGTTTAGGAAAGTGGGTATATGCACACTTGTCACAACTAGTCCTAGAGACCTTGCTTTCAGCCCTTGACAAACCCTAGAAATGGTAGGAGCAAAATCCCTTGAGAAACCTCAGCGAAAACAGTTGAAAGAGAGGGAGAAAGAGGCTCCGGACCCCTCTGCTAAGTGGGCACCAGACCAAGGAGAGTGGTCCGGTGGTCCCTAACTTAGGCAGTTTTCCAGCTCGAGGAGCTCCGGACCACCTGTCTGGAAAGCACCGGACTATAGGAGAGTGGTCCGATGGCATGGTTCAGAGAGTCAGAAGGCTCCGGACTAGTCCGACGGTGTGTCCGACGGCTAGTCCAACGCCTCAAGACAGGAAGTTTGGTCTATGTAGAGAGCTCCCTGGCTCCGGACCAGAGCGTCGGACCAGGGCACCGGACTAAGGAGAGTGGTCCGGTGGTGTGTAAAAGAGAAATAGGTTTTCACTCAGAGAGCACCGAGGCTCCGGACCAGAGCGTCGGACCAGAGCGTCGGACCAAGCAGAGTAGTCCGACGGTGCCTGAGTTTGAAACGTGAGTGAGCTCCGGACCAGTGTGCATGGTCCGGTGGTGTGAGCTCCGGACTAGTCCGGTGGCTACGCAGAGAGAAGAAAAAGTGAAAATCGGCTAGTTTTGGAGATGGGGACTATTTATAGTTGCCCCCTTGGTCCTTAGAGGGCTTCTTGGCCATTGTTTCAGCTGGTGACACCTTGAGAAATCTTTTGGAGAGCCAAGAGTCTAGTGAGGGAGAGATTAGAGAGAGTTCATCTTGTTCTTCCCTCCTAGAGTGATTAGGAGTGACTTGTGTGCATCCATCCACCTTCCTAGACTTGAGTGGGTCAAGTGAAGGTCTTGTGCTTGTTACTATTGGTGTTCGACAGCACCTAGACGGTTTGGTGGTGTTCGGAGGAAGTGACCGCCGGAAGATTGTTGGCGGCTCTTCTCCAAGCTCTTGTGATCGGTTGTGGGCGATTCACCGAGCCGGAGTGGCAAAGAATCAGGCCGTAGAGAGCACTCTACCCTTGCGCGGGTAGAGGGGGAGCGATACCTTGCGAGGTGCTCCAACAAGGACTAGGGGGTTGTGTCGACACCTCGATACCTCGGGAAAAAATCGCTGCATCCATGAGATTTTCTTTTTCCTAGCTCTTTACTTTTCCGTATTGTTTTACATTCCCTACTAGAATTGCTTAGGTTTTTTTTAATTCCTGAACTGCTACCGCTTTCTAGTTAGGACACACGGACGGTAGGCACTAGGGGGTGATTGGCATTTGATAGGTTTTTATATTTTCTTTAGAAATTTAAAACAAGCCCAATTCACCCCCCCCCCTCTTGGGCATCTTGATCCTTTCACCCCCTTTGGTCGCCGTTCTCGGTCCTTCAATTGGTATCAGAGACAGTTAAGGATCATTCCACCTTACACGGTTCTTGATCCGCGAAGGCGATATGGAGCGAGATGCTGGCAAACCTCCATTTTTCGATGGAACGAATTTCGCCTATTGGAAGGTGTGCATGTCCGCTTACCTTCTAGGGCTTGATTCGAAAATCTGGGAGATTTGTGAGAATGAGGACTACGTGGTTCTTGGCGCTCGGATCACCGATCTCCAGGTCACGCAACATGTGTCAAACGCAAGGGCCCGTAGCATTCTCTTCTCGAGTTTGTCTCTTCCTGAGTTTGAGCGGGTTTCGAGTCTCACTACGGCACGAGAGATCTGGCAAACACTTGTGCGATATCATGAGGGCAACCCTCAGATCAAGTCCAGACTCTTCGACACGTACCATAGGGAGTATGAGAACTTTGTTCAGTTGGCCGGCGAATCTGTTGACGGGATGTTCACTCGCTTCCAATCTATCGTCAACAAGATGTGTGCTAATCGAGCCAACTTTCCTTATGTTGATCATGAGATGGTTATCAAGCTTTTGCATGCTCTTGATCGGAAGGTGTGGGAGATGAAGGTGGCTGCCGTTTAGGAGTCACCAGGCTATGATGCCCTGACCGTGGACGAGTTGTTCAGCAAGCTCAAGTCCTCGGAGATTGACCACCAGACCAGGGCCAAGCTTGAGAACCCGTCGAACACATCCATGGCGTTGGTTTCCGGCCCCGGCGGTGTGTCTTCTTCTTCCTCTAACCCTTCACACTCTTCGTTCGCTTTGTCTTTGATGTCTGTGACAGAGGAACAAGTGGAGGCGCTTGGAGATGATGAGCTGGCCTTGGAGATGTCTTTGAAGTTCTCACGATTTCACAACAACCGTTTGAACCGACGACGTGGTGGCACGGCCAAGGGGTGCTACCATTGCGGTGATGAGGATCACTTCATCGCAAACTGCCCCAAGAAAGTTGCGGGTGACTTCACCAAGCGCATGGACAAGTGCGAGCACCGCTTTGAGGACAAGCACAAGGCCAAGGGCGGCTACAACCGGAGATTCTCGAAGAAGGTGATTGACAAGGTGAAGGCCAAGCACCGAGCCTTCCTCGCCTCCCTCAGCGACATCGATGCCTCCTTCGACGGGGGTTCTTCCTCGAGCAATGATGAGTCGAAGGGAAAGGTTGAGGACAAGCTCAACGACCTCTGCTTCTACGCTGACGCCAAGCACGGTGGCTTTTGCACCATGGCGATTGAAGAAGGCAAGGTCGGCAAGCGCAAGGATGACTCCGGCTACGACTCCGACACACCCAAGGTATCACCCACCATCAAATCCCTCTCTCTCGAGCTTGAGTCTCTGAATGACACCTTGCTTAGTCGGGATGCTTTGTTCAAGCGTGCCACTTGTGAGAGGAACGATTTCAAGGCAAAGTACCTTAGCACGCTTCATAAGCTAGAGTTTGCTAAGGCACAAGTGGTGGTTACCGACGAGGTAGAGTGTGATGCTTGCGCCATCCACATGTCTGATCTTGTCACACTCCAAGACAAGTATGACACTCTACTTGAGGAGGTTAGTGAGCTGAAGGCTAGGCCTAGCTTACTTGGTGCGTGCAAGTCATGTGAAGGCTTGCGTTCTGAGCTGGCACAGAAGGAGAGTAGGATTGCTGTGCTAGAGAAGGTCAGCTCAGATAGCACTAGAGAGTCGGATCGCTTTGAGGCTTTGGAGCTTGAGATCGCATCGTGCAGACACGACAAGATGCGTACCGAGGAGGAAAACACATACCTTCGATCCATCTTGAGCTAGGTGTCTTGCCAAGAGCCACAGTTGGAGATGATGCTTAGCCAATGCAAAAGGGCTGGCAGCACGGGAGTAGGCTTTGCTATAGGTGGGAAGGATGATAGCATGTTCGGTAAGATCGGTGAGTGCAGTGGTTTGAGCGAGAGTGAGAAACCCACCACAACTCCCAAGCTTACCAAGATAACTCCACCTAAGCCTACCAACCCCTCTGAGTTTCCTGTGAGAGATGGTGTGTTTGAGGAACCACCCAAAACTACTCCACAGAAGCATGTGTGGATTGCCAAACAGAACCATCTTCGCAACCCACTTGACACATTGCCAGACATCTCTAGTGATCCCCTTCCTAAGAAAGTGAGAGCCACCCAACCCAACAAGAGAGTACCTACCAAGAGTGTGGTGAGGTACCACTGTGAGTATTGTGAGCGGGATGGGCACTTGGCTGAGTTTTGCTATTGGAGGAAGAGAGATGATCGGAGGTAGGTTGAGTTGAACAATCGGGACATGTACCACCCACCAGTTGGGGTGCGTGAACCGAAAGTTTGGAGGTGCACTACTAGGCCTAGAGGTGCAATGCCTCAAGGTGCTAGACCTTAGGAGACGAGACCACGTGGTGGTCATGCCCGGCGGGGTACCGGTCGTGACCCATACGACTACGGGCCTCGTGGCGGTGGTTTCACTCCCTACACCTTTAGCAGACCACCTTTTTCCGATGGTGGTGATCGTTATCCCCCTATGGGAAGGGAGATGTTTTCTATGCCTCCTAACCCTTTCTTTGGGCAAATGGGACAACACTGGTATCCTTCACAGTTTACTAACCCCAGTGTTGCGCCGTTTGCTCACCCTATGTCTTTTTATTGATGTAGGAAGGAGGACTGGAGGAGACTTGGCTTGTGGATTCCGGATGTTCACGCCATATGACCGGAAGTGCCAAGTGGTTCTCCAGCCTCGACCCCGTGCGCCACACCGAGTACATCACATTTGGGGATAAGAGTAAAGGTAAGGTTGTGTCCCGAGGGTCGATCCGAGTCAATTCGTCTTTTGTCCTCAATGATGTTGCTCTTGTTGCGAATTTGCATTTTAACCTTCTCTCGGTTTCGCAACTTCTTGATGACGGTTTTGAGGTGAGCTTTAAGCCCAACCTCTCTCGGATTTTGGACTCTCGTGGTGAGCTTGTTTGTCGGATTTTACCCTTCGGGAAGGTTTTTCGTGCGGATTTTTCTATCTCTTCCGGACCTTCTCGTTGTCTTCTTGCCGGTTCTTCTTCCGATCTTTGGAAATGGCATAGGAGATTGGGACATTTGAGTTTTGACTTGCTTGCAAGGCTTAGCTCAATGGACCTTATCCAAGGATTGCCAAAACTGAAGTTCGAGAAGGATTTGGTTTGCCATCCTTGCAGGCATGGCAAGATGGTTGCCGCTTTCCATCCTCCGGTGACGGATATTATGACCAAACAACCCGGCGAGCTCTTACACATGGACACAATTGGTCCAGCTCGGGTTAGGTCGGAGGGAGGGAAGTGGTATGTTGTTGTAGTCGTTGATGACCACTCGAGATACTCTTGGCTATTCTTTTTGGAGAGTAAGGATGAGGCTTTTTCGCATGTTCGAGATCTATTTTTGAGATTGCAAAATGAGCTACCTAAGCATGCCATGAGAGCGATACGCAATGACAATGGCACATAATTCAAGAATGCTCAATTTGCATCTCTTTGTTCTTCTTTGGGTCTCGACCACCAGTTTTCCTCTCCTTACACTCCCCAGCAGAATGGTGTTGTTGAGCGCAAGTATTGGACCCTTGTTGAGATGACTAGGATGATGCTCGATGAGCATAGGACTCCTAGGAGGTATTGGGCCGAAGCGATTAATTCTGCTTGCTATGTTTCCAATCGCATTTTTCTTCGAGCTTTCAAGAAGAAGACTTCTTATGAGTTGTGATTTGGGAGACCACCCAAGGTAAGTCACCTACGGGTGTTTGGGTGCAAGTGTTTCATCCTCAAGAAGGGAGGTAAGTTGTACAAGTTTGAGTCAGGGTCTTCAGACGGTATATTTCTTGGTTATGCATTACATTCTCATGCTTATCGTGTACTTAACCTTGAGACTAACCGAGTGATGGAGACTTGTGAGGTGACTTTTGATGAGACTATGCCTTGTGTTTTGACTTCCTTTGAGCTTGCAGGTGAGGATGACTTGCACACCAGCATTTTTGTGGAGGAGGAGCAGGACGATGCCGATTGGGGTGATCCCGAGCCGACTCCACCGGCTGCCCCTGTCGACCCTGCGACGTCCACTTCGGCTCACGGCCCTGACCCGTCTACTTCGTCTACATGGGGGCTGTTCGAGCAGCTTCCTCAGTCGGTGCCCGTTGCACCTGAGGGAGCTCCAGCTGCTGTTGAGGGGGAGGCTACTTCTTCCAGGCAAGCTCCCCGCTACATCCAGAAGCAGCACCCGCCGAAGAACATCATCGGCGACATCAACCGTCGAGTCACACAGTCTAGGTCCTATCTCTCTCACTTTGCTCATTCGGCTTTTGTCGTGTCTTTTGAGCCCCGAGATGTTGGACATGCTTTGATGGATCCGGATTGGGTTAATGCCATGCATGAGGAACTTGAAAACTTTGAGCGAAACCGCGTTTGGGTCTTAGTGCCACCACCACCAAGTTGCCACCCCATAGGTACCAAGTGGGTCCTCAAAAACAAACAAAGTGAGGATGGGGTGGTAGTGCGTAACAAGGCTAGGTTGGTAGCGCAAGGCTTTTGTCAAAAGGAGGGGATAGATTATGAGGAAACCTTTGCTCCCGTAGCTCGTTTAGAAGCCATAAGAATCCTTCTAGCTTTTGCGGCTTCTAAGGGTTTTAAACTTTTTCAAATGGACGTTAAAAGTGCTTTCTTAAATGGCTACATAGAGGAGGAAGTGTATGTTAGACAACCTCCCAGTTTCGAAATTCCCAAGTTTCCAAACCATATTTTTAAACTTCACAAAGCTTTGTGTGGTTTGAAACAAGCCCTTAGAGCATGGTATTATAGGTTGAAAACGTTTTTGCTTGCTAAGGGTTTTAAAATGGGATCGGTAGATAAGACGCTTTTTCTCTTCAAGCAAGGCAAAGACACTCTCCTAGTCCAGATTTACGTGGATGATATCCTCTTTGGTGGTTCTTCTTATTCTCTTGTTGCTAAGTTTGCAGATCTTATGAGCAGGGAATTTGAGATGAGCATGATGGGAGAGCTAACTTTCTTTCTCGGGTTGCAAATCAAGCAAACCCAAGAAGGGACATTTGTGCACCAAGGCAAGTACACAAAGGACATCCTGAAGAAGTTTGACATGGGCGAGGCAAAGCCCCTCTCGACGCCCATGTCGACTACAACTGCCTTGGATGCGGACGAAGAAGGAGAAGTGGTGGATCAGACGGAGTACCGAAGCATGATCGGGTCGCTCTTGTACCTAACAGCGACTCGGCCGAACATTCAGTTCGCCGTCTGCTTATGTGCGCGCTTTTAGGCGTCCCCACAGACTTCGCACAAGCAGGCGGTAAAACGCATCATGAGGTACTTGCGCTTCACCCCCGAATTTGGCTTGTGGTTTTCCACCTCCTCCTCTCTTGGTCTTTGCGGCTATTCCGATGCCAATTTTTTCCGGTTGTCGTCTTGATCGGAAATCCACGTCGGGGACTTGTCAGTTTCTCGGATCTTCTCTTGTGTCTTGGTCTTCTCGCAAACAGTCTAGCGTTGCTCAGTCTACCACAAAGGCTGAGTATGTGGCCGCCGTTAGCTGTTGCTCGCAGTTGATTTGGATGATTGCAACTTTGAAGGATTTTGGTCTTGAGCTTACTAAAGTGCCTCTGCTGTGTGATAGCACAAGTGCCATTAGTGTCGCCAAAAACCCTGTGCTTCATTCTAAGACCAAGCACATTGATGTTCGAGTTCATTTTCTGAGAGATCACTATGAGAAGGGCGACATTGACCTCTGGCATGTCGATACCCAAAACCAGCTTGCGGATTATTCTCACAAAACCTCTCGATCAAGCTGCGTTTTCGCGCCTTCGGGGCGAGTTGGGTGTTTGCTTCCCTTTTTAGTTGAGGGAAGCTCTTTGTGTATCATAGTCTTTTGGCTCTTATTTGTCTTTTCTTTTACTTTCTTTCTTTTGGTGTCTTTTTAGCTTTTAATTGGTGTCATTACATTTTGCATCTCATTGCATTTGTGACATAGTTCATTCTAAGCTTCATACCTATAGCCGATATAATGAATCTATGCTCTGTTTGAGGTGCTTTATGTGTCTATGGTGTTGCCTAACTTAGACTCTCTTTGATCTCTTGATATGCAATAGAGCTAAGTTAGAAAAGCTTTAAACCTGAATTTAATTCCCCATGTCACCTCTGAAATGGCACTAGCATGTGTAGGCTTTTGAAGATCCTTCTTGGTTGTTTTGTATATAGCTTGGAACTATGTCTCTTCATTGTTTCATTCACTTCCATTGAGCACCATGATTAAAATTGATCTAAAATGAAATTGTTCTCTGAATTGTGAATTGGAAAGATCGAGTTGGGTCTGCATTGTGAGCACTTCACCGTGTGTTCGAGACTGCTACCCATATGGGTTGAACTTGAACGGTGCCGTGCATGACCGAAACTAGTGTGTCAAGTCCTTTGACTTCGCCCGGTTGGTAAGTGGCATCACCTTGCTTACAACCACTCACATACAACTTGAAATGTGCCTAAAACTGAAATTTGGTTGCGAAACTCTGAAACTTGAAAAATTTATTCAGTTGGGTCATTGGCTTGTTGTATGAACTTTGCTAGGGATAGTTCTACTTGCTATACATGAGATTGCTTTGAGATAGATCCTATCTTGTTTGTCATGTTTAGTTGTCTCTAGGAGTTGATACCCATTCTTTGCTCACACATGTAATCTTCTCTATTTTAGCTTCTAAAGTGATCTTTAGCTCAACCTGAGTCTTTGTTGGGCACGTAGAGCTTTTCCTATTCTCACAGGATCACATCACTTAGAGCATCCTTTCATTGTCTTAGCTCTATGTATGAAGCTTTTGCACTCATTTTGCACTTCATGGCATTTGTAGCTAAATCTTGAGTTTTGAGCTTTGCTAAGCTACATGTGTCAACAAGGGGGAGAATTGTGCATTTCACTCTATCTTTCAGCCATCCACATCCAAAGGGGAGAAAATGTGCATTTTGTAAAAATCTTGCATCTTTGACTCTCTTCATCCTTCTTGGTATATCTTGAGTGTGCTTTCGCCCATGGGGAGCTCTTGCTCGATGTGTTGAGCCTTTGCCTCTTCTGGAGGGTCTAGCTTGCGTTTTGGCTCCAACAGGTTTTGGTTGGTCTTCTTTGCCTTTTTTGTGCTTCTTTTGGTATCTCTTCAATTGGTATCTTGGAGAGCTTCTTGTAGTAAGGCGTTTGGTATCTTTGGCTTGCTAGCGGTGTTGAGCCCGTTTTTTGCCTCTTCTTGAGGGCTAGCTTTGTTTTGCTTGGTTGCGTCGAGTCGTTGCCCATGTCTTTGGGAACCAAGTTTTGGATGCGTTTTGCTTCTCCCAAGTGACCCCGTTTTGGCTTTCTTAGCTTTTGGTCATTTGGAGAGCTTTACCTTGTGGCTCAAATCTGAAATGCACTTGTGTTGACAATGCACTCATCAAGGGGTAGATTGCGAACACATGGTTGATATGTGCCCATGATGTTCAGTTTTGTGATGAGTGATTGCCCAACACTTGAGTGTTTTAGTTTGAGTGGCTTTACACTAATCCTTGCGAAAGCATGTGTGTGCCTGTCTATCGGCTTGTGGTGTGCAGGTGCTATGCTCGGAGACAGTAGTCAATGGCGTGGAGAAGGTTGAGTAGAGGCTTGCCGTGCCGATAGACTGAAAGTGGTGAAGGGCGGAAGCGGGGCTCGGACTAAGGGACCATGGGCGCCGGAGGACTAGCTGTGGTGACTAGTACTTGGCACCGGCGAGCGCGAGAAGACATGGAGGTAGACCAAGTTGACCAAGTCAAGACGGCGGACAAGCGGGTCGAGCGGAGGCTCATGGGACTCGGAGTCCGACGGGCGAGGACGAGGTGGCTCGAGTCGAGCGGTTTGGTGGTTTGGGCCTCAAAACCATTGGAGGACGGTTTCTGAGTTTGGGCCTCAAAACTCGGGGTTCGTTAGTTGAGCCCAAAGCTACCGGTGGTGGGTTTCACGGGTTTGGGCCTCAAAACCCGGGCGGAGCTTCCGAGGAAGCGGGGGCAGCACGTGGCGGAATCCTGGAGGTTGCGTCGAGGCAACGACAACTCCTGGCAGGAAGCGGGGCCGTCCATTCAAATTGAGGAAGATATTTTTTGGAGCTTGGACTGCAATGCTTAGGCTAGGTAGTTCACTCATGTATCTAGGGGGGTCTTTGGGAAATAGCCAAAGCCCGATAAGTAGGGGATGAAGGGGTATCCCTCATCCCATCTCTTGCATTCCTCTCTTCCACCTCCCACCTCCTAGGTCTTTCCCTACCTCTAGGCTTCTTGCTTGAGATCCATGGAGTCTCCCATGTAAACTGAGATTTTGGTAAGGAAATGAGGTCGTAACCTCCTTGTCTCCTCCGGGATTCAATTTCGAAAACCACTTGTGTTTGCGTTCTTTGTTTTAGCTTTTTCGTTCTTGATTCCCGTCACTCGATCTCCCTCCTCGCTGCGTTGTTTGCAAAATCGTTTGAAGGCAAAGTTGCTCCATCCCCTTGTGATCAAATCCACCGAACAAAGACAGTTAAATAGATAGGTCGTACAATAGACTGTCTGTTTAAATACCTATAAGATGTTTAATGTTTTGCATGGGGTTATGATCAATTATGAATTCTATTTTGTATTATATTGTGTTGCTATTTGATGTAAAATAGATCAATTAGTCGAAGCATGATTTTAACATGTACTCACATGCTATTTTGTAGTCAAGCATAAATTTGTCCCATGGTTTATCTTTGGGTAACACTAGCGCCCGGACGTGCGGATCTAGATTTTGTCCGGACGCCCACGCTTGCTGCCCGCCCACGTGCGGCACGAAGCAGCGCAGGTAATTAACGCACTTCCCTGGCCAACGGAAGGGTCGCATGCACCACACCTCCGCCTCCCACTTTACCTGGAGGGCCCCACAGCACATGCATGCTGCTGCTGCCCGCCCCCTTGGCAAGTGGCTACTGTTTTGGCCACGTGATACTGCTGCTGCGGCGCGTGACGGCCTGGCCTCGCCTGCTACTGCGGTACATATCCATCTGCACATGCACGTGGGGCCACCGCGTCTGCTTTGCTCCCGCTCCCATGATGCAGGGGATAGCTGTGTCCAAGGGCACCACCATTGTGTACACCTATTCTCCGTACCCGCTCATACAACACGTAATGTAAACATTTGATGTAACATACATACAAAACAATTGATACATTTATAAATATGTTGTTGCAATATATGTGTATATCTACTGCAACACGTGCAATATCCAGATAAAATATTTGCAATATACGTTTGAAACAGATGAAACATTTAAAAGATACACATGCAACCCGCCGATGTAATATATGCAACATCTGTATAAAACACTTGTAATATGCGTATAAAAACAGCTAAAACATCAGAAACATACACTTACAACATTAGTGTATAGCAATTGCAACATATGCATCACTCCCGATATACTTTTGCACCATGCCTATGTAAGAATTGCAACATGGCATTAAAACTTGTGAAGCAATTGAAACATACATTTGCAACATTGGGGCAGAAAGACCTGGGCAAGTCGATTTTGAGGAGAGAGAAGCCTAGGTCGATCGATTCAGGCGTACAGGCTTGGAAACGGTTGCGAGCGGTTGTGCACGAGCACCACCCGCGCCATCACCAACGCCGCACGCGAGCACCACCACCGCTAATGCTAACATCACCTGGTTTGGCTTCACACTGATGGTTGGGGATGGGGACGGGAGTGCCACGGTCGCTGGGGTGGGGGAGCTCGGTCACTGGGGGAGAGGCCGCCATATTGGGGTCGAGGAGAGCCGCCGACTCTAACCTCCATGGATCTCGCCTAGATGAAGGAGAGGACCACCGCCACGGCGTTGAGAGCTTCTAGTTGGTGAGGACGCCGAGGTGGGGGAGGCCCGCCGAGCCGTCAATTCAGGTGAGGGCAGTGTCGATCTGGGAAGCAGTCATGGTTGTGGTTCAGATGGGGCAGCAGGTCGGAAGGGATAAGGATGAGGAGATGGCCACATGGGGCAGCAAGTGCGAAGGGATAAGGATGAGGGATAATTTTTATTATTATTATACATAGGCGTCGTGCGGGTGGAGGCGGCGTCCGACCCCTCGTCCGTTCCGGACGCCCGTGTACCAGTATTACCGTTTATCTTTTACTGTCTTACATATAGGACCTATGGTCTATGATCTCAGTGCATTCAGTGCTCCAATTCCTCCTTGTCCTTTTCCATTTTTTTGGCTTCCTTACTTGTATCTTATTCTTTTTACTGTGTAGAGTAGCCAAGCTCTCATGCTCGGATGCACTAGCATTGGCAAGCTTCTTCTTTTCTCTTTGCTTCTTTCTCGCACTCGTCGGCCTAGTGGTGGTGCATGCAGGGCGCCCAGTGGTGGTTCGTGCCGGGCACTTGGCGGCAAGCACACATAGCAAGGCAGGTGGTCGGCAGTGGCTCCCATGCGGTGGTCGAGCGGCTACCTTCCCCTTGTGCCTTGTAGCCCCAATGTGTCATTGCCGGGGAGAGTGTGGCTACCGTGGTGTTGCCGCAATGAATGGGGAAGAGGGCCGCAGCCCACCGAGGTGCACCCAACGGTCCTAGCCGGCTAGCCGACGCTGTCGCCATCGTAGCTACCTTCCCCTTCTGCTCAAAGTTGCTACAGCAGCCACCCTCGCATCTGCCGCCATGTCTTTTATGGTGAACATTGTGGATCGATTTTGGCGTGCAAAAATCCATCTCTTGCGTAGGCACAGCTTCCTCCATGTGCGCTCACAGATGCCCTCCCATACAATGCAAAAAGGAGTCGGCGGCTCATCTGGGAGCACCAGCCCTTGCCCTGGCTCAACTGGTTCCAAGTACATCCAAAGGAACCAAAGTCCAATTGAACTTTAAGGCTATCCTACCCTTGAGAAAAACGATAGAGTGCTGATCTCAAAAGACAAGGACCATGAGTTTCTTGGGCAGCTTAAAGAAAATCCCTAAATATACTTGGGACCATAACCCTCTAGTGACGCTCAGATCTAGAGAAAAAAAAACGTTGGAGCCTTTCTGCTTTGAAAATACATGGCTAAAGCACCCTGGATTTATCCCTAGATTAGTAAGATTTTGGGAAAAAAGATACTAAAGCTCAAAATATTGTGGATAAGTGGCGCATTAAAATTACCAGAGTCAAGATATTTCTTGAGTGCTTAGGGGAAAACATTAAAAGGCATAATAGGAACTACAAGCTTATCCTTCGTAGCGTTTGGTTGGGAGATATAATATGGGATGGGATAAGCCTGTCTTAGTTTTGATTGATGAGATAGTCCCACTTTCTGTCTAGTTGGAGAAATGTCATGGCCCCTGTTTTTTGTACGGTTGGAAGGAATGGAGACGGATGATATGATTACCATTTGATACACCATTGGCTACAGTTCTTTGTGGTCCCCACCTAGTCATTCGTGGGCCCTGTATGTCATTTTCTAGCTTTCTCTTTTTTAGCATATATACTGCTTAGCGAGATGGAGATCTGGAGCTCAAACTTGAGTTCATTAGGATACTAGGACCTTCTAGATCTAGATCCAGAGGGGTATTGCTTTGCTTTTGGGATAACCAGAAAGATCCAAGAGAGGAAGTTAGAGGGTGGGGGATACATACCATAGGAGGGTGTAGAAGAAGTACTACTAGCCATCGTTGATTCGTCGATGTAGATTTAGACATGGGTAGTAAGGGCCGGGGAAGCGGGGAACGTCTCCGGCAATGTAGTCAACGTCGAGAAAATAGGGATGGCGTGGCTGGTGCCATCTGACAGCACTGGCTGTGCGTCCCTCAATAGATCGGTCTAGGGTTTGTCAGTGGGAAACAGTGCTCATGTCAAACCTCATTGTTGACGGTGGTTAACGTCAACATTTAATATAATTATAAACATGATAAATGGATTAACCATATGAAAAATATAGAAGTATAGGGCTTTATCTAACAAATTACACAAGTTTTGGTATTCTATTATTTTCCAGGGACTATTCCAAAAGAGAGTAATAAAGAGAATCAAATTAGAATAAATATCAGAAAAATCCTGCAATGAGATATTCTCCATAATATTTAGGAAGGATACAGAAGACACCGGAGCGAAGCGGTGCCAGAGCCTCTGACATGTGGGGCCTGCCGGCCCCACCCCTGGCCAGCCGGCCACCCCCTTGGCCACCTTCTACGACCTTCTAGAGTGTTCCTCCACCGCCTCTAAGGAGTCATCTCGGCCCTACATTATGTTGGTTTGATCCAATGGCTGGTGTTCATCCCACCGGACTATAAATAGAGGGCAGATCCCAAACCCCAGGGTACTAGAGATCCATTCAGTCTAAGTCATTTGAGATCTAGTCATCCAGAACTACAAACCCTAGTTCATCTAGAGCCTATCTAGTTCATAGCATAGCTTAGTTAGATCAAGAGTAGAGGAAGTCAAGATACATCAATCGGTCTTGGACTCCCAACGTTGTCAAGAGATTGGAGTCTGGTACAGTTCTTATTCTCTTCTCTCTTATTATGATTATCTGTAGTTACACGATATTTATGGGCAACACTATTCTTAATTATTATGTTCTTGTATACATTGTTCATTGTCTACTTCAATATATATAGTATAGTTAGTTTGCTATTGAGTTCATGCACATGTTCGTATAGCGCTCGTCTATTTGGTCATATAGCTGGTGGTAGGTAGTATGTAGGCATGGTGCTTAGATTCATTGCTTATCTGCGGATGCCCCCATCTATGTCGGGTCATGGGGTAGATCATGGACGTGATAGGTCCATTGAGTCCTTTGTAGGCCTCCCCCCGTGCAGTGGTTTGGTAGGGAGGGATTGTCAGGTAGAGGATATCTTCGGATATCTGAGGTTTCTGAACTCACCTCATCCTGTTCATGGCCCATTGTGGTTGGGAACATTGGTAGTATTACTTAACAATGATTGCTAGATGTACTTGCACTAAATGACGTAGCTTTGACTGTAGCTAGAATACTTAGGAGTTATTTCTTTATTACTTGCATTGGACGACGCTTGTGTAGTGACTAGAGTGCTCTAAGAACTTTATCTTTATTATTATGATGAATGATCATTACCCTTATTATATATATATTTATCATGTGACTTACCCATGTTACGAGTAGATTTATTGGTTAGTTAATCCCTTCATTCATTTCATATGCATGTTATCAATATTATAGATTATCAGTTTAACTAGACCTTCCTAGTGGTAAAAATATAAATCGACAACCTGGTAATACTCTAGGTAAACTGCTCCAATGGTGTATTAATCTGTCCGCTTGCAGAATCTATTATTCTTTATAATTTCATATCCATCATTATTTATTTCTACCTAGTCACACATAAAATAGAATATTTCATAAGTACCATTCATTAATTCCTAGCTTTATAATTGGGGATGACAACCTAGTTCCATGCTTATGAATAAAAGGTAAAAGATAGTGGCTAGTTGCTAAACACAAGTTAATTACATACCATACATTTTTTGCGCCATTGCTAGGAACCTCTGTTCTTGTTAATGACGTTAGAAATGCCAACAAGCATTTTTGGCGCCGTTGTCGGGGAAGGTATCTAAACTTAGGAAGTATTGATAACCATATGCAAATGAATAAGATCGATTAACCAATTAACCTCTTACTCAAATAGGTTTACCCTTGTTTCTATCTATCTATGTATCTTATGCAGGGTAAATGAATGCACGGTTTTTCTCTTCCAGATAACTTCACTTCAAATCCAGAGAAACTCTTTCAAAGAAAGCCGAAGTTTGCACAAGTGAGGGATAATATCGAATAACAATAAAAAACACCCTCAGCTGAAGCTCACTCTTCGAGAGAGGAAGCTCAAATATCTAAAGAAGAACAATCGGGATCCAATTTAGCAATTGCTTTTGAAGCTATGGCCGAGAAGACACTGCGAGAGTTCTCTGCCCCAACTACTGCCAAAATCCACACTGGACTTGCAGTCAATGTTGGAGATAATGGATTCGAGCTCAAGCCTGCTCTTATCACCATGGTTCAAGCAAATCAATTTTGTGGAAAGGCTCATGAAGATGCAAGTGCACACTTACAACACTTTCTAGAAATCTGCAGCACCTTCACGATCAAAGGAGTATCGAGAGATGCTACTCTACTCTGCCTTTTCCCCTTTTCACTTTTTGGGAAAGCAAAATAGCGGTTCTACATAAACAAAGATATCAACACTACATGGGATAAATGTTCCACTGCTTTCCTGGCCAAGTCCTTTCCTACAGGCAAGACCAATGCTCTGTGTGGGAAAATTTCAAGCTTTCAACAACAACATGATGAATCGTTCGTCGAAGCATAGAAACATTTTCAAGATTATATCGCGAGTTGTACTAATCATGGCATGGAGGATTGGCTATTGATGCAGACTTTCTATCACGGACTAGTCTCTAGTACCCGTGAATCTATGGATGCCGCAGCTGGAGGAGTGTTGACGGCTCTTAACACCTAAATATAGCCACCAACTATTGCATGAAATGATAAGAAATAAACTACAAAGCATAGTTGTAGGGTTTGATTCTAACGAGTTCCACAAGTTTTGGTGTTCTCACTTATTTTACAGCGCATTCAAGTTTTACTATAAAAGTGCCTCAAATAAGAAATTGGAGTACATCATTGCGAAGAGCTCGTCGAGCCAATCGAAACGGACCTAGCACTTGCTATATTTAGAGCCCCGATGAGAAAGATATCAACACCGCAATGGAATTCAACTTGGGAACAATCTAGAACATACCGGAACCATCACCCACTATATATTTGAGGGATTAAACTGCTAAAATCCCATAGCTTTGGTAAATCTAATTTTTCCAGGGACTATTCCAGAGAATCATAGAAGATCTAGTTATCAGAATAATTATGGAAAGAATCTCGCAGGGAAATAGTTTCCTTTGTACTCAGGAAGGGTCCAGAAGGCAACCGAAGGAAGCGGGGCCCGAGAGGTGGAGATGGGGTGCCGGGCGGCCCACCCCTTGGCCGGCTAGCCTGCTACAGGGCCTAATGAGGCCCATCTTCGTATGGTGGCGCCTAACCGACCTATGGAGCCCATCTTCACCGTTGCTCAAGGTCGGTTTGATCTGAGGGCTATCGTTGATGCCATCGGGCTATAAATAGAGGGGCAGACCCCCTCTCTAGGGCATTTCATCTCATTATTCTTCTCCAGAGCAAAAGCTAGGGTTTCAATTATAAGTAGAGAAGGAGAGAGATCCCTCTAGTTGTCTAGATCTAGTTCATCTAGTTGTAATTAGAGGTGAGAGAGAGAGAGGAGGAGAGAGTTAGGAGGAGCTGGATCTGTTAGATCTTCCTGAACATTGTACCTTTGCAACATCTGGTTCGGAGCAATCTCCAGGTTCTTCATTTATTATTTCTAAGTATCTTATTTTAGTTCTTGCTTTATTCTATTTATGGGATCTCCACTCATATTGAGTGCTCTAGTTTACAATTGGAATTAGAGTAGTAAGCGATAGTGTAGATGTGGTGTCTAGACTAGAGTTTACCTGAGTTTGCGCCCAATCCCATGGATAGTTGTGGTAGCCCCAGGGGTGACAGCTCTGTAAGGCCTTTGTAGTCCAGCATGTTCGGGTTGGTGTTTCGTAGAGCTTTTGGCGGCCTCTCCCGACTACCTTTTTCCCAGTTTTATTCAAGAGTCGGGAAGGTATTGTTGCTCCAAAGTAGGTAGAGTATCATGGGCCTTTGATTTGATAAAACCCCTTAGAAAACTCTAAGATCTCTCTACCCATTTATCTTATCTACCACTAAAAAATAATAAATATATCTTACCTATTAAAATAATATATATCCTCCCCAATAAACTATTCTATCTTATTTATCCTTAGATGTTCTTAGTTCTTCTCTAGTACACTTCACGTTCCCGGTGGAAATTGATACCTTGGAATACTCCCAGGTGAAAGCTACATCAGTATCCGTGCGCTTGCGGATTTATCTGTGTCCATAAAAAAATACCAACAAGCTTTCTGGCACCGTTGCCGGGGACTTCTGTTTTTGGTGACGACGTAAGAAGTATCAACAAGCTTTCTGGCGCCGTTGCCGGGGAACGATAGCTAGACTAGTTTCGAACCGAGTTCATCCATTTTCCTTTTTCCTTTTCCCTTTTTACCATCCTTCTCAACTTACCACATTCATAAATACTCTACTCCAAAGGGCGACTTGTTGGAAACTCCACAATCTTCACCCCCTATTCTTACAAATGGCTATGAGCTTCGCCCTGCTTGTATAGCCATAGTTTGGGAGCAATCTTTCTCTAGGCTTGGTTTAGTTTTAACTCCATTTGAAAATATGAATCATCCAAGTATAGAGGAGGCCCCAAACAAGACCAATTTGAGAGTCACCAATCCAAGTGGAATTTTAAACATACAAAAAGAATCAATCATAAAGATTGGAGTGGAAGATGACATCAATGAGCATGGAATCTATTCCATAACTATCTCTTTAAATCCATGCTCATATGAGACATCTCCCGAACCCATTGGTCTTTCTATCATTACCACACATGACATCTCCAACACCCTAACACTTTCTGTTTTCAAAAACTTTAAAAGGGTAGTTGTCGATGCATATATTTATCATAAATATTGTAGATCTCGTTGTGTAAATCTTGAGATAGGTAATAGTAGGGAAACCATGTCACTAAAAACACATCTTAAAAGGTTTCCCTAGGACAAGCTTAGTGTCTTAAAACAAGCACCTCCCATATCTTCACTTGAGTATTCACCTTTTGTTGTCTACCCTTATGATATGAGCATAGAAATATATGATTATATTCCTTCGGGTATGTTTTTCACTAACCTTTCCAGGTATAGAGCAGAAAGAATGAAGGAATGACAAGCATAAGCTATGTCCAACAATCATCATGCAACATTGAATTTTATTCAACCAATCTTGATTTTTGCAAAATTCAAGCTTGGGGGATAGACTACCATACAAACAGCTTTTGCCATGTTGCTGCATTATCTTAGTTGTTCCTACCTTTAAGGCAAGCTCAAAATGCTAAATAAAAAAACCATATTCTTTCATCTTCACTTGAGTAAATCTCCATAATGCTTTCATGCTACCTTCATCTACTATAGGGTATGCTTAGGTTTTGAAGTATTTTTCATATATCTTTTAAATTATGCATGGTGCTTAGTTTAAATCAAAGATATTTTGATTTTACTTCTAAAGGCTTTTAAATTAAGCTTGGTGCTTAGGTTAAAATGTCTTCCTAAATTAATCTAGACGTGTCTAGGTTGATTTTTGAACTGATAGTATGTTGTAGTAGATATTGGATATTTTGTTGGACTAACCTCTATAGGAAAACTTTCAATATCAAATTGGGAAAGTCCTGAGATAAACTCACATTGAAGAGAAACACATGAACTTCAACAACCTTCAAAAGGGAGACGCAACTAATTCATCAAGGATAGACGAATTTCATGGAGCAAGAAGAAGACAAGTGATAAAGAAAAGTCTACAATCAAGCCACTCAATCCATGGAAGAGGGTGAACAAAACTTCAATACAAGACAACGGAAAAGTACAAGATCAGAAGAACAAGTATGAGAAAGGAGCGGAACTAAGGAGACAAGCTGTTAATGCACAATCAGTTGATTAAGGGAAGCTTCCATGAGGTGTTATGATGCCATCATTCTTCAAAAGTAAAGGTAAGTAATCATCACTCTAAAAGCATTTTCCTTGATTCTAGTATTTACATAAATAAAGAATCTAAAACATGTTTGAGCTGTAACTTTACTTGATCCAACCTGATTAACTCAACATGTTAGTTCTTTAAAGCTTGATCCTAGTACCACCTCTTAATCTCATAGTCTTATACCATATGGGCTAAAATGTTGCATATCCAAACTTTGGAAGATGATCTCAATCATTGATACATTATCCATAGATAATCCTTCCATGTGTTATATCAATCTGATTTACTAAGTTCTACATTCATGCTCATCCTTTGATCTTATCACACATGTTATGATTGAATTAAATACAACTCAATTTTGCTCAAATATATTTAGGTTAGAGATGAATGAATAACTTTTGGTTATGTTGGTGTTTTCCCACCAGCAAAGCCCATGCACTTGATCTCTGCCTTGTTTTTATGAGCAGGACACTTCTCCACCGTACCATCAAGAGCATGGATGGATGACACCCTACCAATGAAAAGACATCTAGGGAGACCTGTCATCGCACTCTCCATTTGAGCTTACACTTTTGAAGAAGTTGTCTCTGACCATGGAAAATAGATGTCGTACATCTACAAGGATACAATTGCAACTACAAGGTAAGAAAACATCCAAGGCCTCATCAGGATTGGACAACGCTCCTAAAAGACGTCTGAACCAAAATAAGAGGTCCGGTTCGACGGACCTAAATCTCCGAACCTTAGCCGAAAGGTAAACTCGATAAGTTATCTTCATATTTATTTTCTTCTGCATTGCATTAGTTGCACTCTAGCATATTTACTTTCCATAAGTATTGTCGACGAAATATGCATCGCAGTCTACCTAGGGGGTACCCTACGGTAGTAGATTGTAGGCGGAGGTGCGGCGACGGCGATCAAGCGTAACACAGAGAGCGTAGACACGACGATTTATATAGGTTTAGGCCGGCAAATCGTCGTAATACCCTACCTCCTATGTTTTGGTGGCTGGATTGATATGAGTATTAGGTTACACGAGGTGTAGATCCGATCTTTTCGAGGCGGGTCCCTGCTCGCCTTATATAGCCGGGGAGTAGGGTTACAGTTTCCATATCCTAACAGATTACAATCGGTCCCTTAAGACAAGGGATCCGAGTCTATCTTCTAGGATCTTCCTTGGCGAGCAAGGCTCTTCGGAGTCCCTAGCAAGCACGATGGGCTGGTCGCGTGTCGCAGGGCCTCGTGGGCCGGGCCGTCTTCTGGTCGGTAGGCCCATAAGGTTCCTGGGGATATGCCAAGGTAATATCCCCAACAAGTCCCCGAGCACGTTGCATTCTTCTAGCAAGCCCGCAGCATCATCCTTGGAGGCGCTCAGCTGGTTGCCTCTGTCGTTGTAGGTTCCCGACCAGGGTGCCTGGTCGAGGTGCCACTTGGAGAGGCCTCCCGACCAGGTCGGGCTGGTCGAGAGCTGTTGGCACAAAATATGATGCACTTTTTCATAACTAAAATGATGCCACCAACCTTAGGATCAAGGATAAACAAACACATCATGAGCATATTTTTATCGAATAACCAGTTCCACATGTCCATGAGTGTTTGAGTGCAGGAATGAAGAAATGGAGCAAAGAAGAGTCAGTGGGGCCCACATAGGGGTCGGCCGACCACCCTATGGACCCACCTGCTCTCCCCACTCGGCCATGATCCAAGAGAAGCACTCCAGAGTGATTTCCAACCATTGGATCACTCTGTGTTTCCTCTTAACGGCTCACAAGAATAGCACATGGATCCATGGGCCCACACCAAGGAGATAAACATCACAACCACCTCAAAACAAGCAATTAACATCAATGACAAGTGGGGCCAGCATCAGGACGACAGAGGGGGGTCGGCCGACCATGACCTGGGCCCACCTACCTCCCACCTGGTCCCCTGACCAGTGGGGCCACTTCTAGAGGCCAGAGGAGGGCCCACCTGCCATAGGGGTGGTCGGCCGACCTCCCCCTAGGTCGGTTTGGCCCCTCCAACCGCCATACCACTCTACACATGGTGGAATTCACCACCATCCACCCTTGGTCGGTTCAAGGGTCGGTTGGATCCAAGGGTGGAGGATGGAAGGCCCTGGATCGCTGACGTGGCATTGGAGTAGCCCCTACTCCACCCCCACTATAAATAGAGGGTCACACCCCCCCTCTCTACACATGGTGAAGAAGCCTACAAGCTCTATTCCTTAGATTGTTCTAGGAGTTAGTCTAGAGTGGGAGTTAGAGTTGAGTCGAGCTACGCTCGAGATTTCCGGAGTTGTCTTCTGGAAAGTCTGGTATAGCTCTTGTATCTTTGCTTCTTTGTAAGACTTTACCTTTATCAATATATTATCTTTTCTCTCTACTTTAGTTAGTATTTACTTTGATCATTACTATACTAGATATAGTATTGTTATATGGTTTTGCTCTTTAATAGCCTTTACATCAATAGTCTATGATCCTTGTGGCCTTTCCCGTACACGATCATTGCCTGTCATAGGGTGCTTTGACTATAGATCATAGTCAAAGTAATAAGTTGTGTGTAAGCGTGGTACTTATACATCATCTTATCCTTGGTTACCGCTTGTTGCACGGATTGTTTGTGGTAGCTAGCAAGAGAGTGACAACCTTGTCTAGTCTTTGTATTCCACCATGTGTTCTTAGGCAAGTTCTTAAAAGGTAAGGCCCCCGTAAGAAGAGGGTGCGGTCCAGTAGGAGTTTTGTCCTCCTACTGATCTATCCCTCGCCTAGCATACTTGTATTGAGGAGACAAACTATAGTGTTTAGACTAGTTAATTGGCTAAGTATATTGAAGTAGAGTGAATTGCATAGGAGTCCCTTTACTCTCTCGTTGTCCTCCCACCTAGCTATTCTATCTAGTCCGTTCTAAGTATCATTTACCTTGGCTTATTCATTCATCAACCCCTTCGTATCACATTTATCGTTTACCCCCCTATACTAGTTGGTACTAAGTTGAGGTACTCTCTAGGATCTCTCTCTAATTATTATTTCTAGCCTAGGTTTCCCTTGGGAAAATATAAATTACGATATCTTGGAATACTCCTAGGTGAAGTGCTACAATGGTATAATCTGTGCGCTTGCGGATTTATCCAATAGTCATAAGAAATACCAACAAGCATTTTTGGCCCTGTTGCCGGGGAAATCTTAGCCTAGAAATTTTAATTAGATTGAATCCAGAGATTCTTGTTAACTTAGTTATCAATTAGTCATACTGGCTTACCCCTGTCTGTGTGTTCCTTTCTTGTGAAGCCAGACAGTTTATGAGCGGTTTCCAACTACCGGGAAACTACCTAGAAGATCTCGAGCAGCTGTTGAGGAGGACTAGACGTCGTCAAGTTCCCCCTCAAAGGTTCATCTCAACCCTGAATCCGTTGAAGGAAGGAGGCTCTACGCCACCACCCAAGGAAGCTATGGCCCAGAAGGCGATCTCTGACTTCTCGGCTCCGTCAACTACCCATCTAGCTCAGGGTCTCGAAGTCAACTTCGGGGATGCCACCTTCGAGCTAAAGCCCGCCTTGATCCACATGGTGCAGGCCAACCCATTTTGCGGGAAGCCCCATGACGATGCCAATGCTCATCTCCAGCACTTCATGGAGTTATGTGGCACTTTCACTATCAAGGGAGTGGCGTCTGACGCCATTCGCCTTCGTCTTTTCCCATTCTCGTTATTGGGAAAGGCGAAGCAATGGTTCTACGCCCACAAAGAAGAGGCCACTATATGGGAGAGGTGTGATAACGCATTCCTTAAGAAGTTCTTCTTGACGGCAAAACCAATGCTCTTCGTGGAAAGATCTCAAGCTTCCAACAACAATCTGACGAGATGATTCCTGAAGCATGGGAGCGTCTTCAAGAGTACATTCGTGCCTATCCTTATCATGGGATAGATGACTGGCTCTTGATCCAAAGATTCTACCACGGGCTTTCCAGTATGGCTCGTAGTCACCTTGATGCTGCCGCTGGAGGGGCATTTCTCCAACACACAGTGAGGAATGCCAAGGACCTCATCGAGAAAATGGTGATCAACCAAGGATGGGGTGAGGAACGTCTCCAGCCAAAGAGGAGAGGTATGCACACCATTAATGAGGTGGACATGCTCTCTGCCAAGATGGACCTCCTGATGAAGAAGATAGAAGAAAGTTCCAAGAAGGAACGAGAGGCCATCTACCCCATCGTCGCCGCACAAGCCATTGAAGTTGATCCATGGTGCGAGGTATGTGGAGGAAATGATCACTCGGGCAACAACTGCCTCGGGACTCCGAAGGAGGACGTGAACTTCATCAACGACAACAACAACAATGGGTATCGACCCTAACAACAAGGAAATTGGAATTCACGCCCCTTCTACCTAGGTAATGGAGGTAATAGCAATTACAACAATTACAATTCTTATACTAATCAACCTTCATTGAAAGATCTTGTTCTTGGTCAATCTAAGATTAATGATGGTATAAATAAAAAGATGATTGCCAATGATAAAGTTCTTGAAACTCTTGGTGAAAATGTGGATAGTTTTGCAACTGCTATGAAAAAAATCAATTGAGCTTTAATAAAATGCTAGAAACACAGTTAGCTTAGTTAGCAGCAGCTATGCCATCTATAGAACAAGGTAAAATTCCTGGGAAACCAGAGGATTCAATTGAGCATGTTAACATGGTAACAACAAAGTTCGGTAAGCCTCCACTTCGCTCCAATTAGGGCTATCTTCTCGATCATCCCTTCATCATGAAGAAGGAAGATCCAGGCCACCCAACGATCAAGTGCTCAATCGGACAACAAACCTTCCACGATCTCGGATCGGGCGTCAACATCATATCTAAGGTAACTTATGATAACTTGTTAGGAGGACCTTTGGTCCCTACATGTGTTCGCTTGCAGATGGTAGATCAAACAATAAGGTTTCCTGAGGGACTTGCGAGGGATATCTTGGTAAAAATCCAAGATGAATACATCCCCACCGACTTCATCATCCTATACATGGGAGCCAACGTGGAAGTCCCATCATCTTGGGAAGGCCCTTCCTCAACACAACCAACGCAATCATCTATGTGGGATCGGGCCAGATCCACTTCCAGTTCCCGAGTCACAAGGTAAAATGTGCTTTCAATGGTTATAAACATAACAAACAGGGTAAAGCACAACCACCAAGAAGAAGAGTTCGAGCCCTGCGCCAAAAGAAGCAGTACCTAGAGGCCAAGATCAATGAACTCAAGGAGGATGAACCTGCCAATCCAAGGCAGGTTTGGAAAGCAAATGAGGTGCACACACCACGGTCTCCATCTCCAGAGCCATCAAGTGCACCTGAGGAATGAACAAGAAGAAGAGTCCTACTCCAAGGACTTACAATCAAGGAGCCTTCGCCGAAAGGTAAGTCGGTAGTTATATTTTATTTCCCTTCTTACATTTAGTTCAATTATTTAATTTCTATCATGGTTAAAATTCAGAAAACTAAAAGTTAGATTAAATAAAACTTGAGAATTAGTTTAGCACTAAAAATTGACAAAAGGTAGAGCCATAGAGTGGTCGGCCGACCACCCTATTGTTGACGGTAATTATGAGCTATCTTATCACCATCAAATACCGTCAACATCCTCATAATCGAAGGAAAACAAGCATAACCTGAACATATTGTGCCAAATAACTAGTTCCACATGTCCCTTGACTATTTGATGCAGGAATTGACAAATGGGGACTTTTGGGTGCCAGCAGACCCACTTAGGGGGTCGGACAACCACCTTGTGGGGCCACTAGGCCTCCCAAGCCTCCATGATCCAAGAACCATCCTCTAGAGCAATCTCTACCCCTTGGATCCAAGTGTGTTTCCTCCCAACGGTTCAGATTTACATCACAAGGATCCATGGGCCCACATCAAGGAGATAAGCGTGAGAATCAACTCAGAACAAACACCCAAGGCTTATTGACAGGTGGGACCAGCATCCAGAAGGCAGAGGTGGGCCATAGACCCCTATAGGGGGTTGACCGACCGCCCATGGGGCCCACCAGCCCCCCACATGGTCCCTGACCAGTGGGGCACCTGCTAGAAGAGCAAGGGAGGGCCCATAGGCCAGGGGTGTGGTCGGCCGACCACCCTTTGGCGGTTCCAACCCCCACAACTGCCTCACTCACTCCCCATGTGATTGAAATCATCACCCTTCATCCTAAGGCGGTTCTGAAGTCAGTTGGATCCAACGGTGGTTGATGAAGATGACGCGGATCGCTGACGTGGCGCCGGAGTAGCCCCTACTCCACCTCTAGCTATAAATAGACCCCTAGAGCTCCCTTACCAAGTGTTCCCCATTGGAGAAATACTACTCTCCAATCTCTTAGCGGAGCTCTTCAGTAGTGTTATGCTAGTTGGAGGAGAGTGAGGGAATTCTTCTGGAGAAAGCCCCGGGTCTGTCAGGAATCTTCTCCGGAGTTCTTCCTCAGCGGATGCGAGTCTCTTGTAAGTTT
Source organism: Microstegium vimineum (assembly GCA_022036555.1). Classification (NCBI taxonomy): domain Eukaryota; kingdom Viridiplantae; phylum Streptophyta; class Magnoliopsida; order Poales; family Poaceae; genus Microstegium; species Microstegium vimineum. The sequence goes on from CM039123.1 coordinate 26,037,206, forward strand.
AGCACTTGTAAGTGACTTTTTCTGAGTTCTTTATAGCATTACTATTCTAAATCTGGTTTAGCTATTATACACCTTTTCGCGCTTGTTCATCGCTTTGCTCTGAGTAAAGTGCTTTAATCTTAGGCCAAGGTTAAAGTAGTAAGTGTAGACGTGGTGTCTAGGCTAGATCTTACCTTTGTAAACCGCTTATCGCGCAGATTGTTTGTGGAAGCTAGTAGAAGGTGATAGCTCTATCTAGTCTTTGTATTCCACCACGCATGTCAGATAAGTTCTGAAAAGGTAGGGCTTCAATACAACTTGACGGCGCGGTCCGGTTAAAGTTTTGCCCTCTTTCTGATCTATCCCATCGCCTCCTGCAAGAGAAGGGCTGATAAAGCCAGTATAACCAGCTATACCTTTTTAGATATCTTTGCTATATCGAACCTCTCAACCCAGTTATCATAATCTCCCTTGATCCATCATAGGACATACCCATATTCCTAGTTAACTCACTTCTCGTTCCCTGTGGAAAATACGATACCTAGAATACTTCCGGTGAAAGCTACACTTGACAACCGTACGCTTGCGGTCTTTTTTCTGTTTGCCACCTTTGGTGTCAACAAGCTTTCTGGCGCCGTTGCTGGGGAACGGTAGCTGTTTTAACTAGTATCCTTTGGTCCTATTTTATCTTTGTTTGATTTTATCCTTCCTTCCACATACACATATGGATCAAACCCCACTTTTCGAATATGGTGCTCCAACGGGCGCTAGCTTGGAGCCACCTAAATCATCTCAGGCCGTTCTGGCCATTCGTTATGAGCTTCGCCCAAGTCTCATAGTGATGGTTCAGGAAAAACCATTTTCTAGGGACGAAGACGAGAATCCCTATACTCATATACGTGACTTTGAACAACTTTGTTCATGTGTCCACATCCAAGGGATGAGGCTAAGTACCCTTAAGTGGAAGCTATTTCCGTTCTCTTTAACGAGAATAGCCAAACGATGGAACGCTCTCCACGTAGATGATGCGAAAGGAGACTAGGAAAAATTGATGCCTAAGTTCTATTTAGCATTCTTCCCTATCCCTCGTGTCATTCGTCTTCGAAAAGAGGTCATCAACTTCTCGCAAAGAGAGAAAGAATGTCTAGGTGAAGCATGGGCCCGTCTTATAGATCTAGTATCTTCAGGCCCTGATCTTGCTATAACCGAACCTACAATGTTACAACATTTTTATGGCGGTCTTAGCAGAGAGTCTACGCAACTCCTTGACATATCTTCTGGGGGAGCCTTCCTATGTTTACCTGTTAGTGCAGGGAAGAGTCTTCTCACGAAGATTCTTGATAAGACCCCCTATACTAACGTATATTATGAAGAACCCGCGGAAGAACAAAATCCAGCCCCCAGAATAGAAACAACATTGATAGCCGAAACTCTTCCCTCTACATCCCAAGATCCTGCTATCGAACCTGAACCACCAAGGGAAGAAGAAATTCATCCCTTGGAATTCCCCCTTGATATCGAGGCTGATTTGTTTTACGATTTTGGAAATGCCTTGAATCAATCTGTGCAAAAGAAGTCTGCTGCTCGAAAAGCTCTGAACCTTCATATTCCTACTCGAATAGAGGACGCCTATCTCCAGGAGACGGTTCAAGAGCTAGCTTCTATCATGAGCAATGAGTCATTAGAAGAGGCCGAATCTTCATTCAAGCCAATTTGAATTCTTTCTTCCTCTACAACAATTCCTTGTCAAATCAATAGAGCAAAGTTAGACTCTCTTTACGATCCTACCATAGGAGTTAGCATTATGTCTAAGTCATTAGCTAATGCTATCCTAGGCAATGTAGATCTAACTCCAACCAATAAGTTCTTGAAGCTTCCTTCAAGACAATTGATTAAGAGTTGTGGTATTGCACAGACCATTCCCACGCTAACTAACAAAGTCCACATCCTCCTGAATTTCTTCATTTTTGATATAGAGGAAATAGACTTGTTAATTGGACATCCGCTCATGAGATTCCTTGATGGATCTCTTGATGGAAGTCTTAATGGTCATCTATAGAGTAGCATCAAACTCTCGATTCCGCTCACCAATTCCATAAACACCATGACAGAATCACTCCCAGAATCTGACCTCATAGAGGAAATGATAGTTGCATCTCTTCTAGAATCATCTCATCCTGATCTAGAAGAAGCTGAAGATTTCATCCAAGAAGAAGACGATCTAGAAGAACCCATAGAACTGGAGAAATCCGAGCCCCCATCTAAGCCCTCTATAGAACTTAAACCCCTTCCAGCTGGTTTAAAGTATGCCTTTCTAAACGACAATCATGAGGCCCCTGTGATCATCAGTGACAAACTCTCTCCTGAAGAGTCCTTCAAACTCCTCACCATCTTAGAAAAGCATCAGTCAGTCTTAGACTATTCTCTTCAAGATCTTAAGGGCATTAGTCCTGCTCTCTGCACACATCGCATCCCCATAGAACCTGAGGCCCTTCCATGTAGAGAGCCCCAGTGTAGATTGAATAATGCGATGAGGGAAGTAGTAAAGAAGGAGGTCTTGAAACTCTTGCACGCGGGGATCATGTACCCCGTTCCTCATAGTGAAAGGGTTAGCCCTGTGCAAGTTGTGCCTAAGAAGGGAGGTATGACGGTCGTTCGAAATGACAGGAACGAGTTGATTCCTCAACGAACCGTCACGGGCTAGAGAATGTGTATAGATTACCGAAAACTTAATAAGGCTATAAAGAAAGATCACTTCCCATTACCTTTCATCGATGAGATGTTGGAACAGCTTGCAAAGCATTCTTTCTTTTGTTTCCTTGATGGTTATTCTGGATATCATCAAATACCAATCCACCCCGATGATCAAAGTAAGACTACCTTTACATGCCCCTATGGAACATATGCATATAGGCGAATGTCTTTTGTCCTATGCAATGCCCCTGCTTCTTTCCAAAGGTGCATGATGTCCATTTTCTCCGATATGATCGAAGAAATCATGGAAGTTTTCATGGACGACTTCTCCGTCTATGGAAAAACTTTCGATGATTGCCTTGAGAATCTGGATAGAGTCTTACAGAGATGTGAAGAAAAGCACTTAGTCTTCAACTAGGAGAAATGCCACTTCATGGTTCGCGAAGGCATAGTGCTAGGACATAGAGTGTCCGAGCGTGGGATAGAAGTGGATAGAGCTAAGATAGAAGTTATAGAACAGCTTCCACCTCCCACGAATGTCAAGGGAATTCTAGCTTCCTTGGCCACGCAGGCTTCTATAGGCGGTCCATCAAAGATTTCTCTCAAATTGCCTGTCCTTTAACAAACCTGCTAGCTAAGGATGCACCCTTTGACTTCAATGATGAGTGCCTAGACACTTTCTACATTCTCAAGAAAGCACTCATCTCAGCTCCAATCATTCAACCCCCTGATTGGAAGCTTCCCTTTGAAATAATGTGTGATGCTAGTGATTATGCTGTCGGTGCGGTGTTAGGCCAAACCAAAGATAAGAAGCATCATGCTATTTCATATGCTAGCAAAACCTTAACAGGGCCACAGCTAAACTATGCAACAACTGAGAAAGAGCTGTTAGTCGTGGTGTTTGCTATAAACAAGTTTAGATCTTACTTAGTAGGAGCAAAAGTTATTGTATACACAGATCATGCTGATCTTAAGTACTTGCTCACTAAGAAAAATGCTAAACCATGCTTAATAAGATGGATCTTTCTACTCTAAGAATTTGATCTTGAAATAAAAGATAAAAAGGGAGTAGAAAATTCTGTTGCCGATCATTTGTCTAGAATGCAATTCAAAGAAGCACAGAATTTGCCCATCAGAAAGGTCTAGATATGGCTAGAGGGGGAGTGTGAATAGCCTATTAAAATTTTCTACAACAACACTTAGACAAATTTGTTAGAATAAAACACGACGTAAGCAAGTTTGCACTAGCACTACAAGGGTCGGCAAGCCACCTATGACAAGTCTAGTTACTAGCAAGAAATATCCTATGTCACACACAAGAGCTAGAAAACTAGTACTACTTTGCAAGAATGTGAAGAAAGTAATGCAAAGCTAGAGATAGGAAGGTTATACCTCCACGAAGAGAATGCCAATGAGATAATCAATCAAACACAATATGAATCCTCGGTAGAGACAAGATGACACGATGATTTTTTACCGAGGTTCACTTGTTTGCCAACAAGCTACTCCTCGTTGTAGCGATTCACCTACTTGGAGGTTCACGCGCTAATTGGCATCACACGCCAAACCCGTCATCGGGTGCCGCAAAACCAACACAAGATAGGGATCCACAAGCTAAGAGTAATCCACTAGAGATACCTTTTGCGAGCTCCCGCGATGAAGGTTCAAGAACCCCTCACAATGCACTGATCGGAGCCGGAGACAAACACCTTCCTCCGCTCAACGATCCTCGTCGCTCCAAGCCATCTAGGAGGTGGCAACCTCCAAGAATAACAAGAACTCCCACGACAATGATGATCACCAAGTGCCACTAGTATGCAATCAAACAAGCAATGCACTTGGTTCACTCAATCTCTCATGAAATTAGCAAGTGTATCAAAGAGATGAGTGGTGGAGGCTCTCACAAATGAGCACTAGTGTGTGAGTGATGAAAATGTGCAAGAGAGTTGCCCAAAGGCCGGCCATATCACCTTATATAGCCCACACTCACAACTAGCCATTTTAGCCCCTCAAAACACTTCATGCGCCGCCTCCGGACGCTAACAACAGTGTGGTGTCCGGACCATCAACAGCATCCAGACGCCCCACACCAACAGAGACAGCAGCTCTGTTTCACAGCTCCGGACGCGCGCAATGCGCCGTCCGGGCCTTCTGTTTGAACTCACCGTTTCCCGCGTGCTCCTCAGTCGACCACGCGTCTCCGGACACTCCTGTAGCACGGGTCCGGACTCAACTCCTCCAGCGTCCAGACCCCAGCAGAGAGCTTCCAAGAGCCTCAAACCTCTCCGGACGCCGTCCGGACACCAAACAGTGTCCGGTTCTTCCTTTCGAGCACAACAGAGAGCACCGGCACTCCGGACGCTTGTCCGGAGCCTCTGTCCAAACCTAAAATAGCGTCCGAATTCTTCTCCATAGCACAGCCAGCTCAGGGTCTGCCTCCGGACTCATCGACGATGGTCTGGACCCGACTAAACCCTAGCGTCCGGACTAGCATCCAGACCTCTTCTTATACTCAAACTCAGCCACCAACTTCTTCCAAGCTTCCAAGGGCTAACACTAAGCGATTCAAGCACTGTTGCACGTGTGTTAGCTTTTAGTTCACATTTATCTTGGAATTAGTTGGTTGTTTCACTAGTTCAATTGATTTTATATGCAATGCAATGAACCTAGTGGCACATGATAACCGTAATCAAACACAAGAGCTCCCTCCTTGATAGTACGGCTATCTATCCTAAATGTGATCACACCCTCTATGGTGTCTTGATCACCAAACCGAAAATGGATTCCTATTTCACCTTTGCCTTGAATCCTTTTCCTTTCCTTTACCATGCTAGAGCCTTGCCATCATCACCTTTGATCCATTAGCTCCACATGGCATGTACCAACCTATCTCATAATTCACACTTAGAGATCAAGGTTAGTACATAGGTAGGTTTCATCAATTACTCAAAACAAAACACATGGGGACTCTCAATCTCCCCCTTTTTGGTAATTGATGACAACCTTTCCACAAAGATATGAAATATAATCATTTTGAACTTGAGTTGCTTGTCCAAGCATTTTAATCAAGGATTTTAAATTTTGGACAAGTCACACAAATTCGGTTTGGTAGTTATTAGCTCCCCCTACATATGTGCTTCTAAAGTTTGGTTCAAGTTTAACACATATGCATGGATAGACAATGTGGGAGAGTAAATAGCTACCAAATGATGCTAAGGTTTAAGAGTAGACCTTTGAAGCGTGATACCATCGGAGTGCGGAATTTGAATCACCCTTAGCATCATGATAAGCTAGACATCAAGTAAACACTAGAAACCCGGTGAGATCAACATTAAAAGCAAAGTTTCTAGACACCACTTGAAAACCACTAAAAACCTAGCTTACCACTGTTGGTATTTCTTATGACTATTGGATAAATCCGCAAGCGCACAGATTATACCGTTGTAGCACTTCACCCAGGAGTATTCCGGGGTATCGTAATTTATATTCTCCCAAGGGAAAGCCAAGCTAGAAATAATAATAAAATAGAGATCCTAGAGATCACCTCAATTTAGTATCAACTAGTGTAAGGGGGTAAATGATATAATGATAGGAAGGTGATGATGATGTAGCAAACCAGTAAAGATAAGTAAGAGATGACTAGTGAGTATAACTATGTGGGAGGACAACGAGAGAGTAAAAAGGGTTCCTATGATTTCAACTCTACCTCTATGGGTTTAACTATGGCATTTAGCTAAGACAAACTTCGATTGATTCCTCAATACAAGTATGCTAGGCGAGGGGATAGATCAGTAGGAGGACAAAACTCCTACCGGACCGCGCCCTCTTCTTACGAGGGCCTTATCTTTTAAGAACTTGCCTATAAACACGTGGTGGAATACAATGACTAGACAAGGCCGTCACCTCTTGCTAGCTACCACAAACAATCCGTGCAACAAGCGATAATTAAAGGCAAGATTAAGTATAAGCACCACGCTTACACCTATTCTTACTACTCTAATCGTGTATACGGTCAACTAGAGCACCCTATGATAGGCGATGATTGCATACAGGAAAGGCCACAAGGATCTCAATTTAGTTTATAACAACTAATTAACAAGATAAACCACACAACAATACTATAGCAAGTATAATATTGCACTAAGTAAAGACTAAGTAAAGTAAAGAAGGAATATTGCATTAAATAAGTAAAGTCTTACAAAAGAGGAAAGATACAAGAGCTTATACCAGATCCTCCGGGAAGACAATTCCGGAAACCCCGAGGAAAGCTCAACTCAACTCTAACTCCCACACTAGAGAACACCCACTAGACTAATCTCCACTTTATAACAATAGTGGTTTGTATGGATTACATCATGATTAGAGAGGGAGGTCTAGGCCTCTATTTATAGAGGGGGTGGAGTAGGGGCTACTCTAGCACCACATCATTGATCCAGGGGGCTTCAATCCTCCTCCCTTGGATCAAACCGTAATACAACCGCCTAGAATGGATGGCCTGGATTTCTAACATGTGTAACTTGGTATGGCGGTTGAGGGGGGACCCAACCGACCTAGGGGGTGGATCCGTCGATCCACACTATGGCCAGTGGGCCATCCCCTGGCTTTGTGGGTGTGGCCCCACTGATCAGGGTCTGAGTAGGAGCCAGTTGGGCCCAGGGGAGGTTTGGCCGATCCCCCCTAAGGGTCCCTAGCCCACCTCGTCCATCCTGGTGCTGGTCCACCTGTCATGTGAAGTGGTTGTTCATTGTGAAGTGTTTGTCGTGTTGATCTCTTTGGTGTGGGCCCATGCATCCTTGTACATTGCTTGTGAGCCGTTTAGGAGAAAACACAAAGTGATCTGATGGTTGAGAATCACTCTGAGGGGTTTATCCTGGATCATGGCCAAGGGGGAAACCTGGTGGGCCCACAGTGGGGTCGGCCGACCCCCTCTGTGGGTCCCACTGGGTCTCTTTTGTTCCATTTCTTCTTATCTGCATTAAAATATTCATGGAAATGTGGAACTTTGTTATTTAATAAAGAATGCTCATGCAATGATTGTTTTCTCCTTGATCCTGAGTTTGTTGGCAATATTTTAGTTATAAAAAATTGATCATAATTTGTGCCAACAAGATCCCCCAAGCTTAACCTTTGCTCGTCCCGAGCAAACAATTGAACTTAGCTCGATGGATCAGGAGCTGCTACTATGCTTCATATTTCAAGAGTACTAAGCTTACAACAACCATACTTCTCTTTTGTATGAAAAATTCAGCAATAAAGACTCACCCATATTACCTTAGTCTTCCATGGGGCTTATAACTTTATCCTTTGTCTTGGGCAGTTGAGAGATAGAACAACTTGACTTGAGCAGTAGTTTTCTCATTCTTTCACAAGTTTCATATCGGAGGTTTTGTAAAGTTTTGTAAAAGAAAGACTTAATGTTCCTCAAATGGTACTCTCGAATTGCTCATAAGGTGTATGATTCCTTACCAAGGCATATATCAAAGTTTGGCTTCTTTTTCATCCTATCTCTAAGCTTATGTGGAGCTATAGGTAGGGATCAAAGATGTAGCAAACTTACCCCGCATATATTGTAAAGTAAAATTCCGGATCCAAGGAGAGAAATTTCATACTCTTAGATCAAGATGTGCAAGTGTGTGGAAACATGATAATTGATCAATACTCTTATAAATGATCTCTCTTTCCTATCTTATGAAATTGTGACATAGCTATCTTTATTTATTTTTTTCTATGAGCTTTGAAAATGCTCATTATAAATATTTTTTAAGAAAGAGCTTTGGAGTGCTCATAAAGGATTAGGACTACAGAATGTCCTTGAATATTTTTCATAATTTTTCATAGTCTATGTCTCATTTACTAGTAACAAACTAGAGAGAGATTTTCTACTTAGGGCATGGAGTATGAACTATGTGGAAATGTAAGACATGTTTTCTGCGTACTTCCAGTGTAGAAGCAGCATGTATATGTGGCGTGTACGTGATCTTGATCTTGGGAGCATGATAAAACTCTCAACAAGGGTCATAAAACTTGACCAAACTCAACACAAAGCAAGCAGCTTATGTAGAAAGCTTATATCATAAAAGATCATGTATGGATTTGGTAGGAATTTTCACCATTGAGGAACAAAAAGTGTTTTATTATTTTAAGAAATAAATCTCCGATAGTCATTCTTGCTTAGAACAATATTATAGCAGCTCTTATCTTGTCATATCATGTCTCACAACAACTTAGACTTAGTTACAGTATTTGCAACCCACAAAAGTTTGAGGTTCATGATGATTTCTTTTAAGCCGAGTAATTCATACTTAGAGAAATATCGAGCTGTAAACTAAGTACTAGAGAAATATTTAGCAGAGCAACTATTCATCATTTCCATAAGGGATAAATATCCATGGTACATGTGAGAGTAGAGACAAGTCTTTTTATTATTTTTATTTTATTTGTTGGGAATTAAAATGCATAATTAAAATGCTGAAATTGAATGATGTAGAATTTAAATACCGAATTGAAATGCTGAAAATTGAAAACTTACCTTAGTGGGGAAGGGAACCTCCCCAAGCTTATTCTTTTCATGGTCCCTGTGGATGAAATTGTGTTGGGTCTATCCCATGATAAGCATAGAACTGAGACCACTGCTGGGTCTAGAAATCTCTCATTTCTTGGACTCTTTGCTGATTTTGGATCACGTTCTGATGGGGATCCCTTGATTTACCCGTAGTTCGTCTACATGGGTAGTGAGTAAATCCACGTCGCGACGGAACTCACGGTCCTCTCTTCCCTGCGAAGAAGAAAAAGAGAATCGTGCACTTTGTGATGCTGACCTCTGGAGTCCGCTGCTTGAGGTAGAGAAGCGTGTGGCGCTCATGGTTTCATCCACAAAATCTGAACCTAGGGATGTGCCTTCTTCTTGAGCTGCATATGCCATGCTGCGTATCGTCCTTCGACCTACAAAACTTCTACGCCCTTCTTGTGTGTCTGTAGTAAAGGTTAGTTGTCTACACCTATACAGTTTAAGTCTTTCACAAGGGCGCTGAACTCTTTTTATGGGATCATTATTCATATATATGACAGATTCATGCAGCCCATGCATCAACGTGTGACCTTGCACAAAATACCCTATGTCTAACACAGCTCGTGGTGTGGTTAAGAAGAATTGATAATTATCAAGCCGAGCCGTGTTGTTCAAGATTTTAGTGATCATAGATGTAAACTCAAAGGGTCCTTTTCTGCTATTGGCTGAGCACCAGTGATCTACCATGGCTCTAACAAGAGAGACAGGAATTTTATTTACCATGACAAAAATTATTCTTAGCTCAACATTTGTTACAGGCCTTACATCATCTCTAGGGAACAAGGTTATTCCTACCCAGCGATGCATAAAACATAAAGTAGGATTATGAATTTCACTTGTTCATGGATGTCTAGAACTATCTTTTCTAAAGATCAGTTTCCAAAACTCATTCCTATTATATCCTTGTGCAGCATGCTCAAGATTAACAGTATATTTTTCTTTACATCCAAGAACATGACTAAACTCTTTCCAGGTTAAAGATATTGGATGATTAAGCAACTGGAAAGAAAGCCTTTGAGCATTAGTATTAACTGTGCTTAGGAACTCTAGAGTTAAAAGTCTATTTCCTGGGTCGTTAGTGATATCCCAAAACTCACGAGTCCACCCTATGGCTCTAAAAACTTCATCAAACTCCTCGTCTAATCCTGTTTTAGCTAAGAGGGTAGGATCAATTACCTTGGTGTGCTCGTAGTCGCGGTCCTTCAAGGTGTTGAAAATAGCCATCTCATGAGATGCGAGCTGGATGCCGGTTTCCGGATCAGTGACCCATGATGTTTGATCTCCCGAAGGCTCGGCCAGTTCAAAATGACCGGCACTAGGATGTTCTTGCTCATAATCACTATGACTAGCACTGCTAGCCATGATTTCAGTAGCACCCGAGCCATGTACTGACTCAGACCTTGTATCAATGGACATAAAATTTGTACCTTGGGATGAGCTACCTCCATGGGAATTCTTGGAAGAACTCCCACTGACTGAGCTTCGTGCCTTCTTAAGTGCCTTCTTGAGGGACTTCATCTCACTACTCTACTAGCTAAGCTTGTACCCTTCTTTGAATTAGTGGTGCGGCTAAACGAAGAGAGATGGTAGAGGATTTTTTTTTGGCTTTGTGAGCTGCTGTGGTCGAGAGTGTGTGTCTGAGGGAGTGGCTCTATTCATGTTCATATAGCAGAAGAGAGGGGAGAGTGATTGGAGGTGTGGGCCTGATCGGCCGACCACCACCCATGGCCTCTGAGTGCCCTTCTTGCAAGGTAGTGAAGTGGAGGAGATGCCCAACAAGGATTTGAGAGGAGGGGGCCTTGCTTTGGATCGGCCGATCCTCCTTTGGATGCTCTCATGATGATTTTGCACCATGCCACAATGGATGGTAGTGGGGCGCAAGGAGAGGACATAGGTCATGCTGCTCTGCCTGAAAAATGGCCAGAGATGCCCCCCTTTTGGCTTGGAGTGCTTAGAGAGGATGGCATGGTTATTTGCTAGTGTGTCATGCTCAAGAAGTTATGATGATGCTAGGAGTGTTTAGGCTCCTAACGATTAGTGACACACTTCTTGAGATTGGTGATGAAGAAAATTGGGATTGATTATAGGAAGAGGTATGGTGATAACTATCTTCTTATTTTGGAAGAGATGAGTGGTAGTTTAGACTTCTCTTGCCAGGATGCTTCTCGGTGGAGTGAATTTGCAAAGGACAAACTTTGTGCATGGCATGAAGAGAGAGATGGAGGGGGCAAGGAGGTGATGGGAGGAGTCAATACATCAATACATGTCTTCCTTGGCTCTAGCTTCATTTGTTTGGGAATCAAACATGAAGCATCTCAAGATGGAGAAAGAAGAAGAAGAAAGGAGAGAGATAGGGGATCGGCCGATCACTTATTGTGATCAGAGGGTCGTGGCATACTGCCCCAAGACAGGGAATCATGAGGCAGGGAAGGCCAGAGGTAGTGCGGTTGTGGGCCCGGTCGGCCAACCCATCTAGGTCCACCACAGAACCTGGATTTGTGATGCTAAACCTCCTATGCTAAATTAGACGCAATGCAATCTTTCGTGGACAAGAAAAGTTCAAGATTTTATTATTTTTGTGTTTTCAAATTTTATTATGGCTAAAAGTGATTATGCTTTGGAATTAATTAAAAGATATGATCATATGATAAAAAGATTTCAGGAATTAAAGAGGAAGAGAATGAAAAAGAAAACTTACCTTGTATGAGACTTACCTCTTCATGTAGCCATGCTTTCAATTATTTGAAGTAGGGTCATCCTCCTCATTTGCCCGTCGGATTTGCTAACATGGTTTTGGAGGTGGAGCGGCGCATGGCATGATCACATTTTTCCGCCATACTCGTTTGGGTTTCGCCCGAGGTTGTTGCTTCACTTTTGCCAAGTAAGTATAATTGACATAAGGATCGATTTCGAATACCTTGACTATGGAGCATTGCTCGATCTTTGGCTTGAAGTGGAATATCTCCTGGGTTCCATTGATGTTAAATTGAATTTCTCCCTCTCCTACATCGATGTGTGCATTGGCGGTGCTGAGGAATGGTCTTCCTAGGATGAGTGGAGTCTTCTTGTCTACTTCCATATCCAACACCACAAAATCCACGGGGATGAAAAATTCTCGTATTTTGACGGGAATATTTTGAGTGATCCCCACGGGGTAACGAATTGATTGATCCACTAACTGCAAGCACATTGGTGTAGGGGACAAAGTAGTATGAGTTAGTTTATCAAAGACTACCTTTGGCATGACGCTGATGCTTGCTCCCAAGTCACAGAGGCCATGTTCGAATTGCTGAGTCCCGATGGAGCAAACAATGGTAGGACACCCTGGGTCCTTCTTCTTTAAAGGCAGCTGGTTGAGTATAGTTGCACTGCACTCCTCCGTCAACTTGATGACTTCGGTGGTGGGTAACGGTCTCTTATTGTTGAGAATGTCCCGCAGATACTTGGCGTAGGTTGGGACCTGCATCGCATCAAGTAGGGGTATATGGACATATAGTTGGCGAATTACCTCGATGAATTTACCGAAGCATTCGTCTGTTGATTGTTGTCTTTGGTTTCTTGGGAATGGTAGTAGAATGTTTGTATCATAGTACTCATGTGGGGCTGTCTTCCCATGAAACTTGACAGGGTCCTGGAGTGGTGCAGTCTCTTCTTCTTCTTCCTGTTGTTCTTCTACTTCAACTTCTTTTTCATTCCTTGTGGTTCTACCTGAAATGTTAGGATGTGGTGGATAGCGAGTGGTCTTACCCCCTCTCGTGGTCACCGCATTTATACTAGAGAATTTTTTAGAATTACCAAGATATGGAGCAGAAGAAATCAATTGAGATAATTTTCTTTCTATCATATTGTTGAAGTTTGATTGATTCTTTACAACGGAAGCTAAGTCATTCATTTTATTGTTTAAAGATTCAAGGGTCTTGTCATTAAGTGCTAGTTTATTGTTTATGCTTTCATTGATTCTAGCTTGACTTAAGACAAGATCTTTAAATGAAGGCTGATAAAAATTATTAAAGCTTTTACTTTCATTATCTTGATTGGAGGGTCGTGGCTTTGATCCTGATTGTTGAGGTTGCTTCTCATTGTTGTTGACGAAGCTCACGCCTTCATTGGTTTCGGGGCAATTGTTTCCCGAATGATTTCCGCCACATACCTCACACCATTGCTCTGACTTGTAAGCTCATGTGAAGGCATAGTGTTGGATGGCATCTCTATCCTTCTTGAAGTTGGCTCGTTCTTCGAGTTTCTTCATCAAGAGATCCATACTTGTGGAGAGTGCACTTACTTCATGAATAGGTTCTGCACTCTTTTTCTTGACTGGGAGCTTTTCATCTTTCCACCCTTGATTTGTCACTATCTTCTCAATAAGATCTTTTGCTTGTGTGACATTGAGTGAGGTGAATGCTCCTCTAGCGGCTGCATCAAGGTGACTAAGGGTTATTGGTGTTAATCCATAGTAGAAGCCTTGAATCAGGAGCCAATCTTGAATTCCATGGTGAGGACATTCCCGAATGTACTCCTGAAGACGTTCCCATGCTTCGGGAATAGTCTCGTCTGCTTGTTGTTGGAAGCTTGAAATTCTTCCACGAAGGGCGGTGGTTTTGCCCATCAGGAAGAACTTCTTGAGAAATGCATTGGTACACTTCTCCCAAGTGGCAAATTCCTCAGAATGAGCATAGAACCATTGCTTCGCCTTCCCGAGTAATGAGAACGGGAAAAGACGAAGACGAATGATATCTGTTGCCGCATTCTTAATGGAAATGGTGCCACTTACCTCCAAGAAGTGTTGAAGATGTGCACTGGCATCCTCATGGAACTTCCCGCAAAAAGGGTTGGCTTGCACTAAATTGATCAAAGCTGGCTGCAGCTCGAAGGTAGCACCCCCTGTGTTACCATCTGGTCCTTGGGCCACGTGAGCGACTGAAGGAGCCGAGAAGTCAGAAATAGCCTCTTGAGCCATAGCTTGCTTGATAAACGGAGTGGGGCCTCCTTCCTTGAGTGGATCCGAGTCTGAGGTGAGCTTTCGAGGAGACACTAGACGATGCCTAGAGTTTCTTCGAAAACACTTAGGATTTTCATGTATGGTTGCTCGAAACTGGAACTCACTCATACAATGCCTTGATTCACAATTATTTGATAACTATTTTGATAGTAAACTCTAAATTCAATTCTATTAAAATTTCCAGGCTATGCTTTCCCTGGCAACGGCGCCAGAAATGCTTGTTGGTATTTCTTATGACTATTGGATAAATCCGCAAATGCACAGATTATACCGTTGTAGCACTTCACCTAGGAGTATTCCGGGGATCATAATTTATATTCTCCCAAGGGAAAGCGAAGCTAGAAATAATAATAAAAGAGAGATCCTAGAGATCACCACAATTTAGTATCAACTAGCGTAAGGGGGTAAATGATATAATGATAGGAAGGTGATGATGATGTAGCAAACTGGTAAAGATAAGTAAGAGATGACTAGTGAGTATAACTATGTGGGAGGACAACGAGAGAGTCACAAGGGTTCCTATGATTCCATCTCTACCTCTGTGGGTTTAACTATGGCATTTAGCTGAGACAAACTTCGATTGATTCCTCAATACAAGTATGCTAGGCGAGGGGATAGATCAGTAGGAGGACAAAACTCCTACCCGGCTGCGCCCTCGTTTTACGGGGGACTTACCTTTTAAGAACTTGCCTAGACAACACGTGGTGGAATACAACGACTAGACAAGGTTGTCACCTCTTGCTAGCTACCACAAACAATCCGTGCAACAAGCGATAACCAAAGGCAAGATTAAGTATAAGCACCACGCTTACACCTATTCTTACTACTCTAATCGAGTATACGGTCAACTAGAGCACCCTATGACACGCGATGATCGCATACAAGAAAGGCCACAAGGATCTCAATTTAGTTTATAACAACTAATTGACAAGATAAACCACACAAAAATACTATAGCAAGTATAATATTGCACTAAGTAAAGACTAAGTAAAGTAAAGAAGGAATATTGCATTAAATAAGTAAAGTCTTACAAAAGAGGAAAGATACAAGAGCTTATACCAGATCCTCCAGGAAGACAATTCCGGAAAGCCTGAGCAAAGCTCAACTCAACTCTAACTCCCACACTAGAGAACACCCACTAGACTAATCTCCACTTTATAACAATAGTGGTTTGTATGGATTACATCATGATTAGAGAGGGAGTCTAGGCCTCTATTTATAGAGGGGGTGGAGTAGGGGCTACTCTAGCGCCACGTCATCGATCCAGGGGGCTTCAATCCTCCTCCCTTGGATCAAACCGTCATACAACCGCCTAGAATGGATGGCTTGGATTTCTAACATGTGTAACATGGTATGGCGGTTGAGGGGGGACCCAACCGACCTAGGGGGTGGATCGGCTGATCCACACTATGGCCAGTGGGCCATCCCCTGGCTTTGTGGGTGTGGCCCCACTGATCAGGGTCTGAGTGGGAGCTAGTTGGGCCCAGGGGAGGTTCGGCCGATCCCCCTAAGGGTCTCTGGCCCACCTCGTCCATCCTGGTGCTGGTCCCACCTGTCATGTGAAGTGGTTGTTCATTCTGATGTGTTTGCCGTGTTGATCTCTTTGGTGTGGGCCCATGGATCCTTGTACATTTCTTGTGAGCCATTTGGGAGAAAACACAAAGTGATCTGATGGTTGAGAATCACTCTGAGGGGTTTATCCTAGATCATGGCCGAGGGGGAAACCTAGTGGGCCCACAGTGGGGTCGGCTGACCCCCTCTATGGGTCCCACTGGGTCTCTTTTGTTTCATTTCTTCTTATCTGCATTAAAATATTCATGGACATGTGGAACTTTGTTATTTAATAAAGAATGCTCATGCAATGATTGTTTTCTCCTTGATCCTGAGTTTGTTGGCAATACTTTAGTTATATAAAATTGATCATAATTTGTGCCAACAACCACCTATGCATGCTAGTTGATCAATCATCATTCAATTTGTATCACTAGCAATCACCACACAAGCATGAATATTGAATTTAAGTACTTGTGCAACAATACATATGAGGATGCAAAATTCAAGTGCAACAAAGTGTTCATGAGCTTGCTCCCCCTGCTTGTGTGTTCTTTTCAAAATTGATTTTTCATTTTCTCCCCTTTATCTTTCAATTTCTCCCCCTTAAGCAAATCTTCCATTTTGGTCAACTTCTATATCTTTCCACAATTTCTCCCCCTTTGTCATCCAATTGACACAAAAAGGTGGGACCAATTATAGATATTCAATTTTTACTCCCCTTATTGTGAGATAGAGTGAAAGATTTTCAACTTTGGTTTGAATTAAGCTACTTTCCCAAGATATTTAATTCGGTTTAAACCATAGACAAGCTTGTTCACACATGCGAAGATGGTTATCTTGCCTATGTTGAATTAAACACTTAAGTTCATAGACATAGATCAAACACTAGGATTGCAAGCCCATCAACATGTCATATGCTACCACTAGATCATATCAAGTCATAGAAGCTATAGTCATATAAGCATCAAATTCATTTTGGTTTTCATGAATGAGCCTAGAAGCATGAGTGATATCTATATGCTCTACACAAGTCCTAGCAAAGTATGCATGAATGCTCTCAAATCAACTTGTACCTTGCTTTGTTGGAGTAGAGGCATGTCATATAAGTGGGGGTGCATCAACTCATGTTGGAGAAGTCAAGTATGTTCAACTCATTCCTTAGCTTGCAAAACCTTTTCTCATCTAGTGGCTTGGTGAAGATATTGGCCAATTGATCATCGGTTCCCACACTCTCTATTGAAATGTCCCTTTTCAATTCATGATCTCTAATGAAATGGTGGCGGACATCAATATGCTTTGTTCTTGAGTGTTGAACCGGGTTGTTGGTTATCTTGATTGCACTTTCATTATCACATAGCAATGGCACTTTCTTGAATTTGACTCCGAAATCATTCAAAGTAGCTTTCATCCAAAGTATTTGTGCACAACAACTCCCCGCACTAATGTATTCGGCTTCGGCGGTAGAGAGTGTCACACTATTTTGCTTCTTTGATGACCATGAGACAAGTGATCTTCCAAGCAATTGACAAGTTCCCGATGTGCTCTTCCTTTCTATCTTGCAACCCGCATAGTCCGAGTTGGAGTATCCAATTAACTCGAAATTTGATCCTTTAGGATACCGCAACCCAACATTTGGTGTATGCTTCAAATATCTCAATATACTCTTTGTGGCCTTCAAATGACTCTCTCTTGGAGAAGCTTGAAATCTTGCACACATACATACACTAAACATGACATCCGGTCTTGATGCGGTCACATAGAGTAGGCTACCAATCATTGATCTATATAGCTTTTGATCTACCATGTTGCCACTAGCGTCACTATCCAAGTTTCCATTTGTTCCCATTGGTGAGCTAATTGACTTTGCTTCATCTAGATTGAACTTCTTGAGCATGTCTTTGATGTACTTGCCTTGACTTACAAATGTACCATTCTTCATTTGCTTGACTTGAAGACCAAGGAAGTAACTAAGTTCACCAAGCATAGACATCTCAAACTCTTTTGCCATCATATTGCCGAATTCTTCACAAAAGTCTTGATTGGTTGATCCAAAGATAATGTCATCCACATATATTTGCAACACAAACAAGTCCTTGCCAATCTTTTTGGTGAAAAGGATAGTATCAACCTTACCCATAATGAATCCCTTAGAGAGGAGAAAGTCTCTCAACCTCTCATACCATACTCTAGGTGCTTGCTTCAAACCATACAATGCCTTTCTAAGCTTGTACACATGGTTGGGTTTCTTGTCATCTTCAAAACTGGGTGGTTGTTCAACATATACCAATTCATTGATGTACCCATTGAGAAATGCACTCTTCACATCCATTTGATAGAGCTTGATGTTGTGAGCACAAACATAAGCCAATAGAATCCTTATTTCTTCTAGCCTTGCCACCGGTGCATATGTTTCTCCAAAGTCAAGACCCTCTACTTGAGTGTACCCTTGTGCAACTAGTCTTGCTTTGTTCCTTACCACTAAGCCATCTTGATCTTGTTTGTTGCGAAAGACCCATCTTGTGCCAATAACATTGTGGTTCTTTGGTCTCTCAACTAGTTCCCAAACTTCATTTCTAGTGAAGTTGTTGAGCTCTTCATGCATAGCATTCACCCAATCAATATCTTGCAAAGTTTCTTCAATCTTGGTTGGCTCAATAGATGATACAAAGGAGTAGTGTTCACAAAATGAAGCCAATCTTGATCTTGTTTGCACAACTCTTGTTATATCTCCAATAATGTGATCCAAAGGATGATCCCTTGCAATAGATGTAGGTTGGAGTGTTGGAAGTTGATTGCTTGCACTTGGTTGGTCATTGGATTGAGATGATGAACTAGCCTCTTGTTGATCTTGAGTTGGAGAGGATGAACTAGCTTGATTGTCATTGGATTGCTCATTTGATGGAGCATGCACTTGATAGTCATTGTCTTGCTCTTCATCCACTTGCCTCGGCCTAATGTCCCCAATATCCATGTTCTTCATTGCATTGCCCAATGGTTCACCTCTCGCATCATCATGATTGTCACTTTCATCTTGAGAGCCTTGTGTTTCATCAAACTCCATATCATGTACCTTCTCAACTATGCCATGAGTAAGATTCCATACTCTATATGCTTTGCTTGTAGTTGAGTAACCAAGTAGGAAACCTTCATCACATTTCTTCTCAAATTTTCTCAATCTTGCACCTTTCTTCAAGATATAGCACTTGCAACCAAACACTCTAAAATATGCAATGTTTGGCTTTCTTCCATTTAATAACTCATAAGGTGTCTTCTCAAGCATCTTGTAGCAATAGAGTCGGTTGCTATAGTAGCAAGCCATGTTGATAGCTTCGGCCCAAAAAGAATCACTCACATTGTATTCACTAAGCATAGATCTTGCCATATCAACGAGTGTCCTATTCTTCCTCTCAACAAGCCCATTTGATTGAGGTGTATACTTGGCTGAGAATTGATGTTTCATTCTATATTCATCACATAGCTCATCAATTCTTGTATTCTTGAACTCACTACCATTATCACTTCTCACTTTCTTGATAGTTGTTTCAAATTTATTTTGGCATCTCTTGACAAAGATCTTGAATGTATCAAAGGTGTTACTCTTGTCACTAAGAAAGAATACCCATGTATATCTAGTGAAGTCATCAACTATCACAAAGCCATATTTGTTTCCACCAGTTCTTGTATATGCGGTTGGCCCAAACAAGTCCATGTGCAAGAGCTCAAATGGTTTACAAGTACTCATCATGCTCTTACTAGGGTGAGTGTTTCCAACTTGTTTGCCGGCTTGACAAGAGCTACATAGCTTATCCTTTTCAAAGACCACATATTTCAAGCCTCTAACTAGATCATGCTTGACTAATTTGTTTAATTGCCTCATACCAACATGACCAATCCTTCTATGACATAACCAACCCATGCTAGATTTGGATAGCAAGCAAGTTGAAAATTGAGTTTCACTAGCATTGAAATCAACCAAGTATAGATTCTCATATCTAAAGCCTTTGAATATCAAGTTAGAGCCATCTACACTTATGATCTCTACATCATCAACTCCAAATATGCATTTGAAACCAAGATCACAGAGTTGAGCTACGGATAGCAAGTTGAAGTTCAAGCTCTCTGCTAGCAACACATTGGATATGCTCATGTCATTGGATATTGCAATCTTACTAAGCCCTTTGACCTTTTCTTTGCCAATGTCACCAAACGTGATAGAATCAACCCCATTGCAATCATTTGGCTTGATAGAGTTGAACATTCTTGAATCTCCGGTCATATGTTGAGTGCAACCACTATCAAGCACCCAATGCCTCCCTCTGGCTTTATAATTGACCTACAAAACAATTTAATTCTTCTTAGGTACCCATACTTGCTTGGGTCCTCCAAAGTTAGTGACTAAGGACATAGGTACCCAAATAGCTTTCTTCTTTGAGCTCTCATTGGGAGTACCCATGTACTTAGCTATCACACCTTTCTTACCCTTGGTAAGCATATAACTAGAATCAAAGCGAATAGATGCATGTGTAAATTTTATCTTGCTTAGATTTAGTTTGCAATGTTGCTCATCATTCCCTACTTGCTTGCAACTTGAGCAAAACCGGCCATTGCTCTTCACAAAGCGAGGCTTTGGAGTTGCAAAGGTCGCCTTGCCTTTCTTGGGGGTATAGCCCAATCCCTCTTTGCAAAGGGAGAATCTTTGGCTACCCAAGCCCTTAGGCAAGCGGGCGTCTCCACCATAAGCATTGCCTAAGGCTAGAGTGAGCTTACCAACCTCCTTCTTAAGGGTCTCATTATCAACCATTAGTGAAGCATCACAAGTGAAACCATCACTAGTAGAAGAGATAGAGTTTGAAGTGCTACAAGAAGGGTTAGTTGGAGTGATTATGATGGGTTCATAGAAAGATTCATTGATTATTTCACAAGTTGTTCCCATGTTACTTGTTGAAACATGCTCTTTCTCCTTTTGTTCAACAAGAGGTGAGTGACCCTTTTCAAACTTAGAGTGAGCTTTGCCAAGCTTCTCATGGGCTACCTCTAGCCTCTCATGAGAAAGATTGAGCTCATCAAAGGATTGCTTGAGAGCTTGGAGCTCTTTCCGCAATGCTTTGCACTCCTTTCTCTTGATGTCAAAGTGAGTCTTAGCATCTTCCAACATTTTAATTAGTTCATCTTTAGTGGGTTCATCATCATCATCATCACTAGAATCACACTCATCATCGGATTGTACCTTAGTGGACCGATCCATGAAGCATGTCGATGGAGTGTCAAAGAGAGAGATCTTGTTCTTCATAGCAATGCTTGCAAGAGCCTTCTTCTTGCTTGATCTCTTCTCATCATCACTTGAGTCATCATCACTTAAGGAATCACTATCCCAAGTGACAACATATGAACCTCCCTTCTTGTTCTTCTTGATAAACATCTTGCTCTCTTTCTTCTCCTTCTTTTCTTTCTTCTTGCCCTTCTTCTCATCTTCATTGTCACTATGATGAGGGCAATCCGCAATGAGATGGTCCTTGCTATTGTACTTGAAGCATCTTCTATCCTTCTCATTGAACTTGTGTGAGCTCTTCTTCCTTCTTGCTCTATAGCCCTTCTTCTTCATGAACTTGCCAAATTTCTTGACAAATAGAGCCATTTCTTCTTCATCATCATCACTATTGCTTGAGCTTTCATCATTGCTTGATTCATCACACTTGATCTTAGCTTTGCCCTTTTATGAAGATGTGGCCTTGAAAGCCAAGATTTTCTTCTTGTCATCCTTCTTCTCCTTGTTCTCTCTTATCTTGTCCTTGTCTTCTCTAAAGGTGTCATCGGTTATCACCTCACCAAGAATTTGGTTCGGTGTCATTGTGTCCAGTAGACTTCTCACCAATAGAGTGACTAACATCTCAAATCTTAAGGGAAGACTCCTCAAAAATTTGAATGAGAAGTCATTGTTCTCCACATTCTCTCCAAGTGACTTGAGGTCATTGACAAGCACCTCAAGTCTATTGAACATCTCCAGCACATTTTCATCTTCCTTCATCTTGAAGCTTGTAAACTTCTCCTTCAAGATGTATGCCTTGGCCCCCTTCATGGATTGAGTCCCTTCATATGACTCTTCTAGCTTCTTCCATGCATCATGAGCTCTCTCGATGTTCTTGATTTGTTCAAACACTTCTCTTGAGATTGCTTCATGGATGGCACTCAAAGCAATGTCATTGTTTTGGAGCTTCTCCTCTTCGGCCGCGGTGGGTGCCTCCTCATTAGCTACCTCAAACTTCTTGTCAACCACCAACCATATCTTCCGGTTGATTGATTTGATATGGGTGGTCATCAATGCCTTCCAATAGCTATAATTGGTGCCATGAAACTTGGGTGGCCTCTTGGTGTTGTTGATTTGAGCCATTTTAACACTGTGGGATGTTAAGCCTTATGAGAACGGGTGTACCGGCTCTGATACCACTTGAAAGGTCTAGAAATGGCTAGAGGGGGGTGAATAGCCTATTAAAATTTTCTACAACAACACTTAGAAATTTTTTTTAGAATAAAACACGACGTAAGCAAGTTTGCACTAGCACTACAAGGGTCGGCAAGCAACCTACCACAAGTCTAGTTACTAGCAAGAAATATCCTATGTCACACACAAGAGCTAGAAAACTAGTACTGCTAGACTAAGCTACACAAGCTAAGCTAGAGGCTCTACTTTGCAAGAATGTGAAGAAGTAATGCAAAGCTACAGATAGGAAGGTTATACCGCCGCGAAGAGAATGCCAATGAGATAATCAATCAAACACAATATGAATCCTCGGTAGAGACAAGATGACACAATGATTTTTTATCGAGGTTCACTTGTTTGCCAACAAGCTACTCCTCGTTGTAGCGATTCACCTACTTGGAGGTTCATGCACTAATTGGCATCACACGCCAAACCCGTCACCTGGTGCTGCAAAACCAACACAAGATAGGGATCCACAAGCTATGGTCAATCCACTAGAGTTACCTTTTGCGAGCTCCCGCGAGGAAGGTTCAAGAACCCCTCACAATGCACCGATCGGAGCCGGAGACAAACACCTTCCTCCGCTCAATGATCCTCATCGCTCCAAGCCATCTAGGAGGTGGCAACCTCCAAGAAAAACAAGAACTCCCGCGATGACGACGATCACCAAGTGCCACTAGTATGCAATCAAACAAGCAATGCACTTGGTTCACTCAATCTCTCATGAAATTAGCAAGTGTATCAAAGAGATGAGTGGTGGAGGCTCTCACAAATGAGCACTAGTGTGTGAGTGATGAAAATGTGGAAGAGAGTTGCCCAAAGGCCGGCCATATCACCTTATATAGCCCACACTCAGAACTAGCCGTTTTAGCCCCCTCAAAACACTTCCTGCGCCACCTCCGGACGCTAACAATATTGTGGTGTCCGGACCATCAACAGCGTCCGGACGCCCCACACCACAGAGACAGCAGCTCTGTTTCACAGCTCCAAACGCGACCTCCGGACGCGCGCAACGCGCCATCCGGACCATGCCGCATGCGTCCGGTCGCCCTTCTGTTTGAACTCGCCGTTTCCCGCGTGCTCCTCAGCCGGCCACGCGTCTCTGGACACTCCTGTAGCACGGGTCCGGACTCAACTCCTCCAGTGTTCGGACCCCAGCAGAGAGCTCCCGAGAGCCTCAAACCTCTTGGGACACCGTCCGAACTTCACCGTCCGGAAACTAAACAGTGTCTGGTTCTTCCTTCTGAGCACAACAGAGAGCACCAGCACTCTGGACGCTTGTCTGGAGCCTCTGTCCGGACCTAAAATAGCGTCCGAATTCTTCTCCACAGCACAGCCAGCTCAGGGTCTGCCTCCGTACTCATCGACGATGGTCCGGACCTGACTAAACCCTAGCGTCTGGATGCTACTCAAACTCAGCCACCAACTTCTTCCAAGCTTCCAAGGGCTAACACTAAGCGATTCAAGCACTTCTGCACGTGTGTTAGCTTTTAGTTCACATTTATCTTTGAATTAGTTGGTTGTTTCACTAGTTCAATTGATTTTATATGCAATGCAATGAACCCAGTGGCACATGATAATCGTAATCAAACACAAGAGCTCCCTCGATAGTACGGCTATCTATCCTAAATGTGATCACACCCTCTATGGTGTCTTGATCACCAAACTGAAAATGGATTCCTATTTCACCTTTGCCTTGAATCCTTTTCCTTTCCTTTACCATGCTAGAGCCTTGCCATCATCACCTTTGATCCATTAGCTCCACATGGCATGTACCAACCTATCTCATAATGCACACTTAGAGATCAAGGTTAGTACTTAGGTAGGTTTCATCAATTACTCAAAACCAAACACATGGGGACTCTCACCATCGATGATTTCCTTAGAGATGACACACTCCTCAAGGTAACAGACTCCAACCCCTGGTATGCAAACATAGTCAACTTTATGGTTGCAGGCCACGTCCCACCAGGGGCAGATGTAAAGAAACTAGTTCAGGAGAGTCGAGTGCATCTCTGGATGAGCCATACCTCTATAGAGTATGCAATGATGGATTGCTAAGAAGATGCGTACCTATGGAGGAGGCAATCAGGATTATGGAAAGATGCCATGGAGCAGAATACGGAGGTCGCTATGGAACATTCAGAACTCATGCTAAGATTTGGCAGAGTGGGTTTTTCTGGCCAACCATGTAGAAGGACACCCATGACTATGTCAGAATATGTGCAAGATGCCAGAAGCACGGGAACATCAATACCCGAGATACTATGCCACTCACCAACAACCTACAAGTCGAGCTCTTTGATGTATGGGGCATCGACTACATGGGGCCCTTTCCTCCATCAAAAGGGTACGAGTATATCTTAGTAGCAGTGAACTATGTGTCCAAATGGGTAGAAGCATTACCTTGCCGCAAAGCTGATGCAGCCAATTCAAAGAGAATGTTACATGAAGTGATATTCCCCAGATTTGGAACCCCGAAGTTAGTCATAAGTGACGGGGGATCTCACTTCATTGACAAAGGCTTCCGCCAGTTCCTCACTAATCAAGGAATTTGGCACAATGTTGCAACTCCATACCATCCTCAAACAAGTGGTCAAGCAGAAACATCCAACAAACAAATCAAGAACATTCTGTAGAAGACCGTGGATGAGATGGGTACGGCTTGGAATCACAAGCTACCAGAGGCACTTTGGGCATATCGGACCGCATACAAGACCCCAATTGGTATGACACCATACCAACTTGTATACGGGAATACATGCCATTTGCCTGTGGAATTAGAATTCAAGGTAGATTGGGCAATCAAGAAATGGAACATGGATCTGCCAGCTGCCGGAAAATTCAGGAAAATGCAAATCTCTGAGCTAGAAGAGTGGAGAGAGAAAGCATACCACAATGCCAGGATATACAAGGAAAGAACCAAGAAATGGCATGACAAGAGAATCAAGGTCAAGGAATTCAACCCAAGAGACAAGGTCCTGTTATTCAACGCAAGGCTCAAGCTCTTTGGTCACGGGAAACTGAAAAGCAAATGGGAAGGGCCATACTGCGTCGTCAAAGCCGTCGCCTGCCCAGCCAACCACCCCTAGGGGGGTCGGCCGACCGGGGCATGGAGCTCAGAGAGGATGCGGAGCATCGCCCGATTGATGTCTCTGTGTCACAACTTGAACAAACTAGCAGCGCGTCCAGTAACTCCCAAAAGGCCGACCACCGACCAATTAGGGGTGAAGAAGGCCAACGTCTCCACCACCGAAGGCGACACAAGCATGGGCAACACCAGCTCGTACTCGCCATCGACGCCGACTTGGATGCGCCTTCAGCGGGCTCATGGTGGACCGGGGATAGGCAAGGTGCTAATCCCTCCCCTCACCTCCGAGGAACGGAGGGAGACACGCAGATCCCTTGAGACAGAGGAGTCTCGCAAGTCGATCCGGTGGACCAACAACCCGCCATCCATCTCCGGCCCTCCAGGCCAGTGCCAGGAGGAAGATGAAGAGAGCGACATGGAGAAGCTGCTGTGCATAGTTGCTAGGCTTAGGGAAAGCAACACTAAGCTAGCAGAGCAGGCAGCGGAGGAGAGAATGGCCCATTTGGATTTAGAAGATAGCTTCAACGATCTTCGCATTAGTACTAGCGCGAAGATCAAGCGTTTGGCCCAGGCGATCAAGAGAGAGAGGAACTCTTTGCCCCTCCATCTCCATAGATCGCTAGTTCTATAATAAGTTAGGCACTTAGATTTATTTTTCATTCATTTTCCCTTCATCAATGTAACATGTGCCTACGGAAATTTGAATTGAATAAAAGAGTTTTGGTTCTACTTGTATTTTGCCCAGCAGAACCCTTGCATTTGATTTGCTTCTGTCACTGATTTCAGCATGCCCCGAAACTAGTATGGGGGAGGTCAGTCGACACTCCAACTTGTCAAAACACCAGTTCAACCACTAAACCATGTTGTACACGACCATAACATGCTCCACGAAAAATTTGGACCGAAACGGCCACTTTTGTGCATCGACCGATGCACTTTGGAGGCCAAAATTCAGAAGAGACAGAGAAGATCAACATTTAGAGGTAAGTAATTCTAATGCAGAGACCGAAGTGGCCAACGAGCCCAGGGGGCGGTCGGCCGACCGCACCTATAGGCCTCAGGCCCACCAGCCAGCGTCCACTCAACTTCAAACGTCTATTTTGACTCGTTTGCCACGTCTCTCCCTTTTCCTCTATGCTTTTCATTTGTTTACTCTTTTTCCTTTCAAAAAAAAATAAAAATGAAATAAAAATAATTTCTTCATGAAATTCATCACTTAGTTTAATTTACTTTTAATATTGAATAAAACAAGAAGATCGCATCCAAAATTAAAATTCTGAAAAGTGCCATGATCTGTGGCGTTTAAAGGGCAAAAGCGTCATAAAGATAAATTCTTGCTTTTTGCTTATGCTAGTGGGAAAATACTTTGATAGGAAGATCATATAGACTAAGTTATTGATTAATGTGATATAGTCTCGGCTCATGATTCATACCCTTTCTATTTAAAGTTCTTGGAGATTAATTTTTGAAAATTTCATAAAATCATAATGTCACTACTCCTCTATAGTGAGAAAACTCCTACCAAAGCCATAAATACTTATGCATGTACAAAACCTTCCTTATATGCTTCTTGTAATTACTTTGAGTTTGGTCAAACCTTGTGACCCTTGTTGAGAATTATGTAATAGTTCAAAGATCAAGATCACGTACACGCCACATATTTTCGCTGCTTCTACACTAGAAGTACGCAAAAACATGCCTTTCATTTATATGATCCATGTTTATCCAATAAGTACTCTAGAAATAAATGTTATGATCTCTCTCTAAATTCTTCAAAAACAGATATGGCTATCATAATTGAAAAATGATGATGAGCAAAGTTCACAAAAAAAAATTATTATCATGATAGACATGTCTCAAGTAATCCTAAAGTTAGAGAGATCATATACAAGTTAAGGAGTACATGTTAGTCATCTACCATTTCTCCACACACATGCACATCTTGATCTAGGATTATGACATTCTTCTCCTTGGATCCTTGTTTTGGCTTTACAATATAAGTGATGCAAGATTGCTACATTGTTTTATCCCTACCTAAGATCCTCATAAGCCATTTAGAAATAGGGAGATACAAAGAACGCAACCTCTTTATGCCTTGTAAGGAATCATACACCTTGAGTGACTTAGAGTACTATAAGAGGAGTAAGTTGACTTATGAGGTTTCTTTTGAAAAATTTATCAAAAAACTCCAAGTACTAAAATATGAAATGGGAAGATGACTTTGCCTTGAAGAACTGTTCCATTTCTCAACTGCTCAAGGATATATGTTAGCCAATACCACATATGCCATTGGTATGACAAAATATCTTGAGTGAATCTTTATGCTTGCTTTATACTTTGAATAACATAGTCTTGTTATCTTTTAACCTTTACTCGAGGACGAGCAAAGAGGTAAGTATGGGGGATCTTGTTGACGGTAATTATGAGCTATCTTATCACCATCAAAATACCGTCAACATCCTCATAATCGAAGGAAAACAAGCATAACCTGAACATATTGTGCCAAATAACTAGTTCCACATGTCCCTTGACTATTTGATGCAGGAATTGACAAATGGGGACTTTTGGGATCTAGTGGACCCACTTAGGGGGTCGGCCGACCACCCTATGGGGCTAATAGGCCTCCCAAGCCTCCATGATCCAAGAACCACCCTCTAGAGAAATCTCTACCCCTTGGATCCAAGTGTGTTTCCTCCCAATGGTTCAGATTTACATCATAAGGATCCATGGGCCCACATCAAGGAGATAAGCGTGACAATCAACTCAGAACAAACACCCAAGGCTTATGACAGGTGGGACCAGCATCTAGAAGGTAGAGGTGGGCCACAGAATCCTATAGGGGGTCGGCCGACCGTCCATGGGGCCCACCAGCCCCCCACTTGGTCCCTGACCAGTGGGGCACCTGCTAGAAGAGCAAGGGAGGGCCCACAGGCCAGGCGTGTGGTCGGCCGACCACCCCTATGGCGGTTCCAATCCCCACAACCGCCTCACTCACTCCCCACATGCTTAAAATCATCACCCTTCATCCTAAGGCGGTTCTGAAGTCGGTTGGATCCAACGGTGGTTGATGAAGATGACGCGGATCGCTGATGTGGCGCCAGAGTAGCCCCTACTCCACCTCTAGCTATAAATAGACCCCTAGAGCTCCCTTACCAAGTGTGCCTCATTGGAGAAATACTACTCTCTAGTCTCTTAGCAGAGCTCTTCAGTAGTGTTATGCTAGTTGGAGGAGAGTGAGGGAATTCTTCTGGAGAAAGCCCCGAGTCTGTCGGGAATCTTCTCTGAAGTTCTTCCTCGGTGGATGCGAGTCTCTTGTAAGTTTAGCACTTGTAAGTGACTTCTTCTGAGTTCTTTATAGCATTACTATTCTAAATCTGATTTAGCTGTTATACACCTTTTTGTGCTTGTTCATCGCTTTGCTCTGAGTAAAGTGCTTTAATCTTAGGCCAAGGTTAAAGTAGTAAGATAAGTGTAGACGTGGTGTCTAGGCTAGATCTTACCTTTGTAAACTGCTTATTGCGCGGATTGTTTGTGGATGCTAGTAGAATGTGACAGCTCTATCTAGTCTTTGTATTCCACCACGCATGTTAGATAAGTTCTTAAAAGGTAGGGCTTCAATACAACTTGACGGCGCGGTCCGGTTAGAGTTTTGCCCTCTTTCTGATCTATCCCGTCGCCCCCTGCAAGAGAAGGGCTGATAAAGCCATTATAACTAGCTATACCTTGTTAGATATCTTTGCTATATCGAACCTCTCAACCCAGTTATCATAATCTCCCTTGATCCATCATAGGACATACCCATATTACTAGTTAACTCAGTTCTCGTTCCATGTAGAAAATAGGATACCTGGAATACTCCTAGTGAAAGCTACACTTGACAACCGTACGCTTACGGTCTTTTTTCCGTTTGCCACCTTTGGTGTCAACACCTATGCACCTATCTTGGCTTAATTAAAAGAGGAAGACAATGTGGTCTTTATAAAAGAAAGAGAAAAAAAATGGAGAACTAGGGGGGTAGGCCGACCACCCTAGTTGTCCCTTGATCTTCTCTCTTTCTTCCCCACCATCCTTTGTCCAAGCATCTCATGATGGAGTAGTGAGACTTTCAAAAATCAAATTTATCTTTAGGGGACATCTCTTTTGTCTTGTCATGCTTTAAAGTACATCAATCACTTTTGGTTAAAGCATGACACATCCTTGTCTCCCACTACTCCTTGTCCAAAGTGGGGAATCATGACACCTTTCACTTTCACTTTGTCATGCTTTGAAAAAGAAAACACATCAATCACCTTTGACCAAAGCATGAAATACCTTTGTCCCCCACTACTCTTTGTTTAAAGAGGAGAATCTTGAGCACTTTAGCTCAGCTTTTGATCACATCACATAGCATCTTTCACCTTTCACCAAGCACTAGAAAAAGCATGAGTGGAATCCCCACATAGGGGGTCGGCCGACCACTCTATGGTCACCTCCTCTTTCTCTTTTGCTTTGTGTAAGGCATCTTCCAAAGCTTGTGATCATGGCACCCAAGGGCATGCCCAAGGGAGGGGTCAGCCGACCACCCCATGGTTCCCCCTTGGTGCCATTTCCTTCCTCTATAAAAACCCAAGCAAGGAGAGCTCCATTCCTCACACCAGAATCCAGTTCTAGCTCAAGCCTCTCCTTGTCTTGCTCTCTCCTCTCTTCATTCAAGAGAAGTTCTTAGCTCTTAAGAGAAGTAGTGCTACTCTCATTAGTCTACAAGAAGATCTCTTGTCTTCACCAAGCTTCTCTTAAACTCAAGCCTATCCCCGCAAGGCGAACTAGGAAACTCTATCCACACACAACCTTGTCCTAGTCTTGCCTCTTCCTCTCTAAAGATGAAGAACCCGTTGACATCCGCATTCAAGAAAATGAAGCAAGCTATAAGTGGGAGCTCATCTCGTCACTCCCACCAATCTGAGGATACTTCCCAAGGAAGAAGAAGGGGAGGTTCTGCCCGATACACTTGGGAGAACGTCCAAACCGAAGAACACCCTCAGGAGGAAGAAGAAGTGCTGACGGAGGCACCTCATATCGGGGCATTCATGGTGCCTCCGATGAGGACATATGACCAACAAAGTGGTCTCTGGTTCGACCAACTAGAGTACCAAAGGTATCTCTCTCTTCGGGATTGATCTTTCGAGCACACAAGGATAATGGGTCCGATTCTTCTCTCCAACGTAGGTATGACCACCACCGAGTTTGACACAATCTTTTCCACTATTGGTTGGTTTGGCTTTTGGCAGGTAGAAGAGTTTGGAATTGAGTTGCTCACATTAGATTTTTTATGCTCTCTCCAAGTCTCTAATATTGGAATTTCCTTTCACATGTTTAATCAAAGCCATAATCTAACTTGGAGTCATCTAAATGTTGCTCTTGGCTTTGAAAATTAATGCTTGCTAGATTTAGACCCTGTCGTGCATAGGTTTAACAAGAGGAAATTTTGGTTCTCTATCTCTGCTCTAAAAGTTTGCTCAAATCCTAAACCTGAGGAAATTCATAATCCAACCCTTCATTTCATGCACCTTTGGATGAAAATGACTTTGTTTCCTGGAAGTGCTAGCTTGATAAGTGACATGGAAAAAATTGCTTTATGCCATGGTAAACAAAATTCAAATTTCTCCTGTAAAATGCTTAGTGGAATTTTGGCAAAGTTCAATTGAGAGTAATGAATCTATTCAATTCACATCTTTTATTACTCGTCTTGCCGAATCCATGAACCTGCTAAATGGCACTCAACCCTTTGTTTACATCTCTGCTCCTATAGCTGTAATCTCAGAAGAATATCTTACAACTGTTCAAATGTTAAAAAGAGATGCCAATGGTTATCTTAAAATGATCTACAGTGGCCATACAATTGAGGTGCCTCTTCCAAATAGGCAAGTTCAGTTGTATAGGACCCATAAGCTGACCCTTGATTTAGATCAAGGAATTGGACAAAGAGGTTTTGCAGGTTCAGACAGGAGAGCTCAGGAGGGGCTATACTTTGTTCATCTTGAGCAAGGTGGTCCTTCCCAAGAAGCTATTGACGAGGAGAAAGATGATGCATCGTCCATACACACTTCTAGTGGCATGCCTCCTCGACCATCACGTCCGCAAAGAGCACGAGCATCCTTCTCGTCCACACAAGAAAGGGAGCATCGTGAATTGCGGCAACAATTTGATCATCTCACCAATACCTTTGGTGAGCTGCGTGTTGAGCACGATGAGACAACACGCTTAGTCCAGCAAACTGCCGAAGATATCCAAGCAATGCAAGAAGAACAATACCGGCAGTGGGACTTGTGGTGGCAACTACATCCATATCCGCCACCACAGCATTGAGCAAAGGATAAGCTTGGGGGAGGTTCCCTCCCCCACTAAGGTAAGTTTTTAATTTCAGAATTTATCTTTGTGCATTTTCCTACTTATCTTTTTGCATCTAAAAAAAACTGCATATGCTAAAAAGAATAAAAAGACTTTTCTCTCTACTCTCACATGTTCCTTGAAAATTTATCTCCTACGGAAATGGTGAATAGTTGCTCTGCTAAATGTTTCTCTAGTACTTAGTTTACAACTTGGTATTTCTCTAAGTATGGATTACTTGGCTTAAAAGAAAAACATCATGAACCTCAAATTTTTGTGGGTTGCAAATGTTGTAACTAAGTCTAAGTTGTTGTGAGATATGATATGACAAGATAAGAGCTGCTATAATATTGTTCTAAGCAAGAATGACTATCGGAGTTTTATTTATTAAAATGATAAAAACACTTCTTGTTCCTTAATGGTGAAAATTCCTACCAAAGCCATACATGCTCTTTCATGATTTAAGCTTTCTACATAAGCTGCTTGCTTTGTGTTGAGTTTGGTCAAGTTTTGTGACCCTTGTTGAGAGTTTTATCATGCTCCCAAGATCAAGACCACGTACACACCACATATACATGTTGCTTCTACACTGGAAGTACGTAGAAACATGCCTTACATTTCCACATAGTTCATACTCCATGCTCTAATAGAAAAACTCTCTCTAGTATGTTGCTAGCAAATGAGGCATAGACTATGCAAAATTATGAAAAATTCAGGGGCATTCTAAAGTCCCAAATTGATGAGCATTCCAAAGCTCTTCTCTAAAAAAAGATAGATAGATATGTCTCGAAATAATAAGAGAGATCATCCAAATATAGGAGTATTGATCATTTGTCATGTTTCCACACACTTGCACATCTTGATCTAAGAGTATGACATCTCTCTCCTTGGATCTGGAATTTGACTTTACAATATATGCAAGGTAAGTTTGCTACATCTTTGATCCCTACCTATAGCTCCATATAAGCTTTAGAAATAGGATGAAAGAAGGCAAACTTTGATATATGCCTTGGTGAGGAATCATACACCTTATGAGCGACCCAAGAGTACCATTTGAGGAACACTAAATCTTCTTTTACAAAATCTTGCAAAAATTCCGATATGAAACTTGTGAAAGAATGAGAAAACTAGTGCTCATGTCAAGTTGTTCTATCTCTCAACCTCCCAAGACAAAGGATAAAGCTATAAGCCCCATGAAGGACTAAGGTAATATGGGTGAGTCTTTATTGCTAATTTTTCCATTCAAAAGAGAAGTATGATTGTTGTAGATTTAGTACTCTTGAAATATGAAGCATAGTAGCAACTCCTAATCCATCGAGCTAAGTTTGATTGTTTGCTCGGGATGAGCAAAGGTTAAGCTTGGGGGATCTTGTTGGCACAAAATATGATGCACTTTTTCATAACTAAAATGATGCCACCAACCTCAGGATCAAGGATAAACAAACACATCCTGAGCATCTTTTTATCAAATAACCAGTTCCACATGTCCATGAGTGTTTGAGTGCAGGAATGAAGAAATGGAGCAAAGGAGAGTCAGTGGGGCCCACATAGGGGGTCGGCTGACCACCCTGTGGGACCACCCTCGGCCATGATCCAAGAGAAGCACTCTAGAGTGATTTCCAACCATTGTATCACTCTGTGTTTCCTCTCAACGGCTCACAAGAATAGCACATGGATCCATGGGCCCACCAAGGAGATAAACATCATAACCACCTCAGAAAAAGCAATTAATATCAATGACAAGTGGGGCGAGCATCAGGACGACTGAGGTGGGCCAAAACCCCCAGAGGGGGGTCAGCCGACCATGGCCTAGGCCCACCTGGCTCCCACCTGGTCCCCTGACCAGTGTGGGCACTTCCAAAGGCCAGAGGAGGGCCCACCTGCCATAGCGGTGGTCGGCCGACCGCCCCCCTAGGCCGGTTTGGCCCCTCCAACCGCCATACCACTCTACACATGGTGGAAATCACCACCATCCACCCTTGGTCAGTTCAAGGGTCGGTTGGATCCAAGGGTGGAGGATGGAAGGCCCTGGATCGCTGATGTGGCGCTGGAGTAGCCCCTACTCCACCCCCCCCCCACTATAAATAGAGGGTCACACCCCCCCTCTCTACACATGGTGAAGAAGCCTACAAGCTGTATTCCTTAGATTGTTCTAGGAGTTAGTCTAGAGTGGGAGTTAGAGTTGAGTCAAGCTACGCTCGGGATTTCTGGAATTGTCTTCTGGAAAGTCTGGTATAGCTCTTGTATCTTTCCTTCTTTGTAAGACTTTACCTTTATCAATTATATTATATTTCTCTCTACTTTACTTAGCATTTACTTTGAGCATTACTATAGTAGATATAGTATTGTTATATGCTTTTGCT
Organism: Microstegium vimineum; assembly: GCA_022036555.1. Lineage (NCBI taxonomy): Eukaryota > Viridiplantae > Streptophyta > Magnoliopsida > Poales > Poaceae > Microstegium > Microstegium vimineum. The sequence continues at coordinate 26,071,298 of CM039123.1, forward strand.
CTTTAATAGCCTTTACATCAATAGTCTGTGTGATCCTTGTGGCCTTTCCCGTACGCGATCATTGCCTGTCATAGGGTGCTTTGATTATACATCATAGTCAAAGTAATAAGTTGTGTGTAAGCGTGGTGCTTATACATCATCTTATCCTTGGTTACCACTTGTTGCACGGATTGTTTGTGGTAGCTAGCAAGAGAGTGACAGTCTTGTCTAGTCTTTGTATTCCACCACGTGTTCTTAGGCAAGTTCTTAAAAGGTAAGGCCCCCGTAAGAAGAGGGCGCGGTCCGGTAGGAATTTTGTCCTCCTACTGATCTATCCCCTCGCCTAGCACACTTGTATTGAGGAGACAAACTATAGTGTTTAGACTAGTTAATTGGCTAAGTATATTGAAGTAGTGTGAATTGCATAGGACTCCCTTTACTCTCTCGTTGTCCTCCCACCTAGCTATTCTATCTAGTCTGTTCTAAGTATCATTTACCTTGGCTTATTTATTCATCAACCCCTTCCTATCACATTTATCGTTTACCCCCCTATACTAGTTGGTACTAAGTTGAGGTACTCTCTAGGATCTCTCTCTAATTATTATTTCTAGCCCAGCTTTCCCTTGGGAAAATATAAACTACGATACCTTGGAATACTCCTAGGTGAAGTGCTACAACGGTATAATCTATGCGCTTGCGGATTTATCCAATAGTCATAAGAAATACCAACAAGAGCGTCAAAGCTTGATGTGCGAGCAGCTCGCCTCGTTGGATGTTGCGGCTGCTTGTTGGAAGACTGTGACGTGCTGAAGAAGAAAAAACTTTTGAAAAGTCCTTTCCTAGTGAAGTGTACCCACTTAGGCTCTGCAAAAACAACATGGTAACAGCAGAGCTTTGTCGAGAAGAAAATCAGTACATTCACCGCTAGGTGAACTGTACCCACTTAGTCCCCGAGCTTGGTAGTAGGTGAGGTATGGACGTGGTGCCAAGCTTTATAAAAGATGAAGAATGCATAAAAATTTAAAGACTGAAGCATAAGTTTTGTAGAAACGACTACGAATACCCGTAGTCCCCGAGCCTGATGTAGGAAGCTGGTAGGTTCTTGCATTAGGCTCATATCGCAATCCCCAAGTTTCAGTCCCCGGGTGTTTTGCTATTACGCGCTGCCTTCTTTGTGTCGTGGTCGTAGTCCCCGAGCCTTGCTCAGCGTACGGTTTTTGACGAAGTCCCCAATCCTGGTTGGGTTTGCGACCAGGTGGCTGAGTTGTTGTTCAGTCGACGAAGTCCCCGAGCATCACTGTATCGGAAGTTTTGTAGGACTTGCCGACAGTTTACTGTAGCCAAGTTACTGTAGCTGCAATGACAATTCTTGTGGAAAATGTTAAAGCATGCAGTCCCTGGTAATGCGGGGTAACGACTATTTAAGGAATTGATAATTATATTTTAAATGAAAAACTGAAAAGAGTGCACGGTAAAAATAAATGGGCCCGTAGAGGCGTGTTTAGCGGTCCATATAAGGCGAACCGCAGTTCTGACGTCGTTGTGGTTTTTTCCAAAAAAACCCTAGAAGGCGAAGCACCGCGCCGTTTGGTATAAAGGACAGACTTCAGTGTTAACGGAACGGGAAGGGTCACATCTTTACTTCCCAAGAAGCACGTGTGGGATGTGAAGGGTTGTATTTTCGTTACCCGAGGCGTGCGTATATGGAATACGAGGGGGGGGCGACTGAGCTATATATTTGGGTGAAACGGAGCGACTTCCAGTCACCTTGTCTAATTTCTTCATGCTTGGCAGCCGCAAGGGACGAGCCAAAAGTAAGAAGGTTTAGCTGACGCGGTGGCTTTGCCGGAGGGATGGATGCTGATCGTGCGCGCCTCACCATGGGGTTTGGTGCCTTATTGATGCTGCCGGAGGACTTCCTCTTTCATATCCTTCTTCATGTCATTGATAATGGCAACGATATGCTCGAGTATCTGAACCTTCGTCGGGTCTGCCGGGTCTTCCGGAGGGTTTGCGATGACGGCACGATGATCCGACTTCTTTCTCTTCGTCGTATCCAGTATTATTGTCGACCTTACCATCCTTTGTTGGAGTCCAACTTCGAGCAACGCTACCTTGAGGCCAACCATCGAGAAGCCTTATGCTTTCGTGGCATGGAGAGGTTGATGTTGTGGGGATAGGATCCCGTCGACCAAGCGCTTATTGGTGAGGCTATTGTGGCTGGAGATGATGGCGCCATGTACTTCAGAGCCATGATGATGTATCGTGTAAACCCGGCGAATCCAGAAGCGCTTGTCATCGTCGATCAACTCAATGGCGGTGTATTGCCAGACGGTAGGTGGGGTAACCATGGTTTAAATCGCCTTCATTTCCAGTCCCGCGAAGATCTTCACGTGATTCGGCAGCGGTGGAGGATTTGCGCATGGGGAGATGTGCCTAGGTTAGTTGTCATTGATCCTCATGTTTGCGTTTGGGAGCAATGCCCACGTTTTGGGCCGCCGGGTAGCGATCTGGTTGGGATCATCTGTAGCCCAGAATGTCATATTCGACATGAATTCGAGCTTTGGACTAGGAACGTTGACGAAAGGGTCGCCTATCGTATTAGTAGGATGAGGCTGTAATGTTGGACGATTAACCCGAACTGTCGCCTTTTATCTTTGATATGTGATACGTTTGTCGTGGGCTTATTGTGATATGTGTTTGCCGAGGATTTTGTATTTGCCCATACGTTCGGAGATTGTAGTGGGTTTTTTTGCTACAGGACAACATTGGTTTGTATCTCGGATATAAGTATTCGGACGTGTAAGTGAAAACTACAAAGCTGTATAATATCCGGACGGTGAGCTTATGTTTCACTTGTATGTCATAACGTGCCTGCTAAGTCGTGAGCCGTAGCGATGAATCGTTCGGCCTTGGGTTCCCTATGGCCCGGATCATAGGATGCGGAGCCTCTGCACACATAGGTGCTATGGGACTACCAAGGAGGTACGTGCTGACAACCCGCGGCGCAGAAGGCGAGCAGCTTATGCACGCTTAGGGAAATGCTAGGGACAGGACCTTTTTCCGAGAGGCTCGATCGTGGCGTGACTAGTGCCTGTGGAGACCGTTCCCGCAGACGCTGGGCGAAAAGCCATGTTGCTTGTAGAGTCATCGACCGTATCGTGGTCGTGTATAGATTTTGGGCACACAACCTCGTGGCCTTCGACCCGAATGATGTCCCCGGTTGATGGAGAGACGTCATTTGGGAGGTCTATCAATATGATCATAGCGTATAGGGTAGCTACTTCTATGCGTTATAGAAATCGATAGGCCAAATTCGAAGGCTTCCAGTTATGGCCAGACTGTTTGGAGAGAACGCCGTAATGCGTTTTGGAGAGGTTGTCGAACACTATGGGAGTGTTTTGGAGAGGTCGTCGAACGCTATGGAAGCATTTGGTAGTGGTCGCCGAACGCCGTGAGCGTTTTGTAGAAGTCGAACCGTTTATTCAAAGTATGGGAAAAATGCAACACCTTTATTTATTACTTGAGAGGCACATAGTACAAACTTTATTGGAACACTTTAAACTTTTAAATCTCCTTGCGCCGCTGGGGGCTGAGGGTCTCTACATCTAGTTGCAGAGGGGGTCGGCGCTGGTCGTTGCTGGTTCTGCTTCCTTTGGCTTCTTTGCGCAGGCTTATCGCTGGGTTCGGAGTTGTACGTGTCCTGGACGCGGGTCTTCTCGACGGCGTTGATTATCTGCTGCTCACATTCGTATGTGATCTTCAGGTTGGTACAGATACTGAGGATACCCTATGGCGTCGGGATCTTCAGCACCATGTAGGTGTAGTGCGGGACTGCCATCAGCTTGGCGAGCGTCGAGCGGCCAAGAATCGCATGGTAGGCTGTCCGAAGTAGGTGACTATGAAGTTGATGTTCTCGACCCTGAAGTGGTCCTGGTCGCCGAACTGTACGGGGAGGGTAATCTATCCCACCGGTTTGGATGCCTTATCTGGGATGATCCCCTAGAAAGGGAAGTTCGTTGGGAGGAGGTCCTTCTTCGAGTAGTCGAGCTGGCGAAATGCATCGGCGAAGATGATGTTGATAGCGCTGCCGCCGTCGACCAGTACTTTTCTGAAGCAGCACGTAGCGATAGTTGGATCGATGATGAGTGGAAAACGACCAGGGTATCTATAGTCTGTCCACTCGTCTTCCCCGGAGAAGCTGATAGGTTGTTCTGACCAGTTGAGGTAGCGAGCACTAGCCGTGTCGTCTCCTGTAGTGGGGACTGAGAAGACGTCCTTGCAGACTTGTTGGCGTCATCTCTCTCCTTCGACAACCACGCTGCCTCCAAAGATGGAGTACATCCTTGAGGCTGTTCGGAACTCCGGCGCTGGCGGTTCTTGGTCCTTGTCCTTGTCGGCTTCATCTTTCTTAGGTCTTTTGTCGCCTCTTCCCCGCATTGCAGACTCAAGGACATCACACTCGCGCATGGAATGCTTGGAGTTTTTATGTATGGGGCACTAGCCGTCAAGGATCTTCTCATAGTCGGTGTCCTAGTTCCGCCTTGGACAGGCGTTCGTGTTGGCGACGTCGTGATTGCCGCGCTTGTAGTCGTACCCCTGCTGATAGCCTTCAGAGTTGCCCGACCGGTAATCTCGGTGCTCGCGCTCTCCATCGCTGGGCCTTCTTTCTCTTTGGTATTCCGGTCGGCGGTCGCTATCCCTTACGCGTTCCGGTGAACGAGAGTGGCACCGTCTATTCTCCCTACTGCGGGTGGCATCGTCTTGGTTGGTGTATGGATTCGCGATTGTCATCAGGTCTTCTATGGTGGTTATTCTCTTCTGGGCCAACTTGTTTCGGAGCTCGTACGTGCGCATGCCATTGGAGAAGATGGCGATGGCCTCTGGGTCGGAGATATCTGTGATGCTCAATCGTTTGTCAGAGAAGCGCCTGATGTATTCCCAGAGGCTTTGATTGCTCCTTTGTCGGACATTCTCTAAGTCGTAGCTCGTTCCCGGCTGGACGCATGTTGCCATGTACGTCTTGATGAAGACTTCTTTGAGTTCTTCCCAGCTATCGATGGTGCCTTCCAGGGTTTTCTGGAGCCAGCTGTTGGTGGAGGTTGATAGCATCACGGGTAAGTAGTTGGCCATCACGTCTTGATTTACCCCGACGGCGTACATGATGCTCTCGTAGGTGGTTGCCCATTGTTCCGAGTTTGTCTTGCCGTCGTATTTCTCCACCGATGTGACCCTGAAATTCTGGGGCCACCTGATGGCGCGGAGGCAAGCGGAGAAAGGGCGTGGTCCCCATGTGGCTCGGGGCACCGGTGTCGGGGTTCGATCACGTTGGGGCTTGTCATCCTCTTGGTTGTCGTGTCATGGGGATCTTGGGCGGTGCTGCTTCTGAGGGCTTCGTGGTTGGTTCCTGATATGAGACTGGCCGGAGAATTCGAGTGAGGCGCCCATCTTGTTGACCTGGACCGCAGCCGCCATAACGTGGGCCTCGATCTTCTCGATCTCGGGTGTGCCAGGAAGCTTGGACAGCTCGCAGGCAGCTACCACCAGATTGGCGTTGGGGTCGGGTGCACCGGGACATCGCCCATCTAGTCGAAGTCGTGCTGGAGATTTCATCGAGGCGAGCGATTGTGATCCCTTTGCTCACTCTCGCGCTGTTCCCGCGTCAGGCGTTCCTGTTCACGATACTCCTGGTCGTGCCTCTCCCGTTCACAGCGTTCCAGGTCGCGTCTCTACGCGTGTTCGGTGTTATGCTGCTCTCGGGCGATACGTTCGGCGTTCATCTCGTTGTCGTGGGCGACGCTGTCAGCTGAAACTTGAAAAATCATCCCTCTGAAGCCCGGAGGGTATTCCGAGAAGTTGCTTGTCGATCCGGAGGAGTCAGCGGTTTCAGTTCTCGTGAGGGAATCAGACGAGATTGTGCCATCGAGGGACACCGCTTGTTCGGAGTCCCTGGGGATTGCGGAGATGATGACCGTGTTGACAACCGGTGTCGTCGGGGCCTGGTCGGAGATCGATCGGAGTGCCTCACGCTGGAAGATGGCCGCTTGATTGCAGAGTCCGTAAGGCATCACTGGAGGAGGGTGGGCACCCTTGGTTGACGTGGCCATGGCCTTCGATGGAGCACGATGGCGGCGTGGCCGGCAACCATGGTGGCCGGAGAGTCGGCGTCGCGCCGTTTGCACGAGGTCGATGCAGTCAATAATGCGGGCGTTGGAGTGGTCGATGGAGTCGATCAGATCGTCACTAATGACGACCTTTTGCGGGCGGTACTTTGGCACTGCGGGTGACGTGCGGATGGCGACGCGTCTGACCCGCGCGGTGTAGATCCGATGGTCCAGGATATGGATCCGATTTGGAGCACAGTGCCGGTCGTCAGGAGGACCATCGATCGAGGAAGATGACCGCTTGGCGAGCCATGGAGTCGTTGCACACACCCCCTACCTGGCGCACCAACTGTCGACGAAATATGCGCCATAGTCTACCTAGGGGGTACCCTACGGTAGTAGATTGTAGGCAGAGGTGTGGTGACGTCGATCAAGCGTAACACAGAGAGCGTAGACACAACGATTTATATAGGTTCAGGCCGGCAAATCGCCGTAATACCCTACGTCTTGTGTTTTGGTGGTTGGATTGATATGAGTACTAGGTTACACGAGGTGTAGATCCGATCTTTTCTAGGGGGGTCCCTGCTCGCCTTATATAACCAGGGAGCAGGGTTACAATTTTCATATCCTAATAGATTACAATCGGTCCCTTAAGGCAATGGATCCGAGTCTATCTTCTAGGATCTTCCTTGGCGAGCAAGGCTCTTCGGAGTCCCTGGCGAGCACGACGAGCAGGTCGCGTGCCGCAGGGCCTCGTGGGCCGGGCCGTCTTCTGGTCGGTAGGCGCATAAGGTCCCTGGGGAGATGCCGAGGTAATATCCCCAACAAGTATATCTAGCATTATTTATATATCATCCTTAGTATAATCCATTGCATAATCATCTTAATCATAGCATATCTATTTTATTGCACTGCATTGCATTAGAAAAAAAACCCTTTAAGCCCCATGTGAATAAGTCTTCCAACTATTTACTATGGTTGCATAAAAAATTATTGCATCAGTCATTTGCATATAAAATTTAAAATCTAAAAAAATATTTGAATATTCGAATTCTACAAGGCTCTAGACAATCAAGGAATAAATGGTTTACCGCTAACGCTTAATCTGTTCCACGAGCTTTGTTGTCTATTTGAGTTTAGCAGGATTTGAAAAGACTAGACAGGATTAGATAACTTCATCTACTTTGAGAAGTACAACTACATCAACTATCATCTTTGAAGTTTCAGAGAAATGAAGTAAGTCTATACTGTCTAAATGAATGACTATGTCAACATCCAGCTTGGGGGAGAGCACCCCCATGTATCCAGGTAAGTATCCTTATCCTCTTAGGTTTACTTTTATATTACATATATTAATTCAAATAAAAAAAATGTGAGCACATGAAGGTTCAGACTTAAATAATTATGAATTATAAGAGTTACAACTTAGATACTTTTCATTATCTACTTTATCCTCAAGATAGTTTTTACTTATCAATAATAATAGGTGTGTTTAGAAGTTGCTAATAATAAAATGAAGAACTCTGAAGATAACTCTATGGAAATGATGAATAGTTGCTCTGTTGTAATTCCTTTCAAGTACCTAGTTTTCAGCCTCGAATTCTCCCGAGTTTTAGATATAACTGTTTTGACATGAAGATTTGCTCTGAACCTGAAACTTGTGGGTTGCGAATGCTTGAGCTAAGTCTAGGTAGTTGATAGGTATGATATGAGAAAGTTGAGTTACTGTTTATCTTGTTCCTAGCAATACTAGAGTTCTAGAGAATTTATCTTTTGAAAATTAAAAATATTACATGATGAGTCTCTGTATGACGAGAGCTTGAATTCCTACCACAGCCATATATAGTATTGCACTACATTGCATTATAAAAAAAATCTTTAAGCCCTATGTGAATAAGTCTTCCAACTATTTACTATGGAGGCATAAAAAATATTGCATTAGTCATTTGCATAAAATTGAAAATCTAAAAATATAGGAATAGCAGAATTCTGCAAGGCTCGAAGCAATCAAGGCATAGATGGTTTACCGCTAATGCTTAATATGTTCCACGAGCTTTATTGTCTATTTGAGTTTAGCAGGATTTGGAAAGACTAGACAGGATTAGATAACTTCATCTACTTTGAGAAGTACAACTACATCAACTCTTTGAAGTCTCAGAGAAGTAAAGTAAGTCTATACTATCTAAATGAATGACTATGTCAACATCCAGCTTGGGGAGAGCACCCCCATGTATCCAAGTAAGTATCCTTATCCTCTTAGGTTCACTTTTATTTAAATTTTAGTTATATAAATTAATTAAAATAATAATTAAAAAATGTGAACACATGAAGGTTCACACTTAAATAATTATAAATCACGAAAGTTACAACTTAGACACTTTTTATATCTATGGCATTTTCATTGTCTACTTTATCCTTAATAGAGTTTTTTCTTAGTAATAATAATAGGTGAGTTTAGTTTGTTTGATTTTAGAAGTTGCTAATAATAAAAGGAAGAACTCTAAAGATAACTCTATATATGGAAATGATGAATAGTTACTCTGTCGTAATTCAACCTTGAAACTTGTGGGTTGCGAATGCTTGAGCTAAGTATAGGTAGTTGATAGGTATGATATGAGAAAGTTTGAGCTACTATTTATCTTGTTCCTAGCAATACTAGAGTTTTGGAGAATTTATCTTTTGAAAATTGAAAATATTACATGATGAGTTTCTGTATGATGAGAGCTTGAATTCCTACCACAGCCTTATATACATGCTTGGTAGATTAGAAAATATTTCACGATCATATTTACTGCTTGTTTTTGCATTGAGTTTTGTCAAGCTTTGTTGACCCTTAGAGACTTGTCATCCTTTTAAAATCAAGATCACGTACACTCCACTCATATATGCTACTTCTATCCTGGAAGTACGCATCCACATATATGTCATTCAGATCCACCAGAAAAATGCTCTACTCCTATCTTGGGAGTAAGCAACCAAAAATATTCCATTTTTTCACCTATCCATATATTCCATTACCCCAGTTATAACTGCTCCAAAGATTTCCTTGTTTGATATCTCTCAAAAGCTTTATTGTAGAAAAAGGCTTGGGGTTGTGAAAAAAAGAGAGAGAAAATAAAGAGAGTAAAACATGGACAAGTGTCCTACCAAAACAATGGGTACTTAGATGCCCGCCTCTCTGGAAAAAAAAAAGAAAAAAAGAGAAGAAGAGTGAAAAAAAAGAAAAGCAAGCCCAAGTTCTCTAAAAAATTCCAAGTTCCAAAACAGAGATGTATATATATATTTAAGGAGCAGAGTAAAATTAGGTTTCCACCATACACCCTCATATATCCACCATTATATATTCACCACATATCCACCCTCATACATCCACCATATATCCCATACACATGCACATCTTGATTTGATTGTACGCCCTGTTTCTCTGGATCCATTGTTTGACATTACAATATATGCTTTGCAAGTATGTATGTGTTGTTTCTCCCCACCTATGAACTCCATATATTGCCTATTAGTTATAGGGTGAGTGAGACAAGGCATGACACCATTATTGCCTTGGTGAGGATCCACAAATACCACATATTGAGAAACTTGAGAGTGTCATACAAAAGAGACTTTGAGTTTTATTTCGAAAACTTTGCAAACTTTGGGATGAAAGTTGAGCGAACAGCTTGAGACATAGTACTCGATTTGATCATTCTACTTTCAATTGCTCAAGACCCAAGTGATGGCTATAAGCCCCATGGTTAAAGGTAATATGGGTAAGTTTGAAAGTCTGAATAGTTTACTCTAATCCAGAGGAGAATTTTTGTTTGAAAGCATGTGATGTTTTTTGGCGTGAAAGAATTGTAGCAACTCCTGATCCATTGTTAAGTTTAGATTTGCTTAGGGACTAGCAAAGGTTAAGCTTGAGGGAACTTGTTGACGGCCCTTAACACCTAAATATAGCCATCAACTATTGCATGAAATGATAAGAAATAAACTGCAAGCATAGTTGTAGGGTTTGATTCTCACTTATTTTGCAAGGCATTCAAGTTTTACTATAAAAGTGCCTCAAATAAGGAATTGGAGTACATCATTGCGAAGAGCTCGTCAAGCCGATCGAAACAGACCTAGCACTTGCTATATTTAGAGCCCCGATGAGAAAGATATCAACATCGCAATGGAATTCAACTTGGGAACAATCTAGAACATACCGGAACCATCACCCACTATATATCAAAAGTTAGGGTTTTAGTTATAAGTAGAGAAGGAGAGGGGTCCCTCTAGTTATCTAGATCTAGTTCTTCTAGTTCTAGTTCATCTAGATGTAATTAGAGGTGAGAGAGAGGAGGAGAGAGTTAGGAGGAGCCGGATCTGTCGGATCTTCCTCAACATTGTACCTTTGCATCATCTGGTTCAGAGCAATCTCCAGGTTCTTCATTTATTATTTCTAAGTATCTTATTTTAGTTCTTGCTTTATTCTATTTATGGGATCTCCGCTCGTATTGAGTGCTCTAGTTTACAATTGGAACTAGAGTAGTAAGCGATAGTGTAGATGTGGTGTCTAGACTAGAGTTTACTTGAGTTTGCACCCAATCCCACGGATAGTTGTGGTAGTCCCAGGGGTGACAGGTCTGTAAGTCCTTTGTTGTCCACCACGTTCAGGTTGGTGTTTCGTAGAGCTTTTGGCAGCCTCTCCGACGACCTTTTTCCCAGTCTTATTCGAGAATCGGGAAGGTACGATTGCTCCAAAGTAGGTAGAGTGTCATGGGCCTTTGATTAGATAAACCCTTTAGAAAACTATAAAATCTCTCTACCCATTTATCTTATCTACCACTAAAAAATAATAATATATCTTACCTATTAAAATAATATATATCCTCCCCAATAAACTATTCTATCTTATTTATCCTTGGATGTTCTTAGTTCTTCTCTAGTACACTTCACGTCCCCCGTGGAAATCGATACCCTTGGAATAATTCCAGGTGAAAGCTACAGTGGTATCCGTGCGCTTGCGGATTTATCTGTGTGCGTAAAAAATACTAACAAGCTTTCTGGCGCCGTTGTCGGGGACTTCTATTCTTGGTGACGACGTTAAGAAGTGTCAACAAGGAGCTTTCCTGTCACTTAAGCTCTCGGATGCAACATCACTTTGTGAGAATATGGCCTCAAATCAGAGCTGGAACGAAGAATGCAATCAACCTCTCAAGAGAGGAGGAGATATACATCAACTCAAGGAAGCTAACATGGTCACCGTCAAGCTAGACCTTATAATGAAGAAGCTTGAAAGCCAAGACATCGAGAAGAGAGACGTCATGCATATCAATGATTCTCGCATGACTTGCGAAGAATGTGGATATATTGGACATTCAGGAAATAATTGTCCTAAATTGCAAGAAGATGTGAACTTCATCAATAACAACACCAATTATCGTCCTCACCAAGGCCAACCAAGGATGGAATTGGCAACCTCGACAAGGTAAATACCAAGGTAACAACAATAGCAATTATAATTTTCCATCTTTAAGAGAACTAGTTGCTGGTCAATCCAAATGACTCGATCAAATGTTTAAAAAGGTAGCATCCAATGATAAATCTTGAGAAAATATAAATACTAGGATGGATACCCTTGCTTCTGCTATTAAGAATCAAAACAGCTTCAACAAAATGTTGAAAATTCAATTAGCTTAGTTGGCAGCTATTGTTCCTCCAATGAAAGAAGGTAAGATTCAGGACCAACTGGAAGATTTAGAAACTATAAATCTTGTCGACATTTTCAATGTAGCCAACTACTACACTCAGCCCGCTGATGTGAAGTGGATTGACTATTCATTTCTCGTGAAGAAAGGTGATCCTGGGAGGCCTGTCATTCCTATCTCCATAGGATGTCACACCTTCCCAGAAGCTATTTGTGATTTTGGCGCTAGTGTCAACATCATGCTAAGGTAATTTATGAAAAGATTTTGGGAGATCCCTTGTTGTACACAAACATGTGTTTGCAACTTGCAGATCAATCCATCTATTACCTTAAGGGAGTACTAGAAGAAGTTGTCATTCGAGTGGGACAATCTTATGTTCTCATTGACTTTGTGATCATGGAGACAGGAGGAGATGAAAGATCACCCATCATATTGGGCCGACCATTCTTATGCACAACTAAAGCCATCATCTATGCGGAGCATGCCAAGATTGTCTTTTCCATAAAAGACAGGAAAGAAAAGTTCTGATTCAAGAATCGCATGCACAACACTCTTGCACTCCCACGAAGGAAATATGAACAAGATCAACCAGTACTACCCAAGAAGAAAAAGAACAAAGAAGGAGGAAGAACAAGCAGAACCAGATCTCAGAAGGAGCAGTCCAGATGATCAACCCAATCAATACAAAACACGATCACTTGCTAGCCTCGCCATACATAGTCAAGAAGGGAGACCTAGGAGTACCAACCATTGAATGCATAATTAGAAAGACAGTCTTCCCTACGACTTTCTGTGACATAGGATCAGGGGTCAACATAATGTCAAATGTAACTTATGATCATTTATTTGATGGTATACCATTATACCCAACCTCAATGCAATTGCAGATGGCGTACCTAACATTCAGATTTCCCGAAGTCATATCAAAGAACGTGGCAGTAAGAATTCAAGATTATTATGTTCTTGTAGACTTTGTAGTTCTTGACATGTAGGATGAACATGACATGACTATCATCCTGGGGAGACCATTCCTCAACACTACCATAGCCATCATCTTCATTGGATCTAGACAAATCCACTTCAACTAACCCATTGGAAAGGTATGCTGTAAATTCAATAGTTATACTAATCATGAGCAACCCAAGAAGCGATGCAACAGAAGGAGACGCCATACCCGCCATCAAGCAACCCAACCGTTGAAAGATGGATCGGAGGACTATCCTGGAGAAGTCACAAGGTATGAAGACCAATCCAATGATGAGGAACAAGAAGCAGTGGAGGAACCCCGCTGAAGCTAATGGGAAAATAAGCTGAAAGAATGGATCAAATTGCAAAAGAAGAAGCAGAAGAGATATGAGTATGAGTACAAGAATGGTGGGAGGAGAATAAAGATGCACCACAAGATAATAAGGAATCGTCTGAGTCCACCTCAGATGATAAATCAGACAAGTAAGTCCTTGTTGGTATTTCTTATGACTATTGGATAATTCCGCAAGCGCACAGATTATACCGCTGTAGCACTTCACCCAGGAGTATTCCAAGGTATCGTAATTTATATTTTCCTAAGGGAAAGCTGGGCTAGAAATGATAATTAGAGAGAGATCCTAGAGAGCATCTCAACTTAGTATCAACTAGTATAGGGGGGGTAAACGATATATGTGATAGGAAGGGTTGATGAATGAATAAGCCAAGGTAAATGATAACTTAGAGATAACTAGGTAGTATAGCTAGGTGGGAGGACAACGAGAGAGTATAGGGACTCCTGTGTAATTCACTCTACTTCAATATACTTAGCCAATTAATTAGTCTAAACACTATAGTTTGTCTCCTCAATATAAGTATGCTAGGCGAGGGGACAGATCAGTAGGAGGACAAAACTCCTACCGGACCGTGCCCTCTTTTTATGGGGGCCTTACCTTTTAAGAACTTTCCTAAGAACACGTGGTGGAATACAAAGACTAGACAAGTGAAGGACCGAGAACGGCGACCAGAGGGGGGTGAATGGGAGCCTTAAATTTCACTCAGAAATATTCGGGACAATCTTCCCAAAAACAACCCTAGCAGGCAAGCTTACTCTACCAGCAAGATCACGACCCTAGAGAGGGTGGATACCTTTGGTGATGACCAAGAGGTACAGCGGATCTTCGAGAAAAAAAAACTCAAACCGAGACATCGATAGTGAGGCTCTCAAACCCTATGGAGAAGAGAAGAGAGATCACCCAAAAATACTTATGAGAACTGGTCTCAAAAGTGCTTCATCAAGTTCCCTACGTGATTAAGAAACCAACTTAACAAACGGAACTCAATTCGGAGTCTGGACGAGGGAGATATGGCAAAAACAGTGGGCGAATTAAATCTTGAAAACCTTGCTGGAAGGCCGATGGACGCTGGGCGATGGACGGTCCATTGGGCGACCGACGGTCCGTCGCAGAGTCTGTCGCAGCGTCCATTGTAGCGTTCGACGCCCCAAAAAATTAGCCCGAAACAGCCCCAGGCGACGGACGCTTGGCTAGGGAGCGGGCAGCGTCCGACGGGTGGATTTCAGGGTCCGACGCCTGCGTCCAACGCCCCCGAAAACCGCGCGGATTACATGAAAAATGCCGGAACTTGTAGGTTTCAACTCCGATTGAATCCAAACTTTGTGGGGAGGTTTCTGAGGTAGATTTGACTCTACTCTTGGAGGATCTAGTCCATCCTTCCCTCACAAGTTCATGAATCAAAGAAGAACGAATCAAAAGGAGTAGAGAACAAGCCAAAACGCAAACAGATCGATCTCTTTGCTCACCCCATCCTAGCCCAATTCCTTCGGTGGATTTGATCACAAGGGGTAGCAGCAACTTTCACTTCAAATGGAATTCCGAAACACACAGCGAAGAGGGAGATCGAGCGACGGGAATCAAGAACGAAAAAGCCAAAACAAAGAACGCAAGCACAAGCGGTTTTCGAAATTGAATCCCGGAGGAGACAAGGAGGAGTATTTATAGTCAGGCAAATTCGTTGGATTTGAAGGGTGGTACTACCGACCATAAAGGGCGGCACTGTCGACTAAGGTTGCTCTGCTGGATCTGAGATTTGAACTGGCAACTGGGCTAGCTGAGTGTATGTAAATGTGAAGAGTTGAGCATCTTCCTAAACTCAATATTCAAAACATAAATGCATTAAAACCTCTATGAGCTGGACAGCCACCATATGAGTTACGATACCTCCATCATCTCTATGACTTCCTCCTTTTGTGATTATCTGCTTGTCATCTCAATAAATCTCATTAGTTCTTGAATTAAGCGGTCATCAACACCAACCCACAACAGGGCTTGATTGCACTTTCAATACTACATACACACATGCAACTCACGAAGATGAGCATGGTGAGCACGGTGTAGTTGCGCGCATACCGGCAGATGTTCTCCTTGATGCGGAGCCTAGCCTGGGTCGGTGTGGGTGGCCAGGAGTAGGACGCGGCGCTTAAGGGCCGACGAAGGCGAGTGACCAGGATAGGGTGGGCACGACCAGGTCGGCGGTGGAGAGGCACGCAACGGGGTTGAACGCGAGGAGCGGGGCAATGATGCACGTGAAGGCGAGGATGTCGGTCGCGACGTCGGAGATCCATCCCATATCACTCTCGCTATTGTGGCTCTCGCCCCACAGCGACGCCAGCCACCACCAAATCCTAAGTAGGGCATCCCCACGCCATCCACTTCGCCCTCCAAATTTGGCATAGAGGGGAGGACGAGGCCTACCAGGCATGGATCCACCGTCTCCGCCACCAAATCTGCCATGGACGACTGATTGAACTGAATATTACCAAAACGAGTAGGTAACGTGACCTTTGCAGCATTTGAATCTAATCAATAAAATCCCCCAAATCACGAGACAATACCTTGTCAGAATTACAAGTATTCCTCAAACAAGGCATGCTAGTGACAATATCTCGTATGAATTAAAAGGATTGAGTCATCAGTTAGCTGGGGCAGCAGCCTAAGTTGCCGATGATGGGATCGAACGGGCGGCGACTGGATTCCTGCCAGGACGAGTGGGTTGTGGCTGCTCCTCGCTAGCCGGGCAGAGGGCACCATGTCGAGTTGCTGACACGAGGTCGGGGAGGATCTATGGCTGCAGCACCAGGGCAGCACGCGGCCGACAGAGCCCTTCGACGGCGGTAGCACAAGCAGCGTCGGCCGCAGGAACGAGGAGTCGATCGATAAGAGCACGGCGGTGGTGGTGGGATGAGTAGCAGCGTTAGTGAAGAGTGCAGGTAGGGTAGAGGGAGCAGGCGTGTGGAGGTGGTCTCTGCGCCGGAGCCAGAGAACGCCCGCCGAGGGAAGCCAGAAGCGGGGGTGGAGGCGGCCTCCGCCGAGGGAGGGAGAAAGCTCACGCGAGCCGCCGTGTGGACACGGGCAGTCGTGGCACGGGACAAGCGCCGCTAGGACGCGGGGCAGCATAGCATGTGCAAGTGAAAGGATCAAGATGCCCAAGAGGGGGGTGAATTAGGCTTATTTCAAATTTCTAAAGCAAATATGAAAACCTATCAAGTGTCAATCACCTCCTAGTGCCTACCGGTCGTGTGTCCTAGCTAGAAAGCAGTAGCAGTTCATGGAATTGAAAAACATCCTAAGCAATTCTACTGAAAAGCAAAGAACACAACGGAAAGTAAATGCGGAAATGAAAGGAGCTCGGGAAAGAGAATTCTTGACACGGCGATGTTTTCCCGAGGTATCGAGAATTCGACACTCCCCCTAGTCCTCATTGGAGCACCTCACAAGGTATTGCTCCCCCTCAATCTCGCGCAAAGGATGAGTGCTCTCTACGGGCTGGTTCTTCGCCACTCCGGCTCGGTGAACCGCCCACAACCGATCACAAGTCGATGAAGAAGGGCCGCCGATAATCCTCCCAGCAATCACCTTCCTCCAAGCACCACCGGACCATCTAGGTGATGTCGATCACCAAGAGTAACAAGCCATGATCTTCACTTGACTCAATCAAGCCTCACAACTAGAGTGGATGCACACTTGATCTCTTGGATGAACTAGAGAAGAGGATGGATGGATGGATTCGCAAATCACTCTCTCTCTCTCTCTCTAGGGTTCTTGCTCTATTCCCAACCCTCTCAAAGGCTTTGGCAACTGAAATAAGTAAAGGCAAGGTGGAAAGGCAAGGGGTGGGCTATAAATAGCCCCTCACACAAACTGCCTCAGGCTGCAGAAAACTGGTTGTTTAAGTTGGCGACGGACGCTCCATCGCCAAGGCGACGGACGCTCCGTCGTCCTACCCAACGGCTAGTTGCTGCTCATTTGAACAGGCGACGGACGCTCCGTCGCAGGGGCGACGGACGCTATGCTCCAGCGTCCGACACCATTGGCTGAGGCTGGCTGAAATCAACCCTCTCTGGAAGGCTGACGGACACTCTCCCAGCGTCCGACGCCAACCCGACGGACAGCGTCTGTCGCCCTCGAGATCACTCAGGCTGAAACAGACCTCTCGGGTAGGCCGACAGACGCTCAGGGGCTGACACCCTAGCGTCCGACGCCTCTGTCTCTAGCGTCCGTCGCCCAGAACTGGCCTCTCTCAACTTTGTTATTTGTCGCGATGAATACGGAAGTTGTTCTAGGCTATCTTACGGCCACCATAGGCTTGCTTAGAGCTAAGAAAGTCAAGTATGCACCACACCTAAGTCATGAAGCTCTCCTAAGTCAAGCTACTCATCTAGACCCCTTGATAGTACAGTCAAAGATCAAATAAAGCCCTATCTATTTCTATGTGCCCTTCATCTCCTTATGACACCTAAACCTATCATTTTAGGGTCTTCTTCACTTCGTCTTTGAAATCCGAAACGATATCCATCTTGAGAGCTAGTGATAACCGTTGATGCTCATTCTCATTGATCACTATGGCTAGCCTTTGCAAAACACACGTTAGCCATAATAATCTTCAATTGTCGTAAATCACCGAAACCATTAGGGCCATGATTCTTCAATAGGTAGCCAAGGCACCCAAGGCACGGGTCCGCTGCCCCGTCGAGGTGCGGGTGCGGGGCGCGCATGGAGTAGCGAGGAAGGGCCGGATCTTTGCATAGGGGAGCGCCGGGATCTTCGCACGTTTGTACGAGGGGCTGGGGCACTACATGCATCAAAGCACCAGGTCACGCGGGGAGGTGAGGTGAAACTATGAAGCCTGACAGGACGTGCGAGCATTTCGCTGCCAGGTGGACGATTACCATTCGTATGTTTTAGTTATAGAGGAGAATAGAGAAGAGATAGAGATAACTGTGAATGTGCACCGTATCAAATAAAATTTAAAACTTCAAAGGTGTATATTTCAAAACGGTTTTGACGTTTGCATCGCTACTGACGCCCAAAGGTACGTGGATGGATGCAACATCATGTTGCATGGCTGCTACACCATCGGAGCTTATAAAGAGAGAATTTGTTAAGATCAGGTTGACATACACCTGCTCATCTCTACTGCCGTAGCTGTCTCTCCGAACAATTAGTGTCGAAATTACAGGGGAAACTTATGGGCTGTTATTCAAATCGAGCTCACTAAATTGTCCAAACTAACTGAGCAGTTCTCAGTAATTCCAAGAATGTACAACAGAAAATACACTGGATATACGGCGAGGCTTTTCATGTCTGCTGATTCGCCTTGTTCCCTGCCAGGATGAGGGAGATCTCCAGGCCACGACTAAACGCTTGATTGAAAAGGAAACGTGACTGGAATGTTGACACAAAGGGGAACCATGAGAGGAAGACGATGGGCACAAAGATGAGGGCTCCCATTCCTGCATCGTACATCCTTGCAATCTCACGGACTGAATCCCATAGCCCAAGGGCTTTCACTAACCTCTTCCATGTGATGGCCAGCTGCAATAACAAGGAAAAATTTTGTGAGGCATGTGGCATTAGGCAAGTTACCAGCCATTAACTTGGCACATGTAATATTCCAAAATTTCTTCAATTAAGTAGCAGATTGATATAATGCAAGTATTTCTCAAACAAAATAAGGATGGTGCACTTACAGATAAGACACACCAGCCAGTTGCTATAAAAGCAAGTGCACTTGCAAATAAATCAGCAACAGTGAACGATGTGAGCACGATAAGAAGAGCAATTCCTGCAATTATCCCAATAGCAAGGACGCCTTGCAGAAACCGAACAAAAGTCGGCAAGGCTGTCGACTTCTTCGGAGTTGCAGTAAAAAGCTGAAAGACAACAGAACAAAGCTTAGCTCAGAGTCCATCCATAAAAAATTTTAAAACATGCAGCATTTGAATGTTCAAAGAATTAACATGATAAACCTTGAAAAGAAGAACCATAACAAGGAGTACAATCCATGAGAAGCCATAAACCTGCACAGTGAGAGAAGGCATTAGATAGACAACAAAAAAATACTCGGGGTTAATGGTAGGATCCAAGTTAAATATAACATCCAAACGGTTGGTTATTAATGTTTTTATGATGCTTAAATTGAATATTTAAGTTACAAATGTTGGATAATCCCTGCTGCATTAGCATAACAGTAGCTTAACTTAGTCATTAGATAGCATCTTTTCCTGTTCTACTTTAACCTCTACTTTACCCCTTTATCCCTTTTTGTAAGATACCTTAGGAATATGCTCTAGTGAGCTTCTTGTAAACCAAGTTTGCTTGCTGACGCCGCCGCCATCCCTGCAGGCAATGATCACCGTGCACGTTTGGCCGCCGCAGCCGTAGAGGCTGCCAGGCAGGCCGCAGCAGCAGCGCAGGCCGCCGCACGGACCGCAGCGGCACTCAGAGCAGAGATCGATGGAGAGGTTGAGGGAGAGCGTGAGCGGGCGCAGAGCCCGGCGCGGAGGCGTGCAGCCCGCAGAGGCGCCGCGCTCCGTCTCCATCACCAGTGCGTCGCCGAGAGCGCGGAGGACGACGCGAGTCGCCCGCGGTCCACACGGTCTACCGCGACTCCGGCGCAGGTACCACCTGGCCGATGCTGTCGAAGAGTAACTACCACGAGTGGTCGCAGCTGATGAAGCTCAAGATGCAGGTGCGTGATCTCTGGGACGCCGTCGAGGGTGAGCCGGTCTCCTACCGCGACGATAGACGAGCGCTCGAGGTCATCATCGTCGCCGTGCCTCCGGAGATGGGGATTCCGCTCACTAACAAGGAAAGCGCGAAGGAGGCGTGGGACGTCATCGCCGCAGCTCGGATCGGCGTCGACAGGGTCCGCCGGGCGATGCTGCAGCGCCTCCGTCGCGAGTGGGAGCACCTCTGCTTCCGCCCTGGTGAGCAAGTCGAGGACTTTGCCATCACTCACCACTCTGATGCAGCAGATGGCGCTGCACGGTGATCAGGATCTGGATGAGCAGCGCGCGGTGGAGAAGTACTTGCGCGTCGTCCCGGCGGGAAGCTGATGTACACGGCCGAACAGTGGCGGGCGCGCCAGAAGAAGAACGACAACGACGGTGGGTCGTCATCAAAAGACCGCCGCCAACATCCACGAGGTGGCCGCAGGCAGTGGCCCAGGAGGAACGCGGCCGGCGAAGGAGAAGAAGATGGTGAACGCCGAGGAACCCGCGACGACATGTGCCTCAATTGTGGCCGTACTGGTCACTAGGCACGCGACTGCCGTGGTGGCGATAGAGCAGGACAGCGCGGCGAGCGCAGGCAAGGCCGAGGCGGTGGCCGCGGTGGAGCCGCGCACGTCGCAGAGGCAGAGGAGGATGAAGCTGCTCTCTTTTTCGCCCACGGGTTCCTCGACATCGACGACGGCGTGCAAGCTTGCGCCTTTACCGCGCACAACCTCGACCTCCACGAGCCCAGAGCTCGCGCCTTCCTCAACACCAGCGCCGACGATGGCAAGCTCGGCGGCTGGTACCTAGACAGCGGCGCCACTCACCACATGACAGGTCGTCGAGAGCTTTTCTCCGACCTCAACACTGACGTTCGCGGGACTGTGCGGTTCGGTGATGCATCCCGTGTGGAAATCCAAGGCGTCGGCTCGATCATCATCCAAGCCAAGACCGGCGAACAGCGCGTTCTTCAAGGTGTATACTTCATCCCTGCCTTGCGTAACTCAATTCTTAGCCTTGGACAGTTGGATGAGGGAGGCTCGAAGGTGGAGATCGACCACGGCGTGCTCCGCATTTGGGACCGCGGTGGCCGGCTACTCGCCAAGGCCCGCCGCGACTCCAACAGGCTGTACATCCTCCACCTCGACACTGCACCACCAACCTGCCTCGCCACGCACAAGGAAGATGAAGCTTGGCGTTGGCACGAGCAGTTTGGGCACCTACACTTCGAGGCGCTCCGCAAGCTGGGCAAGGAGGAGCTCGGTCGTGGGATGCCAGTGGTCGAACACATGGAGCGGCTCTGTGATACTTGTGTCACCACCAAGATGAAGCGGCGGTCATTCCCGTTCGAGGTCATGTTTCGTGCCAAGGAGCAGCTCGCACTGGTTCACGGAGATCTGTGCGGGCCCGTGTCGCTGTCTACGCCCGGAGGAAGACGCTACTTCCTGCTCCTTGTGGACGACGCCACAAGATACATGTGGGTGGCGCTGATCCCCACGAAGGATGCCGCTGCCGATGCCATCAGGAAGGTGCAAGCCGCTGCCGAAATGGAGAGCGGCTGCAAGCTCATGGCGCTCCGCCCCGACAATGGTGGCGAGTTCACCGTCACCGAATTCGCCGACTACTGCGCCACTGAAGGAATCAAGCGTCATTTCTCTGCTCCCCACTCACCGTAGCAAAACGGCGTGGTTGAGCGCCGCAATCAGACCATCGTGGCGATGGCGCGCGCGCTGCTGAAGCAGAGGAGGATGCCAGCAAGGTATTGGGGGAGGCTGTTGTGATTGCGGTCCACATCCTCAACCGATCTCCATCCAAGGCGCTGCAGGGCAAGACGCCGTATGAAGCCTGGCACGAGCGCACACCATTGGTGGTCCACTTCAAGACCTTCGGCTGTGTCGTCTACGCCAAGAAGCTGGGTCAGCAAGGCAAGCTCGATGACCGCGGCAAGGCCGGCGTGTTCATCGGCTATGCGGAAGGTGCCAAGGCCTACCGGGTGCTCGACCCGGTGACTCAGTGAGTCAAGATCAGCCGTGATGTCATGTTCGATGAAGGGCGTGGCTGGGATTGGTCTTCGCCCGAGCCTGGAACGTCAAAGGCGGCTGACAGCGATTTCACGGTGGAGTTCTACTGGTCGGCTGAAGCAGAGGAGGCACAGAGCCCGCCGCAGGCAGAGCCTGACATGGTGACGCCTGCCCCGACACCGCCAGTTCATTCGCCGCCACCATCTCCCGTGGCACAAGGACCAGGCTCAGCATCTCCGGCAGCCACCCAACAGTGCTGGAGGCGCCGGATCCCCAGCCGGAGTTCGCCACCCCACTGGAAGGCGACAAGGAGCGCGTGGATGCCTGGCACGGTAGGGAGCCGCTCCGCTACAGGACGGTCGCGAACATCATCGGGGAGGCGCCTACTCCACCACTGGCGACCCGCCTCTTCGCCGAGCTTAATCTAACCCTTTCAGGGGAACCAGCTACCTACGGCGAGGCTAAAGGCGATCCCGCCTGGGAGGCTGCGCACCGTCGAGCAAAACCGCACCTGGAAATTGGTGCGTCTCCCCGCTGGCCACCGACCTATCTCGCTCAAGTGGGTCTACAAGCTGAAGGACCAGAGCGGTGATGTGATCAAGCACAAGGCTCGGTTGGTGGCGCGCGGTTTCGTCCAGAGGGAGGGGATCGACTACGAAGATGCCTTCGCCCCTGTCGCCCGCATGGAGTCTGTCCGAGTGTTGCTTGCGCTGGCTGCTCAAGAGAGCTGGCAGGTCCATCACATGGACGTGAAGTCCGCTTTCCTCAATGGAGAGCTCAAGGAGGAGGTGTACGTCCAGCAACCACCCGGTTTCGCCGTTGCTGGAGAAGAAGACAAGGTCTATCGACTCCACAAGGCGTTGTATGGTCTCCGACAGGCGCCAGCGTTGTATGGTCTCCGACAGGCGCCAAGGGCGTGGAACGCCAAACTAGACACAACCCTTAAGCAGATGGGATTCGAGCAAAACAACCATGAGGCTGCAATGTACCGGAGGGGCACCGGTGGCTCAGTTCTGCTGATCGGGGTGTATGTTGATGATATGATCATTACTGGCGCAAGGGAGCAAGTCGTGGAAGCGTTCAAGGTGCAAATGAAGACCACCTTTGACATGAGTGACTTGGGGCTTCTGAGCTTCTACCTCGGAGTCGAAGTCCACCAGAGCTATGATGGGATCACCCTGCGCCAGACACACTACGCCAAGAGGATCTTGGAGTTGGGTGGCATGGCTGAATGCAAGCCAGCAGCCACACCCATGGAAGAGAGACTCCGGCTGAGCAAGCACAGCACGGCTGCTGAAGTGGATTCCACCCAGTACCGGCGAATTGTTGGCAGACTGCGCTATCTTGTTCACACAAGGCCAGACATTGCCTTTGCTGTTGGGTTCGTGAGCAGGTTCTGGAACGGCCAACTGAAGAACACCAGCAAGCAGTGAAGCGTCTACTGAGATATGTGGCTGGCACCACAGAGCATGGACTCCATTTCACCAAGGCACCCTCTAATGCTCGATTCATAGGGTACTGTGACTCAGACTTAGCTAGAGATATTGACTCAAGTAAGAGCACAACAGGAAGCTTGTTCTTCCTTGGAAACTGCCTGATCAGCTGGCAGTCCATCAAGCAAAGAGTGGTGGCTCTGTCTAGTTGTGAAGCTGAGTATGTGGCAATGACAACAGCAGCAACACAAGCACTATGGCTATCTAGATTGCTGGCTAAGATGTTAGGAAAGAAGGTTGACACAGTGGACTTGAAGGTGGATAACCAATCAACACTTGCTCTGGCCAAGAACTCTGTATTCCATGACAGGAGCATGCACATCAGAACCAAGTTTCACTTCATCAGAGACTGCATTGTAGAAGGAAGCATCCTGCCTAATTTCATCCCTACTGAAGATCAGTTGGCAGATATCCTGACCAAGGCCCTTGGAAGAATCAAGTTTGAAGAGAAGAGAAGTAGAATTGAGCTGAAGGAGATTATCAAGACAAGTGGCAGCAAAGATTATGGGGAGAATTGTTGGAGAATCCCTGCTGCATTAGCATAACAGTAGCTTAACTTAGTCATTAGATAGCATCTTTTCCTATTCTACTTTAACCTCTACTTTACCCATTTATCCCTTTTTGTAAGATACCTTAGGAATATGCTCTAGTGAGCTTCTTGTAAACCAAGTTTGCTTTTGCTATAATAGAGAGGGACTAGCCCACCAAGACTGCATTCCTGCAGCACCAAAACCGTCACCTTTGCCTGGTTCCATTGCCTTCTAGACCAAAATCCATAATAAAATTACTTGGAAAAAAATGAGGTATAACAAGATCATTCAACATGGAAAAATCATCCATTGTATTTCACATTATAAAAGAAATACAAGAATGATTTGTGTTACACATTGTTGATAAACAGGGTTGAATTCTTTTAGGGCCTGGAAAAGGTGAAGCTAAAGGATTCCTACAACGATCAGATCTTTTAATTTATTATGCAGAAAAGTGATGCCCTATACTACTCCCTTCCATCAAACAGAAAAGCTACCAATGATCAGCTTCATTCGACATTGAAGAGACATGAAAACAAGATAAATGCATGATATATGAAAATCACAATAAAGATTTTATACTGATTGAAGACCTTAAACTCGAGGATGGGAGACAGCACAACTTACTGCAAGGGATGTATTATGATCAGTAATTTTAAGCTTGTATACAATGCCATACTGAAACATGAGAAATCTAAGGCTCAGGATTGTCTCAAGAATACGTCCTCTGAATGTCTGGATATGCTCCTGTATATATACATAATGAGAGAGAGATAATTAAACAGTATTAGTTTTAAGTGAAAGGAACAAACCACCCAAGTTAAAACATAATAATAGTTGAAACACAGGTAAATTGCTATTGACCTGCTCCTCGTCCCACCAAGATTCCCAACTGTTGATGCCCTTTACACCAACTCCACCTTTATAAAGCAACCAGTTTGTCCAGTCATCAAAGTCCTCAACAGTCCTGGGAGAGGGGACAAAGTACATTAGTATGAATAAAATACGCTATGCAGCATCCACTTATTTTACTTATGACCCTTGATTGAATCAATGGTCATGCATATACTTCTACATATACTTCCAGAGAAAACAATTCACCAAATATAGTGCTATACTTCCCCACTACATGAAAGAAAAATAAAGAGCTCTCAATTTTACCAAAGGTCATCTTGCTTGAATGCCAACGAAATTTAAAGGAAAATAATTTAAGGATAGGGGTAAAACATACTTTTGCCACTCGAAACCAGAAGGGTTGAAAATGTAAGGAGCAAAAAGCCAGGACATAACGAGGATCCAACTACTGATAGTAATCAGAATAAATGAAGATGAACCACCCTTCGTGTATCCATATGCAATGTAAACGATGAGAAGGAGAGCAACCTCAAGCCTGCAATAAGGATGTCTTTCAGATGGATTATCAAGTAATGCCAGCAGGTACAATTAACTAGAACTAAGGATGTAATGTCTAGGAAAACTTATATCCAGTATTCCCAGGTATGATTCTGAACGCTATATACAAAAAACAGGGTTTCCTCGCTTATGTCAAAACATAAGTTAAGGCAAAGTTTAGATGTCATGTTTCAAAAGCATCGATACATTATGATCACTCTAACTGATAAATTCTTCCTCGTGACTCCAATAGGCATGTGGTACAGTAATATACGATAGGGGAACTCTATCCATACGACCATTTGAGGGAGACTTCATTTATAACAATTTAGTGAATGACAAACAGGGTGTGGTCCCACATGTCATTTACATAGACTGATAGGATAAACAAATATGCATCTCATAATGATGCTGAACAAGAAAACATTCCTACAAGCCATACAATTGACATTACAGCACTCATACCCATTAAAGGAAGATATGCTAGTGCAAGCAATAGTACTTCCTGTTACAATTTATCTTCTTTGATAAGTAACAACTTACGCTTTGACAAAGTGACTTCGAGAATAGAGCCTATAATTTTCAGCAAACTTGATGTGCCGAACAACAAAACCTCTTCCAGTAGCTTTATACTGCATAAGGGAAAATGTCAACAAAATTCAGGAAGTAACAATAGTAACGATTAATATGACTGTTTTGTACCTTTGCACCACCATGAAGGATTGTTCTACCAAAGTAATGTGTTCTTGTTCCAAGCGAAAATGTGAAAAACACCGAACAGAACTGGAGCTGCATTGTAATAAAACTAAAAACAGCCTGCACAAGATCGAAAATTTTGAGATGATTGCAAAATCCTGTAAATAGCAAAACCATTCTCCCAAAGAAAAGGAACAAAGATAACTCACCTTCATCAGCCCCAGCTCCAAAATGAAACCCATTATCATCGGTACTGCTGTAAAAATACCAATCTGGACCAAAAATTGAGCATTCAAAGCAGCATCTAGCGCAGTGTTCCCCAAAAACCTAGCTTGGCGAGATATTGAGTAGTCAAGGCCAGAGAGTGCCTGAAAATTACAAAAGACTGCCTCAAGTCAAATCATACAAAACGGAAAAGAAACACTAAGATAAAAATTCCTCAAACAGGAGCATAAACAATTGAAAAATTCGAAGTACTCACCAGATAAACCCTTCCGTACAAGAAGATATACACAGTTAGAACAGTCATCTGCAAGGATAAATGAACAAACAAGCTAAAAGACTGGTAGTATACAACAATATGGAAGGAGTACATGATACATAAAATACATTATTACATAAACATGTCCTAAACCAGTCAAGATACCTGGCTAAACCAAAGGTATAGTACAAACTTGCAGAACAAGTTCCCTATACAAAAAGTCCTAATGCAAGGTCACTCCACAGTATTGGCCCAACAAACCAGTTTTTAGGGCCAGGTCCAGGGAATCAGAAGACACAACCAGTTTCAAATTCAAAGTTGTAACAATGTTGAGAATAAAGACTTTTCAAAATGTTCAGGCCAGCAAGCTTTGCATTTGAGCTCAACTGCTGAAGGAAGTAATCAAGCAAGAATCCTTGCAAGTTCATCTCAACTTTTCCTGCCAAACAGCCATCTGGGAGTTTCAAAGAAGATGACTTTCTATTTTCGTACGCCAAAAAGCTAATATATTAGTTTTTTAAGAAGCCAAAGTGCAATGTGCATGCAGATCGCATCATTACTGTTACAGTTTCTAGCTACACCAACACTGAAGTTTCAAATTTTTTATAATTGTAACTAAAGATGCCATGAAAGAGCTTAGCAAACACATAAGATGCTACAGAAAAAACCCAGGAACCACAAAGTATAAACCATGTGAAAAGTGAGCAAGGGAGGGAGGTAGGGGAGTACCATCGTGCAGACATAATAACCAACAGTGGTGAAAAAGAAAGTTAGCATCCTGAAGAAGTCAAATAACTGCCCCAGACGGTACACATCTCGGCTGAGAACTTGCTCACCATTGCCTCCAGCAACTTTCCCCTCAAATAGTGCAATTTGATTCAAGCCAACATCACGCCCTTTCCCCACCTGAAACAAAGGATACTTTTATATTCCCTTTTGGAGATAAACTTCAGGTAATTGCAGATGTGGCATAATGGCAATGCACCCATTGGCTAAATGCAAGCATTCATGCGCTTCAAAAAAATCTAAAAGGTCATGAATATAAGAAGGCGCATATGCACCCTTGGAACTTTGCGGGTACGAAAGTCATCACATTTGCACTATACATAACTTATGAATCAATACTGATGTCGATTGTTTGTTAGACTTAAGCTGCTGCTCTCTCTCTCTTTGTACCTGCGCAGCATTGTGTTGGCAAGGGTGTTTGTCAAACCAGTCAGTAGTTGGTAGCTGTAGCAAGTAGTGGCTAGTGGTACTAGTGTACCTTGTAGTTGGTAGATAGAGGTGTATATATTTCAGCTAGCAAGGCAATGAAATATTCAGTTCAGTTTCCCACATTCAGAGCGCAGTTCCGAGCAGCAGAGCTGCAGCTTGTGTGTGTTGTGCTCATTTCCCAACTTCTACCTCAAGCCGTTGTGTGCGTGAGTGTGTTGGTGAGCAGATTGCTCACCTGCGGAGAGTGCTCGGGCCAACAAGTGGTATCGGAGCCGCCAGGTTGTCTGCATTGCCCGGTGGATCAGCAGCAATGGCTACGGCGAGTGGATCAGAGGTGGGCACCGACAGACGAAATGCCGCGGGTGCTCAGCCACGCCAGGAGGTCATCGTGCGAGGGACGTTAGCGGAGCTAACTGGCTGGTCCTAACCCGCACAAACTACGGTCAGTGGGCGGTGACCATGAAGGTCAAGCTCACAGCCCGTCGGCTCTGGAAGGCTATCGACCAAGGTACCAAGGATGAAGAGGACTGCTCGGCGCTACAGGCTATCTTAGCCACCGTACCGCCGGAGCATCAAGAGCCGCTAGGGTCGAAGGACTCAGCCAAGGATGCTTGGGACACCCTCAAGGCAATGCGGGCCGGGTCCAACCGCGCAAAGAAGGCAAAGGCACAGCAGCTGCGGCAGGAGTACAACAACCTCATGTTCCGGGATAGAGGCGGTGGAGGATTTCTTCCTCCGGCTGCAGTCGCTCGTCAGTCAGCTGGATGGGCACGGCATCACCATCGATGACAAGGAGACCCGTCTCCAAGTACCTTCGCGCCATGCCACCCAAGTAAACCCAAATCTGTCTACATCGAGACGATGCTAGACATGTCAACCATCACCGTTGAGGACTTGACTAGGCGCTTGCGGGCGGTGAACGAGTGTATAGAGGCGCCGGCAACACCAAACAGCGGCAAGTTGCTGCTGACCGAGGAGTGGACGACCCGGATGAAGGAGAAGAAGGTCGGGGGAAGCTCCTCCAGCCACGGCGGCCATGTTTTCTGATCGGCTGATCTTTCCTAATCGGTCTGGTACCGATCAGGACAATTAATCGAGCTCTGATCGTTCTAATCGTCCAACATATAGTAGGACTAAACAAGTTTATATCATATATGTATGGTATATATATATACCATATACTATATATTTATATAGTATACATTGAGCATCAATACTATATTTATAGTTAGTTGGTTACTTACCTATGAAATATGGCTCTATATTCTTGTCCCAGCCTCCATATGTTTGCTGATTTGCAGGGAAGAGTGCAGCTCAGCTGCACATAGCTAACGGCTGGAGTGGTAAGGAGTGAGGAGAGAAAGAGTTGGGGTGTGGGCCTGGCCCAAATAGATATAGCCCAGTAACTGAAGAAGCCCATCTGCCTATTTAGTTCTGATCGGCAACGGGCCTAATCGGACGATTAATCGCGATCAATCGGACGATCAGGTTTCTGATCGCTCTGATCGAATCGAAGGGCCTAATCGAGTGCTAAGTGTCGATCAGGACGATTAATCGTGATTAATCGCGATTAATCGGACGATCAGAAAACATGGCACGGCAGTGATGCCAAGCGCCACGGCAAACCCCCGCAGAAGGACGGTGAGCCTATTAATAGGAACACCTGTCGACGTTGCGAGAAAACTGGCCATTGGGCAAAGGACTGCCCGAACAAGGAGTAGGCCGAAGCTCACCTGGCACAGGTGGACGACGACGAGCCAACTCTCCTAATGGGACTTCTGTGCGCTGCACGATGTTGAGGCAGAGAAGACAAACGAGGTGGCGATTACGGAGCTAGAGAGGGCATCGCAGGCCATCGAACTTGACGAGCCACACGCACAAGTCCATCTCGAACGGGTGGGCGTTGAAGCAGAGCAGAGGTGGTACCTAGACTCTGACACCAGCAACCACACATGACTGGCAGCAAGGTAGCGTTCTCCTAGCTCGACGGCGTCGTGACGGGGTCAATGAAGTTCGGAGACGACTCGAAGGTGGAGATTCAAGGCCGCGGCAACGTCATCTTCCAGTGCCAGAATGGCGAGGACCGCACACTGACGAATGTATTCTACATCCCTCAGCTGCGCTCGAGCATCGTTAGCATTGGGCAGCTGGACAAGCATGGGTGCGAGGTGCTGATCACTTGAGGATTCGAGATCGAGAGCAGCAGCTTCTCACCAAGGTAGAACGATCCCGCAATTGGCATCTGTATGGTGACACAGCGCACGAAGGTACCGTGGATGTGGCACACCTGCTTCGGCCATCTCAGCTTTGACACGCTCGAACGACCAGAAAAGATGGTCTGCGAGCTGCCCAACATCGAGCACGCAGGCTGTCCGGCCGGGAAGTAGAGGAGGTTGCCATTCCCAAAGGCGACCAAGTATCGCGTGGCGGACGCCCTTGAGCTCGTCCATGGCAACCTCTGCGGGCCAATCACGCCGGCCACGCATGACGAGCGACGGTATTTCCTTCTGCATGTGGATGATTGCAATTGCTATAGCATTGGACGAGGCGGAAGGCAGAGGCCGGGAAGAAGTTGCGCTTGTTGAGGACAGATCGTGGCGGCAAATTCACCTCGGTGGAGTTTCGTTGAGCACTGCGCGGATCAGGGTGTGGTGCGACACAACATCGCGTCGTACTCGCCGTAGCAGAATGGTGTGGTGGAACGGCAGAACCAGACGGTGGTCGGCATGGCTTGATCCATGCTGAAGGCCAAGAGCATGTCAGAGTTCTAGGGTGAGGCAATGACCATGCCGGTGTTCATCCTCAACCGCGCACCCACGAAGGTCCTAAGGGGAGTAACGTTGTTCGAAGCATGGTACAGGCACAATCCGGACGTGTCCTTCCTAACGACGTTCGGCTACATCGGCCACATCAAGAAGACGAAGCCGTTCCTGACCAAGCTAGAAGACACGAGCACGCCGATGGTGCTCCTGGGTTACGAGGAGGGCACCACGGCGTATCGGCTGTACGGCCTGCGTGGAGGCAAGGTGGTGGTCTCGTGTGACGTCTTGTTTGATGAGAAGGCAGCGTAGGACTAGGTAGGTCGAAGCATGGGGGAAGCTAGCACCTTCAGCAGCACCTTCGTCGTCGAGCACTTATTCATCCACGGTGGTGGTGACGTTGGAGAAAAGACGAACCGACCACTCAGACAATAGAGCCGACCACTCGAGCGGAGGAGCCGACCACTCTAGCAGCGGTGCCGACCCGGCAGAACAGGGATCTCCGATCGAGTTCACCTCTCCACCGAGTGACATCAGCAAGTTCGTGGATACCTTCCACGACGGCGAAGTGGTGTGTTTCCACCGAGTGGACAACATCATCGGCACTACAGTGGTACCAGGCCTGGCGAGTCAGCTGCTCGACGATCCAGAGTTGCTTCTTGTCAGTGCAGAGGAGCCACCCACGTTCGCGCTACCCGAGCGCGACACCAATTGGTGACGAGCGATACTGGAGGAGATGAAGGCGATCGAGGAAACCAAGACATGGGAGCTCGTCGATCCATTGGCTGGTTGCCACCCGATTGGGCTCAAATGGGTCTAGAAGGTGAAGCGGGACGAGTGCGGTGCCATCGTCAAGCACAAGGCACGCCTCGTTGCCTACGGCTTCGTCCAGCGCGAAGGCATCGACTTTGAGGAAGTCTTTGCACCAATGGCGTGCATCGAATCCGTTCGATTGTTGCTGGCTTTGGCAGCAACAAAGGACTGGCGCGTTCATCACCTGGACGTCAAATCAGCCTTCCTTAACGGCAAGCTAGCGGAGACGGTCTTCGTCAAGCAAGCTCCGGGTTCCGCGTCAAGGGAGGAGAGCACAAGGTACTCCGATTGCGCAAGGCGCTCTACGGGCTTAGACAAGCCCCGTGGTCATGGAACGCCAAGCTCGACGCCACAATGGGCGAGCTTGGGTTCAACCGTTGCGCAACAAAGCACGCGCTCTACACGCGACGGTGGAGAAGGAGCTCATCATCGGTGTATGTGGACGATTTGATCATCATCGGCGTGCGTGCGGAAGACATCGACAGCTTAAAGCATGAGATGGCGGCTCGTTTTTGAATGAGCGATCTCGGCTACCTCTCCTACTACCTCGGTATTGAGATGAAGGTATTGAGATGAAGCAGGGGAAGGAGGCGCTCACGCTTGCTCAGAGCGCGTACACGGGGCAGCTGTTGGAGCGAAGCGGCATGGCTGATTGCAAGCCATGTGCGACTCCGATGGAGCGGCTGAAGCTGACAAAGGCGAGCACAACGGCGAAAGGTGGATGCAACACTCTATTGGAGCATCGTCGGCGGGCTGCGCTACCTAGTCCACACAAGGCTAGATATTGCGTTCGCCGTGGGCTATGTCAACCGCTTCATGGAGGATCCTCGAGAGGATCATTGGGTTGTTGCGCTATGTCGAGAGGATGGTGGATCAAGGGATCCTCTTCTCTAAAACCAGTGGCGTAAGTGGGCTGCAGCTCACGATATTCAACGACGCAGACATGGGGGGTGACATCAATGGGCGGAAGAGCACTTCAGCGTCTTCCTTGGCTCGACCCCAATTTTGTGGTTGTCTATGAAGCAGAAGTTGGTGGCGCTGCCTACGTGCGAGGCAGAGTATGTGGCGGCGGCCACAGCAGCGTGCCAAGCTGTTTGGCTACGCCAGCTGTTTGGCGAGCTAACCGACAAGGAAGCTCGTCCGCCAACTCTGATGGTTGACAACCAGCCCTCCATCGCCCTCGCCAAGAACCTTGTCCTCCATGTTCCGAGACTACCTAACAGCTTGCTGACATCCTCACCAAGTCACTCGGACAACTTCGATTCTCTAAGCTGAAGAAGATGATTGGCATGGTAGAGGTCAAGGCATCGACATAGCAACAGGATCAGGGGAAGAATTGTTACTTAATATGCCAGCATGTTGACAAGTTTGTCAAACCTTGTTGTCCTATCTAGTACCTATAGAAGCATGGCAATAGTGCCAAGGATGAAAACGGAACAGAAATATCTCGAACTAAACCGCATCGTTTTCTTATTAAATCTGATCAAATCCATATTTTCTAGTTCGACTTTACTGTTTTCGCTTTTGCTTTTTTTTTCGTATTTCAAATGTAAAAGTAGAAAACGGTTGAGGAGTTTTTCGACCGAGTTCGACTGTTTCCTACTTTTAATTTGGAATATCCCGAATTCAAAATTTGATTAAACCGAATTTGGTTGCCAATAATGTAACTAGGCAAAGGTAAATGTGGAGCACTGATGTCGATGAGCCGCATTATATAAGCAGCTCAACCCATCACGCCTCCATGAGTCGCCAAGGTGGGAGTAATCACCTCGCACGGCGTTGTATTGCTACATCTGGCTTCACGCGACGCTGTTATTATGTTGCATGGGCCGACCAAAAGAGAGAGCTAGATGTGCCCAGATGTTATTGCTATCCTTTCTACTCTAGTATCGATGGCATCTCAGATTTTCCTCTTCTATCTTTTTTCTTTTTTTTCTCTTGCGAAAGAAACCAAATTGATAAATATGCTATTTTGCACTCGAAATTTGCCACAGTAGGTCGGTATCCCCAATTGAATTTTTGTATACCAATCGCGTTCGACAGAATTTCACTCGAATTGGTTCGTTTCCAAAATTCTCGATATTTCATAAGTTCATGTTTGTTTTTGACTTTACCGTTTTCGCTTTCGTTTTTGTATTCAAATGTAAAAGTAGAAAACGGTTGAGTTTTTGGACCAAGTTCAACCGTTTTCATCACTAATGCCAAGTAGTGGCTGTCACCGGTCAGTAGTTGGTAGCTGTAGCAAGTATTGGCTAGTGGTACTAGTGTACCTTGTAGTTGGTAGAAAGAGGTGTATATATATCAGCTAGCAAGGCAATGAAATATTCAGTTCAGTTTCCCACATTCTGAGCGCAGTTTCGACCAGCAGAGCTACAGCTTGTGTGTTGTGCCTATTTCCCTTCTTCTACCTCAAGCCATTGTGTGCGTGAGTGTGCTGGTGAGCAGATTGCTCATCTAAGGAGCGGGCCAACATTGTTTACCTTTGTTTTCTCAACACAGGTCTGTGTATCTTTGTATTAAGAAGAAAAAGGTGTATGAAAACCCATACCAAAAAAACACCCCCCCCCCCCCTCCCAAAAAAAAATATATTGTTGATCCTCCATGGTCTTATTTCTTCCGTTCTTGCTTGAGCCGGATGATGAAAAATTTTCATGTCCAAATCCTTTGGGGATTCTAAAGAATTCACCTATCCCAATAACAAATAAATCTGACTTAGATGATCCTGTATTTAGAGCAAAATTAGCTAAACACACACACGAACAATGCCTTGTATGGCTACGCTAGCTAATTAGCCCACAAGGCATAGGTGATGGGCCACTGGCCACATGCAAGCCAACCCATTAGGCACGAAGGAGCCACATGACCTGGTGGGACCTGGGACCTGGCATTGTTCAACACGCAAAGTAGAGAGAAGAAAATAATCCACATCCGTCGAGTGGCGCAGACGGCAGAGGCTGACAGACGACGATAAGGCCATGAGCTGGAAGCCGTAGGCCAAAGCTGTCGATGCCTCGTGGCCTTCCAGGTTGACTCGCCAAGTCAACATCATTGACTGAGCTAAATAACAATGTGTATTTGGAATCTTCGAGGAAATTCTCATAATGGGTGCAAATGCACAGTGCATAGTATCCCTGTCTTGCAGTTTTGTAGTAACAAATGGCATAAATACTAACCTGAATATATTCATGGTGTGTGATGTTCCCTTGGCGCAAAGTCGAATTGAACCCTGCAGAACTATTAGCAATTAAAATGTTGAAATTCGAAAGGCAGAGTCTCCAGTATGAGAAAGGGACTCAAACAAGTGTTATCAATGACTTATAACTCCCAGCATCTATCTAGTATCATACAAATATAAGAAAAAAGGGGGGATAAAATACCAAGAAGTATAGTAAGCAGGGTTTTCAAACCCGACCGGTCGCCGGGAACCGGTCGCCGGGAACCGGTCCCCGGTGGTTTGGCGGTTACCGACGATAACCGCCCAAACCGCCCCAAATTCGAACGGTTTGCATTTTGAATTCAAACGGCGTAGTTCAAACGGTTTGAGACCGGTAACCGGTCGGTTAGGGCCGGTTACCGACCGGTTTGGGCGGTTACCGACGGTGCCGCCCCAAACCAAATTTCAAATTTGAAAAAAAAAATCGAAAATGCTGAAAAAATTCCTAAAAATAGTTCATGATTTGTAGAGTCGAATGGTGCAAATTTTTTTCAAATTGGAGTTCGTTTGCTATTTATTTTGACGCGTACAAGTTTGGAAAAAAATAGAAAAGATCCTTTTTCTTTTTTTTTCAAACTTGTACACGTCAAAATAAATAGCAAACGAACTCCAATTTGAAAAATTTGTACACCATTCGACTCTATAAATCATGAACTATTTTTAGGAATTTTTTCAGCATTTTCGATTTTTTTTTTCAAATTTGAAATTTGAATTCAAACCGGAACCGAAACCGAACCGCCCGGGGGCGGTTTGTCGGTAACTGGTCGGTAACCGCGGTTACCGACCGGTTTGAAAAACCCTGATAGTAAGTCTGGTCTACATCATTCATACCAAGATATACTAAGTCTGGTCTACGTCAATAGTATAACTGTGTGATAATACATTCTGAATATTTCATGAAAATAATCTATCCAGAACATTTGAATAACAAGGCAATTTTTAGTAACAGCAACAGTCCACTCCCAGAGACACAAAAAAGATGAAATACAAATTCCTAATTTCTAAACAAAAAGAAAAGGAAGATAAGGGGCAGAAGAAATGGTGTTTTGCAAAGAAATTCTCCCAGTTTTGTGCCATTAATATTTTTGAATTCTAACTGCTTTTTGAAAGAACCAGAAAATCTCAGTTTTAAGCAACCAAGACAGCCTACACATCCATGAGTGTGTCCAAGGTTGCCATCAACCACTACTAACACCAAGTCAAACTCATAATGAAACACCAATGTAAAGAATACAATCTACCCACCGGCAAATATATCTTCGCTTATATTAATCACTCGGGATGCCTTGCTAATGCCACCTCGGGTTATGTGAAATATCCGATCAAAAACATCAGGATGCCCATAATGCATTCGAACTCTGGACAAGGTATCCACCAGGAAGTTTGCTCAGTTCTAAATTATGGTCAAAAAATTCATAATAAAATGAATGCAGTATAAGAGTGCAACAGAACATATTCCCTACAGCATGCTACCATATGGTTGCTGAAATTTACTCACTTGAGGTAAGCAAGAACACGTTGCCCCAAAGTAACAAAACTTGTCTCCTGTTTCGACATAAATGACGCCAGCGAAGAGACACTATTAAAGATTACAGGTCAATACAGAAAAATATACTATAATGAAGCAAAGAGCTGATGAATGAGATTAGTTAAATAATAACCTCCCCGTGAAAACATGCTCCCTCACACCTAGGATTGTGGGCTTCCGTATACCATGGTTTCCATGAACGTTACGAAATTCTTCAAGTAAATTTCTCATTTTCATGGCTTCCTCCAAGTAGTTGTCCTACATGGGAACTTTGTCAATTAAGGTTGCACAGGAACATGTCAAACTTTTCAAATGTCATTCTGAAAAAAATATATACTTTCTGACATGTACATGGAAAAAGGAAAGTGCCCAGCCTAGTTCAGGATCATCCATGTGCTCATACATACTTTGTCTGGACCACGTTGGACAAGATAATATGAGCACAATATATAAAGGGCCCGTTTGGATCCTTAGAATTGAATTCATTTTAATAATCATAATTTAGACACATATTAATTAAGCTAATAAGATTATATATGGATTATATTTGTATATTATTGTTGTCTATACGAGAGACATACTTATTTGTTGCATTTCTACTGTAGGAGAGTGAGTTGAAGAATATGTACAAAGTAGAAATATGGAATGGTGATCTATAGAATCAATTTCCATCTTCCACTCTATGAATTTGATATAAGCATATAAGAGAAAATTTGGAAAGTGATGGAATGTCAAATTCCACGCTAAAACTTATTATAGTAGATTTCAACTCCCCCAAATGAAAGGATCCAAACAGCCCCTAAGTGAAAATTGAGGTGGGTATCCCCATTTCTTATCCTTTTGACGAAGTTAGGGCAAGTTTGGTTCGAGGCCCCAAGAGGCCAAACCCAAAATCTGTGGAACAGACAAAATAGCATGGTTCAGAATCAAGCCAGATTTTGGCCTGACAAAATCAGGGCAACAGTTCGGCCCGCCTGAGTTTTGCCCAGCTATTCAATAGAAAATTGTGGGCAGTAATCTAGATACTTTTGCCTGGCTAGATTTTGGACTCAAACCAAACAGAGGTCAAATTTCCTGGACATGGCCAAAATTTATCTTGGCTCACTGGGGGCATCAACCAAACATGCCGTGATCCTCACACCAGCACTTTGAATCTAAACTACCCGCATTCCATGTGGAGTACATTATATTAGCACCTAAATATGTCTTTGCTTTACAGGTTTCACACATGAGAAACACAAGGTAAAAAGAAGACTAGCAATCTTCATGGGAGATTATGGGAAAATTTAACGAGCATGAACAGATACAAACACGTCCTTGTTAAGATCACCATTAAGGGGAGTTCAAAAGAAATAAGGTTGCTAAATCCAAATTCTACCGCCTTAGAAGAATTAACACATATTAGTTTATGAAAATACAATAAAATATATTCTGTGATCTGTGTGGAGATGAAGCTACCAATGGAAAGGTTACTTTACCAAGTGTGTGTGTGTAGGGGTGGGGGGGGGGGGGGGGTGGGGGGGGGGGGGGGGGGTTAAACCTGATTCATATCGATCGTCTGAATTGCATCTCCTCGAGTGAAGATTATAGCATGGTTTTGGTTCTCAGGTTTGCCTTCACCAAGCTTGGGGTTCCCAGGCAGTTTAATGCAGTATATTTCCTATTTATGTAACAGGATGGCAAAATAAAGAGCAGGATGTTAAGGCAAAGCAACATCAATAAAATGCATTACGTGTGGCTAGATCACAGCAAATAAAATTATGCTTGCTGTAAAAGTAATAAATAAATTAGTCGCACATAAATTTGAGGTACAATATAGTATGCATTAGCCTAATTTCAACATAAGTTTGAGAGTATACAGTAATTCAAACTACATGATCTTTTTCTGAAGTTAAAAGTTCCAAATTCAATCATTATAATACTGAACAGTACTTTAGTGAATTTTGAGAAGTTGCCCACCTATAAAAATGCCCCAGCTTGTTGAATTCTTCCCAGCAACGCTTTTGTAAAAATAAGGATGAAGTAGTTGGTATATACGATATGGCAGTGAGTTGAGGCCAAAGAACCAGTATGGTGGTAGCCAGGTGGTTACCGTCAACCAATTCTACTGGTATGGACTACTATATACAATATAACAGCCAGCACAAAGTGATTTCATACAAATTGTAGTGCTAATGATTACAGAAGACCAAATGAACATCTTATTATGAGGAAACAATGGGTATGAAGAACACAATAAAAATTTTAAGCACAATAGACCAGAAAATAGCGATAAGGGGTGGATGCAAATGGGTACCCAATCGTGTTTTTGGGTCAGCTAATAATTAATTACAATGGTGCGCCATTATAGTTCATTTTAACGAGTTCTGGGTCGACCTAGTGACCCAAAACAACTGTAGCTAGCATCCCTACTCACAAAGTATCTAGTAAGTGGTAAAAGAATGGTAGAGCATCAATACGCAAGCCCAGAAAACACATGCTACATAAATTTATCGCCTATTGATACTAATCATAAATCATCAGGACTTGATGGGAATGGCAGATTGGCAGTGTCATAATTGATTTCAAGTAGGCAAGATAAATGCACCACGACATTGGCAAAGGAATTATTGATGAACTTAAGAAAATAGACTGACTTGATCTTTGCCATGAACATCAGCCTTTACAAGCTTGGAATAATACTCTTTTGTTGTAGCCTTCCCATCCCTTGATATGTTTTCCTCTTCATGTATGAAAGCAACCCGAAGAGCCTCATTTCTACAAATTATATATAAAAAAATAGGTTAGTATTGCTCACTTCAAAAGACAAGGCATTTCACAAGAGTTTTGCAGGAAGCAGATCATTCCCACACAAATCAGGTTTCACGTGTTCAAAACAGAACCTTAGAGCGTCTCCACCAGTCCCACCTTCTCACCGCCAATGAGAAAAAATTGATTTTGGGGGGATTTCAGGTGCTCCGGCAGTCTCCCAAGAGGCCAGGACTACTACTAATGAGGGGAAAAAATTGCTGTTTGGAGGATTTCAGGTGCTCTGGCAGTCCCCCAAGAGGCCAAGACCACTCCTAATGAGGGGAAAACATTGCTGTTTGGGGGATTTCAGGTGCTGCAGCAGAGGCCAAGACCACTCCCATGTAGATCTTCGATTTTTTTGTCGCCAGTCGTCATGCAGCAGCCGTTGTTCATCATCTTCATCCGTGCATCTGCGGAGGCGGGGTCTTCATTCATCCGCACGGGGCATCGCCGCAGCACCCCTCAGCCCGCATCACGTGTCGTCCATCTAGGGAGTCTGCACACCATTTGCACGTGCCTCCTCGTCTTGGCGGTGCCGTCCGCGTAACCCTCATCGTGCCGCCCAGGGTTTTTCAAACCGGTCGGTAACCGCGGTTACCGACCGGTTACCGACAAACCGCCCCCGGGCGGTTCGGTTTCGGTTCCGGTTTGAGTTCAAATTTCAAATTTGAAAAAAAAATCGAAAATGCTGAAAAAATTCCTAAAAATAGTTCATGATTTATAGAGTCGAATGGTGTACAAATTTTTCAAATTGGAGTTCGTTTGCTATTTATTTTGACGTGTACAAGTTTGAAAAAAAAAGAAAAAGGATCTTTTCTATTTTTTTCCAAACTTGTACGCGTCAAAATAAATAGCAAACGAACTCCAATTTGGAAAAAATTTGCACCATTCGACTCTACAAATCATGAACTATTTTTAGGAATTTTTTCAGCATTTTCGATTTTTTTTTTCAAATTTGAAATTTGGTTTGGGGCGGCACCGTCGGTAACCGCCCAAACCGGTCGATAACCGGCCCTAACCGACCGGTTACCGGTCTCAAACCGTTTGAACTACGCCGTTTGAATTCAAAATGATTCAAAATGCAAACCGTTCGAATTTGGGGCGGTTTGGGCGGTTACCGTCGGTAACCGCCAAACCGCCGGGGACCGGTTCCCGGCGACCGGTCGGGTTTGAAAACCCTGGTGCCGCCCACAGCGTCTCCTCTGTTCTTCATGCTGCTTGTTGCAGCCTCTCGCTGATCGGCCTGTCATCATCTGTTCTCGACACATCTTCATCGCTCGTGGGGAGGTCACGATTCCTTTTCCGTCTGCCTCGTCTTCATCACCACGCTGTCCTTCGCCACGCCTCTGTCAACCTTAGTGACCACGTGGCCCCTGTCACCGGCGGCACCCGCTAGTGCAACCCAGCACCGCGCCATCCGCCCATGTGGTCTTGTCCGTGGCCTCCCCTGCTCGTCCGTCAGAGGAGTCATTGGGGCCTGCCATCTTCATCCAGATCCAATCTGGCCTTGCTGCTCCTCCTTGGCTGCCCATCGTAGCCTCCAGTTCCAGGTTCATTGCTTCCATCAGCTCTGCTGTGTTCATCCGGAGCGGTCAGTCACGGCAATCAGTCATTACTTATTAGCAGCTTCTATCCAATCGCTATCATCATGCTGCTTGCAGCTGCTTCAGAATATTGAGGCCTATATTTTCTATCTGGGTTCGTCCAAATCCAGTTGCACATCTCCAAGTTCATCCATGCTGTGGATGTCCACAAATTTATTGTCAAATCAAACATTTTTTTTTATTTTGTTTTATGGTTACCTGAGTCCTGTCGATTTAGCAAATCATCATCATTATTGATGCGACTATGCCGTCTTGGTCTCTTCCTTAGCCATTTTGCTACACTTCATGATCAATGG
Organism: Microstegium vimineum; assembly: GCA_022036555.1. Taxonomy (NCBI): domain Eukaryota; kingdom Viridiplantae; phylum Streptophyta; class Magnoliopsida; order Poales; family Poaceae; genus Microstegium; species Microstegium vimineum. The sequence goes on from CM039123.1 coordinate 26,111,932, forward strand.
CCTTCTATTTGTTATCATCACCATTCTGTCCACTGCTTGCCATCTTGCAGCAGTGATCTCTCTATTCTTCATTTGGCTTGATTTGACACGTCTCTATTTTATTGTCGAGTTTAGAAATTTCCAGAGCAAGGTTCATATTTGAAGAGTTGATGTACTGTGTTGTGAAGACTTCAGGTATTTGCTGAAGTACGTGTTATGAAGGCAATACCCTCTTGTGGCGATCATATTTGACATCGACATTGTTCAAGAGTAAAACGCTTCAACATCTTTTTGGATTTTGGATGTAATTTGTCTTTTTTTAAGTCTAGTGTGTTGTGCCAACTCTCCAAATGCAACAACATTGCATTCACGTTGCATTTGAGAGGGGGTGTTAATGGTGTTAGTGTAATCTCCCTAGTCTAGGGTTTCTCTCCTGTGTCCTCGTGTATATTCTATATATATATATAGTCACCCTATTAGGCCTCAATATATCAATCTAGTTCAGTCTCCCTTTATTCGTTACAGATGGGACGGGGCACAGGTAGAGGAGAGGATGGCGCTGCCAGAGGAGATGAGGGGGAGGGGTAAGGCGCCGTCACAAGAAGAGACAATGGGCACGGCCCCCAGGGAGTAGAAGTGGGTCGGAGAAAAAGACAGAAGTGCTGAGACAATGGGTGGGTGAGGAAAAACAAAAGAGGGTTGACTTACTAACAAGCAAGCCCCACATGTCATGGAGAGATATTGAATTACCTTTTTCTTATTCTGCTGCAGCACAGTACTGCCAAACCCCAAAAAGTTTATTTTACCTCCCCCCAATACTACTTTTTTGGGGTTGAGTTTTTCTCCTACTGGAGATGCTCTTAAGGGTGTCAACCAAAAATCAAGATCAAAAACATGTGAGCCTAAAGTATTCTGAGACAAGTGACCAAAAAAAGTCATGTATATCAATTAGGAGACAAGAGAACACAACTGGAAACCCCAAAAAATAATTATTTCATATTTAATCTAGTATCATCAACCAACCCATTCAGCAAACAATAAAAGGAAGAAAGCGATATAACCTTTGTAGTAGGAGAGCAATATCTGCAGCCTCTTGTTTTTTCGTTTGCTTCTGTTGTCCATATATTTGGCAAGAAACAACATAAGTAAATTTTATATCTGCTTGGGCCCGTGCATCAGGAGATAACTCATAGCCTTGAGTGTCAATATATTCTGCTGCAGAATTTCCATCTTCAATACCTGATAGAGCAGCAAGGATGAAGATAAACAAGATATGTGCTGATTGCTGAAGTAACAAACATCAAAAACTATATACCCACCCCCGAGGTATCTCTTCTCTAGGTAACTTTGTAACATCAAAGCTCTTCTATAGTACATCATACCACGCACTGTTTCAGCAAAACAAAACCATGCAGATCAGAATAAAGAATTTAGACCTAGCATGTAACATGTTTACTTCACACCATTTTTTCTACTACTAAAGCATTTACTGTAACCAAAAGAAATGAAAAAACAAACTGACCTGTCCTGGCCAAAGTTTGGCCACGATAGGATACCCAAAACCGGAGTTCCAAGGTGTCACTTGGATTATCTTTAAAATCATCTTCTGATGATTCACCACGGCCAATTCGTTCTAAGAAGTTAGCCCACTCATCTGCAAGATAAGAACCGTTACATGTGAAACCAAGGTTTTTTCTCATCTTTTGTGTGTGTGAAGTTGAAGCGTGAAGCTGTCTGCAAGCTCTAATGAAAGCGCTTTACTCTACGGAATTTCAGCATGAGAAATATTCAAGAAAAAGGGAACAAAATTCATGCACAAGGAACAGAGCGCTTTTCTCTGGAAAGGAGGCGTTCTACCAGACTTCACACATACACGAGCAATAGGACGCACAGTTGTGGCAGCCTCAAAACCAACTAAACAATCAAGCAGCACCGTACTACCATAGTAACCATGCTTCATCAATGTTCTTAAGGCGGTAAGGCAAGGTGTAGCTACGCCATAGTAGCAACCTGTTAACCAGTAAACTATAGCAACAGAGAAGAAGAAGGCCTGACCAGCCCATGCCACCAGCTCATAGTTCGTCTAGGCGGCGATTAGGCGCGACTAGTCGCTCGGCGAGGGGGTTCCGCCTCGCCTATGGGGGTAGGCGGACTCTAGGCGGGCTGAGGTCACCGGAGAGGGAGGAGCCAGCGGCGGCCGTGGCAGAGGAGGCGGAGGAGCAGGGACGGGGGCGGCGGAGGGTGCGAGCGGCACTGAGGAGGCGGAGATGGGGGCGGCGTACAGCGCAGAGGAGCCAGGACGGCGGCGGCGAACGGCGCGGAGGACGCGGTCACGCGGGGAAGAGGGCGGCGAAAGCGCGGCGGACGCGGGGAGCCGGGGACCGAGCGCGTGCGGTCGATGAAAAAGAAGGGATAGGGTTGGGGGAGGTTAGGATATGGGCTTGGGCTGTTTTATGGGGCTTTCTATAGAACTCTTGGCCCAACATGTGTACTGGAGTCCACTTATTTTTTGTTTTCTTTTTCTTTTTTATACATATATACATGTATATACTAACGCCTAGCAAAACGCCTAGGAACAACTAGGCGCGATTACACCCGACTAGGCGCGATTACACCCGACTAGGCGCTAGGCTGAGGGTCAGCGCCTAGACTCCACCTAGCGCCTAGCTGAACTTTGCACCAGCTAGCCCATGTTACTTCCCCTTCCTTATTCATCCACCATGATGCGCCTTTCCCCATCATCCCTTATCTATCCATGATGCAGCAGTGCCATCTCTCTCAAGTGCTCCATCCTCTGTTGGCTCTGCCCATTGCGCCACCAAGCCATCTTTGCCCCTCACTGTGCTGCACAATCAGATTGGCTACAGAGCTGCCGCAAACTCCTAGATCTATCAGCAACTGCAGCTGATAGGAGGAAGTTGCCATTCTAGCTGCCAAAGCTGGCAAGGATGAGGAACATGGTAGCTTCAGGCCCTGCTAGTTGGTAAGGATGGGGGAACATGGTAGCTTCAGAAACTGTTGGTTGGTTTCCTCCCACTTCTCTATTATCCCACCCTCCCTTTCACTGCTTTTGGCAAGGCATCGAGGACGCCTATGCTCAAGTGCCTTGTCCTGTAAGTGATACCTTAAGAACATTGTCATGCTTATAGTTTACCCCCAAAGAGTAGTTTCTGAATATAGCTGGCAACATGTTTCTACATAGAATCAAGTGCTAGTGAACTAGGATGTTATCAACAAGCAAGAGAAAGAAAAAGATGAGGAGAATTAAAAGAAGCCAATTTTTTGCCATTCACTTGGACCTAATTGTTTTTATACTTATCACCATGCCAGAATAATAAAATGAAGTTAATGAGTTCCCCAACTTCTAGCTAAATCTTGATGTATCCCAATTAATGAAGACTTGCATAAACTAAAAGTCAGTCAACAACATCATACAAAAGTAATCCACTCATAGAAGTGAATGGTTCACTTCCAGAGAAAGAGGTAAAATAAAATGCAGAAAGCAGCTCTCCTCCCGTGTTCCAGAAAAATATGGTGCAGAAATATAACTTTGCTTATAGTATAGACAAAAGATGTGTTCATGAACAATACAATTTGCAGATAAAGTGAAAATTCAGTATGTCAATAGTACCAGGGTATATTTTCTGAAGGTAGAAAAGTATAGAAATGCCGTCTTCATTCTCAACACAAAGCTCCGACATGCTATAAAGAACAGTTTCACTGTAGTACGGGGTAAAGACACTGTTGCACATGAAAATTAGGTGTTAATAGGAACCTATTCCTTTTGATAGAATTAAGAGTACACACATTAACTAATAGTACCTAAAAGGGATCATCTCAGATACGGGCTTTGCTGTTGGCATGTCCATGAATAGAGAATTAGCGAAAAATTGTAATCTTCTCCGAGCTTCCAGATTTTTTGGTATGTTGGCGGCAGAGTCCTTGACAGTCAGAAGTAAGTGTAAACGCTTAACCTGTTCTTTCTGCAGGGATAAATAGTATCACGCTAGTAACAGCACCAAAGCTAAGAATTTCAATTTATATTATAAGACAAGTACCATTTCTGGATCCTTTGGCCAGAAAATCTCAGAGAATAAGCGTCCTTCATTTCTGGCTCTTAACAACAGTTGCCATGTGTCAAACTGTTCCCTGCAAGCAAGAAAGAGGTTATTTGCAACAGAAACTAAATGGAGCTGACAGCGTTTTCCAGAACAAAGGAAAAGATTTCTACAGCTAACCTCAGATTCGGTGCAAGAAATTCATGGGTAACAACCTCATAGAGCTCAAGTAGAGCTTTTGTAACACCAGCTGCACGGCCAGCAGTCTCATCGCGTATCTAATGGAAATTCCGTGTTAAATTCCATGTTAACCATAGCATGATGACAAAATATAAACCACCTTATGCCAAAAATGCTAGTAAAAAACTAATAAACTGGTATTTATGCCAAGATCCAAAATCAAGAGTAACAATCTTACCAGAAGACCTGTCAAACCCGTCAACCTAGACTGGACTAACTGCAACTTCTTCAGATTTATAGTCACTAAAAGTGAACTCTGTGCTATACTATCATTAAGATCTCGGAAAAGCCTTTCAACCCTGTATACGTATCAGCAGCATGCATTAGAATTAAGTAGCGACAAACTTTAGCACAAACAGTTAGAAGCCTTTGTTTCAGTATCAGATTCATGGTTTTTCAGTGAGGAAGCATACCAGCGCTGCCCTTCAGCATTGACTAAGGAGTGAAGAATTTTTTCAGTGCTGTAGTAACATTCCTTGACAGCATAAGCCATGTATTCATCTTTTGATATTCTATCCCATAGCTCATACTGCGAGTCTTTACAGTCAGATGCATAGTCATTTGCCAACATGATCTACAGGAGAAGCAACCAACAGATTGATAGCATCCAAATCAAAGGTTTCAATATGCAAAAGATTCATTCATCCAAAGAAAACATTGATTTCAACTAGGATATCTCATACCTTGCTAGTCAATAGAAACAGTGGCCACTGTACAAGCCCTAAATTTCCACAGTTACTTGGCATCATAAGCAAATCCATCTCCCTGAAAGGAAATTCACCCAATACTTTGCAAAGTCACATATAAGATAATATTGTATAATGCATTATTATTTTCTGCCACACCTGTTGCTGATATAGTCCTCTTCACGCAAGCTCTTGATAATTTCGTTCCAAAATGGGGAAAATATCGAGGCGTACATCTTAGTAGTAATTTCTGAATCCTAATGTCGAGTGGTAAAAAAATCAGTACAGAAACACACTTTTATCAAAAATTTCAAAAAACTATGGTCCACCAGGCTACTTTTTGTATAATAAGTGGAGAAGGAAGTCATGAACCACTAAAACAGAATAGTCAAAAGTCTATTATCAAAGCCATTAGGGTATTTCCCTAAGAGCTTGTTCGGTTAATCCCCAATCTAAACAGAATGGAGGGGATTGAAGGGGGTTGAGGGGAACTTTGACTTGTAGGCGATAAAACCCGCCCTCAATCCCCTCCAATCCCCTCAGATTGGGGATTAATTGGACAAGCTCTAAATGATATTAACAAGAAAATGAATATCTAAATTCACAAATCAAGAATGAACTATTTAGCCTGTTTGGCAGAGCTCCATCTGATTCTGATTTTCTATGGAAGCTGATTCTCTGAGAGCAGTGATTCGATGGCCGAGAGTGATTCTCTTTGATTCTTTAGCATAAACTCTCAAAATCACAATGGAGAATCATTTTACAAAATCAGGAAAAGCTAATTTTTTTCAGCTCCCAGCATTTTAGTTCGTTTCAGAGAATTACTTCAAAGAATCAGTAGAGAAATGTTTGGCAGAGTGTAACACCCGAAAAATTCGAATTTTGAAAATAAGTTCAAATTGATTTAATTATGAATTTTGTGCTCATGAAAATATAGCAAAATAAAAACTTTTCAAGTTATTAAAATTTTCCTAAGGCTAGTAACGTGTTTGTGCATTCATGCCACTGCATGTGATTTAATGTGTTGTGTGTTTTGACCAAAACTCAAAAGTTTCAAAACATGTTTTTATAAGGTTTATCTTTATCCAGCCTGTCTTCGTCTTTTCTATCATCAAATTCATTGTTTTCTAACTTCATCCTCTTGTTTGGAGTTACCCAAGATTCTTTTTCTTTGACTCTAATCCATCATTCATCAACATATCTCTAAAATCTTCCGGAGAATTTTTCTGTCTTTTTCTGAAACCTTTTCTCATTTTTCTGTGAGCTTAATCTAATTTTTAGATGCTCCAAAATATCTTTTTATGAGCTCTAAATACTTTATTTGGGTTCATCATATTCCAAAGTGTCTCCGAGAATTTTCCCAGAATTTTTGGAGCCTTCGGAGTATTTTTCGTGGCTTAAATATCAATTCTAGAGTATTCTGGAATTATTTTAATCCCGAAATTAATTAATTCCGAAAATAATAAAATATCTCGTTTTTGTAACAACTTCAAACTCTAGACCTATATATATGCCAGCGTAGCCCTCGACGCAAGGAGTTCAGAAGTACGGTCCGTTTTTCCATCTACTATTCCGAGCTCCATAGATCTAAAGCCGAAGTTTATCATCTACTAAATTCCGGCGAACTCTCCGGCGAGCTTTTCCGGCCAACTCCGCCGTCCCATGCAAATTCCGAGAACACCACGAGGTTCGTCTCGTCGTTCTCTTTGCCGTGGTATAGTCCTTTTATCCAATCCATCACCATTTGACTTTTTCATCTTCGTTTTTCTTTTTCCGGTCATCTCCTCCGACGAGAAACTCCATGGACAGAGCTAATTTCTTTATCTTCGGCAGTACCCCTGCACTGCCGGTCGCGTTCTCTTCTCCCGAGCTAGCAAGCCGGTGCCCCTGCAGCCGCACCGCCGCCTCTACCGCGCTCAGCCTCCTGCCGCTCAGCCCTGGCTGCTTGCTGCACCCACGCTCCTGCCTCCCCTGCAGGCTGCAGCCCAGCTGCACCCTGCGGGCCTTGCAGCTGCTCAGCCGCCGCTGCTGCTTGCCGCCGCTTGCTGTGTGCTGCCGCGCCTCTGCCTCTCCTTGCTGCTGCCGCTGTTTTCTGCTTCTTCCTCTCCCTTCCCCTGCACCATCGAGCAGCAGCAACTCCCTCCCTGCTCTTCACGTAAAGGAGGGAAGGAAGAAGGACTGTTCTGTGATTATTTATTTTTCGTAATTGCAGTTAAGTCCCCGATCTTCATACCTCTGTTGTTTATTCGTTTTAATTCCGTTTTAGTCCGTTCAAATTGCGTTAGAATCGTATCATCACGCTCTACGTCGTAGTGTTAATGTTTTTCATGTTGCTTAATTATTAATTTTTGTTAGTTTAAACAATAATTTAATTAATTTTTAATTGATAGCTTTTAATTAATTAAAAGCAAGTTAGGTTTAATTGCTTTTTGCACCATTTGAGTTGCATTAGATTCATAATGATATAATCTATAAGATAGTGTTAGTGTTCGTTATATCATATGCTTTTCAATATATATTGTTAAATATTAAATTGATAATTAAAATCAATATACGTTTTGTACTTAGATATTTTATGTCTCAGCAAGTTATATACAATATTAATATGATTAATGACTAGTATTGATATGCTTTTAAATGTAATTTTTCTTAGTATAAACATGCATGTTAGTTATGACTTATTTGCTGTCACATATCAAATTTTATTTATAAGTAAAAGTTGGATCGACAAAAATGAAATCTATTTATAAATAGAATATGAATAGTTTTATTTTATTTCTCTAATTCAAATATAATTTGACTTAATTCATATTGGGTATTTCTCTAAAACATCCTATTCATAATTTTATATAGATAAAATAAATGAAGGTTGTAGATTTCCTTTTCTCATATAAAGTTAATCTTTCGGTAGTCGTTTCTCGTTCACCGTAGCTCCGATTAGTGTGTGTTTATCGCTTATGTGTGTCCGTAGCAATACGCAGGCTTGTTTTCAAAAACATTTTCATTGATTGGTGTATTGTTCTAATATAGGTATGTTTTATGCTATGCATGTCTGTTTGGATGCTTGTGTGGTGTTTATAATCTTGTCTAATCGGTGAGATTTACGTGGAGATCAAGAAGTCATCAGAAGATCGAGGATCAAGTGAAGAAAAGATCTAAGAATTTTAAGGCAAGTATAGCATGGGATCTTCCTTGTTACCTATTCACCATAATTCATCTAGTCATGTTGCATGTGTCTTAATTTGATTCCTATTAGATCATCATAGCTTTGTTATCTTTGTTCCTTGTCACCAATGGGTTCTATGCATATGGGTACTCGCTATGCTTTACAATAATGAATTATGAGATGAATCTTGATTAATGATATATGCAACAATGAGTTAAAATTGGCTTTTATAGCAACATAAAATAGGACCACACTGTAGGGCAAAAGTTGGGACTTAAATGCAACCATGAGTGCTACAATGGCTCTAGTTTTAGTTAAGTATGAAGTTTGGACTAGCATGCTTGTGGTTCGTGAAAGGCACCTTTGCCGAGCTGGTTATGGGGTATAGCTTGTGTGGGGACCGCTGCGGGTGGTACCATCGGGGTGTCCCATATACCCCTTTGCATTGGGTCCGTAGGGTCCGCTACATGCTAGAAAGGGCTTTTGAAAGACTTCGTAGTGTACCCTGCCCGCTCACCTTGGAAGTGTTTTGGGAGTTGCAAACCCGGGCATATGGGCAACACGGCTTGTGGGTAAAGTGCGTAACCTCTGCAGAGTGTAAAACTATCATGATAGCCGTGCTCACGGTCACGGGCAGCTCGGAAAACTCACAGTGTTAGATACTCGTGTTGTTATAACAACTTATGATGGTAAGTTTGGAGTTATGAGATGAAATGTGGTTTCATTAATGTTCATGTGGTTATCAACTGGGTTAAGCATAACTAAAGCTAATTGTTGTTAAAACTTGACCAAGTTAACAGCAACCGCAGTAAGCCAGTGTCAGTCTTTTGAGCTTCATAACCCTATGTTATTCTTGCTGAGTACTTTCTGGGCTCACATATGGTGTGTATTCGGTTTTGACCTTAAAACCGGGTGTGACACAGAGCAGCAGAGAATCAGCTCCAGGAGCTCTGCCAAACAGGGCCTTAGTGGAACATGAAGCTAGATTACCATGACATATCAATAAAAAACAAAATACAACTTAACAGGCCAAAAAAAGATAGTAAATTCCTTCAAAGATGTGAAAAAGGCAAGGCTTCGGAACCAGTTCATTTACCTGACCATTGGGCCTCATAGATATCCTGCAGCATAAAATAAAAACATTATAAAAACAAGCCGCGTAAGATCAGAAAAGCAATTTATACTAAATGACAGAATAAACACAAATACACAGATCTCTTATATGCAATTAATCATGAGTCATAAGAATTCAGAATGACAAATATAGAGAATAGGGTTAAGAACCTTTGAGGGGAAAGGGTTTTAGCAAACGCTTCTGGAAAGCTCTCAAAACGTTTATGAAGCATTTCAATTGACCGAATCTGTATTACATTAGAGAATGTCAGAGCAATAATCTAGCTTGCACATCAGAAGAAATGTATGCGTAGTTGATAAGAACTTGGATCCACAAACAGGGCCAGGACATAAAAGAGAACAATATACACCTCTCCAAGGCGATCTCTAGCACCCATAACGCCACCAACAAGTGCTGATAAAAGAGTGTACCAAATGTGGATGTCCATCAGGTATATCTGTAAACAAAAATGGAAGGATATAATGTGTCATTTCCAGATTCCTTTTTCTTATATCAAAGAAACTTTGATGTCAAAAGAGGAACTTACAGCTAAGACCGGTGCCCATAGGCTCAGAATGGTCAAAGCATTTTTATTCCCTAAAATGAACATATTATCAGGATTATAGCTGCATTTCTTTAATGTGCATAGAAAAACAATGTAATAACAATTTTAATTGAGATAGCTGCAACAATTGAGCTATGATTGTAGTCTATATTTTTCAGATCTACTAACCCCTTGATACAAGATCATGCCAGGAATACTTCAAATCATGGAGTTGCACGATAATATTGGTTGGTTCAACTAAAGGCTTAATCTGCAAATGTGTAAGAAAAAGTGCGAGTAATTTTTTTTCATCATACAAAACATAGAACAAACATAAACTTTCTGAAAGTTGTCAGTAGAGCCACCTGGAGAAAATATGCAAACGTAAATTTGCATGCCAGTATGACGACCCAAAATATCACATATCTGCTTAAGAAAAAAAAATCATAAGTACATAACACAGCACAATTGAAAACAATAAGTGAGAACTAGTCACTATTCAGAGAACTGGTGTCTGGTGAGTATACGATGAAAGTATAGCAAGTACTCCAAAAATCTACTAGATGGTAATATCTTGGCCAATTGCCAGTAACTGCTAAAGGCTGGAAGTAGGCCAATTGCCAGTAACTGCTCAAGGCTGGAAGTAATCACACCGAGCAATTGCCACTAACTGTTAACATCAACATGTAATCCACAAGACTTAGAGTCTTCACTTGGTTACTTCTAATGGATAGACTAAACACGAGGAACATACTTAAGAGAAAGAAGCAACAATTAGAAGGGAACAACTACAACTGTGTGCTCTGCAATAGAAATTTGGAAGAAACAGCCTTCCATCTCTTCTTCGGCTGTCCATTCAGCCAAAGTTGTTGGCAACAACTTGGCATACATTGGAATCTTGGTGCAGATTTTTTTCAGATGAAAATGCAAGCTAAGCAGCAGTTCTCAAGCCCTTTTTTCATGGAAATCTTCATCATTGGGGCCTGGCAGATATGGAAACAAAGAAACAATTTTATCTTTGACCGAGGACGTCCCTCCATTGTTTCTTGGAAGCAAAATTTTTTGCAGAAGAAGCTAGACTGCAGGCCCATAGACTTTGTGATTCAAAAAGAGCAACCTTTTTGTCCTCTTTAGGACTCCAAGGCTGACTCCCTTGTTGCTCTCTTCTTTCCCTCTCTTTCTGTACAGTTGTACAGCTTGTAGACCTCTCCCTTACCCCTTTTCTCTGTACATTTTTCTTTATATATTTATATTTACTAACAGTGGGGGTTTCCCCTGCTGTATTTATGGTTCAAAAAAAAACAAGGGTATGCCATGCTACTTTAACTCAAATCCTAATTAGCAATTTCGTAGGCTTCAAGATAAGAGACACATGTACCAGCCCTGAAACAAAACAAACTACAAGCAGAATTCAGGGCCTGTTTGGTACAGCTCACAACAGCTTAGTTTTTTTTGTCAAACACCTCTTTTCAAAACAGCTTCACCCATGAAGCTGTTTTTCTTCCCCTCTCACAAACATATGAAGTGGGATGAAGCTGAAAATAATAGCTTATCATAGCTCTCTCCCCCCCCCCCCCCCCCCCTTTCTCTCTCATATTCATGCATGAAGTTGTTGGTGAAGCTGTTTTGCCAAACAATTTTTCCAAAATAGCTCAGCTTCACCTAGAGAGTTGCTCATAAAGCTATTTTCTAAAAAAAACATCTTCACTAGTGAAGCAGAGCTGTACCAAACAGGCCCTCAGTGTTAAATTTTTACAACTGAACCAAGAGCCCAAATAGCAGTCTCAACATCTAGTTCACATACAATACTCAAGAAACAATTTACAGGTTTCACATAGCAGATAGATATTGGTATCCTGAAGCGAAAATTTGAAAATAAAAAGGTTCTGCTCCAGATGTTAACCTGAGTAATCAATAATAAACTAAGGGTGTCACAATATGCCAGAAATCGTTAAAGGTAAAAGAAGAACCTGGCATAATCACTAATACTCTCATAAAGTCCCCGCCCAACATAATATCGCTCCTAAAAACAAATTAGTAAAACATGATCAGTGCATAATTAAGTAATCAATATATTTCCAAGTTATGTTGAACAATGATATCATACCTGGTATATCCACTTGAAAAATTGGAAAAACTGAGACCGATCAGAAAAACTTGAGAGCCTATGACAAGCTGGGATCTTAGCCATCAGTGCAAACATGATTCGAACAGCAGCATAACCACCAAGAACAAGACAATAAATTCGAAAATAGGTCGAATCCGAACTCCTTGCATTTTTCTCTTCTAGGACTTTCCTGTTCAAAATTCAGCATTTAAGTGAATAGACAGCATTAATGTTCATTGACAATACAGGTAGAAAAACTAAGTGAATACTTTTTTTTGAACGCAAAAAAAATAAAACTAAGTGAATACTCACACATAGAGATAGGTCACAAATGTTGAAACTGCAGTTAACCAAAGGAATCGAATAACTAATCTTGAGATGGCAAAACCTCTTGCTGTTTTATATGCACCAAACATGAGTATCACATCCAAGCAGCCTACAAAAGAACACAATGACAATAAAATATGGAATATAGAAAGGCCATAGAGATATAAATCGATCAAAGTCCACATTACATTTAGAAATGATAAAGGAATCAAGATAAAGCAAAAATAAACTATAATACTCCCTCCATCCCAAATTGTAAGTCATTCCAAGAATCTTGGAGAGTCAAAGTTTCTCAAGTTTGACCAAACTTATATAACAATATAATAATATTTATGATGTCAAATAAGTATCATTAGATTCGTTATCAATTATATTTTCATAGTATACCTATTTGATGTTATAAATCTTTATAGTTTTGTCTATAATTCTTGGTCAAACTTGAGATGCTTTGACTCTCCAAGATTCTTGAATGACTTACAATTTGGGATGGAGGGAGTAGTAAAATAGAGAACATACATTCAATGAAGTTTAGTATGAAAAAGGCTGGCCCAGCGCTAAGTAGTATTTTAATGGTGTTAATGTCCATCCTCCCATGGTGAAAGGCAATAATAGCTAAGAGCTGCATCATCAATTAAAATACATATTTAGCATTATATATTCCTGATATATTTATTGATGACAGAACACAATCTCAAACCACTAACCTGGAACATTAAGAGCAAAAAAATCCACAAGCGGTGGAAACTGCGGTACAAATGCAGAAAAGTGCGATGTTCAACAAAATTGGTCTTTCCTGTCTGTAAATAAATAATTAAAAGGAATCATAAGGTGAAAATATTGATAATTCTGTTAAACACAGAAGGGGTCAACAATCACCAAAAAAGTTTTTTTTTAATTAGTCAAAATGTCTTCCTATTCAAGAAATAAAAATGTCTACCACTTAGTCAAGTGTGACCAATATTGCACAATGCAAACTACCAAGAATAAACACCACATGTTTCTGTTGGAAACCAGCTTGCCTGCACAGATGAACAGCACCACAACTCAAGCGCACACACTTGGGCTAGAGGTAGAAGAGGGGTTGAGAACAGAGCACACACAAGCACAAGTGCAAATGATGAACTGAACTGCCTCCAGCCAGCTCTATACATGGTGTATATACAACTCTAGTCAACTAGAAGTACAGCTAGTACAAAGCCAAAAGTACAGCTGGCCATATATCAGCCATCTACTATTGGGCTGAGATCAGCCACTATTTATGGAAGGTTCGCCAAATCAGATCCATATTGTATCTTTTTTCTCCTTCCAATTCCCAAGGTAAACTATTAAAATCATATCAGTTAATAGAGACAACAGTTTTACTTTCCAAACTATTTAAAACTAGTTTTTACTTAACAATAAATGGTAGGGTTGACCAATTATCAAACCAGATGTTATACAAAGCAACAAGATTATTAATAGAAAAAATAATATACAATTTTGAATATTTGAGTGTTATTATACGATTAGGTAAATTGGAAGCAATTAAAATAATGTAAAGAATTAAGTCTAAAGCAACAAAAACTATTAAGCTGACAAAACATTCAAGGATGGATACTAACTGACAGTAAGATAGAAATCACAAGAGAAAAAATTTCTTGTACTTTCTCGCAATGTGCTCCTCGCGATACACATGTAACAAAACTATTACTCCAATACTCCCTCCGTTCCAAATCGTTTTGGTTTTTTTAAGTACATAGGCTTTTGATATGCACCTTAATATAAGCTATGTCTAGATACATAGCAAAAGCTATATACCTAGAAAAAACAAAACGGCTTATAATTTGAAACAGAGGTAGTAGTTCCTAAGGAAAACACACATGGCTAACTTACACGTTTCCTCTTAGCAGGCTTGCGCAAAAATTTGGAACCCTCAGCAGGTGGCCAACCAAGCTCATCGCATGAGTGTGACCTACACATGCAGCAGAATAGGGAAGACATTAAGACAGAAAAGAAAATGATATACAAACAAACAGCAGAAAAGCAAGTTTACAGACAAACCAGAAATATTCATTGAAGTCATCATAATTCCTCCAAGCAGAATGTGCAGCTTTTCCATTTTTATTATTTTCAGCCTCCTGTGTACAGTATACAGAACCCAAAAATATTCAATATTGCAACAAAAAAATCTAAGGCAGTTTTTGGGGCTCCCAACACCCCTATCTATATCCCTAATATTAAAAGGAGAAATTTCTTCCTGCCTCAGTCCGTCACTCTCTCTCTCTCTCTCCCATCTGTCCGTCCACACCGATTTTACTAAAAATAGTAGTACGTTATGAATTAGATGTAAGAGTTCTACTTGGTTTACTGTCCCATCCATGACCCGAACTCACAATCTGTGCCCATACAAGTTGGAATAGTGAGCATCTAGCCACAGTAAGCAGTTTGATTGCAGGATGTATCGGAACATATGATACAAATACACTCAAGTTGCAATGGCACTGGCATGGTTGCTAGTTTAAAAATCCAACATAGTTAAGCTGTTGGAATGTAATTGGCTAATTTTACCCAAGAGAAAAGCTTAACACACAGGAAGATTGCAGGATTAGATAAATGTCACATGTCTTACTAGAACAATCTATTTCTAAATATGCCAAATTAAATATTGAGTGAAAATTGATAAAAAAAATAAAACAGAATACTATAATCTTAGAAGCATTGAACAGCAACGCAAGCTACCATGAGTAGAATATCTTTACAATGTAATTGTGCAATTAGAATTGAATTTGATCACTAGTTATAAGTGAAAATGCTACATGCCTACATCTAACTCTTTATTTACTCCTGTGGACTACAAACAAAATAAGTCAAAATCATGCTAATAACTTTTTTGGTGGGGAAAAAAGAAAGATCATGTAATGACTTAATAGCAAGAAATATAACAATCTAGCAAATCAAAGGGGAAAGAATCCTGTCCATGGACAACTTTTTTCTCTTCTGGAGAATGAAATGGCTACTGTGCTAAAACATGACAAAGATTCACAATTTTCCAGATAGATTTGGTCCCTAGCTGAACTGGGATCTTGCATAATTACACAGTAAAGGGAAATTGCAGTGAATACATTATAGTGTTCGAAAAACCACCAAAGAGTCCATTTTCAATCCAAATGCAGCCAGAAATACATGTAGGGACACCATACAGATCAAGATCTAATAGCAGCCCTTTTTCTATATAAAAAAGGTAGATCAAGATAGAACCTTTAATAGATGAACCTACCGCTGCCATGGTATCATAAATTGGTGTAATTATTCTCTCGAGAAATGAGGTGGAACCCTCACTAGTGCAACTCTTTGCAGTTTCAGCATCAGATGAATCAAGAATCCCATCGAGTTCCTTTGCCATCTGAAAATAAGCCAATAATGTCATTAAGCAGAAAAAACTGCAGTACCGCACATAAGCACATTACTACAGAACTACATAGGACTTTTCCATCATAAGTATATGTATGAATACAAAAACAAAAGGATATAAACTTAAGTTTTGACTAAAAATGCAAATTTGGTTATTAGATATTGTAGTACCTCATAAGGCAAGACCCTAGTCACTCAACCAGCACCAGCAGGGCTTCCCCCTAATGACCTAGGAGAAGCTCAGGCTTATGAGACTAACTATAAATTCATTCCTATATTCATAATTAAGTACATGGTGATGGATAAGTCTGGTGTGTGGGGGAGGCTGCAACACATGGTGTTGTTGCTGCCTGTTCAGGACAGCAACTGCCTCTCAAGGACAGCATCAAGGACATCACCCTTGACTGGGCTGTTAGCATCTTTAGGACAGCATCTGTAACATCACCCTTGACTGGGTTGTTAGCATCTTTAGGACAGCATCTTGACTAGCATCTAGGACAGCATCTAGTTTGTGCTTGGCTGGTTAGCAGCCCTATATATTTGTATCCCCAACCCTCAGGTTGGCATGGCAGTATGGTGTGAGAAAAAATAAAAGAAAATTTGCCCCAACTCCCAATTGTCATCCTCTCCATGAGAGTTCAACTCCTACTGATTCCTAGAGTTCGAGTTCAACAGCTAACAAGTGGTATCGAGCCGTAATTTCCTGTAGCCTGAGCTCCCAACCTCACTCCTTCTCCAGCCCCTCACTCCCAACCTTGCAGCAGCAGCTCCGGCTGTCCCTGTTCACACTTCCCCCTCTGTTCAGACGAGCAGCGGCTCGTCACAAGCTGTTCTCTCTCCACGCAGCAGCCCCTCGGTGTGCCATGTCTGCAGGACAGTCTCAGCGCTCGATCACCTCGAGCACACAGCGTCGGCAGGCGGCCGAGCTCGCTGCGGCAGAGGAACGCGAACGAGCGGCGAAGGAGACCGCTGCTGCGGCGGCAATAGCGTCGAGGCTGGCAGCGGCAGAGCTGGCAGCAGCCAAAGCGGAGGCGGAAGCAGCAGCAGCTGCTGCCGTAGCGCGTGCAGCAGCAGCAGAGGTCGAGGCTCTGCGCAGCAGCAACGGCAGTTCCATCGCTGCCGATGACAGCGCCGACGCGGACCTCGAGCTACTGGAGAGGGAGGCAGCACGAGGACGAGCTGCGCAGTGGGCAGCCGCACACGCCCATGAGCGTGGTGGCAGCCCAGACAGGCGCGGGCGCGCCGGTGGCGCTCCTGGAGGAGGAGCGCACGACGGCGACATACGGGTCGACAGAGAGGCGCGGCCTTCACAGGCGACGCGGCTCTCTCTCCCCGGTTCGGTATCGTGGTCACCGCGAATACCAGGCTGTTGTCAGGGACTTCGGCCCCGGCGGAGGGTGGCCTACCCTCACCAAGACCAACTACGTCGAGTGGGCTGCGGTGATGAGGGTAAGGCTCCAGGTGCGGCACATGTGGGATGCAGTCCGGTACGGCGACGTCGACTACGACCAAGATCGACGGGCGCTGGATGCTCTCATCGCTGCAGTCCCGCCCGTGATGCAGTTCTCGCTTACCAACAAGCGGACTACCAAGGAGGCTTGGGATGCCATCGCTGCAGCACGCATCGGCAGCGACCGTGCCCGCAAGTCTACCTTGCAGGCACTACGCAAGGAGTGGGAGAACCTGGCCTTCAAGCTAGGTGAGGACATCGATGACTTTGCTCTCCGTCTCAACACTGTTGCAGAAGATGGTCCAGTTCGGCGACGACACCTACGGCGAAGAGAGAGTTGTGGAGAAGCTCTTCCGCTACGTCCCAGAGAAGTACAAGCAGATGGCTCGCTCGATCGAGTCTCTGTTGGACCTCTCCACAATGACGATCGAGGAGGCGTTGGGTCACCTCAAGGTCGTTGACAGCGATGAGCCATAGCGCTCCTCGGGACCCGTCACCATTGGCGGGAAGCTTCTTCTCACTCGGGAGCGGTGGGCTGCCGGCCAAGGTGACAGGAAGAAGGGGGAGCCTTCATCCACGATGGACGGCCGCAAGCGTGGCAAGCGCGGCAAGCCGCGCAAAGCCGCCCAGGCAGGGGCGCGAGGACGTGCCGAGGGCGACGACCGTGGAGGCGCCCAGGGCGGCGCCGCTGGCAAGCAAAAGCCGCCATGAGACGAGCCTTGCTACAACTGCGGCAAGCTTGGTCATTGGACTAAGGAGTGCCGACAGCCACGACGCGGCCAAGCCCACATCGCGCAGGCGGAGGAGGAGCAGCAGCCGGCTTTGTTCATTGCTCATGCGAGCATCGAGCTACCTCCATCGGCTCCAGCCGCAGCAGCTCTCCTCCACCTTGACGAGCCAAAAGCACATGCCCTCCTCGGCGATAGTTCTGGCAACGACAAGACCGATGGGTGGTGCCTCGACACCGGCGCCACCCACCACATGACTGGGCGGCGGGAGTTCTTCTCCGAGCTCGACTCAGGCGCCCGAGGCACCGTCAAGTTCGGGGACGCCTCCGCCGTGGAGATCAAAGGCGTCGGCTCCGTCCTCTTCGTCGCCAAGACTGGTGAGCACAGGCTGCTCACCGGTGTCTACTACATCCCCGCGTTGAGGAACTCCATCATCAGCTTGGGACATCTGGATGAGAACAGATCGCGCGTGGAGATCGAGCACGGGGTGTTGCGCATCTGGGATCATCGACACCGACTCCTTGTCAAGGTCAACACGAGCAACCGCCTCTACGTCCTTCACGCAAAGGTGGCGCAACCTCTCTGTCTTGCAGCCCGCCGCGACGACGATGCTTGGAGGTGGCACGAGCGCTTTGGGCACCTCAACTTCGAGGCCCTGAGGCAGCTCGGCGGCAAGGCGATGGTGCGGGCCATGCCGCACGTCAATCATGTGGAGCAGTTCTGCGACACATGCGTCCTCACCAAGCAGCGGCGGCTCCCTTTCCCTCGCCAAGCGAGCTTCCGCGCCAAGGAGAAGCTGAAGCTCGTACACGGTGATCTCTGTGGCCCCGTGACACCGGCTACACCTGGAGGTCGGCGCTACTTCCTCCTCCTCGTCGACGACATGTCCCGCTACATGTGGGCTGTCCTGCTCGACGTCAAGGCAGCCGCGGCGGACTCCATCAAGCGCCTTCAAGCTGCTGCAGAGGCGGAGTGCGGACGCAAGCTTCGGGTCCTACGCACGGACAACGGCGGCGAGTTCACGGCGGCCGAGTTCGCGGCGTACTGCGCCGATGAGGGGATCCACCGCCACTTCTCCGCGTCATACACTCCGCAGCAGAACGGCGTTGTTGAGCGTCGCAACCAGATAGTGGTGGCCACCGCCCGTGCCCTCCTCAAGCAGAGAGGGATGCCGGCGATCTACAGGGGTGAGGCGGTGATGACTGCCGTTCACTTGCTCAACCGCTCCCCCACCAAGGCCCTAGACGGCAAGACGCCATACGAGGCCTGGCACGGGCGTAAGCCCTCGGTGAGCCACCTTCGCGTCTTCGGCTGCCTGGTCTTCGTCAAGGAGCTCAACCACATCAGCAAGCTCGACGACCGGAGTACGCCAGGGGTCTTCATCGGTTACGCGGAGGGTGCCAAGGCCTACCGCGTCCTCGACCCTGTGACACGGCGAGTGCGCATCACGCGCGATGTCGTGTTCGACGAAGGGCGAAGCTGGACGTGGGGTAAGATGGTGGACGACGGCTCGACTCCGACGACCAGCGACTTCGTCGTCGACTACGTCCACTTCAAGGGAGCGGGGGGAGCTAGCAGCTCGTCTTCACCGAGCTCACCTACCTCACCACCTCGTTCGCCGCCACCACCTCCACCACCAGCTCCGGCGAGTCCACAGGCTCCGGCGAGTCTACCGCCGGCCACGCCTCGTTCTCCTAGACCGGCAACTACTTCGGGCTCGGCACCGGCAGCTTCGGCCCACAACGAACAGCGCACGGTGGAGTTCGCCACTTCCGCTGTCCAACGACGAGGATCGCATCGACGCCTACCACGACGGCGAGCCTCTACGTTACCGTACCATGGACGACCTACTCGGTGAACAGCCGGTCCCTGAACCGGCACAGCGCGACTTCGAGGCGGAGCTGCACCTCGCACAGGACGACGGCGAGCCTCGTTCCTTCGCCGAGGCGGAGAGAAACGCGGCATGGCGTGCCGCGATGCAGGAGGAGATGGACGCTGTCGAGCGGAACTAGACGTGGGAGCTGGCTGACCTTCCAGCCGGCCACCACGCCATCTCTCTCAAGTGGGTCTTCAAGCTCAAGAAAGACGAGGCTGGAGAAGTGATCAAGCACAAGGCGCGTCTCGTGGCACGTGGCTTCGTCCAGCAGGAGGGAGTCGACTTCGACGACGCCTTCGCGCCTGTTGCACGGATGGAGTCCTTGCGTCTCCTCCTCGCTCTCGCAGCCCAGGAGGGTTGGCACGTTCACCACATGGACATCAAGTCTGCCTTTCTCAACGGCGACTTGAAGGAGGTGGTCTACGTCCGCCAGCCGTCGGGATTCATTATCCCCGGCAAAGAGAGCAAGGTTCTCCACCTGCGCAAGGCCCTCTACGGCTTGCGGCAGGCACCGCGAGCTTGGAACGCCAAGCTGGACTCCACCCTCAAGCAAATGGGATTCCAGCAGAGTGCTCACGAGGCCGCGGTCTACCGGCGGGGCAAGGGATGCAATGCCCTGCTGGTAGGCGTCTACGTCGACGACCTTGTGATCACTGGTACCAAGAAGGAGGAGATCGAGGCATTCAAGATGGAGATGAAGGCCACCTTCCAGATGAGCGACCTTGGGCCTCTCTCTTTCTACCTCGGGATCGAGGTCCACCATGACAGCTCCGGCATCTCTCTTCGCCAGACTGCCTACGCCAAGCGCATCGTGGAGTTGGGCGGCCTCACCGACTGCAACCCAGCCTACACTCCTATGGAGGAGAGGCTGAAGCTGAGTCATGAGAGTACGGCAGAGGTGGACGCGACGCAGTACCGACGCATTGTAGGCAGCCTTCGCTACCTTGTCCACACGCGACCGGACATGGCGTTCGCCGTTGGCTACGTCAGCCGGTTCATGCAACGACCGACGACGGAGCACCAGCAGGCCGTGAAGAGGATCCTCCGCTACGTCGCGGGCACCTCCGACTACGGCTTGCACTACCCGAGGTGCCCCGGCGCGACGCATTTCATCGGGTATAGCGACAGTGACCACGCCGGCAACATCGACACGAGCAAGAGCACCAGCGGGACGTTGTTCTTCCTCGGCATGTGTCTGATCAGCTGGCAGTCAGTCAAGCAGCAGGTAGTGGCTCTGTCCAGCTGCGAGGCAGAGTACATTGCAGCCACTACCGCTTCTACTCAGGCTCTGTGGCTGGCTCGGCTACTCGGCGATCTCCTTGGCAGAGACGTGGAGGCAGTGGAGCTCAGGGTGGACAGCAAGTCTGCCTTGGCCTTGGCGAAGAACCCTGTCTTCCATGAGCGCAGCAAGCACATCCGGGTGAGGTACCACTTCATGAGAAGCTGCCTGGATGAAGAGAGTGTCCGAGCCAACTACATCAACACCCAAGACCAGCTCGCCGACTTCCTAACCAAGTCACTTGGGCGGATCAAGTTCCAGGAGTTCCGCACCAGGATCGGGATGGCTCAGATTCCCCACAAGGAGCCACACAAGACTTAGGGGGAGATTGATGGATAAGTCTGGTGTGTGGGGGGAGGCTGCAACACATGGTGCTGTTGCTTCCTGTTCAGGACAGCAACTGCCTCTCAAGGACAGCATCAAGGACATCACCCTTGACTGGGTTGTTAGCATCTTTAGGACAGCATCTGTAACATCACCCTTGACTGGGCTGTTAGCATCTTTAGGACAGCATCTGTAGGACAGCATCTTGACTAGCATCTAGGACAGCATCTAGTTTGTGCTTGGCTGGTTAGCAGCCCTATATATTTGTATCCCCAACCCTCAGGTTGGCATGGCAGTATGGTGTGAGAAAAAATAAAAGAAAATTTGCCCCAACTCTCAATTGCCATCCTCTCCATGAGAATTCAACTCCTACTGATTCCTAGAGTTCGAGTTCAGCGGC
Organism: Microstegium vimineum; assembly: GCA_022036555.1. Classification (NCBI taxonomy): domain Eukaryota; kingdom Viridiplantae; phylum Streptophyta; class Magnoliopsida; order Poales; family Poaceae; genus Microstegium; species Microstegium vimineum. Next base: position 26,133,600 of record CM039123.1, read on the forward strand.
TAACACATGGGTCCTTATGTATAAGGAGGATTGCCTTCACATCTAAGAAATTAAGGCCTTCCACAGCGTGGGAGATGCCTAAAAATCTGGACCCCGCATGCAAAATACTGGCATCACTCTCGCATGTCACAGCGTGGGCATCGTTCCTCAGAGCCAGGAAACGAATAAAAAACAGAAAAGGAATCAGTGCAGAGCCTTATCTACCATCTTTCATGCTCTGCTCCCTTTCACAATTTTTTAATGAATGGGCACCGGCGTTCTATCTTGCTTCCCTCCCAGATTTCCTGGCGTAGCAGCAGCAGCAGCAGCATAGCAGCTCGATATACCACTATCAATCCTAACAGAGAGCAGCATCAGCTTCACTTGCTCAAACTCAATGCTTCAGATCCTCCACTTCCACCTTGAGTTTGAAGGAGGGTGCAAGTATATGTCAAGGCCCATCCTATAGGCCCATATAGCCTATGAGGCTCTATATATTTAGTCATCTCCTCTATTGGAGAGCTAATCTTCTCAGATCCCCAAAGATTAGTAATACTAACGATGTCATGTCTTCTTTCAAAAAACAATAACCATGTCAGTCATCATCAACAAACTAACAAGACTATCAACAGAAAGGTACAACCATAATGAACACATTTCTAAACTACACAAAATGAAAGGACCGGGGCTTGCATTTTTTTCCTTCTTCTATAATGAAAAGAAGTGAAGATCATGTGCTTTTTAGAAGTAAAAAGTGAAGACCAGCACTTGATCAAATATTGACTCACATTGTGGAAAATATAGCATATGCATTCTGGGAGAAAACGAACATTCGCAGCTTCACCCCAAATCAGAAAGTAGAGGGCAACCAATATGATTTTCCTGTTCTTATTTACTGCTTCAAGGCTAAAAAAGAAGGTAAACTGGTAAGCATCAAGTAATATGGTAGCATGCACAAGGAAAGCCCCCCCCCCCCCGCCCCCTACACACACACACACACACACAAATCACCTGGTCCATGCCACACGCTTGCCCAAGTACCTACACCATTTTATGTAGTTGTCCAAGACTTTGCAAAAAACTTCAGTAACAGCGATCTCATCAATTTTCTGCAAGGATCATAGCCCCATTTAGTGTCTGGTGCATATATACAGAGAGAACTTGCTGAAAATGGACACAGAAGGCCATGACAAAGAATGGTGACTATCTGAAAATAATAAGCCTCTAAATTTGTATCCACATCAACTACTAAACGCAAAAAGGCTGATTATTCATATTTTTATTCCTTGTTCTAGACTGAGCTTAATTTACATGAATAATGAATTTCAAAGGAAGCTAAACAATAGAAGAAAAATACACCACCAAGGCTACTATGAGAGACCCATCACCCCAACTACAGTTTATAGAGTTTTCAAGACTAGGTTTGTAGTAAACACTGGTACCTTGTTAATGTCCAACAACACCTATTTAATATAACATATACAGTATAACATGGTTCAAAAAAAACTAATTAAACCTCGTTTACTCTCGATTAAACCTGAAACGGACCCCTAGCGTCTCGTGCAGGGCCTAGGTGTCCAATAAAACTCTGGACATGTCTACTTGCTGCGCATAGGCGTGATGCAGTGCTGAGCAACCACAATGTGTCAATAAGAGTAGTCCATAGGACTAAAATATTAGCCATCAGCTAGCTGAAACATTGTGGAACCTATCAATAGAGTAGTCCATAGTTAGAGCACCTGCAGTGTATGGTTCTAAGCCGGTCCTATACATTAAATGCTCCTATAATACCGGGTCCTATACACTGCGGGTTGGTTCGATGAAGAACCTGGTTCTATCCATCGCACCCGGCTCTAAGGAATAAACAAATCAGGCACACGCAGATCGGGAAGAAGGAAGTTGGGGATCAGTTCACTTTTTTATTGGCAATGGGGCCCATCTATAGAACCAGCTCGGTCTGATACATTGTGGCGAGATTCACAGATGTTGTCTAATCAATTGGGGACCCTAGCTAAGGTCCGACACCGGTGCTTCACACTGCTGATGCTCTTAAAGCTGTCCATAAGCTTATGGACTGCCCATAAGCAATAAAAAATATTATTGTTTCCTACTCCTCTTTCTCTCTCTTGTTGGCTGGAATGGTGGAAGAATGGTTTTTCTTATTTCTATGTAGGACCCTCTGTATGGACTCATTTGTTGGTTGAACATTGTGAGAAAATACAATAGTTATGGACTAGTTATGTGGGTCCTATGCTAATGGACCAAGTGATCCATATACATTGCCCTTGCTTGGCATAGAAATGCGAAAAAGTGGTAGCCTGGCTAGGTTGATGGGCTATGAGTGGCTGTGCGGGCTGAAGGGCAGGAAAAAAGCATGCAGAAGAGCCAGGGAAAAGGGAAACAAGATGTGTGGGGATCAAAATGGCAAGTCTTTTCACCACTTCTTTGCAAGTTTGCGAGGATTGGAATTGAAATTGCCTTAATGCGTTATAATTTCTTCTGAGATTGAAGTTGGGCATATATTTTGAGCCACATGTGTTGCCAGAAAAAAAATAAAATTTAAAAAACACAAACGATTAATCACGTTTTTTTTACGCTTAATCTTCTTAGGCTCTAGTCAGTAGGCTAGCGCCTAGCGTTTTCTTGAACAGCAGTATAACATCAGCAGGATCTAGAAATCTGACAAAATGCAGAACTAATTGATAAGCTACATAATAAAAGAGCAGCAGAACTCACGGGTTCTGATCCAATTAGCAGGCTTAGCCGGGACTGAGCATTGGCTAACATAAGTACAACGTTTTCACGCTGGTTCCGAATATTATCTTCCTGGAACAATCATTCAACCAAAGTGGATGGTCAATACAAAGGCAATACAAAATTGGATTAACAAATTGATGGTGAACAATTGCATTAGCATCTAGAGAGCAAGAAAAGCATCCCACAAAAGTTTAATGATTAGTATTAAGCCATATCATACAAAAAAAGTCAATGGACAAAAACTTTTGCAAAAAAAAAATTAAAGAAAATCATGGCACTAGTTTTAGTCATTAACTTGTCTATGAAAAATGTTCAAAATGTCCAAACCATTACTTACTCAATCTGCACAAAATCAAACGTCTGTTTCCATACCAAAGATAACAGAGCAACACAGTGTCTTAAGCGAGCCAAGATCCAAAGGTGGTTTGCCAACAGATAAATGGAAGATGTCAACTGTCAAAGCCAGTTAGTGGTCTAATCATTTGACAGTTTCAAAGTACGGTGCAAGCACTAAGCAAATTAGAGGTATTATTGGCAATATGCGAGATTTGGACACAGAATTCATCCATAATAGTATTAGCTAAATCTATAAAAACATACAGATAAAATAGGTGACTCAGAACAAGCAGCAATTTTAATTGCTCCATATGGCAACATGCAGGATAAAATATAAAACATATAAAACATTTAGAAGATCTAATATCAAACTGTTGAAAAGTATGGTATATGTACCTGGAAGCCAAAAACATATTGCAAAAGGTCGAAAATGTCTTTTTGTCTTAACTGGGGTGTATCAAAAGGGAATCGTGGCAGGTCCTCACAGTTCTGAATTGCTGCTGTTGCAGCCCTGACCTGATACAGTTGCAAGGAATTGTTCTCATCAACACGAAGATATTTCTTTTGTTTGTTAATGCATAACAAAACAATGAAAGAGCTCTTGAGTCTTTGAGTACCAGCATAGACAACTCTGAGCCTTTTACCACCTAAATTTCTGCCCTTCATTAACAACATATAAATCCCAAAAGACATTTTAATGCTCCAGCAATGAGACAGGGTGCCCCATCACATACCTAAGTCTTGTGAATTGTAACAAAAGAAAAGGAAATTGGGCTATAGGAATGGTAAGAGGTATGATTATTTTAACCCCTCGAGTAAAAAAATAAGTGTCAATCAAGTGAACTTGAAGTAAAAGATTGTAAATTTGATCAGTAATGTCTATGTAAACATGCCATACGAAAATGACATCTTATAGAGTTTGTAGTTGATTCAAAGGTCTTCTAAAGTCCATGACAATATTACATTTAAAAGCATAGTACAGCACAAATTTATAATCAATATTGTTGTTTCAAAACCGAAAGTACATATTCATACCTCAGGGAAAAACCCAATAATATTTGCCACTGACGATGGTGCATCAAGGGGTACAATGTTGTATGGCATAAGTTCACCTCTCAAGGCTGCATCAGATCTTTTTATTTTCTTTATCTGAAAAAAAAAAGGACAATGAGAAGAGCAATGGTACATTTTATATAATGTAAATTTATTCTTGTGAAGAAAATACTATTACTGTCACCAGGTTTTAGTGCACCAGTGATACAACCACAAACAGAAATTATGTTTTTTTCACAGGGTCATGAGTTCTGCAACAAATTACCTCCTCCAGAATTTGTCTATGAAGTCTATCAGTTGGTGACTCGCCAACAAGATTTTCCAGCACATCAAGTAAAGCCCTCAATGTAGCAAGAACTTTCTTCATTTCCATTGCCCTATTTTTTATCCTGATCATAGTAAGGAAAATAGAATTGCCATGAGATACATAGTAACAAACGTAATTCTAATGAATAAAATAACAGGGTAAGCCCTGAGACTGAGAGTGATACAATATTTAGGAGGAAGGTAGTAGATAGATCTGTTTCCATTCCACTAAGAAAAGAGTAACCAAAATCATATTGCACATCAGAACTCAGAAGGCAAAACTGGACTGAGCATAGACAAGCCTTTTGTTAACGACTGGGGAATACAACAAATGCTCAGTAAACATATATCATGTTTACACAACTGGACTTGGTGTTGGCACCACAAATTACATTCCACTCCAGTGGAACAGATTAGACTAGATCACCCAATCCCATTAATTGTTGATGGAGAACCCAGCAAGAGAAGGATGTTATAGCATAGTATCAACTTCAAAGAGCAAAAGTTCTAAAAGATGTGGTACATAATATAGTAGCACCACATAGCTTAGTTGTTCAACAATAAGAAGGCAAATGGGCTACTGAAAGCGCATGAAAATGAATTCACAGAGAACAGACAAGCAAAAAACAGTGTCATGTATCTATCCCTGTCAATTCTAGGATTACCACAAGTTCATTACATTGCATTATATAAAGACTGATGACACAAATGTTGTTTCTGGGCACATCCAGTAAACAAAGCATATGCACGGAAAACCTTCTGAAGCAAAGTGAACTTGAAAAATATTATTTAGAATAGATCAAATTAATGGTTGGTAATGACTAGTGAAACAGAATACATTGATTCCTCACTTTCAATAAAAGTACACTAACCTAGAACTAGAAGTTTTATCAGGCAAAGCTGATCAGAGTCACAGAATTTTGAGACCCTCCCACTAGGGAAACCCAGAAAAACAAAATATATCATGATTTTTTTTACAGAAGAGAGGTCATACTCTGTACTAAAGGTTCCTGACTCCCTCAGTCTCTCCTGCTCACGTTGCATATCATCAATCCGACGACGACGCTTGTATTCAAGATAAAAGTTCCACAGGACTTGAATGTCATTCTGTCGGTCTATTGGAGCCCCATCCTTTTTAGCAAGTTTTTGCTGCGGAATGCCATGATTAGAACATGGGAAACTTAGAAATAATTCACTGAGCAGAAAAAAAAGTAGCAAGTATGTCTGGTCATGTTTACAGTGAAAGTAAGCATACCTTAATTACAGATGCCAAACCTGTCTTGAACTGAAGAACCCCTCTACCTTCACTGCTGGGATCCAGATTCTGGGCCATCGTGTACGCTTGTTCACAAACTGTGGTGCAAGCCAAAAAGGAGTGACTTAAAAGAACACCAAAGTGCCAACTTTAATAAAGTAAACTGATTCCCTATATTAAAATCCCTGGAAAGAAACAATTTATCAATTTTGTCTCTTCTAATATAAAGGGACTGTTGTGTTTTCCCATCGCACGAACTGAACCACGAGCCAGAAATACCCTAAACCTTTGGTATTGTGAGTACGTGCACTGATACATAGGATTAGCAAATAGCACCCCCCGCGGGTGAGGTTGGAGCCCTTTGATCACTCATGAATTGTAACAACATGAAGCCTTCCTTGCTTAAAATCAAAACCAGCCAACCATACCTTGCTTGGTGACTACATTAAAACCTCAGTACGTGGGTGAGGTTGGAGCCCTTTGATCACTCATGAATTGTAACAACACGAAGCCTTCCTTGCTTAAAATCAAAACCAGCCAACCATACCTTGCTTGGTGACTAAGTTAAAACCTTAGTAAATAACCCAATTAGCTAGAACCCAGCCAGGGGCGGAGGGAGGGGGGTCTGGCCTCCCCAACAGCCTGCTATTTCTATATCAGGTACTTAAATATATGAACATTTTTAGCACTTATATAGGTCCTGACCCCCCCCCCCCCCCCCCCACCATTTCTACTGCACCTGCCCACGAATTACCAACACTGAGATCCTACCCTTTGCTCAGTGGCACGCAGTACAGGTAGTAACGAGCAATCACAGCAGGACAACAGGAAAGGCAGTATTGCAGGACTTGGTAATCCCCAAAATCAAGGACTCCAAAACCCCGCATCCAAAGCTACCCCAAACAAATCAGCTACCAGCTCCATCCATGGACTGCACTGTTGTTAACTAGGCGAACACACACAAACAGGTAGAGGTATGTGGGAGGAAGGGGCTCACGGATCCGCGCGACGTTGGGGTCCTCGTCCTCGATGTCGTCGGCAGCCTGCAGGATCTGATCTATGTTGGTGGTCCGGCCCAGCGAGGCCGGCACGGCGTCGGCGAGCCTCTGAGCTCCCACGGCAACCGGGGCTCCCCCCACGCGGAGGTGGTCCCGTTCCCGCTTAAGCGCGGCCCGCACGAGGCGCTCCCAGTTGTCCGCCGCCCGCTCGGGGCCCCCGCCCCTCCGGCGCCTGGACGACGACATCGCCGCGCCCTCGCGCCGAGCCCTAGCTCAGTAACCAGTGGAGGCGCGCCGCGTGATCTGACTGCGTGCGTGTCCGAGGAGACCAAGCAGCAGTAGAGGGAAGGAAAGCGTTTTGGGGGAAGCCGGACGGAGGCGGATTCAAAAGCGCCTCGAGGGAAGGTGGCGGCTGGTGGGGCGGTAATTTCGCCGATGGAAAGGGTGGAAATGGTTCCAGCTCTCCCGTGTCTACTCGATCGACCTCACTGCCGCCGCCGCGGCGCGTTTTTTTTTTTTGGGGGGGGGGGGGGGGGGGGGGGGGGGGTTGGTGGTGGAGGTGGGATCGGGCCGCGCACGCGCTAACGTAACATGGTCTGCCCGCGGGCGACGCGGCGGTGACCGACTCGACTCACTGCCATGTGGTGACTTTAGATAACGCGTGAGAAATTTGCTTGGCCGCTGAACAGCTCTTTATCAAGAGCATCTCCAAAAACGGGCAGTGTGGTCTCTTCCCCCTTCTCGACCTTTCTTCTGCTACAGGAGAAAAGGGCTCCAGGGCGGCTCTCCTTCTGGCGGTGTTTCCGTCGGCTCCCCTCGCCTCCGGCGGCCGGATCGGCGCCGGAGGTGTGCGGGAGCCATAGAATCGTCGTGCGGTGTATATACCTGCCCTCCTTTCCCTAGGAATAGGTAGGCTAGGGTTAGGATTAGTTTATCTCACGCCGATGTCGTGGACGGCGGCGAGAAGCTTTTGCGCCGGCGGAGGTCTGGCAAGTGATGGTTGCGGCTGCTCCTTGCGAGATCTGCGACGGCGTCCAGGTTTACCCATACTGATGCTTCGGTGTGGGTCCAATTTCCTCTGTGGCAGCGTCTGCGGCGGGCGACGGAGAGGATGCGGCCAAGTTCTATCCGCCCTGGTACCTTCCACCATCTCCGGCTTCCCTGCCCTCGTGGACGACGGCGACGAGAGGTCTCGATGTCCTGGCGGCGTCGGCGTGGCGGAGACGGCGACGGCGCAGGGGAATAATTTCTCCCGACCTCCTCTTCGCCCCGGTGGCATTCCTCTCCGACGTCAACGGCGAGGTCGTGGAGATCTCTCTAGGAGTTGGCGTGCTCTGCCGGCTCGTCGTCTGGCGGTGACGGCGGCGCGCTTCGTCAAGGTCAACGGTGCAGTGACGGTTGCGGGTGACGAGGTATGTTGGGTGGCGGATCAAGCTCGACTTCCTGGCGGCTGGTGTCGTCACCGAGTCTCGAGCCGGGATCGGCGGAGCCTGGGGTGCGTCCCCGGCCGACGTTCTTACCACAATGATTTCATCCGGCTTTCGGGTCGTGTGTCTTATGCGGCTCCTTCCAAAGCCATGAGGCGATGAGGCTCTTCCAGATCCATGGTGGTCAGGGTGGTGGTCGGTGGTGGAAGACTCTGGAGTTGCCGCGAAGCACAAGGTCCCTGGACCTACATGTAATTTTTATTTTCTTGAGGGGTCTTTGTGCTAAATGGCTGAGACAGCTGTCCCTATATCCTAAAGCGTATTTGTATTCATACACGTATTTGTATGTTTTCCTTGATCAGTAATACAGGTAAGTTTATCAAAAAAAAAGAGCATCTCCAAAAAGTATCTAAGGGCGTCCACAACGGTGATATGGAGGTGAGAGACAATAAAAGAGACTTAGAGCATCTCCAACAAATGTGGTAAAATAAATTGTTAAATTGCATAGTTTAACTCTTTTGTAAAATATAAAAGTTCTAAAAGAAGAAGAGTTTTCCAACAGACTTGTTATTTCTCATCTTGTATGTGTGGTCTGCTATTTCACAAGATGACAAACCAGGTTCGCTTGCTATTTATGTCCAACGAGATTTCAGGGATAGCATACTTGTTATTATACAAAACCAAATAGAAGATCTGTTGAAATTCAATTTTCCCTGTAAAAGTCTAAATATACAATACAGAACAAGGATAGCATGTCTCTTGGAGATGCTCTTAGTATACTGTTGGACCCACATGTTGCTCTCACATAGTTTTAAATTACGTGAAATAGATAGACTATTTACTTGTAGCTAGTGACTACTCTCTCTCCTACTTTTTTCTTATCACGTCACATCTAGCTAACCAAATAGCTAACTATTGCAGACGCCCTAAGGATGTCCCAACAACTACCTATTTGGCTAGCTATTAGGGCACCCATAATGGCTAGCTCATAAGGTAGCTCTAAATATTCTTCTCATATTTTAATAGATAAGAGAGAAAAGCTACCTCTTGATCCAGAGCTAGCTTATACACATATTCTAAGATCATGTGAGTCTGTCATATGCACTATGAGCTATTGCTAAAAGATAGTATTATTGGAGAGATTAACTTAGAGCTAGTGGTTGACTTATACCATTACGGGTGCTCTTATGACGTGGACAGGTAAAAAGTAGGAGAAACAACCGTCACTAGTGACAAACAAATAGCTAATCTATTTTACGTAGTACAAGAATCTGAGAGATGAACGTGTGAGTCCAATAGTATATAATATATTTATTTTTGTCTTTCACCTCCACATTAGCTAACGATGTAGCTAACGTCTTTGCGGACGCCCTAATAGTTGACGTTTACGAGCAGTTATGGGTTGTTGGACTGTTTTTTTTTTGACAGCGTATACTTCAGCATAGGCGCTTGAGGGCAGCAGCGACGCCCCGAGAAACAGCGACGCTAGCAGTAGCTCTTGCATATCCCGCGGTGAGCCGGTGACGGATGCCGTACAAAACCGTTCGTGCCACACGCCGAGCTAAGCGCCTTTATTTATTTATTTCATTGTATGTTTAGCTAACTGAGAGATGCTTGCTGATGTAGTTTTCTCTCACCCTCAGTGTGTACTGTACATGGTCTAAATTAACTTGTCATCTCTCTTTTTCTTTGACAAAACATGAAAAATATCTCTAGGTTTGACCAATCTACTTAGTAAAATTGGCAATTTGTCATCTCTCCTCTCCACGCGTATCTTTGCGTGTGTACTCGCGTTGTCATCCTGTCGGCGCGCGGCAACGACTGAACTCCCGTGCGCGAAGTGTTCATCACTCCTCGTGCTATGTGATTATCATCAGGGTTGAGCTGATGGGACAGAAGATGATGTTGGTCGCTGGCAGCACCTGTTGCTGCAGATAAGATATATGATCAGATGTTGCTTCATGGGTTTTTTGATCATCACCATTACAATTTTCTATCCTTTGAAAAACGCCATTACAATTCACCTTATTGGAAACTTGCCATTGCAATTTTGTTTCTCTCACAGTCGTGCCCTCATCTTCGTCTAAAGGCTACTCGGGCCCAATTGCAGGTGGTGTATTACGGTTACCCCTGATTAGGAGGACATGGCAGTACACAGCGCCGACCCCGATCTCTGTCGCCTCCGGCGTGTCGTGCCTTCGCATGCGGAGCAGGTATAGAAGCAGGCATGGCAGAATGGTGAGGTTTGCTGTCGTCGTCGCTCGGCCTGCTCACCATGCCCATGCTCCTGGCGCTCCATGCGGACACGCGCGGCACCGCCGAGAAGGCCCTGCAGGGTAGCATGCGTCACTTGATTACTTCTTGGCTTGCTCGTGTTCTTGAATCTTGTTGCTCCCTGCTGAGAAGTGCCGCTGCAGTTCGTCAACACAACATAAAGGGCCGGATGGCGTGGCGAAGAGGCACGACGTCGCTGACTCGCTATCCTCACTTCCTCAGTCTGGGTTCGCGGTAGACGGCACGTAATGCGTCGAGGGAGGCTTGGTGAGGTTGGTGCGAGGCTGCCCGGAGTTCGCGACGTGGTTCCTAGCTCCTAGCTGCGGCATCGGGCTTGTCGAGTCGTCGTCAGGCTCCCCCACCTCGGTCATCCTCAATGGCTGCCGCGTCGGGCCAGTCGAGGTCGAGCCACCATCAGTGGCGGATCTAGGATGGGATCAAGAGGGAGCTAAATAGTAGAAATGATAATTGACAATGAAGATTTATTGGTGACTTAGGCTAATGTTCACTATTTGAGCTCATGTCATGGTTAACAATAAAATTTTAATAGTAAATTTTATGGATATTTAATAAAAAATTGAGGCTCACGAGGGGGACTGCAGCCACCCCGCCCCCCTCCTGGATCCGCCAATGGCCACCATCAAGCTCACGCGCGTGTGATTGTTGTGCAGCCACCAGACTTGGAGTTTTATGAGATTGCGTTGTGCAACCTTCACCCCAATTCGGTACTGCACATCGCAGTTTTTGTACATTTTGTCGAGGCGTATTTGGGGATTGAGCCGCATTTCGAGTTGTTTTGCTATTTCTTCCGCCTCAAGCCGAATGGGACCGTCACATCCCGGGTTGTAGGTTCTGTGTATATTCAGCTCCGGGAGGGTATGGCGGATGTGTATCTTGCTACTCCGCTGCCTTCCAAGGTAGCGGAATACAAATCCCGCTGGTTCTACATTCCTCAGGAGAAGTCGTACGCGCGCGGCGATCCAACGGAGATTCCAGTGTCGAAGCCTAGCTGGTCGAAGACTCCTTCGTTAGTGACGATGGAGCAAGTGGAGGAGCTGCTCGCGCTTGTGGACCGATCGTCACTTGATGCGTTTTTGGTTGGTTGGAACTTCGTTATGAGGCGTTGTCAGCCTTGCAAGGACAGGGTTCATCCTGCCTTTCTTTATACTGGTCGTCGCGACCCGACCCGGGAGACGCTGCATGGAATGGAGTCGGAAGAAGGGTTTGATCGACTTGCTACAATCTTTGATCTTAGTCATCCGTATATGGAGAATCCGCGGGATTCGTTCCGTGCTGACGTACCCCCACCACTGGTGAGTTCTGGCTTTTCTTTTGTAGCGATCTTCTAGCTTTTGTTTCTTTTTGGCTTCCTTTTACACTAATCTTCTTTTTCAGGACTGTGTCGTCTTTGTTTCCCAAGTTCCTTCGATGTTGTGGCCTCCTGGCGTCGATCGGGCAAGGAGAGTGCAAACTATATCGGGTGAAGGTGGTCGCGAATCTTCTGGCGAGCGGGTGGTTCGTGAGCCCCTTGTTGAGAAGCGCCGGGTGCGTGGTGACCGGTTAGGGAAGCGCCCGGACGATCCTCCCCGGAAGAAGGTGAAGCCGTCAGTTGGTACTGGGGGTAGGTTCATTATCAACGAGGGCGCCGCTCGGCCTCCGTCGTCGATATCTGGTTGGACTGACGAGGGGTCAGACGAAGATGATGCGCTGGCCGTGACCCTAGATGGAGAAGGGTGTTCCGGCTCAAGTGTCAAAGTGCGGACGACATCCCCTGTTCCTCTGTGCCCATCGGTGGCCGCCGGGAGTGCCTTTGTGGAGGAATGGTCTGCCCCGTCAGTGGAGCATCCGCCTACGAATGTGCCATCGATTTTTACGGGGGATTTTCCTGGTCAGAGGTTTGTGAGGGCGCGCCGGAAGTCGGACTTGTAAGTATTTCATCCTTTCTTTTGTTTGGGTCTTGGTTGCCTTGCTTATGATGTGGTTTTTGGTTAGAGCGTCGGACTCCGAGGATCCGCCAGTACCTCATGGTAATGTGTCGGGCGTCACTGGGGATGCGCATGCTGAGTTTGGCTCGAGAGGATGTGGCTCCCCTATGCCTGCGAATTCCTCAACTTGTGAGGGGAATCCCGTTCTTGTTGAGGCTACGGGTGGTAGGGCGACGTTTGTTGATACTGCTTCTCGTTCTACGACGGAGGATGCTCCCGCCGAACCGGTGCGTGATGATGTGCCAAATCTATTGACAGCCTCAGCGCCGAGTCTAAGGTCGGAGAAAAGGAAGAGGGCTGCGGTGCTGCTTGAGGAGCCGGAGTTAGTGGAGGAGATTCCTCGTGTAGGAGGCGAGCCGATGAGGACTTTTCATCGTGCCGATGAGGACTTCGTTGTTGTCGAGGATGATGAGGCCGAGGAGGAGGCGGCGGCCTTCCTTAATGATGTGAGCGACCTGTTTGGGCGAGTCAAGGTAGCTGTGATACCTCTGCAGTTTTGGTATTGCCTCTGTGTCTCCTTTGTTAAGGTATCGTCGCGTGGTTGTATGGGCTTTTTATGTCCGGAAGTGAGCGTAAGGCGATGGCCAACCAGCTTGCGAAGCTAACTGCTGATAACGAGCGTCTGCGCGGTGACGTCGCTCGTGTCGAGGGTCAGTTTGCAGGACTGGAGGAAAGCTTGGAGGCAGCACACCAGCATGCACAGGTGTTACAGGCCGCAATCCGAGATCGAGAGCGTGAAAACGCAGAGCTTCAGTCACATGTTGAGAAAGTCAACGAGCTTTCCGCTAGTGAGTCTTTGTTTTTTCTCTGGTTGTAATGGTTGTTGCCTCAGTCTTGTGATGACTCTTCTTGTTTGTTGTATAGAACTGCTCAGTGCTGAAGAATCAAAACGCCCTGCAGAGGAGAAACTCGATGCTGCCGAACGAGAGCTTTACAAGATGCAAGCGATGCATGAAGGTATCGTTTTCGTACCTGTCGCTTTGTTTGTACGACTTCCTTACTTGGTGTTCATCGTCTCCAAAGCTTACCGGGGCAAAGTTTGACTTCAATTTGCAGACCTGCAGGCAAAGGTGGATTCTTACTATGATAACTTCTGGTCGTTGGCGCGGGAGATCGCCCCTGTGGTGGAGTGTGTTGATGGCCGAGTGCTCATCCCTGAGCCTGCGGATCAAGCGACCATGGAAGGTGTGTTAACAAGGGTTCGCGGTCTGTGGGTCAGACTTCGGTCTTTTACAACTTGAGCCGCATAGAGTGTGGCTGCTCATGGCCTGGCTATGTTGCAGTCGCACTACCCAAAGCTTGACCTTGGTCGGGTAGCGGCTGGGTTTGCATTAGGGACGTCGGATGAGGAGGCTGATGCTGAATGCGTGGCGGAGATTGTAGCTAAGGATGTTGATCTGTTTGCTGCTGGACAACAGTAGTTTGTATCTCGGATAAAAGAATTCGGACATGTAAGTGAAAACTACAAAGCTGTATAATATCCGGGTGGTGAGCTTTTGTTTCACTTGTATCTCCTTCGTGCCTGCTAAATCGTGAGTCGTAGCGATGAATCGTTCGGCCTTGGGTTCCCTATGGTCCGGACCGTAGAGCCCAGAGCTTCTGCACGCATAGGTACCATAGAGATTACCAGGGAGGTACGCTGTTGGCAACCCACGACGCAGAGGGTGAACAACTCATGCACGCTTAGGGAGATGCCAGAGACAGGACCTTTTTCCGAGAGGCTCGATCGTGACGGGACTAGGGCCTGTGGAGACCGTTCCTGCAGACGCTGGGCGCAAAGCCATGCTGCTTGTAGAGTCGTCGACCGTGCCGTGGTCGTTTACAGATTCTGGGCACATAACCTCATGGCCTTCAACACAGGTGATATCTTTTGGTTGATGGAGAGATATCATCTGAGAGGTCTATCGATATGATCATAGCGTATAGGGTTGCTACTTCTATGCGCTATGAAATCGATAGGCCAGATTTGAAGTCTTCCGGTTATGGTCAGGCTGTTTGGAGATAACGCCGTAATGCGTTTTGGAGAGGTCGTCGAACACTATGGGAGTGTTTTGGAGATGTCATCGGACACCGTGGGCCTTTTGTCGTGGTCGCCGAACACCGTGAGCGTTTTGTAGACATTGAATTGTGTACATGAAGTATAAAAACGTAGCATTTTATTTATGTATTGGGAGGTAGATAGTACAAACTTTGTTGGGACACTCTAAGCTTTTGAACTTTTTACGCTGCTGAGGTTGAGGGTCTTCACGCATAGTTGCGGGAGGGATCGAAGCCGGTCGTTGCTGCTTTTGCTTCCTTTGGTCTCTTGGCGGCGGGCCTGTCGTTGGTGCTAGAGTTGTACTTTTCCTGGGTACGGGGTTTCTCGGCAGCGTTGATTGTCTGCTGCTCGCATTCGTATGTGACTTTCAGGTCGGTGCGGAGGTTGAGAATGCCTTGTTGTGTCAGGATCTTCAACACCATGTACGTGTAATGCGGGACTGCCATGAGCTTGGCCAGCGCCAGACGGCCGAGGATCGCATGGTAGGCTGTTTTGAAGTCGGCAATGATGAAGTTGATGTTCTCGACCCTAAAGCGGTTCTGGTCGCCGAATTGTACGGGGAGTGTGATCTGTCCTATCGGTGTGGATGCCTTGTCTGGGATGATACCCTAGAAAGGGAAATTCGCAGGCAGGAGGTCCTCCTTGGAGTAATCAAGTTGGCGGAATGCATCGATGAATATGATATTGAGGGCACTACCGCCGTTGACCAGCACCTTCCTGAAGCGGCACGTGGCGATGGTTGGATCAACAACGAGTGGGAAGCGGTCGGGGTATCTATAATCTGTCCACTCGTCGTCTCTGGAGAAGCTAATTGGTTGTTCCGACCAGTCGAGGTAGCGAGCATTGGCTGAATCATCTCCTATTGCTGAGACCGAGTAGACATCCTTGCGAACTTGGCGACGTCGCCTCTCTCCTTCCACAACCACGCTGCCCCCAAAGATGGAGTACGTCAATGAATCTGGTCGGAACTCCGGTGCCGACGGTTCTTGGTCTCTGCCTTTGTTGGAGTCATCTTTCTTTGCTCTCTTGTCACTTCTTCCGTTTATTGCTGACTGAAGGAGCTCACAATTGCGCATGGAGTGTGTCGGTGTTATGACCCGGAGGTCAAGACCACCAACTAGTAAATTTGTATATTGCGTGCTCCCTCTCCCAGATGTGATGCAAGATGGACACAAGATTTATCCTGGTTCGGGCAAAGAAGGCCCTACGTCCAACGGGGGAGGATGGCTTGTATTATCTCGCACCCAAAGTGCTCATACAGGGGGGGTACAAGCTGAGTTACACGTGGTCGCTCAGAGTGAGCTGATGCCTAAGGCTAGCGGGGCTATTCTAGGCGGTTGGAAGGCTGCTCGAGGGGTCGATCGAGCAACGGGGTGTGTGGAGTGTGACTGTGGAGTCGTCTGAAAGTCCAGAGATCTTTTTGATCGGATGTCGGATCAGAAGATCCCTTTCTTCTTCCTCGGCGTCTCCTTTTATAGACCAAGGGGAAGCCCGAGGGTACAGGGTCCTAAACTGTTGTGGTATGGGCGGCGTGTCCGCGACATAGTGCTGGTGAAGGGACGTCGAGCACTATGGAGGAGTGGGCTTCCCGTCCTTCCGGCGCTCTGGAGCATGGTGACAGTAGAAGTCGTCGCGGCACGTCGCGGCGCAGCTTCCGCAGGCGGGCGCGAATCCCACAGCTGAAGCGAGACGGGGCGGATGGGACGGGCCCCATACTGGAGTGGTTGGAGATAGGGGTCGAGCCCCCGGTCGAGGGGTGGGGTCGAGACCGGGGTGGCCCTGTCGTGTTCCCGAAGACGTCGTCGAGGGCTGTACTGTTCACGTCTCGAGGGTGCTTTTGGAGTCCATACTTGCGACGTGGCGACAGTGGCAGCACAGTTGACAGGAGTCAGGGACATGGCGGAGAGTTGATGGATCTGACTGCGGACGTCGGCGCCCATGGCGTTAGGCGAATTTACTTTAACCCTTGTCGGGAGCAGTTGGGTTGATCGAGCTTCCCATTGAGGGGTCGTTCGTTTGACCTCTTTCCGTCACTCGGCGTCGAGGTAGGGTCGGAGCAGAGGTAGAGTCGGGGAGATCGAGGTGGAGGCCGAGGGGTCGTTCGTTCGACCCTCGGTCCATCATTCGGCGTCGAGGTGGAGGCCGAGGGGTTGTTCGTTCGACCTCGGTCCGTCATTCTTCCAGAGGCAGGCCGGCCCACGACTGGTCGGTAATGCCGGTGCTGGAGGCCTTTGTGTGATGGGCCCTTCTTCGCCGACTTGAGCGATTGGTTGATTCATGTCTTAAAAATGGTTGCTATGTTTAACATTGAATTATCAAAGGGTTTAGGGTACCCTTACCTTCGTACCCGACAGTAGCCCCCGAGGCCCCAGAGGAGTGATTTAAGAACTCCTCTGGGGCTGTGTGATATGTGTTTTCTTGGGAGGAGTAAGGATTGCCCGAAGCTTTCGCCCTCGACCTGCAGGGTTAGTAAGAAGTTCGATTCTCCATGGGGTGCACGCGAGCGCACCCGCGGGGGTAGCCCCCGAGGCCCCAGAGGAGTGACTAAGAACTCCTCTGGGGGCTATGATATGTTGTATCGAGGGGTTTTAAGGGTACCTGGAGACGTGGCGCCTTACCGAGGGGCCGGTTTCGTTTGCCAGGCTATGGGCGTTCCTTTTCCTGAAAAGAGAGGTGCTCGAGGGCGGCTGTCGAACCCTACCGAGGGCCAGCCTTTGCTCCCTCAAGCGTAACTGGAGTCAGAGCGCCCCTCCCAAGAGGTCAATTCTGTCTGCCAGGTCATGAGTGTTTTCGACCCTCTTTCGTCGAGGGGTGCCGTACGTAGTCGGGCCCTCGAGCCCTCGAATGGCTAGGCCTTCACTACCTCATAGCGTCCTTCCCACGGATCCTTGCGTTCGGATTGTGGGGTGAAGAGCATCGTGCTATCCCCGTTAGGACGAGCCCGAAGTCCTCGGTGAGCTGGTGTCGGGCATGAGTCCATTAAATATGGTGCCCAGTACGGGTAAAAATCCGAGTGAGAACTCGTGCCCCATTCGATAGGGGTCGATTAGCAGCCCAGAGGTGTTCTCATTTAAGTAAGACCGTAGGGCTTACTAAGCAAGACCGTGTGGCTTACCAAGGTGCCAACCCCTTTCGATAGGAGTTGGTGGCTCGATGCCTCCCAGCGTAGGGATCCTTAGGTATTCCTCGGTTATGCCTCAGATATGTCCCAGGGGACCTCGAGAGTTCGTTCTCGAGCTAGGGGCACGCGCCTGGCCCCCCCAGGACATCTTTGACTCGCGTACTCGAGGGCGGCTGTCGAAACCTATTCGTGGGGCCAACCTTCGCTCCCTCAAGATTTGGGGGTGGACCGGAGTCTGGTAACCATGGGTCCTTCCTGACCTCAGGTACTCGAGGGCAGCTGTCGAACCCTATGTAAGGGCCAGCCTTCGCTCCCTCAAGATTTGACAGATGGTTCGTCATCCGACGCTATCCTCCGGAGGAGGAGTCCTGCCTTGTGGAACGCCGAGGGGAAAAGCGGGTAGTTGTATTGAACTTGGGGACGTACCTGTGCCTTTGCCCGTTGGGCTCGAGTCCTCGAGGGAGGCTGTCAAACCCTGTGAAAGGGCCAGCCTTTATCCCTTCGAGACTCGGGAGTGGACTGGAGTCGATGACCCAAGGTCTCCTCAGACCTCGGGTACTCGAGGGGGGCTATCGAGCCCGTTCGTGGGCCGGCCTTTGTCCCCTCGAGATTTTGGGGGCGGACCGAAGTCCATAACCCGAGGCCATTCCTACCCTCGGGTACTCGAGGGTAGCTGTCGAACCTTCTTTCGAGGGCCAGCTCTCGCTGCCTCAAGATTCCTTACCTCCGAAGATAACGCTTCCCGCTGTGCGCCTTTTTAGGGGACGTCCGTTCGGTCGTAACAGTGGCAGACGCAGGGCGGAGTGCGGTGCGTGGCCCGATGATGGGACTGGTGTTGACACAAAAAGCGTCAGATCCGTGAACACCTCGGGCTATTACCCAAAGCTCGATGTCGAGGGCGTGCCAGTCGATTTGACCAATCAATTGACAAGGATGATAACTATGACAAACTGAACGAGACGACAGCGATGCGCCCGGACGTCAAGGCTCAGATTGATCACGGATAACTTAGAGCAGAGCTAGACGAGGCAAACATCGATGCGCCCAGATTGCCAAAGCCTAGAGGTACTCCCACACGGAACTAACAAGGACTTTGACGGAGATCAAGGTGATGCAGCCCGTCGAAAGCTTGAAGAACTCGTTGATAACTACAACTAATGCATAAGAAGGTAAATTGCGATAAAAGTAGGATAAAAAGTAGAATTGGTTTGTTTTTTGATTGATTGATATATTTTTCATAGCCCTCGGGCTCATATTTATACTCCCGCATGGAGAGTTGTACAAAGACACGATACGTATCCTTCCTAAAACAAACTCCTACTTTAAAGGAAACTGACTCGCTCAGGAGCCGGATAATAATATTTATTCCCTAAACAGACACACCTATTTTAAAGGAAAATAAGCGACCCATGCAAGAGTCGGACTCAAACTACTATAATACTGGCATAGAACACCAGTTTCCTTACACTTCTTCTCGATGGAAACTTTCCATCGGCAGATCCCTGCAACTTCCTCCTGTAGCCACCTTTAGTCCTCTGCTGCCACCAAGTGCTAAATCACACCCATCGGCATCGGCAATACTTTCTCGATCGGCAACCAGCAATAAACCTTCATCGGTTATCGGCAGCATCTTCTTCGTCGGTAATCGGCAACGAGCCCTCATCGGCAATCGGCAGCCAGCCTTCATTGGTAATCGGCAACTAGCTTTCATCGGCAATCGACAATGATTCTTCATCGGCAACCACCGATCAACCTCTGTCGGCAAAGATCACCCAGCCTTTATCGGTAACATACTTGGCCTTCTGTAGCACTCTCCCATCGGCCATATCAGCTCATACTTTACCGATGCCGATGGAGAATAGTCACCAGCCAATCAAGCTTCGATCCATTTGACACGTCGAAAAATGGTGTCAACACATGCCCCCCAGTTTCGGAGTGTATAACTTTACGTGCCGAAATTCTCTCCACTGTAGCCGTTGCTGTAGCCGTTACCCCAGAGATAGACGTACGGTTTCCTTGATCCCGCGTGTGGAACTGCAATTTAATAATAAAATCCCTCGATTGTAGCACGAACAGTTACAGACCACCTCGATCACCGCGCGTATCTACCGCGGGCGCCTCCACATTCCTGCACGGTGTGAAACAGAACCCCAAAATGCCCTGAGTAGGCTTATAAAAGTTACCGGGGTCCACACGACCTTTTACCCTGAGTTCACTTTTACTTTCGTTCCTTCGCCATCGTCTTCAACCTCCAGCCACTCCGACGAACACGAACTCGAGCAACAGTACTCCTGCATCCCGAGGACGAACCGCAAGCACTCCTACGACTCCGATGGCAATCCAAGTCGACATCCCCAAGGTGAGACCTATTTCCTTCCCAATCCAACCTTCTGCCAGTATTTTTCCCGCACAAAATCCAGATTTATCCCCATCCTTTCTGATTTTCCCTTTTCTTTCTTTCGAACTCCAGGAGCTGTACAACAAAGTAGTAATTCCACTTGCTGGTTCCACTTTTAGCTGTTTAGGCTCCATGGGCAATCCAGACCCTAGTTACATAATCAACGCAGAAACCAACCGAATCCCCTTCAGATCTGAATGTTTCGGTTTAGGACTATGGAAGGATGTTTTCCGATCATGGCCCAAGCCCACTAAGGGGTGGAAAAATTGGTATCTCAGGGTTGCCAGGGCGCAACAAGTTTACTGGCAAGAGCGCAGCTTGGACCAATGTATCAGACTTTCCATTGCCGATATGGAGAAGAATGAGAACATGTTGATAGCTGCTTCTTACTTTTGGTCAGACACCTTGAATGCCTTCTTATTCCGACATGGACCAGCCACCCCCACTCTTGCCGATGTTCACATGCTAACCGGCCTGGACATCTCCTCTGCCGACACCTTCACTTTATTCAATAGGAAAGCTGAGCACAGAGTAAATACCCGGAACATCGGCGGTTGGACGGGTTACATTCAGGAATACCAGAAGACGGGATCGGTAAATCAGAGAGAGCATGCCACTTTCCTGAACATGTGGCTAGACAAATTCATCTTCTGCGGTAAGGCAGTTGGACCTACTACCATGTATCTTCCAGCAACCGAGATGCTTGCCGATGGGATAAGACTTCGCTTGGGCAGATATCTTCTGGGATCGGTATATCGTCTCCTCCATCAAGTATCCCAGAAGTTACTGTTAGGTGAGCACATCGGCAATCTCGGAGGCCCCTGGTGGTTCATCAACATGTGGCTGAACGTACATATGCAGAAAGTACTCCAATTCGACCTGTTCGCCCAATGCTTCCCGAGGGACATACCAGAAGACCACCAGTGTGGGGAAGAGGAATCGGCAACTCGCCCTCCACTCAACTTTGGAGAGGCCACTATTGTGCTGCCAGGAACCGATGCCGATGCAGAGCAATTCGGCCTCTTCTTTCAGAAGTTTTACAACGAAATTCCTGTCGCAGAACGACTCTGGTGGCCATATGCCGATGTAGATAACCAATTCCCACTGCTATTTAATCTTACCGATGGGAATGTACCTGAAAAGCAAACGATGATGAAGGCCAGCATCACTCCTCGGGCTATCCCAGTGAACATATTTGGATCGGGAAAGAACGCCCCTCCGTCATTTGAATTTTACTACCCATCGGTAGCGGCAAGACAACTGGCATTCGGCCAACTGCCGATCAAGCTCTGTTACTCTAAGGTAGTGCAGTCTAGGCAAACATTCTCCAGTGCTCTGGATTGGAACAAAGTTGTCAGCCTTCCTGCCGATGCCGATGTATCGGACCTTGACTTATCCTCCTGGTCACCAACTTCTTTCATCACAAACGAGTACAAATCTTGGTGGCAAGAGTGGAGGTGTCAACTGTTCGCCAAGTCGTCGCACCATTATCGGCACATAATTGACGCCAATCATATCATCCCCGATGACGCAGTAAGTCTTCGTTCCGATGCATTCCTTATTTATTTTTACCATCGGTATTTAACCTTCTTGCGTGTAACAGGTTGATGACCCGATTCCTCCGATGAGCAAGAGCGGCAAGCCCTTCAAGCTTCGAATAATGAGTCCCGTATCGCTTATCGGCCATAAGGCTCCTTCGCTAGCTGCCTTCATCCCACGACAGGTACCCTCACCGACACCTGCAAAGGCCAAGGCTACATCGGCCGCTGCTGCTGCCCTGACGCGGGTGTTTGCAGTAAACTCATCTTCACTCACCGATTATATACTGTTTTAATCGGCAACATCTGCTTCGTGTAATTTGCATTGAATATTCTCAGGCCATGAGGTCGTCGGCAACTGTTCCAAGCAAACAAGTACCTCAAAGTTCGTCTGCCGATGCCCCCCAGTCCTCGTCTAAACGGGCTGGATCTCCTGCTGCTGCGCCAAGGAAGAAGAGACATTTGAGGCTAGCCAGCCCATCTTCGTCATCGGCACGAGCTGAACTACCAACTGTCGGTATGTCATCGGCAAGAAACTCCAACGGCTCCTGTTCCAGATCGGCCGATGGACGACACCGTTGGTCATGAAGCAACTCCACCCGCTGCAGAGGCAGAGGCAGTATTGGCATCGGCACCGTCAGCCGAAGCTCCTGACGAAGAAACACCTTCAATGGCGGTGGAAGCGGCATCGGTATCGGCACCATTAACCGATGTCCCTGATGAGGCAACCGCACCCACGGTAGCGGCTAAAGCTACATCAGCGTCGGCGCCGTCAATCGAAGTTGCCGATGAGACAGCTCCACCCGTTGCAACGGCAAAGACAACATCGGCATCGATACCATCTAAAGATCCTGATGAGAGAACGACATTACCACCACAACCAAGTATCATGCCAGAAGCAACGCCAGTGATAACATCATCACCAACGGCGCCGATTGCTCCCCTAACAGAAGCTCATTCATCGGCAACCATTGTCGATGTCCAAGACAAGGCTGGACCATCTAGAATGCCAAGTCCCGGGCAAGAAATCCGCTTTAAGATGGTAAGTTAGTTGCTTGAAAATTCTAGTATAATCCTTCGATCGGCATATTATAACCTTTCTGTTTCCAGGCCCAAGATTCTCCAGATAGCCTCTTCTCTTTCAGCCTCAATCCGCAGGACGAAGATAGGCGCCAAGACCCCCTCCAAGCAGATAGTTTATTTTCCTTCTCAGTCGATATACCCGATGACGAGGAGGAAGAGAGCTCTGTCCCAGCTTTACCGGCAGAGATCAAGACCAAGCTTGAGGCACTGCTTTCTTTGCTGCTACAAGAGACATCCCAGCTCATCCAAGACTCGTTGGCAGCAAGGATTGCTTTCAAAGATATCCAAAGTCATCTCCCTGCCGACGCAGCAGAAGTCCTTCTCCAGGCAGCCTCTATCGACGTCAAACAGATTCAGTACCAGAGGCTCGCCTGTCGTATTGCCGATAGGGCCGCTCAAGCCAAGAGCGAAGAAGAGAAGCTTAAATATAAACACCTTGCCGATGAGAAGCACAGAAGCATCGGTCAAGCAAAAGCTTCCATCGGCAACCTGGACCAAGACATCTCTTGACTGTCGACAAGGAAGGAGGAGCTATTGGCGGAGCTACACAAGGTCGAGGGAGATCTGACTGCAGCCAACCAACACAAAACTCAACTGTCTGATTCCATCAAGGTTCTGCAGCAAGAAAGGGACCAGCATGCCCGGCAAGCCATCTTGTGGAAGAAGAAGATCAAACCAGTTGGGGGCTCTGCCGATGCTGACGCCAAGGAGATGGACGAGATAGAACAGATTCGCTTGCATGCGATAGACCTTATTCATTCCTTACTGTAATGCATGCTGTATCGGCAAGAATGTAATCCGATACTTGATCTCGTCTTGTAATATAATATTTGCATGTTTGTACCGATGTATTACACCTCCTTCTCATCGGCATTCAAACGAACACGTCGTATGTCAACCCCTTTTGAGAATTTTCTGGCACGTATGCTTCGCTGGAGGCAGATTATCTTATCCGATAGAAACTTGATTAGACAACCCCCAGGCCTAGAACTCAATTCTGATCGGTAAAACCAATTCGACCCACCGCAAAGCATGCAACCTTAGGACGTGTGCAGCACATACTTAGTTATCATGCGCAAGCGCAGCAGAACCATTCTTACAAACCTCCCGACAATTAACGAATCTATCGGCAGTGCGGCGTTCCATACGCAAACTATCGGTAGGTGCCCAAAGTATAATAATTGGACTCGCCGGTTTGCCGAATACCACCCTCAAACTAACAGGTCTAAGATTGACTTCAATCAGACCATCGGTGAATTATCGTTGTCTGCCGATGGGCCTCTGTCTTTGCGCTTCGGCCTCCACCGCCTTTCTTCCGATGGTCCTGCAGTGTCATACAGGTCGTCGCGGCGCTGGCGCTGAATCCTCCTCTTCTGGGTCTTAGTCAGCCCCTTTGGGCACCACGGAGGAAGCTTAGTCTTCCAGACAGGTTGGTGCTGCTTCCCACCGTTTGCGTCGGCATTTCTTCCGATGTTGGGACCTCTGGAGGATACTTTTTCGTTGGGCACTTTAGCACTGGCCATCTCCTCCGGCTCCTCCTGGTCAACACGCCTGCCAAGCCGATCATGGGCACTGAGCTTGCCCCCCAGTCGGCTGTGCGCCGATCTGTCCTCTCTGAGCGGCCTAGCGTATCTGGGTGCCTGATCGTCAAAACAAGGTCTCTTACCCGACTGATCGGCAGCGTAATATCCGTTGCACTCCGGACAATTATCAGCGGTGGGCAGCTTGATGCCTTCCTCCCAGCAATGAACAAAGAAAGGACACCTCCAGTCGTCCTTATGTCGAAGCCATTCCCGATGCTCTTCTTCTTCTCGCCGATACCGTTCCTCACGTAATTGCCGATGATACTGCCTTGGCTGTCTGTGCGTGATCACAACTCCAGGAGCCCTGTCGGCACTGCTACCCTCATCGACGACCTTCTTACCTCTTCTGTCATCGGCGAACTTCCCTACATCGTGCTCAGGCACTTGGTGACCAGGGTCTACCGATGAGTTCCTCCTGGCAGTTCCCGACGTCAGCACTCTGGTTTTTTCGCTGACCTCCACCATATTGTTGGGGAATGGGTGCTGATCTACCTCCACCGATTCTTGGATTTTAGGACCTTCAAATTGGATCCGTCCAGAGTTAATTTCTGACTGCAACCGTCGCCTGAAGACTTTGCAGTCATTGGTACTGTGAGAATTTGCGTTGTGCCACTTGCAGTACCTGGTATCCTTGAGTTCCTTGGCCGATGGAATTACTTGATCACGGGCTAGTTTAATCCGTCCTTCCCGAAGTAATAAGTCGAATACCCCATCGGCCTTCGTAACATCGAAGGTGAACTTTCCAGCCCTGTGCTGGCCGAGCATATAAGGCATCGGTTCTTCATCTTCCACCCATTCAGAAGTGCCGGTGTCTATTTCTTCATCTGACTCGGAGTTTTCTTGTTTAACAAAAAGCACTTTTCCGCTCCAAGTCTTCTCGAGTTTAAACAATTTAACATCTTGATCAGCATCCGTGACATCGAAAGTGAATTTTTCTAATTCAGCGTCGCCGATACTTGGCTCTCCGTCCGAGTCTGAAGCCTCTACTTCTTTGGCCGAAAACACCTTCGTACCTGGATCTTGCCGATGCGCAGACTCATTTTCTAGTGGGACAGATGGACGTGCTCCTTCATGTTTCCGTGGTGAGCAAGTCGGAGCAACTGATACATCAGCAGCATCAAGCATCGGCTGCCTAACCGATGAGCAATCCTGGACGCTTACTGTCTGAATAGATTGGTGCATCTCTCCGCGTCTTCGCATTAAGCGGGTCGGAACGCTCGGTTCATCGGCAGTAACAACCTGTTGAATACTGTGCATCGGTTGATTGACCGATGGGCCACTCTGGATGTCCACTAGTTGTACTTCATATCCTTGTGGCGAGAAAATTGGGGCAGCTGATATATCAGTAACACCAATCTGCTGAGTGTTGTACATCGGCTGATTAACCGATGAACAATCCTGGATGCCAACCAGCTGAGTATGCTGAACTATCTCTTCAGATCCTGTCATTGAAGCACTTGGGATGATCGGCGCATGCACAGCACTAGTCATAACAACACCGTGCATCGGCTTTGCCGCCGATGGGTCTTGCACCATTGCTAGCTCGTGCCGTGGCATTACGTTTATTGCACTCATCGGTTGCCGTACCAACGTTCCATTGTGCGCCTTTTCCTGCGAGTATTGCAGCGTAGTATTCATCGGCTGATATACCGATACTTCATTCTGAAGATTCGCCGGATGATACTGCAGGGTCCTTGCCACTTGGCGTCCAGGCTGTGCAACTTGTCGCTGAATCGGCGATTGACTAATCCAACCTACATTGTGTGTCATCGGCACATGACTTACCGATGGTTGACAACTAGTTGATTCCCGCAGCTCTTGCACATTTAGGTGATAGCCTTGACTCGCGAATACCATAGGCTGGGCAGCTACCGCCGATGCAGACTGATTGACACTCGGTGTATTTTGCTGCACCGACCCAAGACTTGCCGATGGTTGGCAGCCAACTGATTCCTGCAAACCTTGTACTCTTGGATGATAGCTTTGATTTGTAGGTTTCAAGGGTTGAACAGCTACGACCGATATAGGTTGATTGACAATCGGCACGCCTTGTTGTATCGGCCAAGCGGTTGCCGGTGACTGATAGCCAGTTGAGGCTGGTTGAGCCACTACGGCCGATGTAGGCTGACTGACGCTCAACATGTTTGATTGCATCGGCCAAGCATTTGCCGATTTAGGCTGATTAACTATCAGCGTGTCTTGTTGCATCGGCCAAGTATTCGCTGATAACCAATAACCGGCGGGTGTTTGTTCTTGTTGTACCCTTGATTGATCACCTGGACTCACGGGTACCGCAGCTTGAGTAGCTATTGCCGATGCAGGTCGACTGACAGTTGGCGCACCTTGTTGCATCGGCCTACAAGTTGCCAATGGCTGATAGCCGGCTGATGCCTGCTGCTCTTGTGGCGCTGGACAATTAATAACATAGCTGCCTTGATTAGCAGGTGTCCCAGTTTGAAAAACCATTGCCGCCATAGGTTGACTCACAACTGTCGGGCTTCGTTGTATCGGCGAGTGGCCTGCCGATGGTTGAACACATGGCACTCTAGGCATTGCCATTTGTAGATTCCCTGTTGGCGACTGCATTATTGGAGAGGACGCAGTGTAATGCATCACTGGGACCATCGGCTGTGCAGACGTTGCCGATGCCATAGGAACTTCCCCTCCTGCATGGTTGACTTGGACCAATCTGGAATCAGCAGATAGACTTAGATGCGTATCATACCTCCAACGATTGGCTGAAGTTGGCTGATTCTGGATGACAGGTCCGGACATTGCTGAAGCCGCCGGATTTGTATTCACTTGAGTAAAGCCCGCTGGGCTTGATCTCAGTGGCATGACCTCACCGGCAGATTGGTTCACGATTGGTGAAGACGCCTCTGGAACCGCCGATGGGGTTGCAAAAGATGCCGATCCGAGTTGACGACGCTCTGGACCAACATGATATGGTGCATGTCCCTTGAACGTTTGCTTGACAACATTGCATACAACATCGGACAGCACATTGGATTGGCTAATTAATGCATTATTGAATGCAGAATTAACCATCTCTTGTATTTTACCAGGATCGGCGTTGAGAATGGTCTGCCGCGGCGACGGCGGATCTTGCTTCGGTATTGCTTCGCCGATCCCGTTTAGGCTGAAGGATCAAAGATACGAGCGCTTGTATTCCTCCATTGCCTGCTCCAGAGCCTGTTTCTGATGACATGTCAGACCTGCTATGGAGACTTCAATGACACTCCTGGGATTAGTCAGGATAGATATATTTATATAATCGTGTCCCACTGGGCGTGCCAAAAGAGGTGTTGACACAAAAAGCGTCAGATCCGTGTACACCTCGGGCTATTACCCAAAGCTCGATGTCGAGGGCGTGCCAGTCGATTTGACCAATCAATCGACAAGGATGATAACTATGACAAACTGAACGAGACGACAGCGATGCGCCCGGACGTCAAGGCTCAGATTGATCACGGATAACTTAGAGCAGAGCTAGACGAGGCAAACAGCGATGCGCCCGGATTGCCAAAGCCTAGAGGTACTCCCACACGGAACTAACAAGGACTTTGACGGAGATCAAGGTGATGCAGCCATCGAAAGCTTGAAGAACTCGTTGATAACTACAACTAATGCATAAGAAGGTAAATTGCGATAAAAGTAGGATAAAAAGTAGAATTGGTTTGTTTTTTGATTGATTGATATATTTTTCATAGCCCTCGGGCTCATATTTATACTCCCGCATGGAGAGTTGTACAAAGACACGATACATATCCTTCCTAAAACAAACTCCTACTTTAAAGGAAACTGACTCGCGCAGGAGCCGGATAATAATATTTATTCCCTAAACAAACACACCTATTTTAAAGGAAAATAAGCGACCCATGCAAGAGTCGGACTCAAACTACTATAATACTGGCACAGAACACCAGTTTCCTTACACTTCTTCTCGATGGAAACTTTCCATCGGCAGATCCCTGCAACTTCCTCCTCTAGCCACCTTTAGTCCTCTGCTGCCACCAAGTGCTAAATCACACCCATCGGCATCGGCAATACTTTCCCGATCGGCAACCAGCAATAAACCTTCATCGGTTATCGGCAGCATCTTCTTCGTCGGTAATCGGCAACGAGCCCTCATCGGCAATCGGCAGCCAGCCTTCATTGGTAATCGGCAACTAGCTTTCATCGGCAATCGACAATGATTCTTCATCGGCAACCACCGATCAACCTCTGTCGGCAAAGATCACCTAGCCTTTATCGGTAACATACTTGGCCTTCTGTAGCACTCTCCCATCGGCCATATCAGCTCATACTTTACCGATGCCGATGGAGAATAGTCACCAGCCAATCAAGCTTCGATCCATTTGACACGTCGAAAAATGGTGTCAACAACTGGACGCCTTATCCTGGAGGAATACAAGGAAGAGGAGTATAGGCGCATTAAATGCGGAGATTCACTTGCCTGTTTACCGGATCCGTCCGTTGGCCTCCCGCTTATAAATATTGGAGGTGAGGAGTCGACTGCTTTTTTCTCGCATTTGCCTTCCCTGCCTCCTTGCCATCGCCTTTCCTGCCTCCTTCTCCCCGCCATTGCCTTAGACGCCCTGTGAGCCGGACCTCTGCGCACGCGAGAGAAAGGAGAGGGGAGATTGGGAACGTACCTTCCGCCCCACACCCGAGCGCATCAGCCTCCCTGCTCCCATGGCCAGGTACAGCCTTGTCAGTCCCGATGACTGGCTTGCGTCTTCGGCGACCGCTGCGCGCCTTGGCGACCTGATGGAGAGCGGCCTCCTCCGCCCTGTTACCTCCGTCGATCGACCGGAGTGGGTGGTGTCGCCGCCGGAGCATGCCGAGCCCAATCCGCCGGAGAGATATGTGGTGAGCTTCGAGGTCTTCCACTGGGCGGGGCTGGGCGTCCCCCTAGCCGTCTTCTGCGTGCGATCCTTCACCACTACGGCGTGGAGCTTCAGCAGCTCACCCCCAACGGCATCTGTCACGCGGCGGTCTTCGCCGCCGTGTGCGAGGGCTACCTCGGGATCGAGCCGCACTGGGATTTGTGGCTCCATCTCTTCGAGGCGAGCATCTTCCATGCGTCAGCTGGGAAAGGCACCCGCAAGACGGTCAGGGCCAGGTGCTGCAGCATCGCCCTCAAGCGGTCGGACAGCTGGATCCCGGCGAAGCTTTCGTCGAGCTACTCCGGATGGCATTCTAGGTGGTTTTACTTGAGGAACGATGACCACCTGCTCCCTGCCTACACCGGGAGGACGATCGACGTGAGGCCCGACTACTGGAGGTACGGCGTCGTGCAGAAGAAGCAATGTCGCCACACCAACCTGCTGGGGCGCGGTTCGAGCGTCTGAAGGAGGGATTCACGGCGGCGATCGTCGCGTCGGCCTTCCATCAGCGGCGGGTCATCCCGCTGATGGCTCGTCCTCTGCGCCTCGACGAGATGTGTCCGAGGGTCGACCTTTCGGGGTGTCGCCTTCTAGGGGACGAGCTACCTCCCGAGAGGGTGGTCCGCCGCGTACGTCTCTTCTTCGTGGGCGGGTTCGAGGTCAAGAATGTCGCCAAGGTCCCCATGAGGCCAGACGAGGGATACGTCCAGCTGGTGAGGCTCCCTTCCTCTGTTAGTGTTTTTGTATTTACCTTGTTCTCCTTCCTTGTTGCGACCTAACTGCCTTGCGTTCCCCAGGGTAATGTTACCTTCTGGGATTCGCCGCCGCCGGTGAAGGAGGAACGGGGCCACTCCCAGGCGAGGCGCCTCCAGGCCGAGAAGGACAAGAAGGACAAGGACAAGGCCAAGAAGGATAAGGCCAAGAAGGCCCGGGGGAGGCAGGAGAGGGAGCAGCGCCGGGCCCGGCAGAGGCGAGACGGCCTTCCCGAGGAGGAATCGCCCTCGGAGGAGGAGGATGAGGAAGAGGAGGAGAGCAGCGACAGCGAGGTCGAGGAGGACTAGAGCGAGGAGGAACAAATGGCGCCCGAACAGCAGAGGCGGCCGTCGGAACCAGAGGAGGAGAGGGGTCAACGTCGAGGTCGGCCCTTACTGTTGAAGAGAAGCGCGGGGGGAGCGCCCCGTGGCTCCTCAAGATGAAGTGCCGCGGGAGTCGCGCGGGCGGTCGTCGCGATCCCGTCGTCGGGGGTCGAGCGGGCACGCCCTCGGCGCCTGCCCGGTCGAGCGCACGGGCGCCCGGCCCGTCAGCGCAGGAGGAAGTCAGCAGAGGGACGACGGGAGCATCGTCGGCCCCTGCCCAGGAGACGACGTCGAGGGCGGCCTCGACCCCACCCCCCGACGCGTTGCGTTCAGGCCCTTGAGCGGCTCGAAGTCCGTCGGCCGGAACCCCGTGGCCCCGAAGGGGTAAGTTGCTTTTCGGCTGATCGAGGGTACTTACTATGTTTTTCTTTTTGTTGCCGACGACTCGTGCTTACCGTTGTGCATGGGTTTCTTTCTCTGGCCGAAGCGCCTGCGAGAGGACGCGTCCCTTGCCCCTTCCAAGAAGCTGAGGACGGGGGCTGGAGTCGAGGCGGCCGTCGAGGCCAGTCCCACTGCTCCGCCCCCTTGGATACTCGCCCCCGAGGCGGCGTGGGCAGCCAGGGCCCGAGAGGCGATGGAGCGGGGGGCAGCGCAGGGTGCCTTGGCGCCGGCCCAGGCGGGAGAGGAGACGGGTCTGCCCGCCCCGCCGGCGAGGGACGCCGAAGTGGCGCGCGAAGCCACGCCCGCTCACTCATCGGAGGGAGGCGTACCCGGCGCCTCGGAAGGCGCGGGCCCGCGTCGACGGCGGTCGAGACCGAGGGGGTCGAGCCCCAAGACGACGCCGAGATGGAGGTGGTGGACGTAGCCTCCGCAGCTGGGGAGGAGATCCCGACTCGCCCGACGCCAGGGCAGTGGCCCGAGAGCCTCGCTTCGTTTGGAGGCGCGTCTGCGGCTCGAGCGCGAGGTCACGGCCGCTGCCGCGTGTGAGGGCCCGCTGCCGACGCTGGAGGTCGAGGAGGGGGGTCGGGCCGAGCAGCCCAAGGCGGCACCCGTGGTGGAGAAGGCGAGAATGTTGATGACGTCCACTGCTGAAGAGGTGGCCGAGATGGTGGCCGAGCTAGTGGGCTCGACGGGGACGGCCGCTGTCTCAGCCTCTCGGGCGGAACCGGAGGTGGCTCGGCCTCGCCTCGAGGTTGGGGGGTCGTCGTCTCGAGGTAAGTCATGCTCCGACTTGGTCGAGCCGTAGTGGATCTGTGGTGCCAGGTACTAATTACTTCGTGTCTTTCACCGTGCAGGGCCGTTCTCCTGGCCGGGACTTCCCCTGCCCGGTGGTGATGGCTCGGCAGGACCATCGACGTCTTCGCGGGGTGGCCTCGAGGCCGAGAGAGCCCAGCTGGAGGGGTTTTCTCCCTTCTTCGCCTGGCAAGAGGAGGTGGAACGCCGTGGGGGTGCTGCTGAAGTGCGCCAGGGCGTCGTGCGGGAGGTCCAAGAGAGGATCGACCTCCGCAGCGCGTACTGGGGACAAGAGGTCCTTGAGCTGGCGGACCCTCAAGACCCGAGCAGCTCTTCCTCAGGCTCGACGACCACGCCGAGCTCTGGACGTGGGAGCACCTAGAGGAGTACCGGGCCTGGTTCAAGCACTCGGTGCACCTTGCCGCGAACGTTGCTGCCGTGGACATATGTCGGGGGATGGAGGTGGGTTTCGTTCTCCCTTAGATTTTGGTTGGATTGCCTGACTTCTCTTTTCTGATGATCTTCCTTTTCATCCTTGTCAGACGCTGCGGGCGAGGTCCTACGATAAGTCCCAGTTCATTCTCCGGGCACAGGAGCAGCTCCCCGCCCTCCGTGCTTCGCTGGGGAGGGCGGAGGCCGAGGCCGCCCAGGCGCGAGCCGAGGCGGCAACCGCGCGGGAGGAGGCCGAGTCGAAGGTCGCCCATGCGAGGGCCGGGGTGACGGCCGTGCAGGAGACAGCCCGGGCCGCCCAGGAGACGGCGCGAGTCGAGGATCGACGACGCCCTCTAGTCGACCATCAAGGTTGGGCAGGAGCGGGACGCTGCCCTGGAGGCCCAGCGCAGGGCAGAGGAGGAAGCCGCCCGGCTCAGGGATGAGCTGGCCCGGGCGACGGAGAGCATCTGGGGGCTCCGGGGCGACCTTGATGCTGTCTCCCGTGAGCACGACACGCTGGCCGTTGCGGAGGAGAAGGCTCGGACCCGCGCGGTCTCTCTAGGGGTGGTGGCGAACAACTAGAAGAGAGCCCTTGATGACGCTGGCAAGGTCATCGAGGGCCTCGAGGCTAAAGTCGGCGACCAGGCCACCGAGCTTGTCGATGTCTGCCGTCAACTCGAGGAGACCGAGCGGGGCTACGCCACCTTGGAGGCGCATGCCCAAGGAGGGTTTCTTGAAAGTGTTGCTGAGTCTGACCGGTCTCGACCCTTTTCCTGCTTCTTGGTTTTGACCGAGTTGTGTGCTTGTTTTGGTAGAGCTCGCAACATACAAGGCCCGAGCCTACGAGGACCTAACCAGTCTTCAAGGCCTCCTTGGGACGGAGGCAAACCTTAACGCGAGGCTCGAGGGTGCTATCTCCACCTTCTGCGACGACCTCTTGGTCGAGCCGGAGCCAGAGGTCGAGGGCGACGCTCGAGGGGACTCCCTGCTACGCCGCTTCTACTCCATGACGCAGGAGGTGACGGAGCACGTCCGTGCTGCCCTGCACGTGGGCGTGAAGCGGGCGCTCGCGGTCATCAGCTCGGGCTACAACTATGACCTCAACGCCGTCACCAGCGGGTTCATCACCCACCCGAGGATGACTGACGAAGAGAACGACGCGAGGTGCCACAAGCTGATGGAGCTCGCGGAGGTGCCCGGAGGCGAGCTGGCGAAGCTCTTCGAGCCCAAAGTGGTCCCCTCGGGGGACGGAGATGGCGCCGAGTAGCCCTCGGATGTTGTCGACGAGCTTCTGCAGATTCTTCACCTTCCGATGTGGCCAACGCATGATGCCCAGCTTCCTGCATTGCTTCTTGAGGACGGTGACCCCCTCGTTGAGTAGTCCTAGGCCTGCGAGCCAAATCTGGACAGGAAGGTCCATGTAACAGTTAGGCTTTTGTAATGATACAATGCCGAGCTCCGAGGGCTTCTTATTTCTAATGCATTTTGTTCGAGATGCATATTGTTATTTTTACTCCTCGACCTCTCCCTGCTTTTCTTACTTCCACCGTCCTTGGCGCTCCACTTTTTGGCGCAGTTGTTGGACGCACGCCCGAGGCTCTCGAGGGGGGGAGCGAGCGGGAGTACCTTAGCCCGGGGGCGTAGGAGAGTTCCTGGCTCGGCACCCCTCGACCCTTGTGGGTCTCGAGCGCGTATCCTAACCTGTGCTAAGCGTGCTTCGAGGGCAGAAGGAAGAGAGGCGTCGAGGAGTAGAGCAAATCTACCTCGAGTCACGAATGAAGATGAAAGCGCTAGGATCGCGGATTTTCTGTTCATTCGAGAATTTGTACATAAATGCGAAAATGTACGAGGCCTTGAGGCCTTCGGGATAGAAACGATGTAGCTGTTCGATGTTCCACGCGTTGGTGAGGATGTCGCCCTTCTCGTTCTTCAGTTTGTAAGTGCCGGGCTTCAGCACCTCTGCCACGATGAAGGGTCCCTCCCAAGGTGGTGTCAGCTTGTGACGACCCTTGTTGCTTTGTCGACGACGCAGAACGAGGTCGCCGACGTCAAGGTCCTTTTGCGCACGTTTTTGTCGTGGTAGGCCGCAGCGTCTGCTGGTACTTTGCCGACTTGAAGAGGGCCACGTCTCGGGCTTCCTCGAGCTGGTCAAGGGAGTCCTCTTGGGCTACTGTGTTGGCTTGCTCGCTGTAGGCTTTCAGTCGAGGGGACCCGTACTCGAGGTCGGTGGGGAGGACGGCCTCGGACCCATAGACCAAGAAGAACGGAGAGAACCCCGTGGCTCGACTTGGTGTCGTTCGGAGACTCCATAGCACAACGGGCAGCTCATCGACCCATCTCCTGCCATGTCTGTTCAGTCGATCGAAGATCATTGGCTTGAGGCCCTGCAAAACCATACCATTGGCGCGCTCAACTTGGCCGTTAGTTCGAGGGTGGGCGACTGCGGACCAATTCACCCTGATGTGGTGGTCGTCACAGAAGTCTAGGAAATTTTGGCCGGTGAATTGCGTGCCGTTGTCGGTGATGATGACGTTGGGGACTCCGAGGCGGTGGATGATGTCGGTGAAGAATAGCATGGCTTGTCGAGACTGGATGTTGGCGATGGGTCGAGCCTCGATCCACTTCAAGAACTTGTCTATAGCCACGAGGAGGTGAGTGTGGCCACCCTTGGTTCTTTTCAGGGGGCCGACCATGTCGAGCCCCCATACTGCGAATGACCAGGTTATAGGTATCATCTGAAGAGCTTGGGCGGGTAGGTGGGTCTGCCTGGCGTAGAATTGGCATCCCTTGCACGATCGGACGAGTTTGGTGGCGTCGGTGACGGCTGTCGACCAGTAGAAGCCTTGTCGAAAGGCGCTCCCTACCAGCGTTCTTGGCGCCGCGTGGTGGCCGCAAGCCCCGAGTGTAGATCCTTCAGTAATGCCCTCCCTCCTCGAGGGTGGGAGCCCTCGAGTCTAGGTCGACGGATGGCTTGTGAAGATCCCTCGAAAAGATGTCAGGAGGAACCGTACCTCGAGTAGACGCGATTTTGGCCAGCTCGTTGGCAGCTTCGTTGTACTGGCGGGCGGTGTGGTTGAGCTCGAGGCCGTAGAATTTGTCCTCGAGTTTTCGGACCTCCTTGCAGTAGGCTTCCATCTTACGGTTGTGGCAGCTCGAATCTTTCATCACTTGGTCGATCACCAACTGTGAGTCCCCCGCACGTTGAGGCATCGCACCCGAGCTCGATGGCGATGCGCAGGCCATTGACGAGGGCCTCTTACTCAGCTACGTTGTTAGAGGCGGGGAAGTGGAGCCGGATGACATAGCGCATGTGGGGCCCCTGAGGGTGATATGAACAGCAATCGGCGCCTGCCCCCGTCTTCATCAACGATCCGTCGAAGTACATGGTCAGAGCTCGATCTGAACTTGCGCGGGGGTAGTTGGGTGTCGGTCCATTCTGCAACGAAATCTGCCATACCTGAGACTTGATGGCCTTCCGAGGGGCGTAGGAGAGGGTTTCCCCATGAGCTCGACCGACCACTTGGCGATTCTTCCAGACGCCTCCCGGTTCTAGATTATCTCTCCGAGGGGGAAAGATGAGACCACAGTAACGGGTGGCCTAGGAAATAGTGCTGGAGCTTGCGCCGAGTGAGGCGATCGCGTACAACAACTTCTGGATGTGGGGGTATCTCATCTTGGTCTCAGAAAATACCTCGCTCACGAAGTAGACAGGCCTCTGTACCAGCAAGGCGTGTCCTTCTTCCTCCCTCTCGACTACTACGACAGCGTTGACTACCTGGGTAGTTGCTGCAACATAGAGCAAGAGGGGCTCGGCCGGACTCGGGGGTACCAAGATAGGCGATGAGGTGAGCAAGGCCTTGAGCTTCGAGAGTGACTCCTCGGCCTTGGCGGTCCACACGAAGTGTTCTGTTTTCTTCAAGAGGCTGGTAAAGGGGTAGTGCCTTCTCTCCGAGCCTCGAGATGAACCGGCTGAGGGCGGCGAGGCACCCCGTGACCCTTTGTACGCTCTTGAGGTCGTTGATCGGGCCCATCCTTGTGATCGCAGTTACCTTCTCGGATTGGCCTCGATCCCGCGTTGGGAAACTATGTACCCCAAGAGCATGCCTCGGGGGACCCCGAAGACACACTTCTCAGGGTTTAGTTTTATGTGGTTCGCCCGGAGGCACCCAAACACGATCTCGAGATCTCCGACCAGGTTTCGACTGTCTTGGACTTGACCATGATGTCATCAACGTAGGCTTCGACGATTGGCCTACGTGTTTCCCAAAGACGTGGAGCATGCACCGCTGATAGGTGGCCCCAGCGTTCCAGAGGCCGAAGGGCATGGAGAGGTAGCAAAACATGCCAAAGGGGGTGATGAAGGAAGTCGCGAGCTGATCGGATTCCTTCATCTTTATTTGGTGGTAGCATGAATATGCGTCAAGGAAGCAGAGGGTTTCACATCCCGTAGTGGAATCTACTATTTGATCGATGCGTGGTAGTGGGAAAGGAACCTTGGGACAAGCTTTATTTAAACTGGTGTAGTCTACACACATCTATCCTTCCCATTCTTTTTCTTAACAAGTACGGGGTTAGCTAACCACTCGGGATGATGTACCTCCTTGATGAATCCGGCCTTCAAAAGCTTATCGACCTCCTCCCCGATGATCCTGCGCTTCTCCTCGTCGAAGCGGCGCAGCCGTTGCTTCACCGGTTTGGACCCGGCTCGGATGCCCAAGGAGTGCTCGGCGACCTCCCTCGGAATGCCCGGCATATCCGAGGGGCTCCATGCAAACACGTCGGCGTTCGCACGGAGAAAAGTCGACGAGCACGGTTTCCTATTTAGGCTCGAGGGTGGCGCTGATGGTCAGCACCTTCCCATCCGCGTGGCCGGGGTTCGAGTGGGACGGTCTTGGTGTCTTCCGTCGGCTTGAAGTTGTCGGCGTGTCGCTTGGGGTCGGGGATCTCCCGGACAAGTCGTCGGGGGGCCGTGAGGATGGCCGACTCCTCGACAGCCTCGACTTTTTCCACGCACTCGACGTCGCAGTCGTATGCGTGCTCGTAGGAGGTGTCGACGGTGATGACCCCTGCGGGCCCCGACATCTTGAGCTTGAGGTAGGTGTAGTTCGGGACTACCATGAACTTGGCGTACCCTGGTCGACCGATGATGGCGTGGTAGGTGCCTCGGAACGCAACCACCTTGAAGGCCAGCTCTTCCTTTCGGAAGTTTGAGGGGACGCCGAAACAAACGGGTAGCTTGACGCGGCCGATCGGGAGTGCCTTCTTCCCTGGAACGATCCGTGGAATCCCCCCGCGCTGGGCAGGAGCATGGTCCTCGGGATCCCCAGGAGGTCAAGGGTCTCGGCGTAGATGATGTTGAGGCTGCTTCCCCGATCATAAGTACCTTTGTGAGGCGGGTGTTTTGAGTATGATCGAGTCGATGACGAGCGGGTAGACCCTGCGTTGGGGACGTGCTCAGGGTGGTCGTCCTGGTCGTCCTGGTCGCCGCGTGTGTGACCAGTCGATGTACGAGGGAGCCTGGGCTCGAACAGAGAAGACCTCTCAACGCTCTCTTGCGCTGGCGCATGGTTGAGTCGAGTCGAGGGTCTCCCGTAGATCATGTAGCAGTCGTGAATTTTGGGGAAGCCCCCTTTCTTGGCATCGCCCTTGACGTGGAGGTCGCAGGGTGGGTCTTCCCTGCCGTCGTCTTTTTGAAGCCGGGAGGGACGAAGTGCTTTCTGAGCATGCAACAGTCCTCGAGACGGTGGTTGGCCGGTCCATGTGATAGGGACAAGGCTCCTTCAGCATCTTATCGAAGAGCCCCCGTCGGGAGGGGGCCCTCGAGGCTTCTTCTTGTCTGCTGCAGCGACAAGATCGTCGGGCTCGACGTTTTGCGTCGGTCCGGCTGGTTCTTCTTCTTCTTCTTCCTGCCGCCATTGCCGTTGTTGTTCCCTCTGGGCCCATTGTTCTTCTTGGGTCCATTGTCCGAGCCCCGGGCCGTCCGCCTCGCCCTTCCCCTTGTCAGGAGGTATCTGGAAGAACGCGCCAACGGCTTCTTCGCCAGCTGCGTAGTTGGTGATGATGTCCATGAGCTCGTTGGCGGTCTTGGGGGTGTTTTGCCTAGCTCCCGCACCAACTCCTTGCAGGTCGTTCTGGCGATGAACGCCGTGATGACCTCGTGGTCGGAGATGTGGGTTAGTGCGGTACGCTGCCTCGAGAACCGGCGGATGAAGGCGCGGAGGGTCTCCCCTGGCTTCTGCTTGGAGCTGCGGAGATTCCAGGGGTTGCCTGGTCGCTCGTAGGTGCCCTTGAAGTTCCCTCGAAGATCCTGACCAGGTCGGGCCATTCTTGGATCAAGTCCAGGGGTAACTCCTCGAGCCATCTACGAGCGGTGTCGGAGAGGAACAGTGGGAGTTGCCGAATGATGATGTGATCATTGTCAGCTCCTCCCAGCTGACACGCTAGC
Organism: Microstegium vimineum; assembly: GCA_022036555.1. Lineage (NCBI taxonomy): Eukaryota > Viridiplantae > Streptophyta > Magnoliopsida > Poales > Poaceae > Microstegium > Microstegium vimineum. Next base: position 26,171,806 of record CM039123.1, read on the forward strand.
CTGAAATCGGCAAGCCAGAGCTTGGCTTGGTTTCGCGTTGTACTTGACCAGGCTGGTGGGTGGACGGAAACGGACGGGCAGGGGGGGTCGCCGGATGGTTCTGCCGAAGACTCGGGGCCCTGGTGGCTCCGGAGACCGACATCGATCTTCGTCACTGTCATAGTGCCCACTCGGTGAGCGCTATAGCTCGAGCCTCGGCGTCGCCGTACCGGTGTCGATTGTTTCACCTGTGGTGGTCGATCATCGACGAGGCGTTCCCGAATGGTCGTCGTTCGACTTGGCCTTGGGGTGCTTTGTCTTGGTGGAGGATACCTCTCGATTCTGTCGAGGGGGTACTTCTAGACGCTCGGAGGCAGCCCCTCGACGCCTAGAGGCCGAGCTCTCCGCCTGTTGCACGGCAACAGTTTGGAGAAGCCCTGGATTTCGTTCCTGATGCGCCGTGCTTGGGGGGTCGATGGCGCCGGCAGGTCGCGGAGACAGCATTGTGGCCACTACGACATTCTGGCTGGCGCGGTTGTAGACTCGGGGTTCGACTGCCCCTCCTCGATGATTTGCCGATGGACTTCCGGGCCCGCTCGCGAGCTACTCCACCTTGTGGGCGCCCGCGATCTCGCTCGAGGGCGTGCTCGAGCTGTTGAAGTCGTAGACGTTCCTCCTCGAGCTTGCCGAGCAGCTCTTCGGACTTGCGTGATCTGGACGTCAGGAGGTGGATCGGCTTTGTCAGGACTCGGGGGGTCGCGTCACGTGCTGGTGTGTAGCGTTGCCCCCTCCTCCTTCATCCGTGGCGCGGGTGTCGTCGACGTCGTCCTGGGGGTCGGCTTGCTCGTCGAGGTGGAAGCACTCCCGGGTGGGATCGTAATCCTCGTCGGGGGAGTTCGAGTCGGGGTCGGCGTGGTAGAAGTGGGGGAAAGATCCCCCGTGCTCCTCGGCCAGGCGTCGCCGCAACGTGCCCCATGTCGGGGCTTGTCTTGGCTCCGGTTGCCCGTCCGGTGGACAGGTGGTGACGGGGTTGTCCGTCGCACGCAGCGGGGTCCCTGGAGACCCGCAACGTGTCTGTATCTACAAACCCGTGAGGGTAGAACAGAGTCCTGCGCCATTGTGAAGCCCGTATGGAAACGGGTTACACGGTGGTGGCGGGGTCGAGTGTGTCGGAGAGGCCACGGGGACCCCTGGGGTGACGATGTGGTAGAGCCAAAGTCCCGCTCAGAGGGGCGCCCGCCCTCGGCCCGCAAGCGTGGGTCAAACAGGCTCCGAGGGGAGGGACTTTGTCGCCAGCTGGGGCCAGGGAAACGACATCTGGCATCTCGGAATCCGCGCGGTGATGAGCGCGTCGGAGTCGCTCGCGCCTCCTCCTAATCGCAGGCCAAAGGCGCAAGCGGAGGGACCGTCGCCTGATCCTTCTTTGCCCGGCGTACCGGAGCTGCTGCTGTCCAAGCCACGAACCAAGGGAAAGACTATGTAGTGGCCCTGGCCCATGGATACGAACCCTAGGCTGCTGAACCAGACGACGACGATGAATGGAAGTGATGGGATCATGGAATCCATCTGAGAGAGTAGTTCGGAGTTGATCGACACGCAATTCCCCCTAACTGGCGCGCCAACTGTCGGTGTTATGACCCGGGGGTCAAGACCACCAACTAGTAAATTTGTATATTGCGTGCTCCCTCTCCCAGATGTGATGCAAGATGCACACAAGATTTATCCTGGTTCGGGCAAAGAAGGCCCTACGTCCAGCGGGGGAGGATGGCTTGTATTATCTCGCACCCAAAGTGCTCATACAGGGGGGTACAAGCTGAGTTATACGGGGTCGCTCAGAGTGAGCTGATGCCTAAGGCTAGTGGGGCTATCCTAGGTGGTTGGAAGGCTGCTCGAGGGGTCGATCGAGCAATGGGGTGTGTGGAGTGTGAGTGTGGAGTCGTTTGAAAGTCCAGAGATCTTTTTGATTGGATGTCGGATCAGAAGATCCCTTTCTTCTACCTCGGCGTCCCCTTTTATAGACCAAGGGGAAGCCCGAGGGTCCTAAACTATTGTGGTATGGGCGGCGTGTCCGCGGCATAGTGCTGGCGAAGGGACGTCGAGCACTGTGGAGGCGTGGGCTTCCCGTCCTTCCGGCGCTCTGGGGCATGGTGACAGTAGAAGTCGTCACGACACGTCGCGGTGCAGCTTCCGCAGGTGGGCGTGAGTCCCACAGCTGAAGCGAGATGGGGCGGATGGGACGGGTCCCATACTGGAGTGGTTGGAGATAGGGGTCGAGCCCCCCGGTCGAGGGGTGGGGTCGAGACCGGGGTGGTCCTGTCGTATTCCCGAAGAGGTCGTCGAGGGCTATACTGTTCACGTCTCGAGGGTGCGTCTCGAGTCCGTACTTGCGACGTGGCGACAGTGGCAGCACAGTTGACAGGAGTCAGGGACATGGCGGAGAGTTGATGGATCTGACTGTGGACGTGGGCGCCCATGGTGTTAGGCGGATTTACTTGAACCCATGCCAGGAGCAGTTGGGTTGATCGAGCTTCCCGTTGAGGGGTCGATCGTTTGACCTCTTTCCATCACTCGACGTCGAGGTAGGGTTGGAGCAGAGGCGGAGTCGGGGAGATCGAGGTGGAGGCTGAGGGGTCGTTCGTTCGACCCTCGGTCCGTCATTCGGCGTCAAGGTGGAGGCCGAGGGGTCGTTCGTTCGACCCTCGGTCCGTCATTCTTCCAGAGGCAGGCCGGCCCACGACTGGTCGGTATTGCCGGTGCAGGAGGCCTTTGTGTGATGGGCCCTTCTTCGCTGACTTGAGCGATTGGTTGATTCCTGTCTTAAAAATGGTTGCTATGTTTAGCATTGAATTATCGAAGGGTTTAGGGTACCCCTTACCTTCGTACCCGACAGAGTGTTTGAAGTTTTTGTGTATAGGGCACGGGCCGTCGAGGATCTTCTCGTAGCTGGCGTCGTAGTTCTTCTTTGGTCGGGCGTTCGTGTTGGCAACGTAGCGGTTGTCGCGCCTATAGTCGTACCTCTGTGGGTAGCGCTCGGAGTTGCCCGATCGGTAGTCATGGTGGTCGCTAGCCCTTCCTTCTTACAATAATCTGGTCAGTGGTCGTTATCCCTTGTACATTTTGGAGATCGAGAGTAGCGCCTCCTGTTCTCCCTGCTACAGGTGGCATCGTCTTGATTGGCGTAAGGATTTGCGATCGTCATGAGCTCTTCTATGGTTGTTATGCTTTTCTACGCCAACTTGTTTCAGAGGTCGTTTGTCCGCAGGCCGTTGGAGAAGATGGCGATGGCCTCTGGGTCGGAGATCTCTGCGTTGTTCAACCGCTTGTCGGAGAAACGCCTGATGTACTCCCGGAGGCTCTCGTTGCTCCTCTGGCGGACGCTCTCCAAGTCGTACCTCATCCCAGGCTGGATACACGTAGCCTTGTATGTCTTGATGAATATTTCCTTGAGTTGCTTCTAGGTGTCGATGGTGCCTTCTGGTATCTTCTGGAGCCAGCTATTAGTGGAGGTTGACAACATCACCGGGAGGTAGTTAGCCATTACGTCTTGATTTCCTCCGGCGGTGTAAACAACGATCTCGTAGGTGGACGCCCACTACTCTGGGTTTGCCTTGCCGTCATACTTTTCCACTGACGTAACTCTGAAATTCGGGGGCCACTGAATGGTGCGCAGACGTGCGGAGAAGGGGCGCAGGCCCTCGATTGCTCTTGGTGCTGGTGGCGGTGTCCGACCACGTCGGAGGTTGCCTTCAGCGTACCATGGGGATCTGTGTCAACATTCCCTTGGAGGGCTTCGGCGCGCCGGTGGCGGTGATCTATCACGCCGGGGTCTTTCACGCTTGCCGTCGTTGTGAGGTGGCGATCCTCGCCTTTGCTCCCTCGGAGGGCTTTGGCGCGGCGATGCGGGTGCTCGATCACGCCGGGGCCCGTCGAGTTCTTGATCGTCGCGGGGTGGGGATCCTCGCCTGGGCTCCCTTGGCGGGCTTCGTGGGTGGTTTCTGCTGTGGGACTGGCCGGAGAATTCGGGCGGAGGACCCGTTTGTTTGACTTGGACTACCGCCGCCATGATGTGGGCTTCTATCTTCTCGATCTCGGGCGTGGGGGGAGCTTGGAGAGCTCGCAGGCGGTGACCGCTAGATTGGCGCTGGGTGTCGGGTAGACTGGAACATCACCCACCTTGTCGAAATCTTGTCGGAGGTTGCGTTGAGGCGGGCCTTCATGATTCCTCTGAGCCTATTCACGTTGTTTCCCGTGCGAGTCACTCCTGCTCACTACGCTCCTCTTCGTGCCTCCACGCGCGCTCGGCGTTGTGCTGTTCTCTTGCGACGCGTTCGACATCCGTCTCGTTGTCGGGGGCGACGCTGTCTGCGGAGACTTGAAAAACTAATCCTTTGAAGCCTGGAGGGAATTCCGACAAACTATTGGTCAACCCGGAGGAATCGGCGACCTTCGTCCCTGCGGCGGCGGCCCGATGATATCGTGCCATCGAGGGAAACTGCCTGGTCGGAGTCACTGGGGACCGTGGAGATGATGATGGTGTTTATGATGGGAGCTGCCGGGATCTGGTCGGAGATCATTCGGTACATTTGGCGCTGGAAAGCTACTGCCTGGTTGCTGAGTCCATGAGGCATTATCGGAGGAGGGTGGATGTCCCTGGTCGTCGCGACCATCGTCTTTGGCGGGGGTCAGCGGCGGCGTGGTCGGCAGCCGTGGTGGCCGGAGAGTCGGCATCGTGCCGCCTGCACGAGGTCGAGGCAATCCATGATACCATTGCTGGAGCGATCGATGGCGTCGACTAGATCGTCAATGTCGATCTTGTTTTGCGTGTGGTACGTTGGCGTGGCAGAACGACGCATGGGCGACGGCGCGTCTGCGCCGCGTGAAGTAGATCCGACGGTCCAGGACATATATCCGATCTGGATCACGGTGCCGGTCGCCGGGAGGACCATCGAATCCGAGAAAGTAACTGCTTGACGAGCCATGAAGTCGATGCACGCACCCCCTACCTAGCGCGCCAACTGTCGATGAAATATGCGTCGCAATCTACCTAGGGGGTACCCTACGCTAGTAGATTATAGGCGGAGGTGTGGCGACGGTGATCAAGCGTAACACAGAGAGCATAGACACGACGATTTAGACAGGTTCGGGCCGGGAAATCACCGTAATACCCTACGTGTGATTATAGAGTCACCGCTCCATGTGATGATGCATTTATCACCGTGAATGGTCCTTCCCACTTGCTTCGTAGCTTTTCAAATCCAAATAATTTAACCCTGGAATCAAAAAGTAATACCTTGTCTCCGGATGCAAACTCCTTCTTGATTCTCTTATCATGCCATCGTTTGGTTCTCTCTTTATAGATCTTTGAATTGTGATAAGCTTTTTCTCTCTATTCTTCTAACTCTGATAATTGCATTTTTCTTTTCGCTCGAGCAGCTTCAAAATCCATATTCCAACGTTTTATAGCCCAGTGAGCCTTGTGCTCTAATTCTACTGGTAAATGGCAGGTCTTCCCATACACCAAGTGATATGGTGACATGCCCAAGGGTGTCTTATATGCAGTTCGGTAGGCCCAAAGTGCTTCTGGTAACCGATCTTTCCATACTTTTCCCATTTCGTTTACTATCTTTTGTAGAATATACTTGATCTGCTTATTTGATGTTTCTGCTTGGCCACTTGTCTGAGGATGGTATGGAGTAGCAACATTGTGATGGATTCCATGACTCGTCAGGTATAAGTGAAACTTCTTGTCTGTGAAATGTGTTCCTCCATCACTTATTACCATCCTTGGAGTTCCAAATCTTGAGAATATTATCTCTTTGAACACCTTTCTAGAATGTCTTGAATCAGCTGACTTGCATGGCATGGCTTCTACCCACTTGGATACATAGACTACCACCAAGATGTATTCACAATTCTTTGACTTCACAAATGGTCCCATGTAATCAATTCCCGAGACATCAAAGAGCTCTACCTTGAGATTGTTGGTGAGTGGCATGTCATCTCTTGAATTGATGTTCCCGTGCCTTCGACATGATCCACATCTCCAGACAAAATCTTTGGTGTCTTCATACATGGTAGGCCTAAAGAATCCACTCTGCCAAATTTTTGCATGAGTGCGGAATGCCTCGTAATGTCCTCCATATGGTGCTGAATGACACTTCTGAATGATCTTAATGCCTTCTTTCGCCGGCACACATCTTCTGAGCAAGCCATAAGCATAGACTCTGAAGAGGTACGGTAGATCCCATATGTGGAGACGACTTTCATATATAAGCCTTCTTTTATTCTCCCCTGGTGGTACATGTGACAAAACCTCTTAAGATAGGGCCCACTTGTCAGGATTAACCAACTTAATCCCAACAGATGATCCAAATCTTAATTAGTCCGTCAGGTGTCGCCACTTTGCAGCGGGTCATCCACCTCTTTCTGAACATGATCTCATCATTACAACATTGTAGAAGTAATACAAAATTTTTATATTACATCAAAGTAGCGGAAAATTTAAAGTCATATTACAAACCATAAGTTTTGAAACATAACTTAAGTGTCATATGTTAATAATACATCAAGCTGCTGATAGAGGATAGACAAACAACCGAAGTACTCTTGCCCAAGAGTCAAGCAAAGACAGTTTATTCTTCATCTTCATCTACACTGACCACGGTCATGCAACAAGAAGCCACACAAACCGGGTTGTGATCCTCATCTGCAACAGGGGTTAACAAACCCTAAGTACGGGAGTACTCAACAAGACTTATCCGACAAAGAAAAGTATTTAGTGGACAAAACAATATGCAAGTCATAGGATTCAAGGTGTGGTTTGAAAGAATCAAAAGTTTTGCATAAGTGAGCATTTATAAAAAGAATTGAAATTCATTTATGTTATCCATAAGATTACTCAAGTACCGATCTAGATGTATGATCGATAACAAGGTAATAAACATCCCTGAAGGGATCCAACAAGTATCCAGTTTAAGTTTCATTAACTACGAACAAGAAAACAGGGTTATGTTTCCATTTCCGAGGAACACGACGATTCGAACTGGTTTATCCCAGCTGGGGACTTCCCTATCACACGACATATACAACCGCTTAAAGCACGCATATGACTACCTTTCCCTGGATCCTCTTGCCAAAACCGGGGTTCCGCCACCCGAGAGCACAGTACACCTCCATCCAGTTCGCTAACTTGGAGGGTACACACTACTCTTGCCATCTCTCCACTCCCAGTGCGGGTTAACCGTTCTTCAGACGAGAATAGCCAGAGTCCAGCTTCCCGGAGTATGTGATAAGTACTCCAAAGTCACAACCCTAGTCATGCATCAACGAACGGTCCCTAATGACACAGGCGGAAAGAACCCGCTCACCAGACACCGCTGATGGCTCTCCAACACCGTGTCCGCCCGGTACCGATTATTACTTCCAACAACACATCCCTTTCTCAGAAAACATAACCATTTGCCGAAGCAATACGCTATGCGTAGGTGACCGGAAATCACCTACTATAAAAGTTCTAACCATACTAAGCATTTTTGCGAAACTTTGCAACTTTAAACAAGTGTCAAGGTTAAAGGTACAACTAATACAAGGATAAAGCTATAAATCAAGTAGGAATTTAATAAAGTACCATAATGCAATAGTGTAAACATAAGTGTATTTAAAACAAACAATTTTAAATACAAGGAAATGTTTGAATGCACCGGGGCTTGCCTTGGTTGGAGGGATAAACGAACTCGGGCTCAGATTCAAGAGAGAAAATCTCTTCACTAGAGGTATCCAACCCAACCAACGAACAATCTACACGATATAATGACATGTTTTAGATGATGCTTGAATAGTAAACATGATGCTCAACACAAACACACATATTCTTAAGAGAAGATTAAAACAGATTACACCTTGAGTACAACCTCCCTTCATGAAGGAAAGCAACTAGGTTATAAAGCAAATTAATTAAACTCTATTTATCTTGATTATCTAAGTTAATAAATACATCCAAAAGAACTGAGCAAAAAACATTACATCAAGCATGTCCAACTTGTGTTTGTCACCGGACAATTGAGCATTTGCATCAAATAATCCAAAATCACTCAAAACCTAAAGTCATTAGAGTTTCTAAACATTTTATAACTAATTAAACAACTAGCCATATATAAAAGCTCAACCAAAAACTCCCAAACTTTTTGTACAGCAAGGTGACAGAGCATACAGCTTAAACAAAAATTTTCAGAATTTTTGGAACAACACACAGAGCATGAAAATTCATGGAAAACTCATTTTTCAATTACTATGAGCATTTTTACAGAATTAAAAACATACTGAACATAGACATGTTATAAATTTCTTAAAAACTACACATCACGGAGAGCATACACAAATTTTTGCAGAATTTAAATATGCACAGATTTAAACATACAAAAATAACAAAAGACATTACTGTGCAAAACTAGAAAAAGGGAAAACCCTTCATATAACCCACTGACGGTTGGGTCCCGCCCATCAGTGGCATAGACGCACGCAGCGGCGCCGACAACCACAAAACACGGCGGCGCGTCGCCGTCGGTGACCAAACCGAACAACTACCCCTCGAACCAGCTTCGGCTCTCCAAGCCGAACCCAACGAGGTGCGACACGACCAAAACCACCCCTCAGAAACGTCTCATCGATGGCGGCGGCGGCGACCGGAGCTCGACCGCACGTACGCCGGCGAGTGAAGCCATGCGCCGGAGAAGCTAGGCCTCGAAAACGACTCAGGGAACAACCACGAGCAAAACGCCCAACAGAAACGAGACTAAAACCTACCCAGCTGACCTCGTCAACGGCAATGGCGACGACCCGAGGTCGACCACACATACGCCGGCGAACACTGGCCATGATCGGCTCATCCAACAACCCCAGCATGCTTAGCGGCCCCCAAACAAGGCGAAGCGCATGCAAAACGAACTCAGAGCTAAACGCAACATCCTCATCGACGGCCATGGCGGTCGGCGGGGATCTGTGCGACGTGCGCCGGAGAAAACACGCACGCGCTCAAACAACCACCCCTCGAAATAGACTTAGGACGGCTAGACGAAGCTAGCGCAAGACTCGGATCACAAAATGATCAACTACAACGACCAGACGACGAACACACCGCCGCGCCGGCCATGAACCGCAGCGGCGCTCGAGGACAGAGCTCGAAGGATCGATTCAAGGACAAACGAGGGTGCGGAGAGGTCGAGAATCTCACCTTGGTCACGAAACGCTCGCAAACGTGGCCGGAGATGAAGTAGAGACGACTGTCGACAGAGAACGTGCCGGCGGAGACGATGAACCGAGTGGCAACGATGATGTTCCCGGAGCTATGGTCCACCATTTGCAAAACGGAGAAGCCGACAAGGATCAGTGATGAACAAGGAGCAAGAAACACAAGATGAAAAAGCAATGTGGCTCCTGTGTAGCCTGATCGAGGGCTGACCAGAGCAGCGGCGCTCTCGCCGGAGCCGAGGAAGAAACGATCGCGCCGGGCAAACGAGGTCTCGGTGACTTCAACTAACTCGACCCGAGAATCCGCGGGGTCAAAGCGAAGACAATGGCAGTGGATTGAGCGATTGACAGTGGCTAACGAGCTCGGACGAGCTCGTCGATGATGGTGGAGCGCTCGGCGGAGCAGAGCAGAGCGATGGCGCGGCGTGGAAAGGGAGGCAGGAGTGGACGGTGTCCCGTTTTGAAGACGGCAACGGTTCCGCGACGACGCGACGCACACGACAGGACGTGAGTCAAGGACAGGAGTCACACGTTGGCGTCGACAGGTGGCCGGCCAGATGTCGGCGTCGAGCTCAACGCCGCCATGCAACTGCTTGATGACATGTCTGAACTGCCCCTGTGACTATTTTGCAAATGCTCAAACTTCCAGGGGTTTTCATGAAAAACTTTGCCCGTTGGGCTCGAGTCCTCGAGGGAGGCTGTCGAACCCTGTGAAAAGGCCAGCCTTTATCCCTTCGAGACTAGGGAGTGGACCTGAGTCGATAACCCGAGGTCCCCTCAGACCTCGGGTACTCGAGGGGGGCTATCGAGCCCATTCGTGGGCCAGCCTTTGTCCCCTCGAGATTTTGGGGGTGGACCGGAGTCCATAACCCGAGGTCATTTCTGCTCTCGGGTACTCGAGGGTAGCTGTCGAACATTCTTTCGAGGGCCAGCTCTCGCTGCCTCAAGATTCCTTACCTCCGAAGATAACGCTTCCGGCCGCGCGCCTTTTTAGGAGATATCCGTTTGGTGCAGCAGTTGAAGGCGCAGGGCGGAGTGCAGTGCGGAGCCCGATGATGGGACAGAACGCCTTACCCTAGAGTAATACGAGGAGGCGGAGTACAGGCGCATTAAATACGGAGATTCACTTGCCTGTTTACCGGATCCGTCGGTTGGCCTCCCGCTTATAAATACTGGAGGTGAGGAGTCGGCTGCTTTTTTCTTGCACTTGCCTTCCCTGCCTCCTTGCCATCGCCTTCCCTGTCTCCTTCTCCCCGCCATTGCCTTAGACGCCCTGTGAGCCGGACCTCTGCGCACGCGAGAGAAAGAGAGGGGAGATTGGGAACGTACCTTCCGCCCCCACACCCGAGCGCATCAGCCTCCCTGCTCCCATGGCCAGGTACAGCCTTGTCGGTCCCGATGACTGGCTCGCGTCTTTGGCGACCGTTGCGCGCCTTGGTGACCTGGTGGAGAGCGGCCTCCTCCGACCTGTTACCTCCGTCGATCGACTGGAGTGGGTGGCGCCGCCGCCGGATCATGCCGAGCCCAATCCGCTGGAGGGATATGTGGTGAGCTTCGAGGTCTTCCACCGGGCGAGGCTGGGCGTCCCCCCCAGCCGTCTTCTGCGTGCGATCCTCCAACACTACGGCGTGGAGCTTCAGCACCTCACCCCCAATGGCATCTGTCACGCGGTGGTCTTCGCCGCCGTGTGCGAGGGCTACCTCGGGATCGAGCCGCACTGGGATCTGTGGCTCCATCTCTTTGAGGCGAGCATCTTCCATGCGTCGGCTGGGAAAGGCACCTGCAAGACGGTCAGGGCCGGGTGCTGCAGCATCTCCCTTAAGTGGTCGAACAGCTGGATCCCGGCAAAGCTTTCGTCGAGCCACTCCGGATGGCATTCCGGGTGGTTTTACTTGAGGAACGACGACAACCTGCTCCCTGCCTACACCGGGAGGCCGATCGACGCGAGGCCCGACTGCTGGAGGTACGGCGTCGTGCAGAAGAAGCAGCGCCGCCTCACCAACCCGCTGGGCGCGGTCGAGCGTCTGAAGAAGGAGGGACTCACGGCGGCGATCGTCGCATCGGCCTTCCATCAGCGGCGGGTCATCCCGCTGATGGCTCATCCTCTGCCCCTCGATGAGATGTGCCCGGGGGTCGACCTTTCGGGGTGTCGCCTCCTGGGGGATGAGCTACCTCCCGAGAGGGTGGTCCGCCGCGTACGTCTCTTCTTTGCAGGCAGGTTCGAGGTCAAGAATGTCACCAGGGTCCCCATGAGGCCGGACGAGGGATGCGTTGAGCTGGTAAGGCTCCCTCCCTTTGTTAGTGTTTTTGTATTTGCCTTGTTCTCCTTCCTTGCTTGCGACCTAACCGCCTCGTGTTCCACAGGGGAATGTTGTCTTCCGGGATTCGCCGCCGCCGGTGAAGGAGGAACGGGGCGACTCCCAGGCGAGGCGCCTCCAGGCCGAGAAGGACAAGAAGGCCAAGGACAAGGCCAAGAAAGACAAGGCCAAGAAGGCCCGAGAGAGGCATGAGAGGGAGCAGTGCCGGGCCTGGCAGAGTCGGGACGGCCTTCCCGAGGAGGAATCACCCTCGGAGGAGGATGAGGAAGAGGAGGAGAGTAGCGACAGTGAGGTCGAGGAGGACTGGAGCGAGGGGGAACAAACGACGCCCGAACAGCAGGGGGCGGCCGTCGAAACCGGAGGAGGAGAGGGGTCGACGTCGAGGTCGGCCCCTATTGTTGAAGCCGAGCCGCGGGGGGTGTGCCCCGTGGCTCCTCAAGATGAAGTGCCGCGGGAGTCGCGCGGGCGGTCGTCGCAATCCTCGTTGGGGGGTCGATTGGGCACGCCCTTGGTGCCTACCCGGTCGAGCGCACGGGCGTCGGGTCCGTCGGAGCAGGAGGAAACCAGCAGGGGGCCGACGGGAGCGTCGTCGGCCCCAACCCAGGAAACGGCGCCGAGGGCGGCCTCGACCCCCGCTGCGGACCGCGGGAGGAGTGCCCCCCGGCGCGTTGCGTGCAAGCCCTTGAGCGGCTCGAAGTCCGTCGGCCGGAACCTCGTGGCCCCGAAGGGGTAAGTTGCTTTTCGGCTGATCGAGGGTACTTACCATGTTTTTTCTTTTTGTTGCTGACGACTCGTGCTTACCGTTGCGCATGGGTCTCTTTTTCCGGTCGAAGAGCCTACGAGAGGACGCGTCAGTTGCGCCTACCAAGAAGCTGAGGACGGGGGCTGCAGTCGAGGTGGCCGTCGAGGCCAGTCCCGCTGCTCCGCCCCCTTCGACGCTTACCCTCGAGGTAGCGTGGGCGGCTAGGGCACGGGAGGCGATGGAGCGAGGGGCAGCGCAGGGTGCCTTGGCGCTGGCCTAGGCGGGAGAGGAGACGGGCCCGCCCGCCCCGCCCACCCGCCCCGCCCACCCGTCGGAGGGAGGCGCACCCAGTGCCTCGAAAGGCGCGGGGCCCGCGTCGACGGCGGTCGCGACCGAGGGGGTCGAGCCCCAAGCCGCCGCCGAGATGGAGGTGGTCGAGCCCCAAGCCGCTGTGGACGAGGAGGAGACCCCGGCTCGCCCGACGCCGGGGCGGTGGCCCGAGAGCCTCGCTTCGTTGGAGGAGCGACTGCGGCTTGAGCGCGAGGGCACGGCCGATGCCGCGTCTGAGGGCCCGCTGCCGACGCCGGAGGTCGAGTAGGGGGGTCGGGCCGAGCAGCCCGAGGCGGCACCCGCGGCGGAGAAGGCAGTGATGTTGATGATGTCCACTGCCAAAGAGGTGGCCGCGATGGTGGCCGAGCTGGTGGGCCCGGCGGAGACGGCCGCTGTCTCAGCCCCTCGGGCGGAACCGGAGGTGGCTCGGCCTCGCCTTGAGGTTGGGGGATCGTCGTCTCGAGGTAAGTCGTGCTCCAACTTGGTCGAGCCGTAGTGGATCTACGGTGCCAGGTACTAATTACTTCGTGTCTTTCACCGTGTAGGGCCGTTCTCCTGGCCGGGACTTCCCTTGCCCGGTGGTGATGGCTCGGCGGGACCGTCGACGTCTTCGTGGGGTGGCCCCGAGGCCGGGAGAGCCCAGCCGGAGGGATTTTCCCCCTTCTTCGCCTGGCAGGAGGAGGTGGAACGCCGCGGGGGCGCTGCTGAAGTGCGCCAGGGCGTCATGCGGGTGGTCCAAAAGAGGATCGACCTCCGCAGCGCGTACTGGGGACAAGAGGTCCTTGAGCTGGCGGACCCTCAAGACCCCGAGCAGCTCTTCCTCACGCTCGACGACCAGGCCGAGCTCCGGACGTGGGAGCACCTGGAGGAGTACCGGGCCTGGTTCGAGCACTCGGTGCGGCTTGCCGCGAACATTGCCGCCGTGGACATATGTCAGGGGATGGAGGTGGGTCTCGTTCTCCCTTAGATTTTGCTTGGATTGCCTGACTGCTCTTTTCTGATGATCTTCCTTTTCATCCTTGTCAGACGCTGCGGGCGAGGTCCTACGACAAGTCCCAGTTCATCCTCCGGGCGCAGGAGCAGCTCCCCGCCCTCCGTGCTTCGCTGGGGAGGGCGGAGGCCGAGGCCGCCCAGGCGCGAGCCGAGGCGGCAACCGCACGGGAGGAGGCCGAGTCCAAGGTCGCCCACGCGAGGGCCGGGGTGATGGCCGTGCAGGAGGCAGCCCGGGCCACCCAGGATACGGCGCAGTCGAGGATCGACGACGCCCTCCAGTCGACCATCAAGGTCGGGCATGAGCGGGATGCTGCCCTGGAGGCCCAGCGCAGGGCAGAGGAGGAGGCCGCCCGACTGAAGGAGGAGCTGGCCCGGGCAACAGAGAGCATCCGGGGGCTCCGCGGGGACCTCGACGCCGTCTCCCGTGAACCCGACACGCTAGCCACCACGGAGGAGAAGTCTCGGACCCGCGCGGTCTCTCTGGGGGTGGTGGCGAACAACCAGAAGAGAGCCCTCGATGACGCTAGCAAGGTCATCGAGGGCCTCGAGGCTAAAGTCAGCGGCCAGGCCACCGAGCTCGTCGAAGTCCACCGCCAACTCGAGGAGACCGAGCGGGGCTACTCCACCCTGGAGGCGCATGCCCAAGGTAAGTTTCTTGAAAGTGTTGCTGAGTCTGACCGGTCTCGACCCTTTTCCTGCTTCTTGGTTTTGACCGAGTTGTGCGCTTGTTTTGGCAGAGCTAGCAACAGACAAGGCCCGAGCCCTCGAGGACCTGACCAGTCTTCAGGGCCTCCTCGGGACGGAGGCAAACCTTAACGCGAGGCTCAAGGGCGCTATCTCCACCTTCTGCGATGACCTCTTGGTCGAGCCGGAGCCGGAGGTCGAGGGCGACGCTCGAGGGGACTCCCTGCTGCGCCGCTTCTACTCCATGACGCAGGAGGTGACGGAACACGTCCATGCTGCCCTACACGTGGGCGTGAAGCGGGCCCTCGCGGTTGTCAGCTCGGGCTACAACTACGACCTCAACGCCGTCACCAGCGGGTTCATCACCGACCCGAGGCTGACTGACGAAGAGAACGACGCGAGGTGCCACAAGCTGATGGAGCTCACTGAGGTGCCCGGAGGTGAGCTGGCGAAGCTCTTCGAGTCCGAGGTGGTCCCTTCGGCGGACGGAGATGGCACCGAGTAGCGCTCGGATGTTGTCGATGAGCTTCTGCAGACTCTTCACCTTCCGATGTGGCCAACGCATGATGCCCAGCTTCCTGCATTGCTTCTTGAGGACGGTGACCCCTCGTGGAGTAGTCCTAGGCCTGCGAGCCAAATCTGGACAGGAAGGTCCATGTAACAGTTAGGCTTTCGTAATGATACAATGCCGAGCCCCCGAGGTCTTCTTATATCTAATGCATTTTGTTCGAAATGCGTCTTGTTATTTCTACTTCTCGAGCTCTCTCTGCTTTTCTTTGCCTGAGTCGTCGCTTGTGGACTTAAGTGTTCGATGCACGCTCGTATCCCTAGAAGGGGGGGGGAGTGAGCGGGAATACCGTAGCCCTGGGGCGTAGGAGAGTCCCCGGCTCGATGGCCCACGACCCTTAGGGAGATCGAGGCGCCTTAGTTACGAAGCGTACTCGAGGGAAAGATCGAGAGGGAAAGCCGAGTTTCGAAAAAACGTTCAAGTTTTTCGGGGACTTAGGAGGGGGGTCCCCCCCTGTTACCCCCCGAGGGAGGCTCGACTTTGCCGGGGCAGAGTCGAGGCTACCTTAGAGTTACGAACGAATGTGAAATGTGTTTCGAGAACATTTTATTCGTCCGCAACTCGATAAGTGTACATAATGCGGGCAATGTACGAGGCGTTGAGGCCTTAGGGATAGAAACGACATAGCTGTTCGATGTTCCACGCGTTGGTGAAGATCTCGCCCTTTTCGTTCTTCAGTTTGTAAGTGCCGGGCTTCAGCACCTCCGCCACGATGAAGGGTGCCTCCCAAGGTGGCGTCAGCTTGTGACATCCCTTGTTGCTTTGTCGACGGCGCAAAACGAGGTCGCCGATGTCGAGGTCCCTTTTGCGCACGTTTTTGTCATGGTAGCACCACAGCGTGTGCTGGTACTTTGCCGACTTGAAGAGGGCCACGTCTCGGGCTTCCTCGAGCTGGTCGAGGGAGTCCTCTCGGGCTGCTGTGTTTGCTTGCTCGCTGTAGGCCTTTAGTCGAGGGGACCCGTACTCAAGGTCGTTGGGGAGGACGGCCTTGGACCCATAGATCAAGAAGAACGGAGAGAACCTCGTGGCTCGACTTGGTGTCGTTCGGAGACTCCATAGGACAACGGGCAGCTCATCGACCCATCTCTTGCCGTGTCTATTCAACCGATCGAAAATCCTTGGCTTGAGGCCCTGCAAAACCATACTGTTGGCGCGCTCGATCTGGCCGTTAGTTCGAGGGTGGGCGACTGCAGACCAATTCACCCTGATGTGGTGATGGTCATAGAAGTCCAGGAACTTTTGGCCGATGAATTGCGTGCCGTTGTCGGTGATGATAACGTTGGGGACCCCGAAGCGGTGGATGATGTCGGTGAAGAATAGCACGGCTTATCGAGACTGGTTGTTGGCGATGGGTCAAGCCTCGATCCAGTTCGAGAACTTGTCTATAGCTACGAGGAGGTGGGTGTGGCCACCCTTGGTTCTCTTCAGGGGGCCGACCATGTCGAGCCCCATACTGCGAACGGCCAGGTTATAGGTATCATCTGAAGAGCTTGGGCGGGTAGGTGGGTCTGCCTGGCGTAGAATTGGCATCCCTTGCAGGATCGGACGAGTTTGGTGGCATCGGTAACGGCTGTCGGCCAGTAGAAGCCTTGTCGAAAGGCGCTTCCTACCAGCGTTCTTGGCGCCGTGTGGTGTCCATAAGCCCCCGAGTGTAAATCCTTCAGCAATGCCCTCCCCTCCTCGAGGGTGAGGCAGCGTTGAAGTACCCCGGAAGGGCTACGCCGATACAGCTCGCGGCCGTCCCCGTACAAGACGTAGATTTTGGCATGTCGGGCTACACGACGGGCCTCCGTGCGGTCCTCTGGGAGTTCGCCCCGTGTCAGGTACTCGAGGTAGGGTGCGCGCCAATCCGTCGGAGGGGTTAGCGCCGCGGCAGCCCCGTCGATCTCCATGACTTCTTCCCCGTTCGAGGGGGGATCAGTCGAGGGGGGTGGATCGACCCCCTGTTCGAGGGTGGGAGCCCCCGAGCCTGGATCGACGGATGGCTCATGACGATCCCTCAAGAAGACGTCGGGAGGAACCGTACCTCGAGTAGATGCGATTTTGGCCAGCTCGTCGGCAGCTTCGTTGTACCGGCGGGCGGTGTGGTTGAGCTCGAGGCCGTAGAATTTGTCCTCGAGTTTTCGGACCTCCTTGTAGTAGGCTTCCATCTTAGGGTCGTGGCAGCTCGAATATTTCATCACTTGGTCGATCACCAACTGTGAGTCCCCCCTCATGTCGAGGCGTCGAACCCCAAGCTCGATGGCTATGCGCAGGCCGTTGACGAGGGTCTCGTACTCGGCTACGTTGTTGGAGGCGGGGAAGTGGAGACGGATGACATAGCGCATGTGTACCCCTGAGGGTGATATGAATAGCAATCCAGCGCCTGCCCCCGTCTTCATCAAAGATCCGTTGAAGTACATGGTCCAGAGCTCGGTCTGAACCTATGCGGGGGGTAGTTGGGTGTCGATCCATTCTGCAATGAAATCTGCCAATACCTGAGACTTGATGGCCTTCCGAGGGGCGTAGGAGAGGGTTTCCCCCATGAGCTCGACCGACCACTTGGCGATCCTTCCAGACGCCTCCCGGTTCTGGATTATCTCTCCGAGGGGGAAAGATGAGACCACAGTAACCGGGTGGCCTAGGATATAGTGCTGGAGCTTGCGCCGAGTGAGGACGATCACGCACAACAGCTTCTGGATGTGGGGGTATCTCGTCTTGGTCTCGGAAAGTACCTCGCTCATGAAGTAGACAGGCCTCTGAACCGGTAGGGCGTGTCCTTCTTCCGCCCTCTCGACCACTACGGCAGCGCTGACTACCTGGGTAGTTGCTGCGACGTAGAGCAAGAGGGGCTCGGCCGGGCTTGGGGGTACCAAGACCGGCGGCGAGGTGAGCAAGGCTTTGAGCTTCAAGAGTGACTCCTCGGCCTCGGCGGTCCACGCGAAATGTTCTGTTTTCTTCAAGAGGCGGTAAAGGGGTAGTGCCTTCTCTCCGAGCCTCGAGATGAACCGGCTGAGGGCGGCGAGGCACCCCGTGACCCTTTGTACGCTCTTGAGGTCGCTGATCAGGCCCATCCTTGTGATTGCGGTTACCTTCTCAGGATTGGCCTCGATCCCGCATTGGGAAACTATGTACCCTAGGAGCATGCCTCGAGGAACTCCGAAGACACACTTCTCAGGGTTTAGTTTTATGGGATTTTCCCGGAGGCACCCAAACGCGATCTCGAGATCTCCGACCAGGTTTCCGACTGTCTTGGACTTGACCACGATGTCGTCGACATAGGCCTCGACGGTTGGCCCTATGTGTTTCCCAAAGACATGAAGCATGCATCGCTGATAGGTGGCCCCGGCGTTTCGCAAACCGAAGGGCATGGTGAGGTAGCAAAACATGCCAAAGGGGGTGATGAAGGAAGTCGCGAGCTGATCGGACTCCTTCATCTTTATTTGGTCGTAGCCAGAATATGTGTCAAGGAAGCAGAGGGTTTCACATCCCGTAGTGGAATCTACTATTTGATCGATGCGTGATAGTGGGAAAGGAACCTTGGGACAGGCTTTATTTAAACTGGTGTAGTCTACACACATCCTATCCTTCCCATTCTTTTTATTAACAAGTACGGGGTTAGCTAACCACTCGGGATGATGTACCTCCTTGATGAATCCGGCCTTCAAAAGCTTATCGACCTCCTTCCCCGTGATCCTGCGCTTCTCCTCGTCGAAGCGGCGCAGCCGTTGCTTCACCGGTTTGGACCCGGCTCGGATGTCCAAGGAGTGCTCGGCGACCTCCCTCGGAATGCCCGGCATATCGGAGGGATTCCATGCAAACACGTCGGCATTCGCACAGAGAAAGTCGACGAGCACTGCTTCCTATTTGGGCTTGAGGGTGGCGCTGATTGTCAGCACCTTCCCATCCGTGAGGCCGGGGTCGAGCGGGACAGTCTTGGTGTCTTCCGCCAGCTTGAAGTTGCCGGCGTGTCGCTTCGGGTCGGGGATCTCCCCGGACAAGTCGTCGAGGGCCACGAGGACGGCCGACTCTTCGACAGCTTTGGCCCTTTCCACGCACTCGACGTCGCAGTCGTATGCGTGCTCGTAGGAGGTACCGACGGTAATGACCCCCATGGGCCCTGACATCTTGAGCTTGAGGTAGGTGTAATTTGGGATTGCCATGAACTTGGCGTACCCTGGTCGACCGATGATGGCGTTGTAGGTGCCTCGGAATGCAACCACCTCGAAGGTCAGCTCTTCCTTTCGGAAGTTTGAAGGGACGCCGAAACAAATGGGTAGCTTGACGCGGCCGATCGAGAGTGCCCTCTTCCCCGGAACGATCCCGTGGAATCCCCCCGCGCTGGGCAGGAGCATGGTCCTCGGGATCCCCAGGAGGTTGAGGGTCTCAGTGTAGATGATGTTGAGGCTGCTTCCCCCATCCATAAGTACCTTTGTGAGGTGGGTGTTGAGTATGATTGGGTCGACGACGAGCGGGTAGACCCCTGCGTTGGTGACGTGCTCGGGGTGGTCGCCCTGGTCGAAGGTGATTGGCGTGTGTGACCAGTCGAGGTACTGAGGAGCCTGGGCTCGGACGGAGAAGACCTCTCGACGCTCCCTCTTGCGCTAGCGCGTGGTGAGTCGAGTCGAGGGTCCCCCGTAGATCATGTAGTAGTCGTGGATTTCGGGGAAGCCATCTTTCTTGGCATCGCCCTTGACGTGGAGGTCGCAGGGTGGGTCTTCCCTGCCGTCGTCTTTCTTGAAGCCAGGAGGGACGAAGTGCTTTCTGAGCATGCGACAGTGCTCGAGACGGTGGTTGGCCGGTCCCATGTGATAGGGACAGGGCTCCTTCAGCATCTTGTCGAAGACGCCCCCGTCGGGAGGGGGCCCTCGAGGCTTCTTCTTGTTTGCTGCAGCGACAAGATCGTCGGGCTCGACGTTGCATCGGCCCGGCTGGTTCTTCTTCTTCTTCCTGCCGCTGTTGCCGTTGTTGTTCCTTCTGGGCCCATTGTTCTTCTTGGGCTCGTTGTCCGAGCCCCCGGGCTCGTCTGCCTTGCCCTTCCCCTTGTCTGGAGGTATCTGGAAGAACGCACCAACGGCTTCCTCGCCAGCTGAGTAGTTGGCAATGATGTCCATGAGCTTGTTGGCGGTCTTGGGGGTGTTTCGTCCCAGCTCCCGCACCAACTCCTTGCAGGTCGTCCTGGCAATGAATGCCGTGATGACCTCGTGGTCGGAGATGTGGGTTAGTGCGGTGCGATGCCTCGAGAACCGGCGGGTGAAGGCGCGGAGGGTCTCCCCTGGCTTCTGCTTGCAGCTGCCATAATCCCAGGGGTTGCCTGGCCGCTCGTAGGTGCCTTTGAAGTTCCCCTCGAAGATCCTGACCAGGTCAGGCTAGTCTTGGATCAAGTCCGGGGGTAACTCCTCGTGCCATCTGCGAGCGGTGTCGGAGAGGAATAGTGGGAGTTGCCGAATGATGACGTGATCATTGTCGGCTCCTCCCAGCTGACATGCCAGCCTAAAATCGGCGAGCCAGAGCTCTGACTATGTTTCGCCATTGTACTTGACCAGGCTGGTGGGTGGACGGAAACGGACGGACAGGGGGGTCCGCCGGATGGTTCTGCCGAAGACTCGGGGCCCCGGTGGCTCCGAAGATTGACATCGATCTTCGTCGCTGTCGTAGCGCCCACCTCAGTGAGTGCTGTAGCCTCGGGCCTTGGCGTCTCCGTACCGGCGTCGATTGTTCACCCATGGGGGTCGATCATCGACGAGGTGTTCCCGAACCGGTCGTCGCTCGACTTGGCCTTGGGGTGCTTTGTCCTGGTGGACGGATACCTCTCGATTCTGTTGAGGGGATACTTCCTGTCGCTCGGAGGCTGCCTCTCGACGCCTCGAGGCCGAGCTCTCCGCCTGCTGCACGACAGCAGTTTGGAGAAGCCCCTGGATCTCGTTCCTGATACGCCGTGCTTGGGGTGTCGATGGCGTCGGCATGTCGCGGAGCAGCATTGCAGCCGCAACGACATTTTGGCTGGCGCGGTTGTACACGCGGGGCTCGTTTGCCCGCTCCTCGACGATTTGCCGATGGACTTCCTGGGCCCGCTCGCGAGCTCCTCCACCCTGCGGGCGCCCTCGATCTCGCTCGAGGGCGTGCTCGAGTTGCTAAAGTCGCAGGCGCTCCTCCTCGAGCTTACTGAGCAGCTCTCGGACTTGCGTGATCTGGACATCCGGAGGTGGATCGGCTTTGTCGGGACTCGGGGGATCAGCGTCTCGAGCTGGTGTAGCGTTGCCCCCTCCTCCTTCATTCGTGGCCGCGGTGTCGTCGACGTCGTCCTGGGGGTCATCCTGCTCGTCGAGGTGGAAGCATTCCCGTGTGGGATCATAACCCTCATCGGGAGAGTCTGAGTCGGGGTCGGCGTGGTAGAAGAGGGGGAAAGATCCCCTGCGCTCGTTGGCCAGGCGTCGCCGTAATGTGCCCTAGGTCGGGGCTTGTCTCGGCTCCGGGTGCTCGCCCGGTGAAGAGGTGGTGACGGGGTTGTCCGTCGCACGCAGCGGGGTCCCTGGAGACCCGCAACGTGTTTGTATCTGCAAACCTGCGAGGGCAGAGCAGAGTCTTGCACTGTTGTGGAGCCCGTATGGAAACGGGTTACATGGTGGTGGTGGGGTCGAGTGTGTCGGAGAGGCCACGGGGATCCCTGGGGACGACGATATGGCAAAGCCAAAGTCACGCCCAGAGAGGTGCCCGCCCCTGACCCGCATGCATGGGTCAAACAGGCTCCCGAGGAGGGGGGCTGTGTCGCCAGCTGGGGCCGGGGAAACGGTATCTCACATCTTGGGATCTGCACGGTGACGAGCGCGTCAGAGTCGCTCGTGCCTCCTCCTGATAGCAGGCCAAAGGCGCAAGCGGAGAGACCGTCTCCTGATCCTTCTTAGTCCCGGCGTACCGGAGCTACTGCTGTCCAGGCCACGAGCAAAGGGAAAGACTATGTAGTGGCCCTGGCCCATGGATATGAACCCTAGACCGCCGAACTAGACGACAGTGGTGAATGGAAACGATGGGATCGTGGAATCCATCTGAGAGAGTAGTTCGGAGTTGATCGACACGCAATTCCCCCTACCTGGCGCGCCAACTGTTGGTGTTATGACCCGGGGGTCAAGACCACCAACTAGTAAATTTGTATATTGCGTGCTCCCTCTCCCAGATGTGATGCAAGATGGACACAAGATTTATCCTGGTTCGGGCAAAGAAGGCCCTACGTCCAGCGGGGGAGGATGGCTTGTATTATCTCGCACCCAAAGTGCTCGTACAGTACAAGCTGGTTTACACGGGATTGCTCAGAGTGAGCCGTGGCCTAAGGCTAGCAGGGCTACCCTAGGCGGTTGGTTTGTTGCTCGAGGGGTCGATCAAGCAACGGGGTATGTGGAGTGTGGATATGGAGTCGTCTAAAAGTCCAGACATTCGGGGTTTCTACTTCCTCGGCGTCCCCTTTTATAGACTAAGGGGAGGCCCGAGGGTACAGGGTACAGGGTCCTAAACTGTGTAGCATGGGCGGCGTGTCCGCGGCATAGTGTTGGCGAAGGGACGTCGAGCACTGTGGCGACATGGCCTTCCCGTCCTTCCGGCGCTCTGGGGCATGCTGGTAGTAGAAGTCGTCGCGGCACGTCGTGGCATAGCTTCCGCAGGCGGGCGCGAATCCCACAGCTGAAGCGGGACGGGGCGGAAGTGACGGGCCCCATACTGGAGTGGTTGGAGGTAGGGGTCGAGCCCCCTGGTCGAGGGAGGGGTCGAGCCCTGCGTGGCTCTGTCGTGTTCCCGAAGATATTGTCGAGGGCTGTACTGTTCACGTCTCGAGGGGTGCTTCTGGAGTCCGTACTCGCAACATGGCAACAGTGGCAGCACAGTTGATAGGAGTCAGGGACATGGCGGAGAGCTGATGGATTTGACTGCGGTCGTGGGCGCCCATGGCGTTAGGCGGATTTACTTTAACCCATGCTGGGAGCAGTTGGGCTGATCGAGCTTCCTGTCCGGGGGTCGTTCGTCCGACCCCTCGTCCGTCATTCGGCGTCGAGGTGGAGGCGGAGGGGTCATTCGTCCGGCCCCTCGTCCGTCATTCGGCGTCGAGGTGGAGGCGGAGGGGTCGTTCGTCCGGCCCCTCGTCCGTCATTCGGCGTCAAGGTGGAGGCGGAGGAGTCGTTTGTTCAACCCCTCGTCCATCTCTTTCCCGAAGCAGGCCGGCCCACGACGGGTCGCTACGGCCGGTGCATGGGGCCTTTATGCGATGGGCCCTTCTTCGCTGACTTGGGCGATTGGTTGATCCCTGTCTTAAAATGGTTGCTATGTTTAGCATTGAATTATTGAAGGGTTTAGGGTACCCCTTACCTTCGTACCCGACAGAGGGTATCTCAGAATACAGATCCTGGGCGTGAGGATCTGATCCCGAAGAATACAACGATGAAGAAGCACCGACAGACCAGAACTCCTCCAGAACTCTACTCTCAAACTCTATATCTCTAATCTCTAAATAGAAACTAGCTCTAGATAGAACTAATCTCGCTTGATTGCTGGCATAGATCTACTAGATAGGAGTTATGGCTTCATGCTCTTGAGCTTCTGATCTAGCTTGGCTTCAGGAGGGTACAAGCCTCTATTTATAGGCCGATGGGATGCACGACAGCCATTGGATCAAACCAACTTAATGTAGGGCCGAGATGACTCCTCAAAGGCGGTGGAGGAAGATTGCAGAAGGCCGTAGAAGGAGCCCACTGGGTTTGCTCGGCCGGCCCCACCCCTAGCCGGCCGACCCCACATGTAGGGATCTCGGGCTCTGCTTCGCTTCGGTGTCTTCTGGATCCTTCCTGAGTCCAATGGAAACTATATCTCTGTGGATTTATTAGGATATTTTTTCCTTATTATGCTCTTTTGGAATAGTCACTGGAAAATAATAAAATACCAAAGCTATGGAATTCTGTCAGTTTAACCCACATATGGTAGGCGATGGTTCCGATATGTTCTAGATCCTTCCCATGTTGGTTTCCATTGCGGTCTTGATATCTTTCTCATTGTAGCTCCAAATATGACAAGTGATAGGTCTGTTTCAATTGTCTCGATGAGCTCTACACAATGGTGCACTCTAATTCATCACTTGATATACTTTTATATAGTAAAACATGAATATCCTGTAAAACTCGTGGAAATCGTTAGAATCAAACCCTATAACTATGCTTTATAATTTATTTCTTATCATTTCATGCAATAGTTGATGGCTATATTTGGACTTTAGTAGCCATCAACAAGCTCCCCCAAGCTTACCCTTTGCTAGTCCCTAAGCAAAGCCTATCTAATAAATTTGGATCAGGAGTTGCTACAATGCTTTCACACCTCAAAAGTCACATGGTTTCAAATAAAAATTCTTCTTTGAATTAGAAAAAAACTACTCTAACTTTCGAGCTCACCCGTATTACCTTTAACCATGGTGCTTCTCAACTGTTACTTGGGTCTTGAGGAATCGAAAACAAAGTAATCAAGTCAAGCACTATGTCTCAAACTCTTCAATTTACCAAAATTACGGGTTTTGTAATGTTTTTGAAATAAAACTCAGAGTTTAAATTATGACACCCTCAAGTCTCTTATGTATGTGATATTTATGGATCTCACTATGGCATTAATAATGTCATGCCTTCCTATACTAATAAATATAGTGGAGTTCATAGGAATGGCTTAACAAGGTTAACATACTTACTTTGTGTATATTGTAAAGTCAAACAATAAATCCACAGAGACTCAAGTCATACAATTAAACAAGATGGTCATGTGTGTGGATATGGTGGATATATGGGGTTGATAGTGAAAACCTAATTCTACTTTGCTCCTTAGAATGAATCTCTCTTTTGGAATTTTGACGTTTTTGAACAACATGGCTAGAGAGTATGAGCTATCTTATTCTGTATTTATTTTTCTGAGAGGTGCACCGGACACTTGTCCATTTTAATTCCTCTCTTTCTCTTTTTTCGAATAGCTTTTGCATAGCTCATATCTCCATCACCAAGAGAAACTGCTGAGAGAATATAACAAGAACTTGGAGCATTTATTGAATGAATTTTTTATGGCGGTTACTCTCAGTGTAAGAGTAAGACCTTTTTCTGGTGGATGAATGGCATGTTGTTGCGCCTAGTCTAGTGTAGAGTAGTGCATATTTAGGTGGTGTGTACGTGATTTTGATTTAAAAGTATGACGAGACTCTTCATAGGGTCTAAAGGTTGACAACACTCAATACAAAGACAAGTAGCATGAATGAGTCTTCCTAATCTAAGTGTATACATATATGGCTTTGGTAGGAATTTAAACTATGTCATACAAGAGCTCATCATGTAATGTTTTAATTTTTTAAAAGATAAATCACCAGAACTTTGTATTACTAGGAGTAAGATAAATAGCAGCTCAGACTTTCATGTCATAGCTCCCAACCACCTAGACTTAGTTTAAGTATATGCCTCCACAAGTTTCTGGTTCAGAGTGAATTCTCAAATCAATGTAGTTTTAACCAAAACTTAGGAGAATTTAAGGTTGAAAACTAGGTACTTAAAAGGGATTACGGCAGAGCAACTATTCATCATCTCCAAGACAAAATTATTGATCATAGCTTTTATTCACTCTAACAAATTAAACACACACCCTAACTAAGACATATCTTTATTTAGGACTCTTAAGACTTGACAGACATGGACCTTCATGTGCCCATATATTTTTGACAATTTTAAGTTTTCTTATGATACTATGGTGAACCTTCACGTGCTTACGTGTTTTTAATATTTTATGACTATAAGATAGACTCGATAAATAACATAGATATAATTACCTAATGACTGGGGGTGCCCTCCCCCAAACTTGATTTTTCTATGGTTGAGCTGAATGACCTTTGGAAGTAGCCTTCTAGTTGGGATCACTCCTCCTTGGTGCTTTCAATCCTGCATGGTTATAGTCCAATAAGAACAAACAAAACTCGAGGCTCCATTATGACAATGGGTTAGCGGTCAGCCAAAAGAGTAATTGAATATTCTCATGAGCTAATTTAAACTTTAATAGATTTACCAGGAATTGAATATCTTATCTCTTTTTAGGATTTTCTAATTTATAATACAAGAGAAATAAAAATTATTTTTATGCCACCACAGTAAATTCTCTTATGGTATTACCATAAGTTCTCTCACATGGGGCTTTAGATTTTATGATGCAATGATAAATAAATATTTATTTTGTTTTTATTTGATATGAAAAAAAGATAAAGGTGATAAAATTACTAATGATAATTAATTAGGTAACTAACATTTTTACCTTGTGGCAAAGGAACGGGATTTATAGTCTACCGATAAGACTAGATAGGAGAGAGTACTTATTTGTCTGATTTGTCATCTGAGGTAGACTCAGATGATTCCTCGTTATCTTGTGGTGTATCTTTTTTCTCCTCCCACCATTCTTGTACCCGTGGTTGTGTTTCTTCATCTCCTTCTTTTGTGATTTGGTCCAATGGAGTTCCTTTACTGCTTCATGTTCATTTCCTTTAATTTCATCTTGATCATTGGATTGGTCTTCATATCTTGAAACTTCGCCAGGATAGTCCTCACATCCATCCTTCAATGACTAGGTTGCTTGATGGTGGGTGTGGCGTTTTCTTTGTTGCGTCGCTTCTCGGGCTGCACATGATTAGTATAACTATTGAATTTACATCATACCTCTCCAATGGGGAAGTTGAAGTGGATTTTTCTAGATCTGATGAAGATGATGGCTCTGGTAGTGTTTGGGGAATGGTCTTCCCAGGATGATAGTCATGTCATCTTCATCCTTTGACATTGTGTTGACATTATGGATTAGCTACGCGTCGCTTGTGAAAGTTATTGGGGCTCATGTGCCTCTCTTTATCCTCAGTATGAGTTCATCTCAAGGTTTTCCCAATTTGATATTAAAAGTTTTCCTGCAGGGGTTAGTCCAATAAAATATCTAATATATACTATAGCATACTATGGGCTTTTTGGAAATCGACCATTATGGGAAACGGGCTTCAGAGATTTGCCATCCCGCAACGGGGCTTCGCCAGCTTGCCATTATGAAAGACGACCCACCCGCTAAAATGTCATATCATGATTTTGCAACCTTTCTCTTCCTCTTCTACCCCTGCCTCTCTTTTTTTTCTTTTACCGGATGCTCACGGACGACGACTGTTCATCTTCTCCAACCATTCATCTCCTGATCTCCTCCAAGCATATCGAGGCCCAAGCCTAGCGCCTCCATGCCCGGCTTCCTCCCATGCCAAGCCCGCAGAAACGTCGAGCCCACCCAGACCCTCCATGCCCCAGCGCCCCCACGGCAGCGCGACTGCAGCGACGCCTCCATGCTTGAGAGGATGGCGTTCGAAGGAGAGGGAGCGCACGGGACTGCGCCGCGCTCTCGCTGCGCGGGGACCCAAGGTTGGACGCGTTCCTCTTCATGACGGTCACGGAGCGGAACGTCCTCATCGCGGCAACACCTCACCTACTTGTTCTCCGTTGTGTCCTCGCTCGTCGTCTACTGCAGCGACCCCACCATGCTCGCCGGCCTCACCCCACACTGGAAGTTCGGCCTCCGCAGTGTCAAGCTCCTGCGCTAGCACCAGTGCCCGCCCCGGCCTCGACGCCAGCGCGGATCTCGAGCCGCTCCTCGTGGACTGCCCGCGCTCAGGGCGCTCGACCTCTCCGAGTTCTACTGCTGGACGGGGGAGAGCTTGCCCGCTCATAGTCCTCCCTGTCCGAGCCACAACATGACTGCCTGAGAAAGGAAGAAGAAGAGGGCAGGGGTAAAAGAGGAAGAAAAGAGTCCCAAAGGCCTCAGATGGCATTTTAGTGGGGTGGCTAGATTTGATAATGGTGATCTGGCGAAGCCTCTTTGCAAGATGGCATTATAGTGAAGCCCATTTCCCATAATGGTCTAATTCCAAAAAGCCCGCATACTATCGGTTCAAAAATCAACCTAGACACCACGTCTAATTTAAATTAGGAAGACATCTTAACCTATGCACCAAGCTTAATTTAAAAACCTTTTGAAGTAAAATCATAATACCTATGATTTAAACTAAGCACCATGCATAATTTAAAAGGTATATGAAAATTCTTCAAAACCTAAACATCCACTATAGCAAATAAATGTAACATGATAGTACTACGAAGATTTACTCAAGTGAAGATGAAAGAGCGTGATTTTATATAGTAGTTTGAGCATGCCTTTAAGGTAGGGACAACCAAGATAATGTAGCAACATGGCAAAGGATGTTTTTATGGTAGTTTTCTGTCACACTCCAAAATTTCTAATTTTGAATTGTGCTTAGAAAACACTAAATAAAATAAATGATTTCTATGTTGATATAAAATTTTCCAAAATTAGTTTGAGTTTGCACAAATTTAGTATAGGAAAATTGAATTTATAAATTTTTCTAAATTAATTTGACAGGCTTGATTGTTGTGGTGTGTTGTTTGTTTCTTGTCTTGATGCATGTGAGGGTATGAAGTTTTTAAAAGGCAATTAGTACGTCGTTTATCGGTCTCTAGCTTGTCTCTATCTTTTCTATAATAAATTTCTAGCTTTCTTGATCTTAATCTTTCTTTTGGACATTCATAAGATCCTTTGTCACTTGATCCAAATCATCTCCTTGAGTTCATCATTCATCAACATGTCTCTAAATTCTTCCCGAGAACTTTTCTGGCTTTTTCTGGATCTTTTTCTCATTTATCTATGAGCATAATCTAATTTTTAGATGCTCCAAAATATTTTTTCATGAGCTCTAAATACTTTATTTAGATTCATCATATTCCAAAGTGTCTCCGACAATTTTCCCGGAATTTTTGGATCCTTCGGAGTATTTTTTTTGGCTTAAATATTAATTCTAGACTTTTCTAGAATTATTTTATTCACAAAAATAATCTATTACGAAAATAAGTAATAAATATCTTAATTTTCCACTGGTCCTCAAAGCCCGGGCTTTAATAATTATTTTGGTGCGTTAGTAAACGTGGAGGTGCACTATCAATTAGTACCATATCGCTAGTTAATGTTGATGTGAGAAGTTTTCCTCCTTATATATATGCACTTATCTTTGACTAAAACACCCTACAACTATCATAAGAGGAGCCCCTAATTTAGAAAATCACTCGTATATAGTAAATTATAATTTTCTCCCTCCCTGTATAACAATCTTCAACGAGCTTTCCGACCAACTAGGTCGTCCCCGTCAGTTCCGAAAACATCACGAGGTTTGTCTCGCCATATGTATCCAATCCGTAACGGTTTCCTCCGTTATTCTTTTTCCGGCGCGGTTCCAGATGAGCTCGTCCATGGCGGCCTTCTCTTATCTACGGCGGCCACCTCAACTCAGTGCGTCGTCCCTGGTGGGTTCTGCCTTGCGCGCCCTGGCCCCGGCCTCAGCCCTGGTCACAGCACCCTGCGCTGCTTCTGCAAGCAGTAGGTACTGCGCCACGGCCTGTACGCCCGTGCAGGCACAACCTGCAGCTCGGTGGCCACCTGCATGGCCTGACACAACTCCACCCCTGGGCCGACCAACAGGGCCTCAGGTCACGTGCGTGAAAGCAGATGGATAGAGAAGGAAGAGGTTAATTGCATGTTTACCATAAACGGTATAACCTCCACCGTTTCTTGGTTTCAGATCCGTTTGACTTCGTTCAAGTTACGTTATATTCGTAGCGATGCGTTCTACGCAGTAGTGCTAGTGTTTTTAATGTGACTCAATTATAATTTTTCGTTAATTAATTATGTTTATTGTAATACCTTATTAATTAATTAAAAGCAATTTAAGATCAATCCCTTTTTGCATGGTTTAAATTGCGTTTGCTTCGTGTTGACATGAGATATATATGTTAGTGCTGATGTTTTCATGTGATATGTTTTTCATATATATTTAAATAATAAATTGATTAAATATGTCTGCAAGTAGTTCAATAATTAAATCAATAGAGGTTTTATATTCCGCTCTTTTGTGTAGAAGTATTAATATGGTTAATTGCTAATATTAATATACTCCTAAATTATGATTTGATTAGTTTAAACATGCATTCTATATTTTGATTACATGCTCTCACATATTTATTTTCTCTTGCAAAGATTAATTTAACTTGTTTAATACATTATATGATATGATAATATTTATAATTAAAGTATGACTAGTTTACTTCAACTTTTAAAAATTACAATGTGATTAATGGGTGATGTTAAAATGCTATCAAATTATTTTTTACCTAGTCTAGATATGCATGTTAATTTCAAGTTAGATGCTCTCGCATGATTGTTTCTTTTGCTAAGTTGCGGTGTCGTTATAAATGAAATATGAGTAGTTCTAATTGAGCTTTTAAATTATTATGTTATAACTAATATTATATTAATCACTCTCATATAGTTTTAATCAATTAAAGTTAATCAAGCATGTCTGTTTTCTGTCATGACATGGTAAATCTTTCAGTAGTTGTTTCTTTGTAGTTCTGTTATCGGCGTTTCTTGCGTTCTCTTAACGTAATACCGATCTCTCTTTTGTCTGTTGTTTTATCTTTTGTCTGGTGTATTATTCTTAGTTGTCTCTTTTGTCTGGTTTGTATGTTGTCTATGTGTGGTGCTTGCTACGAGTAGAACGAAAACTGCTTGTGAGTGATGAAGATCAGAAGATGCCTACCAGAAGTCAAGTATGTGAGAGTTACGCAAGTGAAAGACAAGTATAACATGGGATTATCCTTGTTGTCCTATTCATGAATAATATAACTCATATGCATGATTCCTTGTTACCATAGTTTGATCCTAGTGATTGATATCCTGAATACCTTGTCACCTATGATTTGATCACCACATATGATTAGTATTGCTAGCGCTCATACCGGATGTACATGATCTTAACGTGTTAATGACTATATGTAAAAATGATAAAACTCGCTTTTCAGCAACATTGGATTATAGGAGCTTATCTGTAGGGCAAAAGCTAGGATATACAGTACAACCACGAGGGCTATATGGCTCCGGCTTTAGCTCAGTATGGGGACATTTTCTAGCTCGTTCAGTGGTTACCTTTATGGCGCGAAAGGGTGAAAGGTCTTATCCCAAGGCTAGAGGGGGTGAATAGCCTAAATTGAAAACTTAAAACAAACTGAACAACAAGTTAGACTACAAAAAGGCGAAGCTCGACTTGCACTAGCCAACTAAGGGATGCGAAGCCTTCTAACCACAATTGCTATCCTAATATAACTCTAGGATCACTCAAATCCTACTCAAGTCTAGTAACCCTCTAGACACAACCTAATATACTAAGATAAGAATGAATAAGGTAATGCAAAGATTGGGATAGTGATAATACCGCCGTGTCGAGGTAATGAGCCAATCAAGCGTTCTCCAATCAATCCAATCAATCACAATGATGAGCAAGAGATTGACACTTGATTTTTCACCCGAGGTTCACTAGTTTGCCAACTAGCTACGTCCTCGTTGTGTCGGCTAACTCACTTGGAGGTTCACGCGCTAATTGGCATCACACGTCAAACCCGTCACCGGGTGCCGCACAACCAACACAAGATGAGAGCACTCAAAGACACGAGCAATCCACTAGAGTTACCTTTGCGATCTCTCGCGGGGAAGGCACAAGAACCCCTCACAATCAACTTGTAGTCGACGAAGCACAATCACCAAGCTTCTCGATCTACCTCCGCTGCTCCAAACCATATAGGTGATGGCAATCACCAAGAGCAACAAGAAATCCGCAGCGAGAACGCCTCTCAAGTGCCACTAGATGCAAACTATATGCGAAATGCACTTGGATCACTCAATCTCTTTTGGAAATTCACTAACCAAGCATGGAGATGAGTGGGAGGGAGTTTGCTCAGCTCAAAGGAGTCTCAAGATGTTCAAATGTGCGAGAGAGACCCTCCCCTAGCCGGCCAACACATATTTATAGACCCCCTCAAGGTTTTCTAGCCGTTACCCTGTTAAGTTGGCAACGGACGCTCGACACGGGGGCGACGAACGCTCCGTCG
The DNA here is from genome assembly GCA_022036555.1 of Microstegium vimineum. Taxonomy (NCBI): domain Eukaryota; kingdom Viridiplantae; phylum Streptophyta; class Magnoliopsida; order Poales; family Poaceae; genus Microstegium; species Microstegium vimineum. The sequence continues at coordinate 26,203,666 of CM039123.1, forward strand.
CTAGCGTCCAACGCACTGTCAGAACTAGCCGTTGGGCTGCTTCTCGGTCGACGGACGCTCCGTCGCCAGCGTCCGACGCTCTGTCACAACTAGCCGTTGAACTGCTTCACGGGCGACGGACGCTCCATCGCCAGCGTCCAACGCTCTGACCTCCAGCGTCCGGCACCTATCTTCAAACTGCTCGCTTGCAGAGCTCTCTGGAAGCCCGACGGACGCTCCATTCGTTTTGTGACGGACGCTGCGCCTCAGCGTCCGACGCACTTTGAATTTTCTTCTGGAGCTCCTCTGTGGCCGACGGACGCTCGGAGTTCACAGTCCCAGCGTCCGACGCCATCGTCCGCTGTCCGACGCCCTTTTCTTCAGCGTCCGACGCCCTTTCTGCGTCTCTGCTTCTTCCACCTTTGCTCCAAGTTGCCAAACACTAAGATACCTCTTTAGTGAACACTTCTTGGTATGTTTTACTTGACATTAAGCATGGTGTATATCACTAGGTCCTAGATGCACATGCAATATAGATAACACCTAGTGGCACTCGACAAACCGCAATCACTTTTGCATTTCCCCTCTTAATAGTACGGTTGTCTAACCTAAATGTGATCACACCCACTTGGTGTCTTGATCACCATAAGAAAAGCCCTAGCATATACCTTTGCCTTGTTTAGCTTAGGGTCATTCCACTTGCCTTCTTCTCCAAGTGTGAGCTTTAGGTTTCCACCACCTTTGCTTGCTCCATCATTTGTCATCATCTTCAATGAGTGTACTAGACCTACTCAAACACTTAGAGCTAGGTTAGTACTTAGGCCTCATCAATTACCAAAATCACTATGGAGTCTTCAATCTCCCCCTTTTTGGTAATTGATGACAACCCGATATAAAGGATAGGAAATATGATTTTGAATCCTCACAAGGTTTGCAAGTGTTTTACTCCCCCTATATATGTGCACTTCTTATGATTATGAGTCAAAGCTTTGCACATATGCTTAGATAGATCTTTTGGGAGGGGTAAACTACTTGCAAACTATGACATGATGCTAAGGTATAAGTAATGGGCCTTTGAAGCGTGATACCAATCGAAGTGCGCCAAAAAATACCTTCCTTAGCAACATGGTTAGCTCAATACCAATTGAAAGACATGAAAATATCTATGGTTCTAGCTAACATCTATACATGCTAGTGATCAATTCATCAATCAAGATTATACTAGGCATGTACCACACAAGCAAGTCATATTGAAATGAAGTACAATGCAAGCAATGTGTGAATGCACATTCAAATGCAACAACTTGTTCATAGGCTTGCTCCCCCTACTTGTGTGCTTTAATTTTTCACTTTCAAATCTCCCTCTTTGATCTTTCTTCTTACAAACTTTTCCCCCTTTGTTAAGGTCGTATTTCATATCCTCACTTTCTCTCCCCTTTGTCATAAATTACCACAAAGGGTTCACTTGTTGTAGTTTCATCAAGTCAATTCATAAAAGAGGTGGGGTGAAAATTAACCAATCTTTGTTCATCCTAGATCACTTGTCCTATATATTTAACACGGTTTAAATCATGGACAAGCTTTTTCACACATCTTACAATGATTATCTTATCCATGTTGGTTAAATACAAGAGCAAATGTTCTAGACTAAACATGTGAAGATGCAAGCTTATCAACATGCCATATGATACCACTTGGACAAACAAGTCAAAGAAGCAAGAGTGGTAGCATATGCACATACAAGGCATTTTACTTCGCATGAATGAGCCTAAATGAGTGATGTCTATATGTTCTACACAAGTCTAGCAACGGATGAATGCATATGTCAAACAATTGTACCTTGCTATCTTGGAGTAGAGGTATGTCATAAGTGGAGTTGCATCAACTCATGTTGGAGAAATACAAGATGTTCAACTCATTCCTCAACTTGCAAAACCTCTTCTCATCAAGTGGCTTGGTGAATATGTCGGCTAATTGATCATCGGTGCCCACATTGTCAATGTAAATGTCACCCTTTTGTTGATGATCTCTTATGAAATGGTGTCTCACATCTATGTGCTTTGTTCTAGAGTGTTGGATGGGATTGCTTGTAAGCTTCACCGCACTTTCATTGTCACATAGCAAGGGAACCTTCTTGAATTTGATTCCATAATCATTCAAGGTGGCCTTCATCCATAATAGTTGTGCACAACAACTCCCCGCACTAATGTATTCGGCTTCGGCGGTAGAGAGTGCCACACTATTTTGCTTCTTGGATGACCATGAGACTAGTGATATTCCCAAAAGTTGACATGTTCCACTAGTACTCTTCCTATCAACCTTACATCCCGCATAATCGGAGTCCAAATATCCAATCAATTCAAATCTTGACCCCTTGGGAAACCATAATCCAACCTCTTGTGTATGCTTTAAATATCTCAATATCCTCTTTGTGGCTTTCAAATGACTCTCTCTAGGAGACGCTTGAAATCTAGCACACATGCATACACTAAACATGACATCCGGTCGTGATGCGGTTACATAGAGTAGACTTCCAATCATTGACCGATATAGTGTTTGCTCAACCATCTTGCCACTTGTGTCACTATCCAAGTGTCCATTAGTCCCCACGGGAGTACTAATGCCTTTAGCATCTTCTAACCCAAACTTCTTGATCATATCATTGATGTACTTGCCTTGACTCACAAATGTACCATTCTTCATTTGCTTGGTTTGGAGTCCAAGAAAGTAACTAAGTTCACCAATCATGGACATCTCAAACTCATTTGCCATCATTTCACCAAACTCTTCACAAAAATCTTGATTTGTAGACCCAAAGATAATGTCATCCACATAGATTTGCAAGACAAACAAGTCACTTCCAATCTTCTTAGTGAATAGAGTGGTGTCAACCAAACCAATCTTGAATCCCTTAGAGAGGAGAAAACTTTTCAACCTCTCATACCATGCTCTAGGTGCTTTCTTCAATCCATAGAGAGCTTTCTTGAGCTTGAATACATGGTTGGGCTTCTTTATATCTTCAAATCCGGGTGGTTGCTCAACATACACTTCCTCATTGATGTACCCATTCAAGAATGCACTTTTGACATCCATTTGGTACAACTTGATGTTATGTGTACAAGCATAGGCTAATAGAATCCTTATTGCCTCTAATCTTGCCACCGGAGCATATGTTTCCCCAAAGTCAAGACCCTCAACTTGAGTGTACCCTTGTGCAACTAGTCTTGCTTTGTTTCTCATCACTATTCCATCTTGATCTTGCTTGTTCTTGAATACCCATTTGGTTCCAATGACATTGTGATTTCTTGGTCTATCCACTAGTTCCCAAACTTGATTTCTTGTGAAGTTGTTAAGTTCTTCATGCATAGAATTTATCCAATCCATATCCTTCAAAGCTTCATCAATCTTGGTTGGCTCAAATGATGAGACAAAAGAGTAATGCTCACAAAATGAAGCCAATCTTGATCTTGTTTGAACACCACTTTGAATGCCTCCAATAACTTGATCTAGAGGATGATCTCTTGCAATATTGGTAGGTTGAAGTACTTGCATGTGAGAATCTTGAGCATTTGATTGAGATGATGATGGACTAGCCTATTGTTGATCTTGAACTTGAGCTTCACTAGCATTTGCTTGATCTTGAGTTTGAGAGCCACTTGCTTCTTCTTGTAAGGGAATGGTCACTTGATCTTCATCTTCATCTTGTACTTGTCTTGGTCTAATGTCACCAATATCCATATCTTTCATTGCATTGACCAATTTGTCACCTCTCACATCATCCAAGTTTTCTTGTTCATCTTGAGAGCCTTGTGTTTCATCAAATTCCACATCATGCACTTCCTCAAGAATTCCACTAGATGAGTTCCATACTCTATAAGCCTTGCTTGATGTAGAGTAACCAAGTAGAAATCCCTCATAACATTTCTTCTCAAACTTGCTTAGTCTTGTGCCTTTCTTCAATATATAGCATTTGCACCCAAATACCCAAAAGTAAGCAATGTTTGGTTTTCTTCCATTCAATAGTTCATATGGAGTCTTCTCAAGCATTCCATGACAATAGAGACGGTTGCTAGAGTAACAAGTCGTATTGATAGCTTCGGCCCAAAAGGAATGACTCACATTGTATTCACTCAACATTGATCTTGCCATGTCAATCAAGGTTCTATTCTTTCTTTCAACTATCCCATTTGATTGTGGAGTGTACTTTGGAGAAAATTGATGGTTGATTCCAAAATCATCACAAAGTTCATCAATTCTTGTGTTCTTGAACTTACTTCCATTGTCACTTCTAACTTTCTTGATAGTTGTTTCAAACTCATTATGGCATCTCTTGACAAATGTCTTGAAGATATCAAATGTGTCACTCTTGTCACTTAAGAAGAATACCCATGTGTATCTCGTGAAGTCATCAACTATCACAAAACCATACTTGTTCCCCCCAATGCTTGCATATGTAGTTGGCCCAAAGAGATCCATGTGCAATAACTCAAATGCTTTGCTTGTACTCATGATGCTCTTCTTTGGATGAGTGTTGCCAACTTGCTTTCCGGCTTGACATGCACTACATAGCTTGTCCTTTTCAAATGAGACATCCTTCAAGCCTCTCACTAGATCATGTTTGACTAACTTGTTCAATTGCTTCATGCCAACATGTCCAAGTCTTCTATGCCATAGCCAACCCATGCTTGATTTGGTGATGAGACATGTTGAGAGTTAAGTCTCACTAGCATTGAAATCAACAAGATATAGGTTCTCATACCGAAAACCCTTGAAGATCATATTAGAACCATCCACACTTATGATTTCCACATCCTCCACTCCAAATATGCACTTGAAACCGAGATCACATAGTTGAGCCACCGACAATAAGTTGAACTCAAGCCTTTCAACTAGAAGCACATTGCTAATGCTAAGATCATTTGAGATAGCAATCTTTCCAAGCCCTTTCACCTTGCCTTTTCCATTATCACCAAATGTGATATTATCAAATCCATGGTCACTATCTTGGTTGATTGAGTTGAACATTCTTCCATCTCCGGTCATGTGTTGAGTGCACCCACTATCAAGCACCCAATGCCTCCCTCCGGCTTTGTAATTGACCTACAAGAGAGATCAATTCTTTTTAGGTACCCAAACTTGCTTGGGTCCTCCAAGGTTAGTTACCAAGGATTTTGGTACCCAAATGGACTTCTTGGAAGCCATCTATGGTGCACCAACAAACTTGGCATGAACACCATTAGTACCCTTGGTAAGAATGTATAGTGAATCAACTCTAATAGAGGATATTTCTTGCTTGGCCTTCTTGTTCTTGCATACTTGCTCATTGTGACCAACTTGCTTTCAACTCTTGCAATAGCTACCGGTGTTCTTCACAAAACAAGTTTTGTGAGAAACAAAAGCGGCCTTGCCTTTCTTGGGGGTATAGCCCAATCCCTCTTTGTAGAGAGAAGCTCTTTGGCTACCCAAGCACATAAGCAAGCGGTCCTCACCTCCATAAGCCTTAGCTAAGGAGTGATTGAGCTTTGTAACCTCCTTCTTGAGTGTTTCATTTTCAACAATTAGTGAGGCATCACAAGTAGAGCCATCACTAGTAGATGAAGTAGAAGTGGTAGTGCTACAAGAGGGGTTAGTGGGAGCAACAATGATAGGAGCATAAAATGATTCATCAAGAATATCACACGTAACTCCCATGTCACATGTTTGAACAATCTCTTTCTTACTTTGATCTAAGAGAGAGGAATGAGTTCTTTCAAGCTTAGTGTGAGACTTCACTAGCTCCTCATGGGCTTCCATTAGCCTCTCATGAGATGCTACGACCTCATAAGGTTTTGCTCAAGAACCACATTGGTCTTGCGCAATTCCTTGCATTCCTTCCTCTTCTTATCTATGTATTCTTTAGCTTGTTCAAGCATGTCCATGAGTTCCTCCTTTGAGGGCTCCTCACTATCACTATCGCTCTCACTCTTACTCTCATCATGAGAAAGTACCTTAGTGGATTTAACCATGAAGCATGATGATGAAGTGTCAAATAGAGAGATCTTGTCCCTCATTGCAATGCTTGCAAAAGCCTTCTTCTTGGTAGATGTCTTCTTTTCTTGATCATCATCTTCACCACAAGAAAAATCACTATCCCATGTCACAATGTGAGAATACCCCTTCTTCTTCTTCTTGTCAAAGGTGGGCTTCTTCTCTTTCTTGTCTCTCTTCTTGTGATCATCATCATCCTTGTCACTATTGTATGGGCAATGAGCAATGAGATGATCAAAGCTTCCACACTTGAAGCACTTCCTTGGCTCATCAAAGTTCTTGGAAGATGGTCTCTTCCTTCTTGCATGATATCCCTTCTTCTTCATGAATCTTCCAAACTTTCTCACAAAGAGAGCCATTTCTTCTTCATCCATCTCACTAGCACTTGAGCCTTCATCTTCACTAGATTCTTCATCCTTGGCTTTGCCCTTGCTCTTGTATGATGAAGTAGCTTTGAAAGCTATGCTCTTCTTCTTCTCATCTTTCTTTTCTTCTTTCTTGATATCTTTTTCTTTGTTGTCCCGGTAAGCATCTTCTGTCATCACATCTCCCAAGACTTGGTTAGGAGTCACGGTGTCCAATCCACTTCTCACAATTAAGGTCACAAGAGTCTCAAACCGAGATGGGAGACTTCTCAAGAACTTGTGAGAGAAGTCCTTGTCCTCAACCTTCTCTCCAAGAGTTGTGAGATCATTGACTATCACTTGTAGCCTATGGAACATCTCCGGCACATTCTCATCATCCTCCATCTTGAAACTTGCAAACTTTTCTTTGAGGATGTATGCCTTTGCACTCTTGACGGCTTGGGTGCCTTCAAATGATTCTTCTAGCTTCTTCCAAGCCTCATGAGCACTCTCAAGATTCTTGATTTGCTCAAACACTTTTTCATCAAGTGCCTCATGAATAGCACTTAGAGCAATATCATTGTATTGCAACTTTTCTTCTTCTTGCGGAGTGGGAGCTTCCTCATCTTCAACCTCAAACTTCTTGTCCACCACAAGCCACACCTTCTGGCTAATTGACTTGATGTGTGCGGTCATCTTGACCTTCCAATAGCCATAGTTGGAACCATCAAATCTAGGTGGTTTCTTCATGTTGTTGATTTGAGCCTTGATCACACCGTAGGTTGTTAAGCCTCAAATTGACGGTGTACTAGCTTTGATACCACTTGAAAGGTCCTATCCCAAGGCCAAAGGGGGGGTGAATAGCCTAAATTGAAAACTTAAAACAAACTGAACAACAAGTTAGACTACAAAAAGGCGAAGCTCGACTTGCACTAGCCAACTAAGGGATGTGAAGCCTTCTAACCATAATTGCTATCCTAATATAACTCTAGGATCACTCAAATCCTACTCAAGTCTAGTAACCCTCTAGGCACAACCTAATATACTAAGATAAGAATGAATAAGGTAATGCAAAGATAGGGATAGTGATAATACCGCCGTGTCGAGGTAATGAGCCAATCAAGCGTTCTCCAATCAATCCAATCAATCACAATGATGAGCAAGAGATTGACACTTGATTTTTCACCCGAGGTTCACTAGTTTGCCAACTAGCTATGTCCTCGTTGTGTCGGCTAACTCACTTGGAGGTTCACGCGCTAATTGGCATCACACGCCAAACCCGTCACCGAGTGCCGCACAACCAACACAAGATGAGAGCACTCAAAGACACGAGCAATCCACTAGAGTTACCTTTGCGATCTCCCACGGGGAAGGCACAAGAACCCCTCACAATCAACTTGTAGTCGACGAAGCACAATCACCAAGCTTCTCGATCTACCTCCGCTGCTCCATACCGTCTAGGTGATGGCAATCACCAAGAGCAACAAGAAATCCGCAGCGAGAACGCCTCCCAAGTGCCACTAGATGCAAACTATATGCGAAATGCACTTGGATCACTTAATCTCTTTTGGAAATTCACTAACCAAGCATGGAGATGAGTGGGAGGGAGTTTGCTCAGCTCAAAGGAGTCTCAAGATGTTCAAATGTGTGAGAGAGACCCTCCCCAAGCCGGCCAACACATATTTATAGACCCCCTCAAGGTTTTCTAGCCGTTACCCTGTTAAGTTGGTGATAGACGCTCGACACGGGGGCGACGGATGCTCCGTCGCTAGCGTCCGACGCACTGTCAGAACTAGCCGTTGGGCTGCTTCACGGTCGACGGACGCTCCGTTGCCAGTGTCTGACGCTCTGATCTCCAGCGTCCGACGCCTGTCTTCAAACTGCTCGCTTGCAGAGCTCTCTGGAAGCCCGACGGACGCTCCACTCGTTTTGCGACGGACACTGCGCCTCAGCGTCCGACGCACTTTGAATTTTCTTCTGGAGCTCCTCTGTGGCCGACGGACGCTCGGAGTTCACAATCCCATCGTCCGACGCCATCGTCCGCTGTCCGATGCCCTTTTCTTCAGTGTCTGACGCCCTTTCTGCGTCTCTGCTTCTTCCACCTTTGCTCTAAGTTGCCAAGCACTAAGATACCTCTTTAGTGAACACTTCTTGGCATGTTTTACTTGACATTAAGCATGGTGTATATCACTAGGTCCTAGATGCACATGCAATATAGATAACACCTAGTGGCACTCGACAAACCGCAATCACTTTTGCATTTCCCCTCTTAATAGTACGGTTGTCTAACCTAAATGTGATCACACCCACTTGGTGTCTTGATCACCATAAGAAAAGCCCTAGCATATACCTTTGCCTTGTTTAGCTTAGGGTCATTCCACTTGCCTTCTTCTCCAAGTGTGAGCTTTAGGTTTCCACCACCTTTGCTTGCTCCATCACTTGTCATCATCTTCAATGAGTGTAGTAGACCTACTCAAACACTTAGAGCTAGGTTAGTACTTAGGCTTCATCAATTACTAAAATCACTATGGAGTCTTCAAAGGGGTGTGGCGAGACGGGTATAGTTTGGTTTCTAATCTATGAGTATAGCCGCGATGGAGTGTGCCATAGACAGGTTGGCTCTATATCCCCCTGTCATGAACCTTGCGGCCCTAACTTGTTAGACAAACCCTTGAAAGGCTTCATAGTGAACCTTGCCGGCCTACCTTGGATGTGGGTTAAGAGACTAGCTACCTCGGGCGAAAGGGTAAATCATGACTCGTGGGTAAAGTTGTACACCTCTGCGCAGAGTTAAAAACTATCATGATAGTCGTGCTCACGGACACGAGCGGCTCGAAAAACTCACAAATTTATTGAGTTCTTATTTCTATGTTTTTTATGCAAGTATTATTCATTTATTATATCATTGTCATTATTTTATGATCATGGATATTTGAGCTTAAGCATTACCTTGGCAATTGTTGATATTTAATATGAACTTGATCTACTTAAAATGCTTACCGCTATGAACCATGCATAACCTTTTGAGCCTTATGAACCCCATGTTATCTTGTTGAGTACGACATGTACTTACACTTGTTTTACTTTTCAATATTTGGATAAAAATCCCGAATGGGTAACCGAAGGTGGATCTAGTGAGTTTTCTAAAGAGCTAGGCGTATGCAACCCCCAGTCATCAAGTACCTGTGAAGTTGGATCTTGAAGAAAAGTTTAGTAACTGTTTCGCTGTACTCTGATGTAAGTGTTAATATAAATATGTTTTCGCTATATAATATTGTTTCTGATATTTTTCTATTCTGTTGTTGTATGTGTGGACTTCCGGGGCACACATATGATGATCCTGGTTTTGTTCTTAAAACCGGGTGTGACATTTTCCCCCAAGCTTGAATTTTGTAAAAATCAAGATTGGATGAATGTAATTCAATGTTGCATATTAGTTGGACATACCTTATGCTTGTCGTTCCTTCATTCTTTCTATGTCAAACCTAGAAAGGTTAGTGACAAGAATACCCAAAGGAATATAATCATATATCTTTATGCTCATTTTCACAAGGGCAGCGTATCAAAAAGGTGAAGACTTATGTTAGGATCTTGAGAGGTGCTTGTTTTAGGACACTAAGCTTGTCCCTAGGAAACCTTTTAAGATATGATTTAGTGAAGTGGTTTCCCATCTATCACCTACCTCAAGATTCAGCAATGAGATCTGCAATATTTATTAAAAACATATGCATCGACAACCACTCTTTTGAAGTTTTTATAAATAGAAAGAATGAGGGTGTTGAAAATGTCATATGTGGTACAGATAGAGAGACCAATTGGCAAGGGAGATGTCTCATATGAGCATGGATTTGAAAAGATGGTTATGGAGTAGATTCCATGCTCATTGATATCATCTTCCTCTCCAATCTCTATGGTGGATTCATTATGGATGTTCAAAGTTCCAATTGGATTGGTGACTCTTGAATTGGTCTCGTTTAGGGACTCCTCTATATTTGGATAAGTGATGTTTTCAAAGGGAGTTGAAACTAAGCCAAGGTTGGATTCTATTAAGGCTTTTGTATGGCTTAGCTCTCCTTCTGTGGCATCACTTGACATGCCATACTCAGATTCTTCCCAGGGGGAATAAGGACGTTTTTTAAGAGAACCCTTCTTGCAAAGATTTAAATTAAATTCACTTGAAGTTCTCTTATGAAACTCGAAGTCGAACCCATCAGTATTAGAAAGATTAGAGTTTTCCAAGGGTGGAATTTCTTCTTCCCTTAGAGGATTTTGAGCTATTGATGGTTTAGTGATGAGGACATCCCAACCATGCACGCTAGGTCAAGACCAACGGATACAAATCAAGGTCCAATTACACGAAACCGTGCAAAGCTACTCCAAAAAGAGGTGAACTCACTCCTAGCTGAAATTAACTTTAATATACATGAGAATGTTATACTACCTAAGTGTTCTACCTTGATTATGCTTAGGATTAAAGGGGAGGAAGAATTGGACCAGTGCAGAATGGACCAATGGAGGACGCTCTTATCTCTCAGGATGAATCGGACCAGTGCAGTCCAAAACGGACCAGTTCAGTCCAAAATGGACCAGTTCAAGAAATGCTCATATCTCTCAGCTCCGAGAAGCTTTTGAGGTTTGTGGGGACATTTTGGAAATCTCTTCAAGTCTACATTCCAATGCAAGAAACCACACCCCTTTTGGACAAGTGAATCTTGAGATATACATGATTTAGTCAAGACTGCTCAGAAGGCCAACAGTTTCACAGGACAGAATGTTGGTTCAACTTCTCCTATGAAACTGTACCATTCTACAATGTTTCGTGATGCATGGTATAGATGGATGGAAATCTTATTAAGTCTACTTTCACACCCAAGAAACGGTTCGTCAACTGGACTTCCCAAGGAGTTATGATCAGTTTAGTGGAAACTGCTCTGGAGGCCAACAGTCGCGCGAGATCACTTCGGGAAGCTATCTCATGGTGACCTTTCACATAGCTCATATTCAGAAATTCCTTTCCATTTTCACACCTATCTAGGAGGGTTGTTCCTAGTATAAATATCCTTGTACTCGCAAGCAAACACAACTTTGATAATTTGATAAACAATACCCCATTGCAGCCAAGCTGCCGAGTGCCTTACTCAAACCTTTGTTCTTCCTTGTTCTTCTTGGACTTGTGAAGTGATTCCTCTGGAACCCCCTACTTCGTGCTCTACGACTTCCATTCGGCTGTGCCGTATTGTGTGGATTAGTTCCGGATTGTGGTTCTGCGGTCGTTCGGAGATCGAGTCGAACTCTTCGCGGTTTCGGTGCCTCTCCTCGTCGCTTGGTCGCATCCAACCTTGGACAGGTATAAAACTAGTTATCCCCTGCTGTTTGCAGCAAGTTATCTCTTGATTCGTGACCTACTATCGTGAAGATCGGGCCAATCCATTACCGATCCTTATCGGGTCTTGTCATGTGATAATCAAAGCTTTGGTTATCACGGTAGGTCTTACCATCATCCACATATTTACCTTCACTTTATCCATCATATACTACTGTTTTTGTTCATCACCTAAAGTCCACTAAAAAGCCACAAAAAATCCTATAGCCCTTTGGCGGTACTGTTATCTTTGTGTTGTTGTGTTCATCAAGTTGCTAGTTACCATCTTCATATATTCTTGTGTCGTGTTTCATTTGTTCTCCGCACCCCCCTGTTAGTATTAAAAAAATATGAGAGAAGAAAGAACAAAGTCAAAAAAAAGAGAAAGAAAAAAAAGAGAAAAGAAGTTGAAGGGGTTTTGTTGCTGTTATTTGCTGAAAAATTTCAGTTCATAATTCAAGTTGGTGGTAGTTTTGGATAGCAGCAACTTCATATCTTTTGAGCACATCAAACCATTTGGGTTGCAGTACCATAGCCTCCCTTGATTAGCCACCTACAACTCCATAGAAAAAACTGAAACCAGGACGTTGGACGCGTAATCCTTGCGACCTCTCAATCACTTCCGTTGAGCTGCTACACTAGCACAATCACTGTCCTCGAGAACAGGCAAGAACATTGGTAAGTAAGAGGTGAGGTTGTGTGATTCCACAAATTTACCTATCCACTTTTCTTGCATAAGTGTTAACATGACAGGATCCAATTCGAGTATTCATGGTGGTCGTCATGGAGAAGAAGAATCCCCTGTTGCACGGGCTGAGTTGCGCCAAATGGCAAACTCACTCTTGGAGGCCATGGAGAGGATGGAGGCCATGGAGAGGATGTTGAATGAATGTCTTCCTGCAGCGGGTGGTTGAGGATCACATCGTCAAAATGAAGACAATCAACATGAAGAATTTGGTGATGAAAATTCTGGTTTTGGCAATGGTTTTGGCCGCTTCGGTAGTGGTCATGGTGGTGATCGACGTGCTGGTTTTGATAATCAGCGTGGAGGGCAACGTGGACATGGTCACCATGTACACTTTGAAGATGAACAAATTGATGACAGTGATCTTGGAGAGGGATTTGATGATAATGAAAATCCTTTTGCAAATGGTGGGTTGTTTGAGCGACGCCGAGGTCATCGCCGACGTGCTGATTATGAAGAGAGGGAACATCATCATGGCCGTGGTCGTCATAATAGGGATGACTCGGACAGTATTGCTTGTGTCAAGTTAAGTGTTCCTAAATTTACTAGAAAGGAAGATGCAAATGCATATCTTGAATGGGCTAAGCAGTGTGATCAAATTTTTAGAGTGCATAATCTTTCTGATCAAAGGCGTGTCAATCTTGCTTTAGTTGAGTTCTCTGGTTATGCTCTCACTTGGTGGAATCAAGTACAAGAGAATCAAGTTGAGTTGGGACGTGATTATATCAATACTTAGGATGAGATGAAGAGAGTGATGAGGAGGCGATTTGTACCCTCAAGCTATCAGGGCGACCTTCGCAATAGATTGCAAATGTTGAAGCAAGAAAAGAGATAGGTTGATGAGTATTATAAGGAGATGTAGTTGTTGTTAGTGCGGGCTAGAATTAGAGAAGATCCGGAGTAAAAAATGACAAGATTTTTGAGTGGTCTCAGTGATGAGATTTCTGGTTTTATTGAGATGTTTCCATATCATACTTTGCAAGACCTTGTTGATCAAGCAATGCGCACTGAGAGAAAAATCCAGCAAGAGGCACGTGGGAAATCTTATGCAAACCATTCCATTGCAGCCCCATGGTGCAGGCAGTAGTCTGGTACTTCTTTTGGTGGGAGTCGATCTCAAGGTGCTGCATCTAGGCCCTCTCATCTATTGCTCCATAAAAAATGGCGGTTTCTACTGCATCATCTCTTGCAAATCAGCAGCGATCTACTGCAAGTGCAGCAGCCCCAAGTGTTGCATTAGCCGCTGCATCCTCTACTCGTAGCAGAGAAATTGAGTGCCACAAGTGCCATGGTCGTGGACATATTGCTGCACAATGTCCAAGTAGGAGGACTATGATTGTGAATGAGCAAGGTGAATGGGAATCTGAAAGTGACTGGGAGGAAGATGTTCCAAAGTTTGATGAAGAACCTGAAAATGATGAGAATGAGATCCAACCCGACGAAGGTGATAATAATTGCTTTATTTCTCTTCGAGTACTTAGTGTTATTGCTGTGAAAGAAGAGAATGGGCAGCGACACAACCTTTTTCATACTCGAGGCATGATTAAGGACAAGTTGTGTAGGTTTATTGTTGATAATGGCAGCTGCAACAATATTGCAAGTCAAGAATTGATTGATAAATTGGGGCTAAAACAGCAGCGCCATCCTAATCCGTACAAGATGCAATGGCTTAATGATTGTGGTGCGCTGCGTGTAAATCATGTTGTGACGGTTCCTTTGTCTATTGGGAGATACAATGATCCTGTGGAGTGTGATGTGGTGCCTATGCAAGCATGCTGACTGCTGCTAGGAAGACCATGGTTATGTGATCATGATGTTCAGATTTTTGGTAGAACCAACAAGCTATATTTCATGTACAAAGGAGAGCGAATTTCTTTGCTTCCTTTGACACCAGAGGAGATTTTGAAGGATGACCAAAAAAGGAAACAACGAGAGAGAGAGAATCAATTGCGAGTGACCCACAAAAATAGTGAGGGAGTGGATCCAAAGCCAAATAAAACCGCACAGCTACAAAGAACCAAGACAATGGGAAAAGAGGGATTAGTTATGATGGCTAGGAAGTGGGATTTAAAAGAATTGAGTGAACCCAATGCCATGTTCTTTGTACTCCTGTGCAAGGAAAATTTTCTTTCCACTAATGACTTATCCCCTACTTTGCCAAGTGTTGTTTTTAATGTGTTACAGGAATATGAGGATGTATTTCCGGATGAAGTGCCACCAGGGCTGCCACCTAAGAGAGGGATCGAGCATCAAATTGACCTTGTTCCTAGTGCTTCACTTCCAAACCGAGCTGCATACTGCACCAACCCGGAGGAAACAAAAGAAATTCAGCAACAAGTGGAAGAATTAATGAGAAAAGGGTATGTGCAGGAAAGTCTTTCACCTTGTGTTGTTCCTGTTCTTTTAGTTCCTAAGAAAGATGGCTCATGGAGAATGTGTGTTGATTGTCGAGCTATTAATAACATCACCATAAGATATAGACATCCCATTCCTAGACTTGATGACATGCTTGATGAACTTAGTGGTGCTACCTTTTTCACAAAAATTGACTTGAGAAGTGGCTATCACCAAATAAGAATGCGAGAAGGAGATGAGTGGAAAACAACCTTTAAAACTAAATTTGGGTTGTACGAATGGTTGGTAATACCATTTGGATTGACTAACGCACCTAGTACCTTCATGAGATTAATGAATCATGTACTTAGATCTTTCATTGGCAAATTTGTTGTGGTATATTTTGATGATATCTTAATTTACAGCAAGTCTCTTGATGAACATGTTGAACATATAAAAGTTGTGCTTGCTGTTTTGAGGAAGGAATGCTTGTATGCTAACCTTGCTAAGTGCACCTTTTGCACCGACAAGGTAGTGTTTCTTGGTTTTGTTGTTTCAGGGCAAGGTGTGGAGGTGGATGAGGAAAAGATCAAAGCTGTTCGTGAGTGGGTGCCTCCACAAAATGTGAGTCAAGTTCGGAGCTTCCTCGGACTTGCTGGTTTCTACCGACGATTTGTGAAAGACTTCAATACCATAGCTGCTCCAATCAATGAGTTGACAAAGAAAGAAGTACCTTTTAAATGGGGTGAAGCACAAGAGAAGACGTTTCAAGAGCTAAAAATGAAGTTAACAACAGCTCCACTCCTTGCACTTCCAGATTTGGGTAAGACATTTGAAATTGAATGTGATGCAAGTGGTGTAGGGTTTGTAGTCGTGCTCATGCAAGAAAAGAGGCCAATTGCATACTTCAGTGAAAAGCTAAGTGGTCCAATTCTGAATTACTCAGTTTATGATAAAGAATTATATGCTCTTGTTCGGAGTTTAGAAACTTGGCAACATTACCTTCTACCTAAAGAATTTGTGATACATTCAGACCATGAATCTTTGAAATATCTTAAAGGACAATAAAACTGAACCGAAGGCATGCAAAATGGAGTGAATTCATTGAGTCTTTTCCATACTTTGTTAAGTACAAGAAAGGGCAAGATAATGTTGTAGCTGATGCTTTGTCCCGTCGTTATATTTTACTTTCCCAACTTGATGCTAAAATTCTTGGTTTGGAAAGCACAAAAGATTTATATGCCACTAATTCATATTTTGCTGAGCCATATTCCAAGTGTTGTGGTGGCAAGGGATGGGGAAAATTCCATTTGCATGATAGATTTTTGTTTCGGGCTAATAAACTCTGCATTCCAGATTGTTCTATTCGCATTTTTCTTGTACAGGAAGCTCATGCAGGTGGACTTATGGGCCATTTTGGTACAAAGAAAACAGAACAAGTACTTGTTGATCACTTCTTACTTGGAACAAGGCTGCTATTTTCCACAACGTGTCATCCTCAAACCGATGGCCAAACCGAAGTTGTGAACCGTACATTGTCGACATTGTTGCGGGCTGTCCTAAAGAAGAACCTGAAGCTATGGGAAGAAAGCTTGCCACATATGGAGTTTGCATACAACAGGGCGATACACTCAACCACAAAATTTTGTCCATTTGAAATTGTATATGGTTTCAAACCTGCTGCTCCCATCGATCTTTTGCCTTTACCTATGCAGGAACGTGAGAACTTTGATGCAAGTAAATGAGCTGAATTTGTCAAGAAGCTTCATGTTCAAGCCGGAGCAAACATTGAAAAGATGACCAAGATGTATGAGAAGCACGCCAACAAGGGTCGCAAGAAGATGTTATTTGAACCTAGAGACTTGGTTTGGGTGCATTTGCGTAAGGATCGCTTTCCTGAACAACGCAAGAGCAAGTTGCAGCCCCGAGCTGATGGTCCTTTCAAAGTGCTTCGCAAGATCAATGACAACGCATATGAAATTGATCTTCCAAGTACTTATGGTGTGAGTACAAGTTTCAATGTTGTCGATCTATCTCCATTCTTTGGATTGGATGAGTCGAGGACAACTCCTTTTCAAGAGGGGGAGATGATGAGGACATCCCAACCATGCACGCTAGGTCAAGACCAACGGATACAAATCAAGGTCCAATTACACGAAACCGTGCAAAGCTACTCCAAAAAGAGGTGAACTCACTCCTAGCTGAAATTAACTTTAATATACATGAGAATGTTATACTACCTAAGTGTTCTACCTTGATTATGCTTAGGTTTAAAGGGGAGGAAGAATTGGACCAGTGCAGAATCGACCAGTGAAGGACGCTCTTATCTCTCAAGATGAATCGGACCAGTGCAGTCCAAAACAGACCAGTTCAGTCCAAAATGGACCAGTTCAACAAATGCTCATATCTCTCAGCTCCGAGAAGATTTTGAGGTCCGTGAGGACATTTTGGAAATCTCTTCAAGTCTACTTTCCAATGCAACAAACCACACCCCTTTTGGACGAGTCAATCTTGAGATATACACGATTTAGTCAAGACTGCTCAGAAGGCCAACATTTTCACAGGACAGAATGTTGGTTCAACTTCTCCTGTGAAACTGTACCATTCTACAATGTTTCATGATGCATGGTATAGATGGATGGAAATCTTATTAAGTCTACTTTCACACCCAACAAACGGTTCGTCAATTGGACTTCCCAAGAAGGAGTTATGATCAGTTTAGTGGAAACTGCTCTGGAGGCCAACAGTTGCGCGAGACCACTTCGGGAAGCTATCTCGTGGTGACCTTTCACATAGCTCATATTCAGAAACTCCTTTCCATTTTCACACCTATCTAGGAGGATTGTTCCTAGTATAAATATCCTTGTACTCCCAAGAAAACACAACTTTGATAATTTGATAAACAATACCCCATTGCAGCCGAGCTGCCGAGTGCCTTACTCAAACCTTTGTTCTTCCTTGTTCTTCTTGGACTTGTGAAGTGATTCCTCTGGAACCCCCTACTTCGTGTTCTATGGCTTCCGTTCGGCTGCGCCGTATTGTGGTTCTGCGGTCGTTCGGAGATCGAGTCGAAGTCTTCGCGATTTCGGTGCCTCTCTCCCCGTCGTTTGGTCGCATCCAACCTTGGACAGGTATAAAGCTAGTTATCCCCTGCTGTTCGCAGCAAGTTATCTCTTGATTCGTGACCTACTGTCGTGAAGATCAGGCCAATCCCTTACCGATCCTTATCAAAACTTCCTTTCTAGAAATTGATTTCTTTTCTTTCTCAGGGATTGGATTTCGAAGGCTAGGAAAAGGGATGTGTCCACTTATTATGTCAAGCTTACGCCATGCCTCACTAGTAGACAAAGAAAAGAAAACTCCTCTAGAGGCTATATCAAGGGATTCCCTCCACTTCTTACTAAGACCCATGTAAAAATGTTGAAGAAGTAAGGGGTTTGCAAGATCTGGGCCAATGAGGGTAAGGTCAACGAAATGATCCCATGCATCGCAAAGATATTCTTCTTCTAGTTGCCTAAAAGTTGAAACCTCTTTCTGAAGGTTAATCACCTTGAAGATTGGAAAGTATTTTCTGAAAAATTTAGTCCTTAACATCTCCCAATCTACTTGTGCACTACGTACATTGAGTTTATACCATTGTTTAGCTTTTCCCGTGAAGGAGAAAGGAAAGAGCTTCCATTTTATGGTCTCATCGAGCATGCCTCCTATGCGAAGGAGGTCACAAATCTGAGCAAACTCTTCTAGGTGTGGGTAAGGGTTTTCATTGTCTGCTCCCGAGAAAGGTTCTTTCTGAACTAATTTTATATAAACCGGGCATATCTCAAAACCAGATGTTGTGATAGGCTTTGAACAATTTGGTGGTCTAAAGTCTATGCCCGAAGGTTTAGCATTTTGACAGATAGGAATGTTATTATCCATGCAAAACAAGAGATGAAAGTATAGATAAGAAGAAAGAATAGAAGAGGTAAGGTGAATGATAAAGATAAAAGATAAGGATAAAGGATAAAAGAAAAGGTTAAGATAGGTTCGTAGTTAACTCAGCAACCGTTTCCCCGGCAACGGCGTCGAAAATGCTTGTTGACATTCGTTAAGTGCAAAGAGAATATGAAAGATTTCCGCATGCGCACAAAATATCATTGTAGCATTTTACCCAGAGGTTTTAAATATCGTATCCACAGGGAAACGTGTGAGATCAACTACGTGGTAACTTAACCAAAAGGGGTAGATATAAACTAGGATAGAAACTAAGGTAAGGTAAAAACTAAACTAAAGATAACTTGGTTGGAAACGGTAATCAAGGATAGGGTCGATAATAGGAGTATAGAGAGAATAACTCAGGTCTTCTAGTTCTAACTTGGGATAAGATATATGTCTTCTACGATTCATCTGGGGCCATTATCTAGAAGGGTCGCAAACAGAGTATGCCACAACTTAGATAACTATATAAGCCTGCGAGGCCCTATAACGGGAGGTGGATTGCAGAGGAACAACGCACCTATCACGTACGCGATCTACCACCATCCAAAATATCAGGGGACATTCATGTTTACCCTAAGTCTAAGTACCACACTTACACTTACGATAAAACTCTAACCCAAGCATGCGTAAGGACTAGATCACTCAAAAGAGCCATGAACCAGAAGAACAATATAAACAAAATCTTACTTACATCAGAAGTCGATTATTGAAGACATCCCAGGAACAAGCTCAGGAAGAGCTTGATCCTGCCGAAGTACAAGCCGAGGAAGAAGCACCGACAAGCCGGTACCTCCTCCACAACTCTTCCCTCGCTCCCCATCTCTCTATTATCTACATCTAAGAACGAATAACTAGAGAGGTTGTCCATTCGGGGGACACCTCTGACCTATGATGGAACTCTGAATGAACTGACTTGAACTGGGATGAACTCAGATATAATTGAATGCCTCCAGGGGGGTCTGCCCTCTTATTTATAGCCCGGTGGGATGCACGACGGCTGTTGGATCAAACCGACTTAACGTAGGGCCTAGATGACTCCTCGTAGGCGGTGGAGGAAGCTTCCAAAAGGCGGCGGCAGGCGGGCCCAGGGGGTACCGCCCGGCATGGGCCCAGGCCAGCCGACCCTCTAGGTGGGCCTCTTGGGCCCCGATTCCTTCGAGTGCCTTCTGGGTCCATCCTGAGTTCGATGGAAACTATTTCCCCGCAGATTTATTCTGACATTTTCCCTGATTTGCTTTCCTTTATATGCTTTTCTGGAATAGTCCCTGGAAAATAATGAAACACCAAAACTTGCAGAATTTGTTAGATAACCCCCTATATTTATATCATTTATATTTTATTGATCCATTTGTCATGTTTATAATTGCATTAAAAGTTGACGCTAACGACCGTCAACACTGAAATATCATAGTCTCCCTTGTCTCATCATAGGACAACCTTGATTGCTAGTTAATTCACTTCTCGTTCTCTGTGGAAAATATGATACCTGGAATACTCCCGGTGAAAGCTACACTTGACAACGGTACGCTTGCGGTCTTTTACCCGTTTGCCACTCTTAGTGTCAACAAGCTTTCTAACGCCGTTGCCGGGGAACGGTAGTTGTTTTAACTAGAACCTAGTGGTCCTATTTATCCTTGTTTGATTTAATCCTTTCTTTTCACATACACATATGGATCAAACACCTCTCTTTGAGTATGGTGCTCCAACGGGCGCTAGGTTGGAGCCACCTAGTTCATCTCAGGTCGTATTAGCCGTTCGTTATGAGCTTTGCCCAAGTCTCATAGCGATGGTTTAGGAAAGACCTTTTTCTGAGGATGAAGATGAAAATCCCTTCACTCACCTACATGACTTTGAACAATTGTGTTCATGTGTCCACATCCAAGGGATGAGGCAAGGTACCCTTAGGTGGAAGCTATTTCCTTTTTCTTTGACGAGAATAGCCAAACAATGGTACCTTCGCCACGTAGATAGTGCAAAAGGAGAATGGGAAAAGTTACAATCCAAATTCTGCCTAGCTTTCTTCCCTATCTCTCGTGTTGTTCATCTTCGACTAGAGGTCCTATCCTTCAAACAAAAGGAAAAGAAATCTCTAGGTGCAGCATGGGCCCGTCTTTTAGATCTAACATCATCTGGTCCTGATCTTGCTATAACCGAGCCAAATTTGTTACAACACTTTTATGGCAGTCTTAGCAAAGATTTCACACAACTACTTGATATAACTTCCGGGGAGGTTTCCTGTGTTTTCCCATTAGTGAAGGGACAGGCCCAGGGCTTTAGACCGCTCTTGTTGCAACGATCCTCGATGGCCTTTATCTTCTTTGGTAGATCGGTGAAAAGTTGGAGCTCTTCATAGTTGTTGTATTGTTCTGGACTCTGTACACCATCAGCTCTCACGATCCTCTGCTTTCTAGACATGCCCACATGTTTCTTTGTGTCCTCTGGATAGATATAGTAAGCCAGTTGCGTGACGCTTGTAGAAAGTATCCACTGATCATCTTTATATCTAGTACTTTTGAGGTTCATGTGGTTCACCCTAATCTGTCCACCACAACTGCTTTTGAGTTCACCCAGTTGCATCGAAAGACACTTATGCGAACATTTTTTCCATAGTCAGGCTCCCATATTTCTTCAATCTGTCCATAGTATTGTGTCCTCATGTTTGTGACCCCGTCGACTCCTTCATATCGAACACCGCTATTTTGTGACACGCTCTTCTTGTCCTTGTCTTTCGTGTGGAACCTATACCCCTTCACGTCGTACCCTTGCCAAGTGGTAACTTGAGTGGACGACCCTTGTATCAACTTCTTAACAGCATCCGTATCTTCATCAGGGCATCCTTCCAGGGGGTGCATTACTCTTTGAGCCACTCTATGAAATTGCTCTTGTGATGTTTTTGGACCCATTCCTCCGTGCATTGTCCGTCATATGCAGCACGAATCTCATCTAGGTGCTTTTCAACATATTTGTCCATGCCCACCAACTGATGAAGTATGCTATAATGAGCTTGTTCCACATCTTTGTATGGTATATTGGTGTGTACTTTCCGTCCCGTGCACCCCCTCCTGGTGGTTCTGCCCTCGTGCTGATGAACAGGCAACCTAGTTGCCCTCCCATCCTTTATGTACCTTATACACTAGTTGACGAACTCCTCGGTTGTGTATGCCTTGATCACAGAGCCCTCCAGGTAAGCACGGTTATGGACATATCTGTTCAGGGTGGACATGAACCGCTCATACGTCCACATCTGGTGCAGGTACACGAGGCCCAGTTGCTCGATCTGATCAACCATGTGTATCATTCGGTGAGGCATAATGTCAAAGAAAGAAGGGGGAAAGCACATGTCGAGATGGCAAAGGGTCTCCATGATGAAGTCCTTTAGAGCATGCAGTTCAGCTTTGCCGATGACCTTTTGTGTGATGCAGTTAAAGAAGTATAACATCCGAGTGATTACTATCTTCATGTACTCTAGACCGATAACCCTGATAACGATGGGAAGGAACACCGTCAGCATGATGTGGCAGTCATGTGAGTTGAAGCTAGCCATTGTGAGGTCTTTCATGCAGACGAGGCTCTTTGTGTTTGAAGAGAAATCGGTCGGTACCTTGATACCCTTCAATAAATTGAGCATAGATATCTTCTCATCGCGTCTTAGGTTGTATGCTGCACCTAGTATGTCAACTTTACCATTATGAGGCGGTCCTGGGTGAAGGTCATGTCTGATGCCCTGATGGACGAGATCCATCCGTGATTTGAGACCATCCTTCGTCTTGTTCTTGATGTCGAGCAATACACTGATCGTTCTTTCGAAGACATTCTTCTCGAGATGCATGCAGTCGATGGCATGGGGTGTGTTTAGTGTTTTCCAGTATGACAGGTACTTGAAGAAGATCGACTTCGTCTTGAAAGGAACATGTGGTGTTTCCTCCTCCTCCTCAGTCTTCTTTTCCTGCTTTCGCTTTCTTGTTTGTTTTGTCCCCTCCTCTGGTGGCTTCTTCTTCTTGCCAAACTCGGTGTCATCTATATCCTTCACCATCTCATACACCTTTGGACCCCAGCAAGTTTGCGCTGGTGGTTCACCCTGTAGCTTTGCCTGATTGTCGAAGTATTGATTCATATCAATTCTTCTATACCTGTGATTTTTGCTAAGGAACCGCCTATGCCTCATGTAAACTATCTTGTAGGATGCCTTTAGGTAAGTGTGGCATGTCCCATCAATGCACTTTATGCAGCTAGTCTTCCTTTTGATCTGCCCTGACAGTGAGAAGAGACCAGAGTAATTGGTGATCGTGACTATTGACGCTAAGATTTACATACTTTTACATACTCAAAACCGTCAACAAAGGACCATTTTGGGAACCAAATAAGCAAAGAAGAAATGATTTGGTTCAAATAACTTGGTTCCACATGTACATGTCCTCTATTTGAATGCAGGCACAAAATGTCATGATTTAGGGAGAAACATGACATATTTCCAAGTATGGCAAAAGTGCAAAGTCAATACACCATCATAATGGACATTACCTCCAGAAGCTACCTGCAAAAGATGAGCTAATTTGGCCACAAAAGCACATCGACCGATATGCTTATGGGCCCAATAGCCACGACCTTTGCACAGTAGAGTCCACACTCATCAAGGAGGTCCCACGCCGAACGGGAGGTCCAAAGCCCTCTAAAGACAATCGGCCAATCAGGCCAAGAGGCCCAGAGGCCACCACTAAGTCCCCTGACTAGTGGGGACACCTTCTAGAAGAAGGGGGATGTCCCCACCTGTCAAGGGCATATCGGCTGATCCCTTATAGGTGCTCCTGAACATCTCTGAAGTCCCCACCGCCTTCCTGCATGCCTCCATGCATCAACTTCATCTCCACCATTGATCTAAGGTGGTGGAAAGGTCGGTTTGATCCTACAGAGCATGATGGAGATGGCGCAGATTGCTGACATGGCACCGGAGTAGCCCCTACTCCACCTTCTGCTCTAAATACCCCCCTAGGACTTCACTCTCAACTCATGACACATTGGAGGAAGCCACTCTCTAGTAGATTTAGCGAAGCTCTGCTGTAGTGCTATGCTAGTTGGAAGAGAGTGAGGAGAGTCTGAGGAGAGCCGGGCCTGTCTGGCATATTCTCCAAGTTGTACCTCGGCGGATGCGATCCTCTTGTAAGTTATACACTTGTAAGTGATACATCTTAGTTCTTTATAGTTTTTGATATTCTAATTCTAGCATAGCTATTATACATCTTTTCGCGCTTGTTTATTGCTTTACTTTAAGTAAAGTGCTTTAGCCTTAACGTAGGGTTAAAGTAGTAAGAATAGTGTAGACGTGGTGTCTAGACTAGATCTTGCCTTTGTAAACCGCTTATGACACGAATTGTTTGTGGTAGTTAGCAGGTGGGGACAAACCTGTCTGGTATTTGTATTCCACCATGCGTGTAACATAAGTTCTTAAAAGGTAGGGCCTCAATACAACATGATGGCGCGGTCCGGTCAAAGTTTTATCTCTTACTGATCTATCCCATCGCCTCCTGCAAGAGAAGGGCTGATAAAGCCAGTATAACCAGCTTTGCCTTCTTAGATATCTTTGCCATATCGAACCTCTCAACCCAATTAGCATAGTCTCCTTTGTCTCATCATAGGACAACCTTGATCGCTAGTTAATTCACTTCTCATTCCCTGTGGAAAATACGATACCTAAAATACTCCCGGTGAAAGCTACACTTGACAACCGTACGCTTGCGGTCTTTTACCCGTTTGCCACTTCTGGTGTTAATAGTGAAAAAGATGATTTCCCTTAGGGTGAACTTCTCCTTGCGATATGCATCAATCATCTCGACCCCAACATCAAATAGGTCCTACATTTCCTCCATTAACGGTTCTAGTAAAACATCAATATCGTTATCGGGTCGCCTCGGTCCTGAGATCAGCATGGTTAGCATAAGATACCTGCGCTTCTGACACAGATGGGGAGGTAGGTTGTACATGGTGAGTATGACAGGCCAGGTGTTGTGTGAGATGCTAAGCTCGCCGAAAGGGTTCATCCCGTCAGTACTAAGCGCGAACCGAATGTTCCTCGACTCGTTGCCAAATTCCGGATATGTCTTGTCAAAATATTTCCACTGTTGGCCATCAGATGGGTGCCGCAGCATGCCATCATCCTTGTGGTCATCTGATGCATGCCAGGACATGAGCTTGACATCCTCTAGGTTCCCAAATAGTGCACGTAGGCGGTCGATCATAGGCAGATACCACACCGACAGCGTCAGACTTCTCCTTTGCGTGTAGCCCTCTTCCTCCTCATCCTGCTGAGCCGAGATGCGATTATCTGCAGTAGTGCTCTTCTTTCCCCCTTCTTCTTCGGGCCACCCCGCAACAACTCATCGCCATCTGCATCCACACAACAGCCAGCATTCTTCTTGTAGCGACTCGCGCTGTAGTTCGGACAACTCATCAACTTCTCATGCTTACCCCGATGCAGGATGCAGTGGTTAGGGCAGGCATCGAACTTTTGAAGTTTCATCGACACTGAACGAATCAACTTCTTTGCCCGATAAGTATTCACGGGAAACTTGTTACCCTTCGGGTACGTGGTAGCAAGATAACTTAACAGCTCATTGAAGCTGTTGTCAGACCAACCATGTCGGGCCTTTATCATCAACATGTGGAGGTTAAACTGGAGCACCGTGCACTCTTTCGGACATTCGCCACCATCCTTATACAGAGGATCAAGTGACGCCTGCTTCATCTCTCTAAAATTTTCCAACCATGTCGGGGAACCATGCACAACATCGTCCTCATTGATGTGCTTCATTTAATCATCAAAAAGTTGCACATCCTCGGGTTCCTACACAGTGGCCTCCTAACCACCATCATCATCTTCCATGTCCTCGAGTAGATCCTTCACCATGATGTAATCACAATCATTATTTTTGTTGCAGGCTAGCGCTATTGTGGCTGAACATGAGACGTTTGGCGCATGAGGCTCTTGGTTCGCCATTATCGATGCCGAGCTCACTCCAGATGCACCACCACCACTCGGGTCAACACTTTCGCCGTGAAGAGTCCAGACTGTGTAATTCTCTACGAAACCAAACCGAATCAAATGAGATTGCACCTTGCCATCGTCGGTGAAGGCTATCAGATTCTTGCAGTGAGAACATGGACACACAATTGTCATCCTATTCGATCTGTCACGGTGAGCTCTCACAGCGGCAATAAACTTTCTCACTTTGCTGAGATACCGTGGATCAAGTACTCTACTAATCTTGTACATCCATTCTGAACTATCTGTATTGCCTACAAACCGTACACAACAACAAAAGCTTTTAGGCATATAATATTATGAATCTAAATAAAAAAGACACAAGCTTTCACTTTCCTCCATTAATCTAGATCTAGATCTTGATCTATGTCTAGAGAGCTCAAAAAGCAAGGAAAAGAGAGAGAAAAGAGCATGGGAACCCTTTAAAAGCTTTTAGTCATATAATATTATGATTCTAGATAAAAACATAAGCTTTCTCTCCTTCCTCCATGAAACTAGATCTAGATCTAGAGAGGTCAAAGGAAGGAAAAGAGAGAAAAGAGATCACGGGAACCTTTTAAATACCTCTTATGATGTCCTCCTCCTCCAAAACAACACTCAAGACCTCAATCTAATGGTTTGGTCAAAAATTCAGGCAAAGCCTCTCCCCCCACGAGTCTTGGAAGAGAGAAGCCGTGAGGAAGAAGAAGGTCGAACTGTAGCTATTAATAAAATACATAATCGTTGCAAACATTATAAAATGACCGTTGCGGTTAATATCGATTAACCGCAGCGGTCGCCCTAATGTGACCGTTGTGGTAAATGTATTAACCGTGGCGGCAACCTTAGGGCGACCACTGCGGTTAATCGGTATTACCCGCAGAGGGCATGTTATGCCACCTGCTGTGGTAAACGTTTAACTGCAGCGGGCGCGCAGAGCTGTTGCACGGACTTACCATGGCGGGCAGGAAGGGTGTCCGCCACGGATGACTTTTTTGCAACGCTGCGCAAAATCGTGTTTGACGTAGTGCTAGATGGTAAGCTATAGTGAAGACTGCCAAAATGAATGCATTATAGAAAGGTTTACTTCATCAGTTGAGAAATGTGTTTCAGCTAAACCCAATCAGTCAACCCAAAATAGTAATTTGGAGACAAACAACAGGACCGATAATCTAGAATGTTTAGTGTACAACATTGACCAAAGTTTAGAAGTCCATAGTTGAATACACATTATTTGTAAAGTATGTTCCCAATTCTTCGGCCTATAGAATCAATCAGAAGCATACGGGAGGGAAACAAAGCATTATAAGAGTTACTCAGAATAAACCTACAACTCATTTGGATGTAAGAAACAGAACATTGAACTTGTGGATGAACTTGTGGAACTAATAAATTTGGCACACAGGTCGGTTGCTTTCTCACATTAAGCGCAGTTAGTATAAGAAAAATATAAGATCAGTTTTTTTGTACAAACCTTAACCTATTTAACAGAGGAAGCTGTGTTTTGTAGGGAGGTGGAGAAGTCCAATTAGTATAAATATTTTTTAGGGAGGTGGAAATTGAAATTATATAGTAACATTTTTTAAAACAAAATTATATAGTAACATATGTTTACTGAATTAGGAGTTCTTAGCAGGATGTGTCACACCTGTTAGGACAGGTAGAGTGCACCTCCATTTGAGCAATGCAAATTACCTTAGCTTTAAGGTAACCAAAATTTGTGTGCTTCAGAACTGGCATGGTGTGGTTTCAGTCACAAAAGTCCACAGAGCAAATTTGAATTGATAGGTGAGGACAATCTTTGTTTAGAAATCCCATGCCTTTGCAAATAAGAACATTCATATATGCATTCTGAACATAAGCATGACCCAATGGAAGGCTGGAAACGGGCCACTGTTTTCTTATCAATTAGGGCTGAAGATAATAAGAAAAGAATGTGTGGGAGAAAAGGAAGCTACTATAGCCTCATGAAACAAAATGCCATCATTTGACCAACTACAGCTGGTGTTGGCACCAGAATGATACACTTTTACATAACTAAAATGCTGCCAACAACCGCAGGATCAAGGATAAAACAATTACATCATGAACATACTTTATTAAATAACTAGTTCCACATGTCCATGAAGTATGTGATGCAGGAATGAAGAAATGAAGCAAAGGAGAGCCAGTGGGACCCACATAGGGGGTCGGCCAACCACCCTATGGGACCACTAGCTCTCCCCTCTTGGCCATGATCCAGGAGAAGCACCTTAGAGTGAATTCCAACCCTTGGATCACTCTGTGCTTTCTCTCAACGGCTCACAAGCAAAGTACATGGATCCATGGGCCCACTCCAAGGAGATAAACGTGACAACCACCTCAGGACCAACATCCAACACCAATGACAAGTGGGACCAGAACCTAGAAGGCTGAGATGGGCCAGAGCCCCCAAGGGGGGGGTCGACCGACCATCACCTGGGCCCATGAAGCCCCCACTTGGTCCCTGACCAGTGGGGCTGCATCTAGAAGACCAGAGGGTGGCCCACATGCCATAGGGGAGGGTCGGCCGACCACCCCCTAAGTCGGTTCACCTCTTGCCATCCGCCGTATCCACTCACACATGTCGGAAATCAACACCATCCATCCAAAGGCGGTTCAAGGTCGGTTGAATCCAAGGGTGGAGGATTGAAGCCCCTAGATTGCTGACGTGGCGATGGAGTAGCAGCTACTCCACCTCCCACTATAAATAGAGGCTCATACCCCCCTGCCTACACATGGTGAAGAAGCCTACAAGCTCTATTCCTTAGATTATTCTAGTAGTTAGTCTAGAGTGGGAGTTAGAGTTGAGTCAAGCTGCGCTCGGGATTTCTCTCTACTATATGTTGATATTTATTAACGCAGACAGAGAAATCACTAGGAAGTAATTCGCAAGCGCACGGATACTGGTGAGCACTTCACCCGGGAGATAGTCCAGAGTATCGTTATTTGTTTTTCCGCAGGGAGAAAGGGTGCATCTGACTAACCAAATCTATGCTAGTAACCCTTAGGCTACGAACAAGGTGATTGTGATATAAGCGATTAGAGAAGATCGCAACTATAGTCTCGTTCTAGTCTATATAAGATATGATCTATTATTCTATTGGGGAGAACCGTCGTGAGAAGAGACACCTCAGAGGATGCTTAACACCAGGCCTATGAAACCCTATCGGTCCTTCTAACGGGATTGCGGGTTCCAAAGGTATCTACGGAATTGTCACTTTCCGAGCTACTACCACAGATCCGGCTAGATAGGGGACATCTATGAGTATCCTAGCCCAAACACCATGTTTACGCTAAAGATGATTACCCTACTCTCTACGCGAAGAGAATAAAGTAAACTCACAAACCAAAGAATAATAAACAAGGAACTTACTAGAATTAGAAGTCGAATTACCGAAGAAATCCTAGGAGCAAGCCTCGGGTTAGGAGTCTTGATCCCGTCGATACAAACTGGAGAGGAGACACCGACAAGCCGGGCTTCCTCCAATCCACACCTCCACTCTAACTCTCTCAATCTAGAAGAGTAAACTCTAATCTCACATGTATGCTAAGCCCTAGAGAATATACCCGTGAGGGATCTTCTCTGGCGAATCCTCTCTGGAAAATATGCAAATGAATAATGGATTATGGATTGCCTTTAGCCAGGGGGTAGGGGTCCCCCTTATATAGCCCCCTCAAATGATCGTCAGTCGTCGGATCAAACCGACCTTAATGGATGGTGTAGATGTAACCTCAAAGGCGGTGGAGAGTGGCCCCACAAGGCAGAGGCCATTGGAGCCTGACCTAGGGCGGCCGCCCCAGGGATTAGGGCGGGCGCCCTGCCCCTGGGCCCATTTGGCCTCTGGTTTCTTCCCGAGCCTTCTTGACCCTTCTAGATTATTCTTTTTCGTGCGGAGGTGTTATGTGTCTATGTAATCCTTACAGGTGGGCCTATTTTGCTCTTTTGCAGTTGTCTCCCTCTAGAAACAGATAAACACCAAAACTCATGGAATTCTGTTAGTTAAAACTCTATATTTAGGTAGTGTGTTGCAAATATATTTTTTCTTCTGCTTAGTTGACACTTAGAATTGATACTTAAGAGGTGTCAACAAGCTCCCCCATACTTAGGCTTTTACTCGTCCTCGAGAAAAGGATGGTTAAAACATAAGCTTAAGGTTGAGACATCAATAATAGAAAGATTCCTTTTATACCCTGTACTGCGGGAGTTTAGTAGAGACATCATATCACTATGAGCAATTGAGGAATAAAGTAGCTATAAATAGAGACCCTTCATCTATCAATCTTGTCACTTGGAGTTTTTGCATGTTTAGCTTACTTTTTCCTTGGTGCTCAGATCACTCATAAATGAATCTCAAAAAGTATAGGTAAACGTGGCATACTTACCTTGCATGTATTGCCTGCTCAAACCGGGATCCGAGGAGAATAATGCCATACTCTTAGATCAAGACTTGTTAGTCAAGTTTTATTATTGTGTCAACTCTTATTGGTGTATTGCTATTAGAGGAGACATGGGCTATCATTATATATGTTGTTGTTGTTGTTTTTTTAGTGGGTGCTGATGTACCCCTAATTCTACTGCGAGGTTGTCGGACTTTTTGCCTATTTTTATTTCCTCGAATTTAAAATATTTTTGCATAGCCCATTCCTTTAATGCAATATTACTTCGGAAGAGTGAATCTTTTGTGTTTGTAAAGTATGAATGAAGCCTTGACCTTGGGAGTATGATAAAATTCTAACAAGGATCCACACGATTCAAACAAACTCAATACAAACTAAGTAGCCTTTTGGCTTTTGATTGGTAAGTGTAAAGCATATAAGGGATGGTAGTTATTTATTTTAAAAGAAATTCTCCAAGTGACAGAGATTATCAAGAATTAAGTTCTCTTATTCTACCATCTTATATTCCACAACAACTTAAGTAACATGGAGTCTCTAAATAAATTCTCAACAATAGCAGGATTCCAGGAAACTTCATGTAGTGTGTCTATTTCATAAAGATATTTTAAAGTAAACATTTTAGCATTTTATCATGTTTAAAGCATTTATTTATGGAAACTAACTGCACGAATTAAATTTTGGAGATGTGTATGAAAATATGTAATGTGCAGGGTGCAAACCTGAGTGTGGTCGAAGGATAGAGCAGGGGGTGCCCTGCCCAGGGCAGGCGCCCTTGGTCGTAGGGCGGGTGCCCTACTGGGGTGGCCCCTCGGCCTCTGCTTCGCCGAGTGCGGTTGTTACTTTGTTTGTTTCCGAAATATTTGATCATTGCGGTTGAATCTGTTCGTCTCATCATCGAGGGTCTCCCCCATACCTGTTTCCTATTTTCTCTTGAATACAAAGTGGAGACAAGCAAGATACAAAATAATAGAAATGCTCTTTATTTATTATTTATTCTGAGACATGTATTACAAGGGAAATGAATTGAACTAATACTAGCTAATGGATCTAATCATGTCTCAAAACTAACTAAAGAATCTAGCGACGTTCTAAATACTTCATCTTCTTGTTAAGCTCATCTACGTCGCTCCTAAGGTTTCTTGTGGTGGTGTTTAGGTTTGTGATCTGCCTAGAGAGAAAGTTTAGAGTGGTTTGGATATTGATGATCGTATCATCTCTAGCATGGAAGTCTTTCTCTAGGTCAGCTACGGTTTTGCGACGCTTGGGATATGACTCGAAGGAATTGAGGGAGTGCTTCGGGGCATCCTTCGGTGGCACAAACTTGACTTTAGGAGCCCGAATTCCCTCGATGTAGGGATGTTCCTCCTCGGTTGTGTACTTGATGTGGTTGAGCTCTCCATTTCGATGGGTCTTTACTCCTATGACCCTCTCCTTGGGTCTTGGAGGAAGAACCTTGGTGTCGGCAAGTACCTTGATGATGGGCTCTTCTTTCGGTCCTTTTAGCAGGAGCGGTTGCTGTGGTGCTGGGAGGACAGGCTGGGCATAGTAGGATCTGTTGTGGTGCTGCTGCTTTGGTGGAATGGTGGCTAGAGGGAGCTCATCGTGGACGACGACTAAGGCCTTGGCATCTGGATCTTCCTTCGGGAGCTTGTCGAGGTTGGATCCGTAGGGGACCATCCTCCTCTCAGTGTTGCGGTTGCTGGCCATGGGAGCAAAGAGAGCTAGCTGGATTCTAAGCGAGAGCTAAGGGAAAGATTGAATGATGATGATGGATGACGTCAGGGGGTTGTTTATATAGGGGTGGACAATGGCCTCTAGAAACATCTAGGGAGCAAATCTTGCGGAAAAAAGGTTGGATAAGTGTTCTGTAAGGTTTATCGAATAAGGGAGACTAGAAGGTTCGGGTGAGCGAAAGGCAGTGGCGAGAGGTTACAGGAGTGGGGCAGCCACCCTGGGCCTTAGGGCGCCCGCCCTGGCCTTCTCTCCTCTGCCAGGCCTCTTCTACGTACTCGTTTCTAGAAGATTCTATACCCCGAAAAACATATGCATGGCCCAGAAATGTAAAATTAAAGTGGTTGGGCCTTAAAAATCACTTAAAAGGTAGAAATTAATTACGTCTATTTCTTCTAATTTTTCATTAGGTTCTAGAAATATTTAAAGACATTGACCATTTACCTTGAATAACGTACATTCGTCATTTTGAAGTGTGATTGCTCCATGGGATGATGAATTGATTACCTTATATGGTCCTTACCATTTGCTTTGTAGCTTTCCATGTCCGAAGAGCTGCACCCTGGAATTAAAAAGTAATACCTTATCTCCGGGTGTGAACTCTTTCTTTGTAGATCTTTGAATTGTGATATGCTTTTTCTCTCCACTCCTCTAGCTCTGATAGTTGCATTTGTCGATTCTCTCTAGCAACCTCAAAGTCCATATTCCATCTTTTTATAGCCCAGTGTGCTTTGAACTCTAGTTCAACAGGTAGGTGACATGTCTTCCCATATACGAGTTGATATGGAGACATTCCAATTGGGGTTTTGTATGCAGTCCGGTATGCCCAGAGTGCATCGGGTAACTTGTCCTTCCACGCCGTTCCCATATCATTCACTGTCTTCTGAAGAATATTCTTAATTTGTTTGTTTGAGGTCTCTGCTTGGCCACTTGTCTGAGGATGATAAGGTGTAGCGATGTTGTGGCGGATCCCATGACTTGCTAGATACTTCTCAAAACGTTTGTCGATGAAATGTGATCCTCCATCACTTATCACTAGTCTAGGGACTCCAAATCTTGGGAATATGGTCTCTTCAAACATCCTCTTTGAATTTATGTTGTCTGCATGTTTGCAAGGTAATGCTTCCACCCACTTGGAGACATAGTCGACTGCCACCAAGATATACTCACAGTTCTTTGATGGGCGAAATGGTCCCATATAGTCGATTCCCCAAACATCAAAGAGCTCTATCTGCAGATTGCTGGTGAGTGGCATGGCATCCCTTGACTTTATGTTGCCATGTCTTTGACATGGCCCGCATCTTCTGATAAATTCTTTAGTGTCTTCATACATTGCTGGCCAATATAATCCACACTGCCAAATTTTTGCATGTGTGCGGAATGCTCCATAATGACCTCCATATGGTGATGAGTGGCATCTCTCAATGATCTTTATTCCTTCTTCAATAGTCACACATCTCCTGAGTAAACCGTCAGAGCATACTCGGAAGAGGTATGGCTCATCCCATATGTGTGAACGACTCTCTTGAATAAGCTTTCTTTTGTTCCCTCCTGGTGGTACATATCCTGAAACCATGAAATTAACAATATCTGCATACCAGGGGTCGGATCTGTTGATCCCGTAGAGCATGTCGTCCCGGAGTGAATCATCAATGGGTAGTTCTTGCGGATTCTTAAAATACATTCTAGACAAGTGATCTGCAATAGGATTGTCTACTCCTTTTCTATCTTTTATTTCTAAGTCAAATTCTTGGAGCAGCAAGATCCATCTTATTAAGCGAGGTTTAGCATCTTTTTTAGTGAGTAGATATTTCAGAGCAGCATGATCAGAATAAACAATTACTTTGGCTCCTACTAAATAAGATCTAAATTTGTCTATAGCAAAAACAACAGCCAGGTGCTCTTTTTCAGTGGTTGCATAATTAAGTTGAGGTCTTGTCAAAGTTTTACTAGCATAAGCTATTGCATGATGCTTCTTATCCTTAGTTTGTCCCAAAACTGCCCCCACAACATAGTCACTAGCATCACACATAATTTCAAAAGGTAAAGACCAATCAGGGGGTTGAATGATTGGTGCAGAGTTGAGTGTTGTCTTTAACAATTCAAAAGCTTTTAAACAAGCATTATCAAATATGAAAGGAGCATCCTTGGCTAGCAAAAGAGTTAATGGTCTAGCAATAAATGAAAAATCTTTTATAAATCTTCTATAAAAACCAGCATGACCAAGGAAGCTTCTTATACCTTTCACATTTACAGGCAGAGGTAATTGTTCAATTACTTCAATTTTAGATTTGTCTACCTCGATGCCTCTTTCAGATATTAGATGTCCTAGCACTATTCCTTCTTTGACCATAAAATGACATTTCTCCCAATTAAGGACTAAATGTTTTTCTTTACATCTTTGCAACACTCCATCTAAATTTTCAAGACAACTATCGAAAGTTTTTCCATAAACAGAGAAATCATCCATGAAAACTTTCATAATATCTTCAATCATGTCAGAAAATATAGACATCATGCATCTTTGAAAAGAAGCTGGAGCATTACATAGCCCAAAAGACATTCTACGATAAGCATAAGTTCCATATGGACATGTAAAGGTTGTTTCACTTTGGTCATCTGGATGGATCAGGATTTGGTGATACCCTAAATATCCATCTAAGAAACAGAAGAAAGAGTGGTTGGCTAACCACTCTAACATCTCATCTATAAAAGGTAAAGGAAAGTGATCTTTTTTTGTAGCTTTATTCAGCTTTCTATAATCTATACACATCCGCCATCCTGCGACGGTGCGTTGAGGAATTAGCTCATTTTTTTCATTTGTGACAACAGTCATGCCTCCCTTCTTAGGCACAACTTGCACAGGACTTACCCACTCACTATGCGGCACGAGATATATAATCCTTGCATGCAGCAACTTTAAAACTTCTTTCTTGACTACCTCTCTCATCGCATTATTGAGTCTTCGTTGGGGCTCTCGAGAAGGTGAAACAGAGGGATCTGTTGGAATGCGATGAGTGCAAATGATAGGACTGATTCCAGTGAGATCTTGGAGTGAGTAGCCAAAGGCTGAACGATGTCTTTCTAGAACAGCCATCAAGCGTAGAGTTTGCCCCTGCGTGAGTTTATAACTTATGATTATAGGAGACTCTGGATCATTATTGAGGAAAGCATAAGTAAGACCGGGTGGTAGAGGTTTAAGCTCTACAGGATGTCTGGGTGTTTCTGCAAACTCGTCTAAGGGTTCAGGTTCAGAAGGGTCAGCTTCTTCTTCTATGAAGAAAGGAGCATCATCTTCTAAATCTGGTTTATCAAAAAGCTCTAGAGAAGCAGTTTTTACTTCCTCCATAAGATCAGGTAAAAGATATGATTCAGCTTTGCTGTTCAAAGAACGAGAGATTGTCATCGAGATTTGAAAACTCTTTCCAAAGGAAATGTTTAGTTTCCTGTTTTGTCCTTCATAAAGAAGTCTTCTAAAAGGTTGTCCTATCAATAGGTCGTGGTCCCATGTATCAAAGATATAAAAGTTCAAATGAACCATGGCACCATCTACCATAATTGGTAAGACATGTAAAATTCCAAGACTGGGGACTATATGTCCGTCAAGATTCTTCATGAATTTTGTTGTTGGGGTCAAAGTCACATTGCCCAATAATTCATGCGCAAGTGATCTAGACATGATATTGATTCCCACAACAGGATTATAGAGAGCATCAAAATGATATGAATTGAAAGTACATCGTATTGGAATAGAAGGTGAATCTAGATGGATCACATCAGAGGAAAGCTCTGATTCTTCTAACCATTCACTACTTATGATTGATACAAGCTCTCTTAAAATGCCTCTATCTGGCATTTTATATATGTGGTTGCTAAGGTGATGATCTCAGGGTTTTGAAATAGAAAGGTAGGTTGAAATGTTTCCGAAATCAGTGAAAAGATCAGGATCTATATCCAACATGAAATCAGGTGGTGGAATTTCTTCCGCTCAGAACTTGGGATAGCTGAAAAAGATGGTGGATCTAGCAAGGTATTGTTTTCAGCTTCGTGAGTTTCTTCATGGAGGGTATTATCCAACTCAGCATCTAGGATTCTATCTAAAGTTGATTTTGCTTCTATGGATGGTATATGAAAGAAAGAACCTCCAGATGTGGTGTTTAGCAACTCTCTATCCTTTTTACGAAGACCTTTATAAAAGTGTTGAAGAAGAACAGGGCCTTCGATGTTAAGGTGTGGACCAGATTCTAAAAGCTCAAGAAAACATTTCCAGGAGTAAGCCAAAGATTCGTTCTTTTCTTGTTCGAAGGTTAGAACCTGGACTCTAAGGTAGACGATTTGGGTGATGGGGTAGAAATCTAAATAGAAGTTGGAGCTCAAAACTCCCCAATCTCCTTGTTGTTGGCTTACCTTCTAATTATACCATTGTTTAGCTCTTCCTTTTAAAGAAAAAGGAAAAAGCTTCCAATGTAAGGTTTTATCGGATATGCCCTCTATGCGAAGACAATCACATGTTTGCTCAAAATCTCGAATATGAAGGTAAGGATTTTCGTCTTCCTTTCTTGAAAAGGATAGGCTTTGAATCATTGCAATCAACCGCGGACTCAACCTAAACTCGGGAGTTTGGATAGGTTGTGATGACTCCCATGGTAATAGGTCGGTCTCCGTGGGTGCAGAAAATTGATAGATAGGTGTGGAATTTAGGTTTTCCATACGGATAGAAAAGGTAAGAAATAAAGAAATTTGAAAAAGATAAGAAAAGATAAAAGTATAGGTACAGGAAAATAGCAAGATTCAAGGTTATCTCAGCAAACCGTCTTTCTCCTCGACAACGGCGCTAGAAATGCTTGTTGATATTTGTTAACGCAGACAGAGAAATCACTAGGAAGTAATTCGCAAGCGCACGGATACCGGTGAGCACTTCACCCGAGAGATAGTCCAGAGTATCGTTATTTGTTTTTCCGCAGGGAGAAAGGGTGCATCTGACTAACCAAATCTATGCTAGTAACCCTTAGGCTACAAACAAGGTGATCGTGATATAAGCGATTAGAGAAGATCGCAACTGTAGTCTCGTTCTAGTCTATATAAGATATGATCTATTATTCTATTGGGGAGAACCGTCGTGAGAAGAGACACCTCAAAGGATGCTTAACACGCGGCCTATGAAACCCTATCGGTCCTTCTAATGGGATTGTGGGTTCCAAAGGTATCTACGGAATTGTCACTTTCCGAGCTACTACCACAGATCCGGCTAGATAGGGGACATCTATGAGTATCCTAGCCCAAACACCACGTTTACGCTAAAGATGATTACCCTACTCTCTACGCGAAGAGAATAAAGTAAACTCACAAACCAAAGAATAATAAACAGGGAACTTACTAGAATTAGAAGTCGAATTACCAAAGAAATCCTAGGAGCAAGCCTCGGGTTAGGAGTCTTGATCCCGTCGATACAAACTGGAGAGGAGACACCGACAAGCCGGGCTTCCTCCAATCCACACCTCCACTCTAACTCTCTCAATCTAGAAGAGTAAACTCTAATCTCACATCTATGCTAAGCCCTAGAGAATAGACTCGTGAGGGATTTTCTCTGGCGAATCCTCTCTGGAAAATATGCAAATGAATAATGGATTATGGATTGCCTTTAGCCAGGGGGCAGGGGTCCTCCTTATATAGCCCCCTCAAATGATCGTCAGCCGTCGGATCAAACCGACCTTAATGGATGGTGTAGATGTAACCTCAAAGGCGATGGAGAGTGGCCCCACAAGGCAGAGGCCCATCGGATCCTGACCTAGGGCAGCCGCCCCAGGGGTTAGGGCGGGTGCCCTGCCCCTGGGCCCATTTGGCCTCTGGTTTCTTACCGAGCCTTCTTGACCCTTCTATATTATTCTTTTTCATGCGGAGGTGTTATGTGTCTATGTAATCCTTACATGTGGGCTTATTTTGCTCTTTTGCAGTTGTCTCCCGGCAGAAACAGATAAACACTAAAACTCGTGGAATTCTGTCAGTTAAAACCCTATATTTAGGTAGTGTGTTGCAAATATATCCTTTCTTCTGCTTAGTTGACACTTAGAATTGATAATTAAGAGGTGTCAACACTATACTTAGTATTTACTTTGAGCATAACTATACTAGATATAGTATTGTTATGTGCTTTTGCTCTTTAATAGCCTTTACATCAATAGTTTGTGATCCTTGTGGCCTTTCCCGTATGCGATCATTGCCTGTCATAGGGTGCTTTGATTATAGATCATAGTCAAAGTAATAAGTTGTGTGTAAGCGTGGTGCTTATACATCACCTTATCCTTGGTTACCGCTTGTTGCACGGATAGTTGTGGTAGATAGCAAGAGAGTGACAGCCTCGTCTAGTCTTTGTATTCCACCACGTGTTTTTAGGCAAGTTCTTAAAAGGCAAGGCCCCCGTAAAACGAGGGCGCGGTCTGGTAGGAGTTTTGGAGTTTTGTCCTCCTACTGATCTATCCCCTCGCCTAGCATACTTGTATTGAGGAGGCAAACTATAGTGTTTAGACTAGTTAATTGGCTAAGTATATTGAAGTAGAGTGAATTACATAGGAGTCCCTTTACTCTCTCGTTGTCCTTCCACCTAGCTATACTATCTAGTCCGTTCTAAGTATCATTTACCTTGGCTTATTCATTCATCAACCCTTCCTATCACATATATCGTTTACCCCCCTATACTAGTTGGTACTAAGTTGAGGTACTCTCTAGGATCTCTCTCTAATTATCATTTCTAGCCCAGCTTTCCCTTGGGAAAATATAAATTACGATACCTTATAATAGTCCTAGGTGAAGTGCTACAACGGTATAATCTATGCGCTTGCGGATTTATCCAATAGTCATAAGAAATAACAACAAGCATTTATGGCACCGTTGCCGGGGAAAGCTTAGCCTAAAAATTTTAATTAGATAGAATCCAAAGATTCTCGTTAACTTAGTTATTAATTAATCATAGGGGCTTACCCCTTTCTGTGTCTTCATTTCTTCTGAAGCCAGACAGTGTATGAGCGGTTTCCAACTGCCGGGAAACTATCTAGAAGATCCCGAGCAGCTGTTGAGGAGGACTAGACGTCGTCAAGTTCCCCCTCAGAGGTTCATCTCGACCCTGAATCCGCTCGAGGAAGGAGGCTCTACACCACCACTCAAGGAAGCTATGGCCCAGAAGGCAATCTCTGACTTCTCGGCTCCGTCCGCTACCCACGTAGCTCAAGGGCCTGAGGTCAACTTCGGGGATGCCACCTATGAGCTGAAGCCCGCCTTGATCCACATGGTGCAAGCCAATCTATTTTGCGGGAAGCCCCATGAGGATGCCAATGCTCATCTCCAACACTTCATGGAGTTATGTGGCACATTTACCATCAAGGGAGTGGCGTCTTACGCCATTTGCCTTCGTCTTTTCCCATTCTCGTTATTGGGGAAGGCGAAGCAATGGTTCTACGCCCACAAAGAACAGGCCACTACATGGGAGAGGTGTGCCAACGCATTCCTCAAGAAGTTCTTCCCGACAGGCAAAACCAATGCTCTTCGTGGAAAGATTTCATGTTTCCAACAACAATCTGACGAGACCATTTCCGAAGCATGGGAGCGTCTCCAGGAGTACATTCGTACCTGTCCTCATCATGGGATAGACGATTGGCTCTTGATCCAAGGATTCTACCACGGGCTTTCTAATATGGCCCGTAGTCACCTTGATGCTGCCGCTGAAGGGGCATTCCTCCAACACACAGTGAGAAATGCCAAGGACCTCATCGAGAAGATGGTAATCAACCAAGGATGAGGTGAGGAACGTCTCCAGCCAAAGAGGAGAGGTATGCACACCATCAATGAGGTGGACATGCTCTCTGCCAAGATGGACCTCTTAATGAAGAAGATAGAAGAAAGTTCCAAGAAGGAACGAGAGGCCATCTACCCCATCACCGTCGCACAAGCTATTGAAGCTGATCCATGGTGTGAGGTGTGCAGAGGAAATGATCACTCGGGTAACAATTGCCCCGAGACATCGAAGGAGGACGTGAACTTCATCAACAACAACAACCATAACCACAACCATAACCACAACCACAACAACGGGTATCGATCCCAACAACAAGGAGGATGGAATTCGCGCCCCTTCTACCAAGGTAATGGAGGTAATAGCAATTACAATAATTACAATTCTTACAATAATCAACCTTCATTGAGAGATCTTGTTTTTGGTCAATCTAAAATTAATGATGGTATAAATAAAAAGATGATTGCCACTAATAAAGTTCTTGAAACTCTTGGTGAAAAATTGGATAGCTTTGCAACTGCTATGAAAAATTAATTGAGCTTTAATAAAATGCTAGAAACACAATTAGCTCAATTAGCAGCAGCTATGCCATCTATAGAACAAGGTAAGATTCTTGGGAAACCAGAAGATTCAATTGAGCATGTTAATATGGTAACAACAAAGTTCGGTAAGCCTCCACTTTGCTCCTATTGGGGCTATCTTCTCAATCCTCCCTTCATCATGAAGAAGGAAGATCCAGGCCACCCGACGATCAAATGCTCAATCGGACAACAGATATTCCACAACGCCTTCTGCGACCTTGGATCGGGCGTCAACATCATGTCCAAGGTAACATACGATAACTTGTTAGGGGGACCTTTGATCCCTACATGTGTTCGCTTGCAGATGGCGGATCAGACGATGCGGTTTCCCGAAGGACTTGCTAGGGACATCTTGGTAAACATCCAAGATGAATACATCCCCACCGACTTCATGATCCTGGACATGGGAGCCAACGTGGAAATACCCATCATCTTGGGAAGGCCCTTCCTTAACAGCACCAACGCGGTCATCTATGTAGGATCGAGCCAAATCCACTTCCAGTTCCCGAGTCACAAGGTAAAGTGTGCTTTCAATGGTTATAAACTTAACAAACAGGTTAAAGCACACCCACTAAGAAGAAGAGTTCGAGCTCCACGCCAAAAGAAGTAGTAC
This sequence comes from Microstegium vimineum, assembly GCA_022036555.1. Classification (NCBI taxonomy): domain Eukaryota; kingdom Viridiplantae; phylum Streptophyta; class Magnoliopsida; order Poales; family Poaceae; genus Microstegium; species Microstegium vimineum. The sequence continues at coordinate 26,244,580 of CM039123.1, forward strand.
CCGAAGGCCAAGATTAGTGAACTCAAGGAGGATGAACCTGCCAATCCAAGGCAGGTTTGGAAAGCAAAGGAGGTGCACACACCATGGTCTCCGTCTCCGGATCCATCAAGTGTACCCGAAGAATGAACCAGAAGGAGAGTCCTACTCCGAGGACTTAAAACCAGGGAGCCTTCGCTGAAAGGTAAGTCGGTAGTTATCTTTTATTTCCCTTTTACATTTATTTAATTTTTATCATGCTTAAAATTTAGAAAAATAAAGTTTCAGATTAAATAAAACTTGAGATTAGTTTAGCACTAAAAATTGTCAAAAAGTAGGGCCATAGGGGGGTCGGCCGACCACCCTACCTTGGCTTATTTAATTATGGAATGCTTTTTGACCTTTATAAAAGAAAAAAAATGGAGGCCTAGGGGGTCGGCCGACCACCCTAGGTGCCCTTTGGTCATCTCTCTTTCTTCCCCACCTTCCTTTGTCCAAGCATTTCATGATTTGAGTAGTGAGGCTTTCAAAATTCAGATTTTGCTTTAGGAGACATCTCTTTATATTTGTCATACTTTAAAGTACATCAATCACTTTTAGTTAAAGCATGATACATCCTTGTCTCCCACTACCTCTTGTTCAAAGTGGGGAATCATGACACCTTTCACTTTCACTTTGTCATGCTTTGAAAAAGAAAACACATCAATCACCTTTGATCAAAGCATGACATACCTTTGTCTTCCACTACTCTTTGTTTAAAGAGGAGAATCTTGAGCACTTTACTCAGCTTTTGATCACATCAGCTTTCACCAAGCACTAGAAAAAGTGTGAATGGAATCCCCACTTTAGGTGGTCGGCCGACCACCTTTGGTCACCTCCTTTTCATTTTGCTTTGTGTAAGGCATCTCCTAAAAATAGTGATCATGGTGCCCCCTTGGTGCCATCTCCTCCCTCTATAAAAGCCAATGCAAGGAGAGCTCAATTTCTCACACCTCAACATGAATTCAGTTCGAGCTCAAACCATTCCTTCCCTTGCTCTCTTCTCTCTAGTGAAGTTCTTAGCTCTCAAGAGAAGTAGTGCTACTCCACAAGAAGATATCTTGTCTTCATCAAGCTTCTCTTAGCTTAAGCCTATCCCCACAAGGCAAACTAGGAAACCCACTCTACACACAACCTTGTCCTAGTCTTGTCCTTATGTCCCTCTTCCTCTCTACAAGATGAAGAACCCGCTAAGATCCGCATTCAAGAAAGCAAAGCAAATCCTAAGTGGGAGCTCATCTCGACGCTCCCACCAATCCGAGGATACTTCCCAAGGAAGAAGAAGGGGAGGTTCTGCCCGATACACTTGGGAGAACGTCCAAACCGAAGAACACCCTCAGGAGGAGGAAAAAGTGTCAACGGAGGTACCTCATATTAGGGCATTCATGGTGCCCCCGATGAGGACCTATGATCAACAAAGTGTACTCTGGTTTGACCAACTAGAGTACCAAAGATATCTCTCTCTTCGGGATCGATCTTTCGAGCACACAAGGATATTGAATCCAATTCTTCTTCCAACGCAGGTATGACTACCGAGTTCAACACTATCTTTTCTACCATTGGTTGGTCTAGCTTTTGGCAAGTAGATGAACTTGGAATTGAGTTGCTCACCATAGAGTTCTTGTGCTATCTACAAAGCTCTAATGATGGAATATCTTTTCACATGTTTAATCAAAGCTTTAGTCTAACTTGGAGTCATCTAAATGTTGCTCTTGGCTTTGATGATTCATGCTTGCTTGATTTAGACCTTGCTATGCGCAGGTTTAACAAAAGAAAATTTTGGTTGTCTATCTTTGCTCTAAATGATTGCTCAAATCCCAAACCTGAGGAAATTCATAATCCAACCCTTCGCTTCATGCATCTTTGGATGAATATAACTTTATTTCCTGGAAGTAATGCTCACACGTTAAGCACCACAGAATTAAAATTGCTTTATGCTATGGTCAATAAAATCCAAATCTCTCCTGTAAAATGCTTGGTAGAATTTTGGCAAAGTTCAATTGAGAGTAATGAATCTATTCAATTCACATCTTTAATTACTTATCTTGCCGAATCTATGAACTTGCTAAATGGCACCTATCCCTTTGTTTACATCTCTGCCCCATAGCAGTAATTTTGGAAGAATACCTTACAACTGCTCAAATATTAAAAAGAGATCCTAATGGTGAACTTAAAATGATTTATAGTGGCCATACAATTGAGGTGCCTCTTCCAAATAGGCAATGTCAGTTGTATAGGACCCATAAGCTAACCCTTGATTTAGATCAAGGAATTGGGCAAAAAGGTTTTGCAGGTTCAGACAGGAGAGATCAGGAGGGGCTATACTTTGTTCATCTTGAGCAAGGTGGTCCTTCCCAAGGAGCTGTTGGCGAGGAGGAAGACGATGCATCTTCCGATCCCATGCACACTTCTAGTGGCATGCCTCCTCGACCACCATGTCCGCAAGGACCACGAGCATCCTTCTCGTCCACACGAGATAGGGAGCATCGTGAACGGTGGCAATAATTTGATCAACTCACCAATGCTTTTGGCGAGCTGCGCGTTGAGCATGGTGAGACAACACGCATTGTCCAGTAACCTGCCGAACAAATCCAAGCATTACAAGAAGAACAACACTGGAAGTGGGACTCGTGTTGGCAACTACATCCATATCCGCCACCACCATGTTGAGCAAAGGATAAGCTTGGGGGATGTTCCCTTCCCCCACTACGGTAAGTATTTAATTTCAGCATTTATCTTCATGCATTTTCCTGCTTATCTTTTGTTGTTGCATCTAAAAAAAATCTGCATATGATAAAAAGAATAAAAAGACTTCTCTCTACTCTCACATGTTCCTTGAAAATTAATATCTCCTATGGAAATGATGAATAGTTGCTCTGCTACATGTTTCTTTAGTACTTAGTTTACAACTTGGTATTTCTCTAAGTATGGATTACTTGTCTTAAAAGAAACCATCATGAACCTCAAAATTTTGTGGGTTGCAAATGCTGTAACTAAGTCTAAGTTGTTGTGAGACATGATATGACAAGATAAGAGCTGCTATAATATTGTTCTAAGCAAAAATGACTATCGGAGTTTTATTTATTAAAATGATACACTTTTTGTTCCTCAATGGTGAAAATTCCTACCAAAACCATATATGCTCTTTCATGATATAAGCTTTCTACATAAGCTGCTTGCTTTGTGTTGAGTTTTGTCAAGTTTTGTGACCCTTGTTGAGAGATTTATCATGCTCCTAAGATCAAGATCACGTACATGCCACATATACATGCTGCTTCTACACTGGAAGTACGCAGAAACATGCCTTACATTTTCCACATAGTTCATACAAAAAATCTCTCTCTAGTATGTTGTTAGTAAATGAGACATAGACTATGCAAAATTATGAAAAATATAAGGGCACATCAAAGTCCCAAGTTTTAGAAAAATGATGAGCACATCAAAGCTCATGGAAAAAAAGATAGCTATGTCTCAATTTTATAAGTTAGAAAGAGAGATATTATCATATAGATGAGTATTGATCAATTGCCATGTTTCCACACACTTGCACATCTTGATCTAAGAGTATGACATTTCTCTCCTTGGATCCGAAATTTGACTTTACAATATATGCAAGGTAAGTTTGCTACATCTTTTGATCCCTACCTATAGTTCCACATAAGCCTTTAGAGTAGGATGAAAAAGAAGGCAAACTTTGATATGTGCCTTGGTGAGGAAGAATACACCTTATGAGCGACTCGAGAGTACCATTTGAGGAACACTAAGTCTTTCTTTTTACAAAACTTTATAAAACCTCCAATATGAAACTTGTGAAAGAATGAGAAAACTAGTCCTCAAGTCAAGTTATTCTATCTCTTAACTTCCCAAGACAAAGAATAAAGCTACAAGCCCCATGAAGGACTAAGGTAATATGGGTGAGTCTTTATTGCTAATTTTTCCATTCAAAAGAGAAGTTTGATTGTTGTAGATTTAGTACTCTTGAAATATGAAGCATAGTAGCAACTCCTGATCCATCGAGCTAAGTTTAATTGTTTGCTCGGGACGAGCAAAGGTTAAGCTTGGGGGATCTTGTTGGCACCAAGAATGATATACTTTTACATAACAAAAATGCTGCCAACAATCGCAGGATCAAGGATAAAACAATTACATCATGAGCATACTTTATTAAATAACTAGTTCCACATGTCCATGAAGTATGTGATGCAGGAATGAAGAAGTGAATCAAAGGAGAGCCAGTGGGACCCACATAGGGGATCGACCGACCACCCTATGGGCCCACCAGCTCTCCCCTCTTGGCCATGATCTAGGAGAAGCACCTTAGAGTGAATTCCAACCCTTGGATCACTCTGTGCTTTCTCTCAACGGCTCATAATAAGCAAAGTACATGGATCCATGGGCCCACACCAAGGAGATAAACGTGACAACCACCTCAGGACCAACATCCGACACCAATGACATGTGGGACCAGCACCTGGAAGGCTGAGGTGGGCCAGAGCCCACAAGGGGTGGTCGGCCGACCATCACCTGGGCCCACCAGGCCCCCACTTGGTCCCTGACCAGTGGGGCTACATCTAGAAGACCAGAGGGTGGCCCACAGGCCATAGGGGGGGGTTGGCCGACCACCCCCTAGGTCGGTTCACCTCCTGCCAACTGCCATATCCACTCACACATGTTGGAAATCAACACCATCCATCCAAATGCGGTTCAAGGTCGATTGAATCTAAGGGTGGAGGATTGAAGACCCCTGGATCGCTGACGTGGCGATGGAGTAGCGCCTACTCCACCTCCCACTATAAATAGAGGCTCATACCCCCTCTCTACACATGGTGAAGAAGCCTACAAGCTCTATTCCTTATATTATTCTAGTAGTTAGTCTAGAGTGGGAGTTAGAGTTGAGTCGAGCTGCGCTCGGGATTTCCGGAGTCATCTTCTGGAAAGTCTGGTATAGCTCTTGTATCTTTCCTTCTTTGTAAGACTTTATCTTATTCTATATATTACTATTCTCTCTACTTTACTTAGTATTTACTTTGAGCATTACTATACTAGATATAGTATTGTTATATGCTTTTGCTCTTTAATAGCCTTTACATCAATAGTCTGTGATCCTTGTGGCCTTTCCCGTATGCGATCAATTCTTGTCATAGGGTGCTTTGATTATAGATCATAGTCAAAGTAATAAGTTGTGTATAAGAGTGGTGCTTATACATCACCTTATCCTTGGTTACCACTTGTTGCACGGATAGTTGTGGTACCTAGCAAGATAGTGACAACCTTGTCTAGTCTTTGTATTCCACCATGTGTTTTTAGGCAAGTTCTTAAAAGGTAAGGCCCCCGTATGAAGAGGGCGCAGTCCGGTAGGAGTTTTGTCCTCCTACTGATCTATCCCCTCGCCTAGCATACTTGTATTGAGGAGGCAAACTATAGTGTTTAGACTAGTTAATTGGCTAAGTATATTGAAGTAGAGTGAATTACATAGGAGTCCCTTTACTCTCTCGTTGTCCTCCCACCTAGCTATACTATCTAGTCCGTTCTAAGTATCATTTACCTTGGCTTATTCATTCATCAACCCTTCCTATCACATATATCGTTTACCCCCCTATACTAGTTGGTACTAAGTTGAGGTACTCTCTAGGATCTCTCTCTAATTATCATTTTTAGCCCAACTTTAAATTATGATACCTTGGAATACTCCTAGGTGAAGTGCTACAACGGTATAATTTGTGCGCTTGCGGATTTATCCAATAGTCATAAGAAATACCAAGAGCTGGGTAAGCACAATATGTAATGGACTAATATTTAATCCCGCTGCCACTACACTGGGAATTCTACAATTGCAGTGGAGGAACCAAATAATAGAACCATGGCAATAATGCACAAACTTGAGTTGCACAGTTGACAAATGATTATTCTGCATGTCATATTAGTGACCTGAATATTTCCCCGGCAACAGTTACACCTGAAACTGCATTAGGGTCTTACATTGAGGGCCAATGGATTCATCTTATCAAATTATTAGGCATGACAATATAGTTAGCTCCTAAAATACACTAACCAATAACAGTCGTCACCATTCCATGAATACTCAACTTGGTTTGGTGTTATAGCAAATATGAATATAGGAAATGTGAAACTAACTAAAGCATAAACATAGAAAACAATGGAAACCATTTTGAGGTTTAACTAAATCATGACTTTGCTATGGAATAGGAGGTATCTGTTTCTTGAAGTGGGCCTAGATGGATCTGCATATAGAGTGGGCTAGCAAAAAGATAAGCACATGATACCGTAACAAAGTCTGTGGCATTTAACACCAGGGTAAACACCAACCCCATAAGTACTCCATTCTCAGAATGATACCCACCGCCAAAGGTCTTTAGGCACCAAGAAGGCTATGAATACATAGCCTCACCACCTAGCTGCATCGATACGGTCAATAGTACAAAAGCAAGATGAAATTGCTAAGGATGAAGAATATAGTAAAAACATTATCACTGGACACGTGGCATAGAGATAGGCACCTTCATCCAAAGTACAGTGCATGGAAGTGCAGATGATGTTGTAACAAATGGTCCAACATAACAATTAGGAAACCAAAAGGTGTGGCTTTCTGTTGGTATTTCTTAACGCAAACAGATAAATCCGCAAGCGCACGGATACCACTGTAGCTTTCACCCGTGAGTATTCCAAGGGTATCGCTTTCCACGGGCAACGTGAAGTGTAGTAGATAGGAACTAAGAGCATCCAAGGATAGATAAGATAACTGGGTAGAGAGAGATTTTACAGTTTTCTAAGGGGTTCTATCTAATCAAAGGCCCACTATACTCTACTTACTTTGGAGCAACTGTACCTTCCCGACTCTCGATAAAGACTGGGCAAAAGGTAGTCGGGAGAGGCTGCCAAAAGCTCTACGAAAACACCAACCCGAACGTGGTGGACTACAAAGGCCTTACAGAGCTGTCACCCCTGGGGCTACCACAACTATCTATAGGATTGGGCGCAAACTCAGGTAAACTCTAGTCTAGACACCACGTCTACACTATCGCTTACTACTCTAATTCCAGTTGTAAACTAGAGCACTCAATACGAGCGGAGATCCCGTAAATAGAATAAAGTAAGAACTAAAATAAGATACTTAGAAATAATAAATGAAGAACTTGGAGATCACTCTGAACTAGATGCTGCAAAGGTACAATGTTGAGGAAGATCCGACAGATCCGGCTCCTCCTAGCTCTCTCCTCCTCTCTCTCACCTCTAATTACAACTAGATGAACTAGAACTAGAAGAACTAGATCTAGACAACTAGAGGGACCTCTCTCCTTCTCTACATCTATTTGAAACCCTAGCTTTTGCTCTGGAGAAGAATAATGAGATGAGATGATCCTCAGGGGGTCAGGGGCCATGCTTATATAGCCTCCTCAAATGAACGTGGGCCGTTGGATCAAACCGACCTATATGAAGGGTTTAGATTGATCCTCAAAGGTGGTGGAGCATAATCCGCGAAGCAGAAGCTGATTGGCCCTAGGGGTAGGGCGGGCGCCCTGGCTCTGGGCCCGTTTCTCCTTTCGTTTGTTCTGGTGCCTCCTAGAACCTTCTAGAATACAGAAAATTGTGCGGTTGATAATTATCTCTATGTAAAGATGACATGTGGGCCTTTCCTTGGTATTTCCTGATAACCCCCTGTAGAAACAGACATTCACCAAAACTCGTGGAATTCTATTAGTATAAACCCTAATTCTAGCTAGTGGTTTCATTTAGATCCTTTTCCTTGTTTAGTTGACGGTTAAAACTGGTACTTAAGGACCGTCAACAACTCCCCCAAGCTTACCTTTTGCTCGTCCCTGAGCAAATATGAACTCAATGATGGATCAGGAGTTGCTACAATGCTTTCACGCCATAAAGGTACACATGCATTCAAACAAGAATTCTCCTCTGGATTAGAGTAAACTATTATGACTTTCAAATTTACCCATATTACCTTTAACCATGGGGCTTATAGCCATCACTTGGGCCTTGAGTAATTGAAAAGTAGAATGATCAAGCCAAGTACTATGTCTCAAGTTCTTCACTTTACCTTCATCCTGGAGTTTTGCAAAGTTTTCAAAATAAAACTCAAAGTCTCTTTTGTACGACCCTATCAAGTCTCTCAATATGTGGTATTTTTGTATCCTCACCAAGGCAACAATGGTGTTATGCCTTCTCTCAGAATATTATTTGGAACAGGCAAAGTAACAATGTGCCTTATCTCTCTCACCCTATAAATAATAGGCAATATATGGAGTTCATAGGTGGGGGAGAAACAATGCATACATACTTGCAAAGCATATATTGTAAAGTCAAACAATGGATCCAGAGAAACCGGGCATACAATCAAATCAAGATGTGCATGTGTATGGGATATGTGGTGGATGTATGAGGGTGGGTATGTGGTGGATAATGGTGTATGGTGGATATATGAGGGTGTATGATGGAAACCTAATTTTACTCTCTGCTCCTTGAATACATATATACATACATCTCTCTTTTGGAACTTGAAATTTTGAGAGAACATGGGCTTGCTTGTTTTTTTTTACTTTTTTTTAGAGAGGCGGGCATCTAAGTACCCATTGTTTTGTTAGGACACTTGTCCATGTTTTACTCTCTTTATTTATTATTATTTTTTTGACAACCCCAAGTCTCTTTCTATAATAACACTTTTGAGAGATGATAACAAGGAAATCTTTGGAGCAGTTACATTTGTGGTAATGATATATATGGCTAGGTGGAAAACTAGGATATTTTTGGTTACTTACTCCCAAGGTAGGAGTAGAGCATTTTTCTGGTGGATCTGAGTGGCATAAATGTGGATGCATACCCCTAGGATAGAAGTAGCATATATGAGTGGAGTGTACGTGATCTTGATTTTAAAAGCATGACAAGTCTCTAAGGGTCAACAAAGCTTGACAAAACTCAATGCAAATACAAGCAGTAAATATGATAGTGAAAGTTTTCCTGATCTACCAGGCTGTTGATGGTATCTTATAGGGTACCCATAGGCCGGCTTACCAGAGCTTTGGGCCTCAATCACTCGGCCCACGAAGGAAGGCAAACAAACAAAACCGAATGCTACTCGGTAATAACGACAAGACCGAAGCGTAGCTTAGGACTCTGAATTTGTAACCGAGTAGTACTAGAGCAATCCTCAGCCAGATCTTGGACTATAAAGGGCTGGTGAGGGTACCACCCAAAAAACATCTGAACATACTACGTAACACCCGATACGTAGAGCGACACACAACACTTTGTATTACGAGATCAGAGCAATAACAAGTGGGCCCAACTGGACATAGGGTTATTACTCGACTGTGTCGAGGGCCTGAACTAGTATAAACCGTGTGTTCCTGCGTGTCCAACCATCAAGGTTTCACTATTCGCCGAGGCACGAACTACTGTCTCGGGTAACCCCGTGGCAGGCTATCGTTGGTAAAACATGGACAGCTGCCGCGCTAGGTAGGGGCTTTCGGCGAATTTTTTCTCGAAAGCTTGGTGGACCACGACCTCAAGACAACGGAATCCACAAATTCAATGTTTTTCTTTGGATCATGGATCTGCGAGATCGACAATGACGGAAAGCTTCGAAGCCGACTCCGAGAAGAAGGAATTAACAAAAAGATTAAGCAAGATCTTCAAGAACTAGATCAAAGGATAAAAAATCTCACGATTTCAAAACCAACCCGATCGACAGAAGAGGATGGATATGAAACCGACTCAGAGAAGGAGACTTCACCATATACCAACTTCGAGACTAACACGGAAAGACTAAGCACAAATCAAGTTGGAATACGCAACCGAGCCGAAAGCAGGAACAACTCGGAGACAGTCAAGTACTCGGTCCCATACGGACTGCATATCTCCGCATCCACATACGGGAAATTTCTTCGAAAGAGGATGACAAGAAGCGTAACTCTGAAAGGCGCTCAAGAGGGAATGATTATGTCTACAACTCCAGAAGGATGTATCGTGCACTGGCCAAACCAATCCCCGAGAATGCAAGGCCAGGATGCAGAACTACCGTTCCAAAAAGAAAAAGAACTCGGACTCTACCAAGGATTATCATGCGAGAAAAGAAAGAGAAGTCAACAAACAAAAAGAACTCGGAGAGCACATACTATATACATGGCGGAGCTAGAACCTTACCTAGAACCACCACAAATACCCGCCTTAAAATCATCAGATGAATCAGAAGGGGATATCTCGGACGATGAGGAAGGCGACGACAATGAAACCAACGATCACAAAGCTGCAAGGATGAAAAAAAAACAAGGCTAGAGTAGGAAGAAGAAATCGAGCCGCACAAAGAAAACAAATTTGGAACAAATACAAAGCAGAATTGACAAAATACAACAAGAAGACGGCGGAAAGGGAATCCATGAAAAACACGAAGAGAGAAAGGATTGAAGAACTGACGAAAGAACTAAACGTCCTCACTAAAGAGGAAAGAATCAAAGACGAGCTGATAAAACAAGACGGAGACCCCAATAAACAACCCGACGCCAACACACCTCAAGAAGGACAAGAAGAAAAATATGAGGAACAACCCCCCAAGAAATCAATATTTCATAGAATGGGGAAAACAGAAGTACCACAACCATTGGAAAGACAGGAACAACATCTTGGGCTAGTAAAACAAAATGGCCCGGATTGGGGCCAGTGCTATCCGGAAGACTACAGTGAATCTGAATACAGAGGGGACATGGATTATTACCTAAGAGATTGGTCACCAGATTTCAACAGAACAGAACAATACGACAGATTCCCATGCTTTACAGGAAGACTGCAGACGTTGAAATTACCACACAAGTTCAAACTAGCAAACCACTCCAAATACAATGGAAAAGTGGAACCCAGACAATGGATAAGAGTATATTCCCAATCCATTGAACTCACAGGAGGAAACAATGACATCAAAGACTTATACTTTCCAATGGCACTCGAAGCCATGCCTTTGCAATGATTCGACAAGTTGAAACCGAGATCAATCAAGTATTGGGAAGATTTGCAAGAAGCCTTCTGCAACAACTTTGCAGGAATAATAACACATCCCATGACAGCGGCAGAATTGAAGAATGTAAAGCAAAGAAAAGGAGAAACTCTAAGGGAATATTATCGAAGGTTTGGAGAACTCAGAGCTCAAATACATGACATCACCGACAGAGAAGTAATAGAGACATTTGCGGACGGAATCATAGCAAATTGGCAGTTCAAAGACTACTTCAATGAAAAACCCAAGATCTAATGAAGACTTCAAAAGAGCTGTCGAAAAGATGATATCATCAGAAGAAAGAATTCGACACAGATTCACCCAAGATTTTCATGAAAATAAAAGACCAGATTTCAGACCAAATGACAAAAGACCAAGACAAGACAACATGGCAGTAGCAACAGACAACAAAAGAAGATTCAACGATAATGATAAAGGAAGGTACAACAACAATTACAACAACAACCGAAATACAAACCAAAATAACAGATACTCAAACAACAGCTACCAGGGCAACAATTACGCAAAAAGGCCAGCAGAGAGGATAGAAGACTTGCCCTGCTACATACATCCTCACGCAGGCCATAAGCTAGTCGAATGCAACACCTTTCAACGAAGATTCACAAAGAAAGAAGATACACGAGCAAACAACTTGGAACAGAGAACAAATGAATCAGGAAAGGATACAAAGAAAGCAGAGGGGAATTATCAAGAACCTCAACGACAAATAGCAGTGATCTTTTCTGGAGCATCATATACAAGAAACAAAAGACAGGAAAAGCTAGCACACAGAACCATTATGGCAGCAGAACCAGCTACACCAAGATATCTAGATTGGTCAAAATACCCAATCCAGTTCACAAGAGAAGATCAATAGACAAGTGTAGAAAATGCTGGCTACTGTCCCCTAGTGATTGGACCAACAATAGCAGGGGTAGCAGTATCCAAAATGCTCATTGATGGAGGAGCAGGACTAAACATAATATTCACAGATACCCTAAGGAAGATGAATTTGGACTACGAAGACATGATCACACCAACAAGTATTCCTTTCTATGGGATAATACCCAGAAAAGCTTACATACCATTAGGACAGATTACCTTACCAGTTGAATTTGGCACACCCGACAAATATCGAACTGAGTTCATTAAATTCGAAGTAGCCGACTTCGAATCATGCTATCATGCAATTCTTCGAAGACCGGCACTCACGAGATACATGGAAATACCCCACTACCCATATCTACTGCTCAAGATGCTGACAACAAAAGGAGTTCTTTCGCTAAAAGGACATCTAAAGAAGGCATACGATTGTGACGTACAAGCCATACAAATATCAAAAAAATTACAAGACTACAAGGAAAAAGACGATATTGCGAAGAAGGCTGAGAAAATGAACCCGGATGAAATCCAAATACTGGCAAAGAAGCCAAGCAACTTTACAACTCCAAAGAAGCAGCCACGAAGACAATCGACCTATTAACTGGAGATTTAGAGAAGACAACAATAATCAGTGCAAGTCTGGACCCTAAATAGGAACTCGCGCTCACCAACTTTCTAAGGGACAACAAAGACATATTCGCATGGAAACCAACAGACATGCCAGGAGTCCCAAAGGAGTTGGCTGAGAAAAAAATTGACACAAACAAAGGATCAAGACCAGTAAAACAGAAACTACGTAGATTTGCACCAGACAGGAAAGCAGCAATCAAAAAGGAAATTACAAAACTACTGGCAGTAGGATTCATCAGGGAAATAAACAACCTGGACTAGTTAGCTAACCCAGTTTTGGTGGGAAAAGAACTCGAAAGAATAGCGTATGTGTGTGGATTACACAGATCTTAACAAACATTGCTCAAAAGATCCATATGGGCCACCAAGAATTGACCAAGTCATAGACTCAACAGCTGGATCATCACTACTATCTTTCCTCGACTGCTACTCAGGATACCATCAAATATCACTGAGAGAAGAAGATCAAAGCAAAACATATTTTATAACACCCTTTGGGGCATACTACTACAAGTTAATGCCATTCGGACTGAAAAACGCAGGAGCAACATATCAAAGAGCAATACAAACCTGCCTAGGAGATCAAATCGAAAGAAACGCTGAGGCATACATTGATGACGTAGTAGTCAAAACAAAAGAGCACGAATCACTATTGGAAGACCTAGAAGAGACCTTCAAGAATCTGAAAACGTGGAAGTGGAAGCTCAATCCCACAAAATGCGTCTTCGGCGTACCATCAGGACAACTACTCGGTTTTTTAGTCAGCAACAGAGGGATTGAAGCAAGCACAAAACAAGTCAAAGCAATAATGGAAATGAAGCCACCAAAACAGGTCAAGGACATACAAAACTCACAGGATGTATGGCAGCTCTCAACAGATTCATATCAAAATTGGGAGAAAAAGGACTACCCTTCTTCAAACTCCTAAAAAGGAAAGAGAACTTCGAATGGACAGAGGAGGCAAATCAAGCTTTCGTCAAACTAAAAGAATACTTATCATCATCTCCAGTAATAACACCGCCAAGAAATAAGGAGGACATGATGCTATATATCACGGCAACAAAAAACGTAGTAAGTGCAGCAGTCATCGTGGAAAGAGAAGAACCCGGACACACCTACAAGGTGCAAAGACCAGTATATTACTTCAGCGAAGTACTCACAGAGTCAAAAGTCAAATACCCACACGTACAGAAACTACTATATGCAGTACTCATATCATCAAGAAAACTGAGGCATTATTTCCACGAGCACAAAGTAACAATCGCGACCAACTTCCCATTACAAGACATACTCAGAAACAAAGACGCCACAGGCCGAATATCAAAATGGGCAGTAGAGCTCGGAGCTCTAAACATAGATTTCAAACCAAGAACAACAATCAAGTCACAGATACTACTCGACTTCATCGCCGAATGGATAGAAATCGCACAAAAAGAACCTGAGCCAATACGAGATCACTGGAAGATGTACTTTGATGGTTCTCTAAAGCTTGGAGGGGCAGGAGCAGGTGTACTACTGATCTCCCCAGAAGGAAGACAATTAAAATATGTACTACAGATATTATGGCAAGCAACAAACAATGAAGCAAAATACGAAGCACTCATACACGGATTAAAAGTGGCAACTACTCTAGGAATCAAAAGGGTTCTCGCTTACGGAGATTCAGCAGTAGTAATCAATCAAGTAAATAAGGATTGGGATACACGGATTAAAAGTGGCAACTACTCTAGGAATCAAAAGGGTTCTCGCTTACGGAGATTCAGCAGTAGTAATCAATCAAGTAAATAAGGAGTGGGATTACACAAACAACAACATGGACGCATACTGTGCAGAAGTAAGGAAACTCGAGAAAAATTTCGAAGGACTAGAAATCCATCACGTCTTAAGAGATACAAATGTAGCAGCGAATGTTTTGTCTAAATTGGGATCAGACGGAGCAAAGGTACCACCTGGAATATTCATAGAAGAACTGGCAAAGCCATCAATCTAAGAAATCAGTAAACAAAAAGAAGACCCGATGGACATAAACAAGATAAAAGAACCCGACGCCTCAAGACAGATCCTCACCATAGAGAGCGATTGGAGGCAACTATACATCGATTATAAAAGCGAAAACAAACTACCCGGAGACAAAGTGGAAGCAACAAGGGTTATAAGGAAGAGCAAAACATACGTCCTCATAAAAGACAAACTATACAAGAGAGCAGCATCTTCTGAAGTATTATTAAAATGCATATCTACACAAGAAGGAAAAGAGATATTGGAAGAAATCCACTCGGGATGCTGTGGAAATCATGCAGCGTCTAGAACATTAATCGGTAAAGCATTCAGAAGCGGATTCTATTGGCCAACAACACTTAAGGATGCAGAACAATTAGTCAAAACATGCAAAAGTTGCCAAATGTTTGCAAGACAATCACATGTTCCAGCACACAATCTAATCTGCATACCGCCAGCCTAGCCTTTCTCATGCTGGGGGCTAGATCAAGTCGGGCCCCTCAAGAAAGCAAAAGGAGGATTTGAATACATATTCGTGGCAGTAGATAAATTCACCAAATGGATCGAATATAAACCACTAGTCAAATACAGTGCGGAGAAAGCAACAGAGTTCATACAAGACATCATGCACAGATTTGGAATGCCCAACAGAATAATCACAGATCTTGGGTCACTGTTCACAGCAAAGGAATTTCAATATTGGGCAAGAGACTGCGGAATAGAGATAGACTATGCATCAGTAGCTCACCCCCAAGCAAATGGACAAGTTGAAAGAGACAATGGGCTATTATTGCAAGGCCTAAAACCAAGACTATATGAAGACTTAAAAGACTATGGAGGTAAATGGATAGAAAAACTACCAAAAGTAGTATGAGGATTAAGAACTCAAATCAGCAGAGCAACAGGATATTCACCTTTCTTTCTGGTATACGGATCAGAAGCCGTATTACCGGTTGACTTAATATGGCAATCACGAAGAATTGAGCAATAAGACGAAGGAGAAGCAGAAGAAACAAGAAAGCTAGAAATCGACACGATCGAAGAAATAAGAAACAGCTCGGTAATACAAAATGCAAGATACTTACAAGGTTTACAAAGACATTACGACAGAAACATGCATCCAAGAACACTAAAGCCAGGAGATCTGGTACTATGGCTAATTCAAAAAAAGAAGGAAGACACAACCTACTCAGCCCATGGGAGGGTCCTTTTATCATCAAGACAACAATACAACCCAGAACGTACGAGCTGATGACAGAAGATGGAATTCAGCTAAGCAACACTTGACATATCAGCCAACTCAAGAAATTTTACAACTAAAGACGTAAGATACAAGACTTCAAGAACAAACGATCTACAAGTCAACCGTTTCGTGAGACAGCATGACAAGCTGACAGCTTTGCACCAAGAGCGGCACTGTCTAGCATTCTAAGTCAGTTGTTTCGAGAGGCAACTTGACAAACCGACTGCTTTGCACCATGAGCCGCACAGTTTGGTTCATATATATAAGTCTACCATTTCATGAGGCGGCATGACAAGCTGACAACTTTGCACCAAGAGCGGCACTGTCTAGCATTTTTAGTCAGTTGTTTCGTGAGGTAACTTGACAAACCAACTGCTTTGCACCATGAGCGGCACAGTCTGGTTCATATATATAAGTCTACCGTTTCGTGAGGCAGCATGACAAGCTGACAGCTTTGCACCAAGAGCGGCACTATCTAGCATTGTAAGTCAGTTGTTTCGTGAGGCAACTTGACAAATTGACTGCTTTGCACCATGAGCGGCACAGTCTGGTTCATATATATAAGTCTATCGTTTCGTGAGGCGGCATGACAAGCTGATAGCTTTGCACCAAGAGCGGCACTGTCTAGCATTTTAAGTTAGTTGTTTCGTGAGGCAACTTGACAAACCAACTGCTTTGCACCATGAGCGGCACAGTCTAGTTCATATATATAAGTCAACCGTTTCGTGAGGCGGCATGACAAATATCAAACAACTCGGCGCAACAAAGAAGATCAGCCTACCTCGATGACATCTAAGTCAATCACTTGTACCAAGTGACAACACATCAACTGCTGGAAAAGCAGTACTAACTCGGCGCAACATAGACTGCAAGCCGAGTATTATTACATCTAGAAGTGGCATTCGTTATTCCAAACATTGGAAACTACTCGACAAAGACAACAGTATTACCCCGAAATAACTCGGAGGCCTGAAAAAGAGGAAGATCTACAAAGCCTAACTCAGAAGCATAAGGCACCCTATGAGCAATACTTTCAGTATAGTCATCAAGGCACGAAGGTCGATAATACTACTCAAAACGAACTCGGAGAATACAAACAAGTCTACAAATCCTAACTCAGAGGCACAAGGCATGATATAAGCAACAACATTTTCAATATAAATGTCAAGACACGAAGACTGATGATACCTATCAGAAAGAACTCAAGGAATACAGACGAGTCTACAAAGCCTAATATAAAGGCACAATACTACAAACATCAAACAGAAGAACTCGACAATAGCTCACAAGATCTGGAAAATAAAGTACCCATCAGAACAACAAGCAAATCGACCAGAAGGCAACTTATAGACAGAGCAAGACAAAGGCATCACAATATCAGGACGAAGCCGTCCTGACAATATATTAAGAAAAAATATCATCCAGAGTATATTACAAGATCATTACTCAAAGACAAACAAATATTTTTTAAGAAGGGGGCAACACTTTCATCTAACTGAGTATCTCATTACAAAGATCTTCAACCTCAGGTTTCGACTGCTCCCACTTAGTCAAAAGATCGGCCTCCATAGGATCTTCAAGAATCCGGTTTAAAGGAACCTTAGGAGCAAGAGCCCGAACAAAGGAAGCAACATTGTTAATACATCGTACAAACCCACTCTGCACAAATTCACGGAATCGTGAAGACAACACCAGGATTATACTATCCACACCAGCGCTATCATCTCCAGGATGGCAAACAGCAGCAATAATGGGTTTAACAGCCTCAAGCAGAGACCTAAGTTGTGCTCGAGCAGAATTCAATTTCCTTTGCAAAGTCTGAACCGATTGTAAAGCCTGGACAAGGTCATGATCAGCACCAGCCCGAATCAACTGAGTTTCAGCCAGCAAATCTTGAGCCTTTTTTAAAGTATCATCAGCAGATTCACTTACATGCTCAGCCTTATTCTCAGAAGACCGAAAAGTCTCAGTCATTACCTCCCGATCTTTTCTCCATACCTCACATTGGCGTTCAGCATCTGACAAAAGTCAAAACAAATAAATAGGGGAATATGACAAAATCAAAAGAAAAAAATGCAAAACAAATAATACCAGCAAGTCGGGACTTCAGATCAGCAATTTTATTAGAAGCTCGGGTAGTAGCAAACTCCTGCATCTCTCTTACTCGAACCAATTCAGCCTTTACACGAGACAACTCGGCCTCATCTTTACCAAGGCTACCCTAAATAAGGTTAGCCGACCTCTCTTCTTGAGGACCAAATAGAATATCTTGATCCTGATGGAAAGCCTACTAACAAAAATAAAGATAAGGGAAAAATAACGAGAAAAATAGAAATACGAAACAAGGATCATCGAAAGCACCTTGAGCTCCGCGCCATATTCTAAAGAAAAAGATTCCCAGGTTGAAAGCAACCTACCAATCCGCTCAGATCGAGCAGATAAAGGAACACAATGATCAACTGCGGGAAAAACTTGTGTAACAGGTTGGGAAGTCACGAAAGACTTCCCAAGAGACACCTCAGTCATATCGGTACCACGGGGAGCCGCCAGATCACCTACAACAAAGAAGTCAACATAGAGATATATGAAAAACCAGAGAGGACAGAAAGTAAATCTACCTTGAGAAGATAACTTCAAGTCTACGACAGCTTTAGAAGAAGAGGAGCCATCTAAAGGAACGCTGCAATCAAAAAAACCACAAGTCTTTACAAAGAACTCAGTAAACATCAAAGAAATAAGCAAAAGAAAGGAAATGTACCTAGAAGACTTCTTGATTTGAGCCACAGTTTGAGAGAAAGATAACTTTGGAATAGCAAAATCAAAACCATCATCAAAAGATGGTAAGACAGAAGAAGAGGGTACAGCAGAGCCAGAAGCAAAAGGAACATCAGCAGACACCCGACTACATTAGAGAACCAAGCATCAGCAAGCATCATAAAAGTAAAAGCATATAAAAGGAAAAAAGAAGGAAAAGACTCACCCAGAAGGACTCAAGGGGTCACCCGATTCATCTTCAGTCGAAAGAGCCGAATACCCATCTGCAAATCAGAAAGAAAAAATTAAGAGACAAAAGACAGACAAGTGAAACAAAAAGAACTCGACTCACCAAGAGACAAAAGACAAACAAGAGAAACAAAAAGAACTCAGCATAAAGATAACCTGACAAAGAACCCTGACGAGCAAACCGCCGCCTTTTCGGCCGAGGAGGCTTAATGGCTGCGTCCAAATGACCTCGCTTTGGAGAGGTAGCACGAGAACTAGTAGCAGCATCATTATCATCATCATCATCATCCAAATTTCCACCATCATCAGTAGCAGGCACATCGAGAGCAAAGTCATGACCATAACCCTACAAAGTAAAAGTAAATCAGATCAAAATAACAAAACAAAGAAAACAGATCAAGGATGCAAAAAGCTTACATCAGGTGGAGGATTGGCAGCACTATACTCCTGAATCATGACAGGAAGAATAACAACACTACCTAATACTTTATTCATCATCTCGAGAACAACATCATCTGAAAGTTCAGTCTCGAGGATAAGGCGAGACGAATCAGAAGGACCGCTATATTCAAAACCTAGATGATCCCTTTTCATCAAAGGCTGAACTCGGTGACGCAAGAAGCTAGCAACAATACCATTGCCTATCAAACCAGATTGCTTCAAGAAACTGAGACGATCAATCAAAGGCTTAAGGGCTTGCTTTTTAGAAGTGGAAATTTTATCAGACCAACAAGGAAGGGAAACTGGGAGAGAAGATAAATCAAAAGGCTTAGGAAAAGATGGCTGAGAAACATAAAACCATTTTTCAGCCCAATCACGGACAGAATCAGATAGGGACAAAGAAGGAAAGGTATTTTTGTGACCCTGCCTAGATTGAATCAGGCAGCAGCCACAACTAGGAACCTTCGACCTACCAGTAAAATGAACTCGAAAGAAATAGCAGAAGAACAAAAGACAAGGAGGGATTCCTATGAAAGCCTCACAAAGATGCACGAAGCAGGAAAGGAAGAGGATAGCATTAGGAACAAGATGGTGAAGTTGGAGACCATAGAAATCAAGGAACTGAATTAAGAAGTTAGATGGTGGAAAACAAAGTCCAGATCTGACGTAAGAAACAAAAAGAAGAGATTGATCAGGAGATGGGTTTGGCGACGATCGATCGCCAGGCAACTCACACATAGTCGATCTTGAAAGAAGACCTTGTGCAATTAAGTGATCAAGATCACTTTGCTGAACGGAAGATTTCAGGATCCCTTTACCCTTCATTGCAAAATTACTCCACGAAAAACGACAGAAGAAGGTTAAGTCAAAACAAAGGACAGAAATTTCCTGTTAGTTGGAGAAAGACACAGTAACAAAGGACGAAGGAACTTATTAAAGATAAAACAAAGATATTGGTTCCCATAAATAGCCATTACCCAGAGGCAGCAATTATGAAAAAATAGCGGAACGATTACCAAAACCGTCACTTCCAAAAACTACGCATCAGAAAAGGAAAAAACAACGGTCAGATCAAGTCAACCACAGCTGAGTACCATAAACATTTACACCATGTAGAATATAGCATGACAAGGAAGCAGTTAGCCGGAGATGAAAACAACTTAGCAGAACGTGATTAGCGAGAGCCCTTTATTGAGAAGTATCAACACATAGCCGGTTTTACATCAGAATACAATGCCTCAACAGATACAGAAGTACCCTGACAAGCAGGGAGTAGTAAAATCAAAAGTAAAAATTACACAAACCGGAACCGATAATTGTCATGCAGGAAAAAGCAGCTCGGAAGCGCCTGATTTCAGACAAGAGAAAGCGCATCCTTGCTAACTGAAGGAAGTAGAACCAAGAAGTCATCCAAGACGGGCGTCATCAAGGACAGCGAATCCAGAACAACCCGGAAGGAAGCACAAATAAATGACTGAAGGGTCCATGACAGTTCACACCAATACCATCACAAGGCCTACACCATTTGCTTTGGCTCCTTCCATAGAATTCAACCACCTTAGAACTAGTCTCTATCACAAGATCTACACCATTCACCATAAGTTCAACCCAGAAAAGAAAGAAAGAAGCCTAGGGGCTCGTCAAGCTCGCCCACTACAATATCCATGATACAACAAGGACCTCTTACAAGGGAAAACAGAAGATATGTGACAAGGAAATCATACTACAGCCATTTATAGAAGAACAATGGGTGCACATACACCAGGTCTATGAAGAAAAGACAACAACAACAACAATAGTACATAAAGGGAATAGTAAAGGCAAAAGATTCTACAAGGACTACATCGATGAGATACAAACGGCTACAATAAAAGCAGTATATCAGGGTACTAGATAGAATATCCAGAAGAATATTCCAAGGACAATCATACAACCAGGAACACTCATTGGATACCAAAAACAACTCGGTCAATAATCTTACAAATACAACAACCAGGAGCTACCAATACAAGGCCAATATAAGCCTCGTCTACAACAAAATACCACAGATAACAAGATATAAGGGCCAAAACCAAGAATAGATCAGGTCTACCACCAAAAAAGACCCAGCACTTGGTGAAAACCTTGCAAAATAAAAAAACCCAGAACTCCCAAACAGCATGAGGAAAGTTCTGGTTGATAGGCAGAAAGCCACTCCTAGCAAATGAGATTGGACAGCTCCAACTCTAGCCTTTCTAGCAGGAGTTCGGTGCAAGCATGAACGACCAAGAAAATGGAGTGTACAGCTTCAATCAACTCAGGAGCGGCAACGGTTACAGCTCGGAGTTCAGTAGGCAGATAGAGAAGGCATGGAAGCCACATCACAAGACTTCTTCTACCTGCTATAACAAACTTCCCAGGAAAATCTTACCGAGAAGTTAGTCTACCTCTAACTCCATTCACAAGAATTCTTCTACCCACTCAACTATCAGAAGGCGGACATAAGCCCGGGGGCTGCTCAGTTTCACTCAGCAGCATGATCGTTAAAAAGAAAGAAGAAAACTCTAGAGATCAAACTACCAGTGCAAGCACAACACAATATATAGCAAGGAAGGACCACCAAAAGCCAAAAGTCATGAGAAAGAAAAGCAAGAAAATAACAAAAGCTGACCAAAGCAAACAAGTGAAAGCAAGATTCCACACACCCGTGAAAGCACAGTACCCACCCGTGAACAAAATCAGACAGAAGCAGAGTATTTCAAACCCTTCTGCCGAGTTCTTTTTCGCTGAAAAGAACTCAGAGAAGGCTCGGGGGCTGGAAATACATACCACACAAAGTTTTTTCTCGGATCCTCCGAATACTTGTACCAAGCAATCAGAGGCTCGGGAGCTACACTCAATGAGTGCACCTTTTTTTCCAAAAAAAGGCGCAAAAAGACTACAAGACGAAGACACAAGAGATCATCCCATGATTTTGCTTCAAAAAGAACTCGGCTTGCTTTCAAAACAACCCGACATTTTGAAGAAAAATCATGAGATGCTCGGGGGCTTGTCGATGGAATATCCTATAGGGTACCCAAAGGCCGACTTACCAGAGCTTTGGGCCTCAATCACTCGGCCCACGAAGAAAGGCAAGCAAACAAAACAGAATGCTACTCGGTAACAACGACAAGAGCGAAGCATAGCTTTGGACTCTGAATTTGTAACCGAGTAGGACTAGAGCAATCCTCAGCCAGATCCTAGACTATAAAGGGCTGGTGAGGGTACCACCCAAAAAACATCTGAACATACTACGTAACACATGATACGTAGAGCGACACACAACACTTTGTATTACGAGATCAGAGCAATAACAAGTGACCCAACTGGACATAGGGTTTTTACTCGACTATGTCGAGGGCCTAAACCAGTATAAACCGTGTGTCCCTACATGTCCAACCATCAAGGTTTCACTATTCACCGAGGCACGAACTACTGTCTCGGGTAACCCGTGGCAGGCTATCGGTGGTAAAACATCGACACTGGCATGTATATATGGTTGTGGTAGGAATTCAAGCTCTCATCATACAGAGACTCATCATGTAATATTTTTAATTTCAAAAGATAAATTCTCCAAAACTCTAGTATTGCTAGGAACAAGATAAATAGTAGCTCAACTTTCTCAAATCATACCTATAAACTACATAGACTTCGCTCAAACATTCGCAACCCACAAGTTTTAGGTTCAGAGCAAATCTTCATGTCAAAACAATTATATCTAAAACTCGGAAGAATTCAAGGCTGAAAACTAGGTACTTGAAAGGAATTACAGCAGAGCAACTATTCATCATTTCCATAGAGTTACCTTTAGAGTTCTTCATTTTATTATTGGCAACTTCTAAACACACTTATTATTATTACTAAATAGGAAACTCTATTAAGGATAAAGCAGACAATGAAAATCCATAGATATAGAAAGTATCAAAATTGTAACTTTTGTGATTAAGTGTGAACCTTCATGTGCTCACATTTTTTTTGAATTCATTTATGTAACTAATATCTAAGTAAAAGTAAACCTAATTGGGTAAGGATACTTACTTGGGTACATGGGGGTGCTCTCCCCCAAGCTGGATGTTGACATAGTCATTCATTTAGACAGTGTAGACTTACTTCACTTCTCTGAGACTTCAAAGATGATAGTTGATGTAGTTGTACTTCTCAAAGTAGATGAAGTTATCTAATCTTGTCTAGTCTTTCCAAATCTTGCTAAACTCAACTAGACAACAAAGCTAGTGGAACAGATTAAGCGTTAGCGGTAAACCATTTATTCCTTGATTGTCTAGAGCCTTGCAGAATTCTTCTATTCAAATATTTTTAGATTTTCAATTTTATATGCAAATGACTAATGCAATATTTTTTTATTGCCTCCACAGTAGGTAGTTGGAAGACTTATTCACGTGGGGCTTAAAGGTTTTCTTTTTAAATGCAATGCAAAAATATAGATATGCTATGATTAAGATGATTATGCAATGGATTATACTAAGGGTGATATATATAAATAGTACTAAAAAATATTTATGGAAAGTAAATATGCTAGAGTGCAACTAATGCAATGAAGAGAAATGAATATGTAGATAACTTACCGAGTTTACCTTCCGGCTAAGGTTCGGAGATTTAGGTCCATTGAACCAGACCTCTCTTTTGGTTCAAATGTTTTAAGGAGTATGGTCCACTCTTGATGAATACTTGAATGTTTGCTCATCTTATGTTGGTGTTTCCGATGAAGTCTCTTTCCTCTTCCACATTTCCTTAGTCTGAGGTTATGCTTCTTCTTTCCTCTGTAGCAGGTGATACATCCTTTGTTGGTGGTACGACTTCTTTCTCAGGAGAACTCTTATCTTTATTATTGAATTGATCTTCATATCTTGTTAATTCTCCCAGATAGTCTATCTATCCATCCTTGGTGGCTTGTTTCTTCTCTTCAGGAAATTGGAAATGGATCTATGATGATTTCGTGGAGATGATTGCACTAGTGGTGTTGAGGAAAGATCTTCCTCGAATGAGGTGGACTTCATCTTCATTTCCCATATCTTGAACCATGAAGTCGGTGGGAACATAGTGATCTCTGATCATGATGTCTTTTGTTATTCCCTCCAGAAATCAGAATGGTTAGTCTGTTGGTTGTAGCTACACATATGTCTGGTACAGTGGTCTACTGCCATATAAATGTTGGTAGGCCACCTTAGACACTATGTCACTGCTTGATCCAATATTGCAGAACATCTTGTAGAATGTACTTTCCTTGATCTTGCAATTAATGGTAGGTACTTTGGATCTCCCAGCTTAGCGAGGTATTGTGATAGAAGGAGTTGATCATACCCTAAATCAATAGTGCTAATTATCTGGGTCTTCTCTTGGTTGTTCAGCTTTACTCTTCCTCCTTCTATTGTTGATGTTTTTCTTTCTTGTAGCAACAGTTGTATCCTTGTAGATGTATGTCCTCTTAGGATGAGTAAGGGCCTTGAGTGAATCTCTCCTTCTCTTCCTTGATAGTGAAACAGATCTTGGCGCTATCTGTGTAGACGATGGCATTATCTGTTCTTACAAATGAGCATCCCAAGATAATGAGTGCTTTCACATCTCCGCTTGTTTCTTCAATCACAAGATTTTACCCATACGAACGAGTGTCCAACTCGTATGCTGACATATTAAGGAATTCCTTGGGATAGCATAGTGTCTAATCTGCAAGCTTCGCATGATGTTGACACTTGCTCCAAGGTTACAGATAGCTTCTTCAAGAACTCCCTTGGCATAGCATAGTGTCTGATCTACAAGTTGGCATGATGTTGACACTTGCTCCAAGGTCACATACCACTTCTTCAAAAGTGTAAGCTCCAATGGAGATTGGAATGAAAGGTCTCCCTGGATCTCCTTTCTTCATTGGTAGGGTGTCATCCACCCATGCTCTTGATGGCATGGTGAAGAAGTGTCCTGCTCATAGAAACAAGGCAGAGATCAAGTGCATGGGCTCTGCTGGTGGAAAAACACCAACAGAAACAAAAGTTTATTCGTTCTTCTCTAGCCTAAACATAGTGAGCAAAATCGAATATTTTGTTTAGCCATGACATGAGTGATCAGTCGGAGGATGAGCATGGATGTAGTATTTCAATAGTACATGGCTAATCAGATTGCTTTAACACATTGAATGATTGTTTAATTTATTTTTTTGTTTTTACATGATTAAGATTATCATCTTCCAAGGTTGGATGTGCAACATTTTAGCATATATGGTTAAGACTATGAGATCAAGAGATGGTACTAGGATCAAGCTTTAAAGAATCAGGTTGGATCTAGTAAAGTTGCAGCTCAAACATGTTTAGATCTTTATTTATGTGAATACCAGAATCAAAGAAAAACTTCTAGAGTGGTGATTACTTACCTTTACCTTTGTCATTGGAGAACGATGGCATCGTACCTTCATGGAAACTTCCCTTGATCAACTGGTTGTGCATTAACGACTTGTCTTCTTATTCCACTCTTCTCTCATCCTTGTTCTTCTAATTCCACTCTTCTCTCATCCTTGTTCTTCTAATCTTGACATCTCTGTTGGTCTTCTCTTGAAGCTTTGTTCACCCTTTTCCATGGAATTGAGCGGTTGTAGATTTTGTTCTTTGTCTTCTCCTTGCTCCATGGAATTCACCATGATGAATTAGCTACCTCTTCTTGTGAAGGTTTTTGAAGTTCATGTATCTCCCTTCATCTCTAGTGTGAGCTCATCTTAGGACTTCTTTTTTATATTGAAAGTTTTCCTGCAGGGGTTAGTCCAACAAAATATCCAATATCTACTCTAGTATACTATCAGTTCAAAAATCAACCTAGACAAGTCTAGATTAATTTAGGAAGACATTTTAACCTAAGCACCACGCTTAATTTAAAAGCCTTGAGAAGTAAAATCAAAATACTTTTATTTTAAACTAAGCACCATGCATAATTTAAAAGGACCATGAAAATACTTCAAAACCTAAACATATACTATAGCAAACAAAGGTAGCATGAAAGTACTATGGAGATTTACTCAAGTGAGGATGAGAGAGCATAATTTTTTTTTCTTTTTAGTAGTTGAGCATGCCTTAAAGGTAGGTACAAATAATATGATGTAGCTGTTGGTATTTCTTATGACTATTGGATAAATCCGCAAGCGCACAGATTATACCGTTGTAGCACTTCACCCAGGAGTATTCTGGGGTATCGTAATTTATATTCTCCCAAGGGAAAGCAAAGCTAGAAATAATAATAAAAGAGAGATCCTAGAGATCACTTCAATTTAGCACCAACTAGTGTAAGGGGGTAAACGATATAATGATAGGAAGGTGATGATGTAACAAACCGGTAAAGATAAGTAAAAGATGACTAGTGAGTGTAACTATGTGGGAGGACAACGAGAGAGTAAAAGGACTCATGTGATTCCATCTCTACCTCTGTGGATTTAACTATGGCACTTAGCTGAGACAGACTTCGATTGATTCCTCAATACAAGTATGCTAGGCGAGGGGATAGATCAGTAGGAGGACAAAACTCCTACCGGACCGCGTCCTCTTTTTATGGGGGCCTTATCTTTTAAGAACTTGCCTAGACAACACGTGGTAGAATACAACTACTAGACAAGGCTGTCACCACTTGCTAGCTACCACAAACAATCCGTGCAGCAAGCGATAACCAAAGGCAAGATTAAGTATAAGCACCACGCTTACACCTATTCTTACTACTCTAATCGTGTATACGTCAACTAGAGCACCCTATGACAAGCGATGATCGCATACAGGAAAGGCCACAAGGATCTCAATTTAGTCTATAACAACTAAATAACTAGATAAACCACAACAATACTATAACAAGTATAATATTGCACAAAGTAAAGACTAAGTAAAGTAGAGAATGAATATTGCATAAATAAGTAAAGTCTTACAAAAGAGAAAAGATACAAGAGCTTATACCAGATTCTCCAGGAAGACAATGTCCGGAAAACCCGAGCAAGGCTCAACTCAACTCTAACTCCCACACTAGAGAACACCACTAGACTAATCTCCACTTGAGAACAATAGTGGCTTGTATAGATTACATCATGATTAGAGAGGTAGGTCTTGGCCTCTATTTATAGTGGGGGGTGAAGTAGGGGCTACTCCAGCGCCACATCATCAATCCAGCGAGCTTCAATCCTCCTCCCTTGGATCAAACCGACTTGGAACCGCCTAGGGTGCATGGCTTGGATTTCTGTCTCATGGTAATTGATATGGCGGTTGAGAGGGACCCAACCGACCTAGGGGGGTGGTCGGCCGATCCCCCCTATGGCCAGTGGGCCACCCTTTGGCCTTCTGAGTATGGCCCCACTGGTCAGGGGCTGAGTGAGGGCCAGGTGGGCCCAGGGGGCGGTCGGCCGACCCTCCCTAGCGGTCTCTGGCCCACCTCATCCTTCCTGGTGTTGGCCCCACTTGTCATGTGTTGTAGTTGTTTATTCTGAGGTGTTTGTCGTGTTGATCTCTTTGGTGTGGGCCCATGGATCCATGTACCTTGTTTGTGAACTGTTGAGAGAAAGCACAGAGTGATCCAAGGGTTGGAAATCACTCGGAGATGCTTCTCATGGATCAAGGCCGAGGGGGAGACCTGGTGGGCCCACAGGGTGGTCGGCCGACCCCCTATGTGGGTCCCACTGGGTCTCTTTTGCTCCATTTCTTCATTCCTGCATTCAAACACTCCATGGACATGTGGAACTGGTTATTTGATAAAGTATTCTCATGTTGTGTTTGTTTATCTTTAATCCTAAGTCTGTTGGCAATATTTTAGTTATATAAAATTAGACCATAATTTGTGCCAACAAGATCCCCCAAGCTTAACCTTTGCTCGTCCCGAGCAAACAATCTAACTTAGATCGATGGATCAGGAGTTGCTACAATGTTGCATATTTCAAGAGTACTATATCTACAACAAGCATACTTCTCTTTTGTATGAAAAATTCAGCAGTAAAGACTCACTCATATTACCTTATTCCTTCATGGAGCTTATAGATTTATCCTTTGTCTTGGGCGGTTGAGAGATAGAACAAGTTGACTTGAGCACTAGTTTTCTTATTCTTTTGCAAGTTTCATATCAGAGGTTTTGCAAGATTTTGAAAAGAAAACTTTAATGTTCCTCAAATGATACTCTTGAGTCGCTCATATGGTGTATGATTCCTCCCCAAGGCATATATCAGGGTTTTGCCTTCTTTCATCCTATCTCTAAAGCTTATGTGAAGCTGTAGGTAGGGATCAAAGATATAGCAAACTTACCTTGTATATATTATAAAGTCAAATCTCGGATCCAAGGAGGGAAATGTCATACTCTTAGATCAAGATGTGCAAGTGTGTGAAAACTTGGCAAATGATCAATACTCCTATAAATGATCTCTATTTCCTAACTTATGAAATTGAGACATAGCTATCTTTATTTATTTTTCTATGAGCTTTGAAAATACTCATGATTTTTTTTGCATGAGCTTGATGTGCTCATCATTTCTAAAACTTGGGACATTTGAGATTGCCCCTATATTTTGCATAGTCTATGTCTCATTTAACTATTATACTAGAGAGAATTTTCTACTAGAGCATGGAGTATGAACTATGTGGAAAAATGGAAGGCATGTTTCTGCGTACTTCCAGTGTAGAAGCAGCATATATATGTGGCATGTACGTGATCTTGATCTTGGGAGCATGATAAATCTCTCAACAAGGGTCACAAAACTTGACCAAACTCAACACAAAGAATGCAGCTTATGTAAAAAGCTTATATCAGGAAAGATCATATATGGCTTTGGTAGGAATTTTCACCATTGAGGAACAAAAAGTGTTTTATCATTTTAATAAATAAAACTCTGATAGTCATTCTTGCTCAGAACAAAATTATAGCAGCTCTTATCTTGTCATATCATGTCTCACAACCACTTAGACTTAGTTACAGCATTTGCAACCTACAAAAGTTTCAGGATCATGATGGTTTCTTTTAAGCCAAGTAATCCATACTTTAGAGAAATATCAAGCTATAAACTAAGTACTAGGGAAATATTTAGCAGAGCAACTATTCATCATTTCCATAAGACAGATGGATATTTATGGAGCAAATTTATTCTAAGGGAAATAAAACTTAATTAATTGACAGGGAAATATTTTTGTTATTTAACATTTTTCCAGTTTTTTTTGAATGCAGAAAAACTGGAATTATAAATGCGAAAATTGAATTGCAAAATTTAAATTATAGAATTTTAAAATGCTGAATGAAAACTTACCTTAGTGGGGGAGACTCCCCCAAGCTTATTCTTTTCATGGTCCTTGTGGATGAAACTGTGTTGGGTCTATCCCTTGCTGGGCGTAGAACAGAGCCCATTGCTGGTTCTGGTAATCTCTCATTTCTTGGACCCGTTGTTGATTTTGGACCACGTTCTGATGGAGGATTCCATGATTCACCCGTAGCTCATTCACTTGGGTGGTGAGTAAATCCACATCATGACGAAACTCACGGTCCTCTCTTCCCTGCGAAGAAGAAGCAAAAGAGAACCGTGCACTTTGGGTGTGTGACGTTGATCTCTGGAGTCCACTGCTTGAGCTGGAGAACTGTGTGGCACTCATGGATTCATCCACAAAATCTGAACCTAAAGATGTGCCTTCTTCTTGTGCAGCATATGCCATGTTGCGTGTTGTCCTTCGACCTGCAAAACTCCTATGCCCTTCTTGTGTATGTGTATTGAAGGTTAGTTGCCTACACCTATACAGTTTAAGTCTCTCACAAGGGAGTTGAACTCTTTTTATGGGATCATTATTCATATATATGATATATTCATTTAGCCCATGCATCAGAGTGTGACCTTGCACAAAATATCCTATGTCCAACACAGCTCTTGGTGTATCTAAGAAGAATTGATAATTATTAAGCTGAGCCATGTTGTGCATGATTTTAGTGATCATGAATGTAAACTCAAAAGGTCCTTTTCTGCTACTGGTTGAGCACCAGTGATCTACCATGGCCCTAACAGGGGAAACAGGAATTTTATTCACCATTGCAAAAAGTATTCTCAGCTCAATATTTGTCACAGGCCTTACATCATCTCTAGGAAACAAGGTTATTCTGATCCAACGATGCATGAAACGTAAAGTAGGATTATGAATTTCACTTGTTCGTGGATATCTAGAATTATCTTTTCCAGAGATTAGTTTCCAAAACTCATGCCTATTATATCCCTACGTAGCATTCTCAAGATTAATGGCACACTTCTCTTTGCACCCAAGAACATGACTAAACTCTTTCCAAGTTAAAGATAGTTGATGATTAAGTAACCGGAAAGTAAGCCTTTGAGCATTTGTATTAACCGTGCTTAGGAACTCTAGAGTTAAAAGTTTACTTCCTGGGCCTCCAGATATATCCCACAATTCACGAGTCCACCCTATAGCTCTAAAAACTTCATCAAACTCTGCGTCTAAACCCGATTTAGCTAAGAGGGAAGGATCGATTACCTTGGTGTGCTCGTAGTCGCGTTCCTTCAGAGTGTTGAATATGGCCATCTCCTGAGGTGTGAGCCGGATGCCGGTTTCAGGATCAGTGACCCATGATGATTGAACTCCCGAATTATCGACCGACTCGTACTGATCGGCACTATGATATTCTTGCTCATATTCACTATGGCTAGCACTGCTGGCCATGATTTCGGTGGCATCCGAAATGTGCACTGACTCTTGCCTTGAATCAATGGACATAAAATCCGTACCTTGTGATGAACTTCCTCTTTGGGAATTTCTGGAGGAACTCCCACTGACTGAGCTATGTGCCTTCGTGAGTGCTTTCTTGAGGGACTTCATCCTATCACTTTGGCTAAACCCATACCTTTCTCTTAATTAACGGTGAAGCTAAATGCAGAGAGATGGCAAAGGATTTTGGCTTGTGAGTTTGCTAAGGTCGAGAGTGTGTGTTTGAGAGGGTTACCCTGCATGTGTTCATATAGCAGAAGAGGATGGAGGGTGATGGGAGGAGTCAAGATATGTTCTCCTTGGCTCCTGGCTTCGTTTGTTTGGGAATCAAACATAGAGCATCTCGAGGTAGAAAAAAAAGAGGAGAGAGGGAGGATGATGAGTGATCGGCCGATCACTTGTTGTGGTCAGTGGCCCTTGGTGCACTGCACCATGAGTGGTATCTCGAGGCAGGGTCAAGACAGAGGGCAGTAGGGCCCAGGGCCAGATCGGCCGACCCCACCAAGTCCTTTAAAGGACCTAGCTTTGTGACACTAATCCTCCTATGCTGATTAACACGCAATGCAATCTTTCGTGGACAAGAAAAGATTCAAGATTTTATTGATTTTTGAATTTTATTATGGCTAAGCATGATTATGTTTTGAAATTAATTAAAAGAGATATTCATGAAATGAAAAGATTTTAGGAATTTAAAAGAGAATGGAAGAGAGAACTTACCTTTCCAAGAAGCCGTGCTTTCAATTATTTGAGGTAGGGTCGTCCTCCTCATTCACCCGTTGAATTTGTTTGCGGGATTTTGGAGCTGGAGCATTGCATGGCTTGATCACTTTCTTTCGCCATACCCGTTTGGGTTTTTCCCACGGTTGTTGCTTCACTTTTGTCAGATAAGTATAATTAACGAAAGGGTCAATTTCAAATACCTTGACTATGGAGCATTGTTCGATTTTTGGCTTGAAGTGGAATGTCTCTTGGGTTCCATTGATGTTGAATTGAATTTCTCTAGCCCCTACATCGATGTGTGCATTGGCGGTGCTGAGGAATGGCCTTCCTAGGATGAGTGGAGTCTTCTTGTCTACCTCCATATCTAACACCACGAAATCCACAGGGATGAAAAATTCTCGTATCTTGACGGGAATATTTTCAGCGATCCCCACGGGGTAACGAATTGATTGATCCGCCAGCTGCAAACACATTGGTATAGGGGACAAAGTGGTATGAGTTAGTTTATCGAATACTACCTTTGGCATCACGCTGACGCTTGCTCCCAAGTCGTAGAGGGCATGCTCAAATTGTTGAGTCCCGATGGAGCAATCAATGGTAGGACACCCTGGGTCCTTCTTCTTTAATGGCAATTGGTTAAGTATAGCTGCACTACACTCCTCCGTTAACTTGATGACTTCGGTGGTGGGTAATGGCCTCTTGTTGTTGAGAATGTCCCACAGATACTTGGTGTAGGTCGGGACCTGCATTGCATCAAGTAGGGGTATATGGACATATAGTTGGCGAATTACCTCAACGAATTTTCCGAAGCGTTCGTCTGTTGATTGTCTTTTTGGCTTTCTTGGGAATGGTAGTAGCATGTTTGTATCGTAGTACTTGTGTGGGGCTGTTTTCCCATGAAACTTGACAGAGTCTTGGAGTGGTGCAGGTTCTTCTTCTTCTTCTTCCTGTTGTTCTTCTGCTTCAACCTCCTTTTCCTTTCTTGTTGTTTTGCCTGAAGTGTTAGGATATGGTGGATTGCGAGTGGTCTTACCCCCTCTCGTGGTCACCGCATTTATACTAGAGACTTTTTCAGAATTTCCAGGAGCAGAAGATATCAATTGAGATAATTTTCTTTCTATCATGTTATTGAAATTCAATTGATTCTTTACAACAGAAGCTAAGTCATTCATTTTATTGTTTAAAGTTTCGAGGGTCTTATCATTAGCAGCTAGTTTATTGTTTAAGCTGTCATTAATCCTAGCTTGGCTTAAGACAAGATCTTTAAACGTAGGCTGATTAAAATTATTAAAGCTTTTACCTTCATTACCTTGATGGAAGGGTCGTGACTTCGGTCCAGATTGCTGAGGTCGATTCTCATTGTTGTTGATGAAGCTCACGCCTTCATTTGTTTTGGGACAATTGTTTCTCGAATGATTTCCACCACATACCTCACACCATTGTTTTGACTTGTAAGCTCGTGTGGAGGCATATTGCTGGATGGCTTCTCTATCCTTCTTGAAGTTTGCTCGTTCTTCGAGTTTCTTCATTAAGAGATCCATGCTTGTTGAGAGTGCACTTACTTCATGAGTAGTTTCTACACTCTTTTTCTTGACTGGGAGCCTTTCATCTTTCCACCCTTGATTCGTCACTATCTTCTCAATAAGATCTTTTGCTTGTGTGACATTGAGTAAAGTGAATGCTCCTCTTGCTGCTGCATCAAGGTGACTACGGGCTATTGGAGTTAACCCATAGTAGAAGCCTTGAATCAGGAGCCAATCTTAAATTCCATGGTGAGGGCATTCCCAAATGTACTCCTAGAGACGTTCTCAATCTTAAATCTCTGTGTACACCACATTGTGTGTTTGATTTTCATATTCAGCAGAGTTGTTTTCAATAAACACACGCAAGCCTGTGGGTGACATAACATGTGACAACACAACATAAAGTTGCCCAATGAGAGAAGACGGGGTTTGATAAGTAGACACCAACTTTGCTAAGTGTCTGTCCCTG
This sequence comes from Microstegium vimineum, assembly GCA_022036555.1. NCBI lineage: Eukaryota > Viridiplantae > Streptophyta > Magnoliopsida > Poales > Poaceae > Microstegium > Microstegium vimineum. The sequence goes on from CM039123.1 coordinate 26,278,247, forward strand.
ACTTTTGTTTATTGCCATCGCATACGATACATGGACTGGGAATTGCCGCCGTTTTAGCTTGAAGGGCCATTTAGGATCGGCTGAAACAGTGATTACTCTTGGAATGTAAGCCTTAGTTCCCCTGGCTTTTCCTGTGATTATTTGAGCTTCAATGATATGGCGTGTGAGCTGCGTTACTATGAGTCTTGTTCCATTGCATAAACCTTCTGAAGGGTTTAAATTTCTCAGTAACATTATAGAAGGCTTTTGCTACGGTACTCCGGAATGAATGTGGATCGTCCATTTATTCCGATCCAACGGTCACGATCATCTATAGGTAATAGTATTTATTGAATTTTTATTTTATAAAAATAGGGTAATATGATAGCTCGTTCCACATGCGCATGCGCGCCAGCGAGTTCCGCGCGCTAGCCGTCGTTCGTTTGCTGCACGCGACGGCGCCGCCGCCAACGGCGAGGACGGCGATGTACAGCGCCGGGTTGCCCACGAAGCTGTCCCTGTACATGGAGCCGGAGAAGAGAGGAGGCAAGATGCCGGTGATGCGGTTGTTGGATAGGCAAGATACCGGACAGCGAGTTGTTCCTCAAATCAAGCCGGCCAAGCATAGAAACCTCCGCTAGCGACGCCGGCAGCGTCCAGGAGAACATGTTGTTAGCGGCCGACAGCTCTAACAGAGCAAGAAGGGTGCCGATCTGCGGTGGCAGCGCGCTAGTGAAGCGGTTGTCGGAGATGAGCAGCTGCGACAGGTTCTTGGCCACGGCGATGGTGGGGTCCACGGTGCCGGACAGAGTGTTCCCGGCGAGCTCGAGGAGGTACAGGTGCGGAAGGGCCCACAGACCCTGCGGCATGGGTCCCGACAGCCAGTTGTTGGGCAGTCGCACCCGCGTCAGTGTCCGGCATTGTCCGAGCTCCGCCGGGATGGGACCCACCAGCTCGTTGTTCAGTATCAGAAGCTGCTCCAGCTTCCCGGCGCTGCACAGAGCTGTCGGAATAAGCCCAGAGATCCGGTTGTCCGACACGTCGAGGAACTCGAGCGGGCAGTTCCTCCTGAACTCGGGCGGCAGCTCCCCGACGAGACGGTTGGTGAAGAGCCTGAGGTCTGCCAACGCAGGCGCCTGCCCCAAGGTGGCGGGCAAGCGGCCAGACAGTTGGTTCTGGTACAGCCTGTACAGGTGCAGGCTCTCCAGCCTGGGCGCGGGGAACACGTCGGCCGGTATCTCGCCGGAGAGGTGGTTCATGGACGACTGGAAGCTGGAGGTAACCGGAGAGTGCCCCAAGGTTTTATTTTTTGGTTTTTTATTTATTAATTTATTTAGTAAATTATTAAGTTTAGAAAAATCAACGGTCCAGATTTGATTTAAGATATTACCTCCTGAGAGGTAACCGGAGTACCTGAGCATTGGCCTTATAAAAACACCAATCTTGAGCTGCAAATGATGATCTGGAAGGCCCACTTATTTTAATAGTTTTGAGGAACTCCTGAGGGTAAAGGGACTCTAGAGTGCAACAGTTGGATGTTGGATCATCAATCGAGTCAGAACTGTAGTATGACATTTCATCGGTAGCTATCCTACCAATGATTTATGCATTGATGGTGGCAGCTATCTCATTTGTTGGTGCTAATATTGCTCGTTCACATAGATAATCGGGTAGCTGTGATGGCTCTGGAGGAGTGCCATACACAAAAGAAATTAAATTCTCAAGTTTCCTTTGGTCAGGTGGTAGCAAAAGATTGTCCGGAATTTGAACCCATGGTGTGTCAGGTTGATCGGTAGGCATGTTGGTATGAGCTGCGTCATCACCAATTGAGAAGAGCCATTGAGCAAATTCCTTCATTTCATGTCGTTGAGGTTCTAAGAGTTCTGGACATCTAAGTCTCATGTTTTCAGTTAAGCAAAGGACGTTACAGTTCCGCCATAAATAAGATCTTGTGATTGATGCATTTAAGATCTGCATTTTTTTTTGCTTTGGGAATGATTGAGAGAGTCTGCCTGAAATCACCACCAAGAACTACTGTTATACCACCAAATTGTTTGTGTGCTGAGGCAGTATTGGTAGATGACATGATATCTCTAAGTGTGCGGTCAAGCCTCGAAGCAATGTTTATGGTTCACAGGTGCCTCATCCCATATAATTAGTGAACAGTTCTGTATGAGCTCAGCCAACTGTGTGTTTTTTCTTGATGGCACATACGGAGTGTTCTTAGACGTCAAATGGTATTTTGAAACGCGAATGTGGCGTTCGACCTCCTAGGAATAACAAAGCTGCTATGCCAGAAGATGCAACTGCTAATGCTATTTTCCCCTTATTCCGAAGACTGCTGAGCAAAGTGTTCCACAGAAAGGTTTTACTAGTGCCACCATATTCATAGATGAAGAAAGTGTACCCTGCTTCATTTGAGACTGAATAGTTTATAATGTCGTATATATGCTTCTGCTCCGAATTGAGTGCAGTGGTCAGCTGGTCTATTTCAGTGGCTGTATCATTTGAAGCATACGAAAGTTCCTCCAATATTAATCTATTTGTGAGCACCTGGGAAGAACTTTTATCTGGCTGTGGTAATTTGAATTGATCTAGGCTGTATCCAGCATCGTTTAGGAGTTTTTGTAGCTCCTGTAAGACATAAGATCTGATATGCAGTTGTATGATCATATCTGGGGCCCCTGGAGCCAGCTGGTTTGCGCGGTATGCCATGTCCTCGCCCATTACCTTTACATATTCTTCAAGCAATTTGTGTGGGTCCTTGACCTCACAGAAAAGTAGTAAATTGGCAAATAATTGTCTCAACTGGTATGGAAATGCCCAATGTGATGCATCAGTCATTGCATGGAACCATTCCTGGTCATCACCAAGTAAGCCCAATACATCACATGCTGCACAAAATGTTGGATGTTGTTACCCCTCAATGGTGCGAATGTCAGAAAAGCATTGTGCTCCTTTGACTATGTGCAGCAACATCCGCAGATAAAATTTTTCCCCTTGGTTAGGAGCAACATTTGCTAGGCGGCCAACCTTTGGCCGATTATTGCGCCGTCCTTGCCAAAATTTGCCATCAGGATGCCATGTCCAATGTTCAGGGAAATCTGCATAAGTGTACTGCCGAGCAAGCGGATATTGTTGATTTGCGTCAAACCATGCTGTTAGCTTTGTTATGAGCTTAGATGGATCCTCAATCACTTGACCCAAATAGTCATCTTCAGTGTATAACACACCATTTTGTAAAGGGAGATGGACTGGAAGTCGCTCTATAGATGGATTCGTGTAGTGTATATCAAATTGGAATAACCGCCATGCTGCATCATTAGGAGTGACACATCTACGGTCTAAGTATTTATTTATTTCGTTGAATGTCGCACTGGTAGCACCTGGAGTGGTTCTTTTCCTCTGAATTGTAGCCTTCGCAGAGTCAAGACCTTTGTTTGTGTACTTAAATAGATATCTCTCCATACCATTGCGGTTCACACTTTCAACATTTATATGTGCCTGATACTTGACCAATAGGTCCACATTATGTGGCACCACAAATGTGTTGTCAACCTGAATTCCACTCTTTTCTGTGGTGATACCATTGGCTGGGCGGGCATAGGTAACATGACTGTTAGGTAAGACAATTGTGTGGTCACAATTTTTCTTTGGGTCCAACTTGTCACATTTTCCATCACTCATGCAAGGAGAGGATGTGCGTATAGGTCCGCAGGGACCATGAATCATAAACTTTGATACTGCCTCAAAACCTGTAGGATCAATAGATGGGTCCGGCAGGTGTGCTGATATGAATGCATCTATTTGAGCGGCATCAAGAGGTTTATCTTTTTTCAGCCAGAGTATGAAGTGGACATGGGGAAGACCTCTTTTTTGGAATTCAATTGTGTAAACGGCTGCGAAGAACAAATGGATAGTAAAATTTAGAGTGCGTCAAAGTATGACGTGTAAGCAATTGTATGATAGAAGGGTAGGATGTGTCAGGCACAACAGGTAAATGATCTCAGGGTGAGAATGGTTTCATGAAAAAAATATGATAGGGCAGTGTGAGCAGTACCTCCAAATATAGGTCCAAAGAAATTGTGCTTCTCGATGTCATCCATGAGCAGTTTAAGCATCTTCTCAAAAACTCGATCAACAATATCAGGTCTATCAGAAGCATGTTGGCCTGGTATGAATGATAAGGCCTCGTCAATTTCTGGCCATAAAGCATTACATGTGAATGTGATGAATAGGTCTGGACATCCAAACCTACGACATATTGCAACGCAATCTTGATAGTTCTGGTAGTAGTAGCATGGACTTCCTGTGAATGATCCTGGTAAGAAGGTTACTTGTCCTACAGATGAAGCTTCAGTGATGCCATTACTGACAGCTTGAACTAAGGCTTCGTATGGGCTGGACCTATATTTATTTTGAAAGGACTTTGTTCTAAAATGTCTGAGTCGTTCATCTTCAACACAACAATATGCATCAACCACATAAGCCTGGGTCAGCCTGCTGCAGCGCAAGGGTGTGTTGAAATCTGTAACTCTATCATGCAGTCTATATGAATAGTATTCTGCCATGGTGATTTGTTGCCTCTTGATATTCCGCGAGCGAGGACATTGTCTGTAATGAAGCTTCTAATGAAAACCATCTTCTTCATAGGGAAATAACAATGGATACTGCATCGCCATAAACTTGCAATGTGTTTCTTCTACTCTTTGGAGTTGAGATGAGTGGTCTTGCACTATTAAGTCACAACCCTGGTCGTTGATGCCTAAATCATTGAGCACCAGGCCGACCACCTCTGCCACAACTGGGTCACTATAGATATTACCATGCTGTGTTGGAGCTGAGAACAACTTAACAGCATAGTGGTCATCATGGAGGTCAGACAGGTTGTCTGCAGGCAGTCTATCACGTGCAGTTCTAAATATTCGCACAATGGGGTTGTGGGCATCTAGCATGTCTATGAAGGCAGCAACCATTGACTCATCTGGCTCGAAGTTTTTGTCCTGAGCTTCTGAAATCGCCATTCGATTCCTGATTTTATTAGCAGTGTCGAAGATGTATAGCTGGCAATATTCTGGTCTTTTAGCACCGGCAGGTATTAGCGACCCTATTCGGTGGCACAATTGGCCGCTAATTTTGAACACGTAAGGACCATGGCCATCATTAATGGTATTTATGACCTTAACACCCATAGATGTCATGGCAAACATAGAGTTGTACCGCCTTATGTTGTCAAAGAAGTGCCTTGATAGTGAAAGATCTTCTTTTGCTAAGAGACGAAGTAAAGGCTGTGGGGGAGGGGATTGTATAAAGGCAGAACAATGCTTCCTCCTCTACAGCACCTGTTGTATGCAGGATTTGCCGTGCGGCTACGACCACACACTCGCTCCTCAATCTAGAAGCGAGCACCACAATGTGGGCATGTGCAATCTGGTCCTCCCAAATAGAGCGGAACAAAAATGGTGCCTACAGGTGAGGACACGAAGAATTGAGGAATATAATGAGAAAACAATGTGGCCATGCAGTTTACATACAGAAATGAAAGCACAAGGAAATAAATGGGTTTTGCTACGGTGCTGGCAACGAAATGCATATCCGGAAATGGAGCAGTAATGGTGTGTTGTAGGAACATGGTTTATGATAAGGACCTGTACAAAGTTCGTGTATGTGTCTATAAAAGAATTTGTAATCATAGAACGGTAAACTTGGCACTTAGCAAAAGGAAATAACGAATGGAAAGAGGGGAGCAACCGCGGTAAGTTAAGATGGCAACGAAGTGCATATCCGAAAATGGAGCAGTAACGGTGTGTTGTAGGGGCATGGTGTATGAAAAGGAACTGTACAAAGTTCGAGTGTGTATATATATATATATATAAAGGGAGATGTAGTCCTTCCTAGAACAGTGAACATGGCAGGGAGTAACAGGGCAAGTTAAGAGCTTACGACGGTGTCCATTGCACAGTAAGGGTGCTGAATTCTCTGCACGTAATGAATATGTGTGAAAAATAGCACCTAAAGATGGTTTGGCTGGTAAAATGTAGGCACATACCCTTTTGTGCTCCGGAAGCTGTAACGGTGGCACGCCTTCTGCGACTTTCTCTGGCAATGAACGACCCTGGGCATGGCATATCTGTTACAGTCAAAGAACACAGATTGTTCAGTAGAGTGGCACAGGTAATTTGGGCAGGCATAGTTGGACGGATTTTTGTTTTCATGGGGAAAACCATCATAGTGATCATAGGGGAAAAATTTTGCAGTTTGAAAAAAAAGAAGAGGTTAAATAGTCTAAGCATGCCTTGCAAAAATTTGAACCGTAACATCAGAGGTACCAAATTATTAGATTAGTATACATGGCAGTACGCAACATCATCACAAGGGACTAAATTTGTAAATGTGGAATCACCTAGCCGTCGCTAGACTCGCCGGGTTTGCAACACCGCCACTGGTAAAAATATAAAGGTGACGTACATGAAGGTTCACCATGTGCTTGTCCATTGGTATGGCCAGCTATGTGACCAAGTGAAATGAAGTAACGGTTATATCTATTGCTGTCCAAGGCAGGGGCTGAATGAGCAAAGTAAATGAAATCAGCAACGTTTGCAATAACAACATTACCTAGACGTGGTTCATCTACATGAGTAGGTTTGCATTTGCGACCTGTATCCATAACTGAAGGGAGCACTCCACAGGCACCAGGAGTGCGACAAATGGTATAATAAGCAGGCTGATAGAGTGGCTGAAAAAGTAAGTCGTAGAAGAAAGTATGAATTTCTGAATAAGCAAATCATACAACAAAGCATGAGCTTATTTCGTGCCAAAGTTGTTTGGCAGAAGTTGGGAAAAAAACAGTTTGTAGTTCTAGCACTTTATTAGTATCTAACTTAGCCTTCGTGTTCTTCTGTAATCTATGTTTTAGACATCAACCTTGCCTTTTTTTTACACAAAAAGAATTTAGATATGAAATTTACACTTCCTCAAGACTACTATCACAAATGCATCCTTCAAAATGATCAGAGATAAGTAGATCAAAGTAGTTCATGATTAGGATTGTAGCATCATAATTGTGTAGACCATAACTGTAAAGTGGCTAAGCCAAAAAAAAAAGAGAATGTGCAGTCTAATATTTAGTTCCTTTTGTAAATGGGTGTGAGCAAAGGTAGTTTTGGGAAAAAATTACATAGGTGAAGGTAAAACACTAGCAGTTCAAACTGTAGAAAAATATTATGTAAAAGTGGGTAATAACTTATGTGGCTGTGGGAGAGTCCCTCATGTGTTTGGTTTTGAGTAATTGATGCAACCTACTTAAGTGTACTAACCTTGCTATCTAAGTGTATCTGATGAGATAGGTTGGTACATGTCATATGATGGAGCCAAATGGATCAAGGTGTGGATTCCTTAAGCTCTAGCATGGTGGTGGAAATGGAAAAGGAATTCAAGGCAAAGGTGAATTAGGAATCCTTTTCGGTTTGGTGATCAAGACACCATAGAGGGTGTGATCACATTTAGGATAGATAGCCGTACTATTAAGGAGGGAGCTCTTGTGAATGATTGCAGTTATCATGTGCCACTAGGTCATTGCATTAAAATCAAATGAACTAGTGAAAAGAACCAACTTAATTCCAAGAAAATGTGAACTAAAAGCTAACACACGTGCACAAGTGCTTGAATCACTTAGTGTTAGCCCTTGAAAGTTGGGAAAGAAGTTGGAAGCTGTTTTGGCAGAGGAAGGAGGTCCGGACGCTGAGTCCGGACACTAGGGTTCTGCCTGTCCGGACCATCACGCGTGCGTCCGGAAGCAAATACTAGGGCAGCTGTTCTGGTAATAGGGTGTCCGGACGCAGCTTGGTGTCCGGAGTGGAGGTCCGGACAGTGTCCGGAGTGGAGGTCCGGATAGTGTCCGGATCACCCATAGCTCTCTGTTGCTTCTCGAAGATGGTCCGGACGGTGGAGTGTGTCCGGACCTGCAGCTCCGGACGCGACGTCCGGAGTTCTGACCCCCTCAGGTGCGTTCTGTGTTGAGTCCGGACGTTGGGAGCAGTGAGTCCAGACATAGACGTCTTGGCACGTCCAGAGACACGTGGCGAATCGAGGCAAGCGCGGCATAGATCGTTTTCAAACTGGCAGGGGTCCGGACGCGTGCGCGTTGGTCCGGACCGAGAAGAAGTAACGTCCGGAGCTTACGTCCAGACGTGTTAACAGAGGGTTTTGGCTCTATGGTGGTGAAGGGTCCGGACGCTGTTGATGGTCCGGACCCCTTGTGAAAGTAGCGTCCCGAGGTGATGCAGAGAGCATATTTTGGGGGGCAGAACGGCTAGTTTGTTGAGTGAGGCTATATATAGTCATATGGCTGGCCCTTGGGGCATTCTCTTGCACTCCTACTTCACTCATACACTTGTGCTTGCTTTAGATTGCTCCACCCACTCATCCTCTTGATAGAATTGATCATTTCATGAGAGATTGAGTGAAACAAGTGCATTGCTTCTTCGATTGCATACTAGTGGCACATGGTGATCGTCGTCATCGCGGGAGCTCTTGTTATTCTTGGAGTTTACCAACTCCTAGACGGTTTGGTGCGCCGAGGATCGTTGAGCGGAGGAAGGTGTTTGTCTCCGGTTCCGATCAGTGGATTGTGAGGGGTTCTTGAACCTTCCCCGCGGGAGTTCGCAAAAGGTATCTCTAGTGGATTGCTCATAGCTTGTGGATCCCTATCTTGTGTTGGTTTTGCGGCACTCGGTGACGGGTTTGGCGTGTGATGCCAATTAGCCCGTGAACCTCCAAGTAGCTGTATCGCTACAACGAGGACTAGCTTGTTGGCAAACAAGTGAACCTCGGTAAAAAAATCTTGTGTCTCATTGTTTCTCTACCGAGGATCCTCTTGTGCTTATTGATTGATTGGTTATCTATGGATACTTCTCTCCGCGGTGGTATAACCTCTCTAACTCTAGCTTGAGCATTACATTCTTTCATTCTTGCAAAGTAGAGTAGCTTAGCTCCCTAGGCTTGTGTAGCTTTGTTAGATCCCTCTAGTTAGCTAGCTTGGTTGTGTGCTTTAGTTTATCTCTTGCTAGTAACTAGAATTGTGGTAGGTGGCTTGCCTAACCTTAGTGCTAGTGCAAACTAGCTTTACACCGTGTTTTATTCTAACAAGTTTGCTTAGTGTTGTTCTAGAATTTTTAATAGGCTATTCACCTCCATCTAGCCATTCCTAGACCTTTCAAGTGGTATCAGAGCAGGTACACCGTTCATTTGAGGCTTACATCCCATGATGTTAAAATGACTCAAATCAACAACACCAAGAGGCCACCCTAGTTTGATGACACCAATTATAGCTATTGGAAGGCATTGATGACCACCCATATCAAATCAATCAACCGGAAGATATGGTTGGTGGTTGACAAGGTAGTAAATGAGGAGGCACCCACCGCGGCCGAGGAGGAGAAGCTTCAAACCAATGACATTGCATTGAGTACCATACATGATGCAATCTCTAAGGAGGTCTTTGAGAAAATCAAGAATATAGAGAGTGCTCATGATGCTTGGAAGAAGCTTGAAGAGTCATATGAAGGGACTCAATCAATGAAGGGGCCAAGACATACATCTTGAAGGAGAAGTTTGCTAGCTTCAAGATGAAGGATGATGAAAATGTGCCAGAAATATTCAATAGGCTTGAGGTGCTTGTCAATGACCTCAAGTCACTTGGAGAGAATGTGGAGAACAATGACTTCTCATTCAAATTTTTGAGGAGTCTTCCCTTAAGATTTGAGATGTTAGTCACTCTATTGGTGAGAAGTGGATTGGACATAATGACACCAAACCAAGTTCTTGGTGAGGTGATTACTGATGACACCTTTAGGGATGACAAGGACAAGATGAGAGAAAATAAGGAGAAGAAAGATGAGAAGAAGGATGATAAGAAGAAGAGTGTGTCATTCAAAGCCACATCATCATCAAGAGGCAAAGAAAAGATCAAGTGTGATGAGTTAAGCAATGATGAAGGCTCAAGCTATAGTGATGAAGATGAAGAAGAGATGGCTCTATTTGTCAAGAGATTTGGCAAGTTCATGAAGAAGAAAGGCTATAGAGCAAGAAGGAAGAAGAACACCTGCAAGAACAATGAGAAGGATAGAAGATGCTTCAAGTGCAATAGCAAGGATCATCTCATTGCGGATTTCCCTCATCATAGTGACAATGAAGATGAGAAGAAGGGCAATAAGAAAGACAAGAAAGAGAGCAAGATGACCTCCAAGAAGAAGAAGAAGGGAGGCTCATATGTTGTCACCTGGGATAGTGATGCTTCCACAAGTGATGATGATTCAAGTGATGATGAGAAGAGATCAAGCAAGAAGAAGGCTCTTGCAAGCATTGCTATGAAGGACAAGATCTCTCTCTTTGACACTCCATCGACATGCTTCATGGCTAAGTCCACTAAGGTACAATCCGATGATGAGTATGATTCTAGTGATGATGATGATGATGATGATGATGAACCCACTAAAGATGAACTAATTGACATGTTGGAGGATGCTCAAACTCACTTTGACATCAATAGAAAGGAGTGCAAAGCATTGCGGAAAGAGCTTCAAGCTCTCAAGCAATCCTTTGATGAGCTCAATCTTTCTCATGAGAAGCTAGAGGTATCCCATGAAAAGCTTGGCAAATCTTACTCCAAGCTTGAAAAGGCTCACTCATCTCTTGTTGAGCAAAAGGAGAAGGAACATGTTCCAACAAGTGACATGAGATCAACTTGTGACATAATAAATGAATCATTCTATGAACCCATCATCATCACTTCAACTAACCCTTCTTGTAGCACTTCTAACTCTACCTCTTCTACTAGTGATGGTTTCACTTGTGATGCCTCATTAATGGTTGAGAATGAGACTCTTAAGAAGGAGGTTGGTAAGCTTACTCTAGCATTAGGCAATGCCTATGGTGGAGACGCCCGCTTGATTAAGTGCTTGGGTAGCCAAAGGTTCTCCCTTTGCAAAGAGGGATTTGGCTATACCCCCAAGAAAGGCAAGGCGACCTTTGTGACTCCAAAGCCTCGCTTTGTGAAGAACAATGGTCGTGTTTGCTCAAGTTGCAAGCAAGTAGGGCATGGAGAGCAATATTGCAAACTAAATCAATGAAAGATAAAATCTACAAGTGCATCTATTTGCTTTGATTCTAGTTATGTGCTTACCAAGGGCAAGAAAGGTGTGATAGCTAAGTACATGGGTACTCCCAATGAGAGCTCAAAGAAGAAAGCTATTTGGGTACCTAAGTCCTTAGTCACTAACTTTGGAGGACCCAAGCAAGTATGGGTACCTAAGAAGAATTGAATTGTTTTGTAGGTCACTTATAAAGCCGGAGGGAGGCATTGGGTGCTTGATAGTGGGTGCACTCAACATATGACCCGGGATTCAAGAATGTTCAACTCTATCAAGTCAAATGATTGTAATGGGGTTGATTCTATCACATTTGGTGACAATAGCAAAGGCAAGGTAAAAGGGCTTGGTAAGATTGCAATATCCAATGACATGAGCATATCCAATGTGTTGCTAGTAGAGAGCTTGAACTTCAACTTGCTATCCGTATCTCAACTATGTGATCTTGGTTTCAAATGCATATTTGGGGTTGATGATGTAGAGATCATAAGTGTAGATGGCTCTAATTTGATCTTCAAAGTCTTTAGATATGAGAATCTATACTTGCTTGATTTCAATGCTAGTGAAACTCAATTGTCAACTTACTTGCTATCCAAATCTAGTATGGGTTGGTTATGGAATAGAAGGCTTGGTCATGTTGGAATGAAGCAATTGAATAGACTTGTCAAGCATGATCTAGTTAGAGGCTTGAAAGATGTTGTCTTTGAGAAGGATAAGCTTTGTAGCTCTTGTCAAGCCAACAAACAAGTTGTAATACTCACCCTAGTAAGAGCATGATGAGTACTTACAAACCATTTGAGCTCTTGCACATGGACTTGTTTGGACCAACCGCATACACAAGCATCGGTGGAAACAAATATGGCTTTGTGATAGTTGATGACTTCACTAGATATACATGGGTATTCTTTCTTAGTGACAAGAGTGACACATTTGATACATTCAATACTTTTATCAAGATATGCCAAAATGAATTTAAAACAACTATCAAGAAAGTGAGAGGTGACAATGGTAGTGAGTTCAAGAATACAAGGGTTGATGAGCTATGTGATGAATATGGAATCAATCATCAATTCTCGGCCAAGTATACACCTCAATCAAATGGGCTTGTTGAGAGGAAGAATAGGACACTTATTGATATGGCAAGATCTGTGCCTAGTGAATACAATGTGAGTGATTCTTTTTGGGCCGAAGCTATCAACACGGCTTGCTACTATAGCAACCGACTCTATAGCCAAAAGATGCTTGAGAAGACATCTTATGAGCTATTGAATGGAAGAAAGTCAAATATTGCATACTTTAGATTGTTTGGTTGCAAGTGCTATATCTTGAAGAAAGGTGCAAGATTGAGAAAATTTGAGAAGAAATGTGATGAAGGCTTTCTACTTGGTTACTCAACTACAAGCAAAGCTTATAGAGTATAGAATCTCACTCATGGCATAGTTGAGAAAGTGCATGATGTGGAGTTTGATGAAACAAATGGATCTTAAGATGAGACTGACAACCATGATGATGTGAGAGGTGAACCATTGGCTAATGCAATGAAGAACATGGATATTTGGGACATTAGGCCAAGAGAAGCGATTGATGAGTAAGATAATGACTATCAAGTGTGCCCTCCATCCAATGAGAAAATCAATGACAATCAAGCTAGTTCATCCTCTCCAACTCAAGATCAACAAGAAGCTAGTTCATCATCTCAATCCAATGACCAACCAAGTACAAATAATCAACTTCCAACTCTCCAACCAACATTAATTGCAAGGGACCATCCTTTGGATCACATTATTAGAGATATCACAAGAGGTGTGCAAACAAGATCAAGATTGACTTCATTTTGTGAACACTACTCATTTGTGTCATCTATTGAGTCAACTAAGATTGAAGAAGCTTTGCAAGATATTGATTGGGTGAATTCTATGCATGAAGAACTCAACAACTTCACTAGAAATCAAGTTTGGGAACTAGTTGAGAGACCAAAGAACCACAATGTTATTGGCACTAGATGAGTCTTTCGCAACAAACAAGATCAAGATGGAATAGTGGTGAGAAACAAAGCAAGATTAGTTGCACAAGGGTACACTAAAGTAGAGGGTCTTGACTTTGGAGAAACATATGCACTGGTGGCAAGGCTAGAAGCAATTAGGATTCTATTTGCTTATGCTTGTGCTCATAACATCAAGCTCTATCAAATGGATGTGAAGAGTGTTTTCCTCAATGGGTACATCAATGAATTGGTATATGTTGAACAACCACCCAGATTTGAAGATGACAAGAAACCCAAACAAGTGTACAAGCTAAGAAAGGAATTGTATGGTTTGAAGCAAGCACCTAGAGCATGGTATGAGAGATTGAGAGACTTTCTCCACTCTAAGGTATTCATTATGGGCAAAGTTGATACTACCCTATTCACCAAGAAGATTGAGAAAGACTTGTTTGTGTTGCAAATATATATGGATGACATTATCTTTGGATCGACCAATCAAGAGTTTTGTGAAGAATTTGGAAATATGATGGCTAAAGAATTTGAGATGTCTATGCTTGGTGAACTTAGCTACTTCCTTGGTCTTCAAGTCAAGCAAATGAAGAATGGGACTTTTGTAAGTCAAGGCAAGTATATCAAGGACATACTCAAGAAGTTCAATCCAGATAAAACAAAGTCAATTAGCACTCCAATGGGAACAAATGGTAACTTGGATAGTGATGCTAGTGGCAACATGGTAGATCAAAAGCTATATAGATCAATGATTGGTAGCCTACTCTATGTGACCGCATCAAGATCGGATGTCATGTTTAGTGTATGCATGTGTGCAAGGTTTCAAGCATCTCCTAGAGAGAGTCATTTGAAAGCCACAAAGAGAATATTGAGATATTTGAAGCATACACCAAATGTTGGGTTGTGGTTTCCTAAAGGATCAAACTTTGAGTTAATTGGATACTCCGACTCGGATTATGCGGGTTGCAAGATAGAAAGGAAGAGCACATCCGGCACATGTGAATTGCTTGGAAGATCACTTGTCTCATGGTCATCAAAGAAGCAAAATAGTGTGGCACTCTCTACCGCCGAAGCTGAATACATTAGTGCGGGGAGTTGTTGTGCACAAATACTTTGGATGGAAGCCACTTTGAATGACTTTGCAGTCAAATTCAAGAAGGTGCCATTGCTATGTGACAATGAAAGTACAATCAAGCTAACCAACAACCCGGTTCGACATGCAAGAACAAAGCACATTGATGTTCGCCATCATTTCATTAGAGATCATCAATTGAAAGGGGACATTTCAATAGAAAGTGTGGGCACCGAAGATCAATTGGTCGATATCTTTACCAAGCCACTAGATGAGAGAAGGTTTTGCAAGCTAAGGAATGAGTTGAACATACTTGATTTCTCCAACATGAGTTGATGCACCCCACATATATATGACATGCCTCTACTCCAACAAAGCAAGGTACAAGTTGAATGGAAAGCATTCATGCATGCTTTACTAGGACTTGTGTAGAGCATATAGGCATCACTCATGCACATTAGGCTCATTCATTGTTGACACCAAGAAAGACACACTTTTAAATAACCAAAATAGTGTCAACAACCTCAGGATCAAGGATAAACAATCATATCATGAGCATACTTTTATAAATAACAAGTTCCACATGTACATGAAGTATTTGATGCAGATTTAGAAGAAATGGAGCAAGGAGAGCCAGTGGGACCCACATAGTGGATCGGTCGACCTCATGCTAGGCCCACCAGGCTCCTCACACTAGCCATGATCCAGGGGAAGCATTCCCAAGTGATCCTAAGCCCTTGGATCAACTTGTGCTTCTTCCCAATAGTTCAAATGCACCTCACATGCATCATAGGGTGCTTTGGTTATAGATCATAGTCAAAGTAGTAAGTTGTGTGTAAGTGTGGTGCTTATATATCATCTTACCCTTGGTTACCTCTTGTTGCGCGGATTGTTTGTGGTAGCTAGCAAGAGAGTGACAGCCTTGTCTAGTCTTTGTATTCCACCATGTGTTCTTAGGCAAGTTCTTAAAAGGTAAGGCCCCCATAAAAATAGGGCGTGGTCCGGTAGGAGTTTTGTCCTCCTACTGATCTATCCCCTCGCCTAGCATACTTGTATTGAGGAGATAAACTATAGTGTTTAGACTAATTAATTGGCTAAGTATATTGAACTAGAGTGAATTACATAGGAGTCCCTATACTCTCTCGTTGTCCTCCCACCTAGCTATACTCACTAGTTATCTCTAAGTTATCTTTTACCTTGGCTTATTCATTCATCACCCTTCCTATCACTTTATATCAATTACCCCCCTATACTAGTTGGTACTAAGTTGAGGTGCTCTCTAGGATCTCTCTCTAATTATCATTTCTGGCTCAGCTTTCCCTTGGGAAAATATAAATTATAATACCTTGGAATACTCCTAGGTGAAGTGCTACAATGGTATAATCTGTGCGCTTGCAGATTTATCCAATAGTCATAAGATATACCAAAAAGCATTTCTGGCGCCGTTGCCGGGGAAAGCATAGCCTAGAAATTTTAATTACATTGAATCCAGAGATTCTCGTTAACATACTTATCTATTAGTCTGTTGACACAAAAAGCGTCAGGATCTGCAAACACCTCGGGCTTATACCCGAATTCAATGTCCAAAGGTGTGCCAGTCGATTTGACCAGTTAATCGACAAGGACGATAACTAGAACAAGATCTGAACGAGACAACGGCGATGCGCCCGGATGTCAAGGCTCAAACTTGATCAGGATAACTAGAGTAAAGCTGAACGAGACGTCAAGGCTCAGGTTGCTCAAACACGGAACTTGCAAGGGTTGACGGAGATCGAGGAGATGCAGCCCGTCGAGACTTGAAGTACTCGTAGATAGACTAGAACTAATGCGATAAAAGGATAAATTGCTGGAAAAGTAAAATAAGAATAATAGATTTGTTTGATATATGATTGATATTCCATGACCCCTAAGTACATATTTATACCCCAGCAAAAGGAGTTGTAGACAGACACGACTCATATCTTTCCTAAACAAAACTCCTATTTTTAAGGAAACAACTGACTCATGCAAGAGTTCGACTCAAACTTCTAACAATACTGGTATGAGATCACCAGTTTCCTTATGTCTTCTCTTCGATGAAACTTTCCATCGGCAAACTCTTCAATCCGCAACTTCCTTCTATTGCCATCGGCAATCCCTTGCTGACGTCAACCGCCATGTCACCCTGTGCCCATCGGCATCATCTCCTTATCAGTAATACCTTCCAATTGGCAACTCTTCACCTCCACTGGTAACTTGTCTTTACCAATTAATTCCTATCGGCAAGAATCGTCCAGCTTCCATCAGCAACAAACTTATCCCTCTTGCAACATTCACTCTCATCGGTAACATTAACCGATGACCTTTCGATGTCGATAGAAAACGGCTACCGATCAATGCAAGTCTTAGCTCATTTGACACATGCCGAAAAACGGTGTCAACACATGCCCCCAATTTCGGAGTGTAGAATATTTTACGCACCGAAATTTTCTCTACTGTAACCTTTCCCTCCAAGACACTTGCACGACCTCCTCGATTACCGCGCGTAAAAATCGCAATTTATCAACAAAATTCTGCGACTGCATCGCGAACAATTGTAAGCCCAATCATATCTCCTCGATTGCCACGCATACCTATTGCATACCCTTCCATATTCCTGCTCAGCGCGAAGAAAACTCCAAAATACCTCTGACCAGGCTTATAAAAGTTACCACCATCCAATCTATTTTTCACCCTGAGCCCACTTTCACTTTTATTTTCCCTCATCTTCAACCTCGGTAGCGGTTCTGAAGAACACCTCCGGCAACCCAAGCAATGACGTTTTCCTCAAGCAGAGCACGAACAACTTTAATGGCAATCAACTTCGAAGTTCCCAAAGTAAATCTGCTCCCTTCTTGCCTCATCTTCTGCAAGTTTCTTTTCCGTATCAACTTCGTAATCCTTTTCCCCTTACTTTCTTTGATTTTTTCCGAAACCTAGGAAATGTACAACAAGGTAGTAATCCCCATTGAGCAATCCAACTTTAATTGCCTAGGCCCAATGGGAAACACCGATCCCACCAATCTGATCAACGTAGAGACCAACTGCATTCCTTTCAGATCTGAGTGCTTTAGCCTAGGGTTATGGAAAGATGCTTTCCGTTCATGACCCAAACCCACCAAGGGATAGAAGAACTGGTATCTCAGAATAATCAGAACACAGCAAGTTTACCTGGCAGAGCGCAACCTAGATCAGTGCATTAGACTCTCTATTGCCGATATGGCAAAGAATGATAATATGATGATAGCCGCTTCTTATCTCTGGTCCGATACAATGAATGCCTTTTTATTCAGACACGGACCAGCTACTCCCACCCTTGCCGATGTGCATATGCTTACCGGCCTCGATGTCTCTTCTGTCGATCCCTCCAACCTTTTCGGTAGGAAAGCTGAGTATAAAGTGAACACACGCAATATTGGCGGTTGGACTGGATACATCCGAGAGAACCAAAAGATTGGATCAGTAGGCCAGAGGGAGCACGCCACCTTCTTGAACATGTGGTTAGAAAAGTTTATCTTCTGTGGTAGAACAGTCGGACCTACCACCATGTACCTTCCCGCAGCAGAGCTTCTGGCCGATGGAGCAAGACTTCCTCTCGGCCGATACCTCCTTGGATCGGTATACCACCTCCTGCACCAAGTATCCAGGAAGCTATTGCTAGGCGAGCCCATTGGCAACCTCGGGGGTCCTTGGTGGTTCATAAACATGTGGTTAAACGTACACATGTACAAGGTCCTCCAAGTCAACTGTTCGCCAAATCATCGCACTACTATCGGCATTTGATCGACGCCGATCACATCATTCACGATGATGCAGTAAGTTCTTCACTCTAATGCATCTTATTATTTACTTCTACTATCGGCATCTGACCCCCTTTTACTTAATAGGTTGATGATCCAATCCCCGAATGAGCAAGAGCGGCAAGCACTTCAATCTTCGAATAATGAACCCCACATCAATCATCGGCAACAAGGCTCCTACATTGGCTGCCTTCACACCTCAAAGGGTACCTAGGTTACCCTCAAGCCTAAGCCGACACCTGCAAAGACCATCGCTACTCCATCGGCTGCTGCTGCCATCTTAGCGCGAGCTTTTGCAGTAAGTTTTTATTTCACTTATACCGATTACAAACTCTCATCGGCAACATTCAGTTCATTTAACTTGAACCAAATATCTTTTACAGGCAACGAGGTCATCGGCAGCTGCTCCGAATGTACAAACTTCTCCAACTCATGCTGCCGATGCCCCCCAAGCTTCGCAACCGAAATGGGCTGGTTTACCGACTGCTGCCCCGAAGAAGAAACGCTTGAGGCGAGCTACCCCAGCTGCATCACCAACTCCTGTTGATGCACCAACAGCAGAGCCACCATTGGCATCCATTCCTAAGTAGCCAGCGGACGAAACTCCCGACCAGGAAACGATACCACCACTGCAGGAACCAGCCGCAACAATGGAGACAGCATCAGCATCGGTACCAGCACCTACACCAGATGAAATCCCTGACCAGCGGACGACATCATCGCCACAGGAGCCAGCCACCACAGCAGAGGCAACACCAGCAACAACACCATCAGCACCAATCGCTCCTCCCACGGAGGCAAGTTCATCGGCAACCATTGCCGATCTTCAAGATGATGCTATGCCAGCTGCATTCCCAAGTCCCAGGCAAGAAATCTGTTTCAAGATGGTAAGACGACTGTCATAAAACTCGCAACATAAACTTATGATCGGCAAGTCTTCTAACTCATCTTTCATAAGAGTATCATATTCATCGGCTGACAATTGATCCTGAGAAAACAGCCGCCTAGAACCAGTTTTAACTTCCCAAGGTAGGACAACATCGTGTCCATAGACCAACTAATACGGCGAAACTTTGGTTGCACCATGACACGCCATCCGATACGACCATATGGCTTCATTCAACACTATATGCCACCTTCTAGGGTTTTCTTCAATCTTGCGTTTGATAAGCTTAATAACTCCTTTATTAGTCGTCTCAGCCTGACCGTTAGCTTGGGCATAATAAGGAGAAGAATTCAATACCTTGAACCCCATACCAGCAACAAACTCATCAAACTCTCCCAATGTGAACATGGTCCCTTGATCGGTGGTAATAGTTTGAGGAATACCGAATCGGTAAACAATATGCTCTTTTACAAAATCTATCATGTTTGCCGATGTCACCTTTTTCCAAGGAATCGCTTCAACCCACTTCGTGAAGTAATCGGTAGCGACAAGTATAAACTTATGTCCTTTGCTTGATGGCGGATAAATCTAGCCGATGAGATCAATAGCCCATCCTCTAAACGGCCAAGGCTTGATTATAGGATTCATTGCCGATGCAGGTGCCCTCTGGATATTACCAAACTTCTGACAATCTTGACACCTTTTAAAATAGTCGAAGCAATCTTCAAGAATCGTCGGCCAATAATATCTATTCCGCCTAATCATCCACTTCATTTTGAATGCCGATTGATGCGCTCCACACACACCCTCATGGATCTCGCCCATCAACTCTTTTGATTCTTCCTTACTAAGACATTTGAGAAAAACTCGATCAATCATCCAATAATACAATTCACCGTCAAGGAGCACATACTTAGAGCTTGAAACCTTAGACACCTTTCAACCTTAGACGGATCCCTTAAGTAATCGGCAATTTCCTTCCTCCAGTCATCGGCAACCATCATCGATGTTATGACTTCTTTAATCGGCTGATATCCTGAAGAATTCTGTGCTAACCGATTGGCCTCTTCATTATGCAACATGGGAATATGCTTAAGGCGGTATTCCTTGAATTCTTTTAATAACTATAAACACTTTTCATGAGTTGCAATTAAAGCTTCACTTCGGCATCCATATGTCCCAATCAATTGATTAATTACTAACATAGAATCACCGAAGATTTCAACATCATCGGCACGTACCTCCCTTAGTAATTTCAACCCCTTTAACAAAGCCTGGTATTCAGCCTGATTGTTCATTGAGGTGGCAGCAATCGACAGTGAAATCTCATATTTCTGTCCATGGGGCAAAATTAAAACAATGCCGATACCCACCCCTTCTTTGCATGTAGACCCATCAAAGAACAAAGTCCAAGGAGCAATTTCTACAGAGCCTTTTACATTGCAATGCTGAGTAACAAAATCGGCCATCACCTGACCCTTAACTGCCTTAGCCGATTCATACTTTAGATCAAACTCTGAAAGTGCCAAAATCCATTTGCCGATTCTCCCACTTAATATCGGCATCGACAACATATACTTAACCACGTCATCTTTGCATATGATGGTGCATTCGGTCGATAGCAAATAATGTCTCAACATAGTACAAGAGAAGTACAAACAAAGACATAAATTTTCGACAGCCGAATACCTGGTTTCAGCATCCACTAATCTTCTACTCAAATAGTAAATCACATGTTCCTTTCCTTCAAATTCTTGGATTAAGGCTGACCCGATAACACTGTCATCGGCAGACAAATACAATTTGAAAGGTTTCCCGTGTTGAGGTGGAAACAAGACTGGAGGATTCGCCAAATATTTCTTAATCTCTTCCAAAGCTAGCTGCTGCTCTTCTTTCTATATAAACTCTTGATCAGCTTTCAGCTTTAACAACGGACTAAAAGACTTAATCTTACCAAACAAGTTGGATATGAATCTCCTGATAAAATTGATTTTGCCGATCAAAGATTGCAGCTCAGTCTTATTGGTAAGAGCAATTACTTTGTTAATTGCATCAATAGATTTTCTGTCGATCTCGATGCCTCTCTGATGCACCATAAAACCCAGAAACTGGCCTGCCGATACATCGAATGCACACTTGTTAGGATTCATCTTCAACCCATGCTCCCTTGTGCATTCTAGGATTTTTCGCAAATCGGCAAGATGCTTTTCAAAATTTCTGAATTTAACCACCACATCATCAATATAGATTTCGACTATCGTGCCGATGTACTTATGAAAGATAAAATTCATTGCTCTTTGATAAGTAGCACCGGCGTTCTTCAAGCCAAAAGTCATTACGACCCACTCAAACAAACCGACATGACCTAGACACTTGAAAGCAGTCTTATTTATGTCTTCCTCAGCCATAAATATTTGATTATACCCAGCATTACCATCCATGAAACTAATGATTTGATGTCTGACGGCGGGATCAACCAACAGATCGGCAACTGGCATCGGATAACCATCCATTGGTGTAGCCTTGTTGAGATTCCTGAAATCAATACAAACACGAAGTTTTCCATTCTTCTTATACACAGGAACCACATTAGAAATCCAATCGGCATATCGACATTGCCGAATAAACCCACCTTCAATTAACTTTGTAATTTCAGCTTTAATGTCAGGCAACACGTTAGGATTGCATCGACGTGCTTGCTGTTGATATGGTTGGAAACCAGACTTAATAGGTCACCGATGTTCAACTATTGATCGGTCTAGACCAGGCATCTCTGTATAATCCCAAGCAAAGCAATCTTTATATTCTTTCAAAAAATTACATAACTGTTGTTTATGTTGGTAATCTAACTTAATACTAATGAAAGTTGGCCTAGGTTTACCACCATCACCGATATCTATCTCTAATAAATCATCAGTGGATGTAAATCCCTGCCCAAGTTTTCCATCATCGGCGAATCGATCCATTAAAACCCTTCTTCAGAACCGACTGCTTGGATCGGTGTAATGCGGTAATCGGCAACTTTGAGAAACTCTATGTCCCAAGCTTCACCTGATATGCACCTGGTTTGCTCATAAGTTTCCGATTCTGCCGATGAAACAGTTGACGGAGTTTCACTCCGGACGACTACAATCTTGTCTCTAACCCATTGCACAAGGCTTTGGTGCATTGTAGAAGGAATGCAGCAATTAG
Source organism: Microstegium vimineum (assembly GCA_022036555.1). Classification (NCBI taxonomy): domain Eukaryota; kingdom Viridiplantae; phylum Streptophyta; class Magnoliopsida; order Poales; family Poaceae; genus Microstegium; species Microstegium vimineum. Next base: position 26,300,334 of record CM039123.1, read on the forward strand.
CATGGATCCAATCCCTTCCTAGGAGCAAGTTATAGGTACCTCTACCACTGATCACGAAAAATGTTGTCGGCAAAGTTTTACTGCCGATGGTTAATTCAACACATATGGCTCCCATAGCTGGCGACACATTGCCTTCAAAATCTTTAAGCTTCATGTCCGTTTTGACTAAGTCTTGGTCACCTTTCCCAAGTTTCCTAAACATGGCATATGACATTATATTGATTAACGCCCCACCATCCACCAGCATCTTTTTCACGGGTTGCCCATCTACTTTTCCTTTGACGAACAGAGCTCTCAAGTGCTGCCTTTCATCATCGGCAGGCTTCTCAAAGACAGCTGTCATCGGATCTAACACCAACTGTGCCATCTCAGCAGCTTCCTTCTCAGTATCGACAAGTGCCATGAATTCCATCGGCAATATGACAACCATATTGATTTCTACCGATGGATCTCTATCCTTGCGCTTTGGCCTCCACTGCTTGACTGGAGACTTTTCCCTTGAAGGATTGTCATAAAAATCTCCTTGACGTTTGCGTTGAATCCTTCTCTTCTGAGTCTTTGTCAGACCTTTGGGGCACCATTGAAGAAGCTAAGTTTTCCAAACAGGCTGGTACTGTTTTTCACTGCTTGTATCGGCACCACGCCTTATGTTTGGATTTCTAGAGAATATTTCCTCATCGGACACTCTTGCATCAGCCATCTCCTCAAGCTCTTCTTGACAAATACGCTTGCCAAGCCTATCGTGTACGCTGAGTTTGCCCCCCAGTCGATCATGCACCAACTTCTTTTCTCTGAGCGGTCTAGCATACCTGGATGTCCGATCGTCAAAACAAGGCTTCTTTTCTGACCGATCGGCAGGGTAGTACTCATTGCATTCAGGACAATCATCGGCAGTAAGTAGCTTGATGCCTTCTTCCCAGCAGTGAACGAAGAAAGGACATTTCCAGTGGTCCCTATGCCGAAGCCACTCTTGGTGCTTTTCTTCTTCCTGTCGATATCGCTCCTCCTGCGATTGTCGATAATCTTGTCATGGCTGCCTATGTGTGATCACGACGCCATGAGACCTCCCGGCGTTACTGCTATCATCGGCAACTCTTTTTCCTTTTCTATCATCAAACTTCCTCCCTGTTACTTCATGCGCAGCTACTTGATGTTCAGGGTCTACCGATGCGCTTCTCTTGGCAGCTTCCGATGTCAACACCTTAATCTTCCCACTGGTTTTCACCATGTTATTTGGAAACGGATGCTGATCAATCTTCATCGGCTTCTGGGCTTTAGAATTTTCAAACTTAATTCACCCAGATTCGATTTCTGACTGCAATTGCTGCCTAAATACTTTGCAGTCATTGGTACGGTGCGAAGTTGCATTGTGCCACTTGCAATACCTAATCTTTCTGAGTTCTTCGGCCGATGGAATTACTTGGTTAGGCGCCAACTTGATTCGCCCTTCTTAAAGTAATAAGTCAAACATCCTATTGGCCTTGGTGATATTAAAGGTGAACCTTTCAGCTTCCTTCTGGCCAAATGGACAAGACACATATTTCTTACCCTTCACCCATTCGGCAGCACCGATGCTTAACTCCTCATCGAAATCATCTTCTTGCTCAATGAAGGTCACCTTTTTATTCCAAGTTTTTCTAGGCTCAAAAGTCTTGACATCCTGATCGGCAATTCTCTGCACAAGGTGGCTTAGACTTTCAAACTCTTGAGAGGCATACTTATCTTTGATGTGCGGCAGTAATCCTTGGAAGGCCAAATCTGCCAATTGTCGATCATCAAGCACCAAGTTGTAGCACTTGTTTTTCATGTCTCACAGCCTCTGGACAAAGCTTTCCACCGATTCATCATTACGCTGCCTCAGCTTGACCAAATCGGTAATCTTCTTCTCATGTACGCCAGCGAAGAAGTATTTATGAAACTGCCTCTCCAGATCGGCACATGTGATTACAGAGTTTGGAGGCAATGATATAAACCATGTGAATGCCGATCCAGACAATGATGATGAGAACAATCTCACCCTCAGCTCTTCCCTGCTGGCAGCCTCTCTACACTGGATAATGAAGCGGTTGATGTGCTCCATCATTGACGTGTCATCTTGGTCAGAGAATTTGGTAAAATCAGGCACCTTGTACCGATTTGGGAGAGAAATTAAGTCATACGCCGGAGGATATGGCATCCGATAAGATTATGTATTGATCTTGGGTTTAATACCGAATTGTTCTTTCATCACTTCGGCAATCTTATCGGCCCAATACGCATCCTGCTCTTGCCGACTCATTGGCTGATTGTTGACTGGTGGAGCCGGCTGATGTGCCCCTTCAGGTCTTGGTAGAAGATGATTCAGAGTAGTTGGCATGGGCGCAACACCATTCATCTAGATGTTATGCATCGGCTGACTCACCAATGGATGACTTTGCACACTCACTGGGTTATGCTGTGGCATCGTATTCATCGGTTGCTGTACCGATGCTCCACTCTGAGTGATTGCTGGACTTCCATAATGATATATTAGTACGTCAGGCTGTTGAACCGGCGGCTCATTGGTCCATCCAGGATTATAAATCATCGGCATTTGACTTACCGATGGCTGATAGTTAACCGGTGCCTGCTGCTCCTGCACCTTGGAGTAATCAACAAATTGGTTATCTTGATGTGTTAGTACTCCAGCTTGATGATTTACCAGCATAGGTTGACTCCCAGTTGCTATGCTTTGTTGCATCGACACAGAATTTGCCGATGGTGGCATCAGAGGTACTTTAGAAATCATCACCTGGAGATCTTCTGATGGCATTTGTACAGTTGGAGAAGACGTAGAGTAATGCATCATAGGGACCATCGGCTATGATTGCATTGCCGATGCCATGGAGCCCTTCCAAGCTGAACTATCTCCCTGTACCAGACTGGAACCAGCAGATGGATTTGAAAGCATACCGTATCCCCACCAGTTGGCAGGAGCTGGATGATTCTGGATAGCAGGTCCCGACATTGCCGACGCCACTAGATCTGCACTAAGCTTGGTGACGCTTTTCAGGACTTGGCCTTGGCGGTGTAGCCACATTGGTAGACGGATCCACAGGAGTGGAAGACGCCATTCGAGCTGCCGATGGGTTTATAGATGCCGATCCAGGTTGATGATATGCTAGACCAACATATTGAGGTCCTTGTCCTTCTTTGAAAGATTGCATGACAGCATTGTACACAGTATTGGACAACACATTGGAGTGGCTAATTAATGCTTGATTTAACGCAGAATTAACCATCTCTTGTAACTTACCAGGATTGGCATCAAACGTGATCTGCCGCGGCAACGGTGGATCTTGCTTCTGGATGGCTTCGCCGCTCCTGCTTAGGCTGAAGGACTTCAGATACAATTGCTTGTACTCCTCCATAGCCCGCTCCATAGCCAGCCTCTGATCATCTTTTAGATCAGCCTCGGAGACTTCAATGACGTTCTTCTGATTGACGTCAGTATGATCACCCATAGCAGATGTATAATTGGTCCCACCGGGTGTGTCAAAAGAGTTGTTGACACAAAAAACGTCAGGATCTGCGAACACCTCGGACTTATACCCGAATTCAATGTCCAAAGGTGTGCCAGTCGATTTGACCAGTTAATCGACAAGGACGATAACTAGAACAAGTTCTGAACGAGACAACGGCGATGCGCCCGGATGTCAAGGCTCAAACTTGATCAGGATAACTAGAGTAGAGCTAAACGAGACGTCAAGGCTCAGGTTGCTCAAACGCGGAACTTGCAAGGGTTGACGGAGATTGAGGAGATGCAGCCCGTCGAGACTTGAAGAACTCGTAGATAGACTAGAACTAATGCGATAAAAGGATAAATTGCTGGAAAAGTAAAATAAGAATAATAGATTTGTTTAATATATAATTGATATTCCACGACCCCTAAGTACATATTTATACCCCAGCAAAAGGAGTTGTAGACAGACATGACTCATATCTTTCCTAAACAAAACTCCTATTTTTAAGGAAACAACTGACTCATGCAAGAGTCGGACTCAAACTTCTAACAATACTGGTATGAGATCACCAGTTTCCTTATGTCTTCTCTTCGATGAAACTTTCCATCCGCAAACTCTTCAATCCGCAACTTCCTTCTATTGCCATCGACAATCCCCTGCTGACGTCAACCGCCACGTCACCCTGTGCTCATCGGCATCATCTCCTTATCAGTAATACCTTCCAATTGACAACTATTCACCTCCACTGGTAACTTGTCTTTACCAATTAACTCCTATCGGCAAGAATCATCCAGCTTCCATCAGCAACAAACTTATCCCTCTCGCAGCATTCACTCTCATCGGTAACATTAACGATGACCTTTCGATGCCGATAGAAAACGGCTACCGATCAATGCAAGTCTTAGCTCATTTGACACATGCCGAAAAACGGTGTCAACATAGTCATAGGAGTTTACCCCTGTCTGTGTCTTCCTTTCTTGTGAAGCCAGACAGTGTATGAGCGGTTTCCAACTACCGGAAAATTATCTAGAAGATCCCGAGCAGTTGTTGAGGAGGACTAGATGTTGTCAAGTTCCCCCTCAGAGGTTCATCTCGACCCTAAATCCATTCGAGGAAGGAGGCTCTACACCACCACTCAAGGAAGCTATGGCCCAGAAGGCGATCTCTAACTTCTCGGCTCTGTCCGCTACACACGTAGCTCAGGGTCCCAAGGCCAACATCGAGGATGCCACCGTCGAGATGAAGCCCGCCTTGATCCACATGGTGCAAGCCAACCCATTTTGCGGGAAGCCCCATGAGGATGCCAACGCTCATCTCCAACACTTCATGGAGGTGTGTGGCACCTTTACCATCAAGGGAGTGGTGTCTGACGCCATTCGCCTTCGCCTTTTCCCATTCTCATTATTGGGGAAGGCGAAGCAATGGTTCTACCCTCACAAAGAAGAAGCCACTACATGAAAGAGGTGTGCCAACGCATTTCTCAAGAAGTTCTTCCTGATGGGCAAAACCAATGCCCTTCGTGGAAAGATCTCGAGCTTCCAACAACAATGTGATGATACGATTCCCGAAGCATGGAAGTCTCTCCAGGAGTACATTCGTGCCTGTCCTCATCATGGGATAGACGATTGGCTCTTGATTCAAGGATTCTACTACGAGTTGTCTAGTATGTCCCGTAGTCACCTTGATGCTGCCGCTGGAGGGGCATTTCTCCAACACACAGTGAGAAATGCCAAGGACCTCATCGAGAAGATGGTACTCAACCAAGGATGGGGTGAGGAACGTCTCTAGCCAAAGAGGAGAGGTATGCACACCGTCAATGAGGTGGACATGCTCTCTGCCAAGATGGACCTCTTAATGAAGAAGATAGAAGAAGGTTCCAAGAAGGAACAAGAGGCCATCTACCTCACTGCCACCGCACGAGCTATTGAAGCTGATCCATGGTGCGAGGTGTGCGGAGGAAATGATCACTCGGGTATAACTGCCCCGAGACATCGAAGGAGGACGTGAACTTCATCAACAACAACAACAACGGGTATCGACCCCAACAACAACAAAATTGGAATTCGTGCCCCTTCTACCAAGGTAATGGAGGTAATAGCAATTATAATAATTACAATTCTTATAATAATCAGCCTTCATTAAAAGATCTTGTTCTTGGTCAATCTAAAATTAATGATGGTATTAACAAAAAGATGATTGCCAATGATAAAGTTCTTGAAACTCTTGGTGAGAAAATGGATAGCTTTGCCACTGCCATGAAAAATCAATTGAGTTTTACTAAAATGTTAGAAACACAATTAGCTCAATTAGCAGTAGCTATGCCATCTCTAGAACAGGGTAAGATTCATGGGAAGCTAGAGGATCCAATCGAGCATGTTAATATGGTCACAACGAGGTTCGGTAAGCCTCTACTTCGCTCGAATTGGGGCTACCTTCTCGATCCTCCATTCATCATGAAGAAGGAAGATCCAGGCCATCTGACGGTCAAGTGCTCAATCGGACAACAAACCTTCCACAACGCCTTCTGCGACCTTGGATCGGGTGTCAACATCATGTCCAAGGTAACTTATGATAATCTATTAGGGGTACCCTTGTTCCCTACATGTGTTTGTTTGCAGATGGTAGATTAAACGATGCAGTTTCCCGAGGGACTTTCAAGGGACATCTTGGTGAACATCCAAGATGAGTACATCCCCACCAACTTCATCATCCTAGACATGGGAGTCAATGTGGACGTGCCTGTCATCCTGGGAAGGCCCTTCCTCAACACCACCAACGCGATCGTTTACGTGGGATCGGGCCAGATCCATTTCCAGTTCCCAAGTCATAAGGTAAAATCTGCTTTCAATGGTTATAAACTTAACAAGTAGGTTAAAGCACATCCACCAAGAAGAAGAGTTTGAGCTCCACGCCAAAAGAAGCAGTACCCAGAGGCCAAGATCAATGAACTCAATGAGGATGAACCTGCCAATCCAAGGTAGGTTTGGAAAGCGAAGGAGGTGCACACTCCTTAGTCTCCGTCTCCGGAGCCATCAAGTGCACCCGAAGAATGAACAAGAAGGAGAGTCCTACTCCAAGGACTTAAAATCAAGGAGCCTTCGCCGAAAGGTAAGTCCGTAGTTAACTTTTATCTTTATTTCCCTTTTACATTTATTTTGATTCTTTAATTTTCATCATGCTTAAAATTTAGAAGAATAAAGTTTAGATTAAATAAAACCTTGAGATTAGTTTAGCACTAAAACCTGACCAAGGTTAGGAACTTAGGGGGGGTGGCCGACACCCCTATGAACCCTAACCTTGCATTCTTAAAAGGGGAACGCAATGTGATATTAGTGGAAAAAACGGAGAACTATAGGGGTTGACCGACACCCCTAGGGGTCCCTTGGTCACCCCTCTCTCTTCCCCATCTTCTTTGTCTAAGAATCTCATGATTTGAGTAGTGTGAAGTTCAAAATTCAGATTTTGCTTTAGGAGACATCACTTTTGTTTTGTCATGCTTTGAAAAGAAAACACAATCAATCACCTTTTTGTTAAAGCATGACACCCTCTTGTCTCCCACTACTCCTTGTTCAAAGTGGGGAATCATGAACACTTGCACTCTTGCTTTGTCATGCTTTAACAAGAAACCACATCAATCACCTTTGGTTAAAGCATGACATACTTTTGTCCCCCACTACTCTTTGTTTAAAGAAGAGAATTTTGAGCACTTTAGCTCAGCTTTTGATCACATCACCTAGCATGCTTTACCTTTCACCAAACACTAGGAAAGTGTGAGTGGAAATTTCCACTTTGGAGCTTTCATAGGGGTCGGCCGACACCCTATAGTCACCTCCACTCTTCCCTTTTGCTTTGTGTAAGGCATCCTTTAAAGCTTGTGCTCATGGCACCCAAGGGCATGCCCATAGGGGGGTCGGCCGATCCCCTCATGGTGCCTGTTGGTACCATCTTCTCCCCCTATAAAAGGACATGCAAGGAGAGCTCAAATCCTCACATTCCAACCAGAATTCAGTTCTAGCTCAACCACTTCTTCCTTGCCTTTGCCTTGTCCTCTCCTCACTTCCTTCAAGTGAAGTTCTTAGCTCTTTGAATAAGTAGTGCTACTCTCTCTCTCAAGTCCACAACAATACCTTTTCCTCATCAAGCTTCTCCCCGCAAGAAAAACTAGCCTTGTCCTAGTCTTGTTCTTGTCTCTCTCTTCCTCTCTAGAAGATGAAGACCCTTTGATATCCGCACTCAAGAAAATGAAGCAAGTCCTAAGTGGGAGTTCATCTCAAAGCTCCCACCAATCCGAGGACACTTCTCAAAGGAGAAGGGGTGGTTCTGCCCGATATACTTGGGAGAACATCCCAACCGAAGGACAACCTCAGGAGGAGGAAGAATCACCGATGGAGATGCCTCATCTTGGTACATTCATGGTGCCCCCGATGAGGACATATGATCAACAAAGTGGTCTCTGGTTTGACCAATTAGAGTACCAAAGGTATCTCTCTCTTCGGGATCGATCCTTCGAGCATACAAGGATATTCAATCTAACTCTTCTCTCCAACGCAGGTATGAACACCGAATTTGATACTATCTTTTCTACCATTGGTTGGTCTAGTTTTTGGCAAGTAGATGAACATGGAATTAAATTGCTCACCATAGAGTTCTTGTGCTCGTTACAAGTCTCTAATGATGAAATATCTTTCCACATGTTTAATCAAAGCTTTAGTCTCACTTGGAGTCATCTAAATGTTGCTCTTGGTTTTGATGATTCATGCTTGCTTGACTTAGATCCTGCCATGAGTAGATTCAACAAAAGAAAATTTTGGTTGTCTATCTCTGCCTTGAATGATTGCTCAAACCCCAGACCGAAGGAAATTCATAATCCAACCCTTCGTTTTATTCATCTTTGGTTGAACATGACTTTGTTTCCTGGAAATAATGCTAGCATTCTAAGAACCATAGAGCTAGAATTACTATATACCATGGTCAATAAAATTTAAATCTCTCCTGTGAAATGCTTAGTAGAATTTTGGCAAAGATCGATTGAAATCAATGAACCCATACAATTCACATCCTTAATCACTCGTCTTGCCGAATCCATAAACTTGTTAAATGGAACCTACCCGTTTGAATACATCTCTTCACCCAGAGCAGTAATTTTGGAAGAATATCTTACCCATGCTCAAATGCTAAAAAGAGGTCCCAGGGGTGGACTAAAAATGATCTATAGTGGTCATACAACTGAAGTTCCTATTCCAAATAGACAATGTCAGTTGTATAGGACCCGTAAGCTAACCCTTAATTTGGATCAAGGAAATGGGCAAAGAGGTTTTGTAGGTTCAGACAGGAGAGCTCAGGAGGGGCTATACTTTGTTCACCTTTAGCAAGGTGGTCCTTCCCACGGAGTTGTTGGCGAGGAGAAAGATGATGCAACTTTCGATGCCATGGACACTTCCAGTGGCATGCCTCCTCGGCCACCACGTTCGCAAGGACCAAGAGCATCCTTCTCGTCCCCACGAGATAGGGAGCATTGGGACCGGCGGCAACAAATGGATCCTCTCACCAATGCTTTAGGCAAGCTTCATGTTGAGCATGGTGTGACAGCATCATCCATATCAGCCACCACCCTATTAAGCAAAGGATAAGCTTGGGGGAGGTTCCCTCCCCCACTAAGGTAAGTTTTTAATTCCAGCATTTACATTTATGTATTTTCTTGCTTATCTTTTGCTTGCATCTAAAAAAATACTTCTCTCTACTCTCACATGTTCCATGAATATTAATATCTCTTATGAAAATGATGAATAGTTGCTCTACTAAAAATGTTTCTCTAGTGCTTAGTTTACAACTTAATATTTCTCTAAGTATGGATTACTTGGCTTAAAAGAAACCATCTTAAACCTAAAACTTTTGTGGGTTGCAAATGTTGTAAATAAGTCTAAGTTGTTGTGAGACATGATATAACAAGACAAGAGCTACTATAATATTGTTCCAAACAAGAATGACTATCGGAGTTTTATTTCTTAAAATGATAAAACACTTTTTGTTCCTCAATGGTGAAAATTTCTACCAAAGCCATATATGCTCTTTCATGATATAAGCTTTATACATAAGCAGCTTGCTTTGTGTTGAGTTTGGTCAAGTTTTGTGACCCTTGTTGAGAGATTTATCATGCTCCCAAGATCAAGATCACGTACACGTCACATATATGTGCTGCTTCTACACTGGAAGTACGCAGAAACATGCCTTTCATTTTCCACATAGTTCATGCTCCATGTTCTAATAGAAATTCTCTCTAATATGTTGCTAGTAAATGAGACACAGACTATGCAAAATTATGAAAAATATGAAGAAAAAAAATATAGGGGCACATGAAGGCCCCAAGTTTTAGAAAAATGATGAGCAAATCAAAGCTCATAGAAAAATAAATAAAGATAGCTATGTCTCAAAATTATAAGTTAGAAAGAGAGATCATATCAAATAGAGGAGTATTGATCATTTGCCATGTTCCACACAATTGCACATCTTGATCTAAGAGTATGACACTTCTCTCCTTGGATCCGGAATTTGACTTTACAACATATGCAAAGTAAGTTTACCACATTCTTTATCCTACCTTATAGCTCCACATAAGCCTTTAGAGATAGGATGAAAAAAGGCAAACTTTGATATGTGCCTTGGTGAGGAATCATACACCTTATGAGCGACTCGAGAGTACCATTTGAGGAACACTAGGTTTTTCTTTTTCAAAACTTTACAAAACCTCCGATATGAAACTTGTGAAAGAATAAGAAAACTAGTGCTCATGTTAAGTTGTTCTATCTCTCAACCACCCAAGACAAAGGATAAAACCATAAGCCCCATGAAGGACTAAGGTAATATGGGTGAGTCTTTATTGCTAATTTTTCAATTCAAAAGAGAAGTATGATTGTTGTAGATCTAGTACTCTTGAAATATGAAGCATAGTAGCAACTCCTGATCCACCGATCCTAAGTTTGATTATTTGCTCGGGACGAGAAAAGGTTAAGCTTGGTGGATCTTGTTGACACCAAGAAAGACACACTTTTAGATAATCAAAATAGTGTCAACAACCTCAAGATCAAGGATAAACAATCATATCATGAGCATACTTTTATAAATAACAAGTTCCACATGTCCATGAAGTATTTGATGCAGATTTAAAAGAAATGGAGCAAGGAGAGCCAGTGGGACCCACATAGTGGGTCGGCCAACCTCATGCTGGGCCCACCAGGCTCCTCACAGTGGCCATGATCCAGGGGAAGCACTCCCAAGTGATCATCAGCCCTTGGATCAACTTGTGCTTCCTCCCAATGGTTCAAATGCACCTCACATGGATCCATGGGATCACATCAAAGAGATCAACATGACAATCAACACAGAAGACTCAACCAAGAGACATGACAAGTGGGGACACCTTCTGGAAGGTCAAGGTGGGCCCCAGACCCACATAGAGGGTCGGTCAATCCCTATCCAGGGGTACCACCCCCCACTTTCTTCCTAGCTAGTGGGGCATGCTATAGAAGGCCAAGGCAGGGCCCACAGGCCATAGGGGGGTCGGCCGATCTCCCCCTAGGTCGGTGCAGCACCTGGTAACTGCCACACTCAATTAACACATGTTGAAGATCAAGACCATCCACTCTAAGTCGGTTTAGAGGCGGTGGATCCAAGGGTGGAGATTTGAAGCTTCCTGGATCGATGACGTGGTGATGGAGTAGCCCCTACTCCACCTCCCACTATAAATAGAGGCTCACTCCCCCCTCTTCACTCATGGTGAAGAAGCCTACAAGCTCTATTCCTTAGATTGTTCTAGTAGTTAGTCTAGAGTGGGAGTTAGAGTTGAGTCGAGCTGCGCTCGGGATTTTCGGAGTCGTCTTCTGAAAAGTCTGGTATAGCTCTTGTATCTTTCCTTCTTTGTAAGACTATCTTATTCAATATATTACTTTTCCTCTACTTTACTTAGTATTTACTTTGAGCATTACTATACTTGTTATAGTCTTGTTATATGCTTTTGCTTATTACTAGCCTTTACATCAATAGCCTGTGATCCTTGTGGCCTTTCCCATATGCGATCATTGTCTGTCATAGGGTGCTTTGGTTATAGATCATAGTCAAAGTAGTAAGTTGTGTGTAAGTGTGGTGCTTATATATCATATTACCCTTGGTTACCTCTTATTGCACGGATTGTTTGTGGTAGCTAGCAAGAGAGTAACGGCCTTGTCTAGTCTTTGTATTCCACCATGTGTTCTTAGGCAAGTTCTTAAAAGGTAAGGCCCTCGTAAAAATAGGGCGTGGTCCGGTAGGAGTTTTGTCCTCCTACTGATCTATCCCCTCGCCTAGCATACTTGTATTGATGAGATAAACTAGTGTTTAGACTAATTAATTGGGTAAGTATATTGAAGTAGAGTGAATTACATATGAGTCCCGATATTCTCTCGTTGTCCTCCCACCTAGCTATACTCACTAGTTATCTTTTACCTTGGTTTATTCATTCATCACCCTTCCTATCACTTTATATCGATTACCCACCTATACTAGTTGGTACTAAGTTGAGGTGCTCTCTAGGATCTCTCTCTAATTATCATTTCTGGCTCAGCTTTCCCTTGGGAAAATATAAATTATGATACCTTGGAATACTCCTAGGTGAAGTGCTACAACGGTATAATCTGTGCGTTTGTGGATTTATCCAATAGTCATAAGAAATACCAACATTCATACAAAACAAATGTTTTAATGGTTATATGGTACCACTATTGCTTCTATGACTTGATATGATCTAGTGGTAGCATATGACATGTTGATGAGCTTGCAATCCTAGTGTTTGATCTATGTCTATGAGCTTTAAGTGTTTAATTCAACATAGGCAAGATAACCATCTTAGCATGTGTGAACAAGCTTATCTATGGTTTAAACCGAATTAAATATCTTGAGTAAGTAGTCTAGTTCAAACCAAAGTGAACATAACTCTTTCACCCTATCTCACACTAAGGGGGAGTAAAACTTGAATATCTATAATTGGTCCCACCTTTTGTTAATTGGATGACAAAGGGGGAGAAATTGTGAAAAGATATGAGAAATAGGGGGAGAACTATGTTAAGGGGAGAAATTGAAAGTGACAAAGGGGAGAAAATGAAAAATCAATTTTGAAAAGAACACACAAGTAGGGGAGCAAGCTCATGAACACTTTTGTTGCACTTGAATGCATGCACCCTCATATGTATTGTTGCACAAGTACTTTAAATTCAAAATATTCATGCTTGTGTGGTTATTGCTAGTGATACAAATTAAATGATGATTGATCAACTAGCATGTATAGGTGATAGATAGATACTAGAATATCCTTGATGAACTAATGCTTTCAAGTGAGTGTTACTGGTGCTCAAGTGGCTCAAGTGGTATCTAATCTATCATGGTGCTAAGGGTGATTCTAAATTCCGCACTCCGATGGTATCACGCTTCAAAGGTCTACTCTTACACCTTAGGATCATTTGGTAGCTATGTACTCTCCCACAACTTCTATCTATGCGTATGTGCAATATTTGAACCAAACTCATCTAGTACATATGTAGGGGGAGCTAATAACTACCAAACCAAATTTGTGTGACTTGTCCAAATCTATTTCTTTGAAAATCATGCTTGGACAAGCAACTCAAGTTCAAATTGATTATATTTCATATCTTTAAGAAAGGTTGCCATCAATTACCAAAAAGAGGGAGATTGAGAGTCCCTCATGTGTTTGGTTTGGAGTAATTGATGAAACCTACTTAAGTGTACTAACCTTGTTATCTAAGTGTATATGATGAAATAGGTTGGTACATGCCATGTGATGGAGCCAAATGGATCAAGGTGTGGATTGCATAAGCTATAGCATGGTGGTGGAAATGGAAAAAGAATTCAAGACAAAGGTGAATTAGGAATACTTTTCAGTTTAGTGATCAAGACACCATAGAGGGTGTGATTACATTTAGGATAGATAGTCATACTATCAAGGAGGGAGCTCTTGTGAATGATTGCGGTTATCATGTGCCACTAGGTCATTGCATTACATTAAAATCAAATGAACTAGTGAAAAGAACCAACTTAATTCCAAGAAAATGTGAACTAAAAGTTAACACATATGCACAAGTGCTTGAATCACTTAGTGTTAGCCCTTGGAAGCTTGGAAAGAAGTTGGAAGCTGTTTTGGCAGAGGAAGGAGGTCCGGACGCTGAGTCCGGACACTAGGGTTCTGCCTGTCCGGACAATCGCACGTGCATCCGGAAGGAAACCCTAGGGCAGCTGTTCTGGTAACATGTCCGAACGCAGCTTGGTGTCCGGAGTGGAGGTCCGAACAGTGTCCGGATCACCTGGAGCTCTCTGTTGCTTCTTGAAGAATGTCCGGACGGTGGAGTGTGTCAGGACGTGCAGTTCCGGGCGCGGCGTCCGGAGTTCTAACCCTCTCGGGTGCGTTTTGTGTCGAGTCCGGACGTTGGGAGCAGTGAGTCTGGACATGGACATCTTGGCGCGTCCGGAGACACGTGGCGAATCGAGGCGAGCGCGGCAAAGATTGTTTTGAAACTGGCAGGGGTCCGGACGTGTGCGCATTGGTCCGGACCGAGAAGAAGTAACGTCCGGACGTGTTAACAGAGGGTTTTGGCTTTGTGGTGGTGAAGGGTCCGGACCAACGTCCGGACCCCTTGTGAAAGTAGCGTTCGGAGGTGACGCAGAGAGCCTGTTTTGGGGGTAAAACGGCTAGTTTGTTAAGTGAGGCTATATATAGTCATATGGCCGGCCCTTGGGGCATTCTCTTGCACTCCTACTTCACTCATACATTTGTGCTTGCTTGAGATTGCTCCACTCACTCATCCTCTTGATAGAATTGATCATTTCATGAGAGATTGAGTGAACCAAGTGCATTGCTTCTTCGATTGCATACTAGTGGCACTTGGTGGTCGTCATCATCGTGGGAGCTCTTGTTATTCTTGGAGTTTGCCAACTCCTAGACGGCTTGGTGCGACGATCGGTGGATTGTGAGGGGTTCTTGAACCTTCCCCATGGGAATTCGCGAAAGGTATCTCTAGTGGATTGCTCGTAGCTTGTGGATCCCTATCTTGTGTTGGTTTTGCGGCACCCGGTGATGGGTTTGGCGTGTGATGTCAATTAGCGCGTGAACCTCCAAGTAGGTGTATCGCTACAACGAGGACTAGCTTGTTGGTAAACAAGTGAACCTCGGTAAAAATTTTTGTGTCTCATTGTTTCTCTACCGAGGATCCTCTTGTGCTTATTGATTGATTGGTTATCTATTGGTACTTCTCTCCGCTGCGATATAACCTCTCTAACTCTAGCTTAAGTATTACATTCTTTCATTCTTGCAAAGTAGAGTAGCTTAGCTCTCTAGGCTTGTGTAGCTTTGTTAGAGCCCTCTAGTTAGCTAGCTTGGTCGTGTGCTTTAGTTTATCTCTTGCTAGTAACTAGAATTGTGGTAGATGGTTTGCCTAACCTTAGTGCTAGTGCAAACTAGCTTTACACCGTGTTTTATTCTAACAAGTTTGTTTAGTGTTGTTGTAGAATTTTTTAATAGGCTATTAACCTCCCTCTAGCCATTCCTAGACCTTTCACTGTAGCATCCCAATTTCGAGGAACTAAATAGTTACTGCACTTTTCATATTTTCTTAGGAAAAAAAGACATCCGTTCTATTTCATCTGGCATTTTATATCTTGCACACACAGTATGGAGAAGAAGATCAAACAACGCGCAGGCAATGGAGGACACAGAAATTTAAACGGACGCATAGGCTGCAAGTTTTATTTTGGTATAGAATTTCATCGAGCATCTGGAAGGCATAAGACAGGAAGGCAGGAATTGAAGGGCTTGCCGTGCACAGCGACGACAGAGGACACAGAAATTTAAACGGACGCATAGGCAGCAAGTTTTATTTTGGTATGGAATTTCATCGAGCATCTGGAAGGCATAAGACAGGAAGGCAGGAATTGAAGGGCTTGCCGTGCACAGCGACGACAGAGGACACAGAAATTTAAACGGACGCATAGGCAGCAAGTTTTATTTTGGTATGGAATTTCATCGAGCATCTGGAAGGCATAAGACAGGAAGGCAGGGATTGAAGGGCTTGCCATGCACAGCGACGGCGGAACAGAAGTGTGACGAACTGCCCCTCCGTTGGTGCGGCGGCGGTGGCAGAACCCCGTCGCCTTGCTGTTCTAGCCAAGGGTCACATCCGGCCATGTCCGCGAGCTGGGTGACGGGGTGGTCGAGGCACACGGGAGGCTGCGGCAGGTGGCGAGCAGTAGTAAGCGCCAGCGGCGGCGGCGTGAGCCGGACAGGCAGGCACGGCGGGCTCTGGCGTCTCTTTTTTTTTCGGGGCTGCGAAGGACGGCAGGGCGGAGGACTCGTGTGGGCGGCCTTTTTTTTCTAGGGCCGCTGACGGTAGGGCGGACCGGTGGAGGACCTTTGGCCTTTTCCGCTGGTGGCACTGTGTGTACGATGGTTGACGTGGGTGCGGCAAGGAACGTGGAGGCGTGGGATGGAAGAGAGGCAGGATCGTGCGGGCACAGATATGCGTCGACGTGGCCGAAGGAGGAGGCAGTATTTGGTGTTGAAAAATAAGAGTAAATGTAAGATACTATATCTTTAACCATGCATGATTCCTCTGCCTCTCAGGGCTTTGGCACTGTTTACCATTGTTCAGCGACATGATTTTTTTTATTTTTTTATTTTTATTTTTCTATTTTTATTTAAATTTAAATTTTCTGTTTTTTTGTTTTTTGCACTCTCATATATTTTTATTGTTTTATTTTTTAAGTAGTGGAGAAAAAAATATTTTTTTTCTTTTTTCCCTCATATTTTTCTTTGCTTTTCTTTTACATAGGACGGCACACACAGCGAAACACGTGTACTATGCTAGTAAATCTTATTATTCATGGAAATAGAAGACTCTCTACGGAGCATTTCATTTGGTCATATCATCTTATATATTTTCTTGAAGAAAAAGTATTCTAATATAAGAGAAGTTTTTTTATCTTATATTAGCTATGCTTCTAACTTCATGCATGCATGATAGTGATATAAGTATAAATATTCACCAGGTGCAAAAACAAGTTTTAAAGAATTGTTTTAGATATAATTTAACATACCAAGATATGATAAACATGTTATAATACCCCTATTTTTTTATCTTTTTAATTACTGATTAATTTTTGAAGCCTAACTTTAGAGAGAAGGCACTCAATTTGCTCCTGTTATAATACCCCTATTTTTTATTTTTTTAATTAACGGTTCATCATAGTCCCTACCAATCTGGCTCGTCACATGTGCATGCGTTGTGCAAACTAGGAACCTGCAAAACCTTCACAGGCTCCTGGTATGGTACTATCATGCCCCTTCAACAAACTGAGCACAATTATAGGTTGTACGATGAATTTATTCTTGGCTCTCACCTGGAGGGCATCCAATCCCAAATTTGTCTCAGGAATTCTCGTGCGATTTTGAAGTGTTTCTCCCTGCAAAGCAACAGAGGCAATGGCTTGGTAACCTAGAAGTGCAGTGATGCTGTTTATTAGTTACTGTATTGATTTTACAATATTACCTTTCAGTTGACAGTTCCCAGCTACATTTCATAAAATGGAGTGAACAAAGTCTCTGCAGATTTCTTCTGTGCTGAACAATAATATGGTTTTCAGCAAAATGAGGTGGTCAGAATATCAAATAACGGGTGTGAATCAATTTTGAGTACAAAGGAGGAATATTGCATTGAGTGGGAAAATCCTACCTGAAGGAAGCTGCGAACTGATGCCTTGTCATTTGGTGAGAAGGATACCACCTCTCTTTTGCTTTTGTACAAAATCGTTGTTCTCAGTCACCCATGGCTCCATCAACCGATGCGTGCACCAGAAGTACACCAGATGAACGGATGTGCAATTCACTTATATAGACGGATATATTTTCCTTCCATCGTCCTAAAAATTGGGAGACAGGAAGCCTAATCTTGCATATATTCACATTGAAAGTGCCGGATATTTTCTATGCCCCCATGCAAGATGTAGAGGTCTCTACATAGTAACAACGTGATTTCCAACAGATCTTCCAAGGATGATGATGGACACAAAAGAATCTCAGATCGTGTATTCACTTGGCCTATCAATGCCTGATAGGACGGTGAAGCGATTTAACTATTGTTTGTTCATGTAGTCTTCTCAAGAGGAAAAGATGAATGGTTGCTAGTTCTGGGAAGGAAACATGGCACCTCCACTGGGCAAAATGTGCTGATCGAACCTGAATCTCTAGAAGGATGCAATCCTCTTTGACATCCCTTGATTTCAACAGGTTCTTTTGGAACCTGAATGCGAACAAACAACATTTAATCTAAACCATTCTCAGCATAAACAAAGTTCATCATATTAGCGCCGCTGTAAATGATGGGGCATAGAAAAGATTGCTTATGTAGCTGATATAGTAGTAACCAAATCTTTTCGTGATCTGAGAACAGACGTAATGAAACATTAATTGTTCTAACTGTTATCATCACCCAGATTGTTTCCAGAATAAGTGACATACCTTTAACACCAATGAGAAAATTGGCTTCTGTCTTCGATGTTTGTTCATTTCGAGAGACCTCTCTAAATTGAAGGCAGTCAAATAGCAATGATTTCATCAAATAGAATATCTCACTGAAGGGAAAAACAATCACAATACGTTTGCCTTGAAAACAGGCAGCAAAAAAATTGCACTCATAGGTTCGCTTCCATGCTGCCAAAGTTATTCCCACTTCCAGTGAACTTCTGTTGACATCGTTTTTCGGCATGTGTCAAATGAGCTAAGACTTGCATTGATCGGTAGCCGTTTTCTATCGGCATCGGAAAGTCATCGGTCAATGTTACCGATAAGAGTGGATGTTACGAAAGGAATAAGTTTGTTGCCAATGGAAGCTGGACGATTCTTGCCGATAGGAGTTAATTGGTAAAGAAAGTTACCAGTGGAGGTGAAGAGTTGCCGATTGGAAGGTATTACCGATAAGGAGACGATGCCGATGGGCACAGGGTGACGTGGCGGTTGACGTCAGCAGGGGATTGCCGATGGCAATAGAAGGAAGTTGCGGATTGAAGAGTCTGCTGATGAAAAGTTTCATCGAAGAGAAGACAAGGAAACTAGTGATCTCATACCAGTATTGTTATGGAAGTTTGAGTCCGACTCTTGCATGAGTCATTTATTTCCTTAGAAATAGAGGTATTTGTTTAGGAAAATATTATTGTTCGACTCCTGCGTGAGTCAATTGTTTCCTTAAAAAGAGGAGTTTTGTTTAGGAAAGATATGAGTCGTGTCTGTCTATAACTCCTTTTGCTGGGTATAAATATGTACCTAGGGGTCGTGGAACAAAAAATAAATCATACATCAAAACAAATCTATTACTCTTATTTATTTTTCAAGCAATTTACCCTTTTTATTGCATTAGTTCTAGTCTATCTACGGGTTCTTCAAGTCTCGACGGGCTGCATCTCTTCGATCTCCGTCAAACCTTGCAAGTTCCGCGTGGGAGTAATCTGAGCTTTGACATTCGGGCGCATCGCTGTTGTCTCGTTCAGCTCTGCTCTAGTTATCCTGATCAAGTCTGAGTCTTGACATCTGAGCGTATCGTCGTTGTCTCTTTCAGATCTTGTTCTAGTTATCGTCCTTGTCGATTAACTAGTCAAATCGACTGGCACACCTTTGGATATTGAATTCAGGTATAAGCCCGAGGTGTTCGCAGATCCTGACGCTTTTTGTGTCAACACCTCTTTTGGCACACCCGATGGGACCAATTATACATCTGCTATGGGTGATCATACTGACGTCAATCAGAGGAACGTTATTGAAGTCTCCGAGGCCGATCTAAAAGATGATCAGAGGCTGGCTATGGAGCGGGCTATGGAGGAGTACAAACAATTGTATCTAAAGTCCTTCAGCCTAAGCAGGAGCGGCGAAGTCATCCAGAAGCAAGATCCGCCGTTGTCGCGGCAGGTCACGTTTGATGTCAATCCTGGTAAGTTACAAGAGATGGTTAATTCTGCGTTAAATCAAGCATTAATTAGTCACTCCAATGTGCTGTCCAATACTGTGTACAATGCTGTCATGCAATATTTCAAAGAAGGACAAGCACCTCAATATGTTGGTCCAGCATATCATCAACCTGGATCGGCATCTATAAACCCATCGGCAGCTCCAATGACGTCTTCCACTCCTGTGGATCCGTTTGCCGATGTGGCTGCACTGCCAAGGCCAAGTCCTGAAAAGCGTCACCAAGCTTAGTGCAGATCCAGTGGCGTCGGCGATGTCGGGACCTGCTATCCAAAATCATCCAGCTCCCGTCAATTGGTGGGGATACGGTATGGCTCCAAATCCATCTGGTGGTTCCAGTCTGGTGCAGAGAAATAGTTCAGCTTAGAAGGGCTCCATGGCATCGGCAACGCAATCTCAGCCGATGATCCCTATGATGCATTACTCTACGTCTTTTCCAACTGTACAGATGTCATCAGAAGATCTTCAAGTGGTAATTCCTAAAGTACCTCTAATGCCACCATCGGCAAACTCTATGCCGATGCAACAAAACATAGCAACTGGAAGTCAACCTATGTTGGTGAATCCTAAAGCTGGAGTACTAACACATCAAGGTAATCAATTTGTTAACTACTCCAAGGTGCAGGAGCAGCAGACGCCAGTTAGTTATCAGTCATCGGTAAGTCACATGCCGATGATTTATAATCCTGGATAGACCAACTAGCCGCCGGTTCAACAACCTAGTGTACCAATGTATCAGTATGGAAGTCCAGCAAACACTCAGAGTGGAGCATCAGTACAGCAACCGATGAATATGATACTACATCATAACCTAGTGAGTGTGCAAAGTTATCCATTGGTAAGTCAACCGATGCATAACGTCCAGATGACTGGTGCTGTGCCCATGCCAACTACCCCGAATCATCTTCTACCAAGACCTGAAGGGGCGCATCAGCCGACTCCACCAGTCAACAATCAGTCAATGAGTTGGCAAGAGCAGGATGCGTATTGGGCCAATAAGATTGCCGAAGTGATGAAAGAACAATTCGGCATTAAACTCAAGGTTAATACATATTCTTATCAGACGCCATATCCTCCGGCATATGACTTAATTCTCCTCCCAAATCGGTACAAAGTGCCTGATTTTACCAAATTCTCTGGCCAGGATGACACGTCAACGATGGAGCACATCAACCGCTTCATTATCTAGTGTGGAGAAGCTGCCAGTAGGGAAGAGCTAAGGGTGAGATTGTTCTCATCATTATTGTCTGGATCGGCATTCACATGGTTTATCATTGCCTCCAAACTCTGTAATCACATGGGCCGATCTGAAGAGGCAGTTTCATAAATACTTCTTCGCTGGCATACATGAGAAGAAAATTACCGATTTGGTTAAACTGAGGCAACGTAATGATGAATCGGCGGAAAGCTTTGTCCAGAGGCTGCGAGACACGAAGAACAAGTGCTACAACTTGATGCTTGATGATCGGCAATTGGCAGATTTGGCCTTCCAAGGATTACTGCCGCACATCAAAGATAAGTATGCGAGCTTGATGCTTGATGATCGGCAATTGGCAGATTTGGCCTTCCAAGGATTACTGCCGCACATCAAAGATAAGTATGCGTCCCAAGAGTTTGAAAGTCTGAGCCACCTTGTGCAGAGAATTGCCGATCAGGACATCAAGACTTTTGAGCCTAGAAAAACTTGGAATAAGAAGGTGACCTTTATTGAGCAAGAATAGGATTCCGATGAAGAGCTAAGCATCGGCACTGCCGAATAGGTGAAGGATAAGAAATCTGTGTCTTGTCCGTTTGGCCAGAAAGAAGCTGAAAGGTTCACCTTTGATATCACCAAGGCCGATAGGATGTTTGACTTATTACTTCAAGAAGGGCGGATCAAGTTGGCGCCTAACCAAGTAATTCCATCGACCGAAGAGCTCAGAAAGATCAGGTATTGCAAGTGGCACAATGCGACTTCGCACTGTACCAATGACTGCAAAGTATTCAGGCAGCAGTTGCAGTCAGAAATTGAATTTGGACGAATTAAATTTGAAAATTCTAAAGCCCAGAAACCAATGAAGATTGATCAGCACCCGTTTCTAAATAATATGGTGGAAACTAGTGGAAGAACTAAAGTGCTGATATCGGAAGCTACTAGGAAGAATGCATCGATAGATCCTGACCATCAAGTAGCTGAGCGTGATGAGACAGTTTGCCGATGACCGAAAGGGCAAGAAAGTTGCCGGTGAAGGTAGCAATGCCGAGAGGGCTCCTGGTATTATAATCACGCATAAGCAGTCAAGGCAAGAGTATCGGCAATCGCAAGAGGAGCGACATCGACAGGAAGAAGAAGAGCACCAAGAGTGGCTTTGGCATAAGGACCACTAGAAGTGGCTTCGGCAACAATCAAAGATGGTTTTACATGTTTTTTTGGGTTGATATTTGGAATGGCAGACTGCTCAGCTCCCAATTTCCAGAATTGTTTTCCTTCGCCAAGCATCAACATATGACTATCCACTCCTTCATCTCAAGGGTTGGCATGACTGGCATGGCGGATTTATTCCATCTGCCTCTTTCAACTTAAGCTTATGCTCAATTTCAGCAGTTGGCAGACATTTTGGCTGAAATAACGCTCCAGGAAGGTAATGATACATGTTCATACATTTGGGGATCAAACTTGTTTGCTTCAAGTAAAGCTTATTTATGTCTCATAGGAAGAAGGGAAGTTCATTTGGCATATAAATGGTTGTAGAATTCTTATTGTCAACCAAAAAGAAAGTTCTTCTGGCTTCTTCTTAAAGATAGACTCAGTATTCGTGGCCTTCATAAGCAAAGAAACATGGCTTTAGATAGCTACAACTGTATGCTTTGCCACTTTAACACTTAAGAAACTCTGTTAAATCTTTTCTTTCACTTTCCTTTTGCCATGTGCTGCTGGAACACATTGGGCCTTTCTCACCTGATTCAAGATGACATGCTGGATGCTCTTTCAACCTTCAAATTTAATCTGCAGCTTCCTTTCTTCATAGAAATTATTATATGAATGTGCTGGGCTATCTGGGCTGCTCAAAATGACAATATCTTCGGAGGCATTCAACATTCGCTGAACTCTTTCAACCTTCAAATTTAATCTGCAGCTTCCTTTCTTCATAGAAATTATTATATGAATGTGCTGGGCTATCTGGGCTGCTCAAAATGACAATATCTTCGGAGGCATTCAACATTCGCTGAACTCTTGCAAGTTTACCTTCAGGAAAGAGTTAGCTCTAGTTAAGCTACGAGCTAAAATCAAATACCAACCCAAGCTAGATCAATGACTAGATCAACGACTTTGTGTAATTCTTATGATTTACTGTTTTTCTTTCTTTGTATCCCGAGTCTCATACTCAACCCATGTATCATTTCTTTTTAGCTCTTTAATAAAGTTCAGTAGGGGGTTTCCCCTCCTGTTTTCTCAAAAAAAAAAAAGATACAACCAACTACCTGATGCTAGTATAATAGTAACTATAAGAAAACATAAACACAAAGGAAAGAAAAGAACATGCAGTTGGTTGTTGCCTCAGGTCACAAGCATGTGTGGTAGGGTAACAACTAACAAGCATATGTGAAAGCTTATTAAATACTCCACAATGAAGAATATAGTTGAATTTATCCATTAGCACACAAAATCCTCAACTGTCAACTGTCAAGGATAGAACCACAAATCATGCACAATTAAGGTAATAAGTATGTCATCATCATGCTAACAATACATGAAAGGAAAAGCTAGTAGTCCTAATTTACAGCATCGATGACACAATGAAGGTGCACAGATCTGGGACCAAATAATCACATAAGGAAGCTTATACTACCTGAATAAGGCGAAGGGATCGGTCTCGGATGCTGCCAGCATACATGAATGTTTTGGAACATTCGGGCATGATCTGAAATTTGTGAGAGGCATGGTTAGAACTGAGAATAACTTTGCATGCAGCAGAAGGGTAAATAAGCAAAATGGACCATGGGATACGACAAATGTTATCCTGAAGCAATTCGTATATGAAACTGAAGCATCCGCAGTGGAATCTGACCGCACCCAAAAAAACACAGGTCCTGTCTGGCAAAAAAAAAAAAGAAATGAAGATTAGAACACACTACTACAAAAAATCTTTTGCGAGGTGTTTTGGAAAAGGACTCGAAGGCGGGCAGAATTTCCAACCGCCTCAGTTAATGCATTGGATTTACCGAGGCGGATATTTTTTTATTAACCGAGGCAGTCACAGTCAACCGCCTCGCAAAATCGATTTACCCAGGCAGTTAAAAAGTAACCGCCTCCTAAAATCAATTAATCGAGGTGGTTCTTTTAAGAGCCCCTTTCGGAAAATCCTTCCATTTCCGGAGATGGACCTCTTAAAACGGTCCGCCTCGGTTAATATGGCTGAGGTCCAAGAGGCCCAGACGAGGCTCGATAGGCGAGACAGGTGCAAAACCATGACTTATGGTTTCAATTAACTTCTCACCCTCTGTCGTCTCCTCCAGAGCGGCGCCCACACTCGCTCCGTCACCTCCCGAGTAGAGCCCTCTCTCTCCCTCCGTCTCCCTCGTGAGTGGCGGCCTCCCTCCTGTGCTGCAAGGTTGATGCGTCTCGTAGACTCCTTCCACGATGATTTCAGAACGGCTAGGGCTTCATGACAGAGCTGTTGATGCAGCGACATAGCACAGTGCGCAGGACATGGAGCAACGACCATCCATGGCAAACTGAAACGCGGCTGCACACGGCGACGTAGACCCTCTCAGTGGGTGGAGGGCGAGAGAGACCAGTGCAGCCACAAAGGAGACAGTGACGGTAGCGGTGAGGAGACACCGACACTGTACGCGTCGAGGACCGTGAGGAGCCAGATCTGAGAGAGAGAGGGCGCGGAGGGGAGATGCGGCGTGGGGGCGTGGGGTGAGCGGAGGAGGCGATGCGGCGGCCAGGGAGGGGCAGCAGGCAGGGAAAGGAAGAGAGACTAAGAGAGGCAACGACGTGGGCCAGCGGTGGCCGCGAGAGCGATCGAGATGCGGTGAGAGATAAGGACAGGAGGGAACGACTAAGATGGCTAGCCAGGAACGCCCACAATGGATCCACTATGTGGAACAATGAACAACGTGATGGGAGAAACTAAAAGTTTCATATGATATGGTATGATGCGGAAGAGAGTGAGAAATAAGATGCATGTTCCGATAACTAGTCTTTCCTCTTGTACACTAAAAACCTATCTACATCTCTCTTGCACACTCTCTCGCACACATAATAGTGAGCATGGATCGAACACGTGACCTTTGGCTCTTCAAAAGGTGATATGTTCGATCCATCCTCCCCATATTTTTTTCTTGGAAAAAATTACCCATCCTCCCCATATTTTTTTCTTGGAAAAAATTACATTTCCTAGAAACAAATCTTTTTTTCTTGCACACATAATTCCATGACTTCTACATTAACTCAAGGATCCCTGTTCCAGTTCCTGCATGAATAGAAACAGGAAGAGAAGGCCTCCGAAACCAAATTCATTCTTAAGTTTATCTGCTCGTGTGAAGGTCGACAATCAAGTCTTTGGGGAGTCCAGAAGTACTTTGTCCTGCTACTTCCTTACGACTCCATTGGTACGGTGGTGATCGATACTGCAACAAGCGGGATGACTACCAAGCCTTTTAGAAATAGGATTTATACACATTGAGTGATTTGAGAGTGCCACAAAAGGAGAAGGTAAGCAAAAAAAAATTTTTGAAAAAAATTTACTCTCCAATTGACTTGAATAAAAGAAGATGGCGATCTATTTTAAATTGTTTCGATCTTCAACCACTTAAAGTTTCATGGTAGACACTTTGAATTGTAGAGAGCAAGTATAACTAGGAGTGGTTTTATATTGATGTCTTGAATTAAGGTTATGCATAAGGTAATTCATCCTTTTATCAAGGACGAATAGAAGCCTAAGTGCGGTGGAGTTTGTTGACAATTGTTAACATTGAAATGGATCACCAACATAGGTATAGTGTTTTACACTAACAGATTTCATAAGTTTTGGTGATTTATTAATTGTAGGACGATTTATAAAAACCAATCACATGGACTATATTGCCAAGGCAAATTACGATAATATTCGATGAAACCGACTTAGAGCAGGGTTCACGAAACCGGTCGGTAACCGGCCAAACCGCCCACCACCGGTTCGGTTTCGGTACCGATTTGAATTCAAATTTCAAATTTGAATTTAAAAAAATCGAAAATGCTGAAAAAATTCCTAAAAATAGTTCATGATTTATAGATTCGAATGGTGTACAAATTTTTCAAATTGGAGTCCGTTTTCTATTTATTTTGGCGTGTACAAGTTTGAAAAAAAGAAAAAAGATCTTTTTTCTTTTTTTTTCAAACTTGTACACGCCAAAATAAATAGCAAACGAACTCCAATTTGAAAAATTTGTACACCATTCGACTCTATAAATCATGAACTATTTTTAGGAATTTTTTCAGTATTTTCGATTTTTTTAAATTCAAATTTGAAATTTGGTTTGGGGCGGTTTGGGGCGGTACCGTCCGTAACCGCCCAAACCGGACGGTAACCGGCCCTAATCGACCGGTTACCGGTCGCAAACCGTTTGAACTGCGCCGTTTGAATTCAAAATTCAAACCGTTCGGTAACCGACCGGTTTGGGCGGTTACCGACGGTAACCGCCAAACCGCCGGTGGCCGGTTCCCGGTTGCCAAACGTTTAGTAAAACCCTGACTTAGAGGACCACAAATCCACCATTTAAGACTGATTGCTAAAAGTCAAACTAGCATATGGCTATTAGTTTCCCCATGGGTGTAGTCATACTCCCTGGTCTCTTCATGAGCTCACTAGAGATTATCCAAATCTCATAGATCACGACATTATACAATCAGGCTCATATATGCATGTTCTTTTAAGAATGCTCCATAGGACAACATTTTTGCTTGTTAAAGCCTATATGCCACATTAAATGATTTGCCAATCTGCCTTACAACGCCTCATAGCTCCAAGAGTATTGCTGCGCTGTTTGTTTTGCTGAAATTTAACTTATGCTGGTTTGTTGTGAGATGAAAACACTATTCATTCACATAGAGAAGGTTATAGATTACTTTTTTTAGTTTACCAATAGCTTGTTCTTCCCAAATTTATAGTGATAGGATCTCCGATCCGTTACTACTACTGGAAATTTACATGGATCTCATACCCATCTTCTTGATGTATTTTCTATCACATTCCATGCATGATAACCCTTTTGTGGAGAAATCTTTTAGGTTTTTGTTTGTTTGCACATAAGTCATAACTATTATTCCACAGTTTCTCAATCCAAACACTTTTAGCGTGTCTTATTGACTCCGTATTATGCTTAATATTGTTCACCTTAGTAATCACTGTTTAGTTATATCATAGATCTTATATCATAGATCACAAAGATAGCCGATATTGGTTTTCCATCTACCGATAAGTTTAAGAAGAGCCCAGGCAGTCTGCCTCTACGTACAGACCGACGCTATATCCCGCATCAACTTTTCAGTCGTTAACTACTAGAACCACAACCACAAACTAATAATATATGTGCCACAAATTGAATGACAAAGTACATGTATATTACCATTGATACACGATGAAGCGTAAAACTTATCTTGATCTTGAATTCTTGATACAAGCCAATAAAAACAGACCCTCCATCAAGAAGTTAACTTTAATTTGGATGTGTGATGCAAACCGTATAAATTAGGTTCACTTCCACATCACGGTACAAGAAGAAAAAAAGATTGTAAAGAAAATAATTAAGGGAGTACTGTAATTAAATAGCCCCCTTTTCTTTGAAGGAAAAAAAAGGAATAATGAGCATTTTAGTTTTCTTCCATCCAAAGAAAAAGTCTTGGAGAAAGGAAGACAGACTTGGTGCTGCCGCCGATGGTTCATGGTCGGCTCGCCGCCGCGCTAGCTATCCAGTGCCGAGTGACACTAGACAGTGCAGGGCGATGGCACGGCCTTTGGTGTGGCAGCTCTGACGAGTGAGAAGGTGGGCAGCGGCAGGCTGCTTGGCGGCGGCGCGAGCGCGTGCATGAGGTCCTCGACGAACCCCCTGGTGACCTGGCGCTCCAGGTCGTCCAGCGCCTCGTGCACCGCGCGCGCGGGCGGCAGCGGCGTGGCCCGCTCCAGCGGCTTCCTCCGCTGCGCCCTCGGAGGCTCTTCCCCGACCCTCGGCGTCCGCGGCGGCTTCTTCCTCTTGTACTCCGCTGCTGCTCCCGTCCTCCTCGGCGCCGACGCGGCGTGCTTGGCCATGGTCGACGCTACCGCCGCTGGCGGGAGCGGGAGGAGACGCGGGTGGCGCCGAGGATGATGCAGCGGAGGGAGGGAGACCGAGGAGTGCAGGTCGTATGGTGCGTACTGGAACGGAGACAGCGGCGAAACGTACGGAAAGGAGCTGTAGATGCTGTGAGTATCAGGCGGTAGCGCGTTCATGGCGAAGCTCCGGAAGTCGTCGCCGGTTGCCCACCGCCGGAACTCAAAGCCGCTGGCTGATCGGTCGATGAGGACATTATTGTCCATCTAGTAAATACTCTTACTAGCAGGGAAGAAGTATGGAGAGAGAGAGAGAGCAGAGGCAGCAGGCTGGGGTGCCGAGCCGCTTGCGTCTCGCTCCCAGCCGGGCAAGGGAAGAGCTATCTATCTCCGAGGAGACGCCGCCGCGGTGGCTCTTATAACGCACTTCTTGAGGGGGTGCCGCGGTTGACTTGGAAGTCGACGGCTTTAGTTTGTTATTAGCAACAGTGCTTTGCGCATGCCAATCTTTTAATCACACAGCTGATATTGTGTGTTGCCCCTCTAGGATCTTGCTAAATACCTTATTTCCTCTGACGTCATGTCATCATCTAATTAAGTATTTCTGAAAACGTTATAAAAGTACTCCATCAGCTACTATATTACTGTATGCATGTAGCTAGCCAGCGTGCGAACCTTTTGTTCTACATATGCTCTTTCTCTGTGCAACGAACATCCGCGTCGACTCAAGGCCATGAGATGAGATCTTTCGGAAGCAAAATCTTGACGAATACTTACTACTAGACACAGTCACACAGACAGATACTTGTACGGCTTTGAAATATCAAAGGCTAGGAAACCTCTAGGGGCTTCCATGCAAATCAGCCTCTGGAATCAACTTGCACGGTTGGGTAGAAAACAAGTCCACCGACCAGTACGGCGTGCCAGCTACGGACCCAACCGTCCATGATGACCACAACACAACTGCAGCCGTCCTACGACAGCGACGGGGCCACCTACCGCGTCGTCACTGATGGTGGGTCCCTTTTGTCCGTTGGCCCCGCATGTAATTGAATCATCAGGCAGCTCTGGGAGCCACAGGATTGGCCGTGTGGCTGTGGGTGTGGGTGTTCGTCACCGGCAGTGGCGGGAATCGTGCGAGCATGTGCGGCCGAGGCGACCAACCGCCAAAGCGACGCCGGCCGTCGGATGAGGATCATCTCGGGTGGTCGCGCTGACGTCCATATATCTGACTGCCTATCCTGCTGCGTTGCCTGACTGCCATCGTTGCCTCTATACTCCCTCCATCTTCCAAATTGTAAGTCATTCCAAAAATCTTGGAGAGTCAAAGCATGTCAAGTTTGACCAAGAATTATAGGCAAAACTATAAAGATTTATAACATCAAATAGGTATACTATGAAAATATAATTGATAACGAATTTAATGATACTTATTTGACATCATAAATATTATTATATTGTTATATAAGTTTGGTCAAACTTGAGAAACTTTGATTTTTCAAGATTCTTGGAATGACTTACAATTTGGAATGGAGGGAGTATCATAGATTGTTGGCCCGACCGCTTCGGCATGTGCACGATTTTGATTAGGACACTATTTCATGATGATTCGAGTACCACAAGTAGCCACGTAACGTACCATGGATTGCAAATACTACAATAGTAGAGTACCCGTTAGCCGTATCACTGCTAGAGAAAGGGCTTTTAACCCTGATTGTAGAGGGCCTTTAGTCCAACAGGGACTAAGAATCCGACACTAAAGGTCTATTCCTTTAGTCCCGGTTGGTGAAACCGGAGCACAGGGAGAGAAAGGGCTTTTAACCTCGGTTGTAGAGGGCCTTTAGTCCAACAGGACTAGGAATTCCTTTAGTCGCGCCTTTAGTCCAACAGGGACTAGGAATCCGGGACTAAACTAAAGGTCCATTCTTTTAGTCCCGGTTGGTGAAACCGGGGCACATGGACTAGGAATCCAGGACTAAAGGTCCATTCCTTTAGTCCCGATTGGTAAAACCGGTAAAGGTAGAGAAAGGGCTTTTAACCCCGGTAATGGGCTAAAGGTCCTCCCAGGATTAAAAAAAATAATGTTTCTCATCTGCACTACCTGAGATTTGAACCCAAAACCTCATGAATACCTCACGCGTAGCTAACCATCCCACCTACACAACACATCTATCAATAAATTGAACACTTCACTTTTGAACCACATGACGAGGGACTAAAAGGTCTATCTTTAGTCCCGGTTGGTATTTTCAACCGGGACTAAATGTTCTGGACATTTAGTCTCGGTTGGTAACATCAACCGGGACTTTTTAGCCCCGGTTGGTGTTACAAACCGGGACTATAGTTCCGGGTGCAAAAAAATTCGAGACTAAAGTTCATTTTGGACATCGATGAAAAGTCTGTTTTCTAGTAGTGTGTTCCTTTTGTATGCCAAAGAAAAAAACCATATATTTATACCAAACGTTTTTCAGGAATGCAAATTCATCGTGCGGAATGCCTGCACACCGTATGCTCAGTGGCCCAAGATTGAAGTGACGGTAGATTTTTCCTTCTTCCTCTAATATCTCTATTTTTTTCTTTTCTCCTTTTTTTTTCTCCCTCAACCTCTCACAATAAGATTGAAGGAAGATGCTGATATCTTCTTCTTCCTCTAATCTCTTTATTTTTTTCTTTTTTCCCTTTTCTTTTACCTTAAAATCTCTATATTTTAATGGATACAATGGCAGGGGGGGGGGGGGGGGGGGGGGCTAGAGCCCCACCAGCCCCCTTAGATCCACCCCTACGGGTGGTGTGTTCTCTCCCAAGCACACCTTGTAGCCATCGGATCCGCGGGTGCACAAGGCCCACGCCCGCACTCTCGTTTGACCACGACATTTTCGATAATACTCCTATATGTATGTCCAGAGGCATTGAACGTCTTCACCTTCGCATGACGCTATATGTTTATTAAGAAAAATCTAATCCCTCACTTCCTTCTCCTCAACCATACCCTTTCTGTGCTTGCTCCTCAACCTAGTCCTTTCCGTAATTTGCTCCCCCGCCTAAAAGCGTGGCCATGGCTGCCTCGCAGGCCACCACCGGTGTCGTACCCACCCCGATGTGCACCCTACCCCACCCCGGCATCCTCCTCTCCCAAGCTAGCAGTTCCTTCTCCCACAGCGACGTCCTCACCCACCGGAAGTGCCCAACACCCGTGATCCGGTGTCTCTCTCCTCCACCCCAACGAGATCCATGGAGTACGAGCGAGATTCATGGAAGTGTTGCGGTGATGTTGCACGGAAGTCGGTGACTCCCCCCACCATAGTAGGACTCCATCTTTCACCCGGGGGACCAATCTCCACCACCTCGGCGACCATGGCGTTCCCTATTCCTCATCCTCCACCATCAGCGTCAAAAGCCAAGTCTAGTGTGGCGCCGGTGGTGGTGGCGTTTGTCTGCGCCGCTAGTGATGATGTTGGGTAGTGCTCACGCGCAGTCGCTCGCCACCAGTTCCCCGTTCGCTGGAATCGACCAGCAGAGGCCTCTCTCCCCCTATGTTGCAAATATAGGGTTTAATTGTTTCAGTCGTTTCAAAGTCATGTTGCAATGGTTTAATATGGATGTTACACAAGTAGATCGGAGATTTTCATATGTTGCAAGTGTTTCAGAGGCACATAGCAAACGTCTAATTCATATGTTTCTAGATGCATGTTGTAATTGTTTTGATCCGGATTTTGCATATGGTTTCACACATATGTTGCAACAGTATATTTCAAAATATTTCATTTGCTTAGTCTTCTGTTACTACAATTATTTTTTGTTGCATGTTGCAATTATTTAATCTGGATGTTGCATATTCATATCCATACATATGTTGCATGTGTATGTTCTAAATATTTTATCTCCTTAAGACATAGGTGCGTTCAGAGAGTTATGGCGCACAACCTGGGTGTAACGAGCTGAGCAGCCTACGGATGGGGCACACTAGGGCCGGGAGATGGGGCATGCAGTGCCCTGGGGCTAAGGGGCGCGCGACGTTGCAGACGAGGCAGGCTAAGGGCTGGCACACGCCACTCTTGTAGACGGAAGAGTTGCACAAAGGCGAGCCGCGGTGCTATGGGAAGGTTCGACCAATCGATCGGATTGGACAAACTCTTGTGTATATCATATGGTACGTGTGTGTGAAGTAGCGTTCGGGCGCGTTGTTAGGCCAGACGTCCGGACACTAGTGGCTCCCCGACATTTTTTTTCATCTTTCCCGTATCTGATCGGCTTCTCCTCTCTCTTTTCTTTTTTCTCCATCTAGATCGATCTTATAAAGGGTTCATAGGGATGGGCCACCAAAACAATGGAGACAGCATGAGGGCAGTGTCTGCATTTCGGCCCTGTTTAGTTCCCTTCAAAATTACAAAACTTTATCAGATTTCCTGTCACATTAAATTTTTGGACGCATGCATGAAACATTAATATAGGTAAAAATATAACTAATTGCACAGTTTGTTTGTAATTTATTATGAGACGAATCTTTCGAACCTAGTTACTCCATGATTGGATAATAATTACTAAATACAAACAAAATGCTATAGTACTTTACACCGTAAATATTTTGGATCTAAACAAGGCCCACTTGACTTCTTTTCTCCTGAAGTTCTTATTCATGTGACTTGCCTGCGTCTATCTCCATCTCTGGCAGCGGGATCATAACAATACTTGGGCAGTATCAGTGTACCACCAACCAGTCGTAGGACTTGGCCCTGCGACCCTGCCAGTCGGACAATCATAGCACTCTCGTGTTTCATGAGCCTTGGAGGACTTGGCCCATGCCAACTAGCACTCGTGTTGTGCCATGATGTGTTTTTGGCACAATATAATGTGTTTTTTATTGGCACAAGCATGACCTGTCAACCGTCTTCGTGCCATGATGACAGCCGAAGCAGAGCTCTTACAATACTATGCTAGTCTTCTTTAGCCCCTCATTCACTTGATAGTTTTCATTGCATCGAAATCCAAATCTGAGTGTTTGATTTACAACTATTCTAGAGGACGTTGTTGATGGAAAAAGTCTAATTTACTGGTTGTTTCTATTAGCCTTTTGTAATTATAGTATGTGTAATTATAGTATGTAGTAGACCTTGATTTGTGGTATGTACCACACCTATGCGGTTGGCTCATATACTCATTATATGAGTAAAACGTGCCCATATGTGGTTTAGACTCATGAGCTGAACTCATATAATTTAAAACAACTCACGTGTAGGAATGATATAGAGTTTTAATTTAAGACTATTGAGACTATTGATTTGATTTCTGTTGTAAAGCACGAACACGTTTGCTATAGGTAGACCGTAGACATAGGTTAGTTTTTGAAATACAGAGGAGCAGTAAGCCTAGGTTTACCAACTTAACACACACTACTACAGAATCGACAATCACTGCTGGCCCATCACTGCCGGTTCATGCTTTGACAGACCCTCAATTATTAAGGGCAGGGGCAGAACCGACAGTGAAACTTATCATCACTGCCGGTTCGTGGTTTGAACCGGCAGTAATGCTTCTCGGCCCTATCACTGTCGGTTCAAGCCACCGACCGGCAGTGATGTGGTGTTTCACTGCTGGTCCGTGTATTGAACCGACAGTGATGTTGTGTACAGTATAAAGGCTTTGATCTCCTCTCCCTCCTCTGCCCCAACAATGCAGAACAGTGCGTGAGGAGCTCCCTTTCTCCATTGTTGCGGCTGGTGGATTTCTTGACCTCCATTGTTGGACCTCTTCAATCTTGGATACTCACATCTTCTAGCTCTTGGTTAGTAACAAGTATATTTATTTAGAATTGTAGGTTTACATTGCTTTTGTGTGTAAATCTATATTTAGAGCTATACTATTTTTCATGATCAAGAAGAGCTAGGGTTGTTGCAATTTGTGTCTATTTTTTTCTAGAATTTAGATCCAAAATTACTTGGAAAAATTGTAGTACTTTGTGTTTTTGGGTAATTATTGTCCAATCATTGAGTAGCTAGGTTCGAAAAATTGGTCTCGAAAATTATATATAAAATGTGTAATTAGTTATATTTTTTACTTACATTTAATACCCCATTAATGCATTTAAAGATTTGATGGGATGTGGAATTAAACAAGTGCCTCCATTATTGTTCAAAAAGAGTATGCAATTAATGTTGTTTACAATGAAGCCTCCATTGTTATCTATTTGTTGTCTCACTTTTTATAGTGCGACCAAATTCTAATTATATCGAAGAATACATTATATATGCTTATGTGCTTCAAATAATATTGTTCATAAATGCTCCTATTGAAAACTCCTAAACCCTAAATGTTCACGATAGATCATACATTATGTTTATGTGCTTCATCTATTAATATTGTTCAGAAAGACTCTTATTAATATGTTCCTATGTTTCCTCTGCTCTGCCCATTTTATCTGTGCAGACATGGCTCGAGGGTGGATGTACGATCTGTCATGTACAGACCCACGGTACTTGACGGGCATCGATGATTTCATCAAGCGAGCTAGAGCCAATGCTGGGGACTCACATCTTGCATTCTGTCCATGCAAAGACTGTAAGAATACGAGAAAATAGGGCGACGTAGAGCATATACGTTTGCACTTGATCACAAGGGGGTTTATGAGAAACTAAACGATTTGGACTTTGCATGGGGAGGTTGGTCAAAATGTTGCACAAGAAAGCAATGATGATGTGCCCATGCCTAGTGTATCCCTGAATGCATTATTGCATGTTCATGATTACACAGAACATGTGCCTACCAATGATGATGCGTTTATGAATACATTAGCTGACGACATAGAGGAAGATGATGACATTTCACAGCTTCTACATAATGTGCATGGGGGATTCCTTAGTGCTTCACAGTTGAAAAAACTGGAGATCATGAGAAAGGATGCAAAAACACCATTGTATCCGGCCTGCCCAATAAACAAACTGGAAGCCAACATCATGCTATTGGAGTTCAAATCAACGAATGGGTTGAGTGATAAAGGCTTCGATAACTTGTTAGGTATACTACATAAACTGTTCCCGAAGGGTACCGAGTTAGCAGAAAAGACTCACCTTGCGAAACAAATGATTTGCCCAATTGGCCTCGAGGTTGAGAAAATCTACGCGTGTTTCAACGACTGCATATTGT
The DNA here is from genome assembly GCA_022036555.1 of Microstegium vimineum. NCBI lineage: Eukaryota > Viridiplantae > Streptophyta > Magnoliopsida > Poales > Poaceae > Microstegium > Microstegium vimineum. The sequence goes on from CM039123.1 coordinate 26,335,280, forward strand.
ACCATAGAGAGAAATACAAAGACTTGGATGCATGTCCCAAATGTAAAACTCTCCGATACAAGCAAGGGCCATCAAATGATGGAAGCAAGACCAGAGGAGGGCCCGTCAAGTCCGTGTGGTATTTTCCTATAGCTCCATGAGTGCATAGGTTGTTTGCAAATGTAAAGTCAGCAAAGCTGTTGCGTTGGCATGGCGAAGAGCGAAAGAAAGATTCAATGTTGAGGCACCCCGCCGATGGGTCGGACTGGAGGACTATCAACAATATGTTCTATAAGAACATCGGTGGAGAGGTAAGGCATTTGTGGTTAGCTTTGAGCACGGATGGGATGAACCCGTTTTACCAGGTTAGAACCAATCATAGCACTTGACCAGTGATGCTATGTATATACAACCTTCCACCCTGGCTTTGTATGAAACGGTCATACGTCCAGATGCCATTACTAATCCAAGGACCAAAATAGGCTGGTAATGATATTGATGTGCTTCTAGAACCAGTGATCGATGAACTACTACAGATGTGGGAGACGAGTGTGAAGGATGTTTGGGATGAGTACAAAAAAGAACATGTCACGGTAAAGGCTGTACTTCTCGCTACAATCACCGACCTACCAGGGCGAGGTTGCTTGTCTGGAGAGAAGACAAAAGGATACACTGGGTGTGTCGAGTGCTTGGACGGGACTGATGCTACACATCTACCAGAAAACAGGAAGATGGTCTACATGGGACACCGTAGGTTCCTACGCCGTGATCACCCTTACCGCAGGAATACAAAAGATTTTAATGGGACTACTGATAAACGTGGACCTCCAAAGTATCGAGACGGGAAACAGATGCTTCAATAATTAAGCAAACTCACAAATGTTGTCCTTGGGAAGGGGGAAGGGGGAGTACCTACGCCAACCGATAGTATCTTGAAGAAAAAATCAATCTTCTGGAAACTACCTTATTGGTCACTTTTGAGTGTACGTCACTGTCTTGATCCAATGCACATAACTAAAAACATGTGCGGTAACACACTTAACATGTTGATGAACATCGGGGGAACAAGCAAGGATTCTCTCGCGACACGCTTGGACATACAACACCTGGGCCTCAGGAAGGAGTTGCACCCAGTAACTCTTGAGGATGGCCACTTGAAACTTCCGGTGGCATCATGGACACTGAAAAATGAGGAAAAAGAAATGCTTATTTCTTTCTTCAATGATCTCAAAGTACCGAGTGGCTACTGTGGGAACCCGAAGAGGCTAGTTAACATGAGAGAACTTAAGTTTAACTATGGTTCTATGAAGGCCCATGACTGTCATGTCATAATGACTCAGCTACTCCCAGTTGCCTTGCGAGGTATCCTCCCTGACAAGGTTCATGCTCCAATCATAAAGTTGTGTTCGTTCTTCAACGCGATCTTTGAAAAGGTCATTGAAGTGGGCAAGCTAGACCATCTGAAGCAGGAGATAGTCGAGATTCTATGCAGGCTTGAGATGCATTTCCCACCGACTTACTTCGACATTTCAGTGCATCTACTTGTTCATCTTGTGGATCAAATAAAATCCCTTGGCCCAATGTACCTACACCAGATGTTTCCTTTCGAGAGGCTGATGAAAGTTTTCAGGCGGTATGTTAGGAATAAATTCAGACCAGAAGGGAGCATGGTAGAAGGATGGTCAACAGAGGAGGATATTGAGTTCTCCACATATTATCTGGACATCAAGCGGGTTAGAGTTCCAGTATCTCATCACGATGGAAGACTAGGGGGCAAAGGAACAATAGGTGAGAAAGTTGTCAAAATAGACGAAGTGGTCTCCTTCAGACAAGCACACTTCGCTGTTCTCCAGCAGGCCGACGGTGTGATGGCATACATTGATGAGCACAAGCAGTTTCTGCAAAATAAGCACATCGGCAGGTCACAGGCTTGGCTTGAGAAAAAACATGAGGAATTCGATGACTGGTTTCAACGCCAAAGGCTAGGAATGGTGACGGGAGGTCAGCTCAATCTCTTAGCCCCCGGACCTTCGACTACGCTAATGATATACCAAGGATATCAAATAAATGGTTTTACATTTTACACAAAAAAACAGGACGACAAGAGCACCAACCAAAACAGTGGTGTTCATTTCGACGCCCACGATGAGTACGACACGGTGGTGGCAACATACTATGGTTTCATAGATGAGATATGGGAGCTAGACTATGGACATCAGTTGAAAGTTGCTCTTTTCCATTGTCTGTGGGTCCGACTGAATGAAATCAACACCAACAAGCATGAGTTCACTACTGTTGATCTATCCAAGACCGCATACAGAGATGACCCCTTCGTCCTTGCAAAGGATGTTTTGCAAATCTTTTATGCAAGGGATAACAATACAAATGGAAGACGACATGCAGTATTGCAAGGCAAAAGGAAGATTGTCGGTGTCGACGGAGTGACAGATGAAGAAGAGCACAAGGGTTATGAAGAAATGACTCCTTTTGGGGCAGACGTTACCCTGCATGTCCTTGAAGAGGGTGACGAACCAGCTTACCTCCGGAGTGATCACGATGAGGCCATCATTGTGCATGCAACGTGATTCCTTCAATAGTTAGAGTATCATAAACTATGTAATCATAAACTATGTAATCCTTAATAGTTAGATTGATGAGTTGTACCACGTTGTTGATTGATGTATGCCATGTTAAAAGGGAATTAAAAAATATAAAGAATTAGACCTTGAGTGTATAAGCAATAATGTAGAGCTCCTCAAAACTAGCAAAAGCTATTTTGGAAGATTTTCAACTTCTATTCAAATTTTTGGAGTAATTAGAAAGGGGGTAATTGAATTTTAAACCCTTATTCAAATTCAAAAGGGAATTCAAAAACTATAAAGAATTAGACCTTGAGTGTATAAGCAATAATGTAGAGCTCCTCAAAACTAGCAAAAGCTATTTTGGAAGATTTTCAACTTCTATTCAAAATTTTGGAGTAATTCGAAAGGAGGTAATTGAATTTTAAACCCTTATTCAAATTCAAAAGGGAATTCAAAAACTATAAAGAATTAGACCTTGAGTGTATAAGCAATAATGTAGAGCTCCTCAAAACTAGCAAAAGCTATTTTGGAAGATTTTCAACTTCTATTCAAATTTTTGGAGTAATTAGAAAGGGGGTAGTTGAATTTTAAACCCTTATTCAAATTCAAAAGGGAATTCAAAAACTATACATAATTTGAATATGCTGCTTTAGCAAAAGTTGTAGACAATTAAGAATTATGCAACTTGTATGTTTGGAATTTTTCAAGTTCTAGTAAAAAATTAGGAGTAATTTGAAATCTATGACAAAAGGCCAAAGTCCATATCACTGCGAAACCGGCAGTGATGCACCACTATCATTGCCGGTTCTACTAACCAAACGACAGTGATGCTCCCCATATCACTGCCGGGTAAACAAACCGGCACTGATGTTACCTCATTGTTGATATTTCTTATGACTATTGGATAAATCTGCAAACACACAGATTATACCGTTGTAGCACTTCACCTAGGAGTATTCCAAGGTATCATATTTCCACGGGGAACGAGAAGTGAGTTAACTAGGATTATGGATATGTCCTATGATGAATCAAGGGAGACTATGATAACTGGGTTGAGAGGTTTGATATAGCAAAGATATCTAACAACGTATAGCTGGTTATACTGGCTTTATCAGCCCTTCTCTTGCAGGAGGCGATGGGATAGATCAGAAACAGGGCAAAACTCTAACAGGACCGCGCCATCAAGTTGTATTGAGGCCCTACCTTTTAAGAACTTATCTGACACGCGTGGTGGAATACGAAGACTAGATGGAGCTGTCACCTTCTACTAGCATCCACAAACAATCCGCGCGATAAGCGGTTTACAAAGGTAAGATCTAGTCTAGACACCACATCTACACTATTCTTACTACACTAACCCCACGTTAAGGCTAAAGCACTCTACTTAAAGTAAAGCGATGACCAAGCGTGAAAAGATGTATAACGGCTAAACCAGATTTAGAATACTAAATTCTATAAAGAACTCGGAAGAAGTCACTTACAAGAGCTAAACTTACAAGACACTCGCATCCGCCGAGAAAGAACTCCGGAGAAGATTCCTGACAGGCCCGGGGCTTTCTCCAGAAGACTTCCTTCACTCCCCTCCAGCAGGTATAACACTACTAGAGAGCTCCGCTAAGAGACTAAGGAGTAGTCTTTCTCCAATGAGGCATGAGTGAGAGTGAAGGCCTATGGGTCTATTTATAGCTAGAGGTAAAGTCTAGTGCCACGTCAACGATCCGCGTCACCTCCATCAGCCACCGTAGGATCAAACCGTCATTAGAACCGACTTAGATCAATGGTGGAGATCAAGTGGATGCATGGCGGCATGCAAGAAGGCAGTGGGGGGCTTGGAGCATCTGTGGTCGGCCGACTACCCCATGACAGGTGGGCCCTACCACTTCATCCAGGAGGTGTCCCAACAGCACAGGGGGCATGTGGGTGGCCTGGTGGCCCCACAGGGTGGTCGGCTGACCCCCTATGGGGTCCCTGGCCCACCTCTGCCTCCTGTATGCTGGTCCCACTTGTCATCTTCAGTGGATGTTTGTTCTGGGCTGTTTATCTCGCTGATATCCTTGATGTGGGCCCATGGATCCTTTTGATGCAAATCTGAACTGTTGGGAGGAAACACACTTGGATCAAAGGGGTAGAAAGTGCTCTGGAGGGTGGTTCTTGGATCATGGGGACTTGGGAGGCCTAGTGTCCCCACAGGGTGGTCGGCCGACCCCCTAAGTGGGCCCACTAGCTCCCAAAAGTCCCCATTTGTCATTACCTGCACTCAAATAGTCATGGGACATGTGGAACTAGTTATTGGGTAAATTATGTTCATGTTATTCTTGTTTTCCTTTGAATATGAGGATGTTGACGGTATTTTGATGGTGACAAAATAGCTCGTAATTACCGTCAACAAGATCCCCCATACTTACCTCTTTGCTCGTCCTCGAGTAAAGGATAAAAGTTAACATAACCATGATATTCAAAGTATAAAGCAAGCATAAATATTTACTCAAGAAATTTGTCATACTAATGGGATATGTGATATTGTCTAACATATATCCTTGAGAGGTTGAAAAATGGAATAGTTCTCAAAGCAAAGTCATCTTCCCAAATCATATTTTAGTACTTGGAGTTTTTGATAAGTTTTCAAAAGAAAGCACATAATTCAACTTACTCCTCATATAGCACTCTAGATTGCTCAAGGTGTATAAATCCTTACCAAGGCTTAACATGAGGTTCTTTTCTTTCTATCTCCCTTTTTCTATAAAGGCTTATGTGGAGCTTAGGTAGGGATAAACAATGTAGCATACTTACCTTGCATATATTGTAAAGTCAAATTCCGGATCCAAGAAGAGAAATGTTGTACTCTTATATCAAGATGTGCAAGTGTGTGGAAACGTGACGAATGATCAAAACTCCTTTATAAGATCCCTCTTTCCTAACTTATTATTTTGAGACATAGCTATCTCTCTCTTTATATATATATATATGAGCTTTGATTTGCTCATCATTTTTGTTCTAAGACTTGGGACCTTCATGCGCCCCTATTTTTTTCATATTTTTCATAATTTTGCATAGTCTATGTCTCATTTACTAGCAACATACTAGAGAGAGAATTTTCTATTAGAACATGGAGCATGAACTATGTGGAAAACGTAAGGCATGTTTCTGTGTACTTCCAGTGTAGAATCAGCATGTATATGTGGTGTGTACGTGATCTTGATCTTGGGAGCATGATAAATCTCTCAACAAGGGTCACAAAACTTGACCAAACTCAACACAAAGCAAGTAGCTTATGTAGAAAGCTTATATCATGAAAGAGTATATATGACTTTGGTAGGAATTTTCTCACTATAGAGGAGTAGTGATATTATGGTTTTATGACGTTTTCAAAATTTAATCTCCAAGAACCTTAAATAGATAGGGTATGAATCATGAGCTGAGACTATATCGCATAAATCAACAACTTAGTCAATATGATTTTCCTATCAAGATATTTTCCCACTAGCATAAGCAAAAGCAAGAATTCATCTTTATGACGCTTTTACCCTCAGAACGTCATAGATCATGTCACTTATCAAATTTTAGTTTCAAATGCGATCTTCTTGTTTTTATTCAATATTGAAAGGGAAATAACTAAGTGATAACTTTAATGAAGAAATTATTTTATTTTATTTTTATTAAAAGAGAAAATGATTAAACAAAAATAAAAAAGCATAAAGGAAAAGGGGAGAGACGTGGCAAACCAGACATAATGGATGTTGAAGTTGAGTGGACGCTGGCTGATGGGCTCGGGCCTTCTAGGTGCGGTCGGCCGACCACCCTTTGGGGCCATTTGGCCACTTCGGTCTCTATATTAGACTTCCTTACCTCTGAACTTTGATATGCTCTGTCCGTTCTGCGATTTGGCCTCAAACATGCATCGGCCGATGCACAAAAGTGGCTGATGAGGTCCAATTTTTTCGTGGGACGTGTCATGACCATGTACATCATGATTCCATGGTCGATCTGGTGAAATGGTATGTTGGGGTGTCGACCGATACCCCCCCATACTTGTTTCAGTGCATGCTGTAATACAGGACAGAGAGAGATCAAATGCAAGGGTTCTGCTAGGGTAAGATACCAGCAGAACCAAGAGTTTCTTTTATCATTGATAGCTTAGGCAAATATTCTTTGATTCATGAGTGATAGACTATCAAGCCTAAGTATCTTGTTGCTATGAAGGGCTAAGGTGAGCCAAGGGAGAAGATGGAGAGAGAAGGTATTATGGCCTTAGCATAAGGGATGACAAGCATCTCTTCATGTTTTCTTCTCTCAGGGCCATGAGGTAGGTTGTGCCGATGGCTCTAGAGGATGACTAAGGAGAAGGAGAGGCAAGGAGATCCTCTCTCTCAAAGGCTTTGGATAAGAGCTTGAGCTTTGCATTAGTGATAATGCGAAGATCATTAAAGCTATCTTCAAGACCGAGACGCTCCATTCTCTCCTCAGAAACCCTTTCTTCTAAGTTGGTAATGCTTTCTTTGGCAACAACACGTAGAAACTTTTCCATTTCGCTCTTCTTCTTGGTGGAACCATGGTGAGGTCAAGGAAGGTGAGAAGGGAAGCAAGAGGAGATGGAATTTCTACTAGTGGTGAAGAAGAACAAGGTAAGATGAGGAAGGAGAGGGAGAGGTTAAGAGAGAAAGAATCCAACGTCCTTTGCTTTTGTTTTCACTTGGATCGTGCCAGAAATAGGATAGGAATGTTGGTCCAACGCTCAGGAGCAACGTGCATGGCGGAAGGGCCAAATCCACGGTCGGCCGACCGCTTTTAGAGAGGTTTGGGTTGACCGAGCCTGGATTGGAGGTCCCATAGGTCAAGTTAGGCAGGTCGTGCAACGTCGGGCTGAGAAGCCTCAACATGTGGTCGGACGACCGCCTTTCGGGGCCAAATGGGCCAAGATTTCATGTGGGAGGTGACAAGGCTAGGTACATGCTAATTCTAGGGTCAAACACGAAAAAATGAACAAAAATTAAAACATGTAGATTTTAGTTCTAAATTGGATTAAGGACAAAATCTACCATGTCAATTTCATGCTCAGGTGATTCATGTTCATGATAACTTTTAAGACACTGACCATTTACCTTCAAAGGTGTTGCAGCCGTAATCTCGAAGCGTGACGATTCCTTGTGTCACGATATTGATGATGACGAATGGTCTTTCTTCTATGAATCATTGCATTGTACTCAGACCCTTTTTCTCCATTCATTGCTTCTCTCCTGCAAAGGATTAGTGCACAACACATACCCGAAGGGATTCACGAATAATTTGAAGCAAGGACATTGTTGTCATGGAAATAGAGAACACCCTCTATGCTATAGAAAAGTTGGCTTTATCATTTTAGCACAGAAAGGAATGTTCCCTCATTGTTCACCCAGCAAGGTTAAGGCAAAGATGTGTAAGATTATTTCAATAATACCTCAAACCTTGATTTGTCTCTATGAAAGATCTCATGACTTACCCACCAAAACTTTGAAAGTTATTTTTCATGGGTTAATCAAAAAGAACAACCAAATTCCATACAAGTATACTTTAGGTTCATTAATCAAACTTGGCACCATGTCTTATTTGATTAAGGAAGACTGTTTAACCTAAGCACCATGCTTAATTTAAAAAGCCTTTAGAAACACGATCGATATTCCAAACCAAAGCATACTCATAACAGAACTAGGAAGCATGGAGGCATAAAGAGATTCAAAAGGAGACAGGAGCATGGATGGTGAACTAGATGAACATTTGTTTTTGTTTTTTTTATTTATTTCTATGACTTAGCAAGATGAGCAAGGTATAAAGAGAAAGCAAGGTAGAGGCAACCAAACAAAATTAAGAATGAAGCATGACATGAATTTCTTAGAGAAATCCACTCCCCCATACTTGGATTTTGCAACATTTGATAATGAGCAAATCCAAGTCTAGGATGTGGAACATTCTTTTGAATGTGCTTCATTATTAAGAGATGTTTGGTTGGACATACCTTGTGTTTTGCTCCATCATTCTTTTTGTTCAAACCTGAAATGGTTAGTGACAAAAATACCCGAAGGAACACTTTCACAAATATTCCCTTAATCTCACTTTACAAAGTCATTTTATTTATTTTAGAATTTTGGGAAAAAGAAATATATATATATATTTTTTGTTTTATTATTATTATTATTATTATTATTATTATTATTATTATTATTATTATTATTATTATTATTATTATTATTATCATTTTTTACTTAATTTTAATTAATTAATTTATTATTATTATTAATTAATTTTAATTAAGAGTTTTTTAAGCAAACTTTAATAGAAAAGAAGACGACTCGGGTTATCTCCCGAAAGTGTTTATTTTTAAGACACAAGCTTGTCTTTGGGAAACCTTCAAATTGCAACTTATGTCAGTGAAGCGGTTTCCCCTTCAACTCCAACATTTTCAAACCTATCCTCAATACCAACACCACTATGAGATTTGCAAAATTTATGGTAGACAAACACATCTACAACCAATCTTACAAAGATTTTAGAAGTAAGAAGCAGGAAGGGATTGTAGATCATGTGTGTGGTGATGGTAGAAGGAAGGATTGGTTTGGGAGATTTCTTATTTGAGCATGGATTTGATTGGAAGATCGGGGAATAACTTCCATGCTCATTGGTAGAATCTTCCATTTCAAGGAGTGGGTGAGCACTTTCTTTCTCATGACATTTCAAGTCATCCTCAAGGCTTGAATGGGTCATGGTTGTTAGCGAGATTGTCATAAACTCACCCCTTGGATCAAGAACAGGTTTGGATTCGAACCCTTTGATGAGAGGCCGGGAAGACCAAATGGGTAGATAATCTTCACCTATTCGATGATCAAGCTTCTCATTTCCTATTGTGTTCTCCAATATTCTCATAATTGACCTCCCGATAAAGGTGAGATGAAAGAAAAGTCATGGAAGGTCAAAGATATGCAAATCTAGGAAGATCATAAGATCATCAACCACCACAAGAACATCATGAAGGACTCCTAAACAATCAAGGATTTGACCATTAGGGAGTCTAAGGTGCTTTTGTGATTGGGACAGATGATCATTTGATGATGTTGGAACATGGAAATGAGGAAGGATGTTGATCCCGAGTCTAGGATCGTAGCAAATTTTACCATAATTCCCAACACTTGACAGGATATTCTCCTTACGTGTGTGGGCATTTTAGTGACTTCTTTTGAAGATTCGGCCTCATCCAACCATTCTTGACTTACAACGGTAGATGGATGTTCTAACCGTTGATTATGCTCCTCTTGGTTAGATTTATGGCCCTCATGGCTTCCATGACTCAGGTGTCTTAATGAATTCCCAAAGTTATTAAGTGGGTCATCATAAGACTTAAATGAAGAAACACATGGGGGATCATCAGGATCAAGGATGGGTTCATAAGATACGTCAGATGTGGGCATAGAAAAGGAGAGGATAGATTTGGTTTCTAAACACTTTAGTTCTTCTTCTACAAGCTCACTCGATATTTCTTCATCAAATATCCCAAGATTTTCCTAATGTGCCATGTGGGAAGTCGAGGCACAAGGTGATATTGATTTGGGAGGCTTTTGAAGAGATCCCTTCATGAGAGGTCTAGAAAGATGTTTCTTAGAAGGTCTCTTTTGGATAGGATAATTTTGGGCATTCCCAAAATCAGCAAGATCAGATGAAAGGTTGGCCTCGAACTCGAAGGAATGGTTTAGGTACTGGATTTCTTCTTCCTTTGAGATTTGTGGTATTTGTGGTTCAGGATCGATGGCAAAATCTTTGGATAGGAGTGATGATGATTCGGCTATCGAGATTTCTTTTCTAGGGGCTAGTTTTTGTTCTTCCTCGGGTCCTTGATCATAAACGTTACTATAGGTAGTGTTTTCAAGAATCTTCATAAGAAGACTCTTCCCTACACTAATGGGTAAACACAGGAAGACTCCCCCGGAAGTTATATCAAGAAGTTGTGCGGAATCTCTGCTAAGACCGCCATAAAAGTGTTGTAACAATGTTGGCTCGGTTATAGCAAGATCAGGGCCAGATGATGATAGATCTAAAAGACGGGCCCATGCTGCACCAAGAGGTTCTTTCTCCTTTTGTGAGAAGTTGATGACCTCTTTTCGAAGATGAACAACGCGGAAATAGGGAAGAAAGTTAGGCAGAATTTGGATTGCAACTTTTCCCATTCTCCGTTTACACTATCTACGTTGTGAAAGTACCATCTTTGGCTATTCCCGTCAAAGAAAACAGAAATAGCTTTCACTTAAGGGTACTTCGCCTCATCCCTTGGATGTGGACACATGAACACAGTTGTTCAAAGTCACGTAGGTGAGTGTAAGGATTTTCATCTTCATCCCCAGAAAAAAATTGTTCCCGAACATTGGCTATGAAGCTAGGGAGAAACTCATAAGGAACGACCAATACGGCCTGAGATGAACTAGGTGGCTCCAACCTAGCGCCCATTGGAGCACCATACTCAAAGAGAGGTGTTTGATCCATAGGTGTATATGTGGAAGGAAAGGTTTAAATCAAACAAGGATAATAGGACCAAAGGGTTCTAGTTAAAACAACTACCATTCCCCGGCAACGGCGCCAGAAATGATGACTATTGGATAAATCTGCAAGTGCAAAGATTATACTGTTGTAGCACTTCACCTAGGAGTATTCCAAGGTATCATATTTCCATGGGGAACGAGAAGTGAGTTAACTAGGATTATGGATATGTCCTATGATGAATCAAGGGAGACTGATAACTGGGTTGAGAGGTTTGATATAGCAAAGATATCTAACAACGTATAGCTGGTTATACTGGCTTTATCAGCCCTTCTCTTGCAGGAGGCGATGGGATAGATCAGAAACAGGGCAAAACTCTAACAGGACCGCGCCATCAAGTTGTATTGAGGCCCTACCTTTTAAGAACTTATCTGACACGCGTGGTGGAATACGAAGACTAGATGGAGCTGTCACCTTCTACTAGCATCCACAAACAATCCGCGCGATAAGCGGTTTACAAAGGTAAGATCTAGTCTAGACACCACGTCTACACTATTCTTACTACACTAACCCCACGTTAAGGCTAAAGCACTCTACTTAAAGTAAAGCGATGACCAAGCGTGAAAAGATGTATAACGGCTAAACCAGATTTAGAATACTAAATGCTATAAAGAACTCGGAAGAAGTCACTTACAAGAGCTAAACTTACAAGAGAGTCGCATCCGCCGAGGAAGAACTCCGGAGAAGATTCCCGACAGGCCCGAGGCTTTCTCCAGAAGACTTCCTTCACTCCCCTCCAGCAGGCATAACACTACTAGAGAGCTCCGCTAAGAGACTAAGGAGTAGTGTTTCTCCAATGAGGCATGAGTGAGAGTGAAGGCCTATGGGTCTATTTATAGCTAGAGGTAAAGTCTAGTGCCACGTCAACGATCCGCGTCACCTCCATCAGCCACCGTAGGATCAAACCGTCATTAGAATCGACTTAGATCAACGGTGGAGATCAAGTGGATGCATGGCGGCATGCAGCAAGGCGGTGGGGGGGCTTGGAGCATATTTTGGGCACCTGAGTGTGGTCGGTCGACCACCCCATGATAGGTGGGCCCTGCCACTTCCTCTAGGAGGTGTCCCCACAGCACAGGAGGCATGTGGGTGGCCTAGTGGCCCCACAGGGTGGTCAGCCGACCTCCCAATGGGGTCCCTGGCCCACCTCTGTCTCCTGTATGCTGGTCCCACTTGTCATCTTCAGTGGGTGTTTGTTCTGGGATGTTTATCTCGCTGATATCCTTGATGTGAGTTCATGGATCCTTGTGATGCAAATCTGAACCATTGGGAGGAAACACACTTGGATCCAAGGGGTAGAAAGTGCTCTAGAGGGTGGTTCTTGGATCATGGGGACTTGGGAGGCCTAGTGGCCCCACAGGGTGGTTGGCCGACCCCTAAGTGGGCCCACTAGCTCCCAAAAGTCCCCATTTGTCATTACCTACACTCAAATAGTCATGGGACATGTGGAACTAGTTATTGGGTAAATTATGTTCATGTTATTCTTATTTTCCTTTGAATATGAGGATGTTGACGATATTTTGATGGTGACAAAATAGCTCGTAATTACCGTCAACACTCATCACTACCGGTTTGCACAAAGAATCGACAGTGATGAGCTTGAGTATATAACCGCTGGCGCGTGTCCGAAATTTTCAGACGCGCGCCAGTTCTCGACACTTAGCCGCTCCTTGCTCTGCTCGACGACGCCGCTCGACGCTGCTGTCAGTCCACACCGCCGCCGTTGCTCCACGCCGACGCCGCTCAGTAGGATGCCAGTCCACGCCGGTCAACGCCGCCACCGTTGCTCCACCCTCGGTCCGCTCCTTCGGCTGTCACCGCTCGACGCGCTCATCGGCCAGTGGACGCGCCGCCGCCGCCGCAGGAGATCCATGCCACCGCTACTCGACTCTCGACGCCTCCGCTGCTCCCCGCCCTCGCTCAAGCTCGGCGCTGCTCCATCCCGCCGCCGCCGCAAGAGGGCACACCGCCGGTCGAAGCTCCACCTCGCCGACCACGACATCGCCACCTCACCACGACATCGTTGGCCGGAGCTCCACACCATAGGAGCACACGCCACAGGAGCACACACCGCCCGGATCACACAAGAGTACAGGAGCACAGGAGCACGAAATCAGGCCCTAACCACACCGCGGTGAGCTCTATGGCTATGCACTATATGTGTTCGACGAAATGTCTACATGGATCAGAGTGCTTTTGCTTGCTTGCTTGGCATGGAGATAGATGAGGAGAGGAAGGAGGGAGAGAAAGGGAAGGAGGGAGAGGAAGGAGGAAGGAAGGCATGGAGATTAGATAGATAGATAGATTAGAGAGATAGATGAGAGATATAGAGAGATGAGAGATATAGATTAGAGAGATTATACTTGTATAGCATGACTTATAGATATCTAGAGATATATACTTATATATATAGAGAGAGAGAGATTAGAGAGATTAGAGATATAGCATGACTTATATAGAGAGAGATTAGAGAGATAGTACTTATAGATAGGTAGAGATATATAGGGAGATAGATAGATAGATTAGAGAGATATAGCATGAGTTATATATAGAGAGATTAGAGAGATATAGCATGACTTATAGATAGATAGTAGAGATATTTTGTGGAGGCACATTTTGTATAGCTATGACTTATGACTTATCTATATACTTGTATAGCATGACTTATCTATATACTTGTATAGCATGACTTATGGAGATTTTGTGGAGGCACATTTTGTATAGCTATGACTTATAATTGTATAGCATGACTTATCTATATACTTGTATAGCATGACTTATGGAGATTTTGTGGAGGCACATTTTGTATAGCTATGACTTATGACTTATCTATATACATGTATAGCATGACTTATCTATATACTTGTATAGCTATGATGGAGTCTATCTATCTACCTATGAGTTAATACCAATAATCGAAATTCATGTCCGAAAACATGACAATTAAGCGTCGAATCACCACCCGTCCCCCTGCGACCGAAGCGCCACAGGATCCAACTAGTGGTGGCAGTGCTGAACGTGACCAAGGAGCCGATGACAACCAACAAGGGGATCAAAGACCATGGAGCCCTAACCATATGCTGAACCTAGAACAAGGAGACGAGGTAATAACTTAGGTCATACCTAAAAACACGGTAGATATAGCCAGAAAAGTTTGATGGAGACTTATTTATAAATTTTGAAGCAGGTTCCGTCGGAAGGTCCAAGTACTAGTGAGGGTACCAGCAGGACTAAGCGTGGTGCAACAAAGCTCCCTCAGCCAAGTAGACGATGGCACATCTCTTAGTTCGACCAAGTAGGGGAGCCGGTGGAGCCGATTAAAGCACTGGGCCCATACAAGAGTACTATCGGGCACTTGTAAGGGACTTCATCCCCATCAAATATAGAAAGTGGAATGGCAGTGAGCAAGACCCGTGGAGGGTTCCAGAAAGTAAGAAGGAACTAGTTTGGAACAAGCTCAGAGGGTATTTTACTTTCCCTAATGATTTTGATGAGGCAGCAGTCAAGAAGAAGGCCAAGGAAATCATGGGTCACTCCTTCAAGAATTTCAAGGGAAAGTTGCACAAGCTAATCAAGGAGGAAAAAGAACCGGATTTCACCGGAGGTCAACTCAGCAAGCAGAGGGACTTCTAGGAGGAGTTCAAGGCTTACAAGCTATTCGAAGAGGCCAGGGCAGCAAGCGAAAGAAATAAAGCAAACTCGCTTAGGGAAAATAATGCTCACCGCCTAGGATCGCGTGGGTATGTAAGGAAGATTCCAGAATAGGAATCTCAACTCCATGAACTAGAGCAGAGAGGCATTACACCTCAGACAAGCGATTGGCAGCCCAGATCAGTGAACTACCTACTCGCAAGGGGGGGCACAGTACAATGTTGACGGGAGCCTTTCCGCCAGTACTGAACCCGTCACTGATCTCCTCTAGAAGATTTCCACGATCACTGAGGAAGTGCATAGAGGGGCCCGCAAGTATGATAGAGAAAATGACGTGCTCACGCAATCACTTGGAAACAAGGAGCACCCCGGTCGCACTAGAGGAGCCGGGGTAATTCCTTGGGAGAAAGCATTTGAGGGTGAATCCGCTTCCTATAGGAGCCGGGCGAGGGCTAGAACGCAAAGAGAAGAGGAGTTCCAAAGGATGTGAGAGGAGCTAGAACAGAGCATGGAAGCACGGATAGCTGCTCAAGTGGCGAGCGCTATGCAAACCATGTGTTCGAGTCAAGGGCCACATGCAATCCCGACTTTGAATAGCCTAGTGCTCGGCAAGGGCCGTAGTAGCTGTGGCTCAACCCCTATGCCTAACGACGAAGAGGTCAATGCTCCTCATTCGGTGGACGACATCAAAGAACCAATGAATGTCAGGTTGTACATCCATCAACAGTGGACCAAATGAGGAGAGAATGTCATTCATGGCAAGCCAGTGCCACTTGGGTATGCCAGGGTCAGCATTGATAAGATCTTGGACAAGAAGTACAATAAGATACATATTGATTTCCCAGTGGAGGAAGATAGGCCGAGTCTAGTTCACAACTTGGGCACTCATGTTGCCTAGCGCAAACGCTTCATCAAGCTAGATGAGCAGCCATCTTCGGATGATGAGGATGACAGTGAATCATCTCAGTAGCCTCCGCGAAGAGGTTTCTCTCCTCGTCAAGATCCACCGACACCTCCTCCACCGTCAAAGCAGAAGACTCTTTCTCCACCGCCAAAGGAGAAGACTCCTTCTCCACCGCCAAAGGAGAAGACTGCTCCTCCTCCTCCACCAGCTTCAAAGTCCTCAGGACTGGGATCTCGATGGCCTAGCTCTATATCAGGTTCGACTTCGCAACAGAAGAGGTCATCGGCTTCGGTTGGTAAAGATCCCAAGACGACTAGTAAAAGGCGGAAGCCAGCGCCGACTAAGGACGATATTCTACAAGCTCAGATTGCAGAAAAGGCCGACAAAGTTGCCTTGTTTGAACGATTGGCTTATATACCTGAGTACTTATCACAGAGCCAGTTTGAAAGGCAAAGCAAAAATCCGGGTAATCAAGAAAGAGCTAGAGAAATACACACCTTAGAACAGCTACAGATACAAAACTTGGCCATGAAAATTAAAATAAGCGTGAAGGAGGCCGAAAATCTCTATTTTGGAAGCACCGAATTTCAAAATGCTAAAGTTGTATACAAGTTTGAACTAGGCAAGCCTATGGTCGCCAACGAAGAAGAGTATAAAAATTTGCCAACAAACATGCGACAGTTACATGATTATTACATCGTAGATAGTAACAGCAGCAAAGACAAGAATGCAAGCTTTGAAGTATGCATCCCTTCCTGTGTGGTTTTTAATCATCCTGAAGAAGTTGTGCATACTATTTATTATAAAGACCTCTTTCAACTCTTTCAACGGCGCTCGCTGGATGCGCAGGTTATGATGTTATGGACTCTGTAAGTACCATATCCTAGCAATGTTATAATAAACTACGTGATCTGCATTTGAATATATCCATATTTATTTTGCAGGTCTGTAGCAAAATTTTGCCTTCATGAGCGAAAGAGCAATTTTGACTTCTTGGACCCCATCTATGTAAATGAGACAACATGCAAAGCCGGTCTCACAGATCCCTATGTATCAAAAAGTTTGAAGATTGAGTTTGAAAGAATGTTCTCAGTCCAAAAAACAAACGCACTGCTAACCTACAACTGTGAATATTTGTTCTCGACCCTTACTTAAGTGTTATTTTCTTGATATATCATTCAATAACATGGACTTTGTGATTGCAGCAACCATTACGTCCTCGTAGATATCAGTCTTAAAGATTCAACTATCGAGGTGTGGGAATCGAGGAAGAAGCCACCTAAGCTTATCGACCTCCTAGTCATAGTGCTAAATAAGTAAGTGAACCTAATATCACAACACTTTTTAATCACATATGATATTGTAATTAATGTCCTCAGCCTTCACACTTCATTTACATTATCACATAGAATGAAGGCGTTACCTGATTGGAAAAATGTGGAGCCTAAGATGCAAAAGAAATGAAGAGCCCCATTCAAAGTGCAGTATATGAAGGGGGTCAAGACCCTAGATCAACCAATGGGGAACAACGAATTCGGGTTCTATGTGTTGGGGCAATGCTTGCCTACTTTGGCGCAAAACTAGGAGTAGAAAATGACGTGGTATGTAGGCGTCTCATTTTAATTCTATTGTTTTGTCTTACGTATGTGCATCTCAATATCATCTTGTATCAATTTATAGCGCAAAGATCAGAACCACAACAAGTTGTTAAATTTTGAGATAAAAGGATTTCAAGAGGAGATAACAGCTCTTATTCTGGACGAGATAGTGTATAGAAAAGGATCTTTCGCCATTGTGAAGAGTGAGAACTTCAAGAAGAACTACGGAAAAGACCGCCTCGAAAGACTATTGTAATGCGACATTTAATTCGATACTTTAAGTTTTGTTTGGATGTTTTGTAATAATTATTATAAATGTGTGATGGGTTTGTATTGTCACTGATCCACAACCACCTTCAATTCACATCGATATCAAATTATTCGATAGCAAACACCTCCACGACCTCCCACCCCACCACCCCTAAACGCCAAATGAAAATAAAACAATTAATAAAATGCAATTTAAAAAATAATATCACTGTCGGTTCAATTAAAACCGACAGTGATGGCTCAAGCATCACTGTCGGTTGGTGAAACAAACCGGCAGTGATGGCGCAAGCATCACATCCGGTTTGTAACATGAACTGGCAGTGATGCTTGAGCCATCACTGTCGGTTTGGCATAACCGGCAGTGATGACATGGCCTTATCACTGTCGAAGTGGTTGTGCCGGTTCAAAAACCGCCACTGAAGAGGGGTTTTGAACCGACACTGATTTGGGTTTCTGCAGTAGTGACACCCCGGAAACAAATATATAGTTGTACATTACTAAATGATTTTCTTGTGTGGCCTTAGCTATGAGATCCTGTAGCAAATTAACACAAACCCATCCTAGTGGAAAGGTGACTGATGCCAGCTGAGATTCAATCTTCAGCTTTCCAAGCACTAATATAGAATTGTTACATTAAAAGATATTGCTAGGTTCAGTGAAGATATTGCTAGCTGCTGTTGTGTGAAGACATCACTACCGGAAACAGCTTTTTTGCCGAGTGCTCGATGGTTTGTTGGGTGCTTTTTATCGGGCACTCGTCAAAACACAAGTTTGCCGAGTGTCACACTCGGCATATCTCAACACTCGGCACCACTCAACTTTGCCGAGTGTGGGACACTCGACAAATCACAGCACCCGGCAATACTAAGGTTTGCCGAGTGTCGGACACTCGGCAAAGTTTAGCTCTAGGCAAAACGACTTGTTGCAGAGTGTCTGGCACTCGGCATAGCCGACACTCGGCAGATGTAGGAGCCGACACCGTTAGACGTTTGCCGAGTGCTACCGTTAGGCACTCGGCAAAGTCATCCGTTTGCTGAGTGTTTTTCATATTACACGCGGCAAAATAATCACTTTGTCGAGTGTATTCTATGGCACTCGGCAAATCTAGTGTTTTTTTTCTTTTTCCTTCTTGCCTCCAAACTTTTTCTACTATCCTTCAATAGTACCTAGAACTACATATTGATGTATGACAATTTTCTCGATGTGTTTGCTATATTTAGTTTGTTTTTTTTAATGAAGTGAATTTTTTGACCCAACCCAAATTTGAACTGCAAGTGATTCAAATAATGAAAAAATGGTTGAAAAAATATTATCCATATTATTAAGCCTAATTTGAGTTCTTCTATGGAAAAGTAAAACAAAAACTCCACATCTTGTTCACGAAACATGATCTCAGACGTGTGTCAGAATTGTTTAAAAAATCTATAAATAGCAAATGGACTCCAAAAATTATAAAATTTATCAAGCACTCATGATATCATACTTGAAACATGTGATAAAAATTTGGGATGATTTCGCATAAATTGTCACATACGTGTCTTCCAAATACAATCATCTCCGATAATGTTTCATATCACTTAGAAGGATTGAGTAGGATTTGAATTGAAAGCGAAGGTAAAATTGAAATTTGACTTAAAAAATGTTTGTACAAGCAATACGCAATATAGATGGTGTCATGTCAAGTTTTGGTAATTTTTTTGAATCCATTTAATAATTTTTAAATTTTTAATCGCAATTATATTATTTATGTAAGATTTGAATTTGAGTTATAATGACATGAATTAATAGTCAAATATTTGTATATATGAGCATAAAATATGTATTGCTAAGTGAATTTGACAAGGTATTTTGAAAGTGCATTTGAAAAAGTATATTAAAAAACATAAAAGAAAGAATAAGGGGAGGAATTTTTTTTTAAAAAAAACAAGTTTGCCGAGTGCCAGATCAGCGGCACTCGGCAAAGTAATGATTTTGCTGAGTGTCAACCCTAAGACACTCGGCAAAGTCAGTACTTTGCCGAGTGCCGCCGATCTGGCACTCGGCAAAATAAATATTAAATAAAAAAATATACTTTGCCGAGTGCTAGATCGCAGGCACTCGCCAAAGCATTGCTATACACTCCAGACTTGGCAGTTTTGTCGGGCGCGCTCACACAACGCACACACGCCTGCACGCCCACCCGCCCGACATTCGGCAAAGCGGCCGTCACTGTGTTGAACGTTGTTACTATGCACTTTACTTTGCCGAGTGTCCCTTTTGCTTTGCCGAGTGCCACAGTACACACGGCAAATGCTTTGCTGAGTGCCCGACGAAAAACACTCGGCAAAGTAGGCTTTGCCGTTAAAATGGCTACCGCGTGCTCTTTGCCAAGTGCAACCTCGGCAAAGAGTGTTTTCAGGTGTTTGCCGCCAAATGACCAGAGTCCGGTAGTGTATTGTTACACCACAGATTGCTGCTGCTTGGACGCGCGATTGGTTATTAAAGAGATTTGACCTTCTGATTTTGATAGTGTTTTGTAACAAAGTGAAGGAAAAAAAAACTCATACAAAACTTTATATATGACGCGCGACGACATGACATGCATGCCTATCGATTCATCGATTGCATACTTATTCGCTACAAATAACCTAATAAGATCGACTTTTATATTATATAAAGCTAGCGGCTAGCAACGAGAGGAAAATAAAATGGATCGACTAGCTATATATAGTGCTATAGCTAGTGTATGTATCTGGTGTATCTTCTGAGGAAGTCGTCCATGATGATCTTGTACGCCCTCTCTGTGGGGTGGTAGCTGTCCCAGAACACGTACTTTGTCGGGTCCGGGCAGGTACGGCTGCCGACGTTGCACAGAGGGCCCACTGCCAGGCCCACGAAGCCGCAGCAGGCGTCCTTGCCGTCCTTGAAGCCGAGAGCCTGGTAGCGCTGGACCACGTCGGCGACCAAGGAGTAGAGGTCGACGTAGAAGATGTTGACGCCGCGGTACTTTCCGGACAGCTTGGCCACCTCCAGACTCAGCTTCCGGTTGAACAAGAGCGCCAGCTGGTTGCGGTCCGTGGCGCACTGCATCCGGACCCCGCCGGCAACGCGCCGCTGCGAGGGCACGCAACCCACCGGCGGCGCCCCGGCCAGCGCGATCTGCCGCGCGCCCTGGCCGATCAGCGCCTGCATACCATGAATTAATGCATGTATAATATATGTGATGGTGATGATACTTAATATATATGATCCGCATTAATTCTTAATTAATTTCGTCAGGGATGGATTATATTATCCGACCTCGACCAAGCCGATTGCCCTCCGGGCCATCATTTCGGCGTACTCCGGCGAGGTCATACTGTCGCCGAGGGTGAAGTGCTCCACGATGTCATTGCTGCCGGAGGAGACCACGAAGAGGGCCCTCTCGGGGATGGTCCCCACCTTCGCCTTGTACTCAGCGAACAGCTGCAGCTGCCGCTCGATCGTCATGGTCGACTGCATGCAATGCAAACAACAGTACGTATATATATAACAAACAAACACGGATATAGCTAGTATATGCATGGATCTGGAGTTCTGGACCGAGGTCTTTGCTAGCTTACCGACGTCCGGCACGTGGCGTTGTTGTAGCCGCTCCCAGCCGACGCGAAGGTGACGCCAGTCTTGAGGTCCTCCAGGGTGAGGTTCTTGTTCAGGTATGGCGGGAGCGTCTCCTTCAACCCAAGCGCGGAGGCTGAAGATATATAGAAATAAGGTATTTATTACCCATTGATTATATATATATATATATATATATATATATATATATATATATATATATATATATATATATGCATCAACGTCAGGAGTTAATTAGCATGCATGTTGCGTCATTAGAATTAAAACATTTTGATATAAAGCACACAAAAAAAAACATCCGCACGGTACCTAGGAAGTCCACGCTGATCTTGCCGTCAGAGAATCTGCCAGTGGCCTTGTGACCAGGGTACTCCCTACCATACGGTGGGAAATTAGCCTTCACGAGGGTCGTCAGGTAATTATTATTACCGGTATCCACGATTGAATCTCCAAACGCAATTAGAGCTGGCACTTTGGGCCCACCCATAGGTGGTGGAGAAGGAGGGGGAGGAGCAGCCGCAAATTGAGGAGGTAAAAGAGGAGTTGGAAGGGGTGTCCCAAAATGTGGAGGAGGACTACGAGGAGTAGGAAGTACAGCACCTGCCTGAGGAGGAGGAGGAGGGGAGCGAGGGGGAGCCCCAAGGCGAGGAGGTGGAAGAATAGGAGTGCGAGGCGGAGCCCCTATTTGAGGGGGAGGAAAAAGAGGAGACGGAAGTGGTGCCCCTAATTGTGGTGGAGGACTAGAAGGTGGAGTGCCCTTTCGTGGGGGTGGAAGAATAGGAGTGCGAGGTGGCTGAGGAAGAGGAGATGGAAGGGGTACCCCCAACTGTGGTGTAGGAGGCGGAGTGCCCTTCCGACGGGGAGGAAGTATAGGTGCCTTAAAGTGTGGTGCAGGAGGTGGAGTGCCCTTTCGACGGGGAGGAAGTGCAGGTGCCTTAAAATGTGGTGCAGGAGGTGGAGTGCCCTTTCGACGGGGAGGAAGTACGGGTGCCTTAAAATGTGGTGCAGGAGGTGGAGTTCCCTTCCGACGGGGAGGAAGTATAGGTCCCTTAAAATATGGTGCAGGAGGTGGAGAGCGCTTCCGTCGAGGAGGTAGTACAGGAGCATGAGCTGGAGGATTAAGAGGGGATGGGAGGGGTGCCCCTAATCTTGGTGCAGGTAGTGGAGATGGGGAAGGTGGAGTTCCTTTTTGACGTGGAAGAAGTATAGGAGCACGAGCTGGAGGAAGAGAAGGGGATGGGAGGGTGCCCCTAATTGTGGTGTAGGAAGTGGAGGAGTGAAAGGTGGATTGCCCTTCTGACTTGGAGGAAGAACAAGAGCACGAGTTGGAGGAAGAGGAGGGGACGGGAGGGGTGCCCCTAATTGTGGTGTAGGAAGGGGAGGAATGGAAGGTGGAGTGCCTTTTTGATGGGGAGGAAGTATAGGAGCACGGGATGGTGGAAGAGGAGAGGACGGGAGGGGTGCCCCTAGCCGTGGTGCTAGAAGTGGAGGAGTAGAAGGTGGAACACCCTTCCGAGGGGGAGGAAGAATAGGTCCGTGGGAGGGAGCCCCCAACCTAGGAGCAGGAGGAATAGGGGTAGGAAGGGGCGCTCCCAACTGTGGGGGGCGAATAGGAGGTGGCACACCTACCCGAGGAGAAGGAAGAATAGGAGTACGAGGAGGTGCTCCTAACCTTGGAGGAACACGAGATGGAGAAGGTGCCCCTAGCCATGAACGAGGAATTGGAGTTAGAGGCGGAGTGCCTACCCGAGGGGAAGGAAGAAGAGGAGTGCGAGCAGGGGCCCCAAGACCCGGAGGACAAGGAGTCGGAGAGGGTGCATGTCGCCGTGGAAGAGGTAGACGAGTGGGAGGTGGACGTATGACAACACCGGCTGTGATAATGTTGCGAGCAAGGATAAGCAATACGGTGATTAGGAGGTGGTCTAGCAATGAAAGGGTAGTGTGTGCCATGCTTTTGGAAAGAGAAGCTAGGTGGGGGTGTGTGATGTCGGGCACACACTACTATCAATATATAGTGTTGGTCATCTCATATCCACCAAGTGACTTTGTCGTCTGAATGGCAGTCAGATCCGTGCATGCAAGGCCAAACAGGAGGCCGAGTTCCATGCCCATGGAAATCTCACAACTGGGCAGTGATGCGAAACATCCGGTCCTCACCATAGGTTGAGAGCCAATGCCCGATATATACGCCAGTTGTCTTAAAATAAATGTCCTAGTTTGAACGGCGGTGTAATAATCTTAAAAAAAAGAAATTTTAGATGCTAGCATATTAAATATATATATATATATATATATATATATATATATATATATATATATATAATATTTTCCAATATGACCCAATTAAATCGTGCGGACAATAAGATGTTTCCAACATACTTGAGATAGTATTTTTAAAAAAAACTAAACTAGTGGACATGTAGATGCAACATATACATATAGTTCATCTAAGCATACGATGGAAGTTACTCTCTCACGCCATGTGAAGGATGATTGCATATTATGTATACTGAAAAAGTTAAATCCATAAAAAGTCTAGTGCATGAATACATGCTACATTTATTATTAGAAACAAGCATGAAAAGTGCTCGACGAAGCATGCATTTGTGTTACCCATGTTCCTATACGACGAAAAAATTTGTTAAAACTTCAAAGAAAGACTTAGAGAGGGTGTTTAGTTCCCCATTTCAGCCAAAATATTTTAGGTTTTGGCTCTCATTTTATAAAATAAAACTAAACATCACCTAAAATTTTTGGTAAAAAGTGACTCATTCTCCATTTTGGATGTTGGACTCAAGAGGACAAAATAAACCTAAAAGTGGTGCAGCCCTCACCCACCCCTATGAAAAATTTGGCATTTTGAATGGAACTAAACACACCTATACAAAAATTGGCATTTTGCATTTCATCATCAATCCAAAGTAGTTGGTATTTTGCATTTTATGGGAAACTAAACACACCCTCATTGAATGGAAGTCTCATGAACACATCAATCCAACAATCGTAAGTAAACTGAACGATGGAACTTTTTTAAGAAATTCAACATTTTTAACATAATGGAAGAATATCTGGCTTCATACCCATAATAAAAGAATCAGGAAAAAATTATTACATGGCGCAGTCACTTATAATATTTAACAATCTCATAAGCCAAAAAAACTTAGTTTATATAATCATAAAGATATAAGGTCATTCATGGGAGCCAAAGAAGCATTTATCTGCTCGGGTGAAAGCAAACACAATACTACAAAACTCTTTTGCGCGGCAGTCGTTTTTGCTTTTTCGCGCCGGACAAACGTGTCAGCTGCGGTGAGGACTTCACTGTTAATCTTGGGTTCACCGTGGCGGTCAGCATTGCCCGCTGCGGTTAATGGGTTAACCGCAGCTGGCGCGGTCGTTTTACTTCAGCGGGCGGGGTCACCTGTCCGCTTCGGTTAATGTGTTTACCGCAGCGGGCGGCATAAATAGCCCACTGCGGTTAATATGTTTACTGTGGTGGGCTTTGTTATATGCGGTTTGGTGATTTGTCTACTTAAAAAAATAAAATACAGGATCCAGCAGTTTCAATATTCAAATTCAATCCACATTTCACATATATCAACAACTCTGTCTCTCTCTCTCACACACACACATACACACACACATACACAAGACATCTATGCTTTCACTTAGTTATTCATTGTCTATCCATACACATGAAACCGACAAAATTGTATAAGTTGTCACAAACACGCATATATACAAAGTTCTCGCAAATATCACTAATTAGCTCTCTATAAAACCCATGTCGAAAGTGTAATCCGTTAGGCATAGCACGGTAGGCTAGTTTCTAAGCTTCTCGTAATTGGACTCCTGACCTAACGGACTATTGGTGTTGAAGAACAGTTCTCCTTCGTATACGCATTTGTCCAAGATGAACTTACATATGTCCGCCCTTGTTTGCTTGAAGCAGTGTTGTTTGCTTTGCACATTCATCCACCAATCTAATCCTTTCTTGAGCTATCGCCAGCTGTTGATGTAGCTCTTGCACTTCCTTAGGTACTCGCAAGTGTAGAAGCCACATAGCACTAAATTGTCTAGTTATTTGGTACACTACAAGAGATCATAACCATTAGAACACATGTATATGCAGAGATATAGAATGCACGTTTGATGAAAACCATAATTAAACCTTTGAAGTACGTACCGGGAAGTCACGTCTAATTTTGATTTTATTCCCATGTTTTTTCTTAAAGTTCTTTGTTCTTCGATCATAGAATCTAGGATCCTTCACGTACTCCTTGTAAGCTTTGTATGAAATGCACTAGTGTTAGTAACAATTCTTATACGTACTACAACCATACATGAATATATATAGTAAGTTTGGGCGCTTACACTTTAATGCAGTCTTCAAAGTGCTTGTATGCTTTCTTATTTGTTGACCACAACAAATCAAATATACATGCCCTGCCATCCTGAGGATAGATGATAAATGTATCCCAGTGGCCTGTGAGGCCCATGCTGCACCATTCAAATAGAATACAGATTACGATGACAATGGATGATCGTACACACTAATCTTTACTAACATGCAATTTTTGGACTTACCCAAAGTGGTAGGAAGCGAGGGTACACCGGTTTGATCGCTCTTTGATCTCCCTCATTGCTCCTAGTATGTACTGGGCCACGGCCCACTTTTCTTTGTCGATCTTTTTTTTTGTGCCTGATCTCTCTATCGAGCGGTCAAGTTAATCATGTTTGGATGGTCGTCCCGTAGCGGGTAACCAACGAGCACTCACTCGGCAATATGTATTGGAGAGAGATAGATGCACGTTAGGTTGCATTCCCTGCTTACACAGGCCATGATCCTACGAGGACAAATCAGGGTGGCATAAGTAGGCATTCCTTGCTTATGACCGTATAGGAAAACTGTGGAAGTCAAAAAGTACTTACAGAGAAAACAAGGTGACTTGCGCCACATCCAGGTCATCTTCCCACAGTAGTCTATGCATGTCGTGAAATTCCACGATGAGTTCAGCGTCTGTTGGCAAGTAGAAGTACTTTACTAGAATCTTAACGGTAAAAGCTGACATGCTGAGTTTTGCTGCTTCCATATATCATAGATAGAACCTCCGCACCTCCCATTTCTCCTCATGGACGAGTTGGGCTTTAGTCAGCATGAACTTACCATTCTCAAAGTGGCCAGGGCATTCATCCAAGAGGGGCCACAAGTTTATCGGTGTTTTCAGCCTAGAACAATGTGATAGAAATGTTAGTGAGTGTAAAGAAGTACTGGATATATGAATGAAAACAAGTACCATGCATGTATGCCTTTCGAATGCAGTTGAGTACGGGAACTCGTGTACACCGTCTATGTCTCGTGTACACCATCTTGTTGGATCCCTTAAGGTAGGTGTAGCAGGTGCCATCGATGCTAACTACGCACCCGGTCTTTCCTTTGATTTGCTCTAACAATGAGAAAAGCCTAGGGTAATCGATGATGGTGGCAAAGATGATGGCTCTTAGGGTGAACTTCTCCTGGTGGGACGCATCCACCATATTGACCCCAACGTCAAATAGTATCTTCATCACCTCCATGAATGGCTCTAGGAACATGTCTATATCGTTGCCTGGCTACCTCGGTCCGGAAATGAGCATAGTCAGCATAAGGTACCGGTGCTTATGACATAGATGTGGAGGTAGGTTGTATATGGTGAGGACGACTGGCCAGGTGCTGTGGGAGCTGCTAAACTAACCAAATGGGTTCATCCCGTCGGTACTCAGCGTGAACCTAATGTTCCTAGACTCCTTGCCAAACTCTAGGTATTCCTTGTCAAAATCCTTCCACCACTTGCCATCGGAGGGGTGTCGTAGCTTGCCATCATCCTTCACATGTTGAGTTGATGCATGCCATGACATGAGCTTGGCATCCTCTGGGTTCCCAAATAGTGCATGCAAGCGATCGATCACGGGCAGGTTCCACACCGACAGAGTAGTACTTTTCCTTAGCATGTAGCCCTCTTCTTACTCATCCTGTAGAGTCGAGATCCTCCTCTCAACCGCACTGCTCTTCTTAACCCCCTTCTTCTTCTTCGGCCCACCCCGTGATGCTACCTCATCGTCCGCCGCCACATGAACACCGGCATTCCTCTTGTATCGACTCGCGCCACAATGCGGACAACTCCTCAAATTCCCATACTCCTTGCCCCGATATAGGATGTAGTGGTTAGGGCAGGCATCGAACTTTATAAGTTTCATCGCCAATGGCCGGATCAGCTTCTTCGCCTGATAGGTATTAGCGGCCACGTTGTTATTCGTTGGGTACGTGGTAGCAAGGATATTTAACAACTCATTGAAGCTAGTGTCAGACCAACCATGCCAATCCTTCAACATCAACATCTGTAGGTTAAAATGGAGGGTTGTGCACTCCTTCGGACATATGCCACCATCCTTATAGAGAGGATCAACTACCATCTGCTTCATCTCCTTAAAATTCTCCGACCACTTCGAGCTGGCAAACATAAGGTCATCTTCATCGATGTGGTGGAGCAAGCCCTCAAAGACATGTACATCCTTAGGTTCATTCAAAGTAGCCTCCTAACCATCCCCACTGCCATTGCCGTCATCGTTGTTGTCCTGAATTATATCCTCGACTGTTATGTAGTAATCACAAGCACTATTGTCGCTATCGACTAGTGCTGAAGATGAGACAGGTGCTCCGATAGGATCTTGATTCACTGTCATTATTGACAACGAGCTCACTCCAGATGCACCGCCACTCGCATCAACTCTTTCATTGTGAAAAGTCTAGAGAGTGTAATCCTTGACAAAACCATACATAATCAAATGAGTTTGCACTGTGCTGTCTATGTAGCCTTTCAGATTCCCACAATGCGAACATGGAAATTTGGTTGTTGTCCACTTTAACCTCTCACGGTGAGCTTTCGTTGCGACAATAAAATTCCTCACTCCATCCAAGTACCGTGCATCACTAACTCTATTCACTTGGCACATCCATTTCGACCTATCCATTGATTTGAGGCCTACAAATCGGCATTGAGTTAACGACATCACAAGTAAGAAATAAGAAGCATTACAAAAGAAAAACACAAGCTTTCTCTCTTCATTGAAATGGCTTCTAGATCTAGATCTAGATCTAGATCTAGAATTAGCTAGAGAACCAAAGATGAATAAAAGAGGGATGAGAGAGCCTTCATGTACCTCTTGTTGGGTCCTCTTCCTCCAAATCTAAGATCTAAACCTCAATTCAAATATTTGGTTAAAATTTAGGGCAAAGCCTCCCCCCTCCACAATTTGGAAAAGGAAGACCAATAGGGAAGAAGATGGGTGGCTGTCTGTGCTATATATTGATCAAGGATTTACCGCGGCGGGCAACATAAGGTGACCGCTATGGTAAATATATATTATAACCACGGTGGGTGGCCTAACACGCCGCTGTGATTAATTGATTTACTACAGCGGACACAATTAAGACACCCACTGCGGTTAATATCCATTTACTGCAGCGGGCTCGTTACACTACTCGCCACAGTTAACTTTTCACGGCAGCGGGCGCCTGGGTGGCCGGTCGGCCACCCAGGCGCCCTCTGTTGTAAAGAGTGGTGGGCAAACAGCGTGCCCGCCACGAACCCAAAATGGGGATGTTGTGCAAATTGATTTTTGTAGTAATGACAATCAAGTTTTTAGGATCGTTTTTCAGGCAACACAACTATTGGATCCATGATTTCCTCCATTTCCTAGCAACGATCCCTGACTATGGCGATGGCTCCGGTTGGTGATCAGCAGTGGGATCTATCTACGCCGCATCTAGTGGATAACTACAGCAACAAACGCTATGTCGTCTAGCAAAACGCCTCTAATGTCATTGGGTATGCTAATGTAGTGACCCATTGCAAACATATGGTTGATAAGTGCCCATATAGTTCTATTTTATGATGAATGAGTTGCCATCATGAAGTCATTTTAGGTTAAGCATGTTGAACTAAGCCTACTGCAAAATCAGAGTTCAACATGTCTCTTGACTTGTGTTGCGCAGGTGTTGAGCTTGAAAGCAGTAGTCGATGGCGAGGTGAAGGTCAAGTAGAGACGAGTCGTGCCGATGGACCGGGAGCGGTGAAGGGTGGATGTGAGGCTTGGACTGAGGGACTAGAAGGCTGGAGGACTAGCTGCGGTGGCTGACACTTGGGGCATCGACAAGTGCAAAAGTACATGGAGGTGACCGTGTTGACCAAGTCAAGACGGCGGGCGTGCAAGTTAAGCGGGAAAGGCCCTAGAGGACTTGACGCTCAGGCGGTCGACGACGCGGTGACACGTGTCGAGTGCGGGGAACGTGTATGGCGTACGCTACTCGTGGAGCGGTTTGGTGATTTGGGCTTCAAAACCATCGGTGGCTAGTTTACGGATTTGGGCATCAAAACCCCGGCGGAGCTTCCGAGGATGCCGAGATGACACGCGGTGGAATCTTGGAGGTTGCGTCAAGGCGACAACTAGATCAAGCAGGAAGCGAAGCCATCCGATCAAGATGAAGAGGAAGATTCGGAATAGTTGGATCGCTTTGTCTTAGGGCTTGGTGATGCACTCATATATCAGGGGCTATTTGGAAATTCCCAATGGACTTGTTAAATAAGGATGATGGTACTCTAAGTCCCTCACCTCTTGTATTTGCCATTTCCTCCCTCCCACCTATGTCTCTTAGGTTCCTTCCTCTCTCTAGTTCTTCTTGCTTGAGGTTTGCGGATGTTTGGGTAAATCATCCGTGTAACCTGAACTAGCTAATCGGGAATGGAGGCCCTTCCCTCCTCGTGCCATAGTGACATCAATTGGTGAATTGATTGTGTCCAAGTTCTTCAAGTTTTTTGGTTTTTTCCGTCCATGGTTTTAGCTTGATCTCTCTCCATTCTTTATCTTTTCACAACCGATTGTTGGATGGTATGCTATGAATCCTTGTGATGCTTTCCATTGAAGGAATTGATTTGGTTTGGGGTGAGCACTTAGGTCAAGTGTTTTACATGTCTCTAGTCGTTTCCTCTCATTCTCTTGGTTTTTGATTGATTCCAAAATTTCTGAGAGTTAAAAGGCTATGATCTTCATAGAGTAGATTCATATCTACCTTGAGAGTCTTCTCACAAAATTTCAGATCAATCAGAGTTGAAATGAAAGAGATCCGATGACTTTTTTGCAATTAGGGGAGTTTTCGAGAGCACCAGATGCTAGCACCGGACCATGTGAACGTCCGATGTATTCATCGCACCGGAGTCGCTCGAGTTGATGCACCAAATGTGCCTCTCCAGCAGCTGCAGATAGTGTCCGATCAATTTTCTGAGCACCAGACTCGCACACCGAAATCTGTGAGCATCCTGTGCATCGGACCCTATGAGATGAGTGTATCTAGTGAGTGATTAAGTCACTGTTTTGTCTGTTTCTCTCTCGTATGAACTCCGAATCATGTTCCGTTTGGTGCATTAGATTTGTATTCATATAGGCAACATGATAAGGTACTTTTGAGACCAGTTTCATAAGCTCTTGTCTCTTCTCTCTAGGGGTTGAGAGCTTTTCTATCGTTGTTTCAGTTCAAGTTCGCGTATCTCGCTCATCCGAACTCCGAATTAAGTTCTGCTTGTTGCGTTACTCTCATACCAGTGCAGCGGATCTTTCTAAGCACTTTGTATCACCAGTTAATCTAAGTGTTTTGGTTGTAGCTCTCTCTTCTTCTCTAGGAGTTGAGAGCTCTCCTCTTAAGGTTTCCGTTTTGAGCTTTTGATGACTTTGAGTAGATCCGTTGTATCTTTTGGTCATCACCAAAGGTATCCACCCACTCTTGGGTCGTGATCTTACCGCTGATATGAGTTTGCTTCTTGAGGTTTGATTTTGGGAAGAGTGGTCCGAATATTTCAAAGTGAAATTTGAGGCTCTCATTCATCCCCCTCTTGTCACTGTTTTGGTCCTTCACCCATCTTTTATTTTCTGTGATTAAAATCACTATCAACTTCATGTTCATTAGCTCATTTGTAGATCACACATGCACATATCTCATTTCACAAACATGGTGTTAATCATTTTTTGGATTAAAGAATGTCTAAATTTGCCTAATTTTCTAACCCGCCTCTATTAATAGTCGTGAAGCCCTACATCCATCCAACAGCTCACTTGTGTGTTATCTAAGACATCTCCAACAACATGGAAAAACAGATTGGTATTCTTATAAATTTGGTAAAATCACAAATTTTCTTCTCCAACAACTCCTTAAATCATCTTTGTATTTATCCAAAATTGCTATCTAGAGGTGCCGCGTGCGGAAGAATACGCACGCAGCTCGGGTTGCTATCGCCGTTTTTTTTCCTCTGCGACGCTCCGTCGCCTCTCCCGCGGCCGGCTGCATGGCCTCCTCCTCTTCCTCCGTTGCCCCGTGGCCGTGTTCAGACAGGCACCGCGGCGCGGCCGCCGTGGTCCGCCGCCTGCAGCTCGTCCTGTCGCGAGACGTCGGGTGGTGCAGGCAACGCGAGTGGCGGAAGCTGCTCAGGCGGCTGGCGCAGGAGACTAAGTGCATCTACAGCTCCCCGACGGCGGGTCGGCGGCCACGGACAGGCCCATCACGTTCGGCTACGATGCCGCCAGCTACGCCAAGTGCATTTGCAGCTCCCCGACGGCGGCAACTGATCCGATCGATTTTCTTCTTTCACCCTCGTCGATCTCCTTCCGATCCTTTTTTTTCTCTTTAATTGTTTTTCTCCATGCTTTTATTTCCTTCTCTTTCTAGCGCCTCTGAGTTTTGCCTCAGTTCTCTCTCTCCCTGTGTACTCGGATGATGTTTTGGTGGCCGGAAACTCCAAATCCGCAAGTTCCGGCGAGCTCCTCGTCGCCGGCAATGGCTGTGCCACCGCGAAACCTTTCTTCTCCGGCCAGCTGCGCTCTCCGTCACGGGCCTCACCGTTATAGCCGGTGGGCTTTCTTTTCAAGTTTAGGAAGTTGAAATAGTAAATTGTTGAAGAGAGGATTTTTTTTCGTTTGTCAAAAAATTTAGCAATTTTTTAATTTTTTCAACTTGTTAGAGATGCTATATGTGTTAAGTATCGCACATGAATACACCATTCCTCAAACCTTGAAAAACAATGACACGGGTAGACCTAACTAATATATTTTAATATATATATATATATATATATATATATATAATAGTTATTGCATATGAATTTCAAGCTAATTGTAGTTACCTAGCAAGTTTTAACTTAAAATCTGGCAGTTTCAAAGCAAATTTATATAACCCGTTATTTGATTCAGAGCAAAAAAAAAACCAAGAATACTAGCATAAAAGAAGTTATTTGGACGCCTAATAATCTGTCCTTTAGCCTCAGCAGCCTCTTTAATTTAGGTAGTTTCACCATTTCCTATTGACGAAGGGGATTCTAATCTTATGCCGCCTGACCTGAGGAACGAGTGGAGAAGAAAGGAGCACGATTTCCTATTGACAAAGGGGATTGTAGTCTTATGCCTGACCCGAGGAACACAAGTGACGAAGAAAGGAGCGACGCGAGAGCAAATCTTATATTGCGGAGGCTATGTAATGATATGAGGATAGAAATGCTTTTCACCATAGTTTGGCCTACGTTTAGGCTGATTTCTAGTTTTGGGCAGTATCTAATACGAGTATAACCCAACCATGAAGTTGTTGACGTTCAAATTTGGTTCGGGGTCCAATCATTTATACGAGAACACAAAATAGCCAAATCTGACTGTATATAGTGATTTGGTAACTAATGCTTCGGTTTGATTAATTTGGCTCCATATGAGTTATTTGGTTCGAGTAGTTAGCTCTGTGTACAAGTTTTTAACTAATATAGATGATAACTTCCTGTAGAAAATTTGACGGGTCAAGGTACCTTTGAAAACCAAAGTTTTTATGTGATTGCTCAAAAGAGATGTGATACTAAAGGAGTATAAACTTTATAGTTTCTGTAGCGGTCCTCAAACAATTCTATACCTTTTCTTTTATTGTTTCTTGGCAAGGGCTCTTTGGCTAGGCTTATTTTTTCTTTTTGATATTGTTCTACCTATGAGTGTTGCAAACTTTTTTGAAGTTGGTATAAACATGGAGGAAAAGAAAATAAATTATTTTTACTAACAGGGGCAACAACCTTGTACTGGTCTATTTAGTTGATAAGAAACGAGATAGTTTTTGGCAATTATAAACCTATAAACTTTGTGCAGGTCTTATTCTAAGGAATTTCTTGGCTCTGCCATTGGAATCAATTGCAGCACTGTGATAACAAGAAAGAACACATCCTCTATTTACCGCAAATTGGAGTATGGGGCAATGGTCTTTTTTGCCTTGCATGGATTACCTTATGTCTTTAGGCTTACAAACTAAGATTTTTTTAGTGTGCGATACTATCTCGCTTTAAGCTTTTATGTCCTGTAATTTTGGTCTGATTTCTTGCCGATGGGATGAAGGTGGATGTTTTTCTTCCATTATCTGAAAAATTTAAGTTCTTTGGTCAATTATTTAATGACAGACGACAGTCACTCGACTCGAGCTAAGACCAGTCTTAATGGAGTTTCATGAAGAGTTTTATGCACATTAAATATGGTGTCACATCAGTAGATTTGCACTTTTTGCATGAAACGATAAGGAGAGAGAGGGAGAAGGTTTCATGGTGATGAAACTATACATCGTTGTTTCCAAAACGTTGGAAACCGTGTGAAACCCCCATTGAGAGCATTTCTTAGTTTCATGGAATGCATGCAAAGTAAATGTATGATGGAGATGAGAGAGAAAAGAAAGAGAGTGACATTAGTAACCGTATGAAACTATGCAATGAAACTATGCATTGAGAGAGAGACTCATTTCATGTTAAGTTTCATACCACTAGGAAAGCGCGCAGTGAAACAGTGCATTGAGACTGGCCTAAGTGCATAGATTCACAGGTTCGTTTGGACCAAAGTATAAATGGCATCACTAATTAGTACATAATATTAACTTTAGTTGTGCCTTCATCGTTCCATGAGAGCTGTCCAACGAGTCTCATTATAGACCCACCGCTAACAAGAGCATCTGCTATCCTCGCAACTTCACGCTCCATGACTCCACTTGTAGTTGTGCACTTTCTCTTTTATCGCCATAATCTCTATCAAGCAAAAATTAGATTCAGCTCTAGCTCTGACACATGTTTGACTTTCTGAACACGTCTGCTCCATATTAGTCACCACATGAGCTGACTGAATCCAATACCATACTCGAGCTGGTTGCACACGTGATGCTGAGAACTTTACAACCACTATCCAAGTTACATCTGAAAATCGCCACATTAGCTTGCTCTTCTGTATCTGCTACAATTCTAACCCGACGTCTTATTACATAGTCTTCCACAACACAAACCAACCAGATTACTCCAGCTATATGTACAAACATCTGTCATCTATACTTTCTTTTAGTTTAGTCTTTGAAGCTTCTTCACATGCAATTTGAATCTATCCGCACCCTTACTGAATTGAAAACACACAAACTCCTCTAGTGCAAACCTACATCCTAAGCTCACACCATGTGTCGTCACGCCATAGATAATGGGAAAACCAATTAGTTACCATGCTCTTATGTCGTTATCGCTGAACCTGTCATCGTTTGTGTCTACAGTATGACTAGCCTATCGCCGCTAGCCACTCCGCTATGCACCATGGTATATATTCCATTGAAGCAAACTATCGCTACTCACTATCCATCCTAAACTGTTCACATTGTGCCCGTGAACTCTTGGGCGCCAATCCATCAATCATTATTGATCAACAAGTTCACCTCAACCCTGGCAATCTGCACCTGACTCCATTGCTCCTAAGAAAACCAGCTAAAAATAGCACTTCAACTCCCATTAGTCGCCATGTGCACCACGAATAAATACTATCAACAACCCTCACTCATCAACAACTAACACTGCAACACCAACACTGAGGTCTGGTCAGTTGAATGCTACATCTCCTCCGCCGTCAGCTGCATATTTCATCAGCATCATCATCCACAATGCCATGTCGCGCCCTATAGCCCCATTGTGCGCACATTCCTGCCATAACTCCTGCAACATTCATTGTTGTCGTGTATTGATACGATCAACATATCATGTTGATCACCAAACTGTCCACCATCAAATAGGGTAAGATTCATATCCATCTTGCCTCCTTCATCTTTTGTAGTTTTTGTTATGATCTATCCTCTCTTTAGCGTGATTTCCCTTATCGGTACAATACGCCCATGGCCCGTTATTGGGGACGACCTGGCGGGGACCTCAAATGCCGCCATCTTTCCACTAGCACAGGCGGCCAACAATGAAACAACATCACCGGTTGTTTCACCTCCACTCTTGGCCACCGGACACATAGAAGCCCAGGCTAGACCCGTTGTTGATCCTGCTGACTCGGAAATGGATTAAGTAGAATCCTATACTAGGGAGGACGCATGCCGCTTTCGCAAAGAACTTAGCAGAATAAAAGAGCTTTATTCTGAAGACACCAAGGAGAACTACCAACTTGAGTTCCTTCTCAAGGATTTTCATGCTGCCCTCACCATCGCCCAGAAGGAGAGAGGAGAATTTGAAGAAAACACGTAAGCCATCCGTGTGCAGTTGACAGAGTCCAACGCCCAGATTGTTGGTAATTTGCAAGAATCTTTTCTTCATGTTTTTGCAACTTTCTTTGATATTTATCACTGCCTTGTTTTGTTTTCCTTTGTAGCACAGTTGGCGTCCCTCTAAGAGGCTAGCCAAATTACTGCGGCCTATGTTAACACTCGCGGGAACTCCAATGTTGAGCGTGTAAGGAACATCAACATGCGTGTTGATGAGGTTGCCCTCCATGACATCCACCAAGGAGTCACTGCTGCAGTTGCTACGGCCCAGGTTCACTAAAGCCAGGATCTCAGTGGCCTAAATGCAGCATTCCCTGCCGATGAGGAGGAGATCGAAGCCGTGATCGACAACTTCAAACCTGCTGCACGTCAGATTGCAGACTCGACTGATGTATCTAGGATAGTTATCAGAGTCTTCTGGCAGTAGGTTGTATCTAGGTTCTATGATCATCTATTAATATGACATCAATTCCACTGTCCTGTCTCATTGATCATAATCGTTTTCCCCCGTATGTTTTTTATATTTTTTCTCTAAAGGCAATGCATGATGCATCGGTTGTTGTTAGTGATGTGTGTTTGATGTTTTTTGTTCTAAAGTCGATGCATGCCACATCGGGTGTTGTCACATTCAGTAACTATTTTACTCCGAAGGCGATATCACTGGATATCAGCTGTTTTCAGTGATAAATTATTCCAGTGTTCTTCAGATCGAAGTTCAAGAAAGTTGTAGCATTAACTGAAGTATTACTTGGATCGATTGTCTGTTAGGCCTTTCTGACAATAACATCTCCAAGATGCAAACAACCTTCTTGCTGAGTGTTCTTTGCACCTCGACCTTTAGCCCAAATCTTGCGTTGACTAAAAATTTGCCAATTCATATTGTCAGTATAAATCAGTGGTTGGACTGGGATTGCCTATCTCTTCTATGCAAACTATTGCATTTAAGACAATTATCTTCAGTTGGCAATCACAATCCTTCATTCCAATAATGTTTGAAGAAAGGACAATTCCAATATGCTTCAAATCCTTCTTTATGTCCTTCCTAGGGATGAAAACGGATCGGATCAGAGTGGATAATAGCTTCCCCATATCCTAATCCTATTTTTTTAATCAGATTCGGAGCTGGTCGGATATTATACGGTTTCAAATATAAAAGCGGATTTTGTAGGATGTTGGAAATGGTATGGATTCGGAAGCGGACTTTTCTAAGTCGGATAATATGTGCTTAGATGTTGGATTTTTATGATGAGAAACAATTCATTAGATGTCATTTATGCTTAAAAACAATAAAAATAAATCAATAACTATGCGTTTGTACTACAATATAATAATGCTAGTGTCATGGGTTGGGCTGACTTGTACTCTTGCGCTTGGGCTCCTTAAAATATTCGGATTATCCTATTAGAAGCATCGGATAATCCATGTTCAATTATCGGAGAATCCATATCCACCGGATTTTGTCAATTCCATATCCTGTACCACATTCGCATATAGTCGGATTCGGATTATTTGTATCCGCTCGGATATGAAAAACACTTCTCCATCATCGTTGGTGTCGGACATGCCTCCCTCAGAAGGCTCATCCTCCATGTTAGTGTTAGTGTCATAGTCGCAGGGGAGCCATTGTCGATGCTGGACTCCTCTCCATCATCGGCTGCGACGACTCCTAGCTCCATCTTGGTTGTGTCGGGGGAACATAGGGATGCACCCCATGGAACAGTGCATGGAACTCCTTGTGCAGGTTGACGTTGGCCTCCTCCAACTCATCAACCCTCTGCCTCAGAGGGTTCCTCTTGTTCCAAGCTTCATTCCTTTCTTTCACCAGCTGGGTGATCGTGTCGTCTGCATTCTCAATAGCCTAGGTTAAAGTGTGCACCATCCCCATGTCATCCCCATCTCTCTCCACAGCTTGGTCTACAAGGTCATGTCAGCCAACTACTCCTGCAGCCTCTCAATAGTATGCTCCTACATCTCTTGCTTCTTCCTAGCCTTTCTTTTGTCCTCACCTCGTAAGATGGTCATCCTCCAGTGGTTGTGCTCTAGGAAGTCATACGCTCTCATCATGGCAAACATGGAGCTCACAGCATGGTTGTCACTGGCTTGCCCCTCATCTGCACCTCTAACCAAGGCACTACTCTGAGGCTGAACCCATATGGCATTACGGGAATCATCCCTAGGGAAGGTACCTGCCAAAGTGGCTGCTAGCTCTCTAGGAATGTCATCCACAAGACTCCTTATGACCCGAAAAGCTGCACGCTCTGCTGCCTCAGCCGGAATACGACTCTCAAACTCCAGCTGCCATCCATCCCAACCAAGTGCACCCTCTAAAGGTTGCACGGAGATCCGCACCACTACCATGTCATCCTCCTGAAACTGGTGCTCACTCCAAGAGTATATCGACTCTTGACCCTCGACATACCCCACATCATGGAGCACCCTCTAGAGCAAAGTGGGCATGCTAAATTTGCTCAAGAACATATCCATGTTGTGGAGGTTCTGCGGGGCCAATTGGTGACGTGGTGCTCTCTCGGTGGCCTTGCAAGCTGTGTTCTTGGTGAGTGCCATATATCACATGGGTACAACTGAGTGAGAATGGTATCATGTTGATAACTTTTTAATCCAAGATGGAGATAACCCATTTATAAGGAAAGAACAATGTAGTGATATGACATAATATGATTATGAGGTGACATGATTCATGCACGTACTTACATCCTCACAACCTAGAAGAATAGAAAGAACATTTTATAACATTATAGATGGTGGCATACATCGGTTTATCATAATATGAAACTACTAGTACTACACGATTGTGTTGTTATGTACCTGTAGAAAATCCATTTCAGTCCATCCCAATAGTATAAATATCATGCATTGCTGAAATTAAATCTAGATACTACCTTAAGTGTACACCTCGTATACACGTAAGTAGTATATGCACCCATATGGGAACAGTATTACTCCCACACAGTTAGTGTCTGCTACATTTACAAACATGAAGACAGTTTGACATAATAATAATCAGTTCTCTAGACCGACGGTTGTTCGGTCTTGCTCTTACAACTCACCTTACCTCAGTGTAGCGGCAATTGATCTATACATTACCATTCAAGTGAATGGCACCCATATAATAGCACCTCGTATGGACAAGGAAATAGAAATATGATGCAACCCCAAGTTGGTACTTATATAAGCCACCTAGAGATCTTAACTGGGCATAGAGGATATGACTCTTGGCACACTCTTAATTTTTCAAACCTTGAATACACACCCAAAGAGAGAAGTTTTGGACAATAGTTTGTGAAAAGCAAAACTAGGGTTTGGGTTTTTTACTTACATATATAAACAATAATATGTTGAACTAGCTCTGATACCGGCTGTAATAGAACCGCCCAATTTATACGAGATTAAGTAAGCAAATCACCTGTCGCAACAAATGATCAACCTACTTAGCCTGGCATAAACCTGGTACTCCATGAAATGTCAAAGGATTTCAAACTTTTCAACAATACAGCCAAGACCGTAATAGTTCAACAGTTACCATTCATACACATACCAGTTCGAACATAATTCAAATGACATCAGAGTATGGAAATTTAGAGTTATTACAAACCATAGTTCAAATATAAGGGTAGTGAAAGTCTTGAGATAACATCTCAATCTCAAAGAAGCTTATTAATATAGTGTCAACCCGAGACCATATCCAACAGCAGCAAAAGACGAGTTTGGAAGTGACCAAGCCCGTGGTCTAGAAATCTTCCCCATCGGGGGTACAAATAGTTAATGCAATAATCATGAAGGACTTGACATCTGCAAAACAACATAGGATAAAGCCCTGAGTACTCGATTGTACCCAGTTAGACTTACCCATTATAAACCAAAATAATAGCTCTAAGGAGTATGAAGGCTTTATGGTGGATTAGCTGACCCTTTTTGCGAAAGGCACACTACTTTTAACCTTCAGTTAAAGATATAGTAGCAAGCTTTTTAAACATTATTACCTGACATCTAGATTAGACACTAGCCTATATGCCAATCACTTGATTAGAACATAAAGGATATCCAGCATTAGATTCAGGCTTTCTATTAACAAGATAACAAACTTAAATTACATAGTCATGAATATGTTTTCATTGCCCTAGCCAAGTGCTCTCTAACCAGGAGCGATGGCGATTCGAATCGAATTCCTACTCAGCTGAGGGGTATTCCCTACACAAACCACACTCACACATGAAGTGAAGTTACAGGTCACTGAAGATGTTATTCGGGTAAAGTCACTAAATTTAACTCCCTCATTACAAGGTGATAACGTTCCTCATGCTCACTCTAGGTTTCCTCAAGGAGTGCAGAAATTTCCTACATAGTGCATGGGGTGTTTTTGTGGTTCCACACATGGTTGAACACTTCCTTGCAAACACCTCTAAAGAGGGTGTTTTTGGACTTTGCATTTCACTTCTCGTGTTCTCACTTTTGGGGAAAGGTTTTCAGGATCCTTACGTTTTTGGAAGCCTTGGGTTGTGGCCCTACACACACAAACATCTATAGCCTCAATATATGACTCCATACAGATTTTCCAATATGGAAATATGTCTCCTTCAAAGAAGGGAGGGGTCTATCCCCATGAGACATCTTATTCAAGGTGATTAAACCTAATTTAGAAGTACGAGGTTCTGATACCAGGGTGTGAATTGGGCTATTCTAAAATTTCTTGCAATAATTAAGTCATACCACTTAGCCCATTTCACCCCTAGTGTCTAAAAGTGATATCTATTGCCCTACCACACAAAAGCTTTGCATCGCACCCTAGGTTCCCATCCTATTATAGCATGTCAATTCTAGTAATTAGATACAAGAAGTAAATGCTCAGAGTAAATAGAGAGGAAAGGAACACAGTGACATTTTGCCAAGGTATCATAGAGTCGCACTCCCACTGATCTTCAATGGAGCACCCGCCCAAGGGTATCGCTCCCTCTTATCTATGCAAGGATCAAGTGTTCTCTACAAACTCTAAATCACCAAGCCATCTAGGTGATGCCGATCACCAAGAGTAACAAGCACAAACCCTTACATGACCATGACAAGCCTAATGAGGAAAGTGAATGCACACTTGCTACTCCCTATGTACTAATGAGGTCCTTAATCCTAGATTATCAAAAATCAATCACTCTACTAGGCACTTGCTCTCCCTTGAACTATAAATGGATTCCTTAGCTAATTAAATGAGAAAGAGGGCTAAAATGGATGAGTTGGGGAAGTATAAATACTCCCCACACAAACCACTACCATTGGAATCAAATTCCCCTTTTTCGTGAGCTCCGAGCACTTGCTCTCCCTTGAACTATAAATAGATTACTTAGCTAATTACGAGCAAGAAGGCTGAAATGGACGAGTTGGGGAAGTATAAATACTCCCTACACAAGCCACTAGCCGTTGGAATTAAATTCCCCTTTTATGTGAGATCCAAAACGGTGCCAAGGGGTGTCCAGACCATTCACCCCCGGTCTGACCCTCACACAAGCCACAACGCCTAAACTGTGTCAGACATGACCGTTGGAGGGTCCGGACCTAGAGCATGGTCCCAAACCCACCAACCAAACCAAGTCCAAAGAGAAAAACACTCTCTAGACATGTCTGGACCGAGATTACCAATGGTCCGAACTAGCACTGTTCACCAAGTCCAGAGCACCCTAGAGCATACCTAGGCAGTGGACCTGGACACCATGCTTTGGCTGCCCATGCACCCAGGGTACAAAGCCTCCCAATGCCTGAGAAACTCCCTGTGACTACCAAGTGTACTCTAGACCCATGCAGAATGGTCCGAAGCTCAATTTGGTCCTCAGTCCAGAGCAAGTTTGAACCCTCTCTTCACTTCCAATTCAAAAACTTTGTGAATGGGGTTTCTTCCACATGATCTTGAGTCTTCTCTAAGCTACCCAATGCTAAGTTTGACAAGTGTGCACCACACCTAATCTATTAGATTCACCTAGGTCAAGCTAGTAGTTCATATACCTTTATACTACACCAAAGAAAAAACAAAATCGTAAACTAGCGTAAGCCTCTCAAAGCCAAATGACATTTAGAACTAGTCCATCCTTAACCTTGTCGTACAACCTTTGAAAACTTCCATCGGGCATGAAAACCATTGATTGCCCAAACAATCACTACTATTGTGATCTAACTCAAATTTTCTCTGCAAAACAAATGTTAGTCACAACAATCTTATGTCATCATTAATCACCAAAACCCACTAGAGGCCTAGATGCTTTCACCTATTAGAGGTGGACTCCTTAAAATGACACAAGATCTTCATTCTTGATTGATCAAGCTTTGACTATTTTCAGGTTGTGCTTATTTATATAGTTAGTGGTTGGTTTCACCAAATCCTAATCTCTTGTTGCTTCAACATCGTTATCTATGATTTTATATGAGATGCTCTATGTCATTCTTGATATGGTTCAAGCTTGTGTCATACTCACAATATCTTTTCAAAGATCCTCGAGATACTGCACATAAGTATGGGTATCCGATTTAAACATACACCCCACAACATCATTATTTAAGAATTCAATATGTTTCTTGGGGGCAATAACTCTTATGAAAAAAGTTTGATGAGAGCCTAGCTAGCTAGCTAGAGGGTGATTTGAGAAATACATGCATGGAAGCGGTGAGAGAGAATTTAGAAGTGGTACCCATGTCCTCTTACCCAGAGAATTGAAGACCGAGAGCCAAATCTAAGCTTCTGATTTCTAGAGTGGTTCCCCATGAAACTTTTTATTCATATACTCTTCTCTTTGTATATAACTTGTTGGTAACATCTCACATTCAATCCTTTTAGCTAATGGCATGGAGTACGTGTACCAGATAGAGAAAATTAATAATTTTATTCAATCCCAGTCAATCCATCACGATTCAGAATCCAGATAAAACCCTGAACAAGGCCTGAAAGGACATAGTTCGTCCTTTTGTACACTGATGCTTCTTTTCCCCCTTTATAAACTAGGCAACTACTTTAAGTATATGAAATCTAGAACTTCAGCAAGAATGTGCGTATCTCCATGGGTCCAAGTTCAACAACAAGAGCTTGACTGTCAACCGGACCACCTTTCAATGGGATGGGGTAACTTGTATTGTTCCCTATTACTCTCCAGTTGAGTTTTTTCATCTCTGACTTCTTTTGATTGGCAGAAAGGTTAGTCTCAGCTAATTCCTTGACCTGGATATTGGAACATCATTATAGTACTACTATATTTATTTTGCACAAGAAATATGCAACAATAATTTTACTTACAATTCTCTTTCCAAACACCTTTCTTAGTTCAACTTTTGTTATCACTGAATACTGAGGGTCCTCTATAGCCTGGAGACTCAGCAAAGATTAATTATTGATTCATTATATAGGAGAAACAAAAAGAAAACACTACTTTATAAAATACTAATACACCTGAAATAGATGGGCCAAGCGGAGTAATGTGGTGCCATCATCTAGATTCTGAAAAAGTTCAATTTTCTCTATTAATGTTTTATGTAGTTAATATGGTGTTAGTGCAATGCCAAATAATTCTCTATGAGTTAAGAGTGAATGAAGAGAGCATAATCATACCTGCAAGGTAATAATTGCAACATTATCAGGAAGACTGTAATTCTCATTCATCATGCTTTGTTTGGCAATATTATAGGATTTCCAACTCGTCTCATCCTGTAATAACAAGAATGATTACCTGTGAAACCACATAAAAGAATCATATTGACACAGTAGCAATATACCTCATGAGTAAAAGCAAGAAGATAGGGTGAATACACTTGTTGGCCATATGTTCTTCTCCAGTGAGCTCCATACCCAAGCTTGTCAACTTTGAAATAGTATGTTCCCCTCACCTGTCATTTTTTGAGATCAAATGGTTTCATTAACAATTGTCAAATAAATAGTTCGATGTTAGAGGAAAGTATGAAGGCAACAACAATATTGTCACTAAATTTATACCGTGAGCCCCTTGCAACTTCCATCCAAACAAACAACTTCACCAAGAGGCTCATTAAGACCTTTGCCATCATCTCTAAGTATACGCCTGTATGTATGTATTGACAACATTCATGATTAGATAGTTTCAGCATGTGCAAAACAGATGTAAAACATAATACACAGATTTAAGAATGAATTCAAGAGATGTTTGTAACACAGGTATGCTCCAGAACACAGTTTCAAAATCTCTTGGTTCATTTGAGATAAAGGATAGTAAACCTTTCATTAGTCCCTTTCTAAACCCTATCTGTTAGCCTTCGTCTACAAAACATATACCAACATTATATTGAGATATAGAAACAAAGTGCAATTTTTATAGGTTTGCTTGTGGGCATGTAAAATGTGTAAAAACCTTGGTTCTAGGTATGAGCTAACACCATGTCCTATACATTTTGGAGAATGGCTCCAAGAAAAAAAAACAATATAAGAGATGACTCCATGCTTAAGATGCAATTATAGAAAATAAAAAATAATAGGTCTATTTTGACCCTTCAACTCTTATGCTCTAATGTCTACCAATCATCTGCTAATTTACCCATCATCCATGTCTAGATATAGTACCTCAGCTACCAATATTGCTCAATTTCGACCCTCAGCTTGTTTTTGTGGTTTTTCAAGTGATGTGTAAGCTTTTCCTGAAAGAATGAATTAATTCCTATGAAATTCTTGTATAATTCATGTGTTTCAAACACCGCCATCATCCTCTCTATTGCTCTTTCTTTATCCAT
The DNA here is from genome assembly GCA_022036555.1 of Microstegium vimineum. NCBI lineage: Eukaryota > Viridiplantae > Streptophyta > Magnoliopsida > Poales > Poaceae > Microstegium > Microstegium vimineum. Next base: position 26,379,773 of record CM039123.1, read on the forward strand.
GGAAAAGGGAAGCGTCTAGCCATGGAAATAGAATTAAAAAAATAATTAAAGGCTAGCCTTGTTGGCAAAAAAAATTCTCAAAACTTGGAGGACAAAAACACTGCTATTTCACTCCAAAACAACAAAACATGAGCCCAACGGTCAAAATTAATTGCCACTAGTTGTTGGAGGGCTAGATTTAGATGGTATTAGAGTTGAGAGTTAAAAGGGTCAGAATCAAAAGAATGAGCTGAGGAATAAAAATAGAATTATTTCAACATAAAGACTTAACTCCTCTTTCTTCTCTCTCTTGGAGGACCTGACCCATTCTTAGGATCCCTCTGAAGCCATGCATGGTGTAAATCTTTTACAAGATCTAGCAGGGGTCTAGATTAGGACCAAGATTGATCCTATATGGACTATCCAGATTTTTGTACAAGATCTTGGAGCTATTTCTTTTAGAGGACCAATAAACCTAGAACTGACTCAGGTGACTCAGCTAGTACCTATGTAGCATAATCTCTAGCTGACCATCCTCAATACTTGATGCTCCAACAGCTCGGTCCACAAGTACAGATAGCTCATATTTTCCATCGGCTACATACGCTCCTAGATTGACCTGAAACGTTGAAGTACAAAAAATATATTAAAGTTGTAATAAAAGTAGAATTCTACTATATTAATATTTCTAGTCAATCCCAACTTAATTTTGGATACATTGCTGCATGATACAAAAATACTTGTACATATGGAAAATATCATATTGATAGCATGCTATAAACTGAAATTTCATCATTGTGCCTAACAACCTGAATATGGTTCACTTAGAAAAATGTGAATATTGTGATTACCGGGTAGTAATTTCCTGCTACTGTTTCTGTCACTTCAAGATCCCAATCTTCCCTATAGTTCCTAACCTGCAAATGAAATTCGATCTGAATGCACGTAAAAGGAGTCTATGCATATAAGTTTTAAAACTGTAGTATACACAATTTAGAAAGGCTCACCATTTTAAAGAAAGTTGACCCATGGTGGAAAGCCCACACCCACAGAATTACACTAAGGGCTAATTTGGAAGCAAGGGGAGTGCAAAACCAGGGATGAAAACCACTCCATAATTAACTAAATTGGTATTCAAATAATATCCCCATAAATTTTCCACCATGGGAAAATCCAGGGATTCTAAGGCGATTTGAGTTTCCAAAAGGGGCCTAATGGGACCGAGGGCCAGTCCATCAAGGAACATGATAAAAGGAAATGTAATAATGGTAGACATTTCATTCTAGTGGGTTGGGATATATGGAAATCTGAAGGATTGCCTCTTTAATGGCACAAATCTGAGTGTTATGGCTGCACTGCAGGCTATCATAAATGAATCCATCTTAACTATGGTGTTCCATTGAGCAAAAGCACTCCAGGAGCTGCTGGTTAGATCGTTTGCTGGGGGAGAATACCTCTAACCTAGGTAGCTTGATGGTCTACTGATTCCTGGATAGGGCCTTTTGTTCTAGCTTTTCTCTATTTCCAATGTGGCGGGGTAAGTGTTTTTGGGTGTGTGTTCTAGGGAACTTAGTCCCGCTTGTATACTCTCTTCTCTCTTAATGAAATGATACACATCTCTCTTGCGTGTTTAAGAAAAATAATTGGAGACATTTAACAATGAGAAGGTTCGGTAGTTATCCACTACATAACATGCAATCATTGACGAACCATCACTGTCAGGTGTGATGGAGCTGGCAATGATTTCTTTTTGAATGGGAAATACAGAAGGGGAAGACCCTACTGTAAGATTTTATATTAAATAAAAACAGGAAACTATACAAAAGACAGAAATAACACCAAACCAGCCAGCCAGGGAAGAGAACCGCGGGCCAAAACCCAGGGAGTCCTACGAGAGAAGATCTAAACAAATGAGAAAAGTTGCACATTTGTCATCTCTCATTCTAAAAGCCTGAAGTTTGGCCCCTTCATAGAAGAGTTTTTTTCCGAGAAAAGAAAGAAGGCTGGCCTGTGTCAAATATGATGTTGTTTATCTGTTTCCAAATATGTCATCCAGCAATGGCAAAGATCTCAATGAAGAAATGATTTTGGTGCTGCTGTTTTGATTGTATCATCATTTGAAAGACTTCATTATGAAGGTTCCATTAGATTCCCAAGTGCTGCCAACATTCCTGGTTGAATGGGCAACTGAAAAACAGGTGGTGAGCAGTTTCCTCAATATTATTGCTGCAGAGAACACAATCGTAATTATTTCCCTCCAATTTGTGTTTTTTTCTCCTGAGGATGTTTCTAGTATTTAGCCTGTCCATGAGTAGAAGACAGGAGAACACTTAGTTGGTTGCAGCACTTTGAATTCCAAATCCAGAGAAAGGGAACCGGAGGCTGTAAATTTTTGTCAGTAGGTGGTAGAATGATGATATATAGTTTTTGCTCCCCCACATTTAACTCCAAGAATATTTAGTATCTTGCGCCACCTGAATTGTTTGTATGTATTCCTGAAGACCTTGGTATTCATGATATGCTTGTTCAGACAAGGGGAGATGAAACTGTGACCGAAGACTATTGTTTAACAGAAATTGTGAGACTGAGATCTTCTTGTTCTTTGCAAAAGTGTAGAGCCTTGAAAACTTGATATGCATGACATTATCATTCCATAGATCTGACCAAAAGAGAATGTTGATCCATCTCCAATTTTGCAACTAGCAATCCCTCTAAAAGGTCACACAGCTTCAGAATATCCCTCCAAAGAAACCTCTCTATCAGTAGAGGCATGTCAGACGTCTCCATTAGAGTAGTGAGCATGCCAAATAATTTTCACCCTGGAAGTTCCTTCTTAGTATAAAACCTGTCTAGATGTCTAATTAGAAGGGCGCAATTTTGACTTCTTAGGTTGACAAATACCCAGGCCACCTTTCTTTTTTGGTTTACAACACTTCGGCGAAGCCAACATGGCTTCATTTTAGCATTATTGCCAGACCCTCTCCAAAGGCAGTGCCGTCTTGCTCTCTCAATGTAATCAATGACTGAGACAGCTGGCTGCAGAGTACACAAGCAAATCTGGGAAGAGAAGAAATGACAGAATTAATCAGTTCCACTCTTCCAGCGTGAGAGAGAAAATTTGAAGTGGCAGAGTCTTCTCTTCACCTTGTTCATGATGAATCCAAAATGCTCCACTCTTGGCTTGGTGGTGCCCAATGGCAGCCCAACTGCCCAAGGTAGGTGAAAGGAAGAGTTTCCAACTTGCAACCAGACACCAGCCAGTTGACGGGCTTTGTCAGGTGGTTTACAGGGACCAAATTAAACATGACTTCCTATAGTTAACACTAAGACCAATTGATTGAGAAAAAGATTCCAATAGACCCTTTAGAGTAAATAGTTCTCTCTGGGAGGATTTCATGATTACTACTGGGTCTATCCTTTGAATGGACAGTGATATCATACTATCACTGCCGGGTGGAGAATTGGATCACTGCCAATTGTTCTCTGTCAGACCCATTTCTGGCAGTGATACCACGTTTCAAACCGACAATGATTGTTGGATCTAGAGTAGTGATCTATTAGGCCAGTCTCATTGCGAGTTTCATGTCCCAATTTAGAACACTTCTATGGTTGAAAATTGTGTAGACAAGTTTTATCTCCATAAAACTCATTTCATCTCATACAACTTTGAGAAAATTGGCTGTGGGACATCTTGAAAGGCGAAAGTTGGCTAGTGCACACCTCCACTTTCAATATTTGCCATAAGACACTGTGGTTTCGTTTAATTAGCCCAATGTACACCGTGGCCCGGTTCAAGCCGTTACAAAATAGATATAAAATCATATAAGTGCTTCAAAATTATACTATAAAATCTTTTATGCTCTACATGATTAGAACTATATAGTAAAAATATTGTTTTGCACTAAAATGATCATTTTGCTCCTCTTCATAAATAGATAAAGTTAACCATAGTTAATTTGTTAATATATTTGAAGGACACTAAAAATCTGGAAAAAACAAAGAATGTGCACATCATCAAATTATGACTATGCTTCATCTCTCGCTAAAACTTTTATCATCTCTCGCTTCATCTGTACTATGTCATGTTAGGTTATTTAATGTCCATGAAACTCCAACTAATTAAGACACTATACGCATGTCTGATATTAAAAGTAACAATAATCCAACAAATTAATCATATCAAATATTCAAAAAAAACTAGATTGATTGTTACCCTTTTGAGAAAATCTCTTCCATTAGAGTCGGTATAAAATGTACTATTTGTAGCCATGTTTGTTGTCAACCGGTGATGACCTCCTTGCCGACATCATCATCAATAGGGATTGGCCCAATCTTTCAGAATTTTTTGGAACAAATAATATTAGTTCAGTTTTGAAAGAATAGTTTTCCTTATACATGCTGGCATGGTTGGAATTGCATATTCTCCAACAACATAAATCTTATGGAAACATATTTTTCCAAAGCTGAAAGTAGTCACTAACCGTGTATTCAACTTCTGCATGCTCCTTGTTCTTGTAAAGTCGAGTAATCTATTTAATGAAGAGAGATCAGTGAAATGCTCATATTTTAGTCTCCATTAATCGCGTATTATTTATTGTATTTAACTGTGATGGGGTCCTGAAATCTTACCTGGTAAATCCAAGGACCAAATTGTTGATGAACTTCATGAACCAGAGGTCCATGGATAACGCTTAGCAGCACCTAAAAGGAAATCAAAATGATCGATCCACTGAAATAGAAACTGCACACGAAGTTCTTACTAGCTAGTGCACAGTCCACAGTTATTTTTAAAACAGCCCATGCCACAGAAGAACTAACCCTCTTCTGTATATAATATTTATAGAATGCATGAAATGAAATATTCAAGTCAGAGTCTGAAAACACATTTCAAAGTATTTTTTGTTCGGAAACTAGAATTTACCATTCTGATTGCAGTATTACAAAGTTACGAGATAGACAAAACTACATCTGACAGACCATAAGAAATCGACTGTATTAAAGAATGATATAGACGGGAATATACCTTTTAGAATTCATGTGATGAATTCAACAAAGATTCCATAATTTCATAGAACAGTTGAAAATGTTTTGAAAAATAGCACTATGCCATTTCAGTCCGTATATTTTTCAAGTCCTTGGTGTTAAAATACAACCGAAAAATATTACACCAACTCCTCTTGTCTGTGCAATATTATTATGGGGAAATACTAAGAAATAAAGTTACCTTTAATACAAACATTACTGTTACAAAATTATAAAAAGTATCAAAAGCTGCTGTAGAGTATCAAGATTCCACCTAGAGTTCACTTCTTTCTTTGGTTACATGTAAATAATAGAGTTCTAACTAGAGACAATGTACGTAAGAGAAACAAGTTAGACGATGTTAGCTAATTGTTCTGTGCCTAAACCAAATCTGTCCAGCATGTTTTTTTTAATGTGTGGTAGCTAAACCATGCTGTGTTGTGTTTTCTGATATTGTCAATGTTCAAATAGGGGGCAATCTAGTTGAGATTGGGAAGTTTTGGCTTAGTGATCCCTCTCCCATGCTGAAGCAAATATCAGTGAGATTCCTCGGGCTGCCTCGACAAGAGCGACGTTGATCAATAATGTGTCTAAACCCGTCAGCACCGTCCTCTCTTGAAGCCCCCACAAGCTTTGTGCTAAGGCAAAGTCGTCGGGTAGCTAAACTTCCGCCTGAAATAGATCATAAATCAGCAGCTGCTGTCTGCAGACAACTGCAATTCGTGGGGGTGATGAAAGGGTCTGATTCGGCTCTGAAGTAATATGCTCAGGTTTTTAATCAGCCTCTGTGCCGAGAACATGTGAAGGCATTGGCAGCCCTGTTTGGCTGGAATGCACCTCCAAGTGATGAGGTGCGGTCAGGGGAGAGCACCACACTCGTTTAAGGGTCTGTGGTTTGTTATCTTGGCCGTTCTTTCTTTTTCGGGTGAAAATGGCTTCCTGTAATGTGTTGATTTGGAATGTTCGTGGTCTTAATGATAAGGATTTTCGTGATGTCGATCATCAAGTTGTGCAGTCCAGTCGGCCGGCGATTGTGAGCTCGCAAGAAACTAAATTGGCTCTCATAACTGATAGGGATGTTTTGGCAATTTTGGGGCAGGAATCCGTTTCTTTCGTTTATCTTCCTGCCCATGAAACAAGGGGCAGAATTCTGGTGGCTTGGAAGAGTGATTTTGTTGCTGAGTGCCATCGAATTCATTGTCATTCAGTGTCTGTTAAATTCTAAGCAGAGGGTGAGCAGGCTTGGTGGTTTTCTGGAATCTACGGACCACATCTGGATTCAGAGAAGCCTACTTTCTTAGAAGAGCTGCGTGAGGTAAGGGGCCTTTGTTTTGGGCCCTGGATGTTGGCAAGTGATTTTAACATGATTTACACTTCTGAGGATAAAAATAATGACAATCTGAACAGAGCTCGGGTCTGTGAATGATGAGAGGGCTTCTCCTACCCTCGTTAAACTCGACAGTGCTGTGCACATGTGACTAGGAGGACTTCGTTAGTCACCTTAGGGATGTGGGAAGATAAGATGGTTATATATAGAGAGCCTCACTGGGTATAAGGGCCTTCATAAACATAGTACCCCTTCAAACTCAAGGTGGAAGTGGAGGATTGGAAGCATTGAGTTTGATAAGTACAATGCTCCTCTTGAGTTTGTGTTTTAATTTACTGAAAAAGTCAGCGAATTGCAACTCTGAATGCACATACTAGAGAGCAATAGTTTTGTGATTACAATGCGACCCAATAAAGAAGGCATCCACATCAATATGCTTTGTAAGTTCATGCTTCACAAGAGCATTGACAATTTGTATGGCTCCTGTATTATCACAGAGGAGAAGTGTGGCAACATCACAAGAAATGCTGAAATCAGCTAACCATCGAAGCCATACAATCTCTACAGTAGTAATAGCAAGGGCTCGAAGTTCAGCCTGTGTACTAGAACAAGATACAACTGCTTGCTTCTTGGACTTCCAAGCAATAGAACAGCAAAGAAGAATGCGCTAACCAGTGATAGAACGTGGATATGTTGTGTCACTCGCCCAAATGGAGTCAATAAGCATGAAGCTGAAGCAGATTATCACGAGTAATGCAGCACGCAAAGTAAAGGCCCAAAAAGAATAGAAGTTGGGGCACACACAAACTGACTCAAAATATGGGCTGCATGGGCAAATCAGACCTGGTGACAGTGAGATAAATAAGGCTGCCCACAATATGCCAATAGAGAGAAGGATCCTCAAGAGGTACCCCATCAGTGGGACAAAGCTAGAAGTGAAGATCCACAGGTGTGGCAGCTATCTGATTATCAGTAATTATCAGTTTTACCTAATGAGCATTGAGATCTTGTATGTACTTGCACTGAGGGGGATAAAATGCCTGTGCAGAATGCGAGAGAGCACCACACTAGAGCAATGAGATCTTGTATGTACTTGGACTGAGAGGGATAAGGTGCAGAATGCGGGAGAGCACCACACTAGTTTAAGGGTCAGTAATTTGTTATCTTGGCCATTCTTTCTTTTTCGGGTGAAAATGGCTTCATGTAATGTGTTGATTTGAAATGCTCATGGTCTTAATGATAAGGACCCTTGAAAAAATAGCTGAGAGGACCCAAATTAGACATCTGAAATTGATTGTCATGTTGTCTCTTCACATGCGAAATGTGGTAATCAACATATCATCGATGTATAGTACATCCATGTGGAGAGAGATGAATAAACAAAGCAGGACCATGATGACTAGATTTAAAACCAGTAGTCTTTATCCATGTGGTAAGATGAGCGTTCCTGTCTCGGTTGTGAGACTGGGGTTTTTCTGTTTTGGCTAAACTAGTGCTGTAATGGATGCTGATCTTTTGACATCAGTTAAAAGGCTTGGCATGTTGCCCTTGAACTCCAAAAAAAATATCAAAAGCAAGAGATAATGCAATTATGAATTAGAAATAAATAAAGACAAGCTGCAGGGTATTACCGATGATGATACAATAGTTGGTGTAGTCCCATTGGGTCTAAATATATATGCTCCAGATCCCTAGTACAAACCATCAAATAAACATATATACACAACATAACTGTCAAATATTTACTGGCCAGATGTTCTCTAAGAAAAATCTCAGTTTAGTCAAACCTGTGAATCCACGAGGTCACCTTCATTTGAACTATACCAAAAAAAGCTTTGTTGTATTGGTAGATCCACCTGAACCCAATTGCGTACATAAATTTGGCTATATCAGTATTACTCTGTATTAGTCAACTTACATGGTAGGTTAGGGGTCAAACCAGGTGAACTTTTTTCCAAAATTATTTCCTGGGAGCAATCATATACTTGACATGAAAAACAGTAGGTGTCCATATTTTCTTCATGGAAACACTATTACTATATACATCTATTTTTTCAAGATGTAATATTATATTAAACAGAATATTAACAGCATTGTAATGACAAGATGGGAAATTACATACAGATACCTACATGAGCATGACTCATATTGTGGAACAGAGGAAGTATCATGCTTGGATACACTTATGCCATCATTTGTCGATTACACACTAGTATATCAATCACGAGCAAAAAGATCGGAGTACTATCATAATAAACATGATATTGTACTTTAAGCCAAGTGTTGTGTCAACTATTACGAATGCATAATCAATTCTAAGATATTGCAGATCATAATATGATAGGTAAAATATAAGCATATATAAGTTGAAAAGGTGGTTTGTCCAATTAATCCTACATTACAAATATGTATTTTAAATGACAAATTTCAATTTAATTATCTAAGATCTAATGCGAAATACATTTCTATCAACTCATTTTAGCAAAAGAATAAAAATTTGTAGATCAACGCATTTGTAAAACCGATTTGTCATATAAGACTCACTTCAGACACAGAATTGAATATTCTATTCAGTTGTCCAGAAGCTGATGAAAAGGAAAGTTTTAGGGACCCTGGTCCAGCTTCGACCGTGTCGTTTCTTGGCGAAACCATGGTTGCAACATAGCCAGTGCTGTTGTATCCTAGATAGATTATAGGAAAACTATCAAGTTAAACATAAGAAACACGATGAAACTGATAAATTAATAGGGTATTTTGGAATGGTCTAACAATGAATATTACTATTATTCCTAAACATATTGTAGCTGGAAGTGACTAGAGGAAATGTTAAAATAACTGTCATACAGTCTTTTGATATATCCCATTGATGTTTAACATTCACTAGTCAAGCCAATATTGAAACATGTGTAATGTCGGCAGGACCTATAGTAGGAGGCAAATGCCCAAGTACATAATTAGTGGCTAGATAGATAGTAATAGGCTTATTTATTATATTGCAGTCTTAATAGAGGGTTAAGTTAATTGGGCCAGGCCCATTAGTGATTGTAACCCCCCTTATATATTTGAGGGAGACTCGTAATGAAAGATCAAGCAAGTTTAGGGTTAATCCCTTATCTCTCTCTCCCTCCCCTTCTCCTGTGCGCCGCCTCCCTTCTCTCTCTCTCTTCCCTGCGCCGCCCCCCTCTCCAGCAGCAGCAAGCCAGCCGCCTCCCAGCAGCCGCCCCCCACACCAGCAGCCGGCCAGGCGCCCTGCAGCCGTCACCTCCCCACAGCAGCAGGCCTCCCTCTGCCCTAATTCGGTCTTCTCCGACTCATACACGCGCAAGGGTAATCAGGCGTGTAACACATGTCATATGCATTCCTTCACATAGTAAAGAAAATAGTGAGGATATGATGACAAGGGAAGGTGCCTTATTGTTTTCTTTTGGTCTGTGATATCCTCCTATGCAATTTAGCAACCCCCTCCCCCCAAGAAAAAAAAGAATGCCACTTACCTATTATGGAACATTATTATGACTCAAACATGGAAATGAGAATTAACGGAATGCAATCATGTTGCAGTTCAATTTAGATTTTTTGTAATGAGATTATCTACATATACCTGTGGATCTCGAAATGTAGTAAGAATTCCATCCCATTGGAGGCACAGAAGCTTGAAAAAATAACCAATACATTGGTGGTTTGTTTATTGTGATTCTAAGATAAGCTTTTAAATAAACTTTCCTTAATTTTCTTGTCACATTATCAACCTCAACTAGTTGTGACTCAACGATAGTCCCATCAGAGCTTTTTACAACAAGGTTTTCATCATTGACCTGAAAAATGTTAAATAAATCTTGTAAAAGGAGGTATAGAACTCACCAACAAATTTCTACCAATGTGAATGTAAATTTGCGGTGTAGTAATAACCCATGAGCCTTGACCCAAGATGTTATTTTTGTTGGCAATGGAGGAGGTAGGAAACACATACACACTAGAATTTATGGGTTGTTAACAAGTGCCCATCTACTCTACAATTTACTACATCTATCAATTACACAACTACTCTATTGTTGCTGCACTCTTACCACCTATGTCCGCAACAACTACTAATCCTAGTGAGGATGATGAACATGGAGATTACACATCTGCTTCACAAGAAGACACAGAACCACCACACACTGCTTGATTGATTAGCTGACTGATCAAGTAGTCGTTGAAGAAAAACAGAATGGCACTGCTGCTCTTCCTCATGTCGATGTCGCCGAAGTCGCAGTCGGGGTGTTTGTTGAAACCTTTTCAGCTCGTTTAAAGCGATGTCAATGTTCGTGCTCGGGGTGTTCGTGTTGAACACCTGCTTGTCGCCGACCATGCCGAACACGTCTGCGAGGTTGTGGGGCTGCAGTCGGCCGCGGTCTCGCCATGGTTTCTCGTCCTCTGGGAGTTGCTCGACGGCTCGCCGTTGAGCGCTGTCGGTGTTTCGTTGGATGCGCGCGTCCTTCTCTTGGGAGGTTTCTTTGACGACTTCAAGCTCGTCGTTGCTAACGTTGAAGATGGTGCCACCGAAGCCCGGAGGGAACTCTCGAAAAAACTGATCGCCGCTAGGCGATGAGGCAGTCCAGGTACGATCTGCGTTGGTGGAAGATCCAGCGTCCTCCGCTGAATGTTCAGCGAGCTGCTGAATGTTGACCATGTTGATTGAGCGAGGGTTGCCTTGAAGATTACTGAGATCGATGAGGGAACATCCCGAGAAGTTTTCGCGCACGTCTGACCTCGCAATGCGTAGTGGGATGCAGACGTGTTGGCCAGGCCTTATAGGAGCAGCCCGGGCTTGCGAGAGGGCTGGATCCGATCTCAGGGATTGGAGCCAATGTTCAAGAAAACGCTAGGCGCTAGGCAGGCGCTAGCCTACTGACTGGCGCTAGCCTACTGACTAGCGCCTAAGAAGATTAAAAACGTAGATTAAACATGATTAATTGTTTGTTTGTGTTTTTATTTTTGCCGCTAAGCAAGATCAGTAGTAAGTACTATGTAATAACACTACTAAGTCAGCAGCACAAGGGTGGCAGGGGCGTAGGGCTTTGACAACGCAGGGGATGGACCGTAGGAGAGCCTGCACCAACACTGGATTCCCCTCCCGGATGTGCTGATTTCTTGAGCAGCTCCGTTGATTCTTCTCCAGGCCGTGCAATTTCTCGAGCAGGGCATGGCTCTCTACCAGCGGAAGAATGGCGGCCGGTCATGGCCTCACGTGTGTGAGGAAACAGGAAAGGACAGGAGCAGAGTAATTTTGCCGTACCTATCTAATCCCTGCCGCCCACTCTGTTTCGGCGCGCAGTCAGTCCGCAGCCCGCGCTTTTTTCCCGCTCGCACTTTCCGCGCGCGCGCGGCCGTTGCCTGCCCCACCCAACGACGCTAGGCGTCGTTTTTCTACGCGTCTGCGCCGCCTACACGCCGCCTAGCGCATAGATGCAACGTCTAGGCGCGTCCAGCGCTTAATTGGGCGCCTAGGCCCTAAACAAGACGTTAGGCCTCCGTATAGCGTTTAATCGATTAAATGACGTTTAATCATGTTTTCTCACACATTGATTGGAGCCGAAATTGTGCGCTCACGAGGGGCAAGCAAAACATAGCATGTGCATCCAAAAACGCAAAGATGGTAATAGCGAGGAGGAGTACCATAAAGTACTTCACCAGGGCACTGGTTCGACAGCTAGGATTGTCTATTAATGAGGTAGACAGCCGTAGAAACAGCTTCACACAGAAAAATGAGAAGGGACAAAAGATGAAATCAAAAGGGTGCGAGTTGTCTCTATGAGATGACGATGTTTTCGTTCAGCAACGTCATTCTGAGCATGAGCAATGCCATTATGAGTTGAGGCAGGTGTCGCAGTTCCCATGGCGCTCGCCGCAGGCGGCTTTGGCCTCGCCTCCGCCGCCACGATCAGCTCCACCGCGATCACCTTCTCGGTCGCCAGCCCTGGCCTTGGTCTTCCTGCCGCCACGCGGTCGTCGTCGCCGATCAGCATCCTTGGACGACCCGGCTCCCTCTTCCTTCTTCCTCTTGTCGAAAGCCCGCCACTGGTCTGTGTTGTACAGGAGCTTGCCGGCAGTTTGGTCGGATTCCAACGTGCGCTCGCGATCCTAGACCGCCTTGAGCCGCCCGGTCACGTCCTCGATAGTGGGGGTCTCGATGGAGTTCACGATCTGGCCGAACCTCTTAAGCATGCACCGGAGCAGCTTCTCGACGACGCGCTCTTCAGTGAGGTCGGTGTCGCCGTTGAGCGCTATCTGCTCCATCAGAGTACCGGGCTGAAAAGCGAGGCCTTCCCAGACTCCTCGGAGGCGTTGCACCGTGGCACGGCGTACGCGTTCGCCGCCGGCGTGCCTGGTTGCGATGGCCTCCCAGACCAGCTTCATGGTGGCCTTGTTGGCAAGGGTAGCTCCCAGATCCGGCGGGACAGCGGCGCAGAGATCCTCCAAGGCGCACCGGTCATCCTCGTTTTGGCGCGTCGCCGTACCGGATGGCTTCCCAGAGCCCACGGGTCTGGTGCTTCACCTTCATCAACAGGCTCCACTCGTGGTAGTTTGAGCGGTTGAGCTGTGGCCACGTCCGCCGGCATCGCGGTGACCTGTACCACAAAGGACCGCCCGCGACGGCCACGTCAGTGGCGATCCGGAGATCGCGACGGGCGACGGCGGTCTCGCGGCGGTGGTGATCCTCCAGCCGATCCCTCTGCTTCCTCCTCCTCTATCTTCAGCTCCACTTGCAGGGCAGCGGCCACGGTCACCGCGGCCTGTGCCGTGGCTGCTGCAGCGGCGGCGGCCTATGCCGCCTGCTTCGCTGCGGCCTCTACTACAGCCAGACGCGTCTTGCTTCGCTGCGGCCTGTGCCGCCTGCTTCGCTGGGCTCGGCTTGTCCATCTTGACGACGACGGCGGTTGCGGTGCGGCGAGCTCTCTCAGATGAGGTGGACATGATGGCGGCGGTGGCTAGGAAAGGTTGGGGCTTTTCAAAACCCTAGGCTCTAGATAACAATTGTTGCCCAAACATCACAAGCAAAGGTGAGAACGCCCAGAGGTCAGCTTGACCAAAGGGCCGCTTGGATTGAATCTTAGGGTTGTAAAAGTTTGTTACAAAAAGGAGACGGCTGCTGCTTATATAAAGCAGGGCCTCTACCTACAACCTGAGCATATTCTTGTATAAAGCAAGATGCTCTCTAGGCTCCTTTGTAGCCAAGAGCCCAAGACATCTCATGATCAACTTGAGAGCCAATGCAACTCTACTGCATAAAAGTAAAGTGCAGAAAAGTAAGATACATGTGCTAGCTTAACCTATCACCTACGCCCTGCTTTGTGCTGGATTGTATTGATATGAGATCGTCCTTTTGAGGGGGGTCCCTGCCCTCCTTATATAGGCCGGAAGGCAGCTGGATTACAGATCTGAATCTAACATCTAGCCGATTACAAGTGAGGTAACTACATATGATATCATTACTTTCCCTAACCGACTAGATCTTTGTACTTGCCAAGCTTGAGCTTGCTTCTGCCGCAAGGCATGCCTGTTAGCGAATCCGGAGATGCACTTGGGCCTTGCGCTTTGGGCCGTCCTTCCTGAGTTGGCCCAGTTCCCTCCATGAGGGTATGGGGGTTTTATTCCCCCACAGCTACTATTGGGTTCACAAGGAAGGGCCTAAACTCTCTTGTGATCTTAGGAGCTTGGACCTTGTGGAATCACCGCAATCGATGTGTTTTTTATGGGGATTCTCCTAGTTTGGGTGCTGCTTTGGGTTTTGCTCTAGAGGAAGGTCGAATGTGGGTTGTGGCGGGGGCCCGGGGACTATCATTCCTGGCTTCCTATCCTCCCCATCCACTTGTAGCTCTGTAGCCTGCAGGTTGTCTGTCTAGTTCGCCTCCTTGTTATCACAGGCGCGTGTGTATTTTATTTGGGGTTTGTGTGGTGTGTGTTGTATTTGGGGTCTTTCCCCCTTTCTATCTTCATAATATAATGAAGTGCAGCTCTCCTGTGTTTTCGAGAGAGAAAAAGGTACTATTCGTATTTGAATCTGAATCCAAATAGAAATATGAAAACAAATGTAATATCAGCGATATCCGATCTATTTGCATGCCTACCTCCAGATAATGTAAGAGAGGCGCTACGCGTATGCGGACCCTCATGAAGAGTTGAGCAATTTATAGATTATGGCCATTGGATGTTATACTGAGTGAAGTTGTCTTGGTGTGTTACATTTTGTGAAGTTATTAGACACTTACAGGAACCCTTATGAAGTCACTACGTTCCCTTCCAAGAGGATTGTAAACAACTACAACCTGTAAAGGATCATGTCAGTATATAAAAACTTTAATTTGTATAAATATAGTTCAATAGATAATACTTACTAAATTCTTTGCTGCTGAAACTGTCTCCTCAGTTGCAGGGCAGTAGCTTATATTGAGAAGTGGGCACTTGAAATTGTCAAAAAGAGAAACAGTTTGGTCAGGTAAATCTGTTCAAGAACCATAAGGAACATTTAAAACTTTAGCTCAAGTCAATAAATAGAGTATAAAACAGAAACTTTTTTATGCTCAAACATTGCCAAAACAATAAGGGCTGGTCCCCTTTTCTCATTTTGGTAACAAATATTTTAATACCCATGGGTGAGAACATAAATGGATCAAGTGAACTACGCTGAGCACTACCACAACATGATTACATTTCGAGGAAATTACACCACAAAGTAATTATATAATTCCATAGTTCTTACCTGACTAAATTTTAATACTGAAGGCACACATGTTCGGTTTGAACTTAGTAAACAGGTCAGAGCAATATTGACACCTTTCTCAACCTAAAATATATATATAAAATACTAGTGCATCATAATTTCATTGAGAATATGGAAGAAAATTGTAACAAGAGCATTTTGAAAGGGAAAAACATGTACCTTAGATGCTCCAAGAGCAAGGCGTTTTGAGTAGTCATCTGTCGTGTGTTGTTTTGCTGTACCTGAGACTGCATCATGATGCTGGGCA
Organism: Microstegium vimineum; assembly: GCA_022036555.1. Classification (NCBI taxonomy): domain Eukaryota; kingdom Viridiplantae; phylum Streptophyta; class Magnoliopsida; order Poales; family Poaceae; genus Microstegium; species Microstegium vimineum. The sequence continues at coordinate 26,395,112 of CM039123.1, forward strand.
ATTCCCATTGGGTCTTCCAAGCTGGCCGTGAACAGTCCTAAGGAACTCCTACCCACTAAAAATTCTATTTGGCGTGCAGCCTGTAAACATATACCAAGGTTCACAATTTATTCTAGGATTCTTTGTCTATAATATAATGTGTAGACATCAGCATGAATCATGTAGCTATAGAGGGAATATTTTTTCAATAAAGGTTTCCCCTGCTTTACAGATTTAAAGCATTTACAAAAAAAAACATTCTAAGTTCAAAGCGCATAGCGCACAGGAAACCATAAGCTATAGAGGGAAATATCATACCAGGTAATAACCACTCTGCAGTCAAACATATCGTTTGAAACTTGGACGGCTTGTATAATACCCAGTCCAGTATGAATTTTTTGAATCAGCATAGCTGCAATTTACAGTACAACAAGGGCATCATGTTTTTTTATCATAAATTTTTTCATGCTGTTCAAATTAAATCAATTCAAGGACTCACGGGAAATAATCGTCATATTTTACTGGCCAAGATTCATTTGACAAATATTTTGCATCTGTGTAAATGGATGGAGTAGAATACAGCGCATGCACTCGGCCATCCTGCAGCATTCCGAGCATTATTTTCTAATTTATTGGTTTCATGATATCAATTAACCGTGGCATATAACACATGAATAATGTGCTTAGGCAGCCTCTTACAGAAATATATTGTACGTAGTAGTATCATTGCAGAAATGTAAATTAAAATGACGGCAGAATATGAAAATAGTGTCTCAAAACTTGCGCTTCAGGTCATGCTTGCCAGTTTCAGTTTAAAATTAGCAATACCTTGTTCACGTGATAGATAAGTTTGTCCATATTCCGGAACCAAGATTCTGCATACTGATAACTAAAGTCATCTCCCATGGTCCACATTATGTGGTTTGTACGCGTAACATTTGCCTGATTATCAGAAGTTAATACCAAGTTTTTTAGTTTGAACAAAGCATAATTGATTGCTCTAGTAAACTACGGCTTGTGGCAACAATATTGAAAGTTTACCTGTGCTATGGCTGCAGCAACAAAATCATTAACTCGTTCTTTGACATTATAATCAAACATCAGCATGTCATCCTACAAATTCGAATCTAAGATATATGTAAGGTTCGAGGAGCAAGGAAATGGTTGTGTAAATGTACCTGGACAGGCAAGATATTTTCATCCAAAACTTCGAAGCCAAAGCCATCTGGAGGGCTATAATTGACAGGAAATACATTTGTAAATATCTGAAATTTAACCATACAGTCAAATTCCCTTCACAAAATCAAAATTTGACCCATTGTGCTAATGAATAGAATAGGCAAAACTAACTCTAGGAAAAGAACAATAAGAACCTGTGAAGATGAACCAAAAGTTCTTGAACCGCGCCATATAACCTCTAAGCCTTTATCAGCTTTACGTTTTTCCTTGTCTTGGTAATCGATTCTTGCAAAATGCAAAGAATCGAAGCCAAGCTACAATTGCAATATAGTATAGAAATGTTATATCCATATGCTTTGCAAAGTAACATGTTGATTGTCAAGAAAAAATGTATTGAGAATTAAACCCAGGAAAATAACTAAGGCTTATCATTTGCATTGATATGAAGCTTAGACCATTGGGATTGGGGGATAGAGATAACCATTGCCAGGAGGAAGGCTGGGAAAATTTGGCGTGGAGGGAGACTAGAGCATTTGATTTAGATTCGGGGCGAGGTTTTTTTCCCCTCTGCACCCTATGTTAAAGAAGAAGACTGGGAGTAGAATTGTCTGATTATTGCTTGATTCATCCAAGGCTGAATACACGATATAAATAGGCTACTACCACATGCGGATAAAAATTGTCCTAATTTGTATGCCTGATCACTAGCCTGGCCATGTGTCTCCCGTACAAATATAACATTCATTAAATAACTTTAGATAGTATATCATGGCTTGCAATTCTTGACTGAAAAATAATAATTTTTGTTTTATGAGAATTGTATCTTCTGTGTAGAAAAATGTAGGATCTTATGGTACAAAAATGGCTTCATCGAAAGTATGATGTTAATAGTAGTTACCTCTGCTCCAAGCAAATAAGCTTGAACTGCAGAATGTCCAAAAGGATCAATTTGCCAGCCAGCTCTTGGAGTCATGTTGAATTGTTTCTTGATCATCCGGTGACCAAGTGTGGTCTGATCAATCATGTCAATATAATGGACAGCAGCTTCATCATGCATGCACCATCCACCATTTCTGAATCATGATATCCACCAGTAATTTTTGAAAGGAAAACAGTATGAAGACAAAGCAAAAGAGAATAAGGAAATCACATTCCATACATGAACTCTAGCTGACCCGAATCAACAAGCTTGCGAACTATTTCCTGAATATTTGGGATTTTCTCTGCCCACCACCTTTGAAAGAAAGCCTGAAAGCTAAGAAAAAGACTGACTCCAACGCTAATATGACTCATCATTACTTAGAAAGCAACGAATTCTCAAATCAACATTCAGGCAGATAGCTACCATCACACGGTCATCATTAGAGCGCCAAGCTTTGACCGCTTTATCGTTAGCATTAGTTGTGGCTGCTGGTGGATCGTCAGTAAGATGTGAAGAGCAGATCTCAGCAGTATTTTGAGAGAGAAGGCCCAATCCCTATAATTTTGGCCAATAAGCTTCACATCCAGGATGGGTAAACCAAACAAAAATGATCCAGGACTGGTTGATGGCACACCACCACCAAAAGAAGAAGTTGGTGGCGCCATGGCAGAGGCTGGCTGTAGAAAGCAAACCGACACAACAGCACAAACAGTACGGGTACCACCTTCAACAGGTACTAGGGGATGAAACAGAATGAAGGGAAAGGGGAGGAGTAGCTCCTCTTCAACTGGGGACGCAGAGGATGCAGAGCCGCACCGGGTGCCGCCTCAATCAGCGACACAGAGAGGAGTGGTCCCCCAGCCCCCACGATGGACGGAGAAGGGGGTTGCACGACGGGCGGGCAAAGAGGGCCTACGTACTGTGTATGGAGGCCCCCTAGCCTACACATGGCACAAGGGAGGTCGATGTCCCAATCAGGTGTCGAGGAGAGGAGCAGGCTCGCCGGTGTGGAGAGGCACAATGCTGGTAGCTAGAAAAGGCTCTGATACAATGTTATGGTAAAAATGACTTCTATTCTCCAAAAGCATCTCAGTCTAGGTTACATGTATATACATTACAGAGTATGGGCCGAATGGGTCATAAGATCTACATAGACCACTGAAAGAAGAAGACTATGAATGTGTTTGGTTACTTGCTCTAGGCTAGACAGGCTTAGATTTTAAGTCAGGCCCGCTCAAGCCAGGCTCCAGCAACCCAACTTAGTATTGTTTGGTTCGCTTGTATAAGGTAAGCCTATATAGAAAATTTCTGGTTTGGTTCTCTGGCTATAAGCTTGTATAGCCAATCTGACGGTAAGCCAAGCCAGGCCTCGCGACTGCTAAGCCAAGCCAGGCTTGCTGGAAACGCTCCCTCCCCTCGTTTCTGCTAAGCCAGGCTAAGGCCCTTTTTTTGGCTTGCTGGAGCCTGGCTACGTACCTTTACAGACAACCAAACAAGCTCAAGCTGCATAACTAGAGCCTGGTCAATGGGTAAGTCAGGCAACCAAACACACTCTATATGTCTGTATATATTAACAAGAAGCTCATCTCTAGACGCTCGCTAGGGCTTCCAAGGTATATGGTTTTGGCTAAGTTGATTGGAAATCTAGGCTAGCTTAGTTTTTAGTCTTTGTTGTAACCCCTCTAAGATAGCCATTGTTGTACTATAGCAATATGTAGAGTTCAAACAACGTCTATGATCTGGTGATGGTGTCTATGAACCACCGGATCATCCGGTGCTTGTGTTTTCACAATCATTGGCAACAAGTACTTTGTTGGCTTGTGCTAGTTATGCCACATCCACGGTCCAAACGAGGTTGAGTTCAAGCCAAGGCATAGGCACTTGAGAAGACATCCAAACCACCAAAGTAGCTAGTTTGTTTGTCTAGGCTAGTTATATATGTCCTCCGGCCAATTGAGGTTGCTGGAATCAAAGTGAAGGCTTAGGCACTTGAGAATACTTTGAAGCCACGAAAGTACTAAAGTGGTCAATACTAGGCATTAAGCACATTGTTATTGAGTGATTATTAATAGGTTGGGGTTGGACCTTAAAGGAGAGATTATGAGGAGGTGCATGTTCTAGCCAAACCAGTCTTGTAATCCTTGGTGTGTTGGACACTTGGGGTCATCATTTGGCTCAGCAGTGACACCATTGATGCTTTGTCTTCATAGTGTGTTGCTCGGACGATCACTCTAGTCCATGTACCACATATATGGGCATAGTTATACAAACTATGTATAGCTATAATCTATACATATAGCCACAAACTTGGCATTGTGCTAGAGCATCCTTGATGGTTAGATTGTATCTTCTCTTTAATCTCCATGCATCTTGAGTGTGTGTGTCAGCTTAGATCCAATGAATTAGGGAGTAAGGAGTGTGCTGATGCTCCCAAGTGATGTATCTTAGGACTTGACGTGGGTCATAGTCCTAATTGTGTTTTCGTGGTGTGGGATTTGTTAATGTAAAATACAACATGTGAGGTCCCCATTTTAGGATTTTATTAAAACCACTATACCAAAGGAGAGCTTTGCCCAAGCCAAAGCAATAGAATAGTAGACACAGACTTGAGGGGAGCTGCAAAGCGAGGAAAGAGAGTCTAAGTCTACACAAACAAGGAACTCATAACATTTATCTTCACAAAGTCTATTGGTTTGTAACCTGGCCTCTTCGCAGAAGAGACGCTTCCATGACTCAAAGGATGGATGAACCCTATCAAAGATGAAGTTGTTTCTGTGCTTCCAAATCTTCTAAGCAACAAATGATGAAGATTTTGATGAAGAAAGAGTGTTGGAACTACTATTTTGCTTGTTTCATCGTTTGGAAAAAAATCTGCTCCAAAGTTCTAGTGAATGCCTAATTGCTACCAAAAGAACAAGTGAAAGGTTTCTTCAACATTATCATTGTAGAGAATGCAATTGTAGTCATTGTCTTCTATTCTTAGATTATGCTTCTTCCTTTTTAAGATGTTCCTTGTGTTTGGCCTATCTATAAGGAGCCATGAGAAGAGTCTGAGCTTGTTGCAAAATTTAGTCTCAAATCCAAATAAAGGGTTCTGGGAGTTGAATATTCTGATTGGGGAACTTGTCGAATTTTGAGGATGTGTTGTTCCGCTAGATGTAGTGCCATGAGTGTTCTACTAAACTTGGATAGACTGGTATTCTTCATAAGTTTGTTCCTATAGTGGGAGGTGAAATTGAGAATCTACATTGTTGTTTGTGAGAATACTATTTACTTGCTAATGTGAAAAAAAACCTACAACCCCACTCCCATCATTCTATAAGTTGAAATAGATGAGTGACCGTGGAGATGAAATTGATGACTTGGAGGTGGGGTTCTAGGTTTATGGTTTGTATCTCTAACTTTTTTTGAGAAATTTTATGGTTTATCATTTTTTTGAAGCGTGTTTCACAAGTAACATATAGTCTCAATTGGAGCATCTAATTAGTACTCCCTTCATTCCAAATTATAAATCACCCTGACTTTTTTGGTACATAAAATTTGCTATATATCTACACATATATTATATCTAAATACATAACAAAATGGATGTACCAGAAAAATTAAAGTGACTTATAATTTAGGATGGAGCAAGTAGTAGTTTTTTTAAAAAAAACACACAAGAGAGTTGTGTTTCATTGTAATAAAGAAAAGGGTGGTCCTCAACAGGATCCTCATTCATACGGGACCAAATTTGAGTGAGACAATTACACAGACTCAAAACTGAGAGAGAGAAATTTTGCCTCTTTATTATTAGAGACATAGATGAAGGGCGGCCCTGGTGCAAGCGGTAGAGCTTTACCGCCTGTGACCAAGAGGTCCAAGGTTCGAGCCCCAGCCTCTGCACATTTGTGCGGGAAAGGCTTGCGGGTTGTTTCCCTTCCCCAGACCCCGCAGTGCGGGAGCCTACGGCACTGGGTACGCCCTTTATTATTAGAGACATAGATATAGATTTGTAGGAGTAACATAACATCCGCTAGCATCTAGCCTCCAAATGAGACGATCTTCTTGGTTAGCTAAAACAATTTTTATGAGGCAGTCCCATAACCGTAGGAATTTTCTAACACCAGCCCAAGACAAGCCTCCGTGGATGTTCCTGGGACATTCCCCATTGTTGAGAGCCACAGCCACCGTCCCGTTCTTACGTATTCTTGGAGGGACAGATGCAATGACTGTTGAACTAATATTTTCAATTGAGCAACCATGCCGTCAACGATCAGTCCAACAAAAGAGTATTGTTTTCAATTCCTACCTCCGACCGCAATGGTAAAAAGGGCCATCAAGATGGGATGTCAGGGAAGCTCATGATCAGTCCATGGCCGATCAGCTCTGGTCTTCTTAAATCATTACCATCTGATTTGTAGCGCCCGTGCCATTACCTCCGAGTTGGAGATGCCTATGCATCAAAAATCCAACGGTCTCCTAGCCTTCTCCCAAGCCACCAAACAGCAACCTCCATTAGGTTTTCCTATCCCTGCCATAAGAAATCTCTTTTGATTTTGTCCACCGCCTTGATGAACCAGAGAGTTTCAGCTGGACAGTCGTGGCAACATCGCCAGCTTCTTTAGGCCCCCTGCTCTTCCCTCTGGCGGGCCTAGCTTGGGGCCCATGGGCCCCTTCAGCCAGAAGCAGCAATCGCGCCCTCTTCCTCACTTCTATGGCTCGCTGTATCCTTCACCTGGTGCTCCTCACTTCTATGGCTCGCTGTATCCTTCACCTGGTGCTCCTACCACTCCCCATCTCTCCGCTGCGGCTGCTCCTTGAGTTGAATGACCGTTTGGATTTGCCGCGCGAGCTTTGCTTTGCCTGCAGGTCCGGCAGGGGCAGGTCCGGTGCTGTCGCAAAGATTGTTCCAATTCGCGTCTGGCCCAGAGAGTTTCAGCTGGACAGTCGTGGCAACATCGCCAGCTTCTTTAGGCCCCCTGCTCTTCCCTCTGGCGGGCCTAGCTTGGGGCCCATGGGCCCCTTCAGCCAGAAGCAGCAATCGCGCCCTCTTCCTCACTTCTATGGCTCGCTGTATCCTTCACCTGGTGCTCCTCACTTCTATGGCTCGCTGTATCCTTCACCTGGTGCTCCTACCACTCCCCCAGCTCGCAGTACGCCTTCTACCCCCTTTGTCTCTCGCAGCCGCCCAGTCAGCCAAATACCTGCCAGACTGCTCCTACTGTGCTCTCCTTCGCTCCCCTTCTGCTGATCTCACCCCGGGGTCCCCTCCTCCCTCCCCGGCTTCGGCCCCTGCTGCCTCGCCTTGTCGGCCTTCGGGTGCCAAGCTCCTCACTTATCGCCGTCGCCGCGTGCGCTCCCTACCACGCCATGTCGCTCCTACCCGCTCCAACTCTCGTCTTGCTGCTAAGGCTTCCGCAAACTTTGTGGATATGACTACGCAGGCAGTCCAGCGAAAAGCTTTGCTCAACACGCTCTCTGGCTGCTCTAAAACCCTCATGAAGCATGTCAACAAGAGGAACATTCTCTCACGCAACCTTCTTCCCATCGGGGGCTCCGAGCTTCGCAAGCTGGTGAACGCTGCTAGGCTCAGTTGCAAGACTATGGATGTGGTTGGAGAGGTGACTGATGTTGCCGAATGATTGTTGTGCTTCCTTCTACAGGCGGTCTGCACTACTACCTCAACAGCCGTTGGGGCAAGCTTAGTAGTGCACCTATCACTGTTCTTATGTATATTTGGGATCTGTTCCCCCTATCGGCTAGGTGCTATTTCATTTGCAAATGAGTCGTTGTTTCAATGTTGTGTCGTGGAATATACGTGGTTTGGGCGACCTGGATAAGTGTAATGATGTTCGTACTGTGTTTGATGATGCTAAACCTTCGATCATTTGTATCCAAGAGACAAAGCTCTCAAATATTGATTTTTTTCAAAGCCAAATCCTTGCTCCCGGCAACCTTCTGCAACTCTTATGAATTCTCTCCGGCTGATGGGTCTAGGGGGTATCCTCACTGCTTGGGACCCTTCCTTGTTTTCACCTTCTAATCACCTTCATAAACCGCACACCCTAACCTCCACGTTCGTTTGCAATGCCACCGACTTATATTTCTCTGTCACTAATGTTTATGGTCCCTCAGGCCATGCTTTCACCCTTGCCTTCCTTCAGCACCTCTGCGATCTCAAACCTCTTGTTTCTGGTTCTTGCATCCTGCTTGGGGATTTCAACCTAGTTCGCTGTGCTGAAGACAAAAACAATGGGCAGTTCAGCGGCCCGCTTGCAACTGCCTTCAACGGTGCCTTGCTTGATCTGAATGTCTATGAGGTTAACCTCTCCGACAGGATGTTCACTTGGACCAACAAGCAGCACCATCCCATCCTCGCAAAGCTTGACCACGTGTTCATCAACCATGCCGTCAACCTTGCTTTCCCTCTAACCAACCTATCCTCCATAGCAAAGCCTACTTCTGATCACTCACCTTTGCTCCTCTCTCTCTCCACCACCCTCCCCAAGGCCTCCACCTTCCGCCTCGAATCTCATTGGCTTCGCTAACCCTCCTTTCTGCACTCGATCCTTGCGAGCTGGGATCAGGCACCGGCGAACGTCGATGCGGCCGGTCAGCTGGTTGCGTGCGTCAAGGCTGCACGAGCGGCGGCAAAGGTTTGGTTGCGGTGTAACAAGGCACCACCTTTCTTAACCCAAAATTGCAAATTCATCATTCAATTATTTGATTACTTTGAAGAATCGCGACCCCTATCAATAGAAGAGTTTCAGGTCCATAGGCTAGCCTAGGACAGGTTGCAGGAAGCCATCAAAGAAAGAGCTGCATACTGGAAGCTACGAAGCAAGAAAAAAGCTATCAGAGAAGGGGATGCTAATACATCCTATCATCACGCAAATGCTACACGACGAATGCACCGCAATTTCATCCGCCTTTTACGGGTGGATCAGCAAGACGTTGTCAGTCACTCTGGGAAGACAGAGGCCTTAACAACATACTTCAGGTCAATCATCGGAGTTTCTGGCAACTCAACGTTGATAGACCTCTCCAACATCTACAATGCCAGGCAGTCACCGAGCAGTGCCCTTGACAGCCCTTTCACTGAAGCTGAAACAAAACTCGTTGTTCAGACTATGAACCCCTGCAGTGCCCCTGGCCCCGACGGGATTGGTCCTGCCTTCTACCGAGTGGCCTGGACTTCAGTCAAAAACACAGTAATGCAATTCATGAATGCCTTCTACAGAGGTGAGGCTGATCTAGAAAGGATCAATAGGTCATACATGGTTCTAATCCCAAAGAAGCTGGTTGCTGTTGAGGTTGATAGTTTTCGGCCTATATGTCTCCAAAATTGTGGTCTGAAAATTTTGACCTAGGTCCTCACTACAAGGCTACAAAAGGAAATCCCAAAGCTCATTGACATTCACCAAACCGAGTTCATAAAAGGAAGATCTATCACTAACACTTTTATCTATGCAATGGAATTGGTGCAAGTCTGTCATAAAAGGAAGCATCCTGCTATTGTCCTAAAGCTCGATTTCGCAAAAGCTTTTGATACTGTCAACTGGGATGGTCTCTTTCGGGTGCTGCAGGCTAGGGGTTTCAATCAAAGATGGATTCAGTGGATCAACAACATCCTAAGCACCTCTCGATCCGCCGTCCTTGTCAATGGATGCCCTGGTCCCTAGATCACCTGTAAGCGCGGGCTCAGGCAAGGAGACCCCATCTCTCCCTACCTCTTCTTGCTAGTAGCTGAAACACTACAAGGCCTGATCAAGGACTCTGATCAAACACCCCACGGATGACAATGCTCCTTGTGTGGTTCTTCAATACGCGGATGACACCCTAATTGTGTTTAAGGGTGATGCTGCGGGGTGCTGCGGGGGCTTCTAGTCTTAGGACAGTCCTTGACACCTTTGCCAGCATTACCGGCCTTCACATCAACTACAACAAGAGCACCTTGATTTCAATACATGTTCTAGCGCAGGTGGTGAACAACTGTGTCAACATCCTAGGCTGTAAGCAGGAAAGTTTCCCCCAACAATATCTAGGCTTGCCTCTATCTATGAACAAGCTTCTTGTTTCTACTTTCACTCCGCAGATTCACAAGGCTGATAGGTTCTTGGGATCCTGGCAGGCAAGCCTACTCAACCCCATGGGTAGATCTGTGCTCGTCAACTCGGTGTTGGATTCCCTGCTGGTATACTGTATGAGCTCCTTGCCAATTCCATCTGTGGTGATCCAACAGATGGACGGAAAGCGAAGAGCCTTTCTTTGGTCTGGTGACACCTCAGGCTCCTCTTCAGCTTTTGCTTGCCTAGTGGCTTGGAACAACGTCTGCAAGCCAAAATACTTGGGTGGCTTGGGTATCAAAGACTTGGGAATTCAAAATGTCTGCTTACTGCTCAAACTGATCCACAAGCTGTACTATCCCAACTCCTCAGCCTGGGCTCTCTGGGTGCAGGGAAGGGCCTCTGTTGTGACTCTTTCAGGTGACATCCACGGAACCCACTGGCAGACCCTTCGATCCTTGCTGCCCCTATACCGCGCGATCACCACTGTCAACGTCGGCAATGGTAGTTCTTGCTCTTTCTGGTCGGATGTCTGGATTGGTGATGACACTCTCGAAGAACTCTACCCTGCCCTTCACAACCACTGCAAAGCCAAATGCTTCTCTGTCAATGAAATGCTCTCTGTTGGTGTTCAGAATACCTTGGAGACCAGGCTATCCCCGCAAGTGGCCTTAGACCTGATCTCCATACAACAGCTTCTATCCTCTTAGGAACTGACTGAAGGCTCTCCATCTTCGCACGGGATGATCATTGTCTAGACAGTGGAGCAATATATCGCATGCTCATGTCCCGTGGACAGAGCCATGACCCAAGAGCAACTTTTGTCTTGAAGAATGCGGCGCCGCCGCGTTTACAACTCTTCCTCTGGCTGCTCCTCCATAGGAGAATTCAGTGTTGATCCATACTCTTCAAGAAGCATGTCGTGGACAACCCGTCCTGCGAGATCTGCCATGCGGCAGAGGAGACGCCCGAGCACATCATATGAGATTGCAACCTAGGCCACCTCATCTGGAAAAGCCTAGGAATTACAATTCCAACAAACTCAGGTATTGATCACCTCTACTCCATCAGCCCTCCACAAGGCATCCCGCATTACCAGTTCTCAGCATTTTCTGGCTCTTATCTGTTGGCAATTATGGAAGGCCCGAAACGCTGCAATCTTCAAAAATGAAACTACGATGCCACAACAGTTCCTAGCCCTCTACAAAACTGCTACTGAACAATGGCGATACAGGCTTCCTAGAAGATCTAAGCACATTGTTGAGTCCTGGTTCTCCATCCTAGCGATGGCTCGACAAGGCCTAGGATAGTTCCTGGCCTTGGCTTTTTCCCTGTATGCTATGTAATTTTCCCGAGGCTGTGCACCCCTCCCTCTTTCTCCCTCACTATGTAAATCCCTGTGACAGCAAGAGCTCCTAGCTCATTATGAATCATGAATCAGGTGGGGAGCGTCTCCCCCCCGTTGGCAGTAAAAAAAAACTTATTGTTATTATTTAGTGAACATGTGTTCAAATGACAATCCTTGAGGTGACTACTTTTCTTTCTATTCATGGTCAGCATCATATCAGTTGTAGTTTGATATTGTAGGATCAGTTGTTTTTTAGGATCTTAGGATCCAAAGCTTTCAGAAGTATAGGTGGCTACTGAGACCTGGCAGGATGTTTGTCATGTTGCTTCTGTTTCATGGCTTGTCCCCTTAGCAGAGTTGGAACGTGATGCTCAGTGGCTACACTACATTACATGTCGGTAATATGAGTGAATTTTGAAGAAAAAAAGGACCAATAATAATTGACGTGGATACTCCTTTATTGAATACCTGAGTAGAGGGAGCCAAACTTGCCAGTCCATTTCATGTCCTCCCAAGCTGTTGGTGTTAGGGTAATAGGCAAATTTCATATCATTTTAATTCCATAAATTAATATTATGATGATGACATATAAAAGATTATTATTTTTGATAATATGAAACATGTGGTCAAGAAACATTTGAAGCATGTGAATATCAAAAGCATGTAAGCATGATACATGTAGCATCATAGAAAAGCAAGACATACATCTCATAACGATAACAGCCACAAGACAGCATATGAAACGACGAGACAGAACAACTGAAATATATAGACAATAGCATATGAAACAACAAGACTATAAAACTGAAACAGATATGCAAAACATAAAACTAGTAGGAACAAACATCATACATCTTATGATACGATATGATTGAACATATGAAATAGACTTGTGACAACATATGAAACAACATGAATGAACAACTGAAACATATAGAAATTGTAAGATGAAAAACATAGACGAGATGAAACGATCATACCCTCCCATCTGCGCATCCGAAGTTCCAGAATCTTGTCCAATTTCCCTTATCATGCGGTAGAAGATGAAGACGTTCTTTTCGCTAGGAAGAATAAGAAGTTGACATTCACCGGGAGAAAGACGACAACGGCGTCACCTCGGGAGGAGGACAACGGTTGGTGACTGTGCCCGGGGAAGAAAAAAACAAACGATAGCACCGGTTCTTCAGGCAGTCGCGTAGACGCTCCCCAAAACCTAATTGTCGATACGCCGTGCAAGGCCCAGAACGACAAGGGCTTCGGAGGCACCTGCCCTCACGCTTCTCTGTGCGCGCAGAGTTATGAGATGGGGAAAGCCATCAAGTAACTAAGACGGGCGTGCATGGAATGCGGAGAGGCGGGTGCAGGAATGGAAGACAAAGATCCTAGAAGATCAGCAGTCAGGCGGGCGATAAGTTGAAACTTCCGTGGTTAGTGGGTGATAAAAAGTTAACATGCCACTCCCGCTCGCCGCCTGCCTACCTCGCCATGCCATGCCATGCCCACACCCTGCCCTGCTCAACCTCGGCCCAAGCCCGTGCCTGGCTGGTGGCAGCGCGCGCGTGTGGCACGCCTTTGTTCGTTTCTCAACTCCTCAAATTAGATGGATTAATTCCCATCATTTAAGTTGAGCCAATGTCCCTTTTACTTCTAATCCGGTACAATTAGTAATACGCACAGTTACACACCATAGGATTATTGATTTCTCTACTAAAAACTCTACATCCATGACGATTTGGGGATGAAGATCTCAATTTTGGTCATGGAACGAGGGTCATTAATGACAAAATTAAGCATATCGTCATGAATGATTGGTTTGGCCGTCAACCCACTTGTTCATTCTTAGACGAATTGAAAAAATCGTCACACAACTCTGAACTTCGTCATAAATGTGAAACTCAGTAGTTCCAACATTGTGGTTCCACGTGTTAGTTTTTTTTGTCATAAAAAACCTCAAATTACACGTGTCAGTTTTTTTATCATAAAAAATCTCAAATTTTATAAAAAATTAGGATGCCTAGGAATCAAACCCAACACCATTGAGTTGGGAAGTGGCTGGGCTAACCAGTTAGACACAAGTTTAGACGTGTTAGGAGGAGAGAACTTTATCTTCTTATTAGAGTTTAATTAGTTCATATAACCTGGCGACAAAATCGTTCCCCTCATCAGTCGATGGTGTGAGAAAATGGAATAAAAATTGGCCCCTAGGTTTCAAACCTGACACCATAGTAGGAAAGAAAACGAGCAAGCAAACCACTAGGACAAACATACTTTCCATGTAACTTTGGGATTATTAACTGATTTAACATATTTATTCGTGTTTTAAAAAAAATTAAAATAGCAAAATGTCTAACGCGGGTTGAGATCAAACCTACGACCTAGTAGAGGAGAAATCGAAGCCTTACCAGTGCACCACTTCTATATTTGTGTGTGAAAGTAGATCTTTTTTCTTTTTGTTAACATACACGTAGATGTGCTCTAAGCACACTGACACTACCCAAGATGCTATGGTTTGTGTGCAACACACACTTTACAAACCATATATGTAGATGTTCAAACAACAAAGAGCGCAAAGTTGAGCCACGAAAAAAAAGTGTGTGAGACTAGTCAATTTACAACTAAACTTTCCTACTACTTTCTTAAATGCAAAAATGACCCATATAACAAATTTAGATCTTGATAAGTTGATCAAACTTGATATTCATGACTTTTCAAGTTAAGACCATTTATGGTTTCAAAAATTGGATTTATGTTGTCATTTTCAAAAACTCAAAATTTGAATTATCCAAACTTTGTCAAATGAACAGTTAACCAATATAACAAATGTAGATCTTGATGAGATTAACAAACTTGATATTCATGACTTTTCTATTTCAAGTCATTTAGGGCTTCAAAAATAGTTTGAAGCTTTCATTTTTTTGAAATTCAAAATTTATATATTTTTAAAGTTAGTCACATTGATACTTGAGCCAATTTAAAAGATAGATCTTGATTTTAGAAAAACTTAGGAAAACAAATCATCATATTTAGAGTTAGTATGAGGGGGAACGACTAATTACAAATTTTGGCTACAGAATAAAAAAGAAATCATACTTGTTCATAATGATGAACAAGTGTGATTTGTTTTTTTAATCTGTAACTAAAAATTGTAACTAGTTTCTCCCTGATACTAACTCCAAATGTGTTGATGTTTTTTTCCTAATTTTTCTAAAATCAAGTTCTATGATTTTGTTGTGATCTTACTTTCATACAACCTTGTTTGATCAATTTAAATTTTAAGTTTAAATAAACTACTACTACTACTAACAAGATTTGGAGACACTAAATGATCTCAGATTAAAACCTTTTGAATACAAAGGTGTTATAACTCATCAATATATACATATATATATATATATCATTTTACCATTTGAGAAAGTGTTAATAAACATTAGTCACAAAATCATGAATCTCACAGAGTTTATGAAACTATATGAGAGACTTATCAATTTAGAACTAAATTTTCCTAACACTTTCTCAAATTAAAAAATGACAAATATAGCAAATGTAGACCTTGATGAGTTGATCAAACATGGTATTCATAACGTTTCTATTTGAGACCATCTAGTGTTTCAAAAACTGGTTTGGAGCTGTCAAAATTTAAAAATTCAAAATTTAAATTGTCCAAACTTTGTCAAATGAAAAGTTGACCAAAACAACTAACATAGATCTTGATGAGTTTAACAAACTTGGTATTTATGACTTTTCTATTTTAAGCCATTTAGAGTTTCAAATACTGGTGTGAAGGTGTCTTTTTTAAAATCCAATATTTGAAGCCATTTATAGTTATGATTGGTGATGATTATTATCATTTGATCGTAAAGCGCCTAATTCAATTCTCGAGTGGGCTAGGTGGTATGTATTATGTAAGTGTGGTGCTTAGATATTATATGTACCTACGGATGTCTCCTGATGTGTCGTGTCGTGTGGTAGTTCGCATAGGTGACTTTTATAGCTACGTTGATTCCTCTATAGTCCAGCCTTTGCACATAGGCCTGGTAGAGCGCGGTCTCAATGGGGTGTGGGTTGCGTCTTAAAATCCTCCTTAGTTGATGCTCTGTATGATGTTTTCTGAGTTGGTTATGCTATAAATGAGAGTATGTAGCTTAGGGTGATCTTTAGTTTCTTTTTATTTAGTGATGACTTAGGAGTCTTTTACTCTAGTCAAATCTTGAGGTAGGCTGACTACTTTAGTGGGTCTCTATTTTCTATCTCTGGAATACCATTTATCTTATGCTTTTATCATCATATTTATTATTTATCTTGACTTGACTTACCCTACTAAAGCATTAGAGTGGTTGATTTATCATAGGTCTGCACATTTATAGTTGAAGCCACATATTCCTTTTCTATCCCTGTTTATTTAATTCTTGCAATGAATTGAAAGTTTCTTTTTGGCATAAACAAATCAATGATACTAGAAAATCTCACCGAGTGAAATGCTACAATAGGAGAATTATCTGTGCGCTTGCGGATATAGTTTATAGTATTATTTTTAGGTCTAACAAGTGTAGATTATTCCAGCATTTCTGATATCATGCTAGGGATGACAACTTAGTTTGTAGTGATGTTAAGAAATGTCAACAGTGAGCTGCTTCATAGCAATGAGATCACGGGTGAAATGAACGTCAATCTCAGTATGCTTCATCCTGGCATGATAAATTGGATTTGCTGCTAGGAATGTGGTGCCAAGGTTATCACACCAGAGTATAGGAGGAGGAAGAGAGACACCAAGTTCCTGAAGAAGAGAGTGGCTTTATTGAAACAAGGGTCAAGAAGAAGAATATGCCTCCTTGCGATATAAGATTGATGCTAAAGGTTTGTCAACTTTGGTCTTGGATGCCCTTCCTCTTTTTGGCTTGGTAGGAGTTAGAAACACACTTGACTCACCAAATCATGCAACAACCTAAGCAAAGAAGGAAACACAAATACGATCAACTGTTATGGATTGACTTCTCCTATTGCTTGATTCAAAACCTGTAACTATTTTAGCATCTCAACATTGGCATGTGAAAAGAAGAAACCAGTTTTAAGGCATCCCCTCCATCATAGTTTAGAATAGTTGGGAGAATAGGAAAGAAAAATTCCGCATGCAAGTGAAGAAAGGTCTTATCACATGATCCATGTTCGGTGGGAGTCATCTATTAACATTGGTTCGGATCCAATTCAAGAGGAACCCCTTTTTAATGGAAAAGTGGTGACTATTAGGGCATACTGATTTCATTATGTGTAAGTTGTTCCCGACATGCTTGGAGGGTTTAGCTTGGGAATGATATGCTAACCCCCTGATCTATTCGGAGTTTTTCTCAGCTTGCTAAGGTATTTTCTAGAGATGTTTGGTAATATTAGGGGCCAATAAATGGATTGTGATAGCCTAATAGAGGTAAGGAAGGTGCCAAATCGACTAGAGTGTTCTTGACTCAATTTATTTTGAAGACAGGAAAGGGACTGAAGAATTCTGATAAAAGGATTGCACTATTAGTAGTAAAGAAGGGACTGCGAGCAGGACCATTGTGGTTTTATGCTCACACAGGCGCATTCAAAACATACACATTCAATTAAATACGAATATGAATAGGAATACCACTTGGAATACCAATCGATGCTAAATCTACCCTCTTCAGGGCAAAGGTAAAAATCCGTTGGTTGGCTAATTGGGCTAATCGACCTTTTGCTCGTATTGGTGTAGCCATATACATATATCGTCCTTTTTTGTGGGCTTTCTTTCTACTTTGACTTGTTCCTTTTCTTGCTTCATGGCACATGCCTATTGTAAAACATACCTACTGGGGGAGAAAAGTACCAGTTTGTGAACATTCCATTCCCTTTCTCCATGCACTCATTTACTAGATAGTCCGGAACCATCTTTTGACTTGACTAGCTTACTTATCTTGTATAGTAGAGTAGTAGGCCTTTCCTTCTGAATGACCTTACCAAATGGATCAACTAGAAATTAATTGGTGTCATAAATTTTTTTTGCTATCCATAGTAGTAATTAGTGTGACACCAAGCAATCGATAAAAAACAACTCAAGTTGTATGGAAGGTGGACGGTCGAATTACCCAACTGAAATGAAGAAAGCAATTTTCATAGCTGGAGTCCAGTTACGAAGGCATGATGCCATTTCTCTTATCGATATAGGCTCCTAAGCTATTAGTAGAAACTACCTTGAATTGTCATGAACCATCCGAGAGTAATGCTAAGGCCCCTAAATGACTTCTTAGTGATAAAGGACATGGGGGTACAGTGCAAAGACAACCAAAAGGTTTGTCTAGAAGCAGCCACCCTTTAAAAAGTGCATAATAGCTCAATAGTTGAGCGCCCTTATGCTAAAGATGAACAGGGCTAAGCGATCCGTCGAAGCTGTGGGATGTCAAAATGCATCAGTAGGGGAGTGTTCTGCCTTAGAGGGAAGAAAACACAAAACCGAGGGTCGACAAAGCGGAAGCGAGAATGTCGGCTTGAGTAACGAAAACATTGGTGAGAATCTAATGCCTCGAAAACCCAAGGTTCCTCCACAAGGTTTGTCCAAGGGTGAGTCAGGGCCTAAGATCAGGCCAAAAGGCATAGTCGATGGACAACACGTCAATATTCCTATACTACCCCTTGTTGGTATGGAGGGACGGAGGAAGGCTAGGTTAGCCAAAAGATGGTTATAGGTTTAAGGACACAAACTAACCCTGCTTTTTTAGAGTAAGAAGTGGTAGAGAAAATGCCTCAATCTAAGGTTCGAGTACCAAGCGCTGTAGCGCTAAAGTATGAGCCCCGTGGACTAGCCATTGCTTCCCCATGAGACTCATACTAGGCACTACGGCCCTAAAGTAGGTAACCCATGTCATACTCCCAGGAAAAGCTTGAACAACCTTCAACTAAAGGGTACCTATACTTGAAACTGACACAGGTGGGTAGGTAGAGAATACCTAGGGGCACGAGACAACTCTCTCTAAGGAACTCCTTAACATTGGCTAGACCATCTTTCCAAGTTGTCAAACTTAAGTTAGATGCACATGGCATCATCGAAGAAGTTGCATCAAGGAAAAGTGTCTTCATGAAGGGTCTATGGTCATCTGATGCAAAGACCTCAAGACAGTTATATCTCTCCCACCTAAGTTTTAGTTCCTTAGGCTCGCCAAGTTCATAACTTTGAGAGAAGATTAGTAGTATAGAGAATGAGCATGTCGTTGCTTCTAGTTTTCTAAACTATAAGAGGGAGGATGAAGAAATAGTCTAGACCTGACCTTGTAAACTTGTTCTCGTGCTTATTAGATCAATTTGTCCTCTGAAATCTTGAGTTTGATCTTTGCCTCTCTCTTTCCTAGTGCAGTTTTTGATGATTTTTTGTTTTGTTTGGTCTTAGCTTTTGGGAAAAAAATTACCTTCTAGTTTAAATAGATTTCCCATGGGCAATTAGAAATCTACTTTGGAGGATTTTGGAGAAATTTTTTTTGGAAAGCCTCTTTTTAGATATGTTTTGGTTCCTTGAGTTAATTAATGTGGCCAACATATTAGCTATTATGTTAAAAAATAACAAAAATATTGGATCTTCCTATCAAAGGCCTTTTATGTTTGAAAAAATGGCCCAAAATTATCATTAACATTAATCGCCACACTATCGCCTAAGATGAAAGATTGGGCCCAAGTTATCCACTTAGTCCTTGTTTGGATGTAGTCGGATTTGTATCAATCCACCCCAACACATGTGGATTAAGGTGAATCTGACAACGTCCAAACAAGGCCTTAGGTGGAAAAAACTTCATGTAGAGAGTTTGCAAAAGGAATGGCCACTTAACATTGTCATATGCTTTCTCAAAATATCTTTTTAAGATGACCCGTTGAGTTTTTTATGGCACAATTCATTACGGTTTCATGCAAAATAATGACACCCTCTAGGATGTTATGTCATCACATGAAAGTTGTTTGTGTTAGACTTAAATATCATCTAAAATCGTTTATACACATGGCCGCTTCGGTGAAAATTTTGAAGCTAACATTGAGTAAGCATATTGGTTTGTATTATTTGGATCCAGTTTGCTTCTTGGATCTTTTAAACAAGAGTTATGACCCCAAAGTTATGGCTAACAAGTGGTAAATTGTTGTGTTGGAAGTTTCAAAACATGCTCATCAAGTCTTGTTTGATGACATCCGAAAACTTTTGGTAGAATTCAGCTAAGAATCCATTTGGTTTGGGTGCTTTATTTTTCTTTCATATCAAACACTACATCCTGAACTTCTATTTTTGTGAAGGGTGATGTTAAGAAAACATTTTCCTCCTTGGTAACATGGGAATATCATCATTCATTGATTCATCCATAGTCTAAAGCAAAAAAGGTGCCTTGACCTTTAATTTAGAAGAGGGACCCTAAAGAGTTAGAACTTGGGACTAATGTAGAAACTTGTCATTTGTGTATTGTCTTTCTTCCTCTTGGAGAACCCTGGTCTATTCATCACCTCGCGGCTAGATAATTGCAACAATACACACACTCTTACACATCAAGACCACTTGATTCTTTCTTGGGCGGCGAAGCAACACAAACCATGCTGGCGAGGCTAAAGGAGATGGCCTTAACATAAGTGACTAGGACATCGCGTGCCTCCTCAAGACACTCCATGCACTCGTGTACGAAGTAGAAGACATGGTTGTCATGGTTGATGACTTTTTGTTGTTATATTAATGTTTGTATTAATTTAACAAACCTTCATATACAATGTACAGCTATGAGAAGGTGAACTAAGATAATGTTTATTTACTTGTGCTATGATCTGTTGAAACTCTAGGTTGCTAATGCTTTTATGATGGGTAACTAGAAGCAAGTCAACTATCATATACAAGAAGTATGTGTCTTGATGTCTATTGCAAGTTGGTTCTATTTCACTTGCCTTGCAAATCATGCTGGATGCCTGGATCCGGATGTCGTTTTTATATTTTTACTACAATGTGATAATCCATATGCATGTGTCTCATTTGAGAAACCAAGTAGATCATTTTCATATGTTTGTTTGTGACCCACAAATATTTTTTTTTGTTGAAGTGTCCATATAAAAACTTGTTTGACATTTTATTTTGGAGCCATCAACTTATGATTAGTAGGTAAGATTTCCCCTTGTTTAATATTTTGCTTATGAAATGAGTATTATTTGTTCTTACACTAATTTTTGTGATGACTGAATGATGAGCTTAGTGTATTAATGTAGTAGTGTAGCTGCTCTTTGTTTAGCACATGTTCTCAATAATATTTTGCATTTCAACATTTGCTTGAGGCCATTTTTTGGTCCCAAGACATGGGTTCATACCATAGTGAAAGTAAAAATGAATCTTTTGGAACTATGGTAGTTGCCTTGAAATAAGATATAAACCATTTTCCATGTTGTTCTTTGATCATGCAGATGTACATGAAGTAATGAACACGAAAGGGAATGGTAATTAGGTTGTCCGGTTGCAAATGCATTGGAAAGTGTGTTTTGCCTCCCTCTCTTAATTTATTAATCTTTACTGTGAGTAGAGAGCTCTCTAACTGTGGGATTACTACATTTCATGATTGTTGTATTCATATTATGGATTGTAATTGATGAATTCTAGTACATATATGGGCTGTTGTATAGGTGAATTTTATGTTGATATATCGGTTGTAATCGATCTATTATGTATGGTGAATATATATTTCATTCTATGCCTACTTGATTTGTGACAAATTGAAGTTTATTTTGTAACGAAATGGTTACTCATGTACTAATAAAAAATAGATACATAGCTCAACCAGAAAAGAAGACATGGACCAACAAAAATGAGGTATGCCATGTCATTTGCAAGCCTGGATGATGACATATACGTGGTGCCGGTACATGGCATGCCACATCAGCTGAGAATGTGGACGCTGCCACGTACGTGACACTATCCACACATCACCTGCAAAGCATGGTCTTGTCCACATCATTGCCCACGTTGCACCATCTACATGGTTCTGTCCATGTCTTCTCTGACGTAGCAGTCATATTAGCTGCCACTGTGGTCGACACCACATGGACACGACATTCATTTTCTGATGAAAATGGTGAAGATTTTCGTTTTATCAGAGGAAGAAAATGGTGTATGACAAAAGTTTTTTGGTCGCAGAAAAAATCACTTCTATGACACATTAGGTTCATCATTGTGGAACAAATGTGACCCTCTGTTTAACAAACCAAAGTTCCTCATTAATCATCACCAAAATATTCTTTATGAAGAATTTTGCTTCTACTATGACAAAAGTACAGTTGTACGTCTTGTATGTGTGCACATTCCTACCAGTGAAGGGAGCAGCAAAAGTTGGTGGATTAGATTGTACCCTGAACTCGTGATGGCATGCACAAAGACAGAAGAAGATGGGAAACACCTAACACGGTCACACCGTTACAGTTACATGCATGATGTTTGATATATATATATATATATATATATATATATATATATAGCTAGGCATGGCTTCGACTACAAGTGAATTACAAATCAAGTCATGTACAACAATTATATCTGTATTACCATCTCGTTTTCTTCCTCTTTCTCATAGCAGCAAAGATGCAACAGGTTGCTTCATAATTGCATTCAGTGTGAGCTCGGGCCAAAGCTCTGCCTAGAGGTGCACATTTTACCAACCATTAGAGGTGTGTTAAAGCATCTCCAGCAATAACCCCTATTTGGCCCCTTTATTAGATTTGAGTAGTGGGGGTCAAAAAATCAACTCCAGCGAACTCCCTACTACACCCTCTATTCTTGGCCCCTTACTTTTCTCTCTTCTCCCCCTACATCTGTTGCCCCCCTATTTTACTCCCTATTTTTTTCTCTCTCTGTTATTTTTTGATAGAGATGACAGATGAGCCTCAATTGTTAGTGTCTATTAAAGGATTCGAGAGGTCTAATTTGAGGGAGACTGCTGGAGTATGGACAACAAATTTAAGATCTTAAAAATAAGAAAAACCCTTAAATCAAAAGTAGGAACTTTGATTTGAGGACCTAAGTGTGCAGGTGAGAGGATTCCAACTACTGCACAAGCCAAGCTAGCAGTAGGTATCAGTAATGTTCAATGCAGCCAAGTGTGTGCCTTGTGGACTGTGCAAAATTACATGGCATCCAACATAGCTTGCAGTATCCTGCATTTCGTAAGCTAGCTTAGATGCAATCTAATGTGAAGAACGAAGCAAAAACTACATGAAGTATGCTGCGCATGGGTGTGTACCTTCACCACGCAAGTTTAACTCCTAATTGAACTCAGATTTGGCTACTTTATCTTCTTCATTTACATAAGTAAATATTGGTAGCAAGTTCTCCATTTTTATTGTTTTCTTTACATACACACGGTAATTGCAATTAAAATTTTAGCAAGAAGGTGCGTATCTCCATGGGTCCCAGCTCAACGACTAGATCTCGACAATCAACCGGGCCACCTTTTACTGCGGCAGGACCACTTTCAGTGTCCCCAATAACCCTCCAGTTGAGCTTCTTCATCTCTGACTTCTTTTGATTTGCAGAAAGGTTAGTCTCGGTCAATTCCTTGATCTGTACATACATTGGAACAACATTAACTGTTAATGGAATTGAAGACCTAAGCCTGAGCTGCAGTAAATTTTCTACTTACAGTTCTCTTTCCAAAGACCTTTTTCAGATCAACCTTTGCTACCTCTGAATATTTCGGGTCCTCGCCAGCCTGCACATCCGCAAATATTGATCAGTATCTATGATTAATTATCAAGGAGAAATTTTAAATAAACTACAAACATACTTGAAAAAGATGGGCCAAGCGGAGTAGTGTGGTACCATCATCAAGATTCTGAAATGTTAAGACATGCTCCATTATGGAAAATATATACAGGTTTTAAATAGCGGGCTAAGGTGTTTAGCGGTACATCTTTAAAACAGCTAATAGCAGAGCTATATCAGGCTATAGCGGGATATAGCAGCTAAATTGTACATGAACACAAATAGCGGTATCCTACCTCGAAAGGCTATAGTGGGCTGTAGCGGTAGCTTTAGCGGGAAATTTAAAACTATGATATATATATATATATATATATATATATATATATATATATATATATAAGTAATCTGATGCATGGGTAATAGGTGGAATGGGGAATACAGTAACACCTGTAAAGTGACAATTGCAACATTATCAGGAAGACTGTAATTCACATCCATCATACTAGCTTTGGCCACATTGTAGGATTTCGAGCTTGTCGCATCCTGTAACAAGAATAATTGTTAACTTCGACAGCACAAAAGCACACAACAGAAAGGTTCAGAGGGTAAGCAAATGTACCTCATGAGTAAAAGCAAGGAGAAAGGGAGAGTAGACTTGCTGGCCATATGTACGACGCCAGTGAGCTCCATGCCCTAGCTTTTCGACATTGATATAGTAAGTGCCCCTGGCCTGTGATTTTTTGAGGATGAATTACAGTAGCTATTAGTAACTGGATAGCAGGATAAATATTGTAACTAAATGTGTACCGCAAGCCCTTTGCAATCTTGATCCACACAAACCACTTCATCAAGTGGCTCAGCAACACCTCTGCCATCATCTTTAAGTAAACGCCTGAAATGACAACATTTGTGGTTAGAGAGAGTTTCAGTGGGCAAGGGATTCATAAAACGTGATATTCAGATTTGTGGTCAAAATCAAGAGGGCTACTTCAAATTAACGTTATCAAAAAGAAAAAGAGACTACAAATTAAACTTGAAATGCTTGGAAAGTCAGCAATCTGATAAACCACTGACTTTTTAATAATCCGCTAATAGGAGCCGCAGTTACACAATATTACTCTTCTAGTCTAGATTAGAATCTGCTAAGGCACAGTTTCAGTCACTGAGCAAATGAGCCTCCCTTATCAGATTTAGATACAGAAAACAAACTAGAACATCAATAGTGTTTGGGAATGGAGCTTTTTGTTAATAGGACCAATGTATTGGAACGAGCACATGCCACTTTAGCTGATACCTGTGTAGCATAATCTCTAGCTGACCATCCTGAATGCTTGATGCTCCGACAGCACGGTCCACAAGTACAGATAGCTCATATTTCTCATCTGCTATATACACTCCGAGATTGACCTAGAGAGTCAACATGTCAGAAATCGGCGTAAGATTGCATTTTATAATCTAAGTCAACATGTCAGAAATTAGCGTAAGATTGCATTTATAATCTATAAAGTTACAATCATGATGATGTACAGGAACTAATTGTCTTTTCATTATACAAAGAGACGGAACCAATTGGGTTAAAAGATGGAAACCTGCTAAAAAATACTCAATAAAGTAGGCCCACAAAACTTTTTATATACATGCATAATTAGAGATAACCAAGCCTAAAATAATTGCCCTGATCCTGAAACATTAAATTACATTATTCATCAATGTAAAAGTCACGAGTGAATCAACCCAAGCCCAAGCATGGCCCAAAACTAATCAGCCTTTCATTTAGGCTGGCCTGACCCTGCCCAAATTTGCTTGTCTTCCATGAAAAGCAATGGAAATGCTATAATTGCTTCAGTAATTTTCATCTACAGTAACAGACATACACATGAACACTGTGTTGTTTGCCAATAATTCTGCCCATGAAAAAAAAAATATTTAACAAGGAGAACAAGTTGATGTGATGTTACTGGCAATTTGCAAATGACGTCACTGTGTTAGTCTGTTTATGTGAACTTTCGCTTACTGGGTAGTAATTTCCTGCAACTGGTTGAGTCACTTGAAGATTCCAATCCTCCCTGTAGTTTCTCACCTGCAAATGAAAATTTCAGTGAATCTGCAGGTAAAAGGAAACTGTACAAATATATCAGATGGGCTCCCACATTTGCCTAAACGTTGGGAATGATCTATTCGATAGTATACCAATGGTGTGATTTTTTATTCGCAAAAAAAATGATCTGTTTTTTAAACAAGTATTGATAGCAAATATCTAAAGTATATATATATATATTACATTATCATTACCCTTTTGATGAAATCCCTTCCATTGGAATCTGTATAAAATGTACTGTTTGTACTCATATTTGCAGTCAACTGTGTGATAACCTCCTTTCCCACGTCATCATCAACAGGGATTGGTCCAATCTTTGTGACAAACCAGAGCAACAAAATAGTAAGGTTGATTTTGAATAATAGATGTCCCAAAATATGCTATATCGCTGTAATATTATATGGCTTTTGCTACGGTACTCCGGAATGAATATGGATCGTCCATTTATTCCGATCCAACGGTCACGATCATCTATTACCTCCTAGGAGGTAATAGTATTTATTGAATTTTTATTTTATAAAAATAGGGTAAATAAGGAAGTTTTGTAATATTTAAAATATTTTTTAAGATTTGGTTGTTAAGATGCATGCGGTATCTTTAATATTGAAAATCTTTTTTATTTGATATTTTTTTACCTACCTTACGAATACTTATCAGATTTGTTGGTACCTGCCAGATATGCACCACCATTTTTTAAAAAAAAAATGCCACCGCATGCAGATACGAGCCACGCATGCAGAAATGAGGGAGAGAAAAAAAAGGAAAAAACCCACAAATGCAGATACGAGGGAGAGAAAAAAAGGAAAAGGAAAAAGAAAAAGAAAAAAAAACCCACGCATCGCATGCAGATAGGAGCCGAGAGAAAAAAAAGGAGAGAAAAAAAAGGAAAAAACACACTTAACTCACGCATGTAGATAACAACGGGGTTTCCTCCGTCATTACCGGCCGCATGGTGTTTTATTTTTTGGTTTTTTATTTATTAATTTATTTAGTAAATTATTAAGTTTAGAAAAATCAACGGTCCAGATTTGATTTAAGATATTACCTCCTGAGAGGTAACCGGAGTACCTGAGCATTGATCATATTATATTGACCAAAGCCGAAAGTAGTTACTAACCGTGTATTCAACTTCAGCATGCTCCCTGTTTTTGTAGAGTCGTGTAATCTATATAGAGAAATGTTAATCACAAGTTTACTGCTGATATAAGTCTTCCTATAACTTTTTTAGTGCAGAGTTAGTATAATTGAACCTATGAAAACTACTCTCTCGGTCCCAAAATAAATGCTTTCTAAGGTTTAAAATTTGTCCCAAACAAAATAACATTCTACGAGGTGCATGCAAATGATAACTGCCAAATCTAAGAGATATTTTCTGAGAAAGGAAAGGAAACATGGTGCATATGTTTTTTTGCCGGCGTCCTTAATCTGTCTAAAAGTTTCCAGACAATTATTTACTTTGGGATGGTGTGGGTATATCAAATGATGCATTGACAACCACTTGCCAAGAAATGATATCATGAGACCATACATACTCCAAATCTATAACTTAGTTGAAAGTCTGGATGATATCAAAATACAACATTATTCTAGTACTGAGATACAGACAAAAGAACCAAATCATGAGGGTGGATGGTACCTAATAAACATATAATAATAAAGTGTTACTGAAACTGTAGGATTTACAAGTCTTGCAACAGGGTAGTACAATTTCATGCTTTAAATAAAATTCAACAATCCCATGATTTTCTCATGTGAGTCCTATAAAAAGAGATGCTATGTACTACTATAAATAAAAAACTTTTAATGATCCCCCTTTTATGTATGTTAGTATATCAACAATTTGTTCTTACATTATGCTCCATGAATTATGTAAGATATATTACATTTAATTATGATTTGGTTCTGAACTGTAGTAATATTTGGATCTGACCTGATAAATCCACGAGCTGAATTGTTGATGCACTTCATCAAACAAAGGTCCTCGGATAACTTTGAGAGTCACCTAAAAGGAATAAAATTGAATCAGTTCATTGTCATTGAAACATGACTTTTAAAGTTTTGCATAGTTTAGTTATGTCCTCTGTTATTGTGTAGTGATACTTGTAAACTGAAGAAGTCTATTTTTGACCATCAAACTATAACCGTATCTGATTTTGGTCATAAAACTCTAAAACTGGATATCTTTAGGCCATCAAACTATTAAAATCGAAAAACTTTGTAAAAGTAATAAATTTCTTAAAAATAATATGGTTAAATCTTTAAAAGTTCATAACTAATCCATCTTAAACCTTAGAACATGCTTTGAAAAAATGCCCTAGGAGTCATCCAAAACTTTGAGTCTTGTCTATTTATGGCCAAGGATTTCATGTCATTGAAAGTACTGTAGTAGACCAAGGAATTAAGTATGTGACAAATACAACTCTGATTACTATTACTACTGGAGAGATTTCTGCTAGACAGTTGGAAAATGAATTCAAAGTGAAAGCAAGACTAACGCCAACCTGGATGTGGTTTAATTTACCAAAAGGATAAGTCATAACATGTTTCAAACGAGGTTCCCCAATGCAAAATCCATAGCTATACTGAACTTAGAAGAGATCTTTAACTATTGTGCCCAAGATTATGTGGCACGGATTGGGATACCTTATGAGAATAGATCCTATCCTAATGTCTTCTTTTGTAGCCTATAAGGTTGGGCATCCTTTGGAACTGGGCAAAGAAAACATAACCAAGGATTATTTGTCAAAGTTAAGATTAGTTGCAGGGATGTTACAAAAGTTCTTGCTGTGGTGGATGGATTGTTGGAACTTTCACTTTTATGACTATCATTTCTAGAGGGTGGTGGCCCAAATAAATGGTGAAAGGACAGTGTGCCTAAGAGCGGGGTGAGTTCAGTCACCATCCTTAGCAAAATCTATACAATAAGATAATTATCTAGTTGTGCAACTATGGTTTTTCTAAGTGTGTTGCTATCTCTACCGCAAAAGGGTTATGCAACCTAGGTTTCAATCCTATCAACTAAGCTAGGAAAGGTAAAGCTCACACCTAAGTACAATGTAAATGTGGAAGATAAAGAGAAAAGTAGAGATGCAAACTCCTATTGATGACTCTAGTATTTTACCAAGGTAACGAGAAGCATGCAAGCTTCCCCCTAATCCTCGTTGGATCCTCTTGTGAGGAATCCCATGCGAGGGCCAAGCTCTTAGTTGGGTACCTCCATGGATAGCCTCTGACCTTCTCCACGCGTAAACGAGTCTCTGATGTGCCTTCTAGTAAGCCTCTCCCGGATGCTCTCCGCAGTCTCCACTAGCTTCTAGCCGAAACGCCACGAACCTTGTTCCCATCAGTACATGTAGCGGGCACACCACAAACACGGTTGGTGTGATCTCGCAAGACTACAAGCCCCACCGAGTACAAACATGGCGTGTGCAAGCACCGATAAGTAAGAGGTATGCAAACCTAAAAAAACTGGACCTGTGGGGGGGTTTAGATAGCCCCCGGGCATTGCATTAAGAAGAAGACCTTCTCACGTAGGTCTAGAAAACCCCCGAACCCCTGCCCCACCCATACACAGTTGTATCGTAGCCCATGTGATACGACCACGACCAGAGCCGAACCTTAGACCTGTGCTTTGGCCATGGGACAGATGAGGGGATTTTTTTAACCCTAGCCTAAAATTCGCTCGAACAAGGAGCCGAACCCAGGACCTGGGGAGTGTCGCTAGGTTCCTCTAATCAACTAGACTAGAGGACCTTTGGCAAAAGGTATGTAAACCTTACTAAACATTAGGCATAAACCTAGAGCAAGCGCATAAGTTGTGGTCGAACAAACCTAAGCAATTCGCAAAGAACATATGCTAATCACCAAGTGCATAACTAAGAACTATGCATATGAAGAACACTAAAATGGTGATCAACACCATTGCTATGTTTCCTCAAGTCTCCACTCTTCCTTTGGCTAGACATGCGGGTATAAATAGGCCACAAGCCAAATAGAGCCATTGGTCCTGTGGAGGGCATTTCTACGTACTACCCGAATCAAACTCTAGGGTGTGGCCAGACCAAGCTTCCTTGATCTAGATCCCCCACAATGGCTAACAAATGATCGTTTAAACTATGTGTTGAGGCTAACATATGGGGCTTGGTGTTTGGACCCTGCGCTGATGGTTCAGAGCCTCTGTCCGGACTTTGTCCGCTTGCATGCCTACTTAAACCTGTCTGTTCCCGTCCGAGCTCCCATCACCGAAGGTCCGAATGACCACTATTCTTTGGTATGAAGTTGCATTAAGCAACCAAACAAAGGTCCAATGATCTGGACGCCCTGTTGCCAGGGTTTGGATCACCTTGTGACTAGGGTTTGCTTCTAGATCGTTGGTCTGTGTAGCTCTATTCACTTTGCTTATTTGGGATCCTTGAGTCTAGGTTGGTTCCTGTAAATGCATCTAGCTCTTTAGTGGGTTTTTGGTGAAATGAATGACAACATAGTTAAAGGTCTAACAAGTTTGCTAAATGTTGAATAGGGAATTGAGTTTATTACATACACATGAATTGCATAATAAGATGTGTATCCAAGTTCATCAAGAAGGCAAGCTTGATGGTATTCCACATAGTATTCAAATAAAGGGCCAAATAGTGTATTGTTGTATTGGAAGATTATGGAAACAATCTAGATCAAGAAAAAGAAAACAACACAAATGTAATCAATGAAATGGCTTCTATATTGTGGGATATCATAGCGTCATGTGAAAGCAAGCAGGTTGGGCAAATGACAAATGAGACATGAGTTGATGATTTTGGATTGGTCTCTAAATGGCTTGCTGTACATAAACAAGATGAGCTTGATAGTGGACTAGCTTTGATCAAGGATGAAGAATGAATCAAGAGTGCATAAGTAAGAAAATGTCAAGCAAAGGTCAAATGACAAAGGACACAACTCATATTGGATATAAGACGATCTCCATATTGGTTTGCTTGTATGGACAAAGATTTTGGAAAATCACTATGCATTGTTTTGATCAAGCTAGAAGTGTGAAGATATACATTGAGATGAATATTAAATATGTCAAGACAAAATAAAGAGGATATAAGGAACTATGAATTTGCTTGACCATATTGATGGTTGATTAATATATGTCATTATATGAGAAGCTTGATTGGTCTCAACATTCATATCTAGAAGATATTCAAGCAAGTATTATGATATTGAAGAAATGGTTTCTCATTGGATGCTTAATATGATGTGACTTGAGTATGGCTTTATAGAGTGAATATAGCAAGGAAAGGGCTTTGAGGAACTAAGCGGAAGTGAAGGGCAAGCAATGGCGTGAGGATCGAGGTACCATGGCTAAGGTGAAGAAGAGAGTACTTGCATTCAGTCAAGGAACTAATTGAGCTATGAGGTGTCATATTTTGTTGAGGATCAAATCATTAGTGGAACTGACCTAAAGCCATGGGTTGAACTCATATGTGTTGAAATGGTTGAAGTCACATGCTCAAGTTATGTTTGCTCGAAGAGATGAGACATAAATGATTGCAACCCCTTATGAAGTGATATTGAGAAGAAATGGCATATGAAGACATTGAAGACTCTTAAGTGATTTAAATTGGTTATGTTCTTTTGATCTTGTTTAGGATATGCCGCACTATAAAGATGGCTGCAAATCTAGGTGGTCTAAGGAAGATAAAGTGCTCAAGTATTCAACTAAAATTAACCTAAAAGGGCACACACACTACACTACTCACCATAAAGAAGTTTTGACCCCTATTAGAAGTTCTAACCATGGGCGCAAGTTAGAAGTTCTATCCCCTATCAAAAGCTCTGATTTTGTGCATAGACCAAAAGTGTTGAAGGGGTCTCAGATTTTCTAACCGATATTTTAAGTTCTAACCTTGGGAGCAAGTCATAAGTTCTGACTTTCGTTGTAATGGTTAGTTTTGTGCTAGACCTATATATACGCATCCCCCTCACTTCTAACCATTACTCACTCACTCTCTGATGCCCTCAACAGAAAACACCTCTATAGCTCCCAAGGCAACATCCTCTTCTCTCCTTTGCTCCTAGCTTCAAATCTTGCCAGAGGATTGAGTTGAGAGAAAGGATTTGGTGAGAAAAACTTGGATTCAAACCGTGAGCACTTGATTTCTTTGTCAAGACGATTGGATTTGCACTTGTTACTCTTGGGGCTTTGCTCCTAGCTAGCTAGGTGTTACTGAAATGCTCCTGATCTATGGGAGAACCTTGGGAAGTTTGTATTGCCCTTGCTTTTCTAGTGAAGAACTCATGTTGACTTTTGTGTTTGCATGAGAGAGGCAAGGAGGTGAAAGAGACTTCAACCTTAGTGGTCACCTCAATAATGAGGATTTAGAAAAGCCTTAGTGGCGAGCTAAACCTCGGGTTAAATCCTTGTGTCTCGCGTGCTTATTGTTGTTGTTGTGATTACTTGAAATTACTTGTTCTTCATTGTTCCTCTTTCCCTTAAGCAATTTCTTAGGGTTTGGTCCTGATCTACAAATTGGTGGTGCTCCAAGGTCAAGGAGGTACTTGGACAACTTCATTTATCCATAAGGAAGTTGGGTAATTCATGGATCTGAAATTCATATTGTTTTAGGCACCAATTTCATAGGCTCCCCATTGGTCAGAACTTCTGATAGTTCATGTGAAGTCAGAAGTTATGACCCATACTCATAACTTTTGACCCTAAGAATAATCTATTGGTTTAGTTTGTGTTAAGTTTTTAGATAAGCCTATTCACCCCCCATCTAGGCAACATCAAGGTCCTTTTAGTTCCATCCTTCATGCTTTGACTTTGCTTGATTTTTAGGTCATCCATTGTGCTTCTAATGTCTTGCACGAGGTATTGATCATTTGGATCACCATGTTGCCTTTATCTAAGTCACATTTGCACCTTATTGGACTATAAAACAGACATTTACAAACTCATTAGTCCAATTTGGTCATGTTGATCATCAAACAACAAAATCTAAACTAAATGCACCAAGAGTCTATTTTCCTTACAAATGGATTAGGGTGGAAGTGGATAGATTAATAGAGAATAAATCCTTAACCAAAAAAGTTGAATCACAACAACAACAGTCAAGGAAAAAATGATAATGTGGCTTGCATAAGTAAAGGAATGATCCAAGGAAAGGAAACAAGTGGCTAGAAGTAAACTAGAGTTCAAGCTACTGAAATTGTTGGGAATATGGATGAAGACAATGAGGATGAAGTGTTTCTCATTGAGGACCTAACTTAACCTGAAAGGGAAATCATGATCTGTTGAAATTTAAGAGGGTTAAGATAAAAAAACTTAGTTGTATGCAGTTCTCAAAAGATGCACCTAATGTAAATGACTATGGCTCAAACTTCACTGAATCAAAACTTCATGCACCAACTACTGTATATAAAAGAAAAAAATACATAGATGTCTGGTGAAGATACTCTTAATCAGATTTGTGTTGAGGTGAAGGTCCAAGCGTTCAGCCCTAGTGCCGCCACCACCCTCTGTCATCCACTACCACTAGTTCCCCTCCCTTCCCCTCTAGCATCTCGCTAGGGGTTGAAGGGAGTGGGAATCCATTGTTTTTAATAAGTTTTCTATAGTATATTGAGTCATTAGTTAGTGTATCTCCATGCCCAATTTCTAGTATCAGAGTTTCATCTCCTCCTTCTCCTCTCCGGTGAATGTAAAGGGGGATGGTGGAATCATTTTCTCCATGGCAGTTCCATTAAAGATAAGGACGACAACTTTGGCGTTAGCATCTTCATCGATATGACACCATGGAGACTTTTGTTTCCAAAAGAATAATTTTGTCCAGTCTCTTATCCATTTTGTGGTGGTTAAATCTGGCCACAATGAAGGACTAGGGAGAATAATTTTTGGATTGGTCTTTCTCATTCTTTGGTGGTAGAAAGAAAAGAAGGGAATACACCAGTAAGAAGAAGTTCCTTAATTCCTCCTATAGGAATGTTGGGCATTTGTTCTTAGGCCATTTGCCGAGTTTTTGTAATGTGTTGATGTACCCATCTATCATATAATTCTTCTTTTGTTGCAAAAAAGTATACTCTTAATAAGAAATAGCAAGAGATTAAGTGTTGGCAGAAAAAATGTACGGACACATGCAATGGACTCCACCACAAAGTTCGTCGCATCAAGGCGATAAAAAAATACATTTAGATCATAGCAATTGGAGTCCGAGTGAAGAATAGACGGTTTTGGACCTCATCTCACAAAACCATCCTACCAGCATTCCCAATCTCCCAATTTTAGCCTAGCTAGGCTGGTTTCTCTATAATGCACCCGGTGAAGCTACCCGGCCCCAAGGAAGCCCGTTTTAGGATCTGGCTAAGATAGTTTTCTAATCCAAGCCTGGTTTAAGTTTCAACTCCGTTCTGGCTCATGTTTTGACATTAGAAACTTGCAAAATACATCTTGTGTATTTTCCTACTGAGAAAAGACCATCACCCCCTCTATATATATTGGAGCACCACGACCAATTTGAGGGATCCAACATTCAGTCGATAGAAGACAAATCTATTTTCTCTTTTACCCTAACTTTTCCAACCCCTTCTGTTTGGTGCCTCTCGATGAGATTTGGCTGCATTCTCGTTTTGGTCAATGTTGAGACTTGGAGTATTTCTTGGAACTTTGTTGGCTTGTGGTTGCCCTTAGCCTATTATTAAGATGAGGTTGGTAGGTTGGTGATTTGTTTTGTTCTTTCACGCAAACATATGAACTTCATAATTTCATTTGCTTTAGTAATGAAAATGAGGCACCCTATGGTGGAAAAAAATTCAAGTTCCCATCTATGTATTTTTATGTCATTGGTGCTAAAATGCAACAAAAAATATACTACAATACTGTTATCAAGAACCAACAAATTGAGTCACCACTAAAAGAAATTTCATTCTTATATAGTTTAAAAATATGCCAATGGGAATATAGATCAATTGAAATAGGCAGCCCATAAGGTCTTACCGATGATGAAACAATATTTGGTGTATTACCATCTGGTCTAAATATATATGCTCCAGATGCCTAGCATAAAATACACATTATTAGAGCTATCAAATATGTGTCCATATTTCCTTTTTAACTAAGAGAAGTCCATGTTTAGTAAAACCTGTGGGTCCATGGCATCTCCTTTACTTGATCTATACCAAAGGAAGCTTTGTTGAACAGGTAAGTCCACCTGAAACAAATTATCAAAGAATAAATGTATTCATGCTTCCCTATAGACAAATGGTATGCATTGTTGAGGTAAGTTAAAATGTCCATACTACTACTTTTGTTTAAGAATACTGGTCCTGCACACATAGCAAACCAAAAAAATTGTGTAATATTTAGGAAAACTATACCATACTTGCATTAGTTTGATAGAAATTAAAATAGTGCCTATGTATATATGATTATATCTAATAGCGGCATCAACAATCTATATTATATACCACTTGCACTTTCTACGGTGCAACAATACTAACAATGTACAACTGAATGAATATCATGGAAAAAAGAACTTTTATGCATGTTAATCATCCTTGGATAACATAGGTAGATACCATAAGAAAGAGTATAAGTATGGAGTACTATAATAGTTATTCAATTTTTTATTATCTTAGAGTTTACAACAAACTAATATGACAAATTTCCAACTAGTACAAATGCATAAAAAGTTAAAGTTCAAATCCATTGCAAATAACAATATAATGGATCATTTATAAGCTAGCTTTCATAAGTTGGAAAACTAGATAAGATACACCTATTGATAAATGATAGTTTAAAGATTCTTTGTATCAATAGATATGTAATATGAAATATTATTGCATTTAGTTTGAGACTCACTCCCGAGGCAGAATTGATTATCCTCTCTAATTGTCCAGATGCTGAAGAAAAGGACATCTTTAGATGTCCTGGTCCAACTTCAATTGTGTTATTACTTGGAGAAACCAAGGCTGGGACATGCTCAGTATTGTTATTTCCTATACAGGTGTAGGAAACATTTATGCATCTTAACTTTGAAAAATGATCAAATTTAAAATCTATCATCTTAATCAAATATTACTAACCAATCCAGTTGGGTAAGGATTTTTTTCAATTTTATGTAATTACTAAAGCTGAAGTTGGTGTAAATAGCCAAAATAATGTTTGCATGCCGTTATGACAATTTGATGTGACAACTTAAGCTAGTTATGAGCCATGTGAATATGTGATATACCATGTTCCTTACTTTGTTATATCATAACTCTACCATTCATTAAGCAACTTCATGCTTCAAAAAGATTGATAG
The DNA here is from genome assembly GCA_022036555.1 of Microstegium vimineum. NCBI lineage: Eukaryota > Viridiplantae > Streptophyta > Magnoliopsida > Poales > Poaceae > Microstegium > Microstegium vimineum. The sequence goes on from CM039123.1 coordinate 26,430,676, forward strand.
TATTCGCTAGCATAAAAAACAATAGTATTTTCACATGGACTTTTAGTTTCATGGAAATAAATATTAAAATGAAGTCATTCACCAGCTCTAGTTGATTTTAGAATGAAGTAAGAATTCCATCCCATTGGTGGTACAGTAGCTTGAAATGTTAGCCAATACTTAGGGGCCTTGTCTGTTGCAACTCCAAGATAAGCCTTCACATATAACTTTCTTAAATTGCTTGTCACGTTATCAACCTCAACAATTTGTGACACAATAGTATTTTCATTAGAGCCTTTGACAACCAGGTTTTCATCATTGACCTGAAAATGTTGAAAGGACATGTAACTATACAAGTAGAGATGCTCAAGAAGCAAGGAATAAAAGAAGTCACACAACAAATTTATCCTGGCATTTTTACAAATTTCGTGTATATATTTCCTCTACAAAATGACCATGATCCTTGATCCAAATGTTCTTTTGGTCAGCATCCCAAATTTCTGAAGGAGTGTTGAGTGAAGTTTTTAGTCACTTACGGGAACCCTTATGAAGTCACTACGTTCCCATCCAAGAGGATTGTAAGCAACTACAACCTGCAATGAAAGACCATGTAAATATCTAAAATATTAATTGGTACACAAAATCACAAAATATGTAGAACTCACTAAATGTTTTGTCACTGAAACTGCTTCCTCCGTCGAAGGGCAGTAGCTTATATTGAGAAGTGGACACTAAAAGTTCAATTAACAAGGGAGACATCTTGATTAGGAAAACCACTTTAAGAACTACACATGAAACACTGGTAACAATTTATAATGAGTTCATATAGTATAAATAGTGTATGGTATATTACCACATAGTTAAAGTAACAAGAGGTTATAAAGTTGTCCTTTCGATAAGAAAATTTAATGCCCATGGTGAAAATATGGATGAAACATAAAATTTTCTGAAAGATCACACATTTTCTCACCTGACTAAATTTTACTACAGAGGATACACATGTTTTGTTGGAGTTGGTTAGATAAGTCAGAGCAATGTTTACACCTTTTTCGACCTGAATGAGAAGAGTAGCTACTGTATATAAATTTGTTTGACAAATGTAAAGACATTTTAACAAAAAGGTGTTCGCAAGGGAAATTGTGAACCTTTGATGCTCCAATAGCAATCCGTTTTGAGTAGTCATCAGTTGTGTGTTGTTTTGCGGTACCTGAGATTGCATCATGATGCTGGGCAATACCCATTGCATCTTCCAAGCTGGAAGTGAACAATCCTAAGGAACTCCTACCCATCAAAAATTCTATTTGACGTGCAGCCTACAATCAACCATTTTCCAAGGTTATTTAAATGTTTCTTGATACATCGTGTAGGTAGCAGAACAATTCATGTAGTGTTCGAATATGTATTATATCATACCAGGTAATATCCACTATAGACTCGAATGTATCGCTTGAAAGTTGGACGGCTTGTAAAATACCCAGTCCAATATGCATTTGTTGAATCAGAGTAGCTGCAATTAGTACAACAATAGCATCATCTTTATCTTTTTAGCATGCGAACTTTTATATTATATTACTAGGTTTGAGAACTCACGGGAAATAATCATCATATTTTACTGGCCAATATTCGTTTGATGCATATTTAGCATTTGTATAGATGGACGGAGTAGAATATAACGCATGCACTCGGCCATCCTGCAGTATTCATGATATTGTTATTATCTTATTTCTTAAATGCAAGTCATAAAACTATGTTGAAAATTCACATTTATCGATGTGTTTAGGTAGATGTTAAAGGTTCATTACATATATCGATGTGTTTTGGCATGATGCTACTCTCCATTCAGCCAGCCGAGAGAAAATAGGGTCAATAATTTTATGGTTACAATTTGAAATATTTATGGGTGCATGATTCCGGGCTGTTTCACCATAACTTAGAGGCAATCCACTAGCGCGTTGAATATCTATTCAATGGGCTAGCGGTTGAAGTCACTACGGGAAACAACATCGTTGCCGAGTGACGCACGATTTGCCGAGTGCCAAATATCGGGCACTCGGCAAAGCGCTCGTTGCCGAGTGCTGGTCAACGTGGCACTCGGCAAAGGATTCCACTCGACATATCTGGCTTTGCCGAGTGCCAGGCACTCGGCATAGAACCGCACTCGGCAAAAAAAAAACACTCGGCAAAAAAACCAGGCCCTAACGGCATCCATGGCTGTCAGATTTGCTGAGTTCCCGCCGTTTGCCACTCGGCACAGAAATTCCCTTTGCCGAGTGCCAGGGCTAGCACTCGGCAAAGAATTGTTTTTTTTGATTTTTGCAACCAATTTTTTTATAGCTTTCACATACCAGCATGGTCAACATGTTCAAGTTTGACACTTTTTTAAAACTTTTTGTTATATTTTTTGACTTTATTTCATTTCCTTGATTTTTCTCAAAATACTCAAGTTTGAACTGCGGGTGCATCGAATAATGGATTTCAATGAATGGAAAAATGTTATTCTTGTTCTTGAATGTATGTGTAGGCCAAATCCAGAAACTGACCCGAATTTTCGGTCAACGTGCTCTCGGGGCAACACCTCCAAGTTACGTGCGAGCGGTTTTTTAATTCTAAAAAATGCAAACGAAATCCGAAAATCACGAAACTTAGCGAGGTGTCTGAGCATATGATATTTCAATTTTTTTGTGATCGTATGTGAGAACTATTGGTTTTTGAGCATCGTACGTGATAATGTGCTCGAAACTTTCTCAAATGTTTTTCATGGTATATGCATATGATATAACGACACCTCGTTAAGTTTCGTGATTTTTAGATTTTGTTTGCATTTTTTAGAATTAAAAAACCGTCCGCACGTAACTTGGAGGCGTTGCCCCGAGAGCACGTTGATCGAAACTTCGGGTCAGTTTCTGGATTTGGCCTACACATACACTCAAGAACAAGAATAACATTTTTTCATTCATTGAAATCCATTATTCGATGCACCCGCAGTTCAAACTTGGGTATTTCACGAAAAATTAAGGAAATGAAATAAATTAAAAAATATAACAAAAAGTTTTGAAAAAGTGTCAAACTTGAACATGTTGACCATGCTGGTATGTCAAAGCTACAAAAAAAGTTGGACGCAAAAATAAAAAAAAACAAAAAATGCTTTGCCGAGTGGGCACTCGGCAAAGGGCAAACCCTAATTATTTGCTGAGTACCGCCGATCTGGCACTCGGCAAAGCAAAGAAAATCAAAAAAAAAATATACAAAACCCAACCGACCAGGCCCACACCACACACACGCACACTCACACACTCACGCGCACGCACCGCCGCCGCCGCCTCCGCGTCCACGCCCACCCCGCCGCCCCCCTGCCCCCCGCGCCCGGACGCCGCCGCGCCCCCCCCCCCCCCGCGCTCGATCATCGCCGTGCGTCCCCCCCGCGCCCCCGGCCCCTGCGCTCATCCGCCGCCGCACGCCGCCCCCACCCCACCCCTCCTTTGCCCCCCCGCTCGGCCCCCCTTCTTGGCCCCAAGCCCGGCCGCCACCGCCGTCCCCGGCCGGCCGGCCGTGCCCGAAGGGAGAAAGGAGGAGGAGGAGGAAGAAATAGAAGAGGAGGAGGAGGAAAGGAGGAAGAAGAAAAGGAGGAAGAAGGAATAAGAAGAGGAGGAGGAGAAGAAGACAAGAAGAAGAAGAAGAAGAAGAAGAAGAAGAAGAAGAAGAAGAAGAAGAAGAAGAAGAAGAAGAAGAGAAAGGATAAGTGGTCCTCCCTGCCCCTCGATCGATTAGGGTAAGTAGTAGTTATTTAATTAGTAGTAGTAGTAGTGTAATTAGTAGTAGTAGTAGTAGTAGTGTAGTAATAGTAGTAGAGTAGATTAGATTAGTAGTAGTACTAGAGTTTAGTATAGTATATTAGTAGTACTACTACGAGTAGTACTAGTATTAGTAGTAGGGTATAGGGTTATCTTTGAAAAATCAAATTAATTACCTATATTTGTTGTGAGTTGTGACTTGGTGTTACAATGCAGGTTGTTGTGGATAACGGTCTCGTCTCGACGACCTTGCCTTCACGTCCTTGTCCCTCGGCCGAGTAGAAGGTAAAACTATGGGTTCTCGGCCATCGCGCCATTTTGGCTTCGAGCGCAGAGTCAAGTCATTCATCGTTTATGATGTGAATGGCTATCGCTTTCACGCAAGAAGCTACGAGGAGAGCCGACCAAATTGAAAGACCACGAATAGTGGAGTTCGTACGCCTGGCACCGATGAGCGCGACTATTACGACATAGTCGAAGAAATATACGAGCTCCACTATTCGGGTAGCAAAGCTACCAAAGCTCTTAATCCAGTGGTATTCAAATGCCATTGGTTCGATCCTGATTTCACGAGAAAAGCCCCTGAGCTTGGGCTTGTAGAAATTCGAAAGGATTCCATCTATAAAGGAGATGATGTCTATATTGTGGCTTAACACGCCTCACAAGTTTATTATCTCTCATGGGTATGCCAACAAGTTGAGGATCTTGTGGGTTGGTACATCATTCAGTTGGTATCGCTGCATGGCAAAGCACCTCTTCCAAACGATGATGACTACAACTTTGACCCAAACACATATACCGGAGAGTTGTTTCAACCTGAGGGCCTAGAAGGGAGGTTTGGCATTGACATTACATCGTTGATGGACATGGAAGAAGACAATGACTACGATGAGGACGAGGGTGTTGAGGTGCAGAATGTCAAAGACTTAAGAATTCTTGAGCGAATGCAATTAGGATTGGAGGAGGAGGAGGATAAAGACGAGGAGGAGGATGAAGACAAGGAGGAGACATTAGAGTTCGATAATATTGATAGTGATGATGACACACGAGTGCCACGAGGGCCACAAGCCACTGCCGATCGTGGAGACAATTTCTAATTCATGTAATATTATATTGTTTCGTTCCATTTATATCTCTTCATAAGTAATTACTGTTTATTTATGCTAATTCATTTTATCTTTGTAATTGCAGGTACTCGACAAAATGCCGGGCGGAAGCAGGCGGTCACAGCGGCAGGTGTCCTCCTTTTACCGGAGGAGTATTGAGGACCCCGACGAGCCGGCGGTCGAGACGTCGACGAGGACCGGCTACCCCCGCGGTCGTCGAGGGAGAGGACGGAGCCGACTCCTCAGGAGGAGGAGGACGAGGAGGAGAGGGAGGAGGAGGAGGAGGCCGAGGCCATATTAGGAGGTTCCACTTCCTCTTCTACGAGGAAGGTGTACCAGCGCGGACCCACACAGCTCCCGCGGTAGGTTCCCTTAGCTCACCGCCATCCGGTCATTCGACTTAGCGGTGAAAAGTAAGTAACAATTGATGTTATCACTACTTGTTCATATTACATATTGAAAATCGAACTTCAGACTAACATTTGTTCTTATTGACTCATGCAGGGACTGGGTAATTGTGAGTGGAGGGGGTGGCAGCCACCATATCAATGGCACCATCACTCTCCTGATCAAGAAGCACTACCCTGGCAACATTGAGTATGTCAGGGTTGTCAGCCCACCCTGGTCGTGGGACCACTTCATCGCCGCGGAGTCCAGTACGCCCGACATCACGGTTTCTAGGCAGATTAAGAACAAGTTCTAGGTAAGTCTAGATCGCACAACATTTGTCAATACTACGCATTTATTTTACGTTCTTGAATTAACCAAAGGATACATGATGTCTGTATGCAGGAGTGGTACGCATGCGAGCCGGGGAGAGAGGCCAAGGCGGAGGTTGTGCAAGACAAGCTTGCTAGGTCCCGGCTCTGGGACCTGTACCACGAGGCGAGGATCCAATGCATCCTCACCGCCTTCGCCGAGCTGTACGGTCAAAAGGTCAAAAAGAAGCAAGCGAGGGAGAAAATGCAATCCAAGGAGACCGACCTCACCAGGGACCAGTACCTCCAAGTAAGTAGGAAACATTAATACCAATTTCTTTCATGAAGAATATGTAGGCTTCAATTGATCTTCTGACATATTAAATACTTGACTTGACTTGATGTCATGCAGTTCTGTCCTGGTTGGTGCCAGGCCCACTCGAACTATTGGGTGGCCATTATGGACATGTGGCTCTCGGAGGAGTGGGCCGAGAGGCATAGAGATCGCCAAGAGTGGCGCCTGCAGATGCCAGGGATGGCACACCGACAAGCCAACCAAAGCCTTGACCGATATGCTGAGAGAGGGGTATGTTCTATTGATTTATATTTTTATTCTAACGCTCAATAGTCATTAGTTGCAATCATCTTTGATTTTTTCTCGCAATCCCAGTCGCTTGGTGGCGTGCCGTGTAACCTGTTCATGGCGTACAACTTGGCGAACAAGGGCAGGGCGACCGATCCGCAGAACCAGTACAACCCCGATGATGGCTCCGACGCTTTTAGCAACCCCAACGCCTACACCAAGATCACCGAGTACAAGACAGCGGCTCGTGCGCGTCATGGGGAGGACTACGATCCAGCCACCCAGCCCCTGGACACGGACCTGCTGATGAGGTTGGGAGGAGGGAGGCCACACGGTCGGTTGTATATGGCCGGCATCTCGGTCTCTTCGGCCTCCCTTCCCAACCTCACCGAGGTTCGGTCGAGGAGCATGAGCGGATCCATCCCCATCAGACCAAGGCAGCTGACCATGGCACAGCTTCAGGTAAGTACCATTCAATTAATCGATCATTTCTTACCTTGCATTTCATTGTTTAAACCTTGCTTGATGAATATTGCAGACCCAGATGCAGGAGGAGATGCAAAGGCTCAACGCCGAGATGAAAGCAAGGAACCAGGCCCGAGAGGAGGCCCATAGGCACAAGTTGGCCCAGGTGGAGGCCCAACGCCTATAGTTGGAGGCCCGGAACCGCGACTGGGACCAGAGGTCAACGGATATGGCTGCCTTCTTTGCGAGCCTGAACGTCCTTGGTATGGTCGTGCCTCCCTTGCTGCACGCTCTGTTCGCTCCTCCACTAGTGCCGCATCCTGTTGGTCCTACATGGACTCCGGTAAGTTTATATATATGGTTGTTTATTGTTTTAGCTTCTTCGGCCGTCCTCCAGGTACTAACGAATTCGCTTCTGCTTCGTGCAGCCACCGTCACAGGGTTCGGCGCCTTCGCCTTAGGGCCAGCCTTTGCCTCAGGGTCAGCCTTCGCCACAGTATGGGTGGCCCTCCTCTGTGCTACGGGTGGCAAGGTGCACCTACTCCGCAGTCCGGGTGGTCTCCTGGCCCTAATGCGCCGCCCCAGTGGCAAGGTGGTCCTCCATCGACCAGCGGGTCACAAGAGTGGCCGCAAGGGGGCCAAGGTGGGAGCTCTTCAGGCACTGGGGGCCAAGGTGAGCAGTGATGGGTTTGTGAGCTTTGATGCCTGTGATGTGATGGATTTTCATTTTGAACTTGTGATAGTTGGATGAATTGTGAACACATGTTGTGATGAATGGATTATGGATATATTTTGTGTATTCTGTGATTGGATGTGGATATCCATGTGTTATATACTGTGTTTGTGTGATGGATGAATGCATATGTGATGTATATGGTGTTTATTGTGATGAAAAGGGAAAAACAAAAAAAAAATAGAAATTTTCCAGCTTTGCCGAGTGCCACACTCGGCAAAAGGGGTCATGACACTCAGCAAAGGAGCCATGGCACTCGGCAAATCTGAAATTTTTTTCCAGAATCGACCAGTTTGCCAGCTTTGCCGAGTGCCGGCCTCGTGACACTCGGCAAAGGGAAGTGCTTTGCCGACTGCCGGCCAGGTGGCACTCGGCAAATAATTTCCGAAAAAAAAGAATTTTTTTTGCCGAGTGCTGACGTGGCAGGCACTCGGCAACAAATTTTCAAAACAAAAATAAAAAAAATTCTTTGCCGAGTGGCTGCCACGTCAGCGCTCGGCGAAAAATCCGTCAACTTGATGGTCGCCGTTTTTGTTGCCGAGTGCTGACCTGACACTCGGCAAAGTGCCGAGTGCCCGATATTTGGCACTCGGCAAAGCCGTCTTTGCCGATGGATTCTTCGCTGAGTGGGCTTTGCCGAGTGCCACACTCGGCAAAGCCTTTGCCGAGTGGGATTGGCCCTTTGCCGAGTGGGTCAGACACTCGGCAAAGCGCCTGAATCCTGTAGTGAGTATGGTATATGTGTTTTGTCATATGAGACATATTTTGTATGTCTCTAGTTAGTAGAATTAAAATCATATCTTTTAGAACATTAAGAATATAACATTTTAGCAATATTGTTTGCAAATAATAAAAATGAAGCTAGTACATGAAAACTGTGCATCGAAACTTGGCATGGATGGATAAAACCAACAATACCTTGTTCACATATTGGATAAGTTTGTCCATATTCCGAAACCAAGATTCAGCATATTGGTAGTTAAAATCATCCCCCATGGTCCACATTATGTGGTTTGTACGTGTAACATTTGCCTAATTATCAAAAAATTTGATCATAAGTGAGTTTCAGTTTTTACTTGAAAGCATAACTTCAAATCACTCTAACAAACCAAGAGATGCCACAACAACTAGAGGTTTTACCTGTGCTATGGCTGCAGTGACAAAATCATCTACACGTTCTTGGACATTATAGTCAAACAACGACATGTCATCCTAGAAATAGTTGTATTGATCCAGATAAATGTAAGGTCCCATAAGGAACATAAGTAAGCTTCAGGAGCATGGAACTTGTTATGTAATATTTACCTGAACAGGTATGACATTTTCTGCCAAAACTTCAAAGCTGAAGCCATCTGGTGCGTTATAATGGATAGGAAATACATTCGTGAAGATCTGCATTTAATCATATAGTTAAATAGAATTTATAAAATTTAAATTAGGCAATCATGCTAATGAAGATGATATAGTCATGTACAAAAACATATGTGGGGTAAAGAACCTGTGAAGATGAATCAAAAGTTCTTGAGCCACGCCATATAACCTCTAGGCTTTTATCGGCTTTCCTTGTTGCCCTATCTTGGTAATCGATTCTTGCGAAATGTACAGAATCGAAACCAAGCTAAAATTTCATTAAAGGAAAAATTGTTAAATGCAAAGTTGGTTCACCTGTTATTTTATTAAATAAGAACACGACAGAAGTTACAATGCTTTTGTAGATTTGTATCTGCTAGTTTGGTCTAATTTTATTTACTCTGCTTCCCTCAAAAACTTTTACATCATCCCAAATGTGTTGTTTACAGTACCTCTGCTCCAAATAAATAAGCTTGAACCGCAGAATGACCAAAAGGATCAATTTGCCAGCCAGCTTTTGGAATCTTTTTGAATTGTTTCTTGATCATCCGGTGACCAAGTGTGGTCTGATCAATCATGTCAATATAGTGCACAACAGCTTCATCATGCATACACCAACCACCATTTCTGATAAAATATTCATAAGAAAACTTTGAGACAAGACAAAAATATGAAGGCAAGATCAGAAGGAAGAAGTACAACCACATTCCATACATGAACTCTAGCTGACCGGCATCGACGAGTTTGTGGACTATGGTCTTGATTGTCAGGCTTTTTTGTGCCCACCACCTTTGGAAGAAAGCCTGCAGAAGGACAAGAAAATTACTTGAAAAAACAACAGGTACAGTGCAAGTTCCATTCCACGCAAATTTTGGGCGATATACTCCTACTCTCTCTGTCGCAAAAGAAAAGCCGTTTAGAGTTTGGTGTAGATCAAATTGTCTTAAGTTTGACTAACTTTGTAAAAAAATATTAGCAACATTTGTATACCCAAATAAGCTTGTTATAAAAATATATTAAATGATTAACCTAATGTTACATATTATACACCTCAAATATTAATAATATCTTATATATATTTGGTAAAAAATGTTTGACTTCTTGGAAGTGAAAATGACACTCTTTGCGAGATGGAGGGAACACTTTTTAATTTTTTTTGGTACCACCAGTCTGCTGGCCACAGACATTAGTAACTTAGAATTCAACTTGTGTGGCATGAATTGTAGTACTGGATTTTATTACATGTTTCCAAGAGTGTATGGGTGATGAAATAAAGAAAGACCCACAATTTATAGTTTCATTTCAAACTTTTCATAGATCTATGTACTTTAATATTGTATAGTGTTCAAAATGAAACGCTCCTAGTGGAGTTTTGCTCAGACATGTGGGATAAAACAATACACTCACAGTAGTGAGTTAGAGCTTGGGTTGTGCCATAGGTTGTAGGAGAATGACATGGGGGTTGTGGCTTGAATGCCCAACAACTAGCTGGCAGCACCATGCCTTGCCTGGAGCCAAACAAATGGAACTAGGAGATGAGCTCGAGGGACTAACCATGAGAGAGAGAGAGAGAGATTAGATCAATCTCCAGCTCGTATCTTATTAACCAATCATTTGGGCCTTATAGCCTCAATCCCAACAAATTCCAAGATAAGCTAACAGTTGCGAACACATGGTTGATATATGCCCATGATGTTCAGTTTTGTGATGGGTGATTGATCAACACTTGAGTGTTTCAGTTTGAGTGGTTATCACTAATCCTTTGCGAAAGCAAATGTGTACCTGTCTATCGGCTTGTGGTGTGCAGGTACTATGCCTAGTGACAGTGGTCAATGGCGTGGAGAAGGTCGAGTAGAGGCTTGCTGTGCCGATGGACTGAGAGTGGTGAAGGGCGGAAGCGGGGCTCGGACTGAGGGACCATGGGCGCCGATGGACTAGATGTGGTGGCTAGTGTCTGGCACCGGCGAGTGCGAGAAGACATGGAGGTAGACCGAGTCGACCAAGTCAAGACGGCGGACGAGCGAGTCGAGCGGAGGCTCAGGGGACTCAGAGTCCGACCGGGCGAGGACAAGGTGGCTCGAGTCGAGCGGTTTGGTGGTTTGGGCATCAAAACTCGGAGTTCGGTAGTTGAGCCGAAAGCTACCGGTGGCTGGTTTCGCGGGTTTGGGCCTCAAAACCCGGGCGGAGCTTCCGAGAAAGCGGGGATGGCACGTGGCGGAATCCTGGAGGTTGCGTCGAGGCGACGGCAACTCCTGCCAGGAAGCGGGGCCGTCCATTCAAAATGCGGGAGATATTTTCCGGAGCTTGGACTGCAATGCTTAGGCTAGGTAGTTCACTCATGTATCTAGGTGGGTCTTTGGGAAATAGCCAAAGCCCTGTTAAATAGGGGATGAAGGGGTATCCTCATCCTATCTCTTGAACCCTAATCATTTGCCCCAACTCTCTCTCTCTCTACCCTCTCTCTAGTTCGTTCATGAGATCCCTAGATTGATTTCACCAACCTCTGTAAGAACTTGAGTTTGTTGTGAGGAATCGGAGGCCGTAACCTCCGTAAGCCATGGTGGCTTCGCTTTCTTGATCGTGTCCCCATTTTGCTTGTGTTCTTCATGTTTTGCTTTTGCTTCCTCTTTTTCCCGAGATGATTTCTCTTTGTGGGGAGTAGTTCTTGCAAATCCGTTTGAACCAAGTTGTTCGTATTCGTGAGGAGCATCTTTGCACCAAAGGAATTCTCCCCAAACCTCACGAGTGCGTAGATCGGGCGATTTCTTTGCAGCGTTCTTCGTTTTTCTCTCTTCTCCCCCAAATCCGAGTGTTCCCATTTATCCTCTCCAAATTGAGCGATGATTTCTTTGGGATAGCTCTCCAACTGTACAAGGATCATGCCTACAAAGTTTGGTTGCAGTTGGAGTTCATTTGGTTGAGTTTTGGGAAGATTTGGCGGAGTGAAATCGGTTTTCGCGGGTTTTCTGCGCTCTGTTCGTGAGCATCGGACCAGGCGTCGGACCACTTTGCACAGGCTCCGGACCATAGCCCATTAGTCCGGTGGTCTACCCAAATTCCAGCAGAACAGCCCCTAGCACCGGACCATACCACCGGACCACTTGCATTGGTCCTGTGGTACCGTCGGACCACTTGTCCGGAGCTCGGGTGCTCACTGGATTGCTGATTTTTCCGTCGGACTACCCTCCGGACCACCCACCGGACCATAGCACCGGACCATAGTGAGTGGTCCTGTGGTCTCGCCGAAAATCTGCAGGGAAGCACCTAGCTTCGGACCTAAGCGTCGGACCACTTGTCAAGTAGTCCTGTGGTCACTGTTGTTTGCTGTTTTGGCTGTTTCTCCTCCGTCTAGACTCCGAATTAAATTCCGTTTGTTGCGTTGGTTTCGTAATCACATAGGGAACTTGATGAAGCACTTGTGAGACCAGTTCTCATAAGTAGTTTTGGGTGAGCCCTCTTCTCCTCTCTCTAGGGTTGAGAGCTTCACTTTCGGTGTCTCGGTTTTGAGTTTCTTGGTTTCTGGAAGATATGCTGTACCTCTTGGTCATCACCAAATGTATCCACCCTCTATAAGGTTGTGATCTTGCTGGGTGAGTAAGCTTGCTTGCTGGGGTTGTTTTTGGGAAGAGTGACCCGAATATTTCGAAAGAAATTTGAGGCTCCCATTCACCCCCCTCCTCTGGTCGTCGTTCTCGGTCCTTCAACAGTTCACCTCCTCCAATTAGCCCTCAGTTTGAGGATGGAAGGCAGTGCTCATCGTAGCTTGACATCAGCAAGCTTAAGATGGGATCTCTGTCACTGATGATTGATGTTGGGAAACTATGGAGGCGGATGATGTCGAAGAAGAATGCCCATGCAACGAAGGATGTCGTATACAGATGGCCAAGGGCGATGAATTGGGTGTACTTGGAGAGCTGATTGATGATGGTGAGGATGAAGATTTTATCATGCACCTTGGTCTTCCCTTCAACAAAGTTGATTGAGATGTGTCTACCCACACTTGGGAAGGAACATCGAGGGGTTGGACAAGGCCCGCTGAGCGCAACACCTTGTCTTATTGCACTGGTACGTGACACTGGATTAGACAAAGTCATGGACCCACGACTAGTCCTACTTGATGAAGAAGTCCATGCAGAGATGTTGTAGGGTCTTCTAGATGCTCTCATGGCCTATAGTTTGTGCTAGTTAGAGCAACTTGAATAACAGGGCTAATGATGCGAGAACAAATACTCGGTGCCCATGAAGGATTAGGCCATCAGGTACCATCATCACGCATCCTATTTGTCGGTGTGCAGAGACACTATAGGGTCTTTCGGATGCCCTTATGGCCTACAATATGTGTCGGTTGGTGCACCTTGGGCAGCATGGCTAATGAGGCAGGTACATAGACTTGGTACCCATGGAGGATAAGGCCATCGTCCACCCACCACGATACATCCTGTTTGCCACTGGCATAGCATCACGGAGGGTGCATAGGGAAGTGTTGGTGTGGAGCTGCAATGCAGCTCAACAAGGAGCTGGAACGAAGGGCCACACTAGATGATTGATCGAGTTAGGGTAGCGACATGGAGCTAGGCAGCCTCACGTTGGGATATGTTTACTAATATGTTAAGTCGGTTATGTCGGTACTCAACCCTAAAATAAAAACCATATAGATTGCTAATCCACTGGTGGTGCAAAATTATGGACAACTACTGATCGAATCTGAACTTCAAAGCATGGTGGTCGGTACGAATGATGAAGTAGCACTCCTAGAGGTAGGGCCACCAATGGCACTTGGCTTGTACAAGGCCAATCAACATGGGCTAGGCATGCCTAGAATATCTCTTGGTAATCGTGAGTGGTGGAGCAAAATGATTGGCACGCTAGCTCAGTGAGATGATTCATGAAGAGTGGCAGCCCAAAGTGTTGGTAGCACAATGCCTTAAATTCTTCGTGAACTACATCACATTATAGATTGAAGTACCAATGCTCAGTTACCCAATCATGTGGAAGGAGAAAACCCACACTTTTTTGGCCTCGCTTGTACATTGTGCTCTGGACAAGTGGTCGCAGTGGTTTAACCAACCTAAAGGTTCCTCCTTGCACTTGTAGGTGGGGAACAACAAATTGTGTGGAAAGGCAACACCTCGACACATTACTAATTATGTGGCTCGAAGGGAGGTGCCGCTGCATGTGCATGGTTGCCCCCTTAACGAAATAGGCGAAGACAAGTGGTGGAAGTAGATGTGGGTGATTGGCACTAGTGCTGAATGGAGTGGTGGCTAGTTGGATGCCAAGATGTGGATGATGGTGGGCGGCAATGTTGTTGGAATTGGCAGAATGCCACCATAACTAGGCATGCAGTAGGGCATGATAAACTGACTAGAGACCGATGCTAGAGGCCGATTCTCAATGCTAGCAACCCTAGTAGCGAGGCCTCCCATCAAGCGCTAGAGGCGGGTGATTGCCATTGTGAGGGCTTCTAGGGTGAATGACAAACAATGGGGGTGGCAAGGACGACAGAGGTCGAGGTGGCCGAGGAGGAGACCATAGTGGAACTATCATTAGAGCCTGACATCTATAATACTAGATTATTAGGTCTTGAGTTGTTCCTTAGGTTGTAGGAGATGGATGTGGGAGACCGGGGCTTATTGAGCTGAATGACTAGATTTCGGAGATGGACTCGAGGGAGTAACCAAGGGAGCAGGTCAGATTAGATCAATCTCTGGCTTGGGTCTTATAAACCAATCATTTGGGCCTTATAGCCCCCAATCCCATCAGACTCCAAGATAACCTAACACAACGATCTTCAAAGCAATAGGAACAAACTAACAATGCACCCAGTAGTGACCGTGCGTTGGGTGCGTTCCCACCCTGCTCAGCCACGAGTCCTCTTCCTGCGCTGTCACCAACGATAAAAAGATTCACCTAGTTCTCAATACATTGGAAACGTTGTGTTCTAGTTTTGATCTAGATGAAACATAGCCCTTCTCTATCCTCATAATTTCTATTCCACATATTGCTGTTGTGTCATTAAATGGAGAATGAAACTCACGCTGGAACTAACTTTAAGGCAATTCTCGGCCGAGAGTTGCAAATAGTTGTTTTCAATAACATATTATAGAATGCAATGAAACATGGAAAACAATGACTCCTAATCTATAGTTTATTCCTTTGTTTCATATTGTAGACATTTAATCCATAAACATGGAAACAAGTATGTTCGGAGTTGAGACATCTATATCTATGAGCATATTAGTAATTGTTGGTAGTTCATCAGCTAAAAACAATACCGATTTTTCTTTCCTTCTAAAATATCTATGAAAATATGTTATTGTTGTTTATACGAAGCCTCACTAGTAATTGGGCCAAGAAATGACTAGGCAATACGGGCTGGCCTTTGGGCTCGTACGGTGCAGATAGCTATAGTCTAATACTACTAGGCTACAATAAAATAGAAGGACAACAAGGATTGAGGCATCAACTGACAATACGACGAACTATCGGTCTCATCATTCCACCTCGGCTCGTCTCTTTCCTTCCTTTCCCTGGCTTCTCCTCTCATCTCCTATCCAAGGGTCTTCCTTGCTGTCCTCAGAATCCTCCAATGCTTATCATGTTATCTGGTGGGGTATCCTTGTGTCCAGTACTTGCAATTTGGGAGAAAAGTTGTATGAGTGTGTCAAGCTTTGAGTGATTATGACATGGTGATTTTGTTTTGTAATAGTGTGGTACACATGTTGGTCCTTGGTTCAGCATCAGATAGTACAAACTGTACAGATAGGAATCCATGGCCAGTGTAAGTAAGATATATATGGCTGTGTTTTTTGAAATAAGGATTCATCAAAATAACCCTCCTAAATTTTCATTATCTCATATACACACACATATCTTTCAACTGACGCATTCAAAATAGTTCATTTAAGCAGACCATAGAGATTAGGGCGAGTAATTGTATTAGCCAAGGCAGATCGAAGCACACTAGCTCCAGTACCCAGATAATAAACGAAATCCAATTGAAGTTGAAAGACGACTAATTCAATTCAGAAACAATGTTATGGTTTAGTATATCTCACGAATTTGACCAAATATAAAAAAATATATAAATATTTATAATCACTACTACAAAATTGGTTTTCCGCAGCGGGCAAAGCACTCCGACACCGCGGAAAGGTCACGGTAATGGAAGTTTACGGAGGCGGTCGCTGGTTGCCCGCCGCGGTTAATCGATAGGAAAAAACAAAAAAAAAATCCAAAAGCCCGCAACCCAGATCTAACCCAAGTCGGGCCGGGATCTGGGCCTCGAGCCGCCGCCGCCGGGGATCTGGGCTGCGAGTGCCGCTGGGGGAGGGGAGGGGAAGCGCCGCCGTCCGCGGGGGAGGGGAGGGGAGCGCCGCCGTCCTGCCGTGGCTACACGCGACCGGCACCGCTGCTCCACGTGCCACTGTGGCCCCACGCGCGGCCGAGGCTCCACGCGCCGACGAGGCTCCACAAGCCGCCGATCCCCGCGGGCCGCCGAGCCTCCGCGCTACGCGTGCCGCCGCCTCGCCTCGCGCCGCCGCTGCGCTCGCCTCCGCGTAGCGCGCGCCGTAGCCCTGCGCCGCCGCTGCGCTTGCCTCCGCGCAGCCACGCTGCGTGCGCCGCTGCCCCGTAGCCACCGTATCCCCGCGCCGTCTCGGGACAGAGATTGGGGAGGGAGGCGGAGAGATAGAGAGAGGCAGATAGAGAAGTGAAGTTGAAACCCTAGAAGCTGGTATATATACCTCTGTTGGGGAGTGGGCCATGTGGGCTTCGTCTGTGGGCTTGGATTTATGGCAGCGGGCTCTATAAGTTGTCCACTGCGGTAAATTGATTTACCGTGACGGACACCTTAAGAAGCCCGCTTCGGAAAATAGGCAATTTTTCGAGGCAATCGTTTTAAAACGTCCGCCACGGTAAATCGATTTACCGCAGCGGATAAATACGTCCGTCTCGGTAAATAAATAAAATCCGTCTCAGTAAATCGAGGGCATTTATCGTGGCGGGCAAAA
Source organism: Microstegium vimineum (assembly GCA_022036555.1). Classification (NCBI taxonomy): domain Eukaryota; kingdom Viridiplantae; phylum Streptophyta; class Magnoliopsida; order Poales; family Poaceae; genus Microstegium; species Microstegium vimineum. The sequence continues at coordinate 26,447,393 of CM039123.1, forward strand.
TATGTGCCCACTGCGAAGGTCATTTTGGTGACGCTGCGCAAATTCATTTTTATAGTAGTGAATATGAAGTATACATTATTAGATTAATAAGGAAATATATTTTTATAATAAGTTAATTTGGAGCTCTAAATGTGAATACTATTCATTAGAAGTCTGACCAAACATGAAATATTTTAATTGATGTGTATACCTTAGTTGCATCTTTTTCGGAATCGAGCTAGTACATTTCTAGAAACAGATTGAAAGCTTTCAATGAAGATGGTGACTATTTTGGACCTGAGGTAGGTAGGCAGTAAAAAATTCCAGTTGAGCCTATCAATCTTTGGTGGTTTTAGGTTTCAGTGAAGTGGCCCACATGTTGAATTAGGGGCAAAACCAGAACCAGAACCAGAACCATAACCAGAACGAGGCCTCGAAGACACGAACACAAACGTACAGTCAGCGGATAGCACACAACGGGTGGTTAGTGGTGTACCCCCTTCTGTGTCTTTTTGTACATGTTCGTATCCTGACATCCAAATGGCGTGCAATAATAATGTACAAAACATTGGAACTTTTAGTTGCACATAAAGACAGGAACGACAAGGACAACAAGGACGAGGAAAACTCCAGGGCAGAAAGCAAAGAGACGTGGATCGGAGGCGATGGAACGATCGAAACACGTACGAGCAGAAGTGGTGCTTTGTTACCTGCTCGACGATGATGAACTTGCGGGCAGGATCCTTGGCGAGCGCGTCCACCACGGAGTCGAACGTGTTCATCACACACGCGCCCTGCATGCCATCCCAGGAGCTACCGGTGAGAGAACGAACTGACAAGTGAGGAAGGCGGCCGGCATGGTGTGTGTCGTCGTGTTACAATTACAATACAATACCTGGATGGAGTTGTTGGAGCCGACGTAGTACTGGTCGATGGTCATGAGCCACCCGACGTCGTCGTGCGAGTGCGGCACCAGGTGCACGTTCAGCTTGTTCCCCACCACCGTGCCTCCACCACCTGCTGCCGTGCTTCCGTTGTTGCACCCCACCGCGAACGCCGATGACTCCATGGCTGTCGTCGTTGATGCTGCTGCCACCGCAAGCGCAACAAGAGCGACGACCAGCACGAGCGCCGGCGCCATGGTCGATGTCTTCTTGCCAGATGGATGGATGCCGCAGCGTCCGGCCCCGACCACGACCACGCCGAGCGTGCAACCCCGGCAGTGGAGTGGGAGGGAGTCCTTCTTTGTTTTGTGATGAGTACCGCTCACGGTGCGCTCCTTCAAAAGCAGCTGTGAGGCTGTGACCACCCAACACCCTGCCTGCAGTCAGACCGTTGTGCTATCTTGAACCTATTTGGCACTGAAATATTATTTATGACTAAAATAAGCTAAAACTAAAAAGACAAATTGTATCATGTTTAGCAGCTTTCTGTAGACACACTTTTCCCACGGCCTCCATTTGTCCCAAAATGTAAAATTTGTGTTAGAGTAGTTTATCACTGACAGTGTTTTCCCTCTACGTGTACATCTTTTTAAAACACGCTTTAGAAGAAGCTATAGGGTCTGATTGATTACTGTTAAATATTTAGGCAATTTAACGAGTAATTTAATCCAGAAAAATACGAAAAACATCATGTTCATGACATCATAAGTGTGCACGTGTGATCTAGCATTTACATATACGTAGATGACATTTGTAAACAAGAAGAAATCGAATGATTTCATACCTAGCGGCATCCATGCCGGTCACGCTAGTCGACATAGTGTTTGTTGATGCAGTCGTCCCGCTCGATGCCATGCAGAGAGGTTGTAGTGTCGATCTCCGCTACCGCCGAGGGACACCGGAAAGAAGACGACGAAGCAGGCGCACCGGAAGAAGATGTTGAAGCGAGTAGTCGTGCCGGCAGTCGACACTCCCCAAAAACGTGATTGTCGTCCTTCACCCGAGCAGGTGAACTCGAAGACGACAGGCGTTATGGAGGCCTACTCTCCCAGGACTCGTGCGCGCGAGAACCGGGAAGGAGAAACTTAGCTGCTGCGGAAGTATAGATTTCTTGCGCGCGTGTGTGTCTTATATGTCGAATGTTGAAGTGTGTCTTGCTTTTATCCGGTGGCTGGAACACGAATAGGCACCGCGGGAGTTCAAGAGTCGAAGCGGAAGAGACGCTCACAGAAGAAACTCCTGCCTTCATGAGCAGAAACCCCCGTAACTCTCACCATTAGAAGCAGAAACTCCCTTCATCATTTAGGACAAAACTACCAGCCCATAATGTCATTTAAGAGAGAAAACTCCTGTAACTCCCGGCCATAAGTGACTTGAATGACAAAACAAATATATGTACCGCATGCATGTGTCTCACTCCAACATCTCGTCCATATAATATTAGCACACAATATTTAATACAAGTCTTAGAATTATTTGATTTAATTAGATAAAATATTGGGCCTAGCCCATATTAAATCTAACAATCCCCACCAAATTTTAAGATGTGTTAAATAATCTCAAATTCATAATTTTTTGATATACCAGAGTTTCAACGGAGACTGTTAAGTTGAACATCCGTATAGAACAGAGATTCTACTCACTCACAACTGAACAATGGACTATGCCTTGAATTGTCAGTTTTGTGCGAAATGAGCTTCACCAAAGTTCATATCATGGTACTAGGCTACTACAACCATCCCCTCTATTTTGAAGCATATAAGTCACACTTCGTGACCTTTCATGAGTGTCTAGAGATGACCCACATCTCATAGATTGTAACTATCAATCGAACTCATATAGGTATGTTCCTTATAGGATGTCCTGTAGGACAACATCCCTGCTTAACCAAGCCATTCGGATCACATTAAGAACTTATCCAACCTGCCATACAGCGTAGGAGAAACGACACATCTCCAATGAGTTTAAACTTTATACAAGGGGTTTCTCCCTCAGTCAACCACTAGCTTGTTTCGCCATTCTAATTCACGGATCTCCGATCACATAGAATAGGTTACCACTATGGTGTGACTTCAAGTGGGTCTCAAGCCCAACTCCCTCGATGCACCTTCTATCACATTTCGTGATAGACCCTTGGTGAATTGATCTACCAGATTTTTGGACGTATTTACATAGTCCAAAGATATTACTCTGGAGTTTCTCAGTTTTCTGACAGACTTCAACCGCCTTTTCACATGCCTTGTAGACTTCATGTTGTCCTTAGAACTGTTCACTTTGATTATCACTGTCTGATTATCACAGTTCATGGAAATAGCCGGTATTAGTTTCTCAACTACCGGTAAATCCATCAGAAGTTCACGAAGCCATTCAGCTTCAACTGTGGCGATATCCAATGCTGTGAGTTCTGCTTCCATTGTTGACCTCGTTAAGATGGTCTGCTTGCAAGACTTCCATGAAACAGCACCACCTCCAAGTGAGAACACATATCCACTCGTGGCGTAAATCTCATCAGCATCGGATATCTAGTTGGCATCACATTAACCCTCAAGTACCCTAGGATACCCGGAATAGTGAATCCCATAGCTCTTAGTACCTTTTAGATAGCGCAAAACTCTCTCGAGAGCACGCCAGTGATCATCTCCCGGATTTGACACAAACCGACTTAATTTGCTCATAACATAAGAGATGTCTAGCCTCGTTGCACTAGCTAAGTACATGAGTGAGCTAATTATTTGAGAATATCTCAATTGATCTCGAGTAATTCTTCCATTCTTTATCAAAGCCACACTTGGGTCATAAGGAGTTGGAGCAGGCATGCACTCGCTATAACCAAAGCGACTCAACACCTTTTCCACATAGTGGGATTTCCCAAGCGTAACCCCACCATTTCCTTCTTCTCTCTGTAGCTTTATGTTAAGAATAACATCAGCCACACCCAAGTCTTTCATCTCAAAGTTACTAGACAAAAAATCTTTCACTTCCTTGATCACACTTTCATTATTTCCAAATATTAAAATATCATCTACATATAAGCATAGAATCACACCTTCACCAGCACCAAAGCGGTAGTATACGCATTTATTAGCTTCATTCACAACAAAGCCTGCTGATGTCAAAGTTTTGTCAAACTTCTTATGCCATTGCTTGGGCGCTTTTTTAAGGCCATACAAAGATTTTAATAACTTACACACCTTTCCCTCTTGACCTTTTGCTATAAATCCATCAGGCTGATCTATGTAGATCTCTTCCTCAAGCTCTCCATTTAAGAAGGTTGTCTTAACATCCATCTGATGAATGAAAAGACCATATGAGGCAGCCAAGGATAATAGCACTCGAATAGTTGTGAGATGAGCCACTGGTGAATAAGTATCAAAATAATCTTCACCTTCTTTCTGAGTATAGCCCTTTGCAACAAGCCTCGCCTTGTACTTCTCAATAGTACCATTAGGCCTGAGCTTTTTCTTAAACACCCATTTGCAACCCACAGGTTTGCATCCATAAGGACGATCAACCACCTCCCATGTTCCATTAGACATAATTGAGTCCATCTCACTCTGCACCGCTTCCTTCCACAAGTCAACGTCAGGAGATGAATATGCCTCTTCTATGGTTCTGGGAGTGTCATCTATCAGATAAACAATAAAGTCATCACCAAAAGATTTTTCAATCCTGCATCTCTTACTCCTACGAGTGACTGAAGAATCATGGACCCTTGTGTTTAGGCGATTAACGACAATACTAGGTCACTATGACTAACGTGTGTTTTGCAGAGGCAAAGTCATTTGTGTTAGGTCATTAGTGATGCAATTTGAATGGGCTTAATGGATATTCATGCCCCCAAGATGGAAATCGTTTCGGTTGCCAAGGATGATGGTACAAGTTGAAGACTAGGCTAGTTCTTAGTGCCATAAGGTTGAGAAGGACACTAAGTATAGCTAGGGTTTTGTTTTTCCTTTGACCGTACTATAAAGGGGGGTATGAGATTAGTAGCTTGATCTAGGAGAGTTTAGGAGAGTGGGTATATGCACACTTGTCACAACTAATCCTAGAGACCTTGCTTTCAGCCCTTGGTAAACCCTAGAAATGGTAGGAGCAAAATCCCTTGAGAAATCTCAGCGAAAACAGTTGAAATAGGGGAGAAAGAGGCTCCGGACCAGTCTACCTAGTAGGCGTCGGACCATAGGAGAGTGGTCCGACGGTCCCTGACTTAGGCAATATCTCAGCTCAAGGAGCTCCGGACCACCTGTCTGGAGAGCGTCAGACCATAGGAGAGTGGTCCGATGGCTCATGTCAGAGAGAGAGAAGGCTCCGGACTAGTCCGACGGTGTGTCCGATGGCTAGTCCGATGGTTCAAGACAGGAGGTTAAGTTCATACAGTAAGCACCCAGGCTCCGGACCAGAGCGTCGGACCAGGGCTCCGGACCAAGGAGAGTGGTCCGGTGGTTTGAAAAAGAGAAGAAGTTTTTCACTCAGAGAGCACCTTGGCTCCGGACCAGTGCGTCGGAACAAGGTGTCAGACCAAGCAGAGTAGTCCGACGGTGCCTGAGTTGGAAGTCAGAGTGAGCTCCGGACCAGTGTGCTTGGTCCGGTGGTGTAAGCTCCGAACTAGTCCGGTGGCTTCGCAGAGAGAGGAAAAAGTAAAAAACGGGTAGTTTTGGAGGTGGGGACTATTTATAGTTGCCCCCTTCGTCCTTAGGACCTCTCTTGGCCATTGTTTCAGCTGGTGACACCTTGAGAAATCCTTTGGAGAGTCAAGTGCCTAGTGAGGGAGAGATTAGAGAGAGTTCATCTTGTTCTTCCCTCCTAGAGTGATTAGGAGTGACTTGTGTGCATCCATCCACCTTCCTAGCCTTGAGTTGGTCAAGTGAAGGTCTTGTGCTTGTTACTCTTGGTGTTCGACAGCACCTAGACGGTTTGGTGGTGTTCGGAGGAAGTGATCGCCGGAAGATTGTTGGCGGCTCTTCTCCAAGCTTCTGTGATCGGTTGTGGGCGATTCACCGAGTCGGAGTGGCGAAGAATCAGCCCGTAGAGAGCACTCTACCCTTGCGCGGGTAGAGGGGAGCGATACCTTGCGAGGTGCTCCAACGAGGACTAGGGGGGTGTGTCGACACCTCGATACCTCGGGAAAACATCGCCGCGTCACTGAGAATTTCTTTTCCCTAGCTCTTTATATTTCCACATTACATTCCGTCTTGTTTTTATCCTACCTACTAGAATTGCTTAGGTTGCTTTAATTTCCATGAACTGCTACCGCTTTCTAGCTAGGACACACGGATCGTAGGCACTAGGGGGTGATTGACATTTGATAGGTTTTCATATTTGCTTTAGAAATTTAAACAAGCCCAATTCACCCCCCCTCTTGGGCATCTTGATCCTTTCAATTGGTATCGGAGCCTTGTTGCTCTAAATTAGGCTTCATCGCCTAGAGCAAGATGTCCCATGGGGTTGGACCGCCACCCATGTTCGATGGGGATGAGTTTCCTTATTGGAAAGTGCGGATGGAGGCCTACCTTGAGGCCGTGGACGTCGGCGTTCACAAAGCCGCCACCCAAGGTGGATCGGTGTTCGCCGAAGATCCATACTTTGAGAAGAACAATGCTAAGGCAAAGAACATTCTTTTCCGTGGCATTTGCAAGGATGTGTTCAACCGTGTGCGGAATTGCAAAACCGCGCATGAGATTTGGACAAACATTTGTGCTCTACACGAGGTCACTAAATGTGAAAGAGAAGAGCGTTATCACCTCATCATTGCTAAGTTAAATGCTTTCACCATGCTATCTTATGAAAATGCTAATGAAATGTACTCTCGTTTGAATGTGCTTGTAGAGGAGTTGAATGGCCTTGGGCTCTCTCAAATGACACCGGTCGATGTGGTGCGCAAGATACTTTGTGTCCTACCAATAGACAAGTATAGCCACATCGTCACGGTTCTTCATCAAGACGATCTCTCCGCAACTACACCAATGCAAGTGTTGGGCAAGATCAACGCTCATGAGATGTACATGAAGATCAATGATGGAACTTCATCCTCCTCCAAGAAGAAAGAGAAGGAGGAGAAGAAGGACTTGACTCTCAAGGCATCTTCCAAGGAGAAGTGCAAGATGCAATATGTCATTGAGAGTGCAAGTGACGATGATGATGAAGACAACATCGCTCTCATGGTGAAGAAGACCACCAAGATGTTGAAGAGGCTAAACAAGAATGGAGTCAAGTTTGACTCAAAGAAGAAGAAATTCTTCACAAGCTCTTCAAGGAAGCCAATCTCCCAAATGAAGTGCTACAATTGCGGCACTCTTGGTCATCTAGCCCATGCGTGTCCCGAAGAGAAGAAAGACAAGTTCAAGAACAACAAGTTCAAGAACTTCAAGAAGAACAAGGGCGGAAATGATGACTCAAGTGATGATGACAAGAAGCAAGACAAGCCATACAAGAAGAAGAAGAACTTCAACTTCCACAAGAAGAAGAAGGATGGCAAGGCTTACATTGTGGGTGATTGACTCACCGATATTGATGATTCAATTGATTCCTCCGATGATGAGAGTGAAGAAGAGAAGGTGGCCGCATTGGTGATTGGTTCTTCTATTCCACCGCCCCTCCTCCTTCATCGCCGGGATCATCCTCTACACACCTATGCCTTATGGCTAAAGGTGACAAGAAGGTACAAAAAAAGGACGATGGTGATGACCTCTCTAGTGATGATAGTGACGATGAAGAAGCACCTTCCTATGATGAGCTAATTAAAATTTGCAACAAGTACGCTAGCATCATAAGGAAGTACAAGAGTAAAAATGACAAACTTCTTGAAATCAAAGAAAACTTGCATGATAAGCTTGACAACTTGTCTAGTGCTAATGATGATTTGAAGCTTGAGATTAATTCTCTCACATCTAGCACTAGGGAGCTCAAAGCCTCTCTTAAGCAAGCCAATGAGAAACATGATAAGCTTGAGAGGTCATCCCAAGAGCTCCACACAAGGTTTAACTTGCTAAAAGATGACTACAACCAAGTGAAAAGTGATCATGGCACACTAGTGGTAGCAAATGAATTGCTTACTCAAGATCTTACACATGTTGCTACAAACCCGTGTGCTAAGTGTGCAAGTGCTACCTCCTGTGAAATCGAGCTTGATGATGTGGCTCTTGAGCAAAGTGCTAAGTGCAAGGGCAAGAGAATTGTAGAAGCCGACAAGTATGATGATTATGTGAAGATGAGGGAAGAGAACTCAAAGCTCAAGGAAGAGCTAATCAACCTCAAGGAAAACAAGCCCTTCACCATCAAGCCGGCTCAAGAGGAAGACAAAGATGCTATCACTTTGATCAACTCTCTTCGAGAAGAAATTGCCAAGCTCAAGAATGACAAGACCAAGCTTTGAAGTGGCCTTGAAAAGTTCACCAAGGGCCATAATCTCCAAAGTGAGCTTCTAATGAGCACCGTCATGAAGAATGACAAGACCGGTATTAGGTACAAGGAAAACCAAGTGATGAAGGCCAAGGTCAAGATTGAAGCCAAGAACTACTACAAGAACAAGTACAATGGCTACAATCAAGAGAAGCCAAAGCCCAAGCCTAAGAGGTGCTTTGGATGTGGACAAATTGGTCATCTTTCATTTCAATGCAAGACTCCACTTCCCAAGACCTTGCCCAAGCACACTAGGCCATTTGCTCATGATGCTCACTATGTCATCAACAAAGATTCCAAGGGTAGACCACTTGTGGTGTTTCTTGGACCACCAATGAAGAACAAGCATAGGGTTCTTTGGGTTGCTAAGGAATTGGTTGATAAGGCAATGGGGCCCCGCACCAAGGGGGTTCCCAAACAACAAGCTTAACTCCAAGTTGCTTGTGTGTAGGTGAACTACAAGACCGGTGGGAGCCATTGGGTAATTGATAGTGGTTGCACTCAACACATGACCGGCGACCCCCGGATGTTCACCACACTTGATGAGGATTGTGCAAATCAAGACAAGATTACTTTTGGGGATAATTCAAAGGGCAAAGTTCAAGGTTTAGGCAAAGTGGCTATCTCCCAAGATCAATCAATTTCCAATGTCTTACTAGTACAATCATTGAGCTTCAACTTGCTATCGGTTGGTCAACTTTGTGATCTCGGGTTTCATTGTCTCTTCACTCCAAATGAGGTGATTGTGACCAAGATTGAAGATTCATCAATGATATTCAAGGGTTCCGGCACAACAACCTCTACTTAGTGGACTTCACTTCAAATGAAGCTAACTTGCAAACTTGTCTATTCTCCAAGAATTCTTTGGGTTGGCTATGGCATAGAAGATTAGCACATGTGGGCATGTCAACCTTGAAGAAGCTTGTCAAGAAGGAAATGGTTAGAGGAATCAAGGATGTGGTGTTTGAGAAGGACAAACTTTGTAGTGCATGTCAAGCCGGCAAGCAAGTGGCAAACACTCATCCAACCAAAGCTTTCATGTCAACCTCAAGAGTTCTAGAGTTGCTACACATGGATCTATTTGGCCCTACCACCTATGCTAGTCTTGGAGGAAATCTCTATTGCTTAGTGGTAGTGGATGACTACTCTCGATACACTTGGGTGTTCTTTCTTCAAGACAAGGGAGAGACACAAGGCATCTTCAAGAAGTTCGCTACAAGAGCTCAAAATGAATTTGATGTGAAGATCAAGAAGATTAGAAGTGACAATGGCACCGAATTTGTGAACACAAAGATTGAAGATTATTGTGATGAAGTTGGGATCAAGCATGAGGTGTCCGCTACATATACTCCACAACAAAATGGTGTCGTAGAGAGGAAGAACCGGATGCTCATAACTCTAGCAAGGTCTATGCATGATGAGTACAACACTCTGGAGAAGTTTTGGGCGGAGGCAATCAACACCACTTGCTATGCGGCAAACCGTCTCTTTGTCCAAAGGCTATTAAAGAAGACCCCCTATGAGCTTGTCAATGGGAAGAAGCTGGATATTTCATTCTTCCGGGTGTTTGGTTGCAAGGTGTACATCTACAAGAAGCGCCAACACTTGGGTAAATTCCAACGGCGGTGTGACATTGGTTTCCTTGTTGGATATTCACTTAAATCCAAGGCATACCGTGTATTTAACAAAGCCACCGGCTTAGTTGAAGAAACGTATGACTTGGAGTTTGATGAAACTAATGGCTCCCAAGGAGCGCTTGAGGATATTGATGTAGGTGATGAACCCTTGAGGGAGGCAATGAAGAATATGCCAATTGGTGCTATCAACCCGCAAGAGGTGGAAGAAGTTGAAGATGAAGCAAATCAAGATCCTTCTCCACCCCACACGCCTCAAGTTGATGAAGGAGATCAAGTGAGGGAAGCTCAAGAAGACACTCACATTCCTCAAGATCAAGCTGAGGCCGAAGCAAGCAATGTTGAAGCACCGCATCCTCCTCCTCAAGAGACAAATAGAAGATCAACATCTATCCTTCAAGCTCACCCCATGATCAAATCATAGGGAGTCCATCAAAGGGAGTAATGACTCGCTCTAGACTTGCATCTTATGTTGAACATCACTCATTTGTTTCCTTTGTTGAGCCTACTAGTGTAGAAGAAGCACTTGCGGATCCAGATTGGGTGAATGCCATGCATGAAGAACTCAACAACTTCACCTGGAACCAAGTGTGGACACTTGAAGAGAAGCCAAAGGATGCAAGAATCATTGGCACCAAGTGGGTGTTTAGGAACAAGCAAGATGATCAAGGCGTGGTTGTGAGGAAGAAAGCAAGATTGGTGGCAAAGGGGTTCTCTCAAGTAGAAGGACTCGATTTTGGAGAGACTTTTGCTCTGGTTGCAAGACTTGAAGCCATCCGTATCCTTTTGGCGTATGCTTCACATCACAAAATGAAACTTTTCAAATGGATGTGAAGAGCGCCTTCTTAAATGGTTTCATAAATGAACTTGTCTATGTCTCACAACCTCCCGGGTTTGAAGACCCAAACTTGCCTAATCATGTGTATAGGTTGTCCAAGGCACTCTACGGATTGAAGCAAGCTCCAAGAGCTTGGTATGAGAGGCTAAGGGACTTCCTAATCAAGAAGGGCTTCAAGATCGGGATCGTCGACACTACACTATTCACCAACAAGCTTAATGGAGAGATCTTTGTTTGCCAAGTATATGTCGATGACATTATATTTGGGTCAACAAACCAAGATCATTGCAAGGAGTTTGGTGACTTGATGTCCAAGGAGTTCGAGATGTCAATGATTGGCGAGCTAACCTTCTTCCTTGGCTTTCAAGTGAAGCAAATGAGAGAAGGGACCTTCATCTCTCAAGAAAAGTACACTTATGATCTACTTAAGAAGTTCAAGATGGAGGATTGCAAACCAATCAAGACCCCAATTCCTACTAATGGGCATCTCATCTCGATGAGGGAGGTAAACCAATTGACCAAACTCTTTATCGCTCTATGATCGGTAGTTTACTTTACCTCACCGCATCTAGGCCGGATATCATGTTTAGTGTGTGCATGTGTGCTAGGTTTCAAGCAAGCCCTAAGGAGTCGCATCTTTGTGCGGTTAAAAGAATCCTTAGGTACATAAGGCACACCCCTAGCATGGGTCTTTGGTATCCCAAAGGAGCTCCCTTTCAACTAGTTGGCTATTCCGATTCGGATTAGGCCGGGTGTAAGGTTGATAGGAAGAGCACCTCCGACGGGTGCCACATGCTAGGAAGATCACTTGTTTCTTGGTCCTCAAAGAAGCAAAACAGTGTGGCATTGTCAATCGTCGAGGCGGAATACATTGCCATGGGAGCAAGTTGTGCACAAATCTTATACATGACCCAAACACTTTTTGATTACGGCGTGTTTTTAAAAGAAGTTCCACTTTTGTGTGATAATGAAAGCGCCGTAAAGCTTGCTAACAACCCGGTTCAACACTCTCGCACCAAGCACATAGATATTCGCCATCACTTTCTTAGAGATCATGTGGCTAGGAAAGACATCACACTAGTTGGAGTTAAGAGCGAAGATCAATTGGCAGATATCTTCACTAAACCACTTGATGAAACAACATTTTGTAGGTTGAGAAGCGAGTTGAATGTGCTTGATCACTCTAACTTCACTAAAAGATGAGTTTGTGTGAACCATGCATTCATATGTAATATAACATGTTTAATTTGGTAATGCACATAGGCTTGGCTAACGCGGCTAAGATAACTGCCCTCAAAGCGTGTGACAAAGCTTAACCGCGGTTTAAACTTGCAAGCAACCTAGATTCAAATTCCGTTTTGCATTCCATATGCATGAGTGTTGCTTCTTCGTTTCTTTTCGGTTAAGTTTTTTTGGTCATCCTTAGGTTCATCACTTAGGGGGAGAAATTCAACGCTCTAGCTTCAGCTAATACCCCTCTTGTGCTCCTATGGTGACCCTTGGAGCTTTATTGAACTATTTTCTTATGAAAACTAATCCTAGCCTATGGCAAACTATTTCTAAAATTGAGGGTTTGAGAGATGGTTCTTATGTTAAGTCCAACAAGTGCACCTCTTTGCTCTTTTGTGTTGGTACTTGGCTAAGAGAAAAGATTGGAGAGAAAAATAGGAAAATTCAGAGCAAATTTAAGCACCGGACCACCCTCCGGACCACTCTGCATGGTCCGACGCTAGTGGTCCGACGCCCTGTCCCTCAGTGCATAAAAATTTCTCCAGCCACAAAATCCGTCTGACCACCGTCCGACGCCTTGGTCCGGTGGTCGGGTGCTCACTGTTTTCCCTTCTCTGGTACCGTCGGACCACCCGTCGGACCAGCCTTCGGACTAAGCAGAGTAGTCCTACGCTTCGAAATTTTGCGGATAACTCCCCGTGAACGGATCTGTTTCAGCAGTATTCGTCTCTGCCATCCGTACGCCGCCACGCCTGCTCCGCCACCACTCTGCCCTAGCTCCGCCGCCAGCTCCCCTGCGCCCTTCTCGCCGCCGGTGACCTCTTCCCAGTGCTCCACCGCCACTCCACCTCCACGCTGCAGCCTCTCCCCTCTCCATCGCCGCCACCTCACCGCAGCAGCGCCACCCTCCGTCACCGCCGCCTTCCACCTCGCCGTCGGGAACCCCCCCTCGCCGGCGTCCAACCAGCCAGCGGCTTCTCCACCTAAACCCTGCCTTCATCGACCTAGGGTTTCACCCCCTCTCCATTGGTACTGCTTGCAAAGACCAAGGATGCACTTCCCCCCTTAGGGTTAGCCCTAACCCTAGGGCCTGGTTTCGACGTCTTTGTCCGTGACCGATTTCGATTCATCGTCGTCGACTCCGCCTCTTCTCGCTAGGGTATGGTCTCATCTACTACGTCGTGTTTTGTCGAGTCTTAGATAGAGTCATGTCCTAGGGTATTTCCTTGAAAATCCATTTTCAATTTCAGCAACTAAATCAATTGCTAATTGTCATTCACAGTTGGCAAATCTCTGTCGGAGTGTGGTTTGGGACTTGAGACGCTCTGATTAGACGCGCTCTCTTACCTCAGGTATCATGTCAGATTTCATTCCTTTACTTATCTAGATGCTTGCTTCTATATGGTTTCTTATCTCTAGATTTTATATATGCTTATATATACCCTGTCTATTCTATCTAGCAGCAGTCAGTGGCAATTTTAACTCGGGGCAAAGCTCGCGAGTAAGGATTGAGGCAAAGCCTCAGAAGGTTCAGTCCAGTGGCTTGCAGGCCTCTCTGTCACTTGTGATTTGATCAGTGGGTAGTGGTTCTTGCAGAGATCAGTGACTCTTGTGGCAGTGGATCTGTCAGTTGTTTCTTGTCAGTGGCTTTCAGTGGGCAGTGATTCTTTGATTGATCCATATGGCTCGTGGTTCTCGTGCTCGTGTTACTGGGTCAGGTGATGACACTCCTCCTCCTCCACATCCTTCCAGAGACAAGGGCAAGAAGCAAGTTGTTGAGAAGGCAAAGAAAAAGAAGCGAAAGCTAACAGAGGCTGAGAAAGCCGAGGCAGTAGCCGATGCAGCAGACCGCGCAAAGCGAGGCGGTCGCCGAGGCACAGTGAGACTTGGCACCCCTCCGCGGGATCTACCTTCTACTCCTACCGGGTCACAGACAGAGGATACTCCAGAGGAGCCAGAGCTTGTCATTTGTGTTTAGGCAATTAACGACAATACTAGGTCACTATGACTAACGTGTGTTTTGCAGAGGCAAAGTCATTTGTGTTAGGTCATTAGTGATGCAATTTTAATGGGCTTAATGGATATTCATGCCCCCAAGATGGAAATCGTTTCGGTTGCAAAGGATGTGGTACAAGTTGAAGACTAGGCTAGTTCTTAGTGCCATAAGGTTGAGAAGGGCACTAAGTATAGCTAGGGTTTTGTTTTTCCTTTGACCGTACTATAAAGGGGGTATGAGATTAGTAGCTTGATCTAGGAGAGTTTAGGAGAGTGGGTATATGCACACTTGTCACAACTAGTCCTAGAGACCTTGCTTTCAGCCCTTGGTAAACCCTAGAAATGGTAGGAGAAAAATCCCTTGAGAAATCTCAGCGAAAACAGTAGAAATAGGGGGAGAAAGAGGCTCCGGACCAGTCTGCCTAGTAGGCGTCGAACCATAGGAGAGTGGTCCGACGGTCCCTAACTTAGGCAATATCTCAGCTCAAGGAGCTCCGGACCACCTGTCTGGAGAGCGTTGGACCATAGGAGAGTGGTCCGATGGCTCATGTCAGAGAGAGAGAAGGCTCCGGACTAGTCTGACGGTGTGTCCGACGGCTAGTCTGACGGTTCAAGACAGGAGGTTAAGTTCATACAGTAAGCACCCTGGGTCCGGACCAGAGCGTCGGACCAGGGCTCCGGACCAAGGAGAGTGGTCCGGTGGTTTGAAAAAGAGAAGAAGTTTTTCACTCAGAGAGCACCTTAGCTCCGGACCAGTGAGTCGGACCAAGGCGTCGGACCAAGCAGAGTAGTCCGACGGTGCATGAGTTGGAAGTCAGAGTGAGCTCCGGACCAGTGTGCTTGGTCCGGTGGTGTAATCTCCGAACTAGTCCGGTGGCTTCGCAGAGGAAAAAGTAAAAAACGGGTAGTTTTGGAGGTGGGGACTATTTATAGTTGCCCCCTTCGTCCTTAGGACCTCTCTTGGCCATTGTTTCAGCTGGTGACACCTTGAGAAATCCTTTGGAGAGTCAAGTGCCTAGTGAGGGAGAGATTAGAGAGAGTTCATCTTGTTCTTCCCTCCTAGAGTGATTAGGAGTGGCTTGTGTGCATCCATCCACCTTCCTAGCCTTGAGTTGGTCAAGTGAAGGTCTTGTGCTTGTTACTCTTGGTGTTCGACAGCACCTAGACGGTTTGGTGGTGTTCGGAGGAAGTGATCGTCGGAAGATTGTTGGCGGCTCTTCTCCAAGCTTCTGTGACCGGTTGTGGGCGATTCACCGAGTCAGAGTGGCGAAGAATCAGCCCGTAGAGAGCACTCTACCCTTGCGCGGGTAGAGGGGGAGCGATACCTTGCGAGGTGCTCCAACGAGGACTAGGGGGGTGTGTCGACACCTCGATACCTCAGGAAAACATCGCCGCGTCACTGAGAATTTCTTTTCCCTAGCTCTTTATATTTCCACATTACATTCCGTCTTGTTTTTATCCTACCTACTAGAATTGCTTAGGTTGCTTTAATTTCCATGAACTGCTACCGCTTTCTAGCTAGGACACACGGATCGTAGGCACTAGGGGGTGATTGACATTTGATAGGTTTTCATATTTGCTTTAGAAATTTAAACAAGCCCAATTCACCCCCCCTTGGGCATCTTGATCCTTTCAGTGACCATACTATTATCCTCCTCAGGATTATTTCCATGGGTGACATCCGTAGCATCATTTAGTGGTTCAAAAGTTTCATTAACAGGAATAGATTCATGACTAGAAATGCTAGGCGTATTTTTCAAAGGAAATTCATCTTCAAAGAATGTAGCATCTCTTGATTCCATGATTGTGCCTTTCACCATGTCTGGCACTTTAGAATTTGTTATTAAAAATCTATATCCCATACTGTGTATAGCATAACCAAGAAAAATGCAGTCAACGGTTTTGGGTCCAAGCTTTCGCTTCTTGTTAATTGGCACATTCACCTTTGCCAAACAACCCCACATTCACAGATAAGAGAGATTTAATCTCTTTTTCTCCCATTCCTCGAATGGTGTAATTTCTTTATTTTTAGTGGGCACCCTATTCAGGACATGACATGCTGTCAAAATCGCCTCACCCCACCATTCCTTAGATAGTCCCGCAGTGTCTAACATGACATTAACCAACTCAGTTAGAGTACGGTTCTTTCTCTCTGCAATCACATTGGACTGTGGTGAGTATGGCGTTGTCCTCTCATGAATTATACCGTGCTCCGCACAAAATTCAGAAAACTCATTTGAGAAATACTCTCCTCCGCAATCTGACCGTAACTTTTTAATTTTCTTCTCAAGTTGGTTTTCTACCTCAGCTTTATAGATTTTAAAATATTGTAATGCTTCATCCTTTGATTTCAACAGATATACGTAGCAAAATCTAGTGCAATCGTCTATCAGTGTCATGAAATATCTTTTACCACCTTTAGTCAACTCTCCATTCATCTCACACAAGTCAGAATGGATTAGCTCTAGCAGTGCCAAATTCCTCACCGCAGCAGCCTTGTGAGGCTTGCGAGGTTGTTTTGATTCAACGCACACATGACACTTAGAACTTTTGACTAAATCAAATTTTAGGATTAAATTTAAACAACATAAGTGAGACATGCAACCAAAATTAATATGACATAACCGCGGAGGCCACATATTCGTCTCATTATGATTATTAACATGGTTCACAGACTTAACATCACCATCAGTTAGAGACAAACGGAACAAGCCTCCGCTCTCATAGCCTTTAACAATGAAAGTACCAAATTTAGACAACACACATTTATTCGACTCGAAGACAAGTTTGTAACCATCACGACAAAGCAAAGATCCACTAATCAAATTCTTCCTTATCTGCACGTTCTTTAGCTGCACGGTCTTTCCCGAAGTAAGCTTTAGATCGACCGAACCAACACCACGTACAGCCGCACACGCCCCGTTCCCCATCAACAAGGAGGAAGCCCGCCCGACCTGATAAGAAGAAAACAAGGAAATATCAGAACACACATGGCTCCTGTATCAACCCACCAATCAGGTGAATTAAAAACTGAAAGAACTGTATGTAATAAATTACCATACGCCGATGTTCCTCCATCAGCCTCAACCATGTTGACAGATTTCTTCTGATTTGGCTTCCACTTCGCATCTGGGCAATCTCTCGCAAAGTGTCCAGGCTTGCCACAAGTGAAACAATTGCCCTTTTCCTTGTTGTCTTTCTTTTTCTTCTTGAAAGAAGCAGTATTCTTTGGCTTCACATCTTGCTGGTTTTTCTTCTTGTGGAATTTGGAGTGATTCTTCTGCACCATGTGTGCACTAGAACTCCCTTCTCCAACGTTCTTCCCTTTGACATCTTTTTCTCTCGCCTTGTCCTCAACATCAAGAGTACCAATGAGTTGAGCAACGTCAAACTGTCTCTTGTGCTTCAAAGAAGTAGCAAAATCAGTCCAAGATTGTGGCAGCTTTGCAATGATGCAACCTGCCACAAACTTGTCAGGAAGGACACAGCCAAACAGCTCGAGCTCCTTTACTAGCGCTTGTATCTCATGAGCCTGTTCCACCACCGGACGGTCCTCGACCATCTGGTAGTCATGGAACTACACCATGACATACAACTCAGAGCCAACATCAGATGCTCCATAGCGGGCCTCAAGTGCATCACACATGTCTTTACCAGTCTGCAATGGCACATATGCATCAATTATGGTGTCTCCAAGCACGCCCAGCAATCCTGCTTTGAACCTAGTATCAGCATCGTTCCACGCACAATCCTCATCAGAGTATATGGTCCAGCCGACCTAGGTTCGACCACATGAAAGCAGTGCATGGAGGTCATCCACAGAATGCACCTCTGACTCCATCTCTTATAGTGTGCGCCCTCAAAAACATTGGGTTTCAGCATGCTCGCAAAACCAGTACTCGAAAAAAGCCTATCACGTTTTTGGATTGTTAAATATTTAGGCAATTTAACGAGTAATTTAATCCAGAAAAATACGAAAAACATCATGTTCATGACATCATAAGTGTGCATGTGTGATCTAGCATTTACATATACGTAGATGACATTTGTAAACAAAAAGACAGTGAGAAATCGAATGATTTCATACCTAGCGGCATCCATGCCGATCACGCTAGTCGACATAGCGTTTGTTGATGCAGTCGTCCCGCTCGATGCCATGCAAAGAGGTTGTAGTGTCGATCTCCGCAACCGACGAGGGACACCGGAAAGAAGACGACGAAGCAGGCGCACCGGAAGAAGATGTCGAAGCGAGTAGTCGTGTCGGCAGTCGACACTCCCCAAAAACGTGATTGTCGTCCTTCACTCGAGCAGGTGAACTCGAAGACGACAGGTGTTCTGGAGGCCTACTCTCCCAGGACTCGTGCGCACGAGAACCGGGACGGAGAAGCTTAGCTGCTACTGAAGTATAGATTTCTTGCGCGCGTGTGTGTCTTATATGTCGAATGTTGGAGTGTGTCTTGCTTTTATCCGGTGGCTGGAACATGAATAGGAACCGCGGGAGTTCAAGAGTCGAAGCGGAAGAGATGCTCACAGAAGAAGCTCCTGCCTTCATGAGTAGAAACCCCCGTAACTCTCACCATTAGAAGCAGAAACTCCCTTCATCATTTAGGACTAAACTACCAGCCCATAATGTCATTTAAGAGAGAAAACTCCTATAACTCCCGGCCATAAGTGACTTGAATGACAAAACAAATACATGCACCCATGCATGTGTCTCACTCCAACATCTCGTCCATATAATATTAGCACACAATATTTAATATAAGTCTTAGAATTATTTGATTTAATTAGATGAAATATTGGGCCTAGCCCACATTAAATCTAACAATTACTTGCATAACTCTTTTTCCAGACTAAGAGAATTCTTATTAGGGTTGTTTGGTTGATTCCATATAGCGTTATGCAGGCTAACACTATCCTCAAAGCAGCCTAGACTTGTATCCCACTATCCCTAGAAATCGATCATATCCAGCTATGCAAGTATTGCATTGCATCCACTATGCACCCTATATGAAAATTAGACAGTTATGTATACAACCAATCAAGTGCATAGTACTATACCACTCTCTATTCAGTTGAACCAAATAACATCAAATTATATTGCCTAATATAGAATTAGTTATACTGGATAAGATATATATGTTGTGCAAGTTAATACAAGTAACCAATCAGCCCCTATACCAAGCAGGACCAAGTCCACTATAATAGAGGCTCCAACAAGACCTCATACTAGTAATTATCACCGAGACATGCTAAAAAAATAAATTCTAAAAGTTGTAACAAAACTTGCTATTATTAATCAGAAGTTTTAAATAAAAATTGTATTCTCATAAGACGTACATATAGTACATAAGAAAAATCTTCTAGAATAAAATAAAAATCATTATTGATAATAATAGCAATTGGATCTATCTATTTTCTAAAAATTACCAATCTCCACTATTATAAAAAAACAAACAAGAAGTAACCCCTAAATTTGCATCTAAATAACAATTATGCCTTTATGCTACGTGACACAAAGTAACCCATAAATTTATTTGCATCTAAATTACCAACATTTACTCATATGAAAAATATTGAAATAACCTAAATTGTTTCTATATATGTTTCTAAATTATCCACAACTATTACTATCAAAATACGCACATATTTTTTATAATCACATTCAACATCTTCAGTAGTGGAGATGATTAGTAGAGCAAATGTTTCTAGGATATCTTAACTTGATCTTGATATCTTTTGTCTAGCTAGCTCTTGATACAAATGTTGTTGTGGAACTGTTTTTTTTGTTGAATTTTCCTCCCAAGTCGCTAGGTGGCTCTAGTATCTTTATGGATCTTTATCATTACATGCACTCAGTTTATCTTATACCTATCTATAGTTCAATTGGTATATAAGTTAGTGAATATCATTCTCTTTCATTTCTCAATATTCTTTACTTACCTTCCCATACAAAATTACAATAGTCTATAATACTCTAGGATGAAAATGTTATAATAGTGTTCCAATTGTAAGGAAATGGACCCTGTGGACCATTAAGTTTGGACGTTGGTGTTTGATGATCAACATGACCATTTGGATTAATAGTTTTTTTGGATATAGTTCAAAGGATGCAAAGTGGACTTGGACTTAGGAAGCAGAGTGGCTCAACTGATCAACACCTCAAGCAAGACATTAGAAGACATATTGAAGACCTACAAGTATAAGCAAGAGTCCAAAACAAAAGATAGAAGAAGCCTGAACAATGGTTTTGCTGACATGGACGCTATTAAAGATACGTGAAGAAATAGAGCTTTGGGCTAGCTGACATGGACGCATTGGACATGTGTGGTGCCTATGTAGAATGGTTGTGTAGCCTCCAACAACTAATTTGCAATTGGGGGCTATATATATACCACCCCAACTACCCATTTGAGGGGTGTGAGACTTGGGAAACATACCAATGGTTTTGCTACACCATTCTAGTACCCTCTACATTCATAGTGCTTAGTGAATCACTTGGTGATTAGTGTAGGTGCTTTGCGAAGTGCTTAGCTTAGCTAGACCACCACTTATGCACTAGCTCTAGGTTTAGTCCTAGTGTTTAGTGAAGTTTGCATACCGCTTACAATTCGATGCTTGCGCACACCATTTTTTTACTCTGGAGGGGCTTATAGTCTTATGAGACCACATTAACTGTGCTCGTGGCGTGGTTGCTACCGTATATAGAAGAGAAGCTCGATAAGTCATGACGACAGGGAGAGATCCAAAAGAGGCTATTTTGGAGACCCACACACATGGGGAAGGCCCCGCACTATCCATGGAGTTAGCTAAGCGGAAGCTTTGTCCTTGTGAGGGCATACTATGAGGGGGCTACAATGATGACTAAGGGGAAGATTACATGCTTCTCCATACCTTGGTAAAAGTATTAGAATTGTCAAATGTGAGTTTGTATCTCTATTGCCCTTTACCTTCTGCATTTACATTGTATATCTTGGTTATGTGTCGTACCTTTCTATCTTAGTTGATAGGCTATTGATAGAATTGGAAGCCATGTTGCATAACTCTTTTGCAGTAGAGATAGAAATGCTAGTCCTAGGAGTTTGAGTTACCATATTTTTTGGTCCCATAGCTCAGGTAATACGAATTTCCAATAATAGAAAATGCTAGCCAATATTAGTCCAAAAAGGCATTACCCACTATTCCATGTACCTAATAACTCGAGTTCGGGTAATACTCGATATACCCATTTACAAAAATTCCACTGAATGTATGTTGTCCATTGATCCTTAAGCTTCTAGAGTTCTTGTAGATCCCATGCGCCCCTCTTTGGCTCCTCATCCCTCAATCTATCTGTGTAGGCGTGTGTTGACGGTCCTTAGCGTCAACTTTTTAAGCAATTATAAATATGATAATTGGATAAATCAAATATAATATCTAGAAATATAGGGCTTTAATTAACAATTTCCATGAGTTTTGGTGTTTTATTATTTTCTAGGGACTATTCCAGAAAAGAGTAATAATGGGAATCAAAACGGAGAAGATATCGAATAAATCCCGCGGAGAAACACATGTCATTCTACTCAAGGAGGATCCCGCAGACACCGAAGCAAAGCGGGCCCCAGAGGCCGACCTGTGGGGTCGACCGGCATGGGGTGGGGCCACTGGCCGCCGTCATTTGGAAGCTTCCTGCACCGCCTTTGAAGATTGATCTGAGCCCTACATGAAGTCGGTTTGATCCAACGACTGTCGTGCATTGTTGGTATTTCTTAACGCACACAGATAAATCCGCAAGCACACGGATACCGCTGTAGCTTTCACCCTGAGTATTCCAAGGGTATCGATTTCCATGGGGAACGTGAAGTGTACTAGATAAGAACTAAGAGCATCCAAGGATAGATAAGATAACTGGGTAGAGAGATTTTGGAGTTTTCTAAGGGAGTTATCTAATCAAAGGTCCACTATACTCTACTTACTTCAGAGCAACAGTACCTTCTCGACTCTCGATAAAGACTGGGAGAAAGGTAGTCGGGCGAGGCTGCCAAAAGCTCTACGAAAACACCAACCCGAACGTGGTGGACTACAAAGGCCTTACATAGCTGTCACCCCTGGGGCTACCACAACTATCCATAGGATTAGGCGCAAACTCAGGTAAACTCTAGTCTAGACACCACGTCTACACTATCGCTTACTACTCTAATTCCAGCTGTAAACTAGAGCACTCAATACGAGCGGAGATCCCATAAATAGAATAAAGTAAGAACTGAAATAAGATACTTAGAAATAATAAATGAAGAACCTGGAGATTGCTCCGAACCAGATTCGGCTCCTCCTAGCTCTCTCCTCCTCTCTCACCTCTAATTAAAACTAGATGAACTAGAACTAGAAGAACTAGATCTAGACAACTAGAGGGACCTCTCTCCTTCTCTACTTCTAATTGAAACCCTAGCTTTTGCTCTGGAGAAGAATAATGAGATGAGATGATCCTCAGGGGGGTCAGGGGCCTTCCTTATATAGCCTCCTCAAATGAACGTGGATCGTCGGATCAAACTGACCTTAAGTGAAGGGTTTAGATTGATCCTCAAAGGCGGTGGAGCATAATCCGCGAAGTTGATGCTGATTGGTTGAAACAGCAGGGCGGGCGCCCTAAACCCTAGGGCGGGCGCCCTGGGTGTGGGCCTAATTGGCTTCCGGCTTGGTCCAGTTCCTTCTAGAGCCTTCCTGAGTATAGAAAATTGTGCGGTTGATAATTATCTCTATGTAAACATGACATGTGGGCTTTTCCTTGGTATTTCCTGATAACCCCCTGCAGAAACAGACATTCACCAAAACTCGTGGAATTCTATCAGTATAAACCCTAATTCTAGCTATTAGTTTCATTTAGATCCTTTTCCTTGTTTAGTTGACGGTTAAAATTGGTACTTAAGGACCGTCAACATGCATCCCACCGGACTATAAATAGGAGGGCATACCCCCCCTAGAGGCATCCTAGATCATTCAGTCATTTGGAGATCCATTCAGTCTAAGTCATAGGAGATCTAGTCATCGAGAGCCATGAACTTTAGTTCATCTAGAGCACTTTCTAGTTCATAGCATAGCCTAGTTAGATTCTAGAGTAGAGGAAGTCAAGATTCGATATTGGACTCTCAACATTGTCAAGAGATTGGAGTCTGGTACAGTTCTTATTCTCTTTTAGTATTTATTTGCAGTTGTATGATATTTATAGGCAACACTATTCTTCATTAATATGTTCTTGTTTACTTTGTTCATTGTCTGCGTTAATATATCTAGTATAGTTAGTTTGCTATTGAGTTCATGCACATGTTCGTATAGCGCTCATCTATTTGATCATATGGTGAGTGGTAGGCAGTATGTAGGTGTGGTGCTTAGATACATTGCTATGATACCCCCAGTTGTGTCAGGTCGTGAGGTAGATCGTCGATGTGATGGGTTCATTGAGTCCTTTGTAGGACTCCCCCCATGCAGTGGTTTGGTAGGGAGGAATTGTCAGGTTGAGGATATCTTGTTATATATGAGGTTTCTGAACTCAACTCATCCTGTTCATGGCCCCATTGTGTTTAGGAATATTGGTAGTATTACTTAACAATGATTACTAGATGTACCTCCACTAACTAGCTGTTGACGGTCCTTAAGTACCAATTTTAACCGTCAACTAAACAAGGAAAAGGATCCATATGCAATTCACATCTAGATATAGGGGGGTTTACTAATGAAATTCCACAAGTTTTGGTGAATTACTGTTTCTGCAGGGGGTTATCAGAAAATACCAAGGAAAGGCCCACAAGTTTGTTCTCTGTTTTATTATTCTTTGATCAGTGAGTTTACTTTATTCTCTTTGCATTGAGATTAGGGTAATCGTCTTTAGCGTAAACGTGGTGTTTGGGCTAGGATCCTCATAGATATCCCCTGTCTAGCCGGATCTGTGGTAGTAGCTCAGAAAGTGACAATTCCGTAGATACCTTTGGAGCCCACAATCTCGTTAGAAGGACTGGTAGGGTTTATAGGCCGCGTGGTAAGCATTCTCTGAGGTGTCTCTTATCACGACGGTTCTCCCCAATAGAATAATAGCTCATATCTTATATAGACTAGAAGGAGACTACAGTTGCAGTCTTCTCTAATCGCTCATATCAAAATCACCTTGTTTGTAGCCTAAGGGTTAATAGCATAGATTTGGTTAGTCAGATGCACCCTTTCTCCCTGTGGATAAATAAATATGATACTCTGGATAATCTCCCGGGTGAAGTGCTCACCGGTATCCGTGCGTTTGCGGATTACTTCCTAATGATTCTTCTATTTGCGTTAACAAATATCAACAAGCATTTCTGACACCGTTGCCGGGGAGAAAGACGGTTTGCGGAGATAACCTTGAATCTTGCTATTTCCTTGTACCTATACTTTTATCTTTTCTTATCTTTTTCAATTTCTTTATTTCTTACCTTTTCTATCATTATGGAATGCTATCCTAGTTTTGAACTATGGTCATCCATTTACCTTTTTCCTTTTTTCCTTTTTATCATATTTCTCACCTTACCATTTTCTTATTACCACATATATAAATACTCTACTCCAAAGGGCAACTTGTTGGAGACTCCACCATCTTCACACCTTATTCTTATAAATGGCTATGAGCTTCGCCCTGCTTGTATAGCCATGGTTTGGGAGAAATCTCTTTCTAGTCTTGGTTTAGTTTTAACTTCATTTGAAAATATGAATTATCCAAGTATAGAGGAGGCCCCAAACAAGACCAATTTTAGAGTTACCAATCCAAGTGGAATTTTGAACTTACATGAAGAATCAACCATAGAGATTGGAGAGGAAGATGATATCAATGAGCATGGAGTCTATTCCATAACTATCTCTTTAAATCCATGCTTATATGAGACATCTCTCATACCCATTGGTCTTTTTATCATTACCATTTATGACATCTTCAACACCCTCACTCTTTCTATTTACAAAATCTTTAAAAGGGTGGTTGTCAATGCATATGTCTATCATAAATATTGTAGATCTCATTGCTTAAATCTTGAGATACGTAATGAAAGGGAAACCATTTTTCTAAAATCACATCTTGAAAGGTTTCCCTAGGACAAGCCTAGTGTCCTAAAACAAGCATCTCTTAGAGCTTAACATGAGTATTCACCCTTTTTGTTGCCTACCTTGTGAAACGAGCATAAAAATATATGATTATATTCCCTCGGGTATCTTTGTCACTAACCTTTCTAGGTATAGAACATAAAGAATGAAGGAATAACAAGCATAAGGTATGTCCAACCAATCATCATGCAACATTGAATTACATTCATCCAATCTTGATTTTTGCAAAATTCAAGCTTGGGGATAACCCATCATACAAACATATTTTGCCATGTTGCTACATCATCTTATTTGTACCTACCATTAAGGCATGCTCAACAACTAAAAAAACATCCTACTCTTTCATCATCACATGAGTAAATCTTCATAATACTTTCATGCTACCTTTGTTTGCTATAGTATATGTTTAGGTTTTGAAGAATTTTCATATATGTTTTAAATTATGCATGGTGCCTAGTTTAAATCAAAGGTATTTGGATATTACTTCGAAAGGCTTTTAAATTAAGCATGGTGCTTAGGTTAAAATGTCTTCCTAAGTCAAATTAGACGTGGTGTCTAGGTTGATTTTTGAACTGATAGTATGATGTAGTAGATATCGGATATTTTGTTGGACTAACCCCTATAGGAAAACTTTTAATATCAAATTGGGAAAGTCCTGAGAGAAACTCACATTGGAGATGAAGAGAGACACATGAACTTCAACAACTTTCACAAGAGAGACACAACTAATTCATCAAAAGATGAATTCCATGGAGCAAGGAGAAGACAAGGATAACCTTAAACCACTCAATCCATGGAAGAGAAGGTGAACAAACTTCAAGACAAGACAATAAAAAGACCAACAAGATCAGAGGAATAAGGATGAGGAGTGGAACAAAGGAGACAAGCTATTAATGCTCAACCAGCCAATCAAAGGAAGCTTCCATGAGGTGTTACAACGCCATCATTCTTCAAAATTAAAGGTAAGTAATCATCACTCTAAAAGCATTTCTTTGATTCTGGTATTCACATAAATAGATATCTAAAACATGTTGAGCTACAACATTATTTGATTCAACCTCATAAGCTCAACATGTTAGTTCTTTAAAGCTTGTTCCTAGTACCACATTCTTGTTCTCACAAATTTAACCATATGGGCTGAAATGTTGCACATCCAACTTTGGAAGATGATAATCTCAATCATATAAAATTTATTCATAGACAAATCCTTTTATATGCTCAAGCAATTTTAATTTGCTAAGTGTTGTTGAAGTGCTACACTCATACTTATCTTTGATTTTTGCACCCATGTTATGGTTAAACAAAATACTCAATTTTGCTCAATGTGTTTAGGCTAGAGAAGAATGAATAAAACTTTTGGTTTTGTTGGTGTTTTCCCAACAACAGAGCCCATGCACTTGATCTCTGCCTTGTTTAGTTGAGCAGGACACTTCTTCACCATGCCATCAAGAGCATGAGTGGATGACACCCAACCAATGGAGATAGGAGATTCAAGACCTATCATCCCAATCTCAATTAGAGCTTACACTCTTGAAGAAGCTGTCTGTGACCTTGGAGCAAGTGTCAACATCATGTCAAGCTTGCAGATCAGACACTATGCTACCCCAAGGCAATTCCTTAATATATCAGCATACGAGTTGGGCACTCGCTCGTACCAGTAAACCTTGTGATTGGAGAAACAAACAGAGATGAGAAATCCCTCATTATCTTGGGTGCCCATTCTTAAGAACAGCTAATACCATCATCTACACGGATAGCGCCAAGATCTGTTTCCCAATCAAGGATGAGAAGGAGAGGTTCACTTTCAAGAAACATACACTCAAGGCTCCTACTCATCCTTAGAGGGCGTACATCTATGAGTACACAACTGTTGCTACAAGGAATTAGAACATTAACAAAAGGAGGAAGAGTAAGGCTCAACAACCAAGAGAAGACCCAGATAATCAACACTATTGATTTAGGGTATGGCAACCTCCTTCTATGTCACACCCAATTTCAAGGACGAAATAGGATGCATAACATTATGTGTGCCCAGGAATAATCCACACATAAGTTCACAAATTACAAAGTACCATCACAGAGTTTAATACATAACGTACAAATATCCATTACAAGAATAAACAAAACAACCGGAAGATACAACTAGCTCTTGAGGCTCCATCTCACAGGGAAGGTCAACTAGTTGACCAAGCCTAGAAATCTTTAGGGAACTCCTCATAGCCTCCTGCTTCTGTTACCCATCCGGGATTTTCATCCAAAAGTTGAAAAGAAAACAAGCGTGAGTACACTCGTACTCAACAGTATAACATGGGGTTATGAAGCTCAAAAGGTTGACACTGGCTTACTGCATTTAGCACTTTTAGTTCATCAAAGTTTTATTATTAAGTAACATCAGATTATGCTTAAGCCCCAAATGATCCCACTTATATCCTTGCCAAAGTTTAATGAAACATAAACATCATCATAAAGGTGGTGGCAACAGGAACATAAAGGTTAGTCAAATTAATTAATTAAACCGTCAGTTTTTCGGACCGTTCGTAACCGTGAGCACGGCTGATATATCAGTTTTAACACTCTGTAGAGGTTGTGCATCTTTACCCATGAGTCGTGATGCCCCGAATGCCCGGGTTAATTACTCCCATAACACTGCCAAGGTGAGTGGGCGGGGTTCACTATGAAACCTTTCATAGTGTCTCGTCTAACAAGATTAGGGCCGCTAGGATTGGCAAGGGGTGATAGAGCCCCCCTTCCGAGTAGCATAAAGACCCGCAGCCTACGCTCAAACTCGGACATAGGCCGCACTATAACCAGCTCGGCAAGAGCCTAATGCGCCCTTTCGGGTAACCGCTAACGAGCTAGAAAAGAGCCTACTACTGAGTTAAAGCCAGAGCCATGTAGCTCTCACGGTAGCACTGTCAGTCCCAGCTTTTGCCAACAGTGAGTTATTATATACGGATTATGTTCCAATTGCCATAAACAAGATTACCATTTCATTCAAAGCATTATAACATTTGGTAGGGATCAAGTATCATTTCATAAAGCACTAGCCATCTACCCATATGCATAACCCATAGGAGTCAAGGTAAAGGATTTCAATTCTAGGGAAATATACTACGGGTATCAATTTAAACACATGCACATGAAATGATAATTATGGTGAATAGGAGAACAAGGTAGGTCCCATGCTATACTTGCCTTGGTTCTCAAAGTCCTGCTGGTCAAAACACTCCTGATCAAAGAACTCTTGATCACCAACAAACTCCTCACTGCCTGAACTCGATCACGGCATTGCAACAACACGCATTCCAATTGCATACATACAAAGCAAACAAAACTAATATTAGAACAGTACACCATCAACAGTAAACAGAGTTAAAAAGGTTTATAAAAAGATACTACGCATTGCTACGATCATTTCAACGCGAATTTCACGAGAATCGGATTTAAAACGCAAAAGATATGAATTTAATTAGTTCTCTAAGAGCATCTTTTGTATTTGAATTATCCTTGAATTTAAATAATTCAAACATGACTAACAGATGGTTTAACATGTAGAGAATTTCATTACAAATCTAACGCAACTCGAATCGTCCAAATCGGAGTTAAAATAAAGTTTTTATAAACAATTTAAGGCAGTGGCATTTCTGTAAATAGCAGATTTCCATTTTTGGAATAAACCGAGCAGGTTTACGTGACTTGAAATGAGAAAGCGTATTCGGTGAAAATACGCCAGCGCTGTGACGCGGGGTCAACAGGTCTGCCACGCGGCGGCTCGGGGTTGGCACGGTGCACTGCACAGTGCATGCACCCGCTGACTCAGCGCGGGCCCGAGGGTCCACGGGTCCAAGGTGGACCGGGGTACATACCCCTTCGGGATTCTAATCCTAGCCACAGATCAAAGATCAGGCGGCTCAGAGCAGATCAGGGAGAGGGAGAGGGAGAGAGTCGGCCGGAGGGGGCAGTGACCGCGGCGGTGCGCCATTTCTGGCGGTCTGGGCCCGCCGGAGCGCTCTGGAAAGGGGTTCCCGGCCATGGTTCCGCCAACCAAGGGCAGGGGAAGGGAGAGCACGGCGAGGCAAACTCCTTGGTGCGCTCGGATGGACCCAGAGAGGCGGCGCCATGGGTACCGGTGGCACAATCTCGTCGGCGAACGCGGGGAAGACACTCCCGACCGCCTCGGCTTCAACCAACAGCACAGAAAGGACCTGCGTGCTCGTGCGAGTGCGACAGAGGGCTCGGTTGAGGCGGCGGCTTGCCGGAACAGGGCGGTCCGCGGCGGCGCCATGATCAGCTTCGATCGGTGAGTGCGGGTGAGTCGATTCAGCGCATTAGAGACCTAATTGAGGGCTCGGGAAGTTGCGGGGTGCTCGTGCGATGCTGGTGAGGTGCTCGGGTGAGGCGGTGCGCGGCCGGGGCGCGATGCCCGTGGCGGTGCCATTGGCGGCGGCTCGGGACGCACGCGGCCAGTGCCGCCTGGGCTACCACTCGCTGAAATAAAGACTCAGGGAGGGAGCGGGGGCGATGGCGAAGCTCACCGCGACTTCGAAGAGAACGGAGACGGCTCAGGGTGGCTTGACGACGTGGAACGGCGGTCGGCGTGCGACGGCGGTCCGAGAGCTCTGCGCCCACGGCGTCGGGAGTTCTGCGGCCAAAGGCAGGGCACCGAGAGAGATTAGGCCGGGAGATTCGCGGGGAGAACGCGGGCATGGAACGGGACTCACCGAGGCGGCTCGAGGGCTCCGGTGTGCTGCTCTGCGACAACAGTGGCGGCGGCGGCGTTCGGCGGAAAGCAGATGGGAAAGGGGAGAGAAGAGGGCCAGTGCTTCGCTTTATAGCGCAGAGCAGAGAGCGCGCGGCGTGCGGAGCCGTTGCGGCAACATGGGCGAGACGTGGGGAGTGGGAGCGGGGCGTGCAGGCGGTTCCCGATCGCGGCGCGTTCGTGCGCGTCCGAACTCGGCGGAGGGAGGTGACGGTGCTGACCTGTGGGGCCAAGCAGCAGTGAGAGAGAGAGGGTGAGGGACGTGCGGGCGGTTCCCGTTCAATTCGCGTCCGCGCGCGTACTCGGGCGAGTAGAGCGGGATGTGCGTCGCACGGCGGTTGCCGTGCTCGGCGTCGCGTGAGGCAGAGGAGATCGGGGGAGAAAGAACTGACACGCGGGGCCGTCCGGTCAGCGAGGGAGAGGGAGGGAAGAGAGTGAGGGGCGGCACTGACAGATGGGCCCCAAACGGCAGTGAGAGAGAGGGAGCAGAGAGAGGGAGGTTGGCGCCGACAACTGGGGCCGGTCTGCAGCGAGAGAAAGGGAGGGGGCAGCGCCCCTGTGGCCCTCGGGCCGGCCTACTAGAGCTGGGCCTCGGATTTTTCTAGGCCGAGCAGAAAGGAGGAAGGAGGGAGCGAGGGAGTGGGCTGGGCTTCTGGCCGAAACAGAAAGAGAGAGAGAAGGTCAAGCCCCTTTTCCTTTTTATTTTCTTTTCCAAAACCAATTTCCAAACAATTTGAATTCATTTGAATTTTGATTTTGCAAACTCAAACACCACAACAAAATTATGCAGCTGCATGTATGCACAATCATGTTGCCAAACTAGGAATTGATTTTAATTCAATAAATTTTTATTATTTCACTAAATGAAATGCTCACAAAATCCTTTAATAAACCATTTTCTATTGTTTTAAAAGCAAACAAAATTTTGGGTGTTACAATTCTACCCCCTTAGAAGGAATCTCGTCCTCGAGATTCAGACGGACTTACTCAAACAGCTACTGATAAGACTTTCTCAGTGTTAGGAATATGCCCTAGAGCTAATCATGTAGATGATTATATTCCTATTGTATCCATGATTAATAAAGTGTTCTTTAAATATCCATTATAGACAACTAGTATTGATTGACAATTATGTGAATTGTTTGTGGAACTCAATTACTTGAATGGTTATTCTAAAAGTTGTCCCTGGTCGGCATTCTTGTAAGAGCACACTTGAATATTAGACCAGCACATGTATTAGTTGATGGCTATGTTTCACAAGTCATAGACATGGAGATGTCAAACTAATAATGTGGGCACATGTGAGACATGTAGGCTAGACTGACCCAACAAGAGAAAGTCTCTATTCATGTCATGTATGTTATGTCCTCAGACCTGAGATTGTGGTATGTACTCAAGATGTGAAACGATCTACTTAGAGACTATCAAACGCTACTCCGTTATTGGGTAGTTATAAAGGTGGTCATTGGGTGGTCGGGAAACAAGCTGTGAGACATAGACAATCAAGATGGAATTTGCCCCTCTCTTCGTGAGAGAGATATCACTGATCACTCATGTGATTGGATCAACAAATGCATGGTCGTGCTTGGGTTAAGTGTTAACCCACGAGTTGAACCATATATTGAGTGACAAAGGGAATAACTTGTACATGGTCATAGTGGTTCGTCTGATATGATCATAGCGTATGCATAGGAGTTGACACGCCTTGCTAGAGGCCACTATCAACTATTGGGCGAGTAAGAGTACTTGGGCCATGTCTATGTATGCGTGAGCCCATAGGGTCGCACGCTTAAAGGGCTGGAAGCCTAATTCGGGTTGGACCCGAATTAGACTAGGTTTAGGGTTACTAATGGGCCGCCAACGTGGGAGCTCGTCAGGACGCCTATATAAGCAAGGGTGGGCGCGGGGCGATATTGATCCACGCCTTTTGGCAGCCGCCATCGCCTCCCCACGCTCGCGCCTTTTGCTCCTCGCGGACCTAGCAGTCCGGAGGCGCAACGCTTCCTCCCTGCACGTGTGGGATTCCTCGGAGGTGCTGCATCTGGAGCACAATGACGAACCGCGCGAAGGGGACGTTGAGACGGACGACCATGCAACTGCACTGCCTGCTGCGACGCGCACGACTACATCAAGTCGTCTTCCGCTGCACCAGTGCGTCTAGTGGTAATCCCGTAACCTATAACTAGCAGTAGATCCTGGTCTATGAGGTCGAAAAGTTTTGTTTTCCGGCTAGCGTAGCAACCTCGTATTCCTTCACTCAGGTCTTCTTCTCTTTCCCAAGTAGCTTCGTCTTCTGTGTACCAGTTCCACTGAACCTTGCACATCTTTATAACACGGCTCCTCATAAACCTTTCCGTTGTTTCCAAGATTCTTATTGGGTACTCTTCATAAGTGAGATCTTCCTTTATGGTAAGCTCTTCTAGAGGGATCTGCTCCTCAGGTACCCTTAAGCACTTCTTCAACTGAGACACATGGAAAACATCATGCACTCCTGACAAATTCTCAGGTAACTCTAACTGATAAGATACCTCTCCACGTCTCACGAGAATTTTGAAAGGTCCGACATATCTTGGAGCGAGCTTTCCTTTCATATTGAACCTCTTTACACTTCTCATTGGAGACACTTTCAGATACACATAATCTCCCATCTCGAATGACAGACCCCTTCTGCGGGTGTCTACGTAGCTCTTTTGGCGGGATTGTGCAACTCTTAGGTTATCTCTTATTTTTCTTACTTGTTCTTCTGCATCTCAAAGAACATCCGGTCCAAACACCTGAGTCTCTCTGGTTTGATTCCAGAATAAAGGAGTTCTGCACTTACGCCCATACAAAGCCTCATTTGGTGCCATTTTCAGACTATTCTGATAACTGTTGTTGTAAGAAAATTCAGCATAGGGCAAACTCTTGTCCCAACTGGCTCCATGTTGTAAAGCACATGCTCTCAACATGTCTTCCAATATTTGGTTTGTCCTTTCTGTTTGTCCATCAGTCTGTGGATGGTAAGCTGTACTGAAAGTCAATTTTGTTCCCAAGGATTCATGTAACTTCTGCCAGAATTGTGATGTGAATTGAGTACCTCTGTCAGATACAATCTTCTTAGGGACTCCATGTAAGCATACTATCCTTTCCATATATAGTTCTGCTAACCTTGCACCGGAGTAGTTAGTCTTCACTAGTAGGAAGTGAGCAACTTTAGTCAAGCGGTCCACGATTAACCAGATCGAGTCATATCCTCTCTATGTACGTGGCAAACCGACAATAAAGTCCATTCCTACTTCTTCCCATTTCCACTCAGGTATTTTCATTGGCTGAAGTAAACCGGTAGGTCTTTGGTGTTCTGCCTTTACTCTTTGACATGTGTCACACAAGGCTACATATTCTGCTACATCCCTTTTTAATCCATACCACCAATATTTTTCTTTTAGATCTAGGTACATCTTAGTACTCCCAGGATGTATAGAGTAAGATGAATCATGTGCTTCTCGAAGTATGGCATCACGGATAGACCTTACTTCGGGAACACATATTCTCTTTCCAAACCACAAGGTACCATCATCATCCATCCTGAAACCTGGTGCTTTTCCTAGCACTATGTTCTCTGCAATTTCTTTCAGTCTCGGATCTTCCAACTGACCCTTACGTATCTCTTGTTCTAGAGTGGGTTCTAGGTTCATTTCCATGGTATTAACGGTAAATCCCAAATTAAGAGATTCCATATCAGCACACAATTCAGCAGACATAAGCTTCATTCTTAAAGCATTAGCATAACTCTTCCTGCTCAGTGCATCGGCCACTACATTAGCCTTACCGGGATGATAATGTACTTCCAACTCATAGTCTTTGATCAGCTCAAGCCAACGACGTTGTCTCAGATTCAGATCTGACTGGGTGAATATATATTTCAAACTCTTATGATCTGTATAGATATCACACTTATGTCCTATTAGATAATGTCTCCATATCTTTAGAGCATGTACCACTGCTGCCAATTCCAAGTCATGAGTAGGGTAATTCAGCTCATGCTTCCTCAACTGCTTGGATGCATATGCCACAACTTTCCCTTCTTGCATAAGCACACATCCTAGGCCTAGACGAGAGGCATCACAGTAGATTGAGAAACTCTTGTTCAGATCTGGTAATGTCAGTACTGGGGTTGTGGTCAACCTTTTCTTCAACTCTTCAAAGTTCGTTTGACATTTGTCAGACCACACAAACTGGGCACTTTTCTCTAGCAGGGTTGTCATAGGTTTAGCTAGCTTTGAAAACCCTTCAATGAACCTCCTATAGTATCCTGCTAAACCCAGGAAACTACGGATTTCGGAAACGTTTGTTGCAGGGTTCCAGTTTAGAACATCTCGTACCTTACTTGGGTCTACTGCTATACCTCCATTAGAGATCATGTGACCCAAGAAAGACACCTCTTTCAACCAAAACTCACATTTACTTCTCTTGTCATACAATTGATTTTCTCTGAGCTTTTGCAAAACCATCCTCAGATGTTCAGCATGCTCCTCTTTAGTTTTAGAGAAGACTAGAATGTCATCTATGAACACTACCACAAACTTGTCCAAAAACTCCATGAACACCTTGTTCATCATGTACATAAAGTATCCATGTGCATTAGTCAACCCAAAAGACATAACTGTATATTCATATAGCCCATATCTTGTGGTAAAGGTTGTCTTAGGTATGTCTGCTGCTCGGATTTTTAATTGGTGATATCCAGAGCGGAGATCTATTTTAGAGAACACACATGCACCTTTCAACTGGTCAAACAAGTCATCTATTCTGGGTAAGGGATATTTATTCTTGATGGTAACCTCATTAAGAGAACGGTAGTCCACACACATTCTCCTAGTACCATCTTTCTTATCCACAAATATAACTAGTGCTCCCCAAGGTGAAGAACTAGGGCGGATAAAACCCTTTTCTTGCAATTCACTAATTTGTTTCTTAAGTTCTTCTAATTCTTTTACCCCCATTCTATATGGTCTTTTAGCTATGGGTGCAGTACCAGGTAGAAGTTCAATAAGAAACTCAACATCACGATCAGGTGGCATACCTGGTAACTCTTCGGGGAACACATTCGGAAATTCTTCTACCACTTGTTCCTCATCAAAGACATCTCCAGATAACTGGTTCAGAGTGGTTTTTGGTGTTGCTTGCATTTCTACTTCAACACACATCTTATCCCCATTAGGTGATGTCACAACAACACATCTCTCTTGACACTGAATCACAGCTCGGTGTTGTTTCATCCAATCCATTCCCACAATGAGATCTATTCCAGTTGTGGGTATCACAACGGGACTTACATCAAAGTCTACCCCCCTTAGGGTAAGTCTAGTGGAAGGACTCCAAACAGAAGTTGGTATGCTACCCCCCGGTGAATTTACTTGCATACGATTTTTCATGGCACGCAAAGATATACTATGCATTCTAACAAAAGCTTCAGATATGAAAGAATGCGAAGCACCGGAATCAAAGAGTACGGTAGCGGGGAATGAGTTGACATTAAACGTACCCATCATAACCTCAGGTGCCTCCTGAGTGGTTTCAGCGGACACATGGTTCACTCTTCCAGTGTTTGGAGGTGGTTGGTACCTTCCTTTCTGCTGGTTGTTCTGATTCTGGGGTGCCTGTTGGTTCTGGTTCTCAGGGCAATTGTAAGACATATGCCCTTCTTTCCCACAACGGAAACACTTGTTGTTGTTACTGTTGTTGGGGTTATTGTTCTTCACTGCTATAGCGTTTGGGTTTACTTGGCGCTGAGCTTGGTTAGAGACCTGCTGAGGTGGGCGCTGGCTTCCAAACTGTTGTTGACTTTGAGGGCGTTGCTAGAACTGGTTGCGCTGAGGGAACTGACCCCTGTTCCACTGGTTAG
Organism: Microstegium vimineum; assembly: GCA_022036555.1. Classification (NCBI taxonomy): domain Eukaryota; kingdom Viridiplantae; phylum Streptophyta; class Magnoliopsida; order Poales; family Poaceae; genus Microstegium; species Microstegium vimineum. The sequence continues at coordinate 26,483,151 of CM039123.1, forward strand.
GCTGCCCTTGGTTCCTCTGCTGGAAACTCTGCTACGGATAGGGTCGAGGGTGAGTGTTGCTGCTTGAAGCCTGACCCTGTAGCTTCATTTTCTTAGTTTCCATTTCTCGGCGCTTATTATCAATAACAATAGCGCGGTTCACCAAGGTCTGATAGTTAGGGTACTCATTGGACATGAGCTAGAGCTGCAGACCATCATATAGTCCCTTCAGGAATCTGCGTTGCTTGTCACAATCCCTAGCCACTTCATGTGGAGCATAGCGTGACAATTGAGCAAACTTGTCACGGTACTCAGCCACTGTCATTGAGCCTTGCTTGAGGGATCTGAACTCCTCTTGCTTCAACTCCATCATACCTTCAGAAATATGGTATGATCTGAATTCCTCTCTGAACTCCTACCAACTGACATCAGGAGCATCATCAGGACGTCCATACTGGAAAGATTCCCACCAATCTTGGGCTGCTCCTTGTAGCTGTCCAGAGGCATACAACACCTTTTCAGTGTCATTGCATTGTGCTATGTTCAGTTATTTCTCCACAGCACGGAGCCAATCATCTGCATCCAAAGGGTCGGATGCGTGGGTGAAGATGGGAGGTCGTCCCTTCATGAACTCTCCTCTTTTGTCCCTCACTTGGACTGGAGGTAGAATTCCAACAGGTTCGTTGTCCAAGCGATGCATCATGGCTTGCATCAGTTGTGCTTGCATGCCCATCAGCTGTTCCACTGACACAGCAGGCGGTGGTGGTGGCGGGTTGACCGGAACTCCACGTCCACGGCCATGTCCACGACCACAAACTCTAGCACTTCTGCCGTCCATCTGTTTTTCAGCAAAGATGTATAGTTTAGAAGCTTGGTATTGCATAAAATCAATCTGAAATTTTCTGGCCATGATGTTACAACAGCATTGCAGTAGAAAACTCATATCTTGAGTTCTGGAACTCAAACAAAAACTCTGCTTATATGGATGGAAAGAGCAGAAAGTTATCTACAACTTTCGTGTTCATTAGCTTTCCAGATTCTGTAACTTTATTTGTCAAAAACTCGAAACAAACAGATCTCTTCAGGTTCACAGACTGCGCAGAAAGACTAACTTGCAACAGCAACATCTCTTAGCTCAGAACAGATCTGGGGTTGGTTCAGGTGGCGTTGGAAAGATACAGAAGTCTAGTTTCTGGTGTGAGAGTTTCATCAACATTGCATTTACTGATTTGGAGATATAAAGCAAAGAACAGATACTGCTCCAGAAAACAGCACAGGAGATATATGACTAGATCAACCCACTGATATATTATCAAACATTAACCTCTAGATCCAACTTGTGAGACTAGTGGACAGGCCCACAATTTCTCACACTAACAAACAAACAAAGAACCAAATCAAACAAGTTTATAAGCACAGGCATTAAGGCATCAAGTTCATCCATCACAAAACTAGAACAGACTCGCACTACTACGCTTATTACAAAGAGGGAAGGGCTTCATCTTCTATGGAGCTTCATCTGTTATGATGTGGTTGGGTGGCTTCTTCTCATACATTGGGGCCATGTTCAGCTGAGCCCTCAAGTCATCCACCATCTTCTGAAAATGAGCCACTGACTGTTGCTCGTCACGCAACTCCTCCTACAACCTCTCATTGACTCCTTGGAGCTCATTGAGATGCCTGACTATGGTGTCCAAGGTAGAACCAGGATCAAGAGGGTTCTGGATAGACCAAGTATTGAACCTGGTGTCATAGTGAGGTAGGAACCTGTAAGCATCATCCTGCATCGTTGTGTAACGCCTTCCATGGTAGTAGATGTAAGCGTTCTCAGCAGCATTCTCCATGTTGTCCCTGTCATGAGCCCTCCTTGCTACATGGTCATGGACAGTCTCCACCTTCTGACTGTCGTGAGCCTCATTCCACACTGAGACTACCACCTGTGCCTTCCAGTAACTAGCCTCATGAGGGTGAGAAAACTCAGAAACTAGATACCTCACCGTAGTGTCCATCTCAGGATAGTACTCCTCCAACACTTTCAGCAGCAGGTTGTGGAAGTACGCCGCTGGAGAAGGGTACTTGTAGTACTGCTCCTCGAACCATCCAGGCTGCTCCTCCTCTGGTGGCGTAGCTAGGGCAGGTGCTGGTGCTGGTGAGAGGAGTGGTGCTGGAGTCGGTGAAGGCAGAGGTGAAGGTGTAGTAGCTGGTACAGGAGCTGGTGAAGCAACTGGTGTAGGAGCTGGTGGTGGAGCTGGTGCTGCAAGGTTCACGTCCATCCATTCCTGTTCATCCTCCATGTTGACGTCCTCCACCAACACGTGCTCCTCCTCTGGGTCCTCCTCAGACTCGGACACCATCTCATCGTCTGAGATGTCCACCACTGGCTGGGAAGTCTGAGAGGTGAACTGTGCCAGGTAGCTGCTGGTGCTCAGATGGCGAGACCTCGTGACAGGTGGCATCTATAGAATTTTGTTTAAACTTAATTAGAATAACATTTTAAATAATAGAATAAAGACATAGAAGCATATAAATTTTGTAAATAACAAGAGCAAGATAGAAAGCAGTAAAATAGAGAAGCAAAGGGTCCTAAAATGACCTTAACTACCTAGACTTGCGTCCTATAGTCAACTCAAGCTTTGATACCAATTTGTCACACCCAATTTCAAGGATGAAATAGGATGCATAACATTATGTGTGCCCAGGAATAATCCACACATAAGTTCACAAATTACAAAGTACCATCACAGAGTTTAATACATAACGTACAAATATCCATTACAAGAATAAACAAAACAAACGGAAGATACAACTAGCTCTTGAGGCTCCTCTCACAGGGAAGGTCAACTAGTTGACCAAGACTAGAAATCTTCAGGGAACTCCTTATAGCCTCCTGCTTCTGTTACCCATCCGGGATTTTCATCCAAAAGTTGAAAAGAAAACAAGCGTGAGTACACTCGTACTCAACAGTATAACATGGGGTTATGAAGCTCAAAAGGTTGACACTGGCTTACTGCATTTAGCACTTTTAGTTCATCAAAGTTTTATTATTAAGTAACATCAGATTATGCTTAAGCCCCAAATGATCCCACTTATATCCTTGCCAAAGTTTAATGAAACATAAACATCATCATAAAGGTGGTGGCAACAGGAACATAAAGGTTGGTCAAGTTAATTAATTAAACCGTCAGTTTTCCGGACCGCTCGTAACCGTGAGCACGGCTGATATATCAGTTTTAACACTCTGTAGAGGTTGTGCATCTTTACCCGTGAGTCGTGATGCCCCGAATGCCCAGGTTAATTACTCCCATAACACTGCCAAGGTGAGTGGGCGGGGTTCACTATGAAACCTTTCATAGTGTCTCGTCTAACAAGATTAGGGCCGCTAGGATTGACAAGGGGTGATAGAGCCCCCCTTCCGAGTAGCATAAAGACCCGCAGCCTACGCTCAAACTCGAACATAGGCCACACTATAACCAGCTCGGCAAGAGCCTAATGCGCCCTTTCGGGTAACCGCTAACGAGCTAGAAAAGAGCCTACTACTGAGTTAAAGCCAGAGCCATGTAGCTCTCACGGTAGCACTGTCAGTCCCAGCTTTTGCCAACAGTGAGTTATTATATACGGATTATGTTCCAATTGCCATAAACAAGATTACCATTTCATTCAAAGCATTATAACATTTGGCAGGGATCAAGTATCATTTCATAAAGCACTAGCCATCTACCCATATGCATAACCCATAGGAGTCAAGGTAAAGGATTTCAATTCTAGGGAAATATACTACGGGTATCAATTTAAACACATGCACATGAAATGATAATTATGGTGAATAGGAGAACAAGGTAGATCCCATGCTATACTTGCCTTGGTTCTCAAAGTCCTGCTAGTCAAAACACTCCTGATCAAAGAACTCTTGATCACCAACAAACTCCTCACTGCCTGAACTCGATCACGGCATTGCAACAACACGTATTCCAATAGCATACATACAAAGCAAACAAAACTAATATTAGAACAGTACACCATCAACAGTAAATAGAGTTAAAAAGGTTTATAAAAAGATACTACGCATTGCTACGATCATTTCAACACGAATTTCACGAGAATCGGATTTAAAACGCAAAAGATATGAATTTAATTAGTTCTCTAAGAGCATCTTTTGTATTTTAATTATCCTTGAATTTAAATAATTCAAACATGGCTAACAGATGGTTTAACATGTAGAGAATTTCATTACGAATCTAACTCAACTCGAATGGTCCAAATCGGAGTTAAAATAAAGTTTTTATAAACAATTTAAGGCAGTGGCATTTCTGTAAATAGCAGATTTCCATTTTTGGAATAAACCGAGCAGGTTTACGTGACTTGAACTAAGAAAGCGTATTCGGTGAAAATACGCCCGCGCTATGACGCGCGGTCAACAGGTCTGCCACGCGGCGGCTCGGGGTTGGCACGGTGCACTGCACAGTGCATGCACCCGCTGACTCAGCGCGGGCCCGAGGGTCCACGGGTCCAAGGTGGACCGGGGTACATACCCCTTCGGGGATTCTAATCCTGGCCACAGATCAAAGATCGGGCGGCTCAGAGCAGATCAGGGAGAGGCAGAGGGAGAGAGTCGGCCGGAGGGGGCAGTGACCGCGGCGGCGCGCCATTTCCGGCGGCCCGGGCTCGCCGGAGCGCTCTGGAAAGGGGTTCCTGGCCATGGTTCGGCCAACCAAGGGCAGGGGAAGGGAGAGCACGGCGAGGCAAACTCGTTGGTGCGCTCGGATGGACCCAGAGAGGCGAGCAGAGGCGGCGCCATGGATACCGGTGGCACAATCTCGCCGGCGAACACGGGGAAGACACTCCCGACCGCCTCGGCTTCAACCAACAGCACAGAAAGGACCTGCGTGCTCGTGCGAGTGCGACAGAGGGCTCAGTTGAGGCGGCGGCTTGCCGGAACAGGGCGGTCCGTGGTGGCGCCATGATCAGCTTCGATCGGTGAGTGCGGGTGAGTCGATTCAGCGCATTAGAGACCTAATTGAGTACTCGGGAAGTTGCGGGGTGCTCGTGCGATGCTGGTGAGGTGCTCGGGTGAGGCGGTGCGCAGCCGGGGCGCGATGCCCGCGGCGGTGCCATTGGCGGCGGCTCGGGACGCACGCGGCCAGTGCCACCTGGGCTACCACTTGCTGAAATAAAGACTCAGGGAGGGAGAGGGGGCAATGGCGAAGCTCACCGCGACTTCGAAGAGAACGGAGACGGCTCAGGGTGGCTTGACGGCGTGGAACGGCGGTCAGCGTGCGACGGCGGTCCGAGAGCTCTGCACCCACGGCGTCGGGAGTTCTGCGGCCAAAGGCAGGGCACAGAGAGAGATTAGGCCGGGAGATTCGCGGGGAGAACGCGGGCGTGGAACGGGACTCACCAAGGCGGCTCGAGGGCTCTGGTGTGCTGCTCTGCGACAACATCGGCGGCGGCGGCGTTCAGCGGAAAGCAGATGGGAAAGGGGAGAGAAGAGGGCCAGTGCTTTGCTTTATAGCGCAGAGCAGAGAGCGCGCGGCGTGCGGAGCCGTTGCGGCAACATGGGCGAGATGTGGGGAGTGGGAGCGGGGCGTGCAGGCGGTTCCCGATCGCGGCGCGTTCGTGCGCATCCGAACTCGGCGGAGGGAGGTGACGGTGCTGACCTGTGGGGCCAAGCAGCAGCGAGAGAGAGAGGGTGAGGGACGTGCGGGCGGTTCCCGTTCAATTCGCGTCCGCGCGCATACTCTGGCGAGCAGAGCGGGATGTGCGTCGCGCGGCGGTTGTCGTGCTCGGCGTCGCGTGAGGCAGAGGAGATCGGGGGAGAAAGAACTGACACGCGGGGTCGTCCGGTCAGCAGGGAGAGGGAGGGAAGAGAGTGAGGGGCGGCGCCGACAGATGGGCCCCAAACGGCAGTGAGAGAGAGGGAGCAGAGAGAGGGAGGTTGGCGCCGACAACTGGGGCCGGTCTGCAGCGAGAGAAAGGGAGAGGGCAGCGCCCCTGTGGCCCTCGGGCCGGCCTACTGAAGCTGGGCCTCGGATTTTTCTGGGTCGGGCAGAAAGGAGGAAGGAGGGAGCGAGGGAGTGGGCTGGGCTTCTGGCCGAAACAGAAAGAGAGAGAGAAGGTCAAGCCCCTTTTCCTTTTTATTTTCTTTTCCAAAACCAATTTCCAAACAATTTGAATTTATTTGAATTTTGATTTTGCAAACTCAAACACCACAACAAAATTATGCAGCTGCATGTATGCACAATCATGTTGCCAAACTAGGAATTGATTTTAATTCAATAAATTTTTATTATTTCACTAAATGAAATGCTCACAAAATCCTTTAATAAATCATTTTCTATTGTTTTAAAAGCAAACAAAATTTTGGGTGTTACATTCTATCAAATATCTCGTTGAGTTGGATGATCTAGGAGTACCTACCATTGATTGCAAGATCAAGGAAAGTACATCCCACAAGACATTCTCTAACATTAGATCAAGTGGCAACACAGTGTCTGTGGTATCCTATCAACATTTATATGACAGTAGACCACTATACCAGACATATCTACAGCTTCAGCTAGCAGACCAATCATTCCGATTTCCGAAGAGAATAACAAAAGACATCATAATCAAAGATCACTATGTTCCCGCCGACTTCATGGTTTCATGGGAGATAAAGATGGAGTCCACCTTATTCAAGGAAGATTTTTCCTCAACACCACCAGCACAATCATCTTCACATCTAAAGAGGACTACTTCCAATTTCCTGAAGAGAAGACGTATTGCTACTTCAATAGCCACACCACTTATGAGAAGACAAGGAAGTATCGGTCTCAATGCCAAATGAAACAAGCCACCAAGGATGCATGGACAGATTATCCAAGAGAAACTCAAGATATGTAGACCAATCCAATAATGAAGATAAAGATCTCCTGAGTAAGAAAGTTGTACCACCAATGGAGGATGTATCACAAGCTACAGAGAGCAAAGAAGAAGTAGAACCTCAAAACAGTGAAACGCAAGAAGTGAAACCTTAGACTAAGAAAGGGTGGAAGAAGAGACTTCATCAAAACATTAACACAAGGTGAACAAACATCCAAGTCCTCATCAGGATTGGATAACACTCCTGAAGATATTTTAACCAGAAGAGATGTCCGGATCGACGGACCTAAATCTTTGAACCTTGGCCGAAAGGTAAACTCGGTAAGTTATCTGCATATTTAATTCTTCATTCCACCACCATAATTAATTCTGGCGCTATTAACCAACATAAAATCGAATTTGCATATTTAATTTTCACACTGCATTAGTTTAGCTTACACACTCAAAATTTCTAGTGTTGTTTTTCTCTACTATCATCCATTTCATAATCACCTTCATAAACTTAAACAAATCCTTAGCACCAATCTATTAAGATACTTAATTACATTAATTGCATTCTAGCATATCACTTAAAGATATTCCTAGCTTTATTCTCATTCCTCATATCCTCTATTACATAATCATCTTTACCATGACATATCTACATTTCTGCATTGCAAAAAAATCTTTAAGCCCCATGTAAGAGAACTTATGGTAATACCATAAGGGAATTTACTGTGGTGGCACAAAAATAATTTTTATTTCTTCGCTTGCATCATAAAATAGAAAATTCTAAAAAAAAGAGATGAGATATTCAATTTCTACTATACCATATTAAAGTTTAAATTAGCTCATAAGAATATTCAATTCTCTTTTGGCTTACCGCTAACCCATTGTCATAATGGAGCCTCGAGTTTTGTTTGTTCTTGTCAGAGTATAACCATGCAGGATTGAAATCACCAAAGAGGAGTAAGCTCAATCAGGAGGCTACTTCCAAAGATCATTCAAAGCAACTATAGCAAACATCTAGCTTGGGGGAGATCATCCCCCAGTTATCAGGTAAGTATATCTATGTGTTTATCGAGTCTATCTTATACTCATAAAAATATCAAAAATACGTGAACACATGAAGGTTCACCATAGTATCATAAGAAAATCTAAAATTGCTAAAAACATATGGACACATGAAGGACCATGTCTATCGAGTCTTAAGAGTCCTAAATAAAATATATATATATATATATATATATATATATATATAGTTAGGATGTGTGTTTAATTTGTTTAGAGTCAATAAAAGGCATGAATAATAATTTTGTTTTGGAAATGATGAATAGTTGCTCTACCGTAATTCCTTTCAAGTACCTAGTTTTCAGCCTTGAATTCTCCCGAGTTTTAGATTAATTGTTTTGACATAAGATTTACTCTGAACCTGAGACTTGTGGGTTGCGAATGCTTGAGCTAAGTCTAGGTAGTTGATAGGTATGATATGAAAAAGTCTGAGCTACTATTTATCTTGTTCCTAGCGATACTAGAGTTCTGGAGAATTTATCTTTTGAAAATTGAAAATATTACATGATAAGTTTCTGTATGACGAGACCTTGAATTCCTACCACAGCCATATATACATGTCTGGTAGATTAGGAAAACTTTCACTATCATATTTACTGCTTGTATTTGCATTGAGTTTTGTCAAGCTTTGTTGACCCTTAGAGACTTGTCATGCTTTTAAAATCAAGATCACGTACACTCCACTCATATATGGTACTTCTATCCTAGAAGTATGCATCCACATATATGTCATTCAGATCCACCAGAAAAATGCTCTATTCCTACCTTGGGAGTAAGCAACCAAAAATATCCCAGTTCTCCACCTATCGATATATTCCATCACCACAGATATAACTACTCCAAAGATTTCCTTGTTATCATCTCTCAAAAGCGTTATTATAGAAAGAGACTTGGGGTTGTAAAAATAAATAAATAAATAAATAAAGAGAGTACAACATGGACAAGTGTCCTATCAAAACAATGGGTACTTAGATGCCCGCCTCTCTAAAAAAAGCAAGCAAGCCCAAGTTCTCTCAAAAGTTCCAAGTTCCAAAACAGAGATGTATGTATATTTGTATTCAAGGAGCAGAGTAGAATTAGGTATCCACCATACACCCTCATATATCCACCATACACCCTCATATATCCACCACACATATATATTCATCCCCATACATCCACCATATATCCCATACACATGCACATCTTGATTTGATTGTATGACCTGTTTCTCTGGATCCATTGTTTGACTTTACAATATATGCATTGCAAGTATGTATGTGTTGTTTCTCCCCACCTATGAACTCCATATATTGCCCATTAGTTATAGGGTGAGTGATAGAAGGCATAACACCATTGTTGCCTTGGTGAGGATCCAAAAATACCACATATTGAGAGACTTGAGAGGGTCATACAAAAGAAACTGAGTTTTATTTTGAAAACTTTGCAAAACTCCAGGATGAAGGTAAAGTGAAGAGCTTGAGACATAGTGCTTGGCTTGATCATTCTACTTTTCAATTGCTCAAGACCCAAGTGATGGTTATAAGCCCCATGGTTAAAGGTAATATGGGTAAGTTGAAAGTCAGAATAGTTTACTCTAATCCAGAGGAGAATTCTTGTTTGAACACATGTGTACCTTTAAGGCATGAAAGCATTGTAGCAACTCCTGATCCATCTTTGAGTTCATCTTTGCTCAGGGACGAGCAAAAGGTAAGCTTGGGGGAGTTGTTGACGGTCCTTAAGTACCAATTTTAATCATTAACTAAACAAGGAAAAGGATCCATATGCAATTCACATCTAGATATAGGGGGGTTTACTAATAAAATTCCACAAGTTTTGGTGAATGACTGTTTCTGCAGGGGGTTATCTGGAAATACCAAGGAAAGGCCCACATGTCATGTTTACATAGAGATAATTATCAACCGCATAATTTTCTATACTCTAGAGGGTTCCAGAAGACGCAGGAAGAAACGAGAGGGCGAGTGGGCCCACAGGCAGGGCACCCGCCCTACCCCCTAGGGCGCCCGCCCTGACCCTGCAACCAATCAGAACCAGTCTCGCGGATTAGGGTTCCACCGCCTTTGAGGTTAAATCTAACCCCTCCATTAAGGTCGGTTTGATCCGACGGCTGACGTTCATTTGAGGGGGCTATATAGGAGGACCCCTGCCCCCTAGCTAAAGGAAATCCATTATTCATTTACATATTTTCCAGAGAGGATTCGCTAGAGAGGATCCCTTATGGATCTATTCTCTAGGGCTTAGCATTCAAGAGAAACTATCCTTAGTTTCTATGTGAGATTAGAGTTTACTCTTCTAGATTAAGAGAGTTAGAGTGGAGGTGTGGATTGGAGGAAGCCCGTCCTGTCGGTGTCTCCTCTCCAGTTTGTATCTTCGGGATCAAGACTCCTAACCCGAGGCTTGCTCCTAGGATTTCTTCGGTATTTCGACTTCTAATTCTAGTAAGTTCTTTGTTTTATTATTCTTTGGTCTGTGAGTTTACTTTATTCTCTTTGCATTGAGAGTAGGGTAATCGTCTTTAGCGTAAACGTGGTGTTTGGGCTAGGATCCTCATAGATATCCCTTGTCTAGCCGGATCTGTGGTAGTAGCTCGGAAAGTGACAATTCCGTAGATACCTTTGGAGCCCACAATCCCGTTAGAAGGACTGGTAGGGTTTATAGGCCGCGTGGTAAGCATTCTCTGAGGTGTCTCTTGTCACGATGGTTCTCCCCAATAGAATAATAGCTCATATCTTATATAGACTAGAAGGAGACTACAGTTGCGGTCTTCTCTAATCGCTCATATCAAAATCACCTTGTTTGTAGCCTAAGGGTTAATAGCATAGATTTGGTTAGTCAGATGCACCCTTTCTCCCTGTGGATAAATAAATACGATACTATGGATAATCTCCCGGGTAAAGTGCTCACTGGTATCCGTACGCGTGTGGATTACTTCCTAGTGATTCTTCTGTTTACGTTAACAAATATCAACACTAGCATAGCTTTGACGGTAGCTAGAATACTTAGGAGTTATTTCTTTATTACTTGTATTGATGACGCTTGTATAGTGACTAGAATGCTCTAGATAACTTTATCCTTATTAGTATTATGATGATGACTTATCAATTTACCCTTATCATATATATATTTATCATGTGACTTATGCCTGTTGAAGAGTAGAGATCATTGATGGTTAAATCCTTGGTTCATTTCATATGCTTGTTATCAATACTATAGATTATCAGTTTTGCTAGACCTTCCTAGTGGTAGAATATAAATGACAACCTAGTAATACTCTAGGTAAAATGCTACAATGATATATTTAATCTGTCCGCTTGCAGAATCATTAGTTCTTTACAATTTTATCTATCATTATTTATTTCTGCCTAGTCATATATAAAATATAATATTTCATAAATACCATAAAATATTCCTAGCTTTATAATTGGGGATGACAACCAAGTTCCATGCTTAGGAGTATAAGGTAAAAGATAAGTGACTAGTTTCTAAAGGCAAGTTAATTACATACCATGTATTTTTGGTACCATTGCTAAGAACTATGTTCTTGGTGATGTCGTTAAGAAATGTCAACAGCGTGTGGTAGTGCAGGCGCCATGGTCTTGGTGCGTGCACCATGTAGCTTCTTGGGAGGTCGCTAAAAGGTCAATGCTTCGAGCCGTCATAGTCTAGTCCTGATAAGGAGTCAAGGGCTTGAGAGCTCGACTGCTTGATGCTTGACCACTCGTGGTTTATTTCTTGAGGAAGAGTAGCGCCACCATCCACTAGGTTTTGCGTGTCATGACTCTACATTCATCTATCGAGTTGAGGAGTTGAGGATGTGAGTTGGGTCTGTGCTCTCCTCTCCTATTGCCTGTTGGGCCTAATGAGTGGACTAGTTGGGGGTTTACATTGGGGCTATTGGATGTTCCCGTAGATATCAAGTCTTTGGGTAATTCGGGGTACCATGACTTATTACCCAAACTACTCCAATAAATTTCGAGTATCTCAAGTTGATATCCGAAATTGTGATGGGTGGGTATGGGTTCGGTTAGTTTGTGTTCAGGTATATGGTAGCAGGTAATTTGCCTAGGCCTAAGCAATACACCTAGCAAATCTTAGTTGCACATCGAGATTGTTTATCTTGTGCATAGGTTTTGACTAGGTTGAAATTAGAGGCCTTAGTTTTAGAAATAGTTTTTAAATTACCTAATTCACCCCCTCCCTCTTAGGTATCACAATTCCTTCAATTGGTATTAGGTCCAGTTGGGTCAATTTGGAACATTAGCTTCATTGTCGTTGAACCAACACTATTTAGAGTGGGAAGGATGGATATTGATACGCCTCCACACTTTGATGACACTAACTTTCCCTATTAGAGTGCTAGAATGGCTTGCTACCTTGAGGCATTAGATTTGGGTGTTTGGAGAGTCACTCGTGATGGGATAAACCTCTAAAGAATCCCAAACACCCAAGATGATTTATGAAAAAGAAACTTATCTAAATCCAAGAGATAAAAATTGTTTATTTGAATGTTCTAGTATGGAATTTTTTAACCAAGTGTTCACTCTATCAAAAGAAAATGAAATTTGGTTAAAATTGCATGACATCCATGACAAAACAAGTAATGTACAAGAGAAAAAAACATTGCCTAGCCAAACAAAATTATGATACTTTGAAAATGAGCTTATTAGGGAATGTATTCACATCTGAATCTAATTATCCATGAGCTCAATTCTATAGGATCAACAAAGCTAGGTGATGCAAACATTGTGAATAAGATCATCTCGATGCTACCATATACATAATATGAAAGCATCACCACCATCCTTCATAACATGGAGGACTTGAGTACCATGATCCTGGCACTTGTCATTAGCAAGTTAATGGCATTTGAGATGTCATGAAAAATGGGTTAAGAAGAAGCCACTTCATCAAGAAAAAACATTGCTCTCACATGTGATGAGCATAAGAAGATGAAGGGGAAAAGGCAAGAATATGCTAGCTCAAGCTCAAGTTCATCAAGTGTAGATGAAGATGAGGGTGACAATGAAGAAGAAAGTTGTGATAAAGCCTCCTCCTCCTCTTCTGATGTCGATGAATAAGCAATTAAGCTAATAGAGAAGGTGGTGTAGAACATTAGCAAGTTGAATGTTTGGGGTATGCCAATTTGAATTGAATATTGGATATTTGCTAACCAATATAAAGAGATCAAAAATAAAGAAAGGATGTTATGGTTGTGGTAAAAAGGGACACTTTGTGGAAGAACAACAGTAAAACCATCGGCTCAGTTGGCAGACGATCTTGACAAAATATATAGATAGAAACTAGTGTATTTATGTAATCTAATTTACAAGATTTCCTTCAAACCAACTAGAAAATCAATCTATATCAAAATTGTAAGAATCATTTGTAACCTTACCCCCCCCCCCAAACTAGGGAGTACCTAATCATCATCATGAATACTCAACATTGATGCCCTAGAAACCCCTTCACATAATGCACAAGCAATAAAGCTCCCCTCATAAACTAGACATAGGGTACTCTATACTTAAACAAGTATAAACCTATGTCCCATGTGCAGTCCATCTAATCTACTAAGCATGATTCAATCAATTACTCATCGGAGGCCAAACGCCCCAATAGCTGGCATGCCAGGTATGGGATCATTGCACGTAGATTTAGTTGAACATCATATGGGTATCCTCAATAATGATGTTTTCAACCTAGCTCCTAGAAACACCATCACCTTTGGTAGCTTTCTTCATTACCAATCAAGTGGGGTAGCTTCACTGTGCCCCCCACCAGCGCCACCGACCAAGTCTTCCATTTGCAAAGCCTGAAATTCATTGTTGATCAGTTCGGCAAGTTTCACCTCCACAATTCAGAACTAACCTAACTGCTAGAGGAAGTCCCACACTATCATCTTGAGTTCATCATTTGGATGGCAGAAGCCATATCTCCCAGCACCAATGTGTTGGCTCAACACATGAATCTACATCTTTGACCCAATTTTTCAACCTCTGATCGAGTATTCGATATCACAACCTAGATCCTAATTAGGTTCTCCAATCAGGATTGGGCCTCATCATGCTCCATCCCTAAGTTCCCCTTCATGTAGGAAAATGTGGTTTCCACCTATTGGTATCTCTTAGCGTTAGCGAAAGAATCCACACATGCATGGAAAAACCATTGTAGCACTTCACCCTATGATAAAAAGGGTATCTTAATCAGGGTATCTTAATCCATGAGGAACAAAGGTGTTTAAGGTCTCTTAGCTAGTTCTCCCAAGAAGATAAGAATAAAGATAGCTTGGGTAGCAAGGTTATTCTTAGGGTAGAGATCTTGCGTGATGATAGCTTTGCTACTAACGACTTGCTTCATGCACTGGCTTATACTTGGTCTGCCAAGTACCTCTAGTGTATAGCTCTACGTCAGACCCGAATGTGGGGGATTATGAAGGATGGACAGGCTGTCACCACCCGCCGCCTACTCCTCAACCATGAGGAATGAGGCAAATGAAGGTAACTTTTAGTTTAGACACCACGTATACACTATTGGTTACTATTCTAGCATTGGCTAGGAACTTCCATCTTTATTAGGAGTCCTCGGCTAGAATGTTTGCCAGAAGGGCGAATGACAAACCTGCAAGTAGATAGTAAAAAACTAACTCAAATAGAAGTATGAGGGAAGTCGATAGCTCCAGCACTTCTTCCACTAAGTGTACAAGTGCACTGAGTACACTAGTGGAGGTAGCATCAACTCCGGTACTTTTCCAACTCTTCTCTCTCACTCCCTATACTAATCTAGCTAGAAGCTAATGTGGAGGTGGAGCTTTCTCTTCTTCTTTTCTTCAAGTGTATGATTGATGCCTTAGAAGTCAGTGGTCTTCTCCTTTTATAGCCCAAGTAGGATAGTTTGGCATAGGTATTTTAGAAAACACCTCCTGAACCGACATTCCTACGCATTAATTGAACCTCCAAAGAAGATTGGGCATGGGTCATGGCAGAGGCGCTGTGAGCACACAAGGAACGAAGTGGCTGCACCTACGACTATGTGCATAGCTACCGACCTTTTGAAAGCCCTAGTTTGGTTGAGTAATTGATGAAATTTTAAGTACTAACCTATTGTCTCTAAGTGTGGATTTGAGGTAGGTTGATACAACATCAAGTGATGGATGGTGAAGATAACAAGTTTATGGATCAAGTGCCCCAACTTGAAAAGAAGAAAGAGAAAAACAAAAAGAACATCAAGGCAAAGGTATAACTTGATAGGATCTTTTTGTTTTGGCACTCAAGACACCATAGAGGGTGTGAGTATGTTTAGGATTGATAACATACTATTAAGAGGGGAGAAATCTTAGCATACTATTATGATTGATAGCATATTCTTCTCATTTCATCACTTGTTGCTGCATACCTTCATATCCTAGGGAGAAGATATTGCTTTAGATAAAGAAAAGCACCACAACCATTTCTTTTCTGGGCATGTAACCATTACATGAACAAACTTGGAGTGCGTGTGCACCTCCATCGCCCTAGTCCTTGATCCTATTTGAACTAAAATTTGAGTATTTTATATTCTTTTTTCTTCATGAAATGGTAGAAATTTCTCTATGCGCTATTGTCTGTTTACAAACACAAGAACTGCCATTAAAATTTCAGCAAGAAGGTGCGTATCTCCATGGGTCCTAGTTCAACGACTAGAGCCCTACTATCAACTGGGCCACCTTTTACTGGGGCCGGATCACTTTCAGTGTCCCCAGTGACCCTCCAGTTGAGCTTCTTCATCTCTGACTTCTTTTGATTTGCTGAAAGGTTAGTCTCTGTCAATTCCTTTATCTGCACATACATTTTAACACTGTTAACATTGAATTGAATTGGAACGTCTAAGTTGTGATAAAAGTTTATCAGAAACCTGCTACGAGAATTATTTTACGATAACTTTTTTTGTTTTGAAGACCTGAGCTGCAGCAAATTTTCTACTTACAGTTCTCTTTCCGAACACCTTTTTCAGATCAACCTTTGCTACCTCTGAATATTTTGGGTCCTCAGCAGCCTACAGATCCGGCAAATATTGATTAGTATCGATGATTCATTATCAAGGAGAAAAAGAAATAAATGAACTACAAACATACTTGAAAAAGATGGGCCAAGCGGAGTAGTGTGGTAGCATCATCTAGGTTCTGAAATGTTAAGACATGGTCCATTACGGAAAATATATAAGTAATCGGATGCGTTGGGTTTATGGTAACGGAATGGGGAGAACAGGTACAGTGATACCTGCAAAGTAACAATTGCAACATTATCAGGAAGACTGTAATTTGCATCCATCATACCAGCTTTGGCCACATTGTAGGATTTCGAGCTTGTCTCATCCTGTAACAAGAATAAATTGTTAACTTTTTTTTTTCTCGAACGCGCAGGAAATTGTTAACTTTGATGGCATGAAAACACACAACAGAAAGGTTGATGGGGTAAGCGAATGCACCTCATGAGTAAAAGCAAGGAGAAAGGGTGAATAGACTTGTTGGCCATATGTACGTCGCCACTGAGCTCCATTCCCTAGCTTTTCAACATTGACATAGTAAGTGCCCCTGGCCTGTGGTAGTTTTTTTTTGGAAGAATTACAATAGCTATTAGTAACTGGATATCAGGATAATGCTAGAGAATATAGAGACGAAACTGAATGTGTACCGTAAGCCCTTCACATTCTTGATCCACACAAACCACTTCATCAAGTGGCTCTCCAACACCCCTGCCATCATCTTTAAGTAAACGCCTGAAATTGACATCTGTAGTTAGAGAGAGTTTCAGTGTGCAAGGGATTCACCAAACATGATTTGCAGATCTGCGGTCAATATCAAGAGGATAGAAATTAACTTGTTGAAATAAAATGGCTACAAATTAAATTGGAATCGCTTGCAAATTAAGTTTGGTGTCTGATAAGGCACTGACTTCAATCACTGAGTAACTGAGCCTGCCTTATCAGATTTAGATACAGAAAAAGAAAATAGAATTACAATTGTGTGTTTGGCTAACTGAGCACATGCCACTTTAGCTGATACCTGTGTAGCATAATCTCTAGCTGACCATCCTGAATGCTTGATGCTCCGACAGCACGGTCCACAAGTACAGATAGCTCATATTTTCCATCTGCTACGTACACTCCTAGATTAACCTGGAGAGTCAACCTGTCAGAAATATGTAGATTGTCTATATAATAATAAAAAAGATAGAATTATGATGTTTTGCAACTATTGTCTTTCTTTACACAAAAAGACAGATTTAATCGGGCTAAAAGATAGAAACCTAATTCTATGTCTACTTGAGCAAATTTGGCCTGCTCGCCTGTCCGAATCTACTGCCTAGTCGGATTACTGGACTGGGCTTGAGAAGTCATTATAGGGCCAAAATAAATCGGCCTTTCCTTATTTAAGCGTGGCCGCACTGGTCCAAAAAAATGCTCAGGTCATCTATGACCATGAAAAGGAATGTAAATGCTTACAATTGGTTCAGATATTATCAACAACAGCACCAGACACACACATAAGCAGTACACTGTTCGCCAATACTTCTGCCCATGGCAAAAATGTTTGACAAGGGGAACAAGTTGCTATCGTGCTATGATTTACGAGGTTAGTGGCAACCTGCAGATGACTTCACTCTGTTTATGTGAACTTTTCCTTACCGGATAGTAATTTCCTGCAACTGGTTGAGTCACTTGAAGGTTCCAGTCCTCCCTGTAGTTTCTCACCTGCAAATGAAAGTCTCTTTGAATCTGTAGGTAAAAGGAGACTAGACAAATATTTCTGATGGGCTCCAACATTGACCTAAAAGGCCTGTTCAAATACAGATGAGAAAGGTGGGAATGATTTGTTTAATAAGCCGTTCCAAAATATAAGTCGTTTGGACTTTTCTAGATTCATGGTTTTTACTATAAACCTAGATATACGTAGCGTCCAGATAGCAAAACTTATATGAATCTAAAAAAGCCAAAATGACTTCTAATTTAAATGGAAAGAGTAGTATACTGTACAATGGTGTGTTTTTTTTTTTATAAACAAGTAACAGTAGCAAATATCCAAAGTATAAAATATAAAGATTTTTACCCTTTTGAGGAAATCCCTTCCATTGGAGTCTGTATAAAATGTACTGTTTGTAACCATATTTGCTGTCAGCCGTGTGATGACCTCCTTCCCTACATCATCATCGACAGGGATTGGCCCAATCTTTGTGATAAATGAGAGCAACCAAATAGTTAGTTGATTTTAAATAGCACATGCCCTGAAATACGCTTCCATCACCTGGAATATTATATTATCCAAAAGTAGTGCACACACCATTTTTTTCCAGTGATATTAGGTACTAACCGTGTATTCAACTTCAGCATGCTCCTTGTTCTTGTAGAGTCGTGTAATCTATACAAAGAAACACTAATTACAAGTTCACTTCTCAAATAAATGTTGCTATACATTTTTTAATGTAGAGCGTATAAGTGAACGAATGAAGAATGTTCTTGTAGATTTCAAGTATGTTCAAATGATGCATTGACAACCACTTGCCAAGAAATGATGTCATGTACATACACACTTCAAATCCACAACTTAGTTGAAAAGTCTGGATGCTAGAAATAAGTCATTCTTCTAAGCATTAGACCCTCTTTTAAGAAAGGTTCCCTAACACTATTACTAAAACCAAGACACTATAATACCGGTTAAGAAAGGTAAAAGACAACCCTACATCAGTCCATTAGACTGATCTTCCAGCAGCGATCAAGGAGATTCCCTTGGCCCCTGCCAGGCTCCACCAATGAAGCTCTTCCCTAGCCAGAGCCAGAGCCAAATTAACATTTGGGGTAGCCCCATTAAACACACAATCATTTCTATGCCGCCAAATGCTCCAGGCTCCCAAAATGACTAGAGAATTCAGACCCAACCTAACATCTCCACTAGCAGCACTATCGACTTTTCTCCACCAATTATCAAAGGATTGGTCAGAAGGCTGAGGAGCGAGTGCTGCAAAGCCAAAGCGCGACAAGAGGGCCAACTCTATGATTTCCTCTTATGATTCGTATAATAGGGATGCCTTATACATACTATAGCTAACTTCTAAGTGAACTTTTTTCAAAGTTCAAACGGACTGTTTATTGATTTATTAATTTCAATAGACAGACTTGAGCCAATCCTATATAGAATTATACTTTAAGCAACCTTTTTCTTGTATGTTAGTATTATATTTTTTAGATAATGATGTTAGTAGTATATAGAACAAAAGGTTCTAAAGTTAAGTAACAATCACATAAGCTACATTACATTAAATTACAATATGGCTCTAACATTGCATAGTATCTGACCTGATAAATCCATGAGCTGAATTGTTGATGCACTTCATCAACCAGTGGTCCACGGATAACTTTTAGTGGCACCTAAAAGGAATTAAAATGAATTAAAACAAATTAGTTCACTGACATGGAAATACGAATTTTGAAGTTGTATCTGACTAGTCCACGGTAATATTTTAGCTCTTTTAGGGAAATAGATTAATTGAGTGGATTATAAAGGAACTCAGATAGGTTATATGGTATTACCGAGGATGAAACTGTAGTTGGTGTATTACCATCTGGTCGAAATATATAAGCTCCAGATTCCTAGCATAAAACACAAACATTAAAACTACCAAATATATGCCCACATTTCCTTTTAACCGAGAAAAGCCAGTTCCTTGGTAAAACCTGTGAATCTGAAGCATCACCCTCACTTGATCTATACCAAAGAAAGCTTTGTTGAACTGGTAAATCCACCTGAAACATATTATCAAAGAATAAATGTTTCCCTTAGAAAAAATCGAAGCATTGTTTAGGTAATGAAAAAACTCCATACTATTCCTTATGTTCGAAAATACTAATCTGGCACACATAGCAAAACAACAAAATATGATTAATATTTAGGAGTACCCTATTTATATTTGCACCCTTCAATAGAAAATATATCCATATATGTGCAACTGAATAAATATCATGACAAGAAAACTTGGATGCATGTTTGTCATCCTTGGATGATATAGGTAGATAAACCACAAAAGGATTATAAGTAGAATAATAAATACTCCATCCATTACAAATTTTAAGTTGTTTTAGCTTTTCTAGATTCATAGTTCCACTGTGTATTTATATATAGTGTTATCTAAGTGCATAACAAAAATATGTACCTAGAAAAGCCAAAACGACTTACAATTTGGAACTGAGTATTGTTACAGCAGAATCTTATGCTAACTAGTACAAATGCATAATAATCCAAAGTTAAATCCATTGCAAATCATAAAATAATGTATAATTTATGGACCTTCTTAATTTGGAAATGGGTTACCTATGAGAAATGACACTTTTTGATTCATTTATGTTGACGGATCTATTGTGAAATATTATCAGATCATTTAAAAGAGACAGATTTATTTTGATACTCACTCCTGAGATAGAATTGAATATCCTACTGAGTTGTCCAGATGCTAATGAAAAGGACATCTTTAGAGGTCCTGGTCCAACTTCAATCGTGTTGTTACTTGGAGAAACCACGGTTGAGACATGCTCAGTACTGTTGTATCCTGGACAAATGTTTGTTAACATAGAATTGATCAAAATCCATCAATTTAATCAGATATTAATATCAACAATAGTTATATTGAAGCTTCAAGTGCTATTAAGTTTTTTTTCCATTTTACCTTATTGACTAATGCTAAAGTTGGTGAAAATAGGCGACATAAAGTTTTCCTACCCATAGTTTTGAGGTCACAATTGAAGCCAGTTCTGAGATATGTAAATATGTGATATGAAATCCTTTACTCTGTTATATCGTAACTCTGCTACTCATAAAGCAATTTCAAGCTTCAACAAGAATGATATTATTTGCTAGTGTAAAAAATCGAAATAGTATTTACTAATGGGCTATGAATGTTGCAGTTTATTCTAAATAATATTAACATGGTGCCATTCACCTGCTCCAGTTGATTTTGAAATGAAATAAGAATTCCAGCCCATTGGTGGTACAGAAGCTTGAAATGTTAGCCAATACTTAGGGGCCTTGTCTGTTGTGATTCCAAGATAAGCCTTCACATAAAACTTTCTTAAATTGCTTGTCACATTATCAACCTCAACTAGTTGTGACTCAACAATATTTCCATCAGAGCTTTTTACAACTAGGTTTTGATCATTGACCTGAAAATGTTAAAAGAACATGGTCAATAGGCTATGAGCTCATACGAGGTGCATGCTTCACTGACAAATTTATCCTAGTATTTTTACAAATTTAGGTCATTTATAAAATGGCCATGTGCCTTGATATAATATTCTCATAATGGGTGTCCGAAATTTCTGAAGAAATGTTGAGTGAAGTTTTCAATCACTTACAGGAACCTTTATGAAGTCACTACGTTCCCATCCAAGAGGATTGTAAGCAACTACAACCTACAACAAATCATGTCAGTATCACAAATATTAATTGGTATACAAAATGACAAAACAGATAGTACTCACTAAATGCTTTGTTGCTGAAATTGCTTCCTCAGTCGAAGGGCAGTAGCTTATATTGAGAAGTGGGCACTAAAATTGAACCAACAAGAGAGACAGTTTGGTTAGATTATATCTTCAGTAGGTGTTATATATGACCAAACAATCAAAGTAAAATTTCAATTAATAAGAGAGACAATTTTGTTCTTTTGATAGAAAAATTTAATATCCATGGGGAAAAAATATGGAAGAAACATATTTAAAATAATATCTAAAAGAATGCACGGCAAGCAAAGAGCACATTTTCTAACCTGACTAAATTTTACTGAAGAGGATACACATGTTCCGTTGGAGCTGGTCAGGCAAGTTAGAGCAGTGTTTACACCTCTTTCAACCTGAACGACAAGAGAAGGTAATACATCAACATTTATTTAGCAAACAGAAGGGCATTGTAACAGAAAGCTTTCAGCAAGGGCAATTATGAACCTTTGATGCTCCAAGTGCAAGCCGTTTCGCGTAGTCATCAGTTGTGTGCTGCTTTGCAGTACCTGAGACTGCATCGTGATGCTGGGCAATTCCCATTGCATCTTCCAAGCTAGAAGTGAACAATCCTAAGGAGCTACCACCCACCAAAAATTCTATTTGACGTGCAGCCTGTCAGGAAATACATTTTTTCCAAGGTTATTCAAGAACTTCTTAATACATGGTTTAGATACCAGCATATACTAGCATGACTCATGCAGTGCAGTGTGGTAATATTATACCAAGTAATATCCACTATGTACTCGAACATATCGCTTGAAAGTTGGACGGCTTGTAAAATACCCAGTCCAGTATGCATTTTCTGAATCAGCATAGCTGGAATTTGCAGTACAACAAGAGCAACATGAATAATTTCTTTAGCATAAAATATTCCGTGTTATACTTGTAGTTTGAGAACTCACGGGAAATAATCATCGTATTTGACTGGCCAAGATTCATTTATTGCATGCTTAGCATCTGTGTAGATAGACGGAGTAGAATACAATGCATGCACTCTGCCATCCTGCAGGGTTCAGGACATTATTTTCTTACTTTTTTCAAATTCAGTAGAGATAACCACAGCAGGCATGCCACTGATCTACACTGAAAATCACATTGGAAGATGTTAAAAAACTCAAAATATGTATGCATTGTTGCCTTGTTGAATAGGATTCAGTCTGGTCAATCCCGCATGCCTGTAATCAAGAGAAATAAAACCACCATAGTGGACGTCCTAAAAAGCAGGTTCACCACACAGGTCCCTAAAATCATGTGATTTTAACTTTTATGGAGATTAAAGTATATCATTTTAAAAGTGCAATATTGTTTGAAGATGCCAAAAATTAGTGCTAAACATGAAAACGGTATATCAAAACTTGACATGGAAGGATAAAACTTGCAATACCCTGTTCACATGTTGGATAAGCTTATCCATATTCCGGAACCAGGATTCAGCATACTGATAGTTAAAATCATCCCCCATGGTCCACATTATGTGGTCTGTACGGGTAACATTTGCCTGATTACCAAAACATTTCAGAAGTGAGTTGCATGTTTCAGTTATAAACATAACTTGAAATCGCTCCATTCAACCGAGACGTATTGTAAACAACTGGAGATTTACCTGTGCTAAGGCTGCAGCAACAAAATCATTTACACGTTCTTGAACATTATAGTCAAACAGTGACAGGTCATCCTAGAAACAGTTGTACATAATTTAAATAAATGTAAGGTTGCGTAAAAATCACTATGGTTTGGTAGCATGAAATTGGTTATGTACGGATATGTACCTGAACAGGTATGATATTTTCATCCAAAACTTCGAAGCCAAAGCCATCTGGTGGGCTATAATGGACAGGAAAGGCATTCGTGAAGATCTGCAATTTTAGTTATACAATTACATGAATCTTAGAGATGTCAAAAAATTGTGAGACTTAACGCTAATGAATAGTGTATATGTACAAAAAAGAAGGACAAAAGGAACCTGTGAAGATGAACCGAAAGTTCTTGAGCCACGCCATATAACCTCTAGGCCTTTGTCTGCTTTCCGTGTTTTCCTATCTTGGTAATCAATTCTTGCGAAATGTACAGAATCAAAACCAAGCTACAAGTGCAGTAAACAAACGTTACATATAAAAAATTTCTCTTTTTTCTCTAAAACAATGCAGTTGTAATGCTTTCAGAGATTTAAGTCTTCTATTCAGTGAGAGTAGGAAATAGGAATTTATACTACTACATTTGTTCCTGAAATAACTAAAGTAGCAGTTCCTTCAGGAACTTTAACATCATTGCAAATGTGGTGTTTATAGTACCTCTGCTCCAAGCAAATAAGCTTGAACTGCAGAATGGCCAAACGGATCAATTTGCCAGCCAGCTCTTGGGGCCTTATTGAATTGTTTCTTGATCATCCGGTGACCAAGTGTGGTCTGATCAATCATGTCAATGTAATGCACGGCAGCTTCATCATGCATACACCACCCACCATTTCTGGAAAAATTATCCATAAGAAAATTTTGAAGAAAAAAAAAACTGAACCCAAGATCAAAGGGGATAAGGACAATCACATTCCATACATGAACTCTAGCTGACCGGAATCAACCAGTTTGTGGACTATGGCCTGGATTGTGGGGCTTTTTTCAGCCCACCACCTTTGGAAGAAAGCCTGAAAGCAAAAGGTCTAGTTAATTACCTGGAAAACAACACATACAGAAAAGGTTCTTTTTCTACGCATGAAACTTTGGGTGGCATACTTTTGAGCTGCTTTTTGGTAATAGAAATCAGTGACTTAGCAAGCAGTGTTTTGACTAGTCTGTGTCTCAGAATCAACTACCAAACTATGATCAAAGCCTAATACAAGCAGGCTTCAAATGAAAATTCTCTAAACCATATATCCAATTTATAATCAGTCTATTAAACTGTTGTTATCCTTAAATTTAAATGAACAGTCCTAGATCCATGTTGGAATATTTTGATTCCAAAACAGTCATGTGAGCACCAAGATTTGTTGTACACTCAGTTTTGTGAAAATTCAGTTTGTTCGCTCCCATTTTTTGCAGTAACTTCGGTTTCTCAAAACTGTTACTTTTTCCCGGAATTTGACACACCAAGAAATTTTTTTTTTGAAAGATCCGGAACTTAGCCGGTATATATTAATAAGAAGAGAAGAAAGTTAATGCACAAGAAGCGCAAACAACTTCCCAAGTTTGACAGACTGACAAACTGGGCGAAAAGAATTGAGCGGACTACTCACATTCTTGGGTACAACAAGAAGCCATAACAACTCGGCTCTAACAAAAGTTATTCTATATCTTCTAACTCACATACCGACTAGCAATATTTTTTCTTCCACACACCCAGAACTTCTCATGACACCGAATCAGGAACGACAAGCATCCCTTCCAATACCAACTAGTTCTGAAATCACACATAGGGAAGGAAACTAACTTGCATATAACATCAATTGCTGCTCGAATAGTCGTGCACGTCATGGACACCATCATGGGACCTCCATCTCAGCCGCCCCCGACTCCGCTGCTATTGCAGCCAGGGCCTTAGTGAGCTCCTTGTTGTCCATCTTCGTCGCGGCTCGTATTGCTTTGACCGCCTCCTCTGGGAGGTCCTGTCCGAACATGTCAACAAACTCTGTGATTGCTGCATCTGACGCCGATGGTCGGCCATTGATGAAGTCCAACTCATGAAACAGGTATGTGCATCCATATATAGGAGTAGAGACCACATGCAACATGTTGGTCCTTGTTGTAGCACTTGAACATGATAGCAACCCATGACTTAGGCAGATATGGTTGTGGGCTCTTTATTTCAACTTGACTGTTTGGACATCATCTGATTGGTACGCAATAATGCACACTCTTCGAAAGCTGTATATTTTCAGTACTTTCAATGATAAAATGGCGTAGGAATACTTTCTGCATAAAATCCATTCATTTTTTTAATGTGGCCCAATATATATAGTTTTATATTAAAATATTGTTGACCTAAGGTAGTACTCACTAAATTTCAATTGAATCTATCTGTTTCGAAATGCCCATAACCTTGAGCCGAATCTTTCTGTTCTGGAGGGATCCATGTGAAGTTGTGATGAAATGGGGGAGAGAAACAGAGGAGGCCATCGTAACAAGCTGAGTGCTCCGACTAATTTTGGACATGACAGCGAAGTTAACTAGTTGAGGGGCAAGAAGTGGATGTTAATAGCTCACATGCATGTTGGGGCAGGCCATTTTTGTAACGCGGTTGGTAGTAGGCCGCGACCAATCAAACGATTGCCCTGCAGCTGCAGTGGAGCAAGGGATCTCTTTTTTTTTGTTTTTGTCGTTGTCAACATCAAATCGATGTGAAATGCTCTGGGCTGGTAGTAGCAAATAACAATGCGCATATCGTCTCATCTCATGGTTCGATTTGTGGAAAAAGTGGACTCCTACAATGGTTTTGGTTTGGACTTGGACCTGAGTCCAGTGGCGGATTCAGGAGCCCCCTCGTAAGCCTCAATTCTCTATTATCAATCATCATCACCATTACTTAGCCCCCCACTTAATCTTATCCTGGATCAGCCAATGCCTGAGTCATGTCCCCTTTCTAGGACGACAATGAACACGAGGACTAGTCTGGACCGGAGCTACTGTAGTCAGTATGTAATCCAAATGGAAAGCAGGGTGGAAAGCAGAGTATGTAATCCAAATGGCGTGCACCCTCTGATCTGTTGTCCTTTTGCTACTTGTCAGTATGAACATCACCAGGTCAATGATCTTATATCACCGATGGAGAAAACTTCAAACTCCAATAAATTAATGGCGTATACAAGTGTGTTTTTTTGGCTTAGAAATCCGACTCTTTTTCGTTTTGTACGCGTAGCAGGCCAGCGGTGGTATCCAAGCAAGCAAGCTTTCGAATGCAAAGCAAATCACAAGGACGAGGACAAGTCGAGGCGAGAAAACAGAGGATCGGCCGGAGGAGAGTCGATGCAACCAAAGCGTTTGTAGACGACAAGACAAAGGACGCTACGCTTGAGAGGTACTGCACTGGCACTGACCTGCTCGACGACGACGAACTTCCGTGCGGGATCCCTGGCGAGCGCGTCCACCACGGAGTCGAGGGTGTTCATCACGCACGCGCCCTGCCGCCCACCCCCACCCCCACGAGTGAGAACCGGAGGAGAAGATCGATCGACGGCCGGGGCAAGAAAGGATGGTGTCTTCAGTTTACCTGGATGCTGTTGTTGGATCCGACGTAGTACTGGTCGACGGTCTTGAGCCACCCGACGTCGTCGTGCGAGTGCGGCACCAGGTGCACGTTCAGCTTCCCGGCCACCACCGCCGTCGCGTTGGATGCCACCGCGAACGCCGACGCCGACGCCTCCGTCGTCGCAGCGGCCACGGCGAGCACTAGCACCGCCAGCAGAACCGCCGGCGCCATGACGAACGGACGGCAGGCCGGCCGCTAAATGATGGCTATGGCTTGCGCGCGCGGCCACGGCGAGCGCACAACGGTCAGTGGAGTGGACGCTGGCCTACAATGCGGACGCACCGTTGGGTGTTGTTGGTTTCTTCAGTTCTTTCTTGGATTGGAGTCAGCCGAATGAGGGCCGACTTGTGCTTTTTTTTTTAGGGGTGGGCCGACTTGTGCTGTGACAGCCTTGGTATATCTATCGTATTTATACACACATTTTGTTCCAAGTATAAATAAAATAAAATTTATATACTATGGTAAAAGAGATCAGCATGGGGTGCTCTATTCTTATATAATCAAAGATATTCTGGTCCATTTTGGTATCTCACGCATCTTGTCCACATGTACGTGTACGCCGCACTGATTTATAGACTGTAGTGACCACGTGAACCGGCCGGGCCGGCCGGCCGGCTGGCACAAACAATTTCCATTCTTATCTCTAGACTGCAGTGTAACGTAGCACAAGAGCAACAGAGTCAGATTTTGTTTATTCTTTTTGCACGGCAGACACGCGGCAAGCAAGCCATATTTGAATATACAGCTAGTATATTATTTGTAACAATTTGACCAGACTAATGTCTGCTTCCATTGGTATAGCAAAAAAATTCAAACAAATAGATTCATAAATCTACTCACAAGAAAAAGGAAAAAAACACCAGAAACAACTAAACTTTGCAGCCGGGCTGGCAACAACAAGCACCGTGCTCAGCGTTAGTACTGCAGACTTAACAACAACAGGAAACACCACTAGCCTCCATAGCAAACTCACTACATCCGTAACAACAGGTGTCCCCAAAAAAAACCCAACAGGAAACGCCACTAGCCTCCATAGCAAACTCACTACATCCGTCAGATCTAGTTTAGTTTCACCTAAAAAATTTACGCGATATCACATCAAATATTTAGACATATGCATACAGTATTGAATGTATATAAAAATAATAATTATTTACATAGTTTACATGTATTTTACGATATAAATCTTTTAAGTCTAATTAGTCCAAAATTAGATACTAATTGTTACAGTAATACATATGATAGATTATTAGACTTAATAAATTCGTCTCGTGGTTTATAGACGGATTCTGTAATTTGTTTTTTATTAGTATCTGAATACCCCATGCGACACCCCATGTGACAACTGATGTGAAACTCAAAAACTTTACATCCACAAACTAAACAAGCCTTTAGTCAATCATGCTATAATACGGAAAGGTAAAGCAAATAAGGCAAAGTAAATGCCAAAGCTAGCAGGAAGGAAGAGATGTAAACTTCCGTCAACGACTTCGGTGTTTTTACCGAGGTATCGAGAAGAACTAAAGTTTTCCCTTAGTCTTCGTTGGAACTCCTCGCAAGGAATCCCTCACAAGGGTCAAGCTTTCGGTCAGGTAATTCCGTGATACCTTTGGGTCTTCAGCACACGCAAGTTGGTCTACGATACGCCTTCCATACGCCTTTCTACAAGCCTCTCTCAAACTACTCCCCACCGTTTTCACTATCAAGCTTCCAGCTGAAATCCCGCAGACCTTGTTATTTCCATACATGATGGCATCCACACCATAAATGGGATTGGTGTGATCTCGTAAGGCTTACAACTCTTGCCGAGTACACAATGGTGCGTGCAAGCACCGAGTCATAAGAGGTGTGCAAACCTCACTAAACACTAGGTGTAAACCTAGAACAACATCATAAGTGGTGGTCTAACTAACCTAAATACTTCATAATGTATCTATGCTAATCACCAAATATATTACTAAGCACTAGCATATGGAAGAGCTCCAAAGTGGTGTATCAGCACCCTAGTATTTTCCCTCAGCTCTTCCACATTTGTTTTGGCCGATTAAAGGCTTATTTATAGCCCCAAAGTTGAAAATTAGCCATTACTCTTTCATTTGACTGAAAATGTGAGCTCTGAATTGAGCCGCAAATCCAATTGGGCAGTCATTCACCCAGTTCCATTCGAGCGAAGGATGACAGACTGCGGCTCCCTGCCTCCTCCTTGGCTCGCTGACATTAGCGCTGACATAGGTGAGAAAAAAAAAAGAAAACATTTATTTTAAAATGCTATAAGTTTTGAACTGTGTATCCGTTTTTAATTTCATCTGCACCGGTGTGTTCTACGTAACGAGGCAAACAAAACTAGATCCCAATTACATATGTTTCAAAAAAAAATTAATAATTTTTGTGTATTACAATATAACTTACCACCTATGCACACAAGTTGTATTAAATACTTTTACTAGACGAATTTATTCGGTGGCATAGCTACACCTACACGACTTTCCTTTTTTCAACTTTTTTTCTCTTATTTTTTGTATATTTATAAGTTATATAGTAGTTTTCATATTTCTTCTAATATATTGTGACATTAATTTGTACATTTAAGTTCTTGAATATAATTTATACGCTCAACTTTACATCTAAGCTATACATACAAGTTATAAATAAATATTTTTATATAATTTTTAGCTTTATTTGAAATTGTTTTTAAGTTTGTTTCGCAAAATATTATACATAAAAGTTACTCCATCCGTTCCAAAATAATTATCGTTCTCTCTTTCCAAGAAATAATTTTGGTTAAATATATATTAAAATATATTAATACTTATGCTACATAATTAATATCATCGGAAAGATCTTTATGTCTAGTTTTTAACAAAATTATTTAAAGATATAAATGTCAAATGTGTGGCACGAACACCAAAAACAACAATTAAATTGGGACAAAGGGAGTATGAGTATAACTTTATTATGTAGTAAGTTATATGTATAAGTTATGTGTGTAACTTTGTCATGATGAATGTATATGTTGAAGTGACATGTATAAGTTTAACATTAAAGTTTGTTTCTGAAGTTATACGCTGAAATTATAACTTTCTAAAAAAGGAAAAGTTGTGGGTTTTTTTTTTGCTAAAAATGGAAATCTTAAAAAGAAGAAAGTTGTGGAATTTTTTTTTACCAAAAAGAAAAAGTTACGGGGTTGTTAGAGAATTGATCGCTGGATGAATTTAATTAGAGTGAACGTTCACTAATTAGTGGAGCCCGAATTGAGCTCTAGACCTAGACTATGGGGGCTCCGGAACACGCACCGTGGGTCCTATGCTCTACACTTTCTCACGCGTACAAATCTGATCGTTGTTGCGTTCCAACAGCTGCCTTTCAGGCTTCGGACTGAGCTTTAGACTCTACCTCCGGACCAATGTGCATCTCGGTCGGTCTCTAGAAACTACATTGAGAAGTATTTTGGCTCCGGACTCCTGAGCCTACCTTCGAACCATCACACAAAGTCATGAGCCTTCCAACACGGTGCAAAAAGTGCACAACCATTCCCAGAGGACATACTGGACTAAGTCCTGAGCTTGAGTCATGCGCTTATTTTCCAAAGCATCGCACTTTTATGTTTTAGACATAACTTTTAGCTTCGAACTCCAAATTTAATAATCTTAGACTTTTTGAAAAGCTAATGGAGATCTCTACAACTCTGAACTGATGTCATACCAATTTAAGATGATTAAAAATCACGAGAAAACTCTAATTCATTCACATCTTTATCTTGGCTTTAGAGACTTCAATGTTATATGTGTCTTGGTCCGGACTTCTTAGACTCCTAGCTTCGCTTCTAGATTGATCACACATCCTATAGTGTCTTCATTTGAGTGTTGATCAATTTTTCACGTTCCACTCTCAATCCAAATTTGCAACGCAACTTATTGGACTACAAAATAGGGCAAATACATTAGTCTAACTTGTTCATCAAACACCAAAATCTAAATGAAATAAAGCGAAGGTCCATTCCCCTTAGGGGCTGTTTGGATCCCTTCACTTAGAGGAATTGAAATCTACTTTAATAAATTAAGCTATTTGGCTTGGAATTTGACGTTCCACCACTTCTTAAAGTTCACATTTAATAAGTCTATCTCAAATTCATAGGGTGAGAGATGAAAACTGATTCTATAGATCATCATTCCATATTTCTATTTATAACTTATAATATGTTGTTCAAACTCTCTCTTACGAAAGAAATACAACAAATAAGTATGTCTCTCATATAGTGAACAATAATATGCAATTATAAACCATATATAATTGTATTAGCTTAATTAATATGTTTCTAAATTATGATTATTAAAATGAATTAAATTCCAGGATCAAACAGAGCCTTATAGTTGTCGTGCTTCCCTTAACTGCGGTGAGAAAATATGTATCCTACCCAACGTGGTCGTATACGTGTCCCTTCGGCCCCAATGATCTTGATGTATTTTTGTCATCTATGAGGATATTTTGTAGTTTGTCTGCATTGTATTTAATATATATGTGTTTTGTCAAAAAAAATCAATAATATTAAAATAGGACTGGTCGGCCATTTAGTTATATATGCCAGCAAGTCTATTCTGAGCTGCTCGTCGTGCAGTCGCCTTTGATACTACTAGCTTTAGCGCTGTTTCAATGCATCGACTAAATTTTCGCTCGCTAAATTCACTGTTGGTCCTAAGATTTCGAGAGCCCTCTAGCGAACTTGTCTGACAACCCCTCTAGACCATATATAAAATCTTATAATATATAGATGCTAATTTTACTTGTAAAGCGAAAATTTAATAATATATTTTTAATTTAATATGTTTAATAATTTTCTGAAAACAATATAGACTACAAAAGCAGTATATTTGTACTTCTATAACTAATATAATTAATTTAAGGAAGAATAAAACTATTTAAAGGTAAAAAATCTTATGTATAGCACATTTTTTGATCGAATAAATTGATCTTCTTGTCTTTTTCGTTTGAATGTTTCTTAAGAAAAACATGACTATTTGAGTACAAAATACTTGAAGTCTGGAATACTATATAAATAATTAATTTTGATTAAAAAATAAAAAGAAGAAAATACCTAGAGCCTAGAGATGGATTGTCGGCAATCGCAATCCGCAAGAAGGCAAGAACCAAGATGCCATCTTCGTGGAGTCCTGCCTAGTCGTTGCCGTCATGTGTCATTCTCCGGCACTCCAACTCTTCGCGATGTCTCCGTGTGTGTCGCTGCGTCGGGCGTAGCCGAGTAGCAAACTTACGATCAACTTGTGGCACCGCTCCTCGCCTCCTCTCAGGGCCATGGTGAAAACTGGGAAACAAAACTAGAAAGACTGACTTTGCCTTTTAACTTATTTTGAGGCTGGACAGTTCTCTGTCTCTCTTGTTTCTTCTCGTTAGTTTGTTGATGCCTAATGGACTATAGGGCCTATGGGTTTGTATACTTAGGCTTGGGCCCTCGGCCGTCGCACCTCGTGCCCTCCCTTAGGGCCGACACTAGCTAAATTTAGCTGTTAGGCATCCAAACAAACTAAAATTTCGTTGAGCTAAAGTTTAGGTTGGTCTATTAGTTGAAGTATCCAAACACCTCAAGCCAGAAAAATTTCGTTGATATGCTTTGACTCTTTAAGATTCTTGAAATGTCTTGTAATTATAAGACATTTCAATAATCTTGGAGAGTCAAAGCATATCAAGTTTGACTAATAATGAAAAAGAAAATTATAAAAATTTATGACATTAAATAGGCATACTATAAAAATATAATTGATTTAGCATCATAATTGTTATTATATTGTAACATAAGTTTGGTCAAACTTGAGATACTTTATCTCTCTAAAATTTTTGGGATGTCTTAATTTGGGATGGAGGGAGTAGCTTTGAAATTTTAGGTAACTAAATTTTAGTTGGTGCAAAGGCTGAACCTTTGGCTCTCTGTATGTTGTATTGTTGTCCCACCCGGTGACCCCATCTATGTCGTCGTGTGGTCGGTATGGTCTATAAGTCTATTGCTGCAACGCGATCGAGAGCCATGAAATAGAAATAAAACCCAACTACCTGCTGTACGTGGGTCTTCCAGAGGTTTTGAATTTGAAATTTGCATGCTAACAGTTCAATTTCGCCGATTTCCTACTCAGTCTCCAAACACACTCAGAGTAACAATGGTAATATTCGAGTCTCCGTTATTTGGATTCGTTTCACTTTCTGTTTTATACACATCGACGACTTTGACATTCGTCAAACGTTGCCAGGACACTTCATATTCATGGTAACTTTGTTCTGTGGTTCTGCTTCTACCTGTACGACAGCCTTCTCTAGAATGATAAGAAAGACTGCAGAGAAATCCAAGGTGTACAACAATGTAATGTAAGTAACTTCGCTACAAACAGAGACGTACTACCATCTCCTCTCCATCACTGGCTATACTGAAACTCTTACTCTATCTACAAACAGTCAGATTCACAACACAATATCCCTTTTGAGCAAATTTTGAGAATATCAAGTCTAAGCTGACAGTGACGCTACCACCACTTGCCCACTTTCATTTCACAATATACCCAGAATGGAAAACTCCAGGCGATTGTCGGACGTCGAGCACATACGTACTTACAGTTCCGTCACAGAGTAAGCGGGCACGATGAAGTCTGTCAATCAAATCTCACAATTGGGGCGTACTAACTATTGACTCTTGTCACCCTCAGGCTCATCTTCCTTCTTCTTTTCTGGTTTCTTCTTCTGGTGCCTTTTATACTTCTTGTATTGCCTCTTTGGCTGCACCAGTCAATGCAGCAGTGTTATCGCTCCATGGAGCATGCAAATTGTACAGAGAACAAATGTACTATGGGGTCTCATGAGTGGAGCTATGCAGAAGAAGCATATATTTTTAGTCAAGAAAAGGAAAAAATGCACACTAAGCACTCCAAAATTAATAGAACAAATATAGTTTTCCATCGAGCAAGGCAAAACAAAAATTTTACGGTCCCTCGGGCATGGACTAGTGTTACTAAAAAAACCTCAGTGCAATAGCTAAAAATTCATGACGGCTTACAGATCACTTCAACAAATTACTTACTACTACTAAGAAGCGTGCAAAGTAGCTTATTCTAGGAGTGCAGCAAAAAAAATTCGATATCATAAACATGTTTTCACACAATTGATGTGCAAATGAAATAGAAGAGCATGGTATCACTTGTTTTCCATCAAAGGTTGCCAACAAGCAGAGCCCCTTCTAAGAATAGTAAAGCATACCTTGCTTGGGCCCATCAATAGTTCCTTCCGTTCCAGAGGATCCTTGTTAGATAGATCGTTAAGGAATTCAACATCAGCAAGCTGAATTTTTTTTGAAGTGTTAATTGGTATATGAATGTAGAATAAGTGTAATGGTTATTTAAATAATATCAAGTTCCAGGCCTCACTGATTGCGTAAATGGTTGATCGCCAAAAACTTTACTCGCATCAGACTGAGTTCCAGTTTCTTCATCCTGAAAAGCACTCCGAAGAGCTGCATGGCATAGAACATGAAGATACACTAACTATTCACTATCACAAATGCAATATTTGTACATGTATTTCAAGGATAATCTTAACAAAGTACCTTGCTTATTGGTAGTAAAATAATAATGGAATTCAATTCACCTTTCAGAGAATAATAAAAATAGTGGAATTCACTTTTGCATAAGTTGTTTAACCACTAAAGGAGGGATAGGTGTTGAAATATAAAGTGCATTGCTCACTTTACCCATCAGCTTAAGCTATTGGGTTAAACTAGTCGGCGCATGCAACCTAATTAATAATAGGGACATCAGCTGTTTTAACTCACTGTTTCCAAATATTTGTAATCTTATTTTTTCACAAATACTTAGAAGTTCCTTGATCCCTATATGACGGTAAAATATGAAAACATAGATGGATCTGTAGCAACCCAGTTACTGACCTGACATAGCCTCATCTGTGACACCCTCTAACACTTCATCACAACTAAGATCTTCTATAGATATTTCATGACCTAGTTGCAATAGCTGGTCATCATCCTATATAACACCAATACTATTAATTTTTATAATGATCAACCATAATAAACAGTATCCTTAATCATTCAAATTTTGTCAAAACTAAAAGGGATGGACATCCTCGAATATCACCAGTCCAAAAGAAATATACAGTAACTTGGGTACTGCAGAAAAGTAACAGTGGTTTGAGTAAATAAATTATACACATTTGGATCAGATGCCTTAGACTCATAACACAGCATGCTCTTATGGCATAAAAGTTTAATTGAAAACTGATATTAACAATTCAAAGATCATTTAGTAACTTTGTTGAGAACTATGACACATTATTGCAACAGAGTTTTGACTTGTCACCTCTTATATATGCTATCAGACTGCAAAGAATTCTTATCCAATCATACCAAGGATGTTGAGCAAATATTTCAGATATCTGAAGCCATTGAACAACAATTATCTTTCCTTCCTAATCTAATGGACATTGAAGCAACCACACATGGCAGGAAGTCTATTCTGGTGACCTGAACCTTGACTAAAGGGGAGAATACCTTCCAGCTGAAGTGGCCTCAGCAAACCTTTTTTACGAGTAATCTCTAAATAACTGTTGGACATGCAAAACGATAGCTGAATGGTACTAAACATACCATTTGCAGAAGTTTTTCATCTTCAGTACATGAATTTGGTTCTTGTTCTGTGTCAGCCATAACAATGTCATCATTTGAGGTTGAAGATTGGCCTTCACTCTCAGTTTTGGACGATTCTTCTCTGGCTTTTTTTGCAGCAGCTTCTTGCCTTGCTCTCTCTTCTTCCATAGAGATCTGGAGTGCTAGCGCCAGGTCTGGGTCCACATTTGGGTCCACACCAAATTCAAAACCCGATGCTCTACTAGCAGCAGCAGCAGAATCACTTCCTTGGTCTTTTGATAATATTGGTGAACTACAGGGAGAAGAGCTATTAGAGATAAAGATGTTGCTGCATCAGGTTAGAGCAATAATATATGTTTTACCTGAAGATGACATCAGAAAGGACACCTCCTGCAGGGATATGAATTATATGACTGTTGCCTCCACTATTGACTGCAGCAACAAGAGCTTCTAGTTTCTCAGGCTTTTCATCATCAGATTCACCGAAGTCAACAACATCAAGAGCAACATTGTTCTTCTTCAGATTTTTCCCTATCACTTCTAGCAAGTTCTTCTCATCTTTTATTGGGCTGCAGGGGACAAATTTAGAACTCGAATGTAAAGTATGATCAATGAAACAGCACTGATGCAAACCTCAGATCATACCTGCCAACAAAAACAATTATTCTCTGCTGCAGCTGCTTGTTCTTCCTATTCTTGAGTGCAAGTTGAGCGATCTGGATAGCAGCAGTCAAGTTGGCTTCACCACCAATTTGCAGCCCTGAATCCAAAAATGAATTGACTTCAATTATTTATAAGCATGGTGAAAGCATGTTTTCCATAAGTAGCGTTGTGAACAATTTCTTATGCACAGACAACAATATGCAACAACATGATTTCTGAAAATTTGTATTATGTGGTATCTACAGGGTTACAAGATGATCCCAGTATCTCATGATTATGTCTATGCTAAACATACAGTACTGAACAATGCATGCAAATGAAGTGTTAAATTGAAACCAAGATTCTGACCACGATATATACACAGGTATTAAATTGAATGAGTAGATTCTGACCAAGATATACTTTCATATTATTGTACTACAGTATTTTCCATACAGTATCACTTGAAAATTTAATCACTGAAAGTGTATATTAGAGGTCGTGTCTATATTCCAAAAAAAAAGACAGTGGAGGGGATAACTTCTTCGCTACGATACACTCATCAAAGAGACATTGACTGCTGCCACGTCAAGTAGTAGCTAGATAAGCAAGTCAACCAAAATCAGCAAGTGCGGTACCAGCCGAACAAAAGATAGATGGGCAAGCAGTAAGTTCTCTTACTAAAACCAGGGTGTTCATGATGCTTAAATATTGCAGTGTATTAAAATATAGCTAGTTAGTACTTAGCAG
Source organism: Microstegium vimineum (assembly GCA_022036555.1). Taxonomy (NCBI): domain Eukaryota; kingdom Viridiplantae; phylum Streptophyta; class Magnoliopsida; order Poales; family Poaceae; genus Microstegium; species Microstegium vimineum. The sequence continues at coordinate 26,519,842 of CM039123.1, forward strand.
ACGGATATAGGATGCATTGCCAAAATATAGGATGCTTAAATATTGCAGTGTATTAAAATATTGCAGTGTATTAAATATTGTAGAAGCAGCGCTGCAATGATACTGCATTGATACCCAGTACCCAGTACTATTTCTTAGAGTTACAGCTGAAATCGTGAAGCGACCTCGTTGTGGCTGTGTGCAATTTTGATGGAATCATCAATGGAATGACAAGTTCACGAGAATAAATAAACTGAGGAAGCGTGCAGGGGTTTCGCATACCGTTCATGCCTGATAGGACCTTGGAGAAGTCGTTGGTTGGCGTGACGAGCACGCTGACGCCCTTGCCCGCCATGGCCAGCACCCCCACCGTGCTCTCCGCGTTCGCCTGCATGCGTGGTCCAAATTCACCGATCGCCCAAAAGGAACCCCGTCAGGCCGCCCGGAGGCACCCAAAACCCCAGGTAGCGTAGCGAGCGACCAAGTAACAACCCCTAGCGACGACGCGCGCGTGGGCAATGGAGAGAAAGCCAGACCTCCATCTTGGCGCCGCAGACGACGGCGAAGGCGTGTTGCTGCGCCTTGAACCGCGATGGTTCATAGTCCTCGTTCCTCATCCACTCCGAGTTGTCCACGCAGATCATCGTCGCCTGCGATTGGATTTGGACCGCCACTGCCAACCGTTAGGGAATGATCAGAAATCGCTGGGCGTCGTTAGACTGGGGCAGCAGTGCAGCACGCAGCAGAGATAGAAGGAAGAGGAGGGAAGCTGGAATGCGGAAGCGGACCTCGAGCAACGTGGTGGTGGCGGGCGACGACAGCGGCGGAGCCCTGCGGAAGAGGACCTGGAGCGCCATGGTGGTGGCGGGCGGCGACAGCGGCGGCGGCAGGGGCGCGGCCGGCTAGGCGGTGAAGCGGGTGGCGAGCGGGCGTGTTGCTTCGGAAGGAAGACGGAGACGTGAGGTGGCTTCTCGCTCTCGGGGCCGGGGACGGTTGTGGGATGGGAGGGGAGGGAGCCGAGAGACCCGACACAAGGTTTTGAACCTGCACCTTCGCGTGTGGAATGCAGGGGCGGCGGACCTGGGCAGAGAGTCGTGGCCCATTAAACCCAGGTGCCCACTTTAGTTTTGGCCCATAAACATGGACCCAAGTTCCACAGACTAGGTCGGTCGTTCCGTTGCCGGTCTTGCCCATCCCCCGCTCGCTCACATGCACAAAGGCTCACAGCACATTCGTACTTCAATCCCCGTTGCCACCACCCGCCACCCGCTGCATCTCACGATCAACCGCTCCATCTGGATCCTTCCTCGTCGGATCCGTGCTCTAGGCTTGTCCTGCAGAGCTTGGAGGCAAGATCCATACCAATAGCAGGCGCCCGTTCAGCTTTTCCAATTACGGTTCACCTTAATTAAAAGTTGATTACATAAAAGTTAGATAGTTTCAATCTAATGCACCTAATGTATATATATTGAGATGGATATAAATACAGTTAAACAAGACATATAATATGACCATATAATACTTAGCCTCTTTGGATACCCTAGGCGGTTAGCATCTCTCATTTCTTAGGGAAACAAGCAACCAGGCAATGTAATTTCTAAAATCACTTGCATCAAGCTTGGTTGATTTTGTTTAAGGAATTGTAGTATATAAGGAATTAAATTTATTTAGAGATATATTTTCATATGAGTAAAATACGCAAACGGTCCTTAAACTTGTAATTGTGGTGTCAGTTAGGTTCTTGAACTCTCAAAATGCATTCTTAGGCATCCAAACTTGTCTTGAGGTGTCATCTGGATCAAAAACTTTTAAAATTTTATTTTTAGGTCTCAAACTTGTCACGTCGTTAGTTCCAAACAAGCACAAACCAGCACGCATGTTAGTATCTAACGATTCATTGACACGCTGTCCTCTCTTCCAGCTTTATCTCCATGCTCTCCCTCTTTTGTGCTTCACTTGTGTTTTAGTTAGTTGATCTCTAAGAGTTTTTACCTTGTGCCAGGTTTTAACTGCAGGGTTGTGGTGAAATGGATGGAAACACATCTAGAAAGCTTGTTAATTCCACTCGATCTAAACTCCTAGTTTGCCAATTTGAGTTATAGTAGTTCTCAGCTACGTATCATAGAATTTAAACATATTTGTCCAGAAGTTCAATAGAAATTTTGTGGTAGCTCAGGACATTGCTTTTGTGAGGTGTTTTTTGCTCGCCCATATAGAATTTAAGTAAAGAGTAACTCTAGTGGATTATTGTAGGTGTGGAGGGTTTTTTTTTTCTAACCACTAGTAGAAAACCGGCCGTTACTACCCCAAAACACACTACAGGCGGTTTTGGTTGTCACACGCCTGTGGTGTGTTTTGGCCCGGGCAGATTTGCCAACCACCTGTGGAGATTGATTACCACTGGCGGTTGGCATAACGCAACCGCCAGTGTAAATCATCCATTTACACTGGCGGTTGGGTTATGCCAAGGTAATCGATCTCCACTGGCGGTTGGCATAACTCAACCGCTCCACTGGCGATTGGCATAACTCAACCGCCAGTGTAAATGGGGCGATTTACACAAGCGGTTGAGTTATGCCAACCGCCTATGGTACATCCTGCCTATATATAGATCCCTCTCGACCAGCACTCTCTCCTTCCTCCCGACCAGCTACAGTTCTCGTTACCACCTTCTATTGGAGGCGATTTTGAAGGTCCAAATTTTTTAAAATACAAAGGGAGAGGTTTTGATCTTCATTTCTTGGAAGGAGGTTGTTAAAAAGGTTAGTTTATGTCCCTTTTGCCTCATTTAGCTCATTTTTGCTCAATTTAAGCCACATTTTGGATCTAGGGTTTCACCATGAGTGAGAGAGAAGAATACCTAGGTTATTTTCTTTGTTTATTCATGTGAGGTTGATTAAATTAATTATATAATATATCTCCTCTCTCTCCATTTTCATGTTTAAATATAGCCTAAAACTTACTCGGGGAGGCTTTTAGAGGACATGTCCAAACTCTTGATGTATACACACCTGTAACTTTATGTGTGTGAGCGTGAGACTCATGTATATAATGTGTCATACACTTGTAACTTTATTGCGAGCATGTAAATTTGAAGTAATAAAAGTATGTATGAGATATTTAAATTATATGTTGCTATATTTAAACACCATCCAATAGGGTTTAGTAGTTCCAATAACAATATATATGTATATATTAAATAATACAATAATATATATATATATATTAAAAATATAAAAACTAAAAAACATTTCCACATGCGGTTCTCATAGTGAATCGCCTGTGTAAATGAGACATTTACACAAGCAGTTCACTAAGAGAACCGCCTGTGGAAATTAGTTTCTACAGGCGGTTCTCAAGCAACTGCCTGCAGAAATGGCCCATTTTTACTAGTCCCTAGCGCAGGCGGGGCTGGGAAACACCTGTGAAAATGGGTTCCGATCTGCCTGTATAGGCCGGTTTTGTACTAGTGAACGGCTTAGATATCGAGTGACGTCAAAGTCAACCTTGCAGAGTTGTAAGCTTAATAGAGAAGCAGTGAATATATATATTGAACCCACTTCAACATAGACATAAGTGATCGTGAAGTCACCGAACCACGTGAAAAATATCAGTGTCTCCAAGGGTAGTTTGATTACTTAAGCTCTTTACTTTCAAGCAATTTGCTTTCATAGAAATATTCTTCCTTGCTCATCACCCTAGGATTGCAAACCTCAACCTAGACTTAGGTGCTTGTGATCTTTGTGCTTCGCACGTAGTCGTGTTTTGAATGTTAGTTGTAAGTCTGCATCTTTATCACCTAGGATCTATAAAGTTTTAAAATAGGCTATCCACCCCGTGTACTTGGTCTCCTTGATTCTACATCACACCTTTTCATTCCTTGTTCGTGGGTTCTACCGGTTGTTGCAGCACGAGTTGAAAGGCCCCTATGTGATTTTGGTAATTGAGTGACAACTTAGGTGAACTAATATGTGTTTGAGTGATACACACAGGAGATTAGTTCACATGAGATTGTATGATGATGGAGCTTATTGCACATGAGACATGACATGGAGTCATGTGACTAAGGTAGAGAAGATAAAGATGAGGCTTGGCTTGATGGACCGGTTGCAAGTGTGAAGGGCAATTGAGTCATGTTTGGCGCCGATGGACTGACGCAACGGAGAAGAGCAAGTGAGGTCAAGATCGATGAAACAACACGGTCACGTGATGATATGAAGTGGATCATATCATTTGGTGATAGGTTGATACATGTGTTGCATCAACATTTGAGGAGATGGAATGGAATGCGCAAGGCAAAGGTATAACTTGTAGGGAATTTCATTTCACCAGTCATAGGTGTGTAGAGAAGTTTATGACCGGGTTTAGGATAGATGACCGTACTATCAAGAGGGGCAAACTTGTTTGCATATCGGTCATCTAGTGCCACTTGAGTGATCTAACATTGCGATGCATTAGGATCAAGTGGCATGGTGAGAACAAGTGAAAATGCTAACACACATGCACATGGTGGTGTACACTTGGTGGTGTTGGCACATTTGCAAAGAAGAAGGTGTTGGATTTGAATTGCATCAACTCGAAGAAGAGAAAAATATTTTTCGATATGCTCCTAACTTTAGGATGGCTCTTAAATTGAAATACTGCTTTGATTCATTGTGATATAAATCAAATGAATTTGAGGGATGTGTAGCCCTCTAAGTTAGCTTTCCAAAATGTTCAAGATCATTGGTGCGGACTGTGCAGCACCGGACCATTATGAATTGGTCTAGAGCATGTACTGTAGCAGTCCAGAGGAGGAGTCCAAATCACCTAATGCCAATTGGTCCGGAGGTCTGGTCCGAAGCTTCTTTAAGGTCTCAAGAACTCTCTGTGCACCACTAGACCATTATGAATTGGTCCGGACTCGGTCCAGAGCCTTTTTGCCCTATCTAGAACTGTTTGTGTACCACCGAACCATTGCGAATTGGTCAGGTGCTCTTGTTATAGTCCGGCCTGGTGCCTCCGAAAGAGCCGTTAGAGAGGGGAAAATGGCTAGTTTTTCCCCTCCCTCTATAAGTAGAGTGGTGGCCGGCCCTTGGGGTTGCTTGAGCATCTTGGGGATGTATTGCCCTTAGTTGTGCTTGGCTTAGAAGCCCTCTAACTCACTTGTGCTTGCTAGTGTGCGAATCAATAGCGAAGTGAGTGATCTCTAGTGCGTTGCTTTGTGAGAGAGCTTCGTGTGGCACTAGGTGATTGTGTTGCAAGCCGGTGGTGCTTATTACTCTTGGAGGTTGCCACCTCCTATACAACTTGGTGATTGTGGCACCGTCGAAGCACCCAAGGGGATTGTGTGTGGCTCCGGAGAAGAGCTTGTGAGGGGTATTGTGCTCGCCCCGCGGGAGATCGTGAAGAGCGACTCTAGTTGAGTATGTCATTGTGTGCCCTCATCTTGTGTTGGTTTTGCGGCACCCGGTAGCAGGTTAGGCGTGTGATGCCTATTAGCACGTGAACCTCCAAGTGAGTGAGCCGACACAATGGGGACTAGCTTGATGGTGACCAAGTGAACCTCGGGAGAAAATTCACCATGTCAACCTTGTCTCTATCTTCTCGGTGGTTTGCATTCTCCATTCACTAGCTTGTACTTACTTATTCATATTTGTGCTAGTGTTTATTTGTTACTCTTGTAACTAGTTTAGCTTGTGTAGCTTGCTTAGTTAACTTCTAGCTTGTGTAGTTTAGAAGTAGCTCTTGCGTGACTAATTGACTTTTATATCCTTGTTAGTCACATTACTTAGTTTGGGTAGCTAAGTATTTTGAGCTCTCTAGTTTGGCTTGTGCAGCCTTGCTAGTGAGCTTAGGTGCTTTGTGTGCTTTGCATTACTAGCTTGTGTAGGAGCTCCCTGTTTGCTTAGAGTACTAGTTTCTTAGGTTTGTGTGACCTTGCAACCTAGACGTTTAGGTGAGTGTCCTAGCCCAACACCTTAGTAGCATAATTGACATAATTTGCTAGGTGCTAGAGTTATAGGTAGAGGGGTGTAGTCTTGGCTAGACCAATAGTTTTAATTCTGCATTTGTTCCGGTTAGCCTTTGCGATTAAGTTTTAGAAAAGACTATTCACCCGCCCTAGTCCGCCATATCGACTCTTCACTAGTAGCCTAGGCAGCCTAGATCAATGCCCCCCATGATGGCCTATATTAATGTGGGTGCTACCACTCAATCCCCAATGTATGGTGCAACCAACATCAGTGAGGAGGCTGACCACAACAACACAGCCAACAAATCTCCATAGGACACAGTTGTCGCCCCGACATGCCCCACGAACCATGGTGCATATGAGGAATGACAGCTAATGCTTGTTGTGGAGCTCGTGCTCCTTTGTGCTACTCTTGGTTGAAATTGATAGGCCTCAAATATCATTATATATAATATAAAATGAATTTGCCAGGCTTGGAAATTAGATTATCAATTTTCATGTTTTCATAAAGTTTATTTTTCAGGTAAGTAGGATTCAAAAATCATCTAGATAATGCACTTTATGATATTCATGTTTTTATTAATATTGACCTGTTGTGTCATGGTTGAGGCAGTTATTAAACGTTGGCTCTCGATGTTCCAGTTCATCAGCTCTAGAATTGTGTGTAAATCCTTGGCTACATAGGGATCGTGATTGAAGAGTGGGCTATATAGGGATAGTGAAGAAGAGTGTTTCTCAAACACTAGAGCTATGTTAGTCAATTATTCCTTCTATTCTAAATTATAAGATATTCTAGTTTTCTAGACACATAGGTTTTTCTATGCACTTACATATACATATACTATATAAATACATAACAAAAGCAATGTATCTATAAAAGTCAAAACATCTTGTTCACACCGTTTTTGGCATGTGTCAAATGGGCTAAAGCTCGCAGTGATCGGTAGCTGTTTTCTATCGGCATCGGCAGGTTAAGATAAGTTTGTTGCCGATAGAAGCTGAACAACAGAAGTGGTTGCCGATAAGGGTATTGCCGATAAGGATGTTGCCGATGGGAGTTGGGCGATTCTTGCCGATAGGGGTTAATTGGTGCCAAGTAACCGGAAGTGCAAGGTTGCCGATGGGAAGTGTTACCGATGCCGATGGGCATGGAGTGATGATGCCGATGGGCACAAGATAACGTGACAGTTGACGTCAGCAAAGGATTGCCGACGGCAATAGATGGAAGTTGCGGATTAAAGTCTGCCGATGGAAAGTTTCATCGAAGAGAAGATACAAGGAAACTGGTGATCTCATACCAGTATTATTATAGAAGTTTGAGTCCGACTCTTGCACGAGTCGTTTATTTACTTAAAAATAGAGATGTCTGTTTAGGAAAATATTATTGTCATTTGGGTCCGGCTCCTGCGTGAGTCAGTTATTTCCTTAAAGTTAGGAGTTTTTGTTTAGGGAAGGTATGAGTCGTGTCTCTGTACAACTCTCCATGCGGGAGTATAAATATGTGCTCGAGGGCTGCGTAATCAATATATCAATACATCAAACAAATCAATTACTCTTATTTACCTTTACTTCAATTTACCCTTTTATTGCATTAGTCTTAGTTATATCTACGAGTTCTTCAATCTTCGACGGGCTGCATCACCTTCATCTCCGTCAAACCCTTGCAAGTTCCGCGTGGGGGTAATCTGAGCCTTGACATCCGGGCGCATCGCTGTTGTCTCGTTCAGCTCTGCTCTAGTTATCCTGATCAAGTCTGAGTCTTGACATCTGGGCGTATCGCCGTTGTCTCGTTCAGATCTTGTTCTAGTTATCGTCCTTGTCGATTAACTGGTCAAATCGACTGACACACCTTTGGATATCGAATTCGGGTAATAGCCCGAGGTGTTCGCAGATCCTGACGCTTTTTGTGTTAACACCTCTTATAATTTAGAATGGAGAGAGTAGGTTTGTACCTAGGCTTAGATGTCCATCGCTACTATTGAAAAGGATTGATAAGTTACATTAGTCAACTAGAAGTGTGATTGGTTATTTGCATTAATCTTCATCTACATTAAACCTTATGTCTCACAACCTATATATACTCCCTCAGTTCTAAATCACAAGATGTCTGACTTTTCTAGGTACATTACTTTTAGTACATATCTAAAGATAGAGATAGTGTATATCTAAGTGCATAGTAAAAATTATATATCTACAAAAGTCAAAACATCATATAATTTGACCGGAAGGAGTAATAAACATATAAAAATGCCTTTGTTTGCTTGTTATACATAGGCAAGTTATGTTGGTTATCTTGCACATGTAAGTTGTGTTTGGTAACATTGGGTGTGATTGGTTCCTTGCATAAATGTTACCTGCGTTACTGTTGGCACCAAGAATGATACACTATTACTTAACCAAAATGCTGCCAACAACCTCGGGATCAAGGATAAACAAACACATCATGAGCATACTTTATCAAATAACAAGTTCTACATGTCCATGGAGTGTTTGATTGTAGGATTGAAGAAATGGAGCAAAGGAGAGCTAGTGGGGCCCACATAGGGGTCGGCCGACCACCCTATGGGCCCACCAGCTCTCCTCTCTTGGGCATGATCTAGGAGAAGCACCTTAGCGTGAATTCCAACCCTTGGATCACTCTGTGCTTTCTCCCAACGGCTCACAAGCAAAGCACATGGATCCATGGGCCCACACCAAGGAGATAAATGTGACAACTACTTTAGGACCAACATTCAACACCAATGACAAGTGGGACCAGCACCTGGACTCTAATGTGCTATCCAATACCATGTACAATGGTGTTATGCAATCATTCAAAGAAGGACATGCACCTCAGTATGTTGGTCCAGCGTATCATCAACCTGAATCGGCATCTATAAACCCATCAGCAGCCCCAATGGCGTCTTCCGCTCCCGTGGATCCGTCTGCTGATGTGGTTACACCACCAAGGCCAAGTCCTGAAGGCGTCACCAAGCTTAGTGCAGATCTCGTGGCATCGGCAATGTCGGGACCTGTTATCCAGGATCATCCAGCTCCTGCCAACTGGTGGGGTTACAGTATGCCTTCAAATCTATCCGCTGGTTCCAATCTGGTACAGGGAGATAGTTCAGCTTGGAAGGGCTCCATGGCATCGGGAATGCAAACACAGCCGACAGTCCCTATAGTGCATTACTCTACGTCTTCTCCAATTGTACAAGTGCCATCAGAAGATTTCCAGGTGGTGATTCCTAAAGTACCTCTGATGCCACCATCGAAGAATTCTGTGCCGATGCAACACAGTATAGCAACTGGAAGTCAACCTATGGTTGTAAATCCTCAAGCTGGAGTACGAGCACATCAAGTTAACCAATTTGTTGATTACTCTAAGGTGCAGGAGCAGCAGGTGCCAGTCAGCTATCAGCCATCGATAAGTCACATGCCGATGATTTATAATTCTGGATGGGCCAATCAGCCGCCAGTTCAACAGCCTGGCGTACTAATGTATCAGTATGGAAGTCCAGCAAACATTCAGAGTGGACCATCGGTTCAGCAACCGATGAATATGATGACTCAATCTAATCCAGTAAGTGTGCAAAATTATCTATCGGTAAGTCAGCCGATGCATAACGTCCAGATGACTGGTGCTGCGCCCGTGACGATTACTCCGCATCATCTTCTACCAAGACCTAAAGGGGCGCATCAGCCGACTCTACCAGTCAACAACTAGCCAATGAGTCGGCAAGAGCAGGATACATATTGGACCGATAAGATTACCGAAGTAATGAAAGAGCAATTCGGCATTAAACCCAAGGTTAACACATACTCTTATCGGATGCCGTATCCTCCGTCATATGATTTAATTCCTCTCCCAAATCGGTACAAGGTGCCTGATTTTACCAAATTCTCCGGCCAAGATGACACATCAACGATGGAGCACATCAACCGCTTCATTATCCAGTGTGGAGAAGCTGCCAGCAGAGAGGAACTCAGGGGGAGATTGTTCTCATCATCATTGTCTGGATCGGCATTCACATGGTTTATATCATTGCCTCCAAACTCTGTAATTACATGGGCCGATCTAGAGAGGCAATTTCATACATACTTCTTCGCTGGCATAAATGAGAAGAAGATTACCGATTTGGTTAAGCTGAGGCAACGCAATGACGAATCGGTGGAAAACTTTGTCTAGAGGCTGCGAGATGTGAAGAATAAGTGCTACAGCCTGGTACATGATGATCGGCAACTAGTAGTTTTGGCTTTCCAAGGACTACTGCCGCATATCAAAGATAAGTATGCGTCTCAAGAATTTGAAAGCCTAAGTTATCTGGTGCAAAGGATTGCCGATCAAGATATCAAAACCTTTGAACCCGGGAAGACTTGGAATAAGAAGGTGACCTTCATTGAGCAAGAAGAGGGTTCCGATGAGGAGCTAGATATCAGCGCGGCCGAATGGATGAAGGATAAGAAATCTGTGTCTTGTCCATTTGGCCAGAAAGAAGCTGAAAGGTTCACCTTCGACATCACCAAGGCCGATAGGATGTTTGACTTGTTACTCCAAGAGGGGCGAATCAAGTTGGCACCTAATCAAGTGATTCCATCGGCCGAAGAGCTCAGAAAAATCAGGTATTGCAAGTGGCACAATGCAACTTCGCACAGTACCAACGACTGCAAGGTATTCAGACAGCAGTTGCAGTCAGAGATTGAATCTGGACGAATCAAATTTGAAAATTCTAAAGTCCAGAAACCGATGAAGATTGATCAGCACCCGTTTCCAAATAATATGGTGGAAACTAGTAGAAAAACTAAAGTGCTGACATCGGAAGCTGCCAGGAAGAACGCATCGGTAGATCCTAACCATCAAGTAGCTGAGCGCGATGAGAGGAGGTTTGACGATGATAGAAAGGGCAAGAGAGTTGCCGATGAAAATAGCAGTGCCAAGAGGGCTCCTGGTGTTGTAATCACGCATAGGCGGCCAAAACAAGATTATCGACAATCGCAAGAAGAGTGGCGTCGGCAAGAAGAAGAAGAGCACCAAGAGTGGCTTCGGCATAAGGACCACTGGAAGTGTCCCTTCTTCGTCCACTGCTGGGAAGAAGGCATCAAGCTACCTACTACCGATAATTGTCCTGAATGCAATGGATACTACCCTACCGATCGAACAGAAAAGAAGCCTTGCTTTGATGATCGGACAACCAGGTATGCTAGGCCGCTCAGAGAAAAGAAGTCGGCACATGACCGACTGGGGGGCAAGCTCAGCGCGCATAATAGGCTTGGTAGGCGTGTTGATCAAGAGGAGCTTGAGGAGAGGGCCAATGCAGGAGTACCTGACGAAGAAATATTCTCTAGAGGTCCAAATGTTAGGGGTGGTGCCGATGCAAACAATGAAAAGCAGCATCAGCCCGTTTGGAAAACCAAGCTTCCTCAATGGTGCCCTAAGGGTCTGACAAAGACTCAGAAAAGGAGAATTCAGCGCGAATGCCGAAATGACTTGTATGACAATGAAGATCCTTCAAAGGAAAAGCAGTGGAGGCCGAAGCGCAAGGATATGGATCCATCGGCAGAAATTAATATGGTCATCATATTGCCGATGGAGTTCATGGCGCCTATCAGCGATGATGAAGAAACTGCTGAAATGACGCAATTGGTGTTGGATCCTATGGCGGTTGTCTTTGAGAAACCTGCCGATAGCGAAAGGCAGCATCTAAGGGCTCTGTTTGTTAAAGGCAAAGTAGATGGACAACCTGTAACAAAAATGCTGGTAGACGGTGGAGCGTCCATCAACATAATGCCATATGTCATGTTCAGGAAGCTTGGAAAAGGCGACCAATACTTAGTCAAGACGGACATGAAGCTCAAAGACTTTGAAGGCAATGTGTCACCAGCTATGGGAGCCGTATGTGTTGAGTTGACCATCGGCAGTAAAACTTTGCCAACGACGTTTTTCGTTATTGGTGGGAAAGGCACCTATAACTTGCTCCTAGGAAGGGATTGGATCCATGCTAATTGCTATATTCCTTCTACTATGCATCAGAGCCTTGTGTAGTGGGTCGGAGACAAGATTGAAGTCGTCCGAAGTGAAGCCCCATCGATCGTTGCATCCGCAGAATCGGAAACTTATGAGCAGACCAGGTGCATATCCGGTGAAGCTTGGGACACGGAGTTCCTCAAAGTTGTCGATTACCGCATTACACCGATCCAAGTAGTTGGTCCTAAAGAAGTTTAATGGATCGGTTCGCTGATGATGGAAAACTGGGGCAGGACTTCACATCCGCCGATGATTTACTCGAGATCGACATCGGCAATAGTGGTAAACATAGGCCTACTTTTATTAGTGCTAAGTTAGATTCCCAATGTAAACAGCAGTTAACTGATTTATTAAAGGAATACAAATATTGTTTTGCTTGGGATTACACAGAGATGCCTGGTTTAGACCGATCGATAGTCGAACATTGGTTGCCTATTAGGACTGGTTTCCAGCCACATCGGCAACCTGCGCGCCGATGCAATCCTACTATTCTACCCGATATTAAAGCTGAAATTACAAAGTTAATTGAAGCTGGATTTATTCGGCAATGTCGATATGCCGATTGGATTTCTAATGTGGTTCCTGTATATAAGAAGAATGGAAAATTCCGTGTTTGTATTGATTTCAGGAATCTCAACAAAGCTACGCCGATGGATGGTTATCCGATGGCCATTGTCGATCTGCTGATTGATGCTGCTGCTAGACATCAAATCATTAGCTTCATAGATGGTAACGCTGGGTATAATCAGATATTTATGGCTGAAGAAGACATATCCAAGACTGCTTTCAGATGTCCAGGTCATGTCGGCTTATTTGAGTGGGTTGTAATGACCTTCGGCTTGAAGAATGCCGGTGCTACTTATCAGAGAGCAATGAATTTTATCTTTCATAAGTATATCGGCACGATAGTCGAAATCTATAGTGATGATGTGTTGGTTAAGTCTGGAAATTTTGAGAAGCATCTTGCCGACCTGCAAAAAATCCTGGAATGCACAAGGGAGCATGGGTTGAAGATGAATCCTAACAAGTGTGCTTTTGGTGTATCGGCAGGTCAATTTCTGGGTTTTATGGTACATCAGGGAGCATCGAGATCGGCAGAAAGTCTATTGATGCAATTAACAAAGTGGTTGCTCCTACGAACAAGACTGGGCTGCAATCCTTGATAAGCAGGATTACTTTCATTAGAAGATTTATATCCAACTTATCTGGTAAGTGTTGACACCATTTTTCGGCATATGTCAAATGAGCTAAGACTTGCATTGATCGGTCGCCGTTTTCCATCGGCATCGGGAGGTCGTCAGCCAATGTTACCGATGAGGTTAGATGCTGCAAAGAGGTTAAGTTTGTTGCCAATGGAAGCTGGACGTTTCTTGCCGATAAGGGTATTGCCGATAAGGATGTTGTCGATAGGGATATTACTGATAAGGATGTTACCGATGGAGGTGAAGGTTGTCGATTGGGAAGTGTTGCCGATGCCGATGGGCATGGAGTGCCGATGGACATAGGGTAACGTGGCGGTTGACGTCAGCAAAAGGCTACTGATGGCGATAGAAGGAAGCTACAGATTGAAGGAGTCTGCCGATGGAAAGGTTCATCGTGAAGGAGATGGATAAGGAAACTGGTGATTTTATACCAGTATTATTTTGTCAGTTTGAGTCCGACTCTTGCACGAGTCGTTTTGTTTCCTTAAAAATAGAGGTGTCTGTTTAGGAAAATAATATTGTTATTTGGGCCCGACTCCTGCGCGAGTCAGTTGTTTCCTTTAAAGTAGGGGTTTGTTTTGGAAAGGTACGAGTCGTGTCTATTTACAACTCCTATTGCTGGAGTATAAATATGTACCTAGGGGTCGTGAGAAAATGAAATCAATCTATCAAAAACAAATCAATTACTCTTATCTACTTTTACTGCAATTTACCCTTTTATTGCATTAGTCTTAGTTTATCTACGAGTTCTTCAAGCTTCGACGGGCTGCATCACCTTGATCTCCGTCAAACCCTTGCAAGTTCCGCGTGGGAGTAATCTGAGCCTTGACATTCGGGCGCATCGCTGTTGTCTCGTTCAGCTCTGCTCTAGTTATCCTGATCAAGTATGAGTCTTGACATCCGGGCATATCACCGTTGTCTTGCTCAGATTTTGTTCTAGTTATCGTCCTTGTCGATTAACTGGTCAAACCGACTGGCACACCTTTGGATATCGAATTTCGGGTAATAGCCCGAGGTGTTCGCAGATCCTGACGCTTTTTGTGTCAACACCTCTTTTGGCACACCCGGTGGGACCAATTACACATCTATCATGGGTGAGAACTCCGACGTTAACCAGATGAACGTCATTGAAGTCTCCGAGGCTGATCTAAAAGATGATCAACGGCTGGCTATGGAGCGGGCTATGGAGGAATACAAGAAATTGTATCTAAAGTCCTTCAGCCTAAGCAGGAGTGGCGAAGCCATCCAGAAGCAAGATCCGCTGTTGCCGCGACAGGTCACGTATGATGCCAATCCTGGTAAGTTGCAAGAGATGGTTAATTCTGCCTTAAATCAAGCATTAATTAGCAACTCCAATGTTCTGTCCAATACCGTGTACAATGCTGTTATGCAATCATTCAAAGAAGGACATGCACCTCAGTATGTTGGTCCAGCGTATCATCAACCTGGATCGGCATCTATAAGTCCATCGGTAGCCCCAAAGGCGTCTTCCACTCCCATGGATCCGTCTGCCGATGTGGTCACACCACCAAGGCCAAGTCCTGAAGGCGTCACCAAGCTTAGTGCAGATCCAGTGGCGTCAGCAATGTCAGGACCTTCTATCCAGAATCATCCAACTCCTGCCAACTGGTGGGGATACGGTATGCCTTCAAATCCATCCGCTGGTTCCAATCTGGTGCAGGGAGATAGCTCAGCTTGGAAGGGCTCCATGGCATCGGCAGTACAATCACAGCTGATTCCTATGATGCATTACTCTACGTCTTCTCCAGCTGTACAAGTGCCATCAGAAGATTTCCAGGTGGTGATTCCTAAAGTACCTCTGATGCCACCATCGGCGAGTTCTGTGCCGATGCAACACAGTATAGCAACTGGAAGTCAACCTATGGTTGTAAATCCTCAAGCCGGAGTACTAGCACATCAAGGTAACCAATTTGTTGATTACTCTAAGGTGCAGGAGGAGCAGGTGCCAGTTAGCTATCAGTCATCGGTAAATCACATGCCGATGATTTATAATCCTGGATGGACCAATTAGCCACCAGCTCAACAGCCTGGCATACTAATGTATCATTATGGAAGTCCAGCAAACACTCAGAATGGGGCATCGGTACAGCAACTGATGAATATGACAACACAACATAATCCAGTAAGTGTGCAGAATTATCCATCGGTAAGTCAGCCGATGCATAACGTCCAAATGACTGTGCTGCTGCGTCCGTGACAACTACTCCGCATCATCTTCTACCAAGATCTGAAGGGATGCATCAACCGGCTCCACCAGTCAACAACTAGCCAATGAGTCGGCAAGAACAGGATGCATATTGGACCGATAAGATCGCCGAAGTGATGAAAGAGCAATTCGGCATTAAACCCAAAGTTAATACATATTCTTATTGGACACCGTATCCTCCGGCGTATGATTTAATTCCTCTTCCAAACCGATACAAGGTACCAGATTTTACCAAATTCTTCGGCCAAGATGATATGTCGACGATGGAGCATATCAATCGCTTCATTATCCAGTGTGGAGAAGCTGCCAGTAGAGAGGAACTGAAGGTGAGATTTTTCTCATCATCATTGTCTGGATCGACATTTACATGGTTTATATCATTGCCTCCAAATTCTGTAATCACATGGGCCGATCTAAAGAGGCAGTTTGATAACTACTTCGCTGGCATACATGAGAAGAAGATTACCGATTTGGTCAAGCTGAGGCAACGTAATTACGAATCGGTGGAGAACTTTGTTCAGAGGCTGCGAGACGTAAAGAACAAGTGCTACAGCCTGATACTTGATGATCGGCAACTGGCGGATTTAGCTTTCCAAGGGCTATTGCCGCATATCAAAGATAAGTATGCGTCTCAAGAATTTGAAAGCCTAAGTCATCTGGTGCAAAAAATTGCCGATCAAGATGTCAAAACCTTTGAACCTAGGAAGACTTGGAACAAGAAGGTGACCTTCATTGAGCAAGAAGAAGATTCTGGCTCAGATGAAGAGCTAAGCATCGGTGCGGTCCAATGGGTGAAGGATAAGAAATCTGTGTCTTGTCCATTTGGCCAGAAGGAAGCTGAAAGGTTCACCTTCGATATCACCAAGGCCGATAGGATGTTTGACTTGTTACTCCAAGAAGGGCGGATCAAGTTGGCGCCTAATCAAGTAATTCCATCGGCCGAAGGCTCAGAAAAATCAGGTATTGCAAGTGGCACAATGCAACTTCGCACAGTACCAATGACTGCAAGGTATTCAAGCAGCAGTTGCAGTCGGAAATTGAGTCTAGACGAATTAAATTTGAAAATTCTAAAGCCCAGAAACCGATGAAGATTGATCAGCACCTGTTTCCAAATAATATGGTGGAAACTAGTAGAAAAACTAAAGTGCTGACATCAGAAGCCGTCAGGAGCAATGCATTGGTAGATCCTAACCATCAAGTAGCTGAGCGCGACGAGAGGAGGTTTACCGATGACAGAAAAGGTAAGAAAGTTTCCGATGAGGGTAGCAGTGCCAAGAGGGCTCCTGGTGTTGTAATCACGCACAAGCAGCCAAGGAGAGATTATCGGCAATCGCAAAAGGAGCGATATCGGCAGGAAGAAGAAGAGCACCAAGAATGGCTTCGGCATAAGGACCACTGGAAGTGTCCCTTCTTCGTTCACTGTTGGGAGGAAGGCATCAAATTACCTACTGCCGATAATTGTCCTGAATGCAATGGGTACTATCCTACCGGTCGATCAGAAAAGAAGCCTCGCTTTGATGATCGGATATCCAGTTATGCTAGGCCGCTCAGAGAGAAGAAATCGGCACATGACCGACTGGGGGGCAAGCTCAGCGCGCATAGCAGGCATGGCAGGCGTGTTGATCAAGAGGAGCTTGAGGAGATGGCCAATGCAAGAGTACCCGACGAAGAAATATTCTCTAGGGATCCAAACATCGAGAGAGGTGCCGATGTGAGCAATGAAAGGCAGCATCAGCCCGTTTGGAAAACCAAGCTTCCTCAATGGTGCCCTAAGGGTCTGACAAAGACTAAGAAAAGGAGAATTCAACGCGAACGCTGGAATGACTTGTATGACAATGAAAATCCTTTAAGGGAAAAGCAGTGGAGGCCAAAATGCAAGGACAGGGATCCATCGGCAGAAATCAATATGGTCGTCATATTGCCGATGGAGTTCATGGCACCTGTCAGCGATGATGAAGAAACTGCTGAGATGGCACAATTGGTGTTGGATCCTATGGCAGCTGTCTTTGAGAAACCTGCCGATGATGAAAGGCAGCATCTAAGAGCTCTGTTCATTAAAGGCAAAGTGGATGGACAACCTGTAACAAAGATGCTAGTGGACGGTGGGGTGTCGATAAACATAATGCCATATGTCATGTTCAGGAAGCTTGGAAAAGGCGACCAAGACTTAGTCAAAACGGACATGAAGCTTAAAGACTTTGAAGGCAATGTGTCACCAGCCATGGGAGCCGTATGTGTTGAATTGACCATCGGCAGCAAGACTTTGCCAACGACGTTTTTCGTGATCGGTGGCAAGGGTACCTACAACTTGCTCCTTGGAAGGGATTGGATCCATGCCAATTGTTGTATTCCTTCTACTATGCATTAGAGTCTTGTGCAATGGGTCGGAGACAAGATTGAAGTCGTTCAAAGTGAAGCCCCATCCATTGTTGCATCGGCAGAATCGGAGACTTATGAGCAAACCAGGTGCATATCAGGTGAAGCTTGGGATACGGAGTTCCTCAAAGTTGCCGATTACCGCATTAAGCCGATCCAAGCAGTCGGTCCTGAAGAAGAGTTTTAATGGATCAGTTCGCTAATGATGGAAAACTGGGGGAGGGCTTCACATCCCTTGATGATTTACTCGAGATAGACATCGGCGATGGTAGTAAACATAGGCCTACTTTTATTAGTGCTAATTTAGATTCCCAATGTAAACAACAGTTAACTGATTTATTAAAGGAATACAAAGATTGTTTTACTTGGGATTATACAGAGATGCCTGGTTTAGACCGATCGATAGTCGAACATCGGTTGCCTATTAAAACTGGTTTCCAGCCACATCGGCAACCTGCGCGCCGATGTAATCCTACTATTCTACCTAACATTAAAGCTGAAATTACAAAGTTAATTGAAGCTGGGTTTATTCAGCAATGTCGATACGCCGATTGGATTTCTAATGTGGTTCCTGTGTATAAGAAAAATGGAAAATTACGTGTTTGCATTGATTTCAGGAATCTCAACAAAGCTACGCCGATGGATGGTTATCCGATGCCCGTTGCCGATCTGCTGATTGATGCTGCTGCTAGACATCAAATCATTAGCTTCATGGATGGTAACGCTGGGTATAATCAGATATTTATGGCTGAAGAAGACATATCCAAGACTGCTTTCAGATGTCCAGGTCATGTCGGCTTATTTGAGTGGGTTGTAATGACCTTCGGCTTGAAGAATGCCGGTGCTACTTATCAGAGAGCAATGAATTTTATCTTTCATAAGTATATCGGCACGATAGTCGAAATCTATATTGATGATGTGGTGGTTAAGTCCGGAAATTTTGAGAAGCATCTTGCCGATTTGCAAAAAATCCTGGAATGCACAAGGGAGCATGGGTTGAAGATGAATCCTAACAAGTGTGCTTTTGGTGTATCGGCAGGTCAATTTCTAGGTTTTATGGTGCATCAAAGAGGCATCGAGATCGACAGAAAATATATTGATGCAATTAACAAAGTAGTTGCTCCTACAAACAAGACTGAGCTGCAATCCTTGATCGACAAGATTAATTTCATTAGAAGATTTATATTTAACTTATCTGGTAAGATTAAATCTTTTAGTCCATTGTTGAAGCTGAAAGCCGATCAAGAGTTTACATGGAAAGAAGAACAACAGTTAGCTTTGGAGAAGATCAAGAGATATTTGGTGAACCCTCTAGTATTGGTTCCGCCTCAACACGGGAAACCTTTCAGATTATATTTGTCTACCAATGACAGTGTTATCGGGTCGGCCTTAATTCAAGAATTTGAAGGGAAAGAACGTGTGCTTTATTATTTGAGCAAAAGGTTAGTGGATGCTGAAACCAGGTATTCGGCCATAGAGAAATTATGTTTATGTTTATATTTCTCTTGCATAAAATTGAGGCATTATTTATTGTCGGCTGAATGCACTGTTGTCTGCAAAGA
The DNA here is from genome assembly GCA_022036555.1 of Microstegium vimineum. Lineage (NCBI taxonomy): Eukaryota > Viridiplantae > Streptophyta > Magnoliopsida > Poales > Poaceae > Microstegium > Microstegium vimineum. The sequence goes on from CM039123.1 coordinate 26,539,145, forward strand.
TTATATGGTTAAGTATATGCTGTCGATGCCGATATTAAGCGGGAGAATCGGCAATGGCACTTTCGGAGTTTGATCTGAAGTATGAATCGGCTAAGGCAGTTAAAGGTCATGTGATGGCCGATTTTGTTACTCAGCATTGCAGTGTGGTAAGCTCTGTCGAGATCGCTCCTTGGACTTTGTTCTTTGATGGGTCTACATGCAAAGAGGGGGCAGGTATTGGTGTTCTCTTAATTTCACCCCGGGGATGGAAGTATGAGATTTCTTTGCCGATTGTTGCTACTTCAACAAACAATCAGGCTGAATACCAGGCTCTACTAAAGGGGTTGGAGTTACTCAGGGAGGTACGTGCCGATGTTGTTGAAGTCTTCGGTGATTCTATGTTGGTAATTAACCAATTGATTGGGACATATGAATGCCGAAGTGAGGCTTTAATTGCAGCCCATGAAAGGTGTTTGCAGTTATTGAAAGAATTCAAAGAGTACCGCCTTGAGCATATTCCTAGGTTGCATAATGAAGAGGCCAATTGGTTAGCACAGAATGCTTCAGGATATCAACCGATTCAAGAAGTCATGACATCGATAATGGTTGCTGATGACTGGAAAAAGGAAATCGCCGATTACTTAAGAGATCCATCTAAGAAGGTCGAAAGGCGTCTAAGGTTCCAAGCCACCAAGTATGTACTCCTTAACAATGAATTGTATTATCGGACGATTGATGGAGTTCTGCTCAGATGCCTTGGTAGAGAGGAATCAAAGGAGTTGATGGGCGAAATCCATGAGAGTGTGTGTGGAGCACATCAATCGGCATTTAAGATGAAGTGGATGATTAGGCAGAATGGATATTATTGGCCGATAATTCTTGAAGATTGTTTCAGCTACTTTAAAGGGTGCCAGGATTGTTAGAAGTTTGGTAATGTACAAAGGGCACCTGCATCGGCAATGAATCCTATAATCAAGCCTTGGTCGTTTAGAGGATGGGCTATTGATCTTATCGGCCAAATTTATCCACCGTCAAGCAAGGGGCATAAGTTTATACTTGTTGCTACCGATTACTTTACAAAATGGGTTGAGACGATTCCTTTGAAGAAGGTGACATCGGCAAACATGGTGGATTTTGTAAAAGAACACATTGTTTACCGATTCGGTATCCCTCAAACTATTACTACTGATCAAGGAACTATGTTCACATCGGGAGAGTTTGATGAGTTTGCTGCTAGTATGGGGTTCAAGGTATTGAATTCTTCTCCTAATTATGCTCAAGCTAATGGTCAGGCTGAAGCAACTAATAAAGGAGTCATTAAGCTTAGCAAACGCAAAATTGAAGAAAACCCTAGAAGGTGGCATATAGTGTTGAATGAAGCCCTATGGTCGTATCGGATGGCGTGTCATGGTGCAATCAAAGTTTTGCCGTATCAGTTGGTCTATGGACACGATGCTGTCCTACCTTGGGAAATTAAAACTGGTTCTAGGCGATTTTCTTTTCAGGATCAATTGACAACAGATGATTATGGTACTCTTATGAAGGATGAATTAGAAGATTTAGCAAGTCATCGGTTGAGGGCTTTGATCAGCATTGAAGAAAATAAAAGAAGGGTTGCTAAGTGGTATGACAAGAAGGTAAAGGTGAAGCAGTTTGCCGATGGCGATCTGGTATGGAAGTTGATTTTACCGATTGGGACTAAGAGTTCTAAGTTTGGAAAATGGTCTCCTAATTGGGAAGGTCCTTATCGGATAAAACAGTCTGCTCCTGGCAATGCTTACATTTTAGAAACTCTCGAAGGAGTTGTATTCTCTAGAGCAATCAATGGTAAATACTTGAAGAAATATTACCCTAGTATTTGGGTAGACGCATAGAGTACCCGTTCGAATGCCGATGAGAGAAAGTTATGAGACATCGGTAAAAATGTACTAGCGTTATATCACAAAGCAGGATCAAGTATCAGTGTTACACTTGCCGATACAATAAATTACAACAGGGATTGGATAGCTGATATCGCACGCAGGCGAATTTGCTCTATTTCTTCCATCTCCCTAGCGTCATCATCGGCAGACCCTTCAGTTGGTTTGATCTTCTTCTTCAGTAGGATAGCTTGTCGGGCATTTCTGTCCCTTTCTTGTCGCAGAGCCTTAATGGTGTCGGGCAGTTGGGCTTTCTTTTGGCTGGCTGCACTCAAGGCTTCTTCCACACTTCTTAGTTCAGCCTGCAACTCTTCCTTCCTTGCCGATAGGTGAACGATCTCTTGCTCGAGATTGGCATCGGAAGCTTCTACTTGGCCGATGCTTTTGTGCTTATCATCGGCAACTTGCTTGAACTTAAGCATTTCTTCTTCGAGCTTCGATCGAGCAGTCCTATCGGCTATGCGATGAGAGAGTCTTTGATACTGAAGTTGTTTGCTTTCGAGAAACGCTGCCTGGAAGAGTATTTCTTCTGTATCGGCAGATAGGTGGCCTTGGATATCTTTAAAAGCTATCTTTGCTGCAGTGGAGTCTTGGACGAGATGGGATGTGTCTTGTTGTAGTAAAGATAGCAATGCTTCAAGCTTGAGCTTGACCTCTGCCGATAAGGCTAGAGCGGAGCTTTCTTCATCTTCGTCTTCATCGGGAAGGTTGACGGCGAAGGAGAATAAGCTATTTGATGGAGCAGAGCCTTCTTGGTCTTCGTCTTCGTCAGGGAGGTTGACGCCGAAGGAGAACAAGCTATCGGGAGAGTCTTGGGCCTGAAAAGAAGAAAGTTAGAATTTGCTGATCATGAGCTTATATTGCAAGTTTGTGACAGTCGGCTTACCATTTTGAAGCGGATTTCTTGCCTTGGGCTCGGGAAAGCAGCTGGTGTAGCTTCATCTTGGAGATCGGCAGCGGTTGCCGATGAACTTGCTTCCATAAGGGGAGCAGTCGGTGCTGTTGGTGCTGTTACTGGTGTTGTCTCTGCTGCGTTTGTTGGCTCCTATGGCAGTGATGCTGCCCTTTGGTCAGGACATTCATCTGGTGTAGGTGCTGGTGCCGGTGCTGATGTTGTTGCAGCTGGTTCTTGTGGCGGTAGTATCATCTCCTGATCGGGAGTTTCGTCCATCGGCTGCTCGGGAATGGACGCCGTCGATGGTTCTGCCGTTGGTGCGTCAGCAGTTGGTGATGCGACTGGAGTTGATGGCGTAGATGGAGTGGCTAGCCTCAGACGTCTCTTCTTCCTCGGAGCAGCAGTTGGTGAACCCGCCCGTTTTGGTTGAGAAGCCTGGGGGGCATCGGCAGCAGGAGTTGAAGAAGCTTGTGCGTCTGGAGCAGCTGCCGATGACCTCGCTGCCTGAAAATGTTTGCTGCAAGTTACATAAAATAAATATTGCCGATGAGCAGTATGTGATCGGTATAAGTAAAAGTAAAACTTACCACGAAAGCTCACGCCAAGATGGCAGCAGCAGCCGATGGAGTAGCTATGATCGTTGCAGGCGTCGACCATGGCTTCAGAGTGACCTTAGGTGCCCGAGGAATGAAGGCAGCCAGTGTAGGAGCATTGTTGCCGATGATTGATACAGGGCTCATGACTCGAAGGCGGAAGGGCTTGCCACTCTTGCTCATTCGGGGGATTGGATCGTCGACCTGTAGTAAAAGAGAGTCAGATGCCAACGGTAGAAGTAAATAGTAAGATACATTGGGATAAAGAAACTTACTGCATCATCGGGAATGACGTGATCGGTGTCGATCAAGTGCCGATAGTAGTGTGATGACTTGGCGAACAGTTGGCCTCTCCATTCTTGCCACCAAGATTTGTATAACTCTATCATGAATGATGTTGGTGCCCAGGAGGATAGGTCGATGTCTGATGTGTCGGCATCGGGAGGGAGATTGACAACTTTGTTCCAGTCCATGGCGCTGGAGATGATTTGTCTTGGTTTTATCACCTTAGAGTAGCAGAGCTTGATCGGTAATTGGCCGAATGTCAGTTGTCTTGCTGCTACGATGGGTAATAGAACTCAAAGGATGGAGGAGCATTCTTCCCAGTTCCGAAAATGTTAACTGGAATAGCTCGAGGAACAATGCTGGCCTTCATGATTACTTCATTCTGAGGCACGTTCCAATCGGTAAGGTTGAACAACAGAGGGAATTGGTTATTCTTGTCAACATAGGGCCACCAAAGCCGTTCTGCGACAGGGACTCCACAGTAAAACTTTTGGAAGAACCTACCGAATTGATCTGCATTGGCATCGGTTCCTGGTAGCACTATGATGGCTTCCCCAAAATTGAGTGAGGGGCGAGTTGCCGATTCATCATCCTCATATACATAATCTTCCGATATATCCCTTGGGAATTGCTGATTGAACAGATCAAATTGAAGGACCTTGTACATGTGTGCGTTCAGCCACATATTCACGAACCACCAAGGACCTCCAAGATTGCCGATGGACTCACACAGCAATAGTTTCTTGGACACTTGGTGCAGGAGATGGTATACCGATCCAAGAAGGTATCGGCCAAGAGGGAGTTTTGTTCCATCGGCAAGAAGTTCTGCTGCGGGGAGATGCATGGTGGTAGGTCCGACTGTTCTGTCACAGAAGATAAATTTTTCGAGCCACATATTCAGAAAGATGGCGTGCTCCCTCTGATCTACCGATCCAGTTTTTTGATATTCCTGGATGTAACCGGTCCAGCCGCCGATATTGCGCGTGTTCACTTTATACTCAGCCTTCCTATTGAACAAGGTGGGGGTATCGGCAGAGGAGACATCGAGGCCGGTAAGCATATGCACATCTGCAAGAGTGGGAGTGGCCAGTCCGTGTCTGAATAAAAAGGCGTTCATTGTATCGGACCAGAAATAAGAAGCCGCCATCATCATATTCTCATTCTTTTCCATATCGGCAATGGAGAGCCTGATGCACTGATCTAGATTACGCTCTGACCAGTAAACTTGTTGTGTTCTAATTATTCTAAGATACCAGTTCTTCCATCCCTTGGTAGGTCTAGGCCATGAACGGAAGGCATCTTTCCATAACCCTAGGCTAAAGCATTCGGATTTGAAAGGGATGCGCTTGGTCTCGGCATTAATCAGATTGGTGGGGTCAGGATTTCCCATTGGGCCTAGGAAGTTGAAATTGGATTGCTCAATAGGGATTACTACCTTGTTGTACAATTCCTAAGTTTTAGAAAAAATCAAAGAAAGAAAGGGGAGAAGAGATTACGAAATTGATACGGAAAAGGGAACTTACGGAAGGTAAAGTGAGGGGGAAGCAGATTTACCTTGGGGACGCGAACTGGATCGCCATTGGAGCTGGGGGGATCTTTACGATTCGTTCTCTACTTGAAGGAGCTATTCTTCGGAGTCGCCGCCGAGGTTGAAGACGAGGGCAGGTGAAAGTAAAAGTAGGCTCAGGGTAAAAACAGATTAGATGATGGTAACTTTTATAAGCCTAGTCAGGGGTATTTTGGAATTTTCGTCGCACTAAGCAGGAATGTGGAGAGGTATGCAATAGGTACACGCATCAATCGAGGAGATATGACTGGACTTACAACTGTTCGTACTGCAGTCTCGGAATTTTGTTAATAAATTGCGATTTTTACGCGCGGTAATCGAGGAAGTCGTGCGGTTATCTTGGAGGGAAAAGTTATAGTAGAGAAAATTTCAGCGCGTAAAATATTCTACACTCCGAAATTGGGGGGCATGTGTTGACACCGTTTTTCAGCATGTGTCAAATGAGCTAAGACCTGCATTGATCGGTAGCCGTTTTCCATCGGCATCGGGAGGTCGTCAGCCAATGTTACCGATGAGGGTAGATGCTGCGAAGAGGTTAAGTTTTGTTGCCAATGGAAGCTGGACGTTTCTTGCCGATAAGGGTATTGCCGATAAGGATGTTGCCGATAGGGATATTACTGATATGGATGTTACAGATGGAGGTGAAGGTTGCCGATTGGGAAGTTTGCCGATGCCGATGGGCATGGAGTGCCGATGGACACAGGGTAACGTGGTGGTTGACGTCAGCAGAAGGCTACCGATGGCGATAGAAGGAAGCTGCGGATTGAAGGAGTCTGCCGATGGAAAGGTTCATCGTGAAGGAGATGGATAAGGAAACTAGTGATTTTATACCAGTATTATTATGTCAGTTTGAGTCCGACTCTTGCACGAGTCATTTTGTTTCCTTAAAAATAGAGGTGTCTGTTTAGGAAAATAATATTGTTATTTGGGTCCGACTCCTGCGCGAGTCAGTTGTTTCCTTTAAAGTAGGGGTTTGTTTTGGAAAGGTACGAGTCGTGTCTATTTACAACTCCTATTGCTGGAGTATAAATATGTACCTAGGGGTCGTGAGAAAATGAAATCAATCTATCAAAAACAAATCAATTACTCTTATCTACTTTTACTGCAATTTACCCTTTTATTGCATTAGTCTTAGTTTATCTACGAGTTCTTCAAGTTTCGACGGGCTGCATCACCTTGATCTCCGTCAAACCCTTGCAAGTTCCGCATGGGAGTAATCTGAGCCTTGACATCCGGGCGCATCGCTATTGTCTCGTTCAGCTCTGCTCTAGTTATCCTGATCAAGTCTGAGTCTTGACATCCGGGCGTATCGCCGTTGTCTTGCTCAGATTTTGTTCTAGTTATCGTCCTTGTCGATTAACTAGTCAAATCGACTGGCACACCTTTGGATATCGAATTTTGGGTAATAGCCCGAGGTGTTCGCAGATCCTGACGCTTTTTGTGTCAATAGTAAGATTAAATCTTTTAGTCCATTGTTAAAGCTGAAAGCCGATCAAGAGTTTACATGGAAAGAAAAACAGTAGTTAGCCTTGGAGGAGATCAAGACATATTTGGTGAACCCTCCAGTCTTGATTCCACCCAAACACGGGAAGCCTTTCAGGTTGTATTTATCTGCCGATGACGGTGTTATTGGATCAACCTTAATTCAAGAATTTGAAGGGAAAGAACGTGTGATATATTATTTGAGCAGAGGCTGGTAGATGCTGAGACAAGGTATTCGGCCATAGAAAGATTATGCTTATGCTTATATTTCTCTTGCATAAAATTGAGGCATTATTTATTGTCGGCCGAATGTACTGTCATCTGTAAAGATGATGTGGTTAAGTATATGTTGTCAATGCCGATATTAAGTGGGAGAATCGGCAAATGAATTTTGGCACTTTCGAAGTTTGATCTGAAGTATGAATCGGCTAAGGCAGTTAAAGGTCAAGTAATGGCCGATTTTGTTACTCAGCATTGCAATGTGGTAAGCTCTGTAGAGATTGCTCCTTGGACTTTGTTCTTTGATGGATCTACATGCAAAGAAGGGGTAGGCATCGGTGTTCTCTTAATTTTTCCCCGGGGACGGAAGTATGAGATTTCGTTGCCGATTGTTGCTACGTCAACCAACAATCAGGTTGAATATCAAGCTTTAATAAAAGGGTTGGAATTACTCAGGGAAGTGCGTGCCGATGCTGTTGAAATTTTTGGCGACTCTATGTTGGTAGTCAATCAATTGACTGGGGTATATGAATGCCGAAGTGAAGTGTTGATTGCACACCATGAAAAGTGTTTACGATTATTGAAAGAATTCAAAGAGTACCGCCTTGAGCATATTCCTAGATTGCATAATGAAGAGGCCAATCGGTTAGCACAGAATACTTCAGGATATCAGCCGATTCAAGAAGTCATGACATCGGTAATGGTTGCCGATGACTGGAAAAAGGAAATCGCCAATTACTTAAGAGATCCATCTAAGAAGGTTGAAAGGCGTGTAAGGTTCCAAGCTACCAAGTATGTGCTCCTTGACAATGAATTGTATTATCGGACGATTGATGGAGTTTTGCTCAGATGCCTTGGTGAAGAGGAATCAAAAGAATTGATGGGAGAGATCCATGAGGGTGTGTGTGGAGCACATCAATCGACATTCAAGATGAAGTGGATGATTAGGCGAAATGGATATTATTGGCCGACAATTCTTGAAGATTGCTTCAACTATTTTAAAGGGTGCCAGGATTGTCAAAAGTTTGGTAATGTACAAAGGGCACCTGCATCGGCAATGAATCCTATAATCAAGCCTTGGCCGTTTAGAGGATGGGCTATTGATCTCATCGGCCAAATTTATCCACCATCGAGCAAGGGGCATAAGTTTATACTCGTTGCTACCGATTACTTTACAAAATGGGTTGAGGCAATTCCTTTGAAGAAGGTGACATCGACAAACATGGTGGATTTTGTAAAAGAACATATTGTTTACCGATTCGGTATTCCTCAAACTATTACTACCGATCAAGGAACCATGTTCACATCGGGAGAGTTTGATGAATTTGCTGCTAGTATGGGGTTCAAGGTACTAAACTCTTCTCCTTATTATGCTCAAGCTAACGGTTAGGCTGAAGCAACTAATAAAGGAGTTATCAAGCTTATCAAACGCAAGATTGAAGAGAACCCTAGAAGGTGGCATGTGGTGTTAAATGAAGCCCTATGGTCGTATCGGATGGCGTGTCATGGTGCAACCAAAGTTTCGCCGTATCAGTTAGTCTATGGACACGATGCTGTCCTGCCTTAGGAAATTAAAACTGGTTCCAGGCGATTATCTTTTCAAGATCAATTGACAACCGATGATTATGGTATTCTTATGAAGGATGAGTTAGAAGATTTAGCAAGTCATCGGTTGAGGGCTCTGATCAGCATTGAAGAAAATAAGAAAAGGGTTGCCAGATGGTATGATAAGAAGGTGAAGGTGAAGCAATTTGCCAATGGCGATCTGGTATGGAAGTTGATTTTACCGATTGGGACTAAGAGTTCTAAGTTTGGAAAATGGTCTCCTAATTGGGAAGGTCCTTATCGGATAAAATAGTCTGCTCCTGGTATTGCTTATATTTTAGAAACTCTCGAAGGAGTTGCATTTTCCAAAGCAATCAACGGTAAATACTTGAAGAAATATTACCTTAGTATTTGGGTAGATGCATAGAGTACTCGTTCGAATGCCGATGAGAATAAGCTATGCGACATCGGTAAAAAGCGTACTGGCGTTATATTACAAAGCAAAATCAAGTATTACTGTTACACTTGTCGATATGATGAATTACAACAAGGATTGGATGGCTAATATCACACGCAGGCGAATTTGTTCTATTTCTTCCATCTCCTTGGCAACATCATCGACAGATCCTTCAACTGGTTTCATCTTCTTCAACAAAATAGCTTGTCGGGCGTTTCTGTCTCTTTCTTGTCGCAGAGCCTTAATGGTGTCAGGCAATTGGGCTTTCTTTTGGCTGGCTGCGTTCAAGGCTTCTTCGACCCTTCTTAGTTCGGCCTGCAACTCTTCCTTCCTTGCCGATAGGTGAACGATCTCTTGCTCGAGATTGGCACCAGAAGCTTCTACTTGGCCGATGCTTTTGTGCTTATCATCGGCAACTTGCTTGAACTTAAGCATTTCTTCCTCGAGCTTCGATCGAGCAGTCCTATCGGCTATGCGACGAGAGAGTCTTTGATACTGAAGTTGCTTGCTCTCGAGAAACGCTGCCTGGAAGAGTGTTTCTTCTGTATCGGCAGATAGGTGGCCTTGGATATTTTTAAAAGCTATCTTTGCTACAGTGGAGTTTGGGACGAGATGGGATGTGTCTTGTTGCAGTAAAAATAGCAATGTTTCGAGCTTGAGCTTGACCTCTGCCGATAAGGCTGGAGCGGAGCTTTCTTCATCCTCGTCTTCATCGGGAAGGTTGACGGTGAAGGAGAACAAGCTATTTGCTGGAGCAGAGCCTTCTTGGTCTTCGTCTTCGTTAGGGAGGTTGACGCCGAAGGAGAACAGGCTATCGGGAGAGTCTTGGGCCTGACAAGGAGAAGGTTAAAATTTGCCGATCATAAGTTTATACTGCAAATTTTTAGATAATCGGCTTACCATCTTGAAGCGGATTTCTTGCCAGAGACTTGAGAAGTCGGCTGGTATGGCCTCATCCTAGAGATCGGCAACGGTTGCCGATGAACACGCTTCCGTAGGAGGAGCGGTCGGTGCTGTTGGTGCTGTTGTTGGCGCTGTCTCTGCTGCGACGGCTGGTTCCTGTGGCGGTGATGCCATCCTCTGGTCGGGGATGTTGTCGGGTATAGGTGCTGGTGCCGATGCCGGTGCTGGTGCCGATGCCGATGCTGTCTCTGTTGCTATGGTTGGTTCTGGCAAAGTTGGTATCGTTGCCTGGTCGGGACTTTCGTCCATCGGCTGCTCAGGAGTGGACGTCGACGGTGGTTCTGCTGTTGGCACATCAACAATTGGTGATGCAACTGGAGTTGGTGGTGATGGAGTGGCTAGCCTCAGACGTCTCTTCTTCCTCGGAGCAGCAGTTGGTGAGCCGGCCCGTTTCGGTTGCGAAGCTTGGGGGCATCAGCAGCAGGAGTTGGAGAAGCCTGTATGTCTGGAGCAGCTGCCGATGGCCTCACTGCCTGAAATTTTTGGTGTATGTTAAATGAAGTAAATGTTGCCGATGAAAGTTTGTGATCGGTATAAGTAAAAATAAAACTTACTGCAAAAGCCTGCGCTAGGATGGCAGCAGCAGCCGATGGAGTGGCGATGGTCTTTGCGGGCGTCGACTTGGGCTTGAGAGTGACCTTAGGGACCCTCTGAAGAGTGAAGGCAGCCAGTGTGGGAGCTTTATTACCGATAATCGATACAGGGCTCATCACTCGAAAGTGGAAGGGCTTGCCACTCTTGCTCATTCGGGGAATTGGATCGTCGACCTATAGTAAAAGAGAGTCAGATGCCGATGGAAGAAGTAAATAGTAAAATACATTGGGATAAAGGAACTTACTGCATCATAGGGAATGACGTGATCGGTGTCGATCAAGTGCCGATAGTAGTGTGATGACTTGGCGAATAGTTGGCCTCTCCATTCTTGCCACCAAGATTTGTATGACTCTGTCATGAATGATGTTGGTGCCCAGGAGGATAGGTCGATGTCTGATGTATCGGCATCAGGAGGGAGATTGACAACCTTGTTCCAGTCCATGGTACTAGAGATGATTTGTCTTGATTTTATCACCTTAGAGTAGCAGAGCTTGATCGGTAATTGGCCGAATGCCAGTTGTCTTCCTGCTACCAATGGGTAATTGGCCGATGGACTCACCTAGCACTAGCTTCTTGGACACTTGGTGCAGGAGATGGTATACCGATCCAAGAAGGTATCGGCCGAGAGGGAGTCTTGTTCCATCGGCAAGAAGTTCTGCTGCGGGGAGATGCATGGTGGTAGGTCCAACTGCTCTGCCACAGAAGATAAATTTTTCTAGCCATATATTCAAAAAGATGGTGTGCTCCCTCTGACCTACCGATCCAGTTTTTTGGGTATTCCTGGATGTAACCGGTCCAGCCGCCGATATTGCGCGTGTTCACTTTATACTCAGCTTTCCTATTGAACAAAGCGGGGGTATCGGCAGAGGAGACGTCGAGGCCGGTAAGCATATGCACATCGGCAAGAGTGGGAGTGGCCGGTCCGTGTCGGAATAAAAAGGCATTCATTGTATCGGACCAGAAATAAGAAGCCGCCATCATCATATTCTCATTCTTCTCCATATCGGCAATGGAGAGCCTGATGCACTGATCTAGGTTACGCTCTGACCAGTAAACTTGCTGTGTTCTAATTATTCTAAGGTACTAGTTCTTCCATCCCTTGGTGGGTCTAGGCCATGAACGGAAGGCATCTTTCCAAAACCCTAGGCTAATTCACTCAGATCTGAAAGGGATGCGGTTGGTCTCGGTATTGATCAGATTGGTGGGGTCAGGATTTCCCATTGGGCCCAGGCAGTTGAAATTGGAATGTTCAATGGGGATTACTACCTTGTTGTACAGTTCCTAGGTTTCAAAAAAAATTAAAGAAAGAAAGGGGAAAAGAATTAGGAGATTGATGCGGAAAAGAAATTTGCAGAAGATGAAGCGAGAAAGAAGCGGATTTACTCTGGGGACATCGAACTGGATCGCCATTGAAGTTGAGGAAGTCCTTGCGATTCATATTCTGCTGGAAGAAGACGCCGCTGCTTGAGTTTGCTGGACTATTCTTCGGAGTCGCCGCAGAGGTTGAAGAAGAGGGCAGGTGAATAAAAGTGGGCTCAGGGTGAAAAACAGATTGGATGGTGGTAACTTTTATAAACCTGGTCAGGGGTATTTTGGAATTTTCTTTGCACTGAGCAGGAATGTAGAGAGGTATGCAACAGGTATGCGCGGCAATCGAGAAGATATGATTGGGCTTACAATTGTTCGCGCTGTGGTCGCGGGATTTTATTAATAAATTGCGGTTTTGCACGCGGTAATCGAGGAGGTCATGCAAGTATCTTGGAAGGAGAGGTTACAGTAGAGAAAATTTCGGCGCGTAAAATATTCTACACTCCGAAATTGGGGGGGCATGTGTTGACACCGTTTTTTGGCATGTGTCAAATGGGCTAAAGCTCGCAGTGATCGGTAGCTGTTTCTATCGGCATCGGCAGGTTAAGATAAGTTTGTTGCCGATAGAAGCTGAACAACAGAAGTGGTTGCCGATAAGGGTATTGCCGATAAGGATGTTGCCAATGGGAGTTGGGCGATTCTTGCCGATAGGGGTTAATTGGTGACAAGTAACCGGAAGTGCAAGGTTGCCGATGGGAAGTGTTACCGATGCCGATGGGCACAAGATAACGTGGCAGTTGACGTCAGCAAAGGATTGCCGACGGCAATAGATGGAAGTTGCGGATTAAAGTCTGCCGATGGAAAGTTTCATCGAAGAGAAGATACAAGGAAACTGGTGATCTCATACCAGTATTATGATAGAAGTTTGAGTCCGACTCTTGCACGAGTCGTTTATTTACTTAAAAATAGAGATGTCTGTTTAGGAAAATATTATTGTTATTTGGGTCTGGCTCCTGCGCGAGTCAGTTATTTCCTTAAAGTTAGGAGTTTTTGTTTAGGGAAGGTACGAGTCGTGTCTCTGTACAACTCTCCATGCGGGAGTATAAATATGTGCTCGAGGGCTGCGTAATCAATATATCAATACATCAAACAAATCAATTACTCTTATTTACCTTTACTTCAATTTACCCTTTTATTGCATTAGTCTTAGTTATATCTACGAGTTCTTCAATCTTCGACGGGCTGCATCACCTTCATCTCCGTCAAACCCTTGCAAGTTCCGCGTGGGGGTAATCTGAGCCTTGACATCCGGGCGCATCGCTGTTGTCTCGTTCAGCTCTGCTCTAGTTATCCTGATCAAGTCTGAGTCTTGACATCTGGGCGTATCGCCGTTGTCTCGTTCAGATCTTGTTCTAGTTATCGTCCTTGTCGATTAACTGGTCAAATCGACTGACACACCTTTGGATATCGAATTCGGGTAATAGCCCGAGGTGTTCGCAGATCCTGACGCTTTTTGTGTCAACACCTCTTATAATTTAGAATGGAGAGAGTAGGTTTGTACCTAGGCTTAGATGTCCATCGCTACTATTGAAAAGGATTGATAAGTTACATTAGTCAACTAGAAGTGTGATTGGTTATTTGCATTAATCTTCATCTACATTAAACCTTATGTCTCACAACCTATATATACTCCCTCAGTTCTAAATCACAAGATGTCTGACTTTTCTAGGTACATTACTTTTAGTACATATCTAAAGATAGAGATAGTGTATATCTAAGTGCATAGTAAAAATTATATATCTACAAAAGTCAAAACATCATATAATTTGACCGGAAGGAGTAATAAACATATAAAAATGCCTTTGTTTGCTTGTTATACATAGGCAAGTTATGTTGGTTATCTTGCACATGTAAGTTGTGTTTGGTAACATTGGGTGTGATTGGTTCCTTGCATAAATGTTACCTGCGTTACTGTTGGCACCAAGAATGATACACTATTACTTAACCAAAATGCTGCCAACAACCTCGGGATCAAGGATAAACAAACACATCATGAGCATACTTTATCAAATAACAAGTTCTACATGTCCATGGAGTGTTTGATTGTAGGATTGAAGAAATGGAGCAAAGGAGAGCTAGTGGGGCCCACATAGGGGGTCGGCCGACCACCCTATGGGCCCACCAGCTCTCCTCTCTTGGGTATGATCTAGGAGAAGCACCTTAGCGTGAATTCCAACCCTTGGATCACTCTGTGCTTTCTCCCAACGGCTCACAAGCAAAGCACATGGATCCATGGGCCCACACCAAGGAGATAAACGTGACAACTACTTTAGGACCAACATTCAACACCAATGACAAGTGGGACCAGCACCTGGACGGCTGAGGTGAGCCAGAACCCCCAAGGGGGGGTCGGACGACCTTCAGCTGGGCCCACAAGGCCCCCACTTGGTCCCTAACTAGTGGGGCTGCATCTAGAAGACCAGAGGAGGGCCCACAGGCCATAGGGGGGGTCGGCCGACCACCCCCTAGGTCGGTTCACCTCCTGCTAACCGCCATACTCACTCACACATGTTGGAAATCACAGCATCCATCCAAAGGCGGTTCAAGGTCGGTTGGATCCAAGGGTGGAGGATTGAAGCCCCCTGGATCGCTGACATGGCGATGGAGTAGCCCCTACTCCACTTCCCACTATAAATAGAGGCTCATACCCCCCTCTCTACACATGGTGAAGAAGCCTACAAGCTCTATTCCTTAGATTGTTCTAGTAGTTTAGTCTAGATTGGGAGTTAGAGTTGAGTCGAACTGCGCTCGGGATTTCCGGAATCGTCTTCTAGAAAGTCTGGTATAGCTCTTGTATCTTTTCTTCTTTGTAAGACTTTACCTTTATCAATATATTACTTTTCTCTCTACTTTACTTAGGATTTACTTTGAGCATTACTATACTAGATATAGTATTGTTATATGCTTTTGCTCTTTAATAGCCTTTACATCAATAGTTTGTGATCCTTGTGGCCTTTCCGTATGCGATCATTGCCTGTCATAGGGTGCTTTGATTATAATCGTAGTCAAAGTAATAAGTTGTGTGTAAGCGTGGTGCTTATACATCACCTTATCCTCAAAATCGCCTCCGAAGTTTGAGTTTTCACTGTCCGAAATTTTTTTCTTAGTTTTTCCAATCTTCTGAAAAATCCACATGCTACGTCTTTGACCTGTTTAAGCTCAAATTTACTGTGGTTACTTGTTTAGTGCTCCTAAGTAAAAGAAAAATATCAAAAAAATAAAAATAAAAGTCAAATTTTCCCAAAAAACAACGACATCCCAAAAAAATAGAAAAAAGAGAGGGGCACAAGAGGAACAATATCTAGAGGAGTATATAGAGAAGGGCAAACTGAGTTGTAATCGCGTGTGCTGTTTTGTGTCATGTTGAAAGGTCCTAGATGGCTAGAGGGGGGGTGAATATCCTAATAAAATTTCTACAAAACACTAGAGCAAAAGGTTAGATAACACTTAAGCGAAGCTTTTTGCTCTAGCTCTACTTGGGGTGCAAGGCCACCTATCCAATGCAATTCTAGTTTGCTAAGTGCCTAACAATCAATAGCAAGAACCTAAGGCACTTAACTTGAGCTAGCAAGAACAACTAACAAGCTAAGCTAACAAGCTAACTAGAGAGCCAACTAAGCAAGATAAATACAAGAGAGGAGGAGATTGTTATACCGATGCCTTGTGATATATGGATGTCAATGTAGAGAATCAATCACAATGAATACCAAAGAGTAGCCGGGAGAAAAGATGACAATCGATTTTTCTCCTGAGGTTCACTTGGTTGCCACCAAGCTAGTCCCCGTTGTGTCGACTACTCAAGTGGTGATTCGGTGGCTAATAGGCAATGACAAGCCTAGCCCACTAACTCGGGCGCCACAAGAATCCACCCAAATGAGAGTAACTCAATGACACGAGCAATCCACTAGAGTTACCCTTTGGCGCTCCGCCGAGGTGGGTACAAGCCCTCTCACAAGTCGATGAAGCCGGCCACGAACAATCACCAACACGTGCCGAAGCTTCTCCTCAATCGCCAAGCCGTCTAGGTGTTGACAAACACCAAGAATAACAAGAAATCCCGCGGCGATGACGATGACCAAGTGCCACTAAGATGCAATGCAATGATCAAAGCACTTGGATCACTCAAACTCTCACAAGAATGCAACAAGAGTGAAAAGAGTGAGTTGGGGGCTATCTTAAGCAAGCACAAGTGTATCAAATGACAGAGAGGTGCAAGAGAGAGCCCTAGGAGCCGACCAAACCACTTATATAGCCCTCCAAACTAAGCTAGCTGTTTTCTCCTCTTTCCACTGAAAACTGCGTGACTCCGGACGCACTTTTACCTGGGGTTTGGACCATTGATAGCGTCCGGACCCTCCATCAGCCGAGCGATTTAGCCACTGTCTTCAAGTCTGGACACTGCCTTCGGACGCGCACAGAGCGCCGTTCGGACCATTGTGCTTACATCCGGTCTGCCTACCGTTTGAAACCTTCCGTTGGCGCCTTCATCTGCTGCTGACGCGTCACCTCCGGATGTAGGGAACAGTGGCGTCCGGATCCTCTTTTCGCTTGCGTCCGGACCTTACCAGAGAGTGTCCAGAGAGCTCCAAATGCCCGGACGCACGTCCGGAGTCCACGGTCCAGACTATGCTTAGCGTCCGGATAATTCCACCAGAAATAAACAGAGAGCTCCATGGCTTCGGACTCATGACCGAAGTCTTGTGTCCGGATGCACAACAACGTCCGGAGGTCCTGTGTGCTGCCAGCCGAGGCTAGGTATGACACCTGACGAATGTCCATTGGTCCGGACCGCATCTCACTTGTGGCCGGACCTGCGTCCGGAGCTCCTCTGAGTTCCAACCCGAGCCGCCTCTTCTTCTCCAATCTTCCATGTGCTAACACCTTGTGATTCATACACTTGTTCACCTGTGTTAGCTTTTTTCAACATATTTTCTTGGATTTAATTCATGTTTGTGTCACTTAGGTTTGTTTTAAATATATATGCAATGCAAACCTAGTGGCACATGATAACCGTAATCAAAACGAGTTTTCCCTTCTTGATAGTACGGCTATCTATCCTAAATGTGATTACACTCTCTACAGTGTCTTGATCACTAAACCAAAAATGGCCCTATGATATACCTTTGCCTTGAGCCCATTTTTGTTTTCTCTTTCTTCTTTTCCTTAGTCCATGAAGCACTTGATCAATGCACTATTGTCATCCTTCTAGCTTCATGTGTCAAGGTGAACTACCCTATCTTGATCATACACTTAGTCCAAGGGTTAGTCCATAGGTTTCATCAATTAACCAAAACCAAACTTGGGCTTTCAATCTCCCCCTTTTTGGTAATTGATGACAACCTTTCACAAAAGAATGTATATAATGAAAATTTCCACTTTGGTAGTATTACCTCCCCCTACATATGTGATATATGAGTTTGGTTCATTTTGATCACATATGCATGAATAGGAATTGTGGGAGAGTGAATGCTACCAAATGATGCTAAGGTATAAGAGATGGACCTTTGAAGCGTGATATCAATCAGAGTGCCATATTATACCATCCTTAGCACCATAAATGCCTAGAAACCACTTGAAAGCAAACTTGAAATACCACTTGGAAAGCTTAAGCTCACAAGAGGAATTAGGCTAAGACCTAAACATGCTAGTACTTCAAGCATCAAGTCAATTATGTTTCTAGCAATCACAACACAAGCATGTCATGAATATAAATACATATGCAAGCAAGCACTTATGAATGCACAAAGATATGCAACAATTTGATTCATAGGCTTGCTCCCCCTACTTGTGTGCTTTCATTTTCAAAAAATTTCAAAAAATATTTTTCTTTGTCTACTTACTTCTCCCCCTTTGTCATCTATTATCATAAAAGATGTGCTCAAAGGTTTGATTATTGGAGAGAAGCTTAGTTGTGGTTCAATATATATTACTTGCCCCAAGATATTTAACTTAGTTTAAACCATGGACAAGTTTGTTCACACATCCTAGAATGGTTATCTTGCCCATGTTGAGCTAAACATTTGAAGTTCATGATCTAGATCAAACACTAGGATTGCAAGCCTATAAACATGTCATATGCTACCACTAGATCATACAAGCATAGAAGCAATAGTGGTACCATATAAGCATAAAAAATCTTTTGATTTTCATGAATGAGCCTAATGACTTGATGTCTAGATGCACTAACAAGTCCTAATAATGGATGAATGACATGTCAATCAACTTTTACCTTGCTTTGCTCGAAGGAGAGGCATGTCATATATGTGGGGTGCATCAACACATGTTTGAATAATCAAGAATGTTCAATTCATTTCTTAGCTTTTAAAACCTCTTCTCATCAAGTGGCTTGGTGAATATATCGGCAAGTTGATCGTCGGTGCCAACACTTGTGATCTTGATATCACCCTTGAGTTGATGATCCCTTATGAAGTGGTGCCTCACATCAATGTGCTTGGTTCTTGAATGTTGAACCGGATTGTTGGTGAGCTTCACCGCACTTTCATTGTCACATAGCAATGGCACTTGCTTGAAATTGATTCCATAGTCATTCAATGTTGCCTTCATCCAAAGCAATTGAGCACAACAACTCCCCGCACTTATGTATTCGACTTCGGCGGTAGATAGTGCAACACTATTTTGCTTCTTTGATGACCAAGATACAAGTGACATGCCTAGCATTTGACATGTGCCCGATGTGCTCTTCCTATCAACCTTGCATCCCACATAGTCGGAGTCCGAATATCCAATCAACTCAAAGTTAGACCCCTTGGGATACCACAATCCAACATCTTGTGTATGCTTCAAGTACCTCAATATTCTCTTTGTAGCCTTCAAGTGACTTTCTTTTGGTGAGACTTGGAATCTTTCATACACTAAACATGACATCTGGCCTTGAAGCGGTCACATAGAGTAGGCTTCCAATCATAGACCGACACAACTTTTGATCCACCATGTTGCCACTAGCATCACTATCCATGTGTCCATTAGTGCCCATAGGAGTGCTAATGCCTTTTATACTCTTCTAAGCCAAACTTCTTCATCATGTCCTTGATGTACTTGCCTTGACTCACAAAGGTGCCATTCTTCATTTTCTTGATTTGGAGACCAAGGAAGTAGCTAAGTTCACCAATCATTGACATTTCAAACTCATTTGCCATCATCTTGCCAAATTCTTCACAAAATTCTTGATTGGTTGAACCGAATATGATGTCATCCACATAGATTTTAAGTACAAATAGATCCTTGCCAAGCTCCTTAGTGAAGAGAGTAGTATCAATCTTTCCCATAATGAACCCTTTGGATAAGAGGAAATCCCTCAATCTTTCATACAATGCTCTAGGTGCTTGCTTCAAGCCATATAAAGCCTTTCTCAACTTGTACACATGGTTGGACTTCTTGTCATCTTTAAAACTGGGAGGTTGCTCAACATAGACTAGCTCATTGATATATTCATTCAACAAAGCACTCTTCACATCCATTTGGTATAGTTTGATGTTGTGTGCACATGCATAGGCCAATAGGATTCGTATTGCCTCTAATCTTGCAACCGGTGCATAAGTTTCTCCAAAGTCAAGACCTTCAACTTGTGTGTAACCTTGAGCTACCAATCTTACTTTGTTTCTCACAACTATACCATCTTGATCTTGCTTGTTTCTAAATACCCATCTTGTGTCGATCACATTATATTCTTGGGTCTTTCAACTAGCTCCCAAACTTGATTTCTTGTGAAATTGTTGAGCTCTTCATGCATTGCATTGACCCAATCAACATCTTGTAAGGCCTCTTCAATCTTTGTGGGCTCTATGGATGATACAAATGAATAGTGTTCACAAAAGGATGCCAATCTTGATCTTGTTTGCACACCACTTGAAATATTACCAACTATTTGATCAATGGGGTGGTCTCTTGCAATGTTGGTTGGTTGAAGGATAGGAACTTGATTGCTTGAGCTTGGTTGAGATGAACTAGCAACTTGTTGATCTCTCACTTGAGAACCACTAGCTTGCGCATTGGGTGAGTTAAGCACTTGATCTTTGTCATCTTCTATGTCAATCACTTGCTTTGGCCTAATGTCACCAATATCCATGTTCTTCATAGCATTGGACAATTGAGGTCCACTCACATCTTCTAGATTCTTATTTTCAACTTGAGAGCCATTGGTTTCATCAAATTCAACATCATGAACCTCCTCAAGCACACCACTAGCCGAATTCCACACTCTATAGGCTTTGCTTGTGGTTGAGTAACCAAGTAGGAACCCTTCATCACATTTCTTGTTAAATTTTCCAAGTCTTGTGCCTTTCTTCAAGATATAGCATTTGCAACCAAACACTCTAAAGTATTCAATGTTGTGCTTTCTTCCATTAAATACTCATATGGTGTCTTCTCCATCAATGGATGACAATACAAGCGGTTGCTAGAGTAGCAAGCGGTGTTGATAGCTTCGGCCCAAAAGGTATGACTCACATTGTATTCACTAAGCATAGATCTTGCCATATCAATCAATGTTCTATTCTTCCTCTCAACAAGACCATTTGATTGTGGAGTGTATTTGGCCGAAAATTGATGCTTGATTCCAAGCTCATCACATTGCTCTTCAACTCTTGTATTCTTGAATTCACTTCCATTGTCACTTGTCACTTTCTTGATGGTAGTTTCAAACTCATTGTGACATCTCTTGACAAATGACTTGAATGTAGCAAAAGTATCACTCTTGTCATTGAGAAAGAATACCCAAGTGTATCTTGTGAGATCATCAACTATCACAAATCCATACTTGTTGCCTCCAATGCTTGTGTATGTTGTTGGTCCAAATAAGTTCATATGCAACAACTTAAATGCTCTACTAGTGCTCATCATGCTCTTCTTAGGATGGGTGTTACCAACTTGTTTGCCGGCTTGACAAGAGCTACAAAGTTTGTCCTTCTCAAACACAACATCTTTCAAGCCTCTTACTAAGCCATGCTTAATCAATCTATTCAATTGCTTCATGCCAACATGACCAAGCCTTCTATGCCATAACCAACCCATACTTGATTTAGTGAGCAAGCAAGTTGACAATTGAGCTTCACTAGCATTGAAATCAACTAGATAGAGATTCTCATATCTAAAGCCTTTGAAGATCAAGTTTGAACCATCAATACTAATGATCTCAACATCATCTACCCCAAATATGCATTTGAATCCAAGATCATACAATTGAGCCACAGATAGCAAATTAAAGTTCAAGCTCTCAACTAGCAAGACATTAGATATGCTCAAGTCATTGGATATTGCAATCTTACCAAGACCCTTGACCTTGACCTTGCCATTATCACCAAATGTAATACTATCAATGCCATCATTGGTGTTGGAGTTGATTGATTTGAACATTCTAGAATCCCCGGTCATGTGTTGAGTGCACCCACTATCAAGCACCCAATGCCTTCCTCCGGCTTTGTAATTTACCTACAAAACAAATTAGTTCTTCTTAGGTACCCATACTTGTTTGGGTCCTCCAAAGTTAGTGACCAAGGATTTTGGCACCCAAATAGCCTTCTTCTTTGGGCCAACAATAGGTGTGCCAACATACTTAGCCATGATACCTTTAGCACTTTTGGTAAGCATATAACATGAATCAAAGTGCATAGAGGTGGCCTTAGCAAACTTGGTTTGGCTCATGTTAAGTTTGCAATATTGGTCTACATGCCCCACTTGCTTGCAACTATTGCAATACTGACCATTGCTTCTCACAAAGCTAGGCTTAGGAGTTACAAAGGCCGACTTTCCCTTCTTAGGGGTATAGCCCAATCCCTCTTTGTAGTGAGAAAATCTTTGGCTACCCAAGCACTTTAGCAAGCGGGCATCTCCACCATATGCCTTACCCAAAGCATGAGTGAGTTCATTAACATCATGTTTCAATTTTTCATTTTCACTCACTAGTGTAGCATCAACCTTTGAGCTCTCACTAGTGGATGTGCATGTGGAAGTGCTACATTGTGTTTCGGTTGGTGTGACAATGATAGGAGTGAAAAATGATTCATCAAGAATATCACAAGTGACTCCAATATCACATGATGCAACAACCTTGTCCTTGTTTTGCTCAAGGAGGGAGGAGTGAGCTTTTTCAAGCTTGTAGTGAGTACTCTCAAGCTTCTCATGGGCTTCCATTAGCCTCTCATGAGAGCCATTGAGCTCATCAAAGGATTGTTCAAGAGCCTTAAGCTTCTTGTTCAACTCTTTGCACTCCTTCCTTTTTGTCTCAAAACAAGCATAAGTTTGCTTCATCATATCTACTAGTTCCTCCTTGGAGTACTCCTCCTCATCATCACTACTATCATCATCACTATCACTATCATCATGAGATTGTACCTTAGATGGCTTATGATGACGACCCGTAGGGTTCGCAGTCCGATCTTTCGATGAGAGTTGGTGGATAACTCGATTGGTGGATGGAGATGACGTTCACGGCTCGACTACAACCGTCCAAGGACGTTGCACCTTAGCAACCGATACACCACCTCCAATGGCTGTCGTGATCTTGCGGCGCGACAACCAGCCACTAGGGCTCCCGTCCTGCAAGCAATCGAAGAACCAGCAAGAACAAGATGAACAAGCACTCAATTTCAAGATGAATATGAAGGTTTCAATTTGAGAACACAATATGGTGAGGTTCTGATGACAATCAGACGGACGGTTGATCCAACACGCGCGCTGAAAGGCGGTAGCAATAGCTAACTCGACGAAACAAAACCTAAATTGTTTGTGGCGCCTCTAAAGACTTATAAGGAGTTGGAAGGACGAACACAAGGTTGTTGGGGTCGTTCTCCAACCCTAGGACGCGTCCCTAATGGACCCAACTTGATACATGGGCCACAGGCCCAAAATAAGGTGACGCAGCATCGGTGGATAGAAAAGGTCTCAGTACAAAAACGATGACTCTGGACGCATCTGATAAGGTATAGCCATGCTTCTAGATCCGTTGGAAAGTAGACTTGATAAGCTTTCCAAAAAGTGCGAGAATGTCCCAATCGGAGTCTGTATGAAGTCGTGGCATCCATCACAAGTTGGTGTTGTCCTGCAGTCCAAATCCAGCTAGCGCCCATCCCGTGTCCCGCTGATCCTCTCCATTGTTCCTGAGCAAAACAAGAGTGCACGTGTCTCCATTGTCTAAATATAATGGACAAGAGTTTGAGAATAAACTTACTTGATGATTGAGTTCACGGGCATGAGCACGAGTAATAGGACCAAGTGGTGCTGGAGATGGTGTTGGTGTGGTGTTGATGTCCTCATCATCCTCCCCTTCTTGCATTTGAGTCGTCCTCGACTCAAGCTCATCTTCCTCTCCCAAATATGGCTTCAAATCTGCAATGTTAAATGTGGGACTAATCCCAAAAGCTACAGGAAGATCAAGCTTATATGCATTCTCATTAATACGTTTTAGCACTTTAAATGGTCCATCAGCTCTAGGCAGCAATTTAGATTTTCTCAATTCAGGAAACCTATCCTTTCTCAAATACAACCAAACCAAATCACCAGGTTTAAAAATCAATTGCTTTCTACCTTTATCACCAGCAAGCTTATACTTAGCATTCATGCGCTCTATGTTTTCTTTAGTTGTTTCATGCAATTTTAACATCAACTCAGCACGTTGCTTAGCATCAAAATTCAATTGTTCAGAAGTTGGTAGAGGCATTAAATCAATAGGAGCATGTGGTAACAAGCCATAAACAACCTCAAATGGGCACATCTTGGTAGTAGAATGCAATGGACGATTATAAGCAAACTCAATATGAGGCAAACAATCTTCCCACATCTTAATATTCTTCTTTAAAACAGCCCTTAACATAGTAGACAAAGTTCTATTCACAACTTCAGTTTGACCATCAGTTTGGGGATGACATGTGGTAGAAAATAAAAGCTTAGTCCCCAATTTACCCCATAAAGTTCTCCAAAAATGGCTAAGAAATTTAGCATCTCGATCAAAAACAATTGTATTTGGCACACCATGCAAACGAACAACTTCTCGAAAGAACAAATCCGCAATATGTGTAGCATCATCAGTTTTATGACAAGGTATAAAGTGTGTCATCTTAGAAAATCTATCCACAACCACAAAAACACTATCACGACCCTTCCTAGTCCTTGGCAATCCCAAAACAAAATCCATAGAAATATCTTCCCAAGGAGCATTAGGAACAGGTAGAGGCATATACAAACCGTGTGGATTTAATCGCGACTTCGCCTTTTGACAAGTCGTGCAGCGAGAAACAAATCTCTCCACATCTCTCCTCACCTTTGGCCAAAAGAAATGACCAGCAAGTATGTCCTCTGTCTTCTTTGCTCCAAAATATCCCATCAAGCCACCTCCATGCGCTTCCTGAAGCAACAACAAACGAACGGAGCTAGCTGGAATGCATAGCTTGTTAGCTCTAAACACAAAGCCATCATTTAGAACAAATTTATTCCATGCTTTTCCATCCTTACAGTGCAGCAACACATCTTTAAAATCATTATCATGTATATATTGTTGTTTAATTGTTTCCAAACCAAAGATCTTATAGTCAAGTTGTGTTAATAAAGTATATCTCCTAGACAAAGCATCAGCAATGATATTCTCTTTCCCTTTCTTGTGCTTAATGATATAAGGAAAAGATTCAATAAACTCAACCCACTTAGCATGTCTACGGTTCAGTTTTACTTGACTATGAATATGCTTTAAGGATTCATGATCAGAATGAATAACAAATTCTTTGGGCCACAAATAATGCTGCCATGTTTCTAATGTTCGCACGAGAGCATACAATTCCTTATCATAAGTAGAATAATTCAGAAGAGGCCCACTTAGTTTCTCACTAAAATATGCAATGGGTTTACCTTCTTGTAACAAAACACCACCCAAACCAATTCCACTAGCATCACATTCAAGTTCAAAAGTCTTATTAAAATCAGGAAGTTGGAGAAGAGGCGCATTTGTCAACTTATCTTTCAACATGTTGAAGGCATTCTCTTGTGGGGTTCCCTAAGAAAACACGACTCCCTTCTTCGTAAGCTCATTCAATGGTGCAGCAATGGTGCTGAAATCCTGCACAAAGCGACGATAGAACCCAGCAAGTCCTAGAAAACTCCGCACTTGGGTGATAGTCTTTGGTACTGGCCAACCCTGTATAGCGTCCACCTTGGCTTTATCAACCTCAATTCCCTGTGGAGTAACAACATAGCCAAGAAAAGAAACACGATCTGCGCAAAAGGTGCACTTATCAAGGTTACCAAATAAACGTGCCTCCCGTAGAGCTTTAAAAACAACACATAAATGATCAATATGTTCTTCCATAGATTTGCTGTAAATTAATATATCATCAAAATAAACAACAACAAATCTTCCAATGAAAGCACGCAAAACCTCATTCATCAATCTCATGAAGGTACTAGGTGCATTAGTTAACCCAAAAGGCATGACTAACCACTCATACAAACCGAACTTAGTTTTGAAAGCAGTTTTCCATTCATCTCCCAATTTTATGCGAATCTGATGATACCCGCTACGCAAATCCACTTTGGAAAACACAACAGCACCACTCAATTCATCTAGCATGTCATCTAATTGTGGAATTGGATGACGATATCGAATAGTAATATTATTAATAGCCCGACAATCCACACACATACGCCACGATCCATCTTTCTTAGGCACTAAAATAACCGGAACAGCACAAGGACTTAGAGACTCACGTATGTAACCTTTGCCGAGGAGTTCTTGCACTTGACGCCGAATCTCCTTTGTTTCTTCTGGATTGGTCCTATATGGTGCACGGTTGGGCAATGAGGCACCAGGAATCAGGTCAATTTGGTGCTCAATGCCTCGAAGTGGTGGCAGGCCCGATGGTATTTCACTTGGGAACACATCCGAATACTCCTGCAAAACGTTAGCGACAGCAGGAGGCAAAGAACGCTGCATATCATGAAGGGAAATCAATACCTCTTTGCATACTATAGCATAAGCAACAGTAGTGGAAACATTCAACTCATTAATATCAGATTTAGTAGCAAGCAAACAATTTCCTGTCAATTTTATCTCCTCTTTCATATCAGCAAA
This sequence comes from Microstegium vimineum, assembly GCA_022036555.1. Taxonomy (NCBI): domain Eukaryota; kingdom Viridiplantae; phylum Streptophyta; class Magnoliopsida; order Poales; family Poaceae; genus Microstegium; species Microstegium vimineum. Next base: position 26,565,085 of record CM039123.1, read on the forward strand.
AGATTGGTCATTTTTATTGCTCTCACTTTTAGCTTTTGAGGCTTTAGCTACATCATCTTGCATAATAGCTTCAGGGACATAGGATGCAACACAATTTTTCTATCATGGTATAGAAAAGAATATTGATTTGTTCTACCATAATGCATAGAATCTCTATCAAATTGCCAAGGTCGGCCTAGCAGCACATGACAAGCTTGCATAGGCACAACATCACATTCAACCACATCTTTATAGGATCCAATGGAAAAATTGATTCGCACAAGTCTAGTTACCTTTGCCTTACCGCTGTTATTTAACCATTGAATGTAATATGGATGTGGGTGTGGTTTGGTGGTAAGCGCAAGCTTCTCCACCATGTCACCGCCTGCCAAGTTGTTGCAGCTACCTCCATCGATGATCATGCGACATGAACGCTCCTTGATGACACACTTTGTTTGGAACAACGTGTGTCGCTGATTTTGCTCTGCCTTCTCCATTTGTGCACTAAGCACACGCTGTACAATGAGGCTCTCATAGCGGTCGGCTTCACCTGCATTAATATGTTCTTCTATACATTCTTCACTACCTGCATGGTCAGCGACAAGCAATGCAAGTGTATCTTCATCAAAATCACTAGCGGACGAATACTCACCATTATCTTTGACGACCATAACGCGCTTGCTGGAACACTCACGCATCACATGTCCATATCCCTGGCACCGGTGACACTGAATGTCTCTCGTTCTACCTGTCGATGCTACGGACGAAGCACTTGCACTAGGCTTCTGGGCTGTCTTGACTACTGAATTTGTGGGAGTAGCACTAGGCTTGTCACTTGAGGATGGCATAGTAGCACGTGTGCGGGACTGCCATGAATTTGTCTTCCCTGCAGAAAAGTTATTCCGAACACTAGCACGTCGCCCCTGCACTTCCCTTTCAGCTTTACAAGCAAGATGAAACAAACGGGTTACATTAGTGTACTCTTTATATGAAAGGATGTCCTGAATTTCACGATTTAACCCACCCAAAAATCTTGCCATAGCAGGTTCCTCATCCTCCTCTAAATTACAACGCAACATACCCATTTGTAATTCTTGATAATACTCTTCTACACTTTTAGCACCTTGTCTTAGTTGTTGCAGTTTATGTAGCAAATCTCGTGCATAGTAAGAAGGAACAAATCTAGCCCTCATGATTTTTTTAAAGCATCCCAAGTATGTGGTATGTTATTAGGATTTTTCTTATTATACTCTATCCACCATACAGTAGCAAAGTCAGTAAACTCACTAGTAGCAGCCCTAACACGTGTATTCTCAGGAAATTCGTGGCATGCAAACTTTTGGTCAACAGCAATTTCCCATGAAATGTATGCATCAGGATCATACTTACCATCAAAAGGAGGTATTTTAAATTTAATCTTACTGAAAGCATCATTGTTATTATGTACCTCACGTCGACGGTGACCCATACCTCTCCGATTGAAGCGTAGGCGATGTCGATCACTAAGGTCATTGTTATCAAGGTCCATATCACCAGAGTAAGCATCCTCGTCATTATCTTCGACTCGCTCCTCATCCTTGTGGGCGTCATTATGTTGATGTTGACCCTTGCCGTTTGTGTGGAAGTCATCAAAACGACGGAGAAGAGCGGCAAGGCTTTTGTCCATACGAGCAACCGATGCTTCGACTCCTGTAAGCTTGGTGGTGGTGGCAAGTTGGGCGGCCCCTAGTTGCCCAATCTTGTCATTGGTCACCTGTAAATCTCCATCGAGTCCTTCTGTATGCAGCTGCACTTGCCTTGTAAAATGTTGAATGATGCCCTTGGTGCGTGGAGATTGCGGCATGTTGTTATTATCCTCTGTTCCTGACATGGTTTAGAAGACAAGAACAACAAGAAAACAGGTGAAGAAATAAAATCCCTACAACTATTAGGATGTAGCTATAGCAAGGCACTCGCTCTCAACCTGTTTCTCAAGCTCTTACCAGTTCTTACCTTGCTCAAACAAGAGGGGTCAACAACCAGCAAGCCTGCAACCTTGGAAGTGAATGTATCGGTACCGTAGCACAACACCTGTCAAGTTGTAGTCGAATATGTGGAGCTGTAGGTGGCCAATGTTATGGACAAGGATAGATACTAGCACCACGTTAGTCACAAAAGCAAGTTGAATAATCGTTCAAAGGTGGTACTGTGCTGGTCCTAGCCTAGACCGTGCTAGAGACGCGAGCCTGGACACAAAGGAACTCACAAACACCACCTATCCAAAGGAGGGAAACACAAAGATCAGCCCCCTTTTTTCTTTTTTTTCTTTTTTTTGCCTTTTTTTTTGCTTTTTTTTGCTTCTTTTTTTTCTTTTTTTTCTTTCTTTTTTTTCAGGGATCCTCAAAGCTGATTATATGAACAAAGAGATGTCAAAAGAGCAATTCACCACACACACACTCTCTCTCTCTCTCTAAAGTAAGCTTCGCTGTAATATGGTATGAAACTTGTAGTCCCGACTTGTAGTGCGCGAACTTAATTATGGAAAACAACTCGGACGGAGGCAATTTATAGCAGCGAATACCAGAGTAGTACTCGGACTTGATTCCTGAAATCAACTCCGTCTCGAACGTGACAGCAGCGAATACCAGGGTAGTACTCGGACTCGATTCCAGAAAACAACTCAAACTCGAACTGGACAGCCATGAATAGTAGGGTAGTACTCGGACTCGAACTTGACAGTAACGAAATCTACTTAGACTCGGATTAGAACGTGACAAGAACTCGAAACTCTAAAGGACTATAACTAAAACCAGCAACTCGACACAACCGATGCAACCGACGACTCAACAAGCCCTAACTAAGTAGTACTAGCAAAAGGCTCAACGGGTTTATGGGATTACGGAAAACTAATCTACTATTTTTTTTGGCTTTTCTGGACTATAGGAAAAAAAATTTGTGAAGAATTGGAAGTCTCTCACCGATAAACCTTGCTCTGATTACTAACTGATGACGACCTGTAGGGTTCGCAGTCCGATCTTTCGATGAGAGTTGGTGGATAACTCGATTGGTGGATGGAGATTACGTTCACGGCTCGACTAAAACCGTCCAAGGACGCTGCGCCTTAGCAACCGATACACCACCTCCGATGGCTGTCGTGATCTTGCGGCGCGACAATCAGCCACTAGGGCTCCCGTCCTGCAAGCAATCGAAGAACCAGCAAGAACAAGATGAACAAGCACTCAATTGCAAGATGAATATGAAGGTTTCAATTTGAGAACACAATATGGTGAGGTTCTGATGACAATCAGACGGACGGTTGATCCAACACGCGCGCTGAAAGGCGGTAGCAATAGCTAACTCGACGAAACAAAACCTAAACTGTTTGTGGCGGCTCTAAAGACTTATAAGGAGTTGGGAGGACGACCACAAGGTTGTTGGGGTCGTTCTCCAACCCTAGGACGCGTCCCTAATGGACCCAACTTGATACATGGGCCACAGGCCCAAAATAAGGTGACGCAGCACCGGTGGACAGAAAAGGTCTCGGTACAAAAACAATGACTCTGGACGCATCTGATAAGGTATAGCCATGCTTCTGGATCCGTTGGAAAGTAGACTTGATAAGCTTTCCAAAAAGTGCGAGAATGTCTCAATCGGAGTCTGTATGAAGTCGTGGCATCCATCACAAGTTGGTGCTGTCCTGCAGTCCAAATCCAGCTAGCGCCCATCCCGTGTCCCGCTGATCCTCTCCATTGTTCCTGAGCAAAACAAGAGTGCACGTGTCTCCATTGTCTAAATATAATGGACAAGAGTTTGAGAATAAACTTACTTGATGATTGAGTTCACGGGCACGAGCACGAGTAATAGGACCAAGTGGTGCTGGAGATGGTGTTGGTGTGGTGTTGATGTCCTCATCAGCTTAGCCATGAAGCATGATGGAGTATCGAAGATAGATGGCTTGTTGTTGATAGAAATGCTTGCCAATGCCTTCTTCTTGGACTTCTTCTTCTCATCATCACTAGAATCATCATCGAAAGAGTCACCACTATCCCAAGTCACCATATAAGATTCACCCTTCTTCTTCTTGGTGAAGGATAGATTCTTCTCCTTCTTCTCACGCTTACTCTTCTTCTTCTCATCATCATCACTATGATTGGGACAATCTACAATCATGTGACCGATGCTCTTGCACTTGTAGCATCTCTTCTCATATTCTTTGCTCTTGAAGTTATCTCTTCTCTTTCTAGCACCATAGCCCTTCTTCTTCATGAACTTGCCAAACTTGCGCACAAAGAGGGCCATCATATCATCATGAAGGTCACTAGCTTCTTCATCATCACTTGATTCTTGCTCCTTTGCTTTGCCCTTGTTCTTGGATGATGATGCCTTGAATGCTAAGCTCTTCTTTTCTTTCTTTTTTTCCTTCACCTCTTCTTCTTCACTTTCTTCATTATATTGCTCTTCGGTCATGATTTCTCCAAGCACTTCATTGGGAGTGATCTTGTCCAAACCATCTCTCCGAATTATTTGCCTCAAAGTTTTGTATTTCTTGGGCAAACAACCAAGAAAGCGGTTTGAGAAGTCTTCATCCTTGACCTTCTCACCCAAGCTCTTGAGATCGTTGATGATCACTTGGAGCCTATGGAACATCTCCGGGATAGACTCATCATCCTTCATCTTGAAGTGAGATAGCTTGTCCTTGAGCATATACAACTTAGCATTCTTTACGGTTGCGGTGCCCTTATATGTATCCTCAAGTCTCTTCCACACTTCACTAGCCTTCTCAAGATCTTTGATTTGCTCAAACACTTTTGATTCAATGCCATTGTAGATCACATTGAGTGCCATGGTGTTGCATTGCCGGTTCTCTTGCTCTCTAGGTGTGGGAGCGGCTTCATCAAGAATGACAAAGTCATGTTCGGTCACACTCCACACCTTCTCATGTATTGATCCTAGATGCATCTTCATCTTCCTCTTCCAATAATCAAAGGATGTGCCATCAAACATTGGTGGTTTGCTTCCAACATGGTTGAATTGTATTTGAGCCATCACTAACACCGAAGGTTGTTAAGCCTTGATAATAGCGGTGACCACGGCTCTGATACCACTTGAAAGGTCCTAGATGGCTAGAGGGTGGGTGAATAGCCTAATAAAATTTCTACAAAACACTAGAGCAAAAGGTTAGATAACACTTAAGCGAAGCTTTTTGCTCTAGCTCTACTTGGGGTGCAAGGCCACCTATCCAATGCAATTCTAGTTTGCTAAGTGCCTAACAATCAATAGCAAGAACCTAAGGCACTTAACTTGAGCTAGCAAGAACAACTAACAAGCTAAGCTAACAAGCTAACTAGAGAGCCAACTAAGCAAGATAAATACAAGAGAGGAGGAGATTGTTATAGCGATGCCTTGTGATGTATGGATGTCAATGTAGAGAACCAATCACAATGAATACCAAAGAGTAGCCGGGAGACAAGATGACAATCGATTTTTCTCCCGAGGTTCACTTGGTTGCCACCAAGCTAGTCCCCGTTGTGTCCACTACTCAAGTGGTGATTCGGTGGCTAATAGGCAATGACAAGCCTAGCCCACTAACTCGGGCACCACAAGAATCCACCCAAATGAGAGTAACTCAATGACACGAGCAATCCAGTAGAGTTACCCTTTGGCGCTCCGCCGAGGTGGGTACAAGCCCTCTCACAAGTCGATGAAGCCGGCCACGAACAATCACCAACATGTGGCGAAGCTTCTCCTCAATCGCCAAACCATCTAGGTGTTGGCAAACACAGAGAATAACAAGAAATTCCGCGGTGATGACGATGACCAAGTGCCACTAAGATGCAATGCAATGATCAAAGCACTTGGATCACTCAAACTCTCACAAGTATGCAACAAGAGTGAAGAGAGTGAGTTGGGGGCTATCTCAAGCAAGCACAAGTGTATCAAATGACAGAGAGGTGCAAGACAGAGCCCTAGGAGCCGGCCAAACCACTTATATAGCCCTCCAAACTGAGCTAGCCGTTTTCTCCTCTTTCAGCTGAAAACTGCGTGACTCCGGATGCACTTTTACCTGGGGTCCGGACCATTGATAGCGTCCGGACCCTCCATCAGCCGACCGATTTAGCCACTATCTTCAAGTCTGGACGCTGCCTCCGGACGCGCACAGAGCGCCGTCCGGACCATTGCGCTTGCGTCCGGTCTGCCTGCCGTTTGAAACCTGTTGTTGGTGCCTTCATCTGTTGCTGACGCGTCACCTCCAGACGCAGGGAATAGTGGCATCCGGATCCTCTTTTTGCTTGCGTCTGGACCTTACCAGAGAGTGTCCAGAGAGCTCCAAATGCCCGGACGCACGTCCGGAGTCCACGGTCCGGACTATGCTTAGCGTTCGGATAATTCCACCAGAGAAGAATAGAGAGCTCCATGGCTCCGGACTCATGACCGGAGTCATGTGTCCGGACGCACAACAGCGTCCGGAGGTCCTGTGTGCTGCCAGCCGAGGCTAGGGTATGACACCGGACGCATGTCCATTGGTCCGGACCGCATCTCACTTGCGTCCAGACCTGCGTCCGGAGCTCCTCTGAGTTCCAAACCGAGCCGCCTCTTCTTCTCCAAGCTTCCATGTGCTAACACCTTGTGATTCATACACTTGTTCACCTGTGTTAGCTTTTTTCAACAAATTTTCTTGGATTTAATTCTTGTTTGTGTCACTTAGGTTTGTTTTAAATAGATATGCAATGAAAACCTAGTGGCACATGATAACCGTAATCGAAACGAGTTTTCCCTTCTTGATAGTACGACTATCTATCCTAAATGTGATCACACTCTCTATAGTGTCTTGATCACTAAACCAAAAATGGCCCTATGATATACCTTTGCCTTGAGCCCATTTTTGTTTTTCTCTTTCTTCTTTCCTTAGTCCATGAAGCACTTGATCAATGCACCACTGTCATCCTTCTAGCTTCATGTGTCAAGGTGAACTACCCTATCTTGATCATACACTTAGTCCAAGGGTTAGTCCATAGGTTTCATCAATTAACCAAAACCAAACTTGGACTTTCACATGTCCCTTTTGCTCTTACTATCCATCATACTTGTTTCTCCTTATTGTTGATCATCACACACCGGGTACTTGCAGCATTTAGGGCGGCAACAAGAACAAATACTTGGGAAGATAATTCAGCATTTATCTGTTTCTGATTTGTGTTCCACATATATATATTTGTCTCTTGTTGTGCCTTCCAAGCTCCACAGATTCTTCTTGACAGCAAAGGTTTGCATCCCTGCAATCGCGGTTTCACATCTTCCAGATATGCTTTTCCTTGCTAGTAAGAACACTGGTAAGACCTTGGTAAGGTGTTTCCTTTTGCTGTCATCTTGAGAGGCACCACTCAACCTGCATAGTACGATTATTCGGGATAACCTTCACTGTTTGTTCCTGTTTCTGTGTCTACAATGTCAGATGACGGGCAGCCCAAAGACTTCAATGACTACGTCAGCCAAGATCAGCTAAAAGCTATTGTAGAGAAAGCTCATAAGGAAATGAAGGAGACTGTCGTCAAGGCTGTCACTGAGGCAATGCTTGAACTCAAGCTTGCTAAACAGTTGGAGCGGTTGGATAGACGGATATCAGAAATAACCGACAGGGTAGCGTCTTTGGAAGATCGCCCTGCTAAGGCTCCTGATAATGATGCGCATGGAAGCGATGACGATGATCTTGAGGTGTATGTGTTGACACAAAAAGCGTCAGAATCTGCGAACACCTCAGGCTATTACCCGAATTCGATATCCAAGGTGTGCCAGTCGATTTGACCAGTTAATCGACAAGGACGATAACTAGAACAAGATCTAAATAAGACAACGGCGATACGCCCAGATGTCAAGACTCAGACTTGATCAGGATAACTAGAGCAGAGCTGAACGAGACAACAGCGATGCGCCCGGATGTCAAGGCTCAGATTACTCCCACGCGGAACTTGCAAGGGTTTGATGGAGATCAAGGTGATGTAGCCCGTCGAAGCTTGAAGAACTCGTAGATAAACTAAGACTAATGCAATAAAAGAGTAAATTGCAGTAAAAGTAGATAAGAATAATTGATTTGTTTGATGTATTGATTGTTTTTCTCACGACCCCTAGGTACATATTTATACTCCGGCTATGGGAGTTGTAAACAGACACGACTCGTATCTTTCCAAAACAAACTCCTACTTTAAAGGAAATAACTGACTCGCGCAGGAGTCGGACCCAAATAACAATATTATTTTCCTAAACAGATACCCCTATTTTTAAGGAAACAAACGACTCGTGCAAGAGTCGGACTCAAACTACTATAACAATACTGGTATAAGATCACTAGTTTCCTTATGTCTTTCCCTCGATGAAAACTTTCCATTGGTAGACTCCAATCCGCGACTTCCTTCTTTTGCCATCGGCAATCTTGCTGACGTCAACCGCCACATTACCTTGTGCCTATCGGCATCTTCACTCCATGCCCATCGGCATCGGCAATACTTCCCAATCGGCAACCTTGCAGTTCTGGTGACTTGACTTCACCAATTAACCCTTATCGGCAAGAATCATCCAGCTCTCATCGGCAACAAAATTATCCTTCTTGCAACATTCATTCTCATCGGTAAATTTGACCGATGACTCTCCAATGCTGATACAAAACGGCTACCGATCAATGCAGGTCTTAGCTCATTTGACACGTGCCAAAAAATGGTGTCAACACATGCCCCCCAATTTCGGAGTGTATAATATTTTACGCGCTGAAATTTTCTACTGTAACTGTTCCCTCCAAGATAACTGCACGACCTCCTCAATTACCGCGCGCAAAACCACAATTTATTAATAAAATCCCTCGATCATAGCGCGAACAGTTGTAAGCCCAATCATATCTCCTCGATTGTCGCGCATACCTCTCTACATTCCTACCCAGTGCGAAGAAAATTCCAAAATACCCCTGACCAGGCTTATAAAAGTTACCACCATCCAATCTGTTTTTACCCTAAGCCTACTCTTATTTTCACCTGCCCTCGTCTTCAACCTCGGCGGCGACTCCAGCGGCGACCTCGAAGAACAGCTCCGCGAGCTCAAGCAACAGTAATTTCTTCAAGCAGAGAACAAATTGCAAAGACTCCTCTAGCTTCAATGGCGATCAACTTCGAAGTCCCCAGAGTAAATCTGCTTCCTCCTCACTTTACCTTCTGCAAGTTCCTTTTCCGTATCAATTTCGTAATCTCTTTTCCCCTTTCTTTCTTTGATTTTTTTTCGAAACCTAGGAACTGTACAACAAGGTAGTAATCCCCATTGAGCAATCTAATTTCAACTGCCTGGGCCCAATGGGAAATCCTGACCCCACCAATCTGACCAATGCCGAGACCAACCGCATCCCTTTCAGCTCCGAGTGCTTTAGCCTAGGGTTATGGAAAGATGCCTTCCGTTCATGGCCTAGACCCACCAAGGGATGGAAGAACTGGTACCTTAGAATAATTAGAACATAGCAAGTTTACTGGTCAGAGCGTAACCTAGATCAGTGCATCAGGCTCTCCATTGCCGATATGGAGAAGAATGAGAATATGATGATGGCGGCTTCTTATTTCTGGTCTGATACAATGAATGCCTTTTTATTCAGACACGGACCTGCCACTCCCACTCTTGCCGATGTGCATATGCTTACCGGCCTCGATGTCTCCTCTGCCGATACCCCCGTCTTGTTCATTAGGAAGGCTGAGTATAAAGTGAACACGCGCAATATCGGCGGCTGGACCGGTTACATCCAGGAATATCAAAAAACTGGATCGGTAGATCAGAGGAGCACGCCATCTTTCTGAATATGTGGCTCGAAAAATTTATCTTCTGTGACAGAACAGTCGGACCTACCACCATGCATCTCCCCGCAGCAGAACTTCTTGCCAATGGAACAAGACTCCCTCTCGGCCGATACCTTCTTGGATCAGTATACCATCTCCTGCACCAAGTGTCCAAGAAGCTATTGCTAGGTGAGTCCATCGGCAACCTTGGAGGTCCTTGGTGGTTCGTGAATATGTGGTTGAACGCACACATGTACAAGGTCCTTCAATTTGATCTGTTCAATCAGCAATTCCCACGGATATATCGGAAGATTATGTATATAGGGATGATGAATCGGCAACTCGTCCCCCACTCAATTTTGGGGAAGCCATCATAGTGCTGTCAGGAACCGATGCCAATGCAGATCAATTTGGTAGGTTCTTCCAAAAGTTTTACTGTGGAATCCCTGTCACAGAACGGCTTTGGTGGCCCTATGTTGACGAGAATAACCAATTCCCTCTGTTGTTCAACCTTACCGATTGGAACGTGCCTCAGAACGAAGTAATCATGAAAGCCAGCATTGTTCCCCGAGCTATTCTAGTTAACATTTTCGGAACTGGGAAGAATGCTCCTCCATCCTTTGAGTTCTATTACCCATCGGTAGCAGGAAGACAACTGGCATTCGGCCAATTACCGATCAAGCTCTGCTACTCTAAGGTGATAAAATCAAGACAAATCATCTCCAGCACCATGGACTGGAACAAGGTTGTCAATCTCCCTCCTGATACCGATACATCAGACATCGACCTATCCTCCTGGGCACCAACATCATTCATGACAGAGTCATACAAATCTTGGTGGCAAGAATGGAGAGGCCAACTATTCGCCAAGTCATCACACTACTATCGGCACTTGATCGACACCGATCACGTCATTCCCTATGATGCAGTAAGTTCCTTTATCCCAATGTATTTTACTATTTACTTCTACCATCGGCATCTGACTCTCTTTTACTATAGGTCGACGATCCAATTCCCCGAATGAGCAAGAGTGGCAAGCCCTTCCACTTTCGAGTGATGAGCCCTGTATCGATTATTGGTAATAAAGCTCCCACACTGGCTGCCTTCACTCTTCAGAGGGTCCCTAAGGTCACTCTCAAGCCCAAGCCGACGCCCGCAAAGACCATCGCCACTCCATCGGCTGCTGCTGCCATCCTAGCGCGGGCTTTTGCAGTAAGTTTTATTTTTACTTATGCCGATCACAAACTTTCATCGGCAACATTTACTTCATTTAACTTACACCAAAAATTTCAGGCAGTGAGGCCATCGGCAGCTACTCCAGACATACAGGCTTCTCCAACTCCTGCTGCTGATGCCCCCCAAGCTTCGCAACCGAAACGGGCCGGCTCACCAACTGCTGCTCCGAGGAAGAAGAGACGTCTGAGGCTAGCCACTCCATCACCACCAACTCCAGTTGCATCACCAATTGTTGATGTGCCAATAGCAGAACCACCGTCGACGTCCAATCTTGAACAGCCGAAGGACGAAAGTCCTGACCAGGCAACGATACCAACTCCGCCAGAACCAACCGTAGCAACAGAGACAGCATCGGCATCGGCACCAGCACCTACCCCGACAACATCTCCGACCAGAGAATGGCATCACCGCCACAGGAACCAGCCACCACAGCAGAAGCAGCATCAACAACAGCGCCACCAGCACCGACTGCTCCCTTTATGGAAGCAAGTTCATCGGCAACCACTGCCGATCTCCAAGATGAAGCTACACCAGCTGCTTTCCCGAGCCCAAGGCAAGAAATCCGCTTCAAAATGGTAAGCCGACTGTCACAAAACTTGCAATATAAGCTCATGATCGGCAAATTCTAACTTTCTTCTTTTCAGGCCCAAGACTCTCCCGATAGCTTGTTCTCCTTCGGCGTCAACCTCCCTGACGAAGACGAAGACCAAGAAGGCTCTGCTCTAGCAAACAACTTATTCTCCTTCGCCATCAACTTTCCCGATGAAGACGAAGACGAAGAAAGCTCCGCTCCAGCCTTATCGCTAGAGGTCAAGCTCAAACTTGAAACATTGCTATCTTTACTGCAACAAGACACATCCCATCTCATCCAAGACTCCACTACAGCAAAGATAGCTTTTAAGGATATCCAAGGCCACCTATCTATCGATACAGAAGAAATACTCTTCCAGGCAGCGTTTCTCGAGAGCAAGCAACTTCAATATCAAAGACTCTCTCATCGCATAGCCGATAGGACTGCTCGATCGAAGCTCGAAGAAGAAATGCTTAAGTTCAAGCAAATTGCCGATGAGAAGCATAAGGACATCGGCCAAGTAGAAGCTTCCGGCGCCAATCTTGAACAAGAGATAATTCACCAATCGGCAAGGAGGGAAGAGCTGCAGGTCGAACTAAGAAGGGTGGAAGAAGCCTTGAGCGCAGCCAGCCAAAAGAAAGCCCAACTGCCCAACACCATTAAGGCTCTGCGACAAGAAAGAGACAAAAACGCCCGACAAGCTATTCTGCTGAAGAAGAAAATCAAGCCAGTTGAAGGGTCTGCCGATGATGATGCCAGGGAGATGGAAGAAATAGAGCAAATTTGCCTGCGTGCGATATCAGCTATTCACTCTCTGATGTAATCCATTATATCGGCAAGTGTAACATTGATACTTGATTTTAGCTTGTAATATAATGTCACTATGTTTTTTACCGATGGCGCATAACTTATTCTCATCGGCATTCGAACGGGTACTTATGCGTCTACCCAAATACTAGGGTAATATTTCTTCAAGTATTTACCGTTGATTGCTCTGGAAAATGCAACTCCTTCGAGAGTTTCTAAATATAAGCATTACCAGGAGCAGATTGCTTTATCCGATAAGGACCTTCCAATTAGGAGACCATTTTCCAAACATAGAACTCTGAGTCCCAATCGGTAAAATCAACTTCCATACCAGATCACCATCGGCAAATTGCTTCACCTTCACCTTCTTATAATACCATCTGGCAACCCTTTTCTTATTTTCTTCAATGTTGATCAAAGCCCTCAACCGATGACCTGCTAAGTCTTCTAATTCATCCTTCATAAGAGTATCATATTCATCGGCTGTCAATTGATCTTGAGAAGACAATCGCCTAGAACCAGTTTTAACTTCCCAAGGTAGGACAACATCGTGTCCATAAACCAACTGATACGGCGAAACTTTGGTTGCACCATGACAAGCCATCCGATACGACCATAGGGCTTCATTTAACACTATATGCCACCTTCTAGGGTTTTCTTCAATTTTGCGTTTGATAAGCTTGATAACTCCTTTATTAGTTGCTTCAGCCTAACCGTTAGCTTGAGCATAATAAGGAGAAGAGTTTAATACCTTGAACCCCATACTAGCAGCAAATTCATCAAACTCTCCCGATGTGAACATGGTTCCTTGATCGGTAGTAATAGTTTGAGGAATACCGAATCGGTAAACAATATGTTCTTTTACAAAATCTATCATGTTTGTCGATGTCACTTTCTTCAAAGGAATCACCTCAACCCATTTTGTAAATTAATTGGTAGCAACGAGTATAAACTTATGCCTCTTGCTCGATGGTGGATAAATCTGGCCGATGAGATCAATAGCCCATCCTCTAAACGGCCAAGGCTTGATTATAGGATTCATTGCCGATGCAGGTGCTCTCTGGACATTGCCGAACTTCTGACAATCTTGACACCCTTTAAAATAGTTGAAGCAATCTTCAAGAATCGTCGGCCAATAATATCTATTCCGTCTAATCATCCACTTCATCTTGAACGTCGATTGATCTGCCCCGCACACGCCTTCATGGATCTCGCCCATCAACTCTTTAGATTCTTCTCCACTAAGGCATCTGAGCAAAACTCCATCAATTGTCCGATAATATAACTCATTGTCAAGGAACACATACTTGGTAGCTTGAAACCTCAGACGTCTTTCAACTTTCTTAGACGGATCTCTTAAATAATCGGCAATTTCTTTTCTCCAGTCATCGGCAACCATCACCGATGTCATGACTTCTTGAATCGGCTGATATCCTGAAGCATTCTGTGCTAACTGATTGGCCTCTTCGTTATGCAACCTAGGAATATGCTCAAGGCGGTACTCTTTGAATTCTTTTAATAACTGCAAACACCTCTCATGGGTTGCAATTAAAGCTTCACTTCAGCATTCATATGTCTCAATCAATTGGTTAATTACCAACATAGAATCACCGAAGACCTCAACAGCATCGGCACGCATCTCCCTGAGTAATTCCAACCCCTTTAGTAGAGCCTGGTACTCAACCTGATTGTTTGTCGAAGTAGCAACAATCGGCAGTGAAATTTCGTATTTCCTCCCACGTGGTGAGATTAAAATAATGTCGATACCTGCTCCTTTCCTGCACGTAGACCCATCAAAGAACAAAGTCCAAGGAGCAATCTTGACAGAGCTTACCACATTGCAATGCTGAGTAACGAAATCGGCCATCACCTGACCCTTAACTGCCTTAGCCAATTCATACTTCAGATCAAACTCTGAAAGTGCCAAAATCCATTTACCGATTCTCCCACTTAGTATCGGCATTGACAACATATGCTTAACCACATCATCTTTGCAGATAACAGTGCATTCAGCCGACAATAAATAATGCCTCAATTTTATGCAAGAGAAATATAAACATAAACACAATCTCTCTATGGCCGAATACCTGGTCTCAGCATCCACTAACCTTCTACTCAAATAATATATCACACGTTCTTTCCCTTCAAATTCTTGAATTAAGGCTGATCCGATAACACCGTCATCAGCAGACAAATACAACCTGAAAGGCTTCCCATGTTGAGGTGGAACCAAGACTGGAGGGTTCACTGAATACCTTTTGACCTCCTCCAAGGCTAACTGTTGTTCTTCTTTCCATGTAAATTCTTGATCGGCTTTCAGCTTTAATAATGGACTAAAAGATTTAATCTTACCAGATAAGTTAGATATAAACCTTCTAATGAAATTAATCTTGCCGATCAAGGACTGCAGCTCAATCTTGTTTGTAGGAGCAACCACCTTATTAATTGCATCGATAGATTTTCTACTGATTTTCGTCCACGGGGTGAGATTAAAACAATGCCTATATCTGTCCCTTCCTTGCATGTAGACCCATCAAAGAACAAAGTCCAAGGAGCAATCTCTACAGATCTTATCATATTGCAATGCTGAGTAACAAAATCGGCCATCACCTGACCCTTGACTGCCTTAGTCGATTCATACTTCAGATCAAACTCTGAAAGTGCTAGAATCCATTTTCCGATTCTCCCACTTAATATCGGCATCGACAACATATACTTAACCACATCATCTTTGCAGATAACAGTGCATTAAGCCGATAATAAATAATGCCTTAATTTTATGCAAGAGAAATATAAGCATAAACATAATCTTTCTATGGGCTTCAGCATCTACCAGCCTTCTGCTTAAATAATAAATCACACGTTCTTTCCCTTCAAATTCTTGGATTAAGGCTGACCCGATAACACCATTATCGGCAGACAAATACAACCTGAAAGGCTTCCCATGCTGAGGTGGAACCAAGACTGGAGGGTTTACCAAATATTTCTTGATCTCCTCCAAGGCTAACTGTTGTTCCTCTTTCCATGTAAACTCTTGATCGGCTTTCAGCTTTAACAATGGACTAAAAGATTTAATCTTACCAGATAAGTTGGATATAAATCTTCTAATAAAATTAATCTTGCCGATCAAGGATTGCAACTCAGTCTTATTTGTGGGAGCAACTACTTTGTTAATTGCATCAATAGATTTTCTGCCGATCTCGATGCCTCTCTGATGCACCATAAAATCCAGAAACTGACCTGCCGATACACCAAATGCACACTTGTTAGGATTCATCTTCAACCCATGCTCCCTTGTGCATTCCAGGATTTTTTGCAAATCGGTAAGATGCTTCTCAAAATTTCCGGATTTAACCACCACATCATCAATATAGATTTTGACTATCGTGTCGATGTACTTATGAAAGATAAAATTCATTGCTCTTTGATAAGTAGCACCGGCGTTCTTCAAGCCAAAAGTCATTACGACCCACTCAAACAAACCGACGTGACCTAGACATCTGAAAGAAGTCTTGTTTATGTCTTCCTCAGCCATGAATATTTGATTATATCCAGCATTACCATCCAAGAAACTAATGATTTGATGTCCAGCAGCAGCATCAACCAGCAGATCGGCAACGGGCATCGGATAACCATCCATCGGCGTAGCCTTATTGAGATTCCTGAAATCAATGCAAACACGAAGTTTTCCATTCTTCTTATACACAGGAACCACATTAGAAATCCAATCGGCATATCGACATTGCCGAATAAACCCAGCTTCAATTAACTTTGTAATTTCAGCTTTAATGTCAGGCAACACCATAGGATTACATCGGCGCGTCGGTTGCGGATGTGGTTGGAAACCAGACTTAATAGGCAACCGATGTTCGACTATTGATCGGTCTAAACCAGGCATCTCTGTATAATCCCAAGCAAAACAATCTTTATATTCTTTTAATAAGTCAATCAATTGCTACTTACATTGAGAATCTAACTTAGCACTAATAAAAGTAGTCCTATGCTTACTACCATCTCCGATATCTACTTTTAATAAATCATCGGCCGATGTGAACCCCTGTCCCAGTTTTCCATCATTGGCGAATCGATCCATTAAAACTCTTCTTTAGGACTGACTGCTTGGATCGGTGTAATGCGGTAATCAACAACTTTGAGGAACTCCGTGTCCCAAGCTTTACCTGATATACACCTGGTTTGCTCATAAGTTTCCGATTTTGCCGACGCCGCGATTGATGGGGTTTCACTCTGGACGACTTCAATTTTGTCTCCAACCCATTGCACGAGGCTTTGGTGCATTGTAGAAGGAATGCAGCAATTAGCATGGATCCAATCCCTAACTAGGAGCAAGATGTAGGTGCCTTTGCCACTGATCACGAAAAACGTTGTCGGCAAAGTTTTACTGCCGATGGTTAATTCAACACATACGGCTCCCATAGCTGGCGACACATTGCCTTCAAAATCTTTAAGTTTCATGTCCGTCTTGATTAAGTCTTGGTCACCTTTCCCAAGTTTCCTAAACATGACATATGGCATTATATTGATTGATGCCCCACCGTCCACCAGCATTTTCGTTACAGGCTGTCCATCCACTTTGCCCTTAACAAACAGAGCCCTTAGATGCTGCCTTTCATCATAGGCAGGCTTCTCAAAGATAGCTGTCATCGGATCCAACACCAATTGTGTCATTTCAGCAGCTTCTTCGTCGTCGCTGACAGGTGCCATGAACTCCATCGGCAATATGACGACCATATTGATTTCTGCCGATGGATCCCTATCTTTGCGCTTTGGCCTCCACTGCTTTTCCCTTGAAGGATTTTCACTGTCATATAAGTCACTTTGGCGTTTGTGCTGGATTCTCCTTTTCTAAGTCTTCGTCAGACCCTTAGGGCACCATTGAGGAAGCTTGGTTTTCCAAACAGGCTGGTGCTGCCTCTCACTGCTTGCATCGACACCACTCCTTACGTTTGGATCTCTGGAGAATATTTCTTCGTCGAGCACTCTTGCATTGGCCATCTCCTCAAGTTCTTCCTGACTAACGCGCCTGCCAAGTCTATCATGTGCGCTGAGCTTGCCCCCCAGCCGGTCATGTGCCGATTTCTTCTCTCTGAGCGGCCTAGCATACCTGGACGTTCGATCATCAAAACAAGGCTTCTTTTCTGACCGATCGGCAGGGTAATACCCATTGCATTCAGGACAATTATCGGCAGTAGGTAGCTTGATGCCTTCTTCCTAGCAGTGAACGAAGAAGGGACACTTCCAGTGGTCCTTATGCCAAAGCCACTCTTGGTGCTCTTCTTCTTCCTGCCGATGTCACTCCTCTTGCGATTGCCGATACTCTTGCCTTGGCTGCTTATGCGTGATTATAACACCAGGAGCCCTCTCGGCATTGCTACCTTCACCGGCAACTTTCTTGCCCTTTCGGTCATCGGCAAACCTCCTCTCATCACGCTCAGCTACTTGATGGTCAGGATCTACCGATGCATTCTTCCTGGCAGCTTCTGATGTCAGCACTTTAGTTCTTCCACTAGTTTCCACCATATTATTTGGAAACAGGTGCTGATCAATCTTCATTGGTTTCTGGGCTTTAGAATTTTCAAATTTAATTCGTCCAGATTCAATTTCTGACTGCAACTACTGTCTGAATACTTTGCAGTCATTGGTACTGTGCGAAGTCGCATTGTGCCACTTGCAATACCTGATCTTTTTGAGCTCTTCGGCCAATGGAATTACTTGGTTAGGCGCCAACTTGATCCGCCCTTCTTGAAGTAATAAGTCAAACATCCTAACAGTCTTGGTCATATCAAAGGTGAACCTTTCAGCTTCTTTCTGGTCAAACGGACAAGACACAGATTTCTTATCCTTCACCCATTCGGCACCGCCAATGCTTAGCTCTTCATCGGAATCCTCTTCTTGCTCAATGAAGGTCACCTTCTTATTCCAAGTTTTTCTAGGCTCAAAAGTCTTGACGCCCTGATCGGCAATTCTCTGCACAAGGTGGCTTAGACTTTCAAACTCTTCAGACGCATACTTATCTTTGATGTACGGCAGTAATCCTTGGAAGGTCAAATCTGCCAATTACCGATCATCAAGCATCAAGATGTAGCACTTGTTCTTCGTGTCTCGCAGCCTCTGGACAAAGCTTTCCACCGATTCATCATTACGTTGCCTCAGCTTAACCAAATCGGTAATTTTCTTCTCATGTATGCCAGCAAAGAAGTATTTATGAAACTGCCTCTCCAGATCGGTCCATGTGATTACAGAGTTTGGAGGCAATGATATAAACCATGTGAATGCCGATCCAGAAAATGATGATGAGAACAATCTCACCCTCAGCTCTTCCCTGCTGGCAGCTTCTCCACACTGGATAATGAAGCGGTTGATGTGCTCCATCGTTGACGTGTCATCTTTGCCAGAGAATTTGGTAAAATCAGGCACTTTGTACCGATTTTGGAGGGGAATTAAGTCATATGCCGGAGGATATGGCGTCCGATAAGAATATGTGTTAACCTTGGGTTTAATGCCGAATTGTTCTTTCATCACTTCGGCAATCTTATCGGCCCAATACGCATCCTGCTCTTGCCGACTCATTGGTTGATTGTTGACTGGTGGAGCCGGCTGATGCGCCCCTTCAGGTCTTGGTAGAAGATGATTTGGGGTAGTTGGCATGGGCGCAGCACCAGTCATCTGGACGTTATGCATTGGTTGACTTACCAATGGATAACTTTGCACACTCACTGGGTTATGCTGTGGTATCATATTCATCGGTTGCTGTACCGATGCTCCACTCTGAGTGTTTGCTGGACTTCCATACTGATACATTGGTACGCCAGGTTGTTGAACTGGCAGCTGGTTGGTCCATCCAGGATTATAAATCATCGGCATGTGACTTACCGATGGCTGATAACTAACTGGCGCCTACTGCTCCTGCACCTTGGAGTAGTCAACAAATTGATTACCTTGATGTGTTAGTACTCCAGCTTGAGGATTCACCAACATAGGTTGACTTCCAGTTGCTATGTTTTGTTGCATCGGCACAGAGTTTGCCGATGGTGGCATTAGAGGTACTTTAGGAATTACCACCTGAAGATCTTCTGATGGCATCTGTACAGTTGGAAAAGACGTAGAGTAATGCATCATAGGGATCATCGGCTGTGATTGCGTTGCCGATGCCATGGAGCCCTTCCAAGCTGAACTATTTCCTTGCACCAGACTGGAATCAGCAGATGGATTTGGAGGCATACCATATCCCCACCAATTGACGGGAGCTGGATGATTTTGGATAGCAGGTCCCGACATCGCCGACGCAACTGGATCTACACTAAGCTTGGTGACGCATTCAGGACTTGGCCTTGGCAGTGTAGCCACATCGGCAGACGGATCCACAGGAGTGGAAGACGCCATTGGAGCTGCCGATGGGTTTATAGATGCCGATCCAGGTTGATGATATGCTGGACTAACATATTGAGGTGCTTGTCCTTCTTTGAAAGATTGCATGACATCATTATACACAGTATTGGACAGCACATTAGAGTGGCTAATTAATGCTTGATTTAACGCAGAATTAACCATCTCTTGTAACTTACCAGGATTGGCATCAAACGTGACCTCCCGCGGCAACGGCGGAACTTCCTTCTGGATGGCTTCGACGCTCCTGCTTAGGCTGAAGGACTTCAGATACAATTGCTTGTACTCCTCCATAGCCCGCTCCA
Source organism: Microstegium vimineum (assembly GCA_022036555.1). Classification (NCBI taxonomy): domain Eukaryota; kingdom Viridiplantae; phylum Streptophyta; class Magnoliopsida; order Poales; family Poaceae; genus Microstegium; species Microstegium vimineum. Next base: position 26,585,169 of record CM039123.1, read on the forward strand.
TAGCTAGCCTCTGATCATCTTTTAGATCGGCCTCAGAGACTTCAATGACGTTCCTCTGATTGACGTCAGTATGATCACCCATAGCAGATGTATAATAAGTCTCACTGGGCGTGCCAAAAGAGGTGTTGACACAAAAAGCGTCAGGATCTGCGAACACCTCGGGCTTATACCCGAATTTTGATATCCAAAGGTGTGCCAGTCGATTTGACCAGTTAATCGACAAGGATGATAACTAGAAAAGGATCCAAATGAGACAACGGCGATACGCCCAGATGTCAAGACTCAGACTTGATTAGGATAACTAGAGCAGAGCTGAACGAGACAACAGCGATGCGCCCGGAAGTCAAAGCTCAGATTACTCCCACGCGGAACTTGCAAGGGTTGACGGAGATCAAGGAGATGCAGCCCGTCAAAAGCTTGAAGAACTCGTAGATAAACTAGTTCTAATGCAATAAAAGGGTAAATTGCTGTAAAAGTAAATAAGAGTAATAGATTTGTTTTGATGTATGATTGATTTTTGTTCCACGACCCCTAGGTACATATTTATACCCTAGCAAAAGGAGTTGTAGACAGACACGACTCATATCTTTCCTAAACAAAACTCCTATTTTTAAGGAAATAACTGACTCGCGCAGGAGTCAAACAATAATATTTTCCTAAACAAATACCTCTATTTCTAAGGAAATATATGACTCATGCAAGAGTCGGACTCAAACTTCTATAACAATACATGTATGACATCACCAGTTTCCTTATGTCTTCTCTTCGATGAAACTTTCCATCGGCAGACTCTTCAATCCGCAACTTCCTTCTATTGCCATCAGCAATCCCCTGCTGACGTCAACCGCCACGTCACCCTGTGCCCATCGACATCATCTCCTTATCGGTAATACCTTCCAATCGGCAACTCTTCACCTCTACTAGTAACTTGTCTTTACCAATTAACTCCTATCGGCAAGAATCGTCCAGCTTCCATCGGCAACAAACTTATCCCTTTCGCAGAATTCACTCTCATCGGCAACACTGGCCGATGACCTTCCGATGCCGATAGAAAACGGCTACCGATCAATGCAAGTCTTAGCTCATCTGACACATGCCAAAAAACGGTGTCAACAGTTGATTATAAAGAATTTAACACTGTCAACCAGTTGTTTCAGTTTGCTATGCTTGCAGAGAAGGAATTAGAGGGGCGTGACAAGCAGGGTAAGTACAAGACCGGCAACACATACACACCACGCTCCGGACCATCATTAGTGTTGTCCAAGACATCCACTTACAGGGCACCCCTACCATCGAACAAGCAGCAAGCATCGACTGGAGGAGCTACCACATCAAAACCGACGACTACACTACCTTCAAGCTCAGGTAAAAATTCTGTTTTGCAGGAACTAGCGAAGAGTGCCTCCTCTGTTGCATCCACAGGACGCACCTCTAACATTCAGTGCCGCCGTTGCCAAGGATTTGGTCATATACAGCGGGAATGCCCAAGTCAGCGGGCATATATTGTTGTGGAAGATGGCTACATCAGCGCCTCGGACGTTGAGGAAGATGATGCAGAAGAACCAGTTGTGCAAGAGAGCGATGAATTTGTGGGAAAGGATGATACATCGATCTACATGAGCGTCATTGTGCAGCGAGTGCTCAGCACAAAGGTACAACAACCAGAGAAGCTACAACGTCATAACTTGTTTCAAATTTTCTTCGTCATCAACAATCGGCGAGCACGTGTCATCATCGATGGAGGTAGTTACAATAACTTGGTGAGTTCAGATTTGGTCAAGAAGCTTGGCTTGACCACACAACAATACCCCCATCCATACAACCTTCAGTGGTTTAATGATGCTGGAAAGGCTAAGGTAACCTAAACATGCAAAGTTTCTTTTTCCATTGGTTCATACTCTGATTATGCTGATTGTGATGTAGTACCTATGGAGGCTTGTTCACTTTTATTAGGTCATCCTTGGGAATTTGATAATGATGCTATACACCATGGTAGAAGTAATACATACACTTTTATGCATCAAGGAAAGAAAATTACTATGGTTCCTTTGACCCCTGCTGAAATTGTACAAGCTGATATAGAACGGACTGCTAGTTTGAGCAATGCTAAATCTGAAAATGAACAAGTTGCTAAATTAGTTTACCCACCTAAAAAGGACAAATTGGCACCTATTTCTAAGACCACAAGAATTAAATTGAAGGGTGCAGTTATGCTAGCAAGAAAAACTGACCTTGCTGAAATTTTTTATGATGATATTTGCTATACTTTGGTTTGCAAATAAGCCATGTTTTCGCTTGACGATGTTGCTAGTTCGATACCTCTTGTTGCCACTAACCTTTTGCAGGAGTATGAGGATGTTTTTCTAGCTGAGTTACCCCTGGGGCTGCCACCTATGAGAGGAATAGAGCATCAAATTGATTTGATTTCGGGAGCAACATTGCCAAACCGTGCTGCTTATCGATCCAACCCCGAGGAGACTAAGGAAATTCATCGACAAGTCCAAGAACTTTTGGATCGCGGGTATGTACGTGAAAGCCTTAGTCCTTATGTCGTTCCAGTAATTTTGGTTCCTAAGAAAGATGGTTCGTGGCGTATGTGTGTTGATTGTAGAGCCATTAATAATATTACTATTCGATATCGTCATCCTATTCCTAGACTTGATGACATGCTTGATGAGTTGTGTGGCTCTGTAATTTTCACAAAGGTTGACTTGCGTAGTGGCTACCACCAAATTAGAATGAAACTTGGAGATGAATGGAAAACAGCTTTCGAAACTAAATTCGAATTATATGAGTGGTTAGTAATGTCTTTTGGTTTAACTAATGCACCTAGTACTTTTATGAGATTAATGAATGAAGTTTTAAGAGCTTTTATTGGGCGATTTGTGGTGGTTTATTTTGATGATATATTGATTTACAGCAAGTCTTTGGAAGAACATATGGATCACTTATGTGCTGTTTTTAATGCTTTACGTGATGCACATTTATTTGGTAACCTTGAGAAGTGCATCTTTTGCACGGATTGAGTCTCTTTTCTTGGTTATGTTGTTACTCCACAGGGAATTCAGGTGGATGAGCAAAAAATTGAAGCCATAAAGAGTTGGCCGGTTCCCCAAACCATCACACAGGTGAGAAGCTTTCTTGGTCTTGCAGGTTTCTATCGTTGCTTCGTCAAGGATTTTAGCACCATTGCTGCCCCCTTACACGAGTTGACAAACAAAGGTGTGGTGTTCAAATGGGGTAAGGTACAAGATGAGTCCTTTGAAACTTTGAAGGACAAGCTAACACATGCGCCATTGCTGCAACTTCCAAAATTTGGTAAGACTTTTGAGCTAGAATGTGATGCTAGTGGAGTTGGCATTGGAGGTGTGTTGATGCAAGAAGGTAAGCCCGTTGCATACTTTAGAGAAAAAATGCATGGCCCTGTTCTTAATTACTCTACGTATGATAAGGAATTGTATGCACTTGTACGTTCTTTAGAGACGTGACATCATTATTTATGGCCTAAGGAATTTGTTATACATTCAGATCATGAATCGCTTAAGTATCTTCGTTCTCAAAATAATTTGAATCGTAGACATGCGCTAAGTGGGTTGAATTTATTGAATATTTTCCTTATATTATCAAACACAAGAAAGGGAAAGATAATATAATTGCTGATGTTTTGTCTAGACGATATACTATGTTGTCCCAACTTGATTGTCGAATTTTTGGGCTTGATTCAATAAAAGAAAAATATGTGATTGATCTTGATTTTAAAGATGTGTTGCTGAATTGTAAAGAGGGTCGTACATGGAACAAGTTTGTGATAAATGATGGTTTTGTTTTTAGAGTTAACCGTCTGTGCATTCCAGTTGGTTCCGTTCGTTTGTTGTTGTTGTAGGAAGCGCATGGAGGAGGACTGATGGGCCACTTTGGTGCTAAGAAGACGGTTGATATTTTGGCGACACACTTCTTTTGGCCACAAATGAGGAGAGATGTTGAGCGGTTTGTGGCACGCTGCACCACATGTCAAAAAGCTAAGTCTCGCTTGAATCCACATGGTTTATATATGCCTCTTCCTATTCCTTCTATTCCTTCGGCAGATATTTTGATGGACTTTTTTTTGGGATTGCCTAGGACTAAGAGGGGGAAGGATAGCATTTTTGTTGTTGTGGATCGATTCTCTAAGATGGCACATTTTATACCATGTCATAAAAGTGATGATGCCATTTATATTGCTGACCTCTTTTTCAAAGAGATTGTTCGTTTGCATGGTATGCCTTCTACTATTGTTTCAGATCGCGACACTAAATTCTTGAGTCACTTTTGGCGTACTCTATGGAATAAGTTGGGAATAAAACTGTTGTTTTCAACAACTTGTCACCCACAAACCGATGGACAAACAAAGGTCGTGAACTGTACTTTGGGCACCATGTTGAGAGCTATTTTGAAGAAGAATTTGAAGATGTGGGAAGAATGTTTGCCTCATGTGGAGTTTGCTTACTGTTGACACCAAAGGTGCAAAGGGTAAATCGCAAGCGCACGGCTGTCAAGGTAGTTTTCACCCAAGAGTATTCCAGGGGTATCGAATCCACGAGGAACGCGAAGTGTACTTAACAAAGATCTAAGTTCGTCCTATGATGACACAAGGGGTTTATGATAGGTTGGGTAGAGAGGATCTCTATGGTTATGAAACTAGCAAGGAAAGTTAAGATACAAAGGTTGTTCACTTCGGGCCACTAGGCCATTTAGCAACAGAAAGAGATGAGAAGGGTGCTAAACCGCCTAGCACAAGAAGGCCTACGTTTTAAGAACTTGGCCGAACGTGGTGGGATCAAAGCCTAGATATGTCTGTCACCCCTACTAGGTACCACAAACAAACCGTTGGACAAGCCGCAGACACAAGTAAGCCTATAGCCTAGACACCACGTCTACACTATATCTTACTACTCTAATCCGGATCCTGGTGAAATTGACTAGAGTACCGGTTTAAGGGTGGTGAACCAATGAACAACTAAAGTAAATACTTTACCAGAACTAAAGATCAATTACCATAAAAGAATCTCAAATGTAGACTTACAAAAGAGAAGACCGCATCCGCCGAGGTACAGCTTGGAGAAGACACCAGACAAGCACGGCTCTCCTCCAGACTCTCCTCACTCTCTCCCTATTTTCTATGCTACTAGTAGAATGAGTATCTCCTCCTTGGTGTGTCTTGAATGAGAGAGAGTGAGGGGGTATTTATAGTGGAGAGGTGGAGTAGGGGCTACTCCACCGCCACGTCATCGATCCGCGTGATGGGTGATGAGAGCCCTTGGATCCCAACCGCCTTCAGATCAAGGGTGGAGAGGAATTGAGCATGTGCTTCTTTGCATGCCTCCATGCAAAGGAGGTGGGCACCCCATAGGCCTTAGGGGGGGTCGGCCGACCCCCCTATGGGTGGTGGGACCTCCCCTGTTCTTCTAGAAGATGGCCCACCTGTCTTGGAGTGGGTGTGCACAAGTTGGACCTCTTCTGGACGTCGGTTTGTACTCTTGAGGGCCCATGGATCCATGTGAAGTTGATCCAATGATGGAGGATCACTTGGGAGTGTTTCTCCTGGATCATGGCTAGCGTGGGAGAGGGAGTGGCCGCCAAGTCACCTTGGGGGGTCGGCCAACCCCCCTATGACATGTGGACCACTGCCAACCTTCTAGAAGCATGGCCCACATGTCATGGAGTGGCTAGAAATCTTGGTGGCTGATGTTTATAAGTCGGCCGACCTGCACAAGGGTGGTAATGACCCCCCTTTCTATGACAAGTGGGCCCTCCTATCATGTGGAGTGCTTGGGGAGACTAGTGGGCCCCATAGGGTGGTCGGCCAACCCCCCTATGTGGGTCCCACTAGCTCATTTCTCTCCATTTCCTATAGTCCTGCAAGAAATACTTCATAGACATGTGGAACTATTTATTGGATAAAATATACTCGTGATATGCTTATGTCCCTTCATTATGAGGCTGTTGATGGTGATTTTGAGTATAGAAAATTATGACATTTTCACCGTCAACACTTACAATCGGGCAACGTATTCTACCACCAAGGTAAGTCCTTTTCAGGTAGTGTATGGTTTTAACCCTCGTGCTCCAATTGATCTTTTGCCTTTACCTACCAATGAAAGAATACATGGTGATGCTACTGCACGTGCTGAATTTATTCATAAGTTGCATGCAACCACTAAAGAAAATATTGAAAAGATGAATGAAAAGTATAGAATTACTGTTAGTAAAGGTAGAAAAGAAGTTAAATTTGAACCAGGTACTTTAGTATGGTTACATTTGAGAAAAGATAGGTTTCCAGAGTTACGTAAATCAAAATTAATGCCAAGAGCTGCTGGTCCATATAAAATTATTGAAAAAATAAATGACAATGCATACAAACTTGAGTTGCCACCCGAGTTCGGGGTTAGTCCTTCTTTCAACATTGCAGATTTGAAGCCGTATTTGGGAGAAGAATATGATCTTGAGTCGAGGACGACGCCAATTCAAGAGGGGGAGGATGATGAGGACATCACTCCTTTAGATGCACATGATGATCCTTCGCTGGACATTCAAGGTCCAATCACAAGAGCTCGCGCGCGACAATTAAATTTAGAGGTGAGCTCGTTCTTAAACATGTCTTTATATGATTTCGAGAATAGATTGCTACATAATGATTATATTGTACTTAGGAATCATGGAGAGGACCAAGGAATGCATAAGGAAGGGTTTGGAGGCGTGGAGGAAGAGCAAGCGCGCCCAAGTAAAATTGGAGGCCCAAACAAAGTCGACTTCAAGTCTGTTTCGGAGTTCAGGAACAGCAAGGAGTAAAACAGACGCGCAGGACGCATATAGACTCCGTTTTCGATGATCCACCCACGGTTGGAAAGATAATTTCATAAGGAAACCAATGGCGTTGGTTTTAGGTCCAAATTCCTTCTGAGTCATCGGGAAACGTCAAAACAAGTCAGCGTTCATAATCTGTTCCGGTGCTGTGTCACTGTTTGTGGTCCGCTGGGCCATGTATCGTCGTTGAGCCCACTAGGGGGCGCGTCCAGGGAAGGCGACGACCCTTAGACCTATATAAATCGCCACCGCCGCTCTCGTTAGGTTTTGGGTTTTGCTTAGATTATTCTGTCAAGAACAGTTTCGACGTTTCATCGGTTTGTGAGACCCCAACTCATGAGATTAATCATACATCTGCAATTTGGTTGCATTCTTCCTTGTTCTTGCTTGTGTTCTTCGATTTGCAAGCAAAGGACTTAGCCTTCTTGGCGAGGTCAACCGTGCAACGCCGGTTGATAACCAGATGAGACGTGGTGCTGCGATTGCGGGGTTTCGGATCGTGTTGTTCGGAAGCCGGATCGACTTGTGTCTCGTTTCCACCAAATCGAGAGTTACCAGAACCTTTCGGAAGATAGGGAACCCTAGTTCACATCATGGGTTATTTCACACAAGCATGCCACATTTAGTAAAATCATGTTTAGTTGGTTACATTGCATTATATCTCTAATAGAGATGCGAAAGGTGAGAATATTTCAATTTTGTATGCTGGTTAGTTTTTGCAAATCTTCATTGTCTAATATACGAACAAATCTAGTGTACTAGCAAATGTAATGTTAGATCTCTTTGAGCGATGTGTAAGTCTGGATAAGACTTCTACGATGAACTAAATATGAGCAAATTGCACTAAACGAGCCTGAATATAGGATAATGCATGGAACCTGGTTTGGTGCTTTTGGTTTCTTATATTATGTCTCTAATTTTCTTAAATAGAGGTAAAAGTTAAGAATTTTTTATTTTTGTGTGCCCTATCAATTTCTGCAAGTCTAGATTACCTAATGCAATCAAATCGGTCCTAGTAGCTAATAAAATCTAATTTTTCTAGACGCACAACAGGAGTTTGAGGCTCACGTCCACATAAAGGTAGACTGTCCAATACAACAATTAGAATTTAGTGTCACAAAAGCAAGTCTTCACTAGTGGCGCACCACCTATGTCGTGTGGCCCTTTACACACATAGGTCAAGCCTGTGCACATCACAATTTGGCACAATTTCAACGTGCAGATGTGTGGCTCGCCTTCCAACCTTTTAACCTTGTAATTGATGCACACAATGACATCCGATTTAAATTGAGTCAATCTAATTAATTTCTTATGCAAGATTACTAATTGCACTAAACATTTATTAGAGACCTTAAAATTTATTTATGTCGAATTAAATATAATCTAACTCAAGTCTACAACAAGCTATATATATCTAGCAACACACGAGCAATGACCAATACTTCCTCGGTCCTAAAAGAATGGAAGTCTTGCTTCTTCATGTGTCAAAAAATCACAAGTTTGACCACCTCTGGCTCCAAAAGAATGCAATTATTTAAACTGTGTCGGTCAAGCTATCTCATGTTTGACCAACTTTTATACTAAATAGTATTACCATTTCTATTTCTAAATAATTTTATTATGAAAATACATTTTATAACTAATCTAATGATACTTGTTTTATATCATGAATGTTAGTACTTTTTTATACAAAATTTAGTCAAAGTTCAAACTATTTGATTTCTCGAAAAATGATAATTGTATTCTTTTGGAGACAGAGTGAGTAATATTTACGATTGATCATTAGTCCGCGTTTGGTTTAGCTTCAGGTTAAATGCTTTTTGTTGTTAAAAAACGTAATACCAACCAATCAGGTAGATCTAGTGTGGTGTAATTTCTGCATTACCTTAGATTCTACTTTTGGTTTTAAGCATTTTGGTTTACCAAATAGTTTGAAATCGAGAAATATTTTACAATTGTTTCAAGGGAGAGAAATAGAGGGAGTATACTTTATAGTTATTTTAACTGAACAACTTATATTTTTTTCATAGCACATAGCTCACAATAATTTTTTTTCATAACTCACAACTTACAAATACTTTTTAACATCTCACAGTTGTACCAAATAGACCCTTACTATCTTTTACTAATCATAAAATATATTTTCATATAAGAAACCTATATAAATATTGTATTATTTTAAATGAACCTAGTCAAAGTTAAGATGATTTAACTCCTCAACATATATTACCATTCTTTAGGAGTGTTAATTGTAGAGCAAAATATGACTAAGGACATTTTTATGAAAGCAAATGAATATCATGTTTGTGAGATGGGCCAAAATATTATGTTGATGAAGAGCAAGGCACTGAGTTAGTTGACATGGGATCATTTTCTGAACTAGGGAGAAAGTTTTTGTCGAAGGTATGGAAAGAATATGAGCCTATCGGAGTTGATGGATTAGTCACAACAGTTATGTGCAAACATTGTGCAAGGAATATTTGTGCTGAGCGTAAACATGGAACAAGTTCATTGCACAAATACTTGAAGAGATGTAAGAAAAGGAGGAAGGCTCTTAGAGTTGTGGGCCAATTAAAGGCCTCTATCATGTCTCCAGATGGAGTTGCATTAGGGCCTTAAACCTTTAGTCAAGTTGTTTCACGTAAAGAGGTAATGAGAATGATAGTATTGCATGAGTTTCCCTTCTCACTTTGTGGAATATGAGGGCTTCAGGAGGTTTGTTTCTAGTCTGAACCCAAGTTTTAATGATTTGTAGAAAAACAATGCACAATGATTGTCTAAAAGAATTTGCTGAAGAGAAGAGATACCTGCAAGGTTTGTTCAAAAGCATTGACTCCAAGGTTTCTTTGACTAGTGATATGTGGACATCAAATCGAGTGGTGGGGTACATCGTCGTTACAACCCACTATATTAATGAGAAGTGGCAGCAACAAAAGAGAATAGTGAAGTTCACAACAATGGAAACAACCCACATAGGCATTGCAATGTTCAACACCATGATCAAGTTCATAAGAGAATGGGGGATTGAAGATAAGTTTTTTGTTGTGACTCTAAATGATGCAAACAACAATGATGCCATGATGAAATTGTTGAAGACCCATTTGCTAACTAAAAAGATGCTACTTTCTAGTTGTAGGTTGTTCCATGAATGTTGTGTTGCGCATGTTATAAATCTGATATGTCAAGCAAGATTGGAGTTTCTTAGCCCAATGATTGAAAAGATATATGACACTATGAAACATATTCGAAGATTTCCAACAAGAAAGAAAAAATTTGAAGAAATTGTTGCACATCTAGGCATATCATGTGGGAAAAGGCCTTGTCTTGATATTTGCATTCGATGAAACTTAACATATCTTATGCTCAGTACCACAACAAAGTTTTATGCAGTGTTTGACTCATTGCACATTCAAGAACTAAACTACACCTTTAGACCATCATATAAGGAGTGGGAAAAGGCTGGGGCTATTTGTAGATTGTTGAAGGTTTTCTATGAAGCCACTAATGTGATATCAGTTACAAAATACCCTACTTCAAACTTGTATCTTCATGAAATGTTGAAAGTGAAGTTGACGTTGGAGCAATAGCCTTTTGAGGAGGGATCTAAGATGTACCCTATGCTGAAATACATGAGGAAAAAAATTGAGAAGTACTGGAAGGTATCATGGCTGGATATGTGTATTCCTATGATTTTAGACCCCCAATTCAAGTTAGAATACCTTGAGTTTTGATTCCGCACAATATTTGAGAATGATGATGCATGGATGATCAACAAAATAAAAAATGTGTTTCAATGGTTGTTCAAAGAATATCTCAAATCTAATGGAAATATTGCAATCCTATGTCACAAGGAGGTGATGCTAAAATGAATGTACTTGACCATGATCCTTTGGCAAGTTGGGACTAACATGTTAGTCGTAGTGCCCGATCTACTAATAAGGCTTCTTTAGAACTTGCGACATATTTGAAAAATGTGCCAATTTGTCGAAGTGACTAGTTCAACATTCTTGCATGGTGGCAGATGAACTTAGCTAAGTATCCAACACTGAGCCACATGGCAAGAGACATATTGGTTGTTCTTGCATCTACAATAGCATCTAAGTCCGCATTCAGCACCGGATCAAGAATAATATCAGATTTTCAAAGTTGATTGACCCTAGCTAGTGTTGAAGCCTTAGTGTGCCTACAAGATTGGATTAGAGTCATAGGTAAACACATAGTACATATGCTCTTTGAATTTCTCACTAATTCTTTATCAAGTTTACAAAATCATGAAATTTGAGTCAGAACCTGTCTTGTTTTCTGCTGTTAGTACTAAGCGCAACATGGAATCAGTTCATGACATCATCTTGTCATTGGAAGGTATTTCCGCTCTTCAAAATATTGTCATGGAATCAAATTTGAGCTAGCACATCTCTTGTTTTAGCTGCATGTTTCTGTCATTTTGTGAGAAGTGCATGCCAATATTGTCATGGTTGTGCCCCTACAGTCTTGTGATTATCTGTCTGTTAAAAAATGAGTGCTATTATTAGAAATACATTAGGCCTGACCGAATAGCATGACTAAGCTTTAGTCCTAAATCATCCATACAGGTAAATTAAATGAGTTGAGTTGTTTTAAGGTTACACCCAACTCATATGTTTGTTCATAGGAAACCTGCTATGCAGTACCATGTCTCCATATGTTTGTTCATAGGAAGCCTATTCTACTCTAATATAGTCACATGAATCCAGAAATTCTGCCCCATGAGGTGACTAGTCTTGTGTTGATCTCCATTGGACGATTTTCTACACTCAAGAAATTTAAATTAGGTTTTAGATGAAAAGTGGCTGCTCAAGTAGTACACTAGAACTATACCAAATTTTAGTAGGAGATATGCACACGAGCTCTCATAATTGGTCTCCCTTTATAAATAAGCTCACTTGAGACCGTTCGTTCTGAGGGGCACTTCACTTGAGTAGCTGCATAATTTAGTTTTAGATCAACAATATTATCACTTTCAGTAATGAACACCTGGTTCTCAAGTCAAGATGGGTCGAGTGTCCCCTCAGAATAGTTCCATCTTCCATGGACACGATGATTACCTTGCCATTCCCCTGTTGTTGGACTTGGCCACAATGAATTTTTGGCTGCCTATAGTTTCCCTAACTTTGGTACTGATTTTTAGTCACCAGAACTGTTGATTTTACAAGAATTCAACTGTTATATATTCATGATTGTTGATCGATATTCATGTACTTCTCACTTTTCAAGGTACACTGTTTTGAATGTAGATCGTTGATGTGAAATGGTTTTAGTAGATTAATGATTTTTTTATTTGTCATTAAAAGTGATTGTGCACTAATTGAGGTGGCGTTTGTTGTCTCAGAATCTCATTGAAGGGAGTCTTGCAAAGACTTTAGCATCTTTGGTGCCTATGTTTCATCTTTTCATTCAAATATTAGTCTTTAGATTAGATTTTTAGATGATTATTGTCAGCTCTGAACCTTGCTTGAAGTGTTGCTGCCCTTTTGTAGCCATGGTGGTACAGCTCTTGTTCATGTTTGCCAGTTTGTGCGATATACCGTTACTCTATACTAGGGAAATAAGGCAAAATTTGCCGTACTCTAAAAATATTGTGGACAAAACAAGTTTCTCCAATTACCTATTTATTATTTATAAATGTATAATTACAAATGATGGTAATATTTTTTGGGCCGGCCTCACGGTACCAATTGAGGTAGCAAGGCCACAGATTTTTTCAGATTTGGGTCAGCCCATGGCCTTGCAAATTGGCCTTGAGGCCACAGGGCCAGGGCCAGGTTCAGGTCCAGGCCGACCCATTCCATGAGGAAATCAAATGAATATCTTGGAATATATATTTTACAAACTGAAAAGAAAAAGAAAAATGTTTATCCTCATTTTATGGGCCTGGCCCAACCCACGTTCGCAATGGAACCCTCAACTATTGGACTGCGCCCATACGACCCGTGTCAAAGCCCACCCGTGGGTCTATCCTCCTCCCCGCGCTAGTCCTTGCTGACCTGCAACCTGCGCCGGCGGCCGCCTTCAAAGCACCCTCGCGCTCTACCACTCCGGTCGTGTAGCTCCCCCACCAGGCCACCACCGTTGCGCGCCCACCGCAGCTACATTCGCCGACCCCTTCTCCAAGCGCTCTGCCCACTCTTTCAACCCAGACGGTCACTATTATCCTGCGCTTGACCTCTCTCTCTCCCTTCGGGCGTCGCACGCACGTTAGGAGTTCGACCGATTGCCGGAACGTCTTCCGCCGCATTCTGTGCCATCGAAAGAGCGATGAGGTTTGTGGTGACAAAAGTTTGCAGCGGCGGGGGGAAGGCGCGGGCGGGTGCGCTCCATACAGGCGGCGGCGGTATTGGCATTGAGACGCCGGCGTTGCTGCTGTCCACTCGTAAGGGGCTGCCGGCATTCTTGTCCTGCGACCTCCTTGCTTCCTTGCCACTCCCGGACTCCCTTCTCCTCCATGTCTGCCCTACCCACTTGTAAGTCAGACCCCCAATTCTCCTTCACCTGTTCTAGTTCCCCTCCGCTCTGACCGTATATGCTGTTGGAACTAGCCCCTCTTGGTCATGTTCTTCTGAGTTATGACCCTTTAACTGAACGAGTTTGACCACCTTTCCTTTATTTTCGCAGTATAGAGGGCCCTCCAGCGAAGACAATATCAGCTGTTGGGGGTTTGCACGGTATGCTGGGTTTACCTGATCACATTCTTGTAGCGGCGGCAAGTGATTCTATTGAGAGTCTGCCATCAAGTGAAGCCACCAACAAATTTGGTGCCTCCTTTGAAACTCCTTCGGGTCGTAGACTGGTTGGTAACTTAGTCCTTTCATTTTCAGCTTTCAAAGGTGCATGTTTGGTGTACATATATAGATTTGATTTTTGTTAGATTCTTTCAGGTAAAACCATCAGACTATATGGAGTTGATTTCCTGTATGAAGCCTAATATATGGGCCAGTTTGGCGGATGAGGTACCATCTTGGGTGAATGAGAAACGAAACAAAGTCTCTGTTGACAGGACATTGCGGTGGCTTGATGCGTGTATTGCTTTGGACGTGGTAGGATGTTAAGCTATTTTCATCGAACTGTGTTTCATGACTTTAATGAATACATCTTTCTTTACTTTTCAAAGAGTTATCACTAATTAAATGTCTGAAACAGAGCAAAAAATAATGACTGTGACATTTCTGATTTATTATCAAGTTTGGAGGCCTCTGAAGCTTCTTAAAACTGTGGCAACTTTTTTTTTACATATGGAATCAACCTCAGTCAACTACCTTCTCTGATTGATTTTTTTACAACTCATGCTTCAGGCTTCTGGAACTAATAGTTTTGGTGTAATTGTGGGAGGATCTAACTTAGAACAGCGAAAGCTATGTGCCACTGAAGTGTCGAAGCGGAATGTTTCAGGTTATTTCTATATTTTGTTCCATATTAGTAATTTCAGTACCTTTTATTTCGTAAGTATCCATCTTGAGGGAAGAGGACAGTACCTGATGGGGGCGTGTTTCCCGACCTTCCGTCAGGGACAGATAAACTCTCGTTTTGGTGGAGCACCACACACCGATTCTTGTTTTGGTGGAGCACCACACACCGATCTGACTTCAGATCAAAGACCCGAACCCTACAATCTTAGCACCATGTCTTCTCTGGTTATCAACTGTGTCAACAACCGATTAACCTTGTGAGAAGGCTAATCCCTGCCTGCGAAACGTAGAACACAAGCAAGAACTCGAAAGTACGCAGCTCAAAAGATGGGACAAACTGCAGATGTATGATTAAGATCTCAAGTGGGGTCTCATAAAACCGAAAACAACGACTGTCGATGACATCTAAAGCAAAATCCAAACCTAACAAAGACGGCGGCGACTTATTATAAAGGTCTTAGGGTCGTCGCTCCCCCTGGACGCGCCCCCTAATGGGCTCTAAGACGATACATGGCCCATTGGACCAAAGACGGTGACACAACACCTTGGCAGATTTTAGACGCTGACATGTTTCAACAATTCCCGTTGATTCCGATAGAGTTTGGACCTCAAACCAAAGCTATTGGTTAGCTTATGGAATCAGCTTTCTAACCATACGTAGATCATCGAAAACGGAATCCGGATGCATCCTCGGCGCCCGTTTTAGTGCTGACTGATCCTGAAGGCCGAGACCGAGTCGAAATCAAGTTGGACTGGACCCCCATCTCGTGTCGGACGTCCTTGCTGGTCTTCTCCATCTCGACATCTCTCTCCAAGTTCCTCATTACCCTCTCCATTGTTTCTAAGCAAGATAACATCATTAGGTAGAAATCTATTGTCAATAGTATGAAAAGGATCGCTTAAGAACGAACTCACCTCTAAAATAAGTTGTTGCATTCGAGCTCGGGTCATTGAACCTTGCATAACTGTTGGAGGATCAGCGGGTGCATCCGAAGGAGCAATGTCCTCATCAGTTGCTATAATTTTTTTTCTTAACTTTGCACGTTAGTTGTTTAGGAATTGACTTGATGATGATGCTTTTATTAATTTGCTAAAAAAACCTACTGATCTTTTTGTTGCCAAATTTGGTGCAGGCTTTTGGATTGCAGGATTTGGCCTTGGGGAGAGTATTGAAGAACGTTGCAGTTTGCTCAATGCAGTAACAGTGAGAAAAAAAATCCTTTTTGTATTCAATATCGAAGCATATTGATGATGATCTGCTGGATTATGCTTAAAATTCTGTTGCTGCACTTTTTTAGGGCTGCATTTACGTTAAAATCATGTGCCAAGTATGAACCTTTCAAAATGAGAGATTTTTATGAAATACCACTCGGGCAGATTAGCAATTCTATATTTGTCATCCTGGTGAAGTATCTTTGACACATGCCATGCCACATGTTAGTGAGATGGTAGCATGCCAGTCTTACGGGTGGCAAATTGTGAAATGTTTTCAAGTTGTAATTCTAAATGTTGACCACAATCTGTACTTGAAATGTTGGATTGTCCACCCTGGAATGGAAGATTTCCACTGTAAATGGCATTTCATATTGAAGTGTCATATTCACACTGTTTTATCAATTTTGATTTTTGATGTAGCATTGAATGGTCATATTCTGCATTTGTAATATTTGCTTGAAACTAGAATTTGCATGGTTTCAGATTACCATACAGCCCCCTGCCCCTGTGTAGCCTTCGATTGTGATTAAGCTGAAGCCACAGTTCATGCTTTTTAGATGCTGTGTTTTGATGTGTTTGGAAGTCTTCTTCTTTTTGTTCACTTGTGACTGATTTATTTGCTTTTCTCTCTTTCAGGATTGCTTGCCACCAGAAAAACCTCGGCTCGTGTCTAGGCTTGGTCTTCCAGGTGCCTATGATGTATTTGTCCCAGTAGCTTTGGATTTTGTTATGTAGTTTCCACAGGGATAATGACTTAGGATGCTTTGCTTTCTTTTATTTTTCATCTCATCTGTTACTTCTTACACTTTAATCTCATCATCATAATTCACAAGCTAGAGCCTAGCTGTTAAACTTATCCAAAATTTAGCACTTGTCTGTAGTAGTATTTTGCATTGGGTGGTGAGTAATTAATGGTGGTTTATAAATACATTAGATAATATTTTTTGCTTTTCCATATGAGAAGCTTTACATAAACCTTTTTGACAATTTTCTGAAACTTACATCCTGAGATATATTTGTTTTAAAACACGACTTTTACGACTATTACACAATGACAACTCTGTACATTTTTTTTCTAGAGGAGGTCTTGGAGGGTGTAGCTGCTGGTATCGACCTTTTTGACTCCACGTACGCACATAAATCTGTCCTATAGCATTTGTGATGAGTAAATTCCCTCAATTGTTCCCTGAGTGAAATCAAAATTGTGAGCTTCCCTTGTGTGCCACTATTCGAAATTTGTGTTTCCCTGTCTGCCACTTCTGTCATTGAACTGTTAAGTTGCTGTTATGTTGATATGGAAATGATGATTTTGCCCCTCTGAACAGAATTTTGGCTCTTTTCCTTACATGCGATTACACTAGTCAATAATGTTGACCTGTTGAGCAAATTAAATCAAGGAGCACACCCAACTAGCAATATAACATATATTGCACTACCAACTAACATATATATGTATGAGCTGTATATGTATAAGTATAACATATGTAAAAAGTTACATTGAATATTTCTATGACTTGATACAAATGAGAGTACATAGATTACCATTAGTGTCGCCCTTTCACTTTCAATCTTCTACAAAGACTAAAAAACTTGATTCTTATCATTTTAAAATATTTTAAAATGAATCCTTGCACATACTTTGAAGCCCTACGACCCCTACCCAATAACAGGCAAGAGGAGACAGAGATCACCATTTTTCAGCATGCAGTCTAGCAGATGCTGGTGGAGTTTTTGGTCACACGGACGGTCAGGCGAGATAATTGCCAGTTGATGACACAGAAGCAGATATACGGACGATCAGATGACACATTAATAAGGACATGACAATGGACCCCCGGTGCTGCTTTGAGCTCAGGGAATGGTGGCCTGATACCAGCTGATGGCCTGATTCTAGCCGATGACCGGTCATGTGGTGGCCCTCCAGCGGCGGATGAGGCCTCCTGTGTCCAAGTGGCGCTGCACATGCAGGGAGCTTGCCCACATGCTGGAGTGGGTGCCCACGTCAATGGCCTTTTTTTTTCTCGAACACGCAGGAGAGCTTGTTAGAATAGGCGCCCTTTGGGCTGGTCAGGACCCTAATCGGCGCAGGACTGTTTGGGTTAGATAGATATGGCAGGCCAGATAGATACGGATACGGCAAGGACTCCTGATCCTCATAGGATTCTGGACTCTTGATCCTTATAGGATTCTGGAGCCTTGCCTGTTATATTATGTAATTGTACCTTGCCTCATATCAATCAATCCAATCTATTCCTGATTATACTTTCCTTCATGGTAATCTGAGCCTAGGTCAATTTTTTTTCTCTCTCTTCCGCTGCCCTAACCCGCGCGTCGGCTCCCCTTGCCGCGCGTTCCTTCCGCTGCCCGCACTGGCTCGCACGGCTCAGGCCCGCGCTGCCGCTGCAGCCGCCAGCCCACCCACGGGGCCCTCTGGTCCCCCCCCTGGCAGTGCCCCTACACCCGCCGTCGATCTCCGTGCCACCATGCTTCATCATGAAGCCGTGGCTCTGCTGCAGCAGTCCACCAGCGCGCAGCAACAGCAGCAGCCTGCCCCCGGTGGTGGTCGCTCCTGGCCCAGCTACTACAACCCCTGGATGGGCTCGATCCAGATGTGGCCAGGAGGCCCCCGCCCTCCGTTAGCACCGATCCCGGTGCCCCCTCACCTCCAGGCGCAGCAACAGCAGGCGCACCAGCAGGCGCTCCTCGCACAGCAGCAGCAGCAGCAGGCCTTCGTCACCCACAGCCAGGCTGCTGCCCCTGACGGTGCTGCACACTGGGTTGCCCCCGGGTACTACAACCCCGTGGCTGGCCTTCCCTCCTGGGATCCGACGGCGCTTGCCTCCGCCTTCAGCACCACGTCCCTGACTCCACCTTCGTCCGGCGACTGGTATTTCGACTCAGGTGCTACCTCCCACATGACATCCCAGTCCTCCTCTCTTTCACATATTCTTCCTTCGCGGTATCCTACTCCTTCATCTATTGTCGTAGGTAATGGTTCCGTCATGCCTGTCACTGTTACTGGTTTTACAGAGTTGTCTCCTTTGCGTCTTAATAATGTTCTTGTGTCACCACAACTTATTAAGAATCTCATCTCTGTCCGCCAATTTACTATCGACAATAATTGTTCTGTGGAGTTTGACCCTGCTGGTTGTTCTGTGAAAGCTCTTCCCTCTCGGACCGAGATCGTCAGGTGCAATAGCTCCGGGCCGCTGTACCCTCTGCGCCTACCTCCAGCTCACTCCCTTGTTGCTCAGGCTTCTTCCCCGTTGTGGCACCGGCGACTTGGCCACCCTGGTCATGAGGCGTTGTCCAAACTTGCGTCCAGCACT
Organism: Microstegium vimineum; assembly: GCA_022036555.1. Taxonomy (NCBI): domain Eukaryota; kingdom Viridiplantae; phylum Streptophyta; class Magnoliopsida; order Poales; family Poaceae; genus Microstegium; species Microstegium vimineum. Next base: position 26,603,998 of record CM039123.1, read on the forward strand.
TCGTGCCATATTAGTGATTGTTCAGATTTGTGTCATGCTTGTCAGTTAGGGCGTCATGTTCGTTTGCCCTTTCATCCGTCCACCTCTCGTGCGTCTAGCAAGTTTGATCTCATTCACCGTGATCTGTGGACCTCCCCGGTTGTCAGTGTCTCTGGTTATAAATATTACTTGGTTATACTGGACGACTGCACTCATTACTTGTGGACATTTCCTTTGCGCCTCAAATCTGACACTTTCAGCACGCTGGCTCAGTTCATCGCCCATGTCTCCACTCAATTTGACACACGTGTCAAGTCGGTCCAGTGCGACAATGGGAAAGAGTTCGACAACTCGAGTACTCGCCACTTCTTCCTCGCTCAGGGCATCCATCTTCGCATGTCCTGCCCCTACACCTCGTCTCAGAACGGTAAAGCTGAACGCATTATTTGCACCATCAATAATGTCACCCGCCCGGACATTGCGTACGCCGTTCAGCAAGTGTGCCTTCATATGCACGCCCCTCGAGAGCCTCATCTTGCTGCCCTGAAGCGGATTCTCCGGTATATCCGAGGCACACTTCACCTTGGTCTACTGCTGCGACCATCTTCCTCTACGGATCTTGTCGTTTACACCGATGTTGATTGGGCTGGTTGTCCAGACACTCGCAAGTCCACCTCGGGCTATGCGGTGTTCCTTGGTGATAACTTAGTCTCCTGGTCATCCAAGCGGCAGAACACAGTATCAAGATCCAGTGCTGAAGCTGAGTATCGCGCAGTGGCTAATGGAGTTGCAGAAGCCACCTGGCTGCGACAGCTTCTCATCGAGCTGCACACGCCCCTTCGGCGCGCCACGCTGGTGTATTGTGACAACATCAGCGCAGTCTACATGTCCTCCAATCCAATTCAGCATCAGCGTACCAAGCACATTGAGATTGATCTTCACTTCGTTCGAGAGCGAGTTGCCATTGGTGATCTCCGTGTCCAGCATGTTCCTACCACTTCACAATATGCGGATATCTTCACCAAAGGGCTGCCTTCTTCGGTCTTCACGGAGTTTCGGTCCAGTCTAAACGTGAAAAGTGGCTGATGTTTGGACTGCGGGGGTGTGTTAGAATAGGCGCCCTTTGGGCTGGTCAGGACCCTAATCGGCGCAGGACTGTTTGGGTTAGATAGATATGGCAAGCCAGATAGATACGGATACGGCAAGGACTCCTGATCCTTATAGGATTCTGGAGCCTTGCCTGTATATATATGTAATTGTACCTTGCCTCATATCAATCAATCCAATCTATTCCTGATTATACTTTCCTTCAGAGCTGCATATTGTTGTATTAATAGAAGAAGAAAGAGTCGTACATAGACCCACACCCACACACACGTCAATGGCCTTGGGTTAGTTGAATTGTGGTGCTCACCTACGCTAGCTCATGGGCTGTACTCAGCAGCCACGCATGCCTAGGCTGCTGCACGTCCTCCGCCAGGCACGTGTACACGCACATGACCTGCCCACGCACACCGCTAGGCCACAATTTCCCAAGCGCGGCAACGACCTCCTCCCACCGCTGCCAATCTGCCAATGTTGGATCCTGGTGGTGCCGATTCTGCCAAGAATAGGGATGATTTCGATGGTAGTGGACAGGTGGAGACGAAGTTGGGTGGATAAGTCAGAGAGGATGACAGCTGTGGGCCTCACTTGTCGTAAGAGGGGCATTTTCTGCACTAGAAATAGACGGAAATAGCTCTACAGGTAATGGAGCCATCATGTCAGTGACATATACTTAACGGAATTTGCTGGAAATGGTAAGCAAGGAAATGCAAATTTCAAAAAAGTGGCCGTGAAGGAATGTGAATAATTTTTATGGTATACAGGCAATCCATATAATTTCTAATGGCATTGAGAGAATTTGCTCATTTATTATTCATCAATGTGCTGAAAGAATTTGATTTTTCATAATTTGCAATGACAGGTACATCTACCAACTTACTATGGGTGGTTTCGCACTGATCTTCCCTGTTGCCATGGTTGAAAGAGAGATGCAGAATGGTATAGTCAACACTAGTGGTGGAGATTCAACAAAGATTAACCTGCGTGCTACAACATATCGGTAGGTGATCTGATTTATGGAAATACTATCATTGTGGCAATCTGTGCATTGTATAATTGTATTGGAGAAGACATGAAGATTTGGTTCTATGTTTGTGTGCTGATGATTTGGAAAGAACTTGCAGCTAAATTTTCTGAGTTGTATATCGGGCATGCGAATTTTTGTTGGTAACCGTTTGGAAGTGTTTTAGTTTGGAATAGAAAAATGCCCCATTTGAGCGTTTTAATCAATGAATGTCTGCAAATGCCTATTGGCTGCATTTAGGCCCTGTTTGTTTCAGCTTCGTGAGTTTTATATTATGTTTTTGTTGATTTTCTGTTATGTGACTCATGATATTTTGTTGTGTTTGCTCCTCCAGGAAGGATACGTCACGGTTAGTTGATAGCTGTAACTGCTTCACGTGCCAGAATCACACCCGTGCTTATCTTAATCATTTGCTCAATGTCCACGAGATGTTGGCTCAGATTCTACTGGAGATGTAAGCAAAGTCAATTCCCAGTTATCGTTCAGTAGGGAATATATTGAGTGACTGATGTTTATCTTTTCTGTTTATCCTGCAGACACAATACACATCATTATCTTCGTTTCTTCCATTCCATACGGGAGGCAATCAAGGTTGGAAAGTTCGATATTTTTCATCACGAGTTTGTTAAGAAGAGACGTGCCCATTTCACTGCTGTTGCGATCCAGACGTGACCAAAGGGTTCATATGGCCGTCCTCACAAGATTAATCAGACATACACCTGAATCCGTACTAGTCAACTCTCACGTCTATTGTCGACAAATCTGAAAAGGTTCTCTAGGAAACTTTTACCTAATGAACTCTAAAACATTTTGGGCTTTAAAATCATGTCAATTGGAATGAAAAATGAAGTAATTTCCCTAACGACCTCTCCCAATATGTATGGATTGGAGGGGGCGATCCTCTAACAAAGGCTTGATATTTCCTAAGAAGTCTCAAATATTTTCATATAGTCATACTTTGAGGATCTTATTAGCTGAAGTGTTTGATAACTCAAGAGCCCCTGACATTTAGAAGGAATATGGGGTTGGTAGAACAACAGGAGTGGGAGATGATTGAAAAGCTGAGCACAGTGGAATTGGGTGAGGATCAAGATACAGGGTGTGGAAATTGGAATCGTCTGGTAAGTTTTCAACCAGATCTGTGTACAGACTTATCGCATTCGGTGGAGTGGTAAATCTTGGTACGAAGGACATTTAGCAGACTAAGCTTCCCCTAAAAATTCAAATCTTCATTCAAGCCTTGTTTAGATGTACATATATTTATCTTAATTCACATATGTTGAGGTCGATTAGATGGGAATTAAACTAAGACCTTGCTTAGATGTAGTCGTATTCGTATCCACATGTATTGAGATAAATTATGGTGGAATTTAACTAAAGTACACCCTAATCTACTTCAACACGTGGATTGAGATGAATCCAATGACATTTAAACAAGGTCTAAGTTCCACTTCAAAACATGTGGATGGAGACTGATACACGTAAATCCAAATAAGCCTCGCTCATGACAGATTAAAAACAGTGGATCTGCTTAAGAGAAGGAATTGGGATGGTCCATAGGACCGTAAGCTCTTGTGGTAGGATCACCAGCTGTTCAAATGCCCCCTTGCTATGGTGATCTGGTACTGGATAAGGGACAGTTTGGGTTCGTCCTCCGTTCCGGTTGATAGAAACAACTGATGCCGCAGGCTGGACACAAAGGTAATTGGAGGGTGATAGTTAGGTGTGTTTGGTTCCCTATCCATCTCCTAACCATGCTTCCTGCAGCCAAGTTGAGCTTGTTTGGTTGGCTGAATAAGCTTTCTAGCCAGGCTCCAGGCCTCCAGTAAGCTACCTCAGGGGTCTCTAGAAAAATGTAAGAGTTGCGTGTTTTTTCTGGAGCCAGGCTCTGGTTAGCGCTCATCCTGCATTCACTTACCTCCCTATCATCACCGCCTACCTCCCAACACCACTCGGCACTGCCACCTCTGTGACTCGGCGTGTGCTCCTCCATCGTCGCCGTGCATGCAGACTGCGCTTCTCTGGCGGCATGTATTTACTCCTTAGACTCCCAGTGGCATGAGCTCCTCCATCATCCGGTTGGCAAGCAAAGAGCTAGTGTGGTCGGCGAGGCTAGCATGGGCACGACCGAGGAGGTCTTGGGCAGGTGTAGCCGCCCCTGCTCCCGTGCGGCCTACACACACCATGCGTGCCGCCGTCCTCCTACGTTTGTGCCATGGCCACCGCCATTCTCCCCTCCTCCGCACGCCACATGGTCAGATCTTACCGGAGGACAAGCTTCTCCTCATTGGTGCCTACTGGAAGAGGACCTCCTTCCCCGCCACTGCTCGTGCCCACCAGAAGAGCATGTCCTCCATCGATGTTCTCCTCTCCCCTCTCCGGACGTGCCACGATCTCATCAGAGACCCACCACGGCAGCACTGCCCTTGCAACTCTGAGCAGGGCCCTTTCTCAAGCAGCAAACACAGATAGTATGCAGGAGGAGCACGGCTCCGAGCCTTGCAGTGACTATGGCTTAAGCAATTAAACGTACCAACACTTAGCCAGACTTAAGTAATCACTCCAACCAAACAAGTGACTATGGCTTGTGCTAGGATGGCTAAGTCTGGTCTGGCTTAGAAAGCTAGCCAGGCTAGGAATTGAACTCGCGAGCCAAACACACCCATAAAGTTTGTAGGAGTAGGATCTGTGATCTGAAAGACTAGAAATGATTAGGTTTTCTCCAATGGAAATACTCTGGTGCTGCCGATGCCTCTTGTGCCGAACACTCCTCCCCTGTCCGTTACTTCGCCATCGATGGTCATACCCCGTTGCTCCTGCTCCTGCTCCCGCTTCACTGCTCATGCCGCTTGCACCGCAGCATGCCCCACTTGATGACGTAGGCACCATCGTGCACGCGTTGTGGCCGCCAGCTGGCCACTAAGGCTGTTGCGCGCGTGCTCGCACTTGAGGACACCGACAGGCGCCGTTAGCGCATGGCGAAGCGTAAGGCCCTAGCACGGAAGCCATCCGACCTCGTGCTTGAGGACGCTAATAGGCGCCGCTAGCGCAAGGGGAAGTGTCGGGCCCTAGCGCGGAAGCCCTCTAGTCTGGCCTCTTCCTGCGGCGCCTCGAAGCAAATGACAGAGAAGGCCGCACCGGGATAGATGCATGTGTCAAGAGTAGATTTCAAATGTCCTAAATGTTTTAGAGGTATGCTAAAGTATTTCATACAGATGCTGCAAGCGTAGATCGTTGCAAATGTTGCAAGTGTTTGTTTTCAATGTTTCATCTATTTTTATTCAGATGCATCATGAAAGTGTTTTTATCTAAACGTTTGCTAATGTTTGCAATGTTTTTTAAGTATTTTTTTCAGGTGCTTCATATGCATGTTTCAAGTGTTTTATCTATCTTTTTTTAATGTTGAAATAATTACATCTAGATGTTTTAAAAGTAGTCAAGTGTTGCACATGAGATACATGTGTGTGGGAAGCGGTAAGTGGTGCAAGTGGTCCCCACGCGGTCCCCTTGTGGGTGCCGTCGCCGCGAGCATTTGGACGTTCGGGCACGAGGAGTTTAGTTTCTCCAATATCTTTTTTGCGAAATCAAGTTAAAGTAGTGCAGTTTTCTTTAGTATTGCAAGACGATGGTGAAGGAGGACTAGTACAACTGTAGAAGGAAAGCGCGCGTGGAGACTAAAGAGGCTACTGGGCAACATGTGGACGGCTTCGTGTTTAGCGAATGTATGTGCAACGTGGGCTGCAATCGTATTCTCTCTTTAATGTGTGTCTCTCTTTAACGTCTGTCGTACTTTAAGAGTCTGTTTTGTAGGGTTCTAGATTCTCGTAGAATTATTTCAGATCCAAATTTTCTAGAAAACGTTAATGTGAAACCATTTGACTGTTAGACTGAATTTTGTTCCTAAATAAATATTTTTTAAAAAAAATATATTAAATAAAAATATGCTTCACAAAATCTTGATTTTCATGAGAAAATAACAGTCTAAATGCAAGCCATTTAAAAATTGTTGCAATAAAAAAATAAAAAAAACTACTGCTAGTGCACATATGGGGAGATTAGAATCGGAACCAGCAAAACCAGCAACTCTGTTTCTCTCCCATTGGCTAAAAACCAAAGAACGTGAGAAACATTTCACTTGCGGAGCATTTCGCAGCTAGCCCATTTGGTGCCGATTCTTCTGTTTCTAGCTAGAAACCAAATCGTTCGTGCTAGCCAAACAAACCCTAAAAGTTTTAATATACACAAGTAGTGGTCCTGATTCCTTAAGTTAGTTGAGCTATTCGGCTGATGGTTTATGCAAAAAAACAAGTTTTGCCTAAAGTTTCATATGGCTTAGTCTTGATTGGTGGAGTGGGTATTCACTAGATGATGTTGGTGGTTGTATGCCATTTGCTAATGTCTCTGGCCGTTATATTTCCTAAAAAGGTTTTGCAGAGTTTCCAGGTTCACACTGATGCGGGAATTTCCTGATGAACATGAATGCTACGTGGCGATTGAAAATTACTAATATACTACCTTAAGGTTTTGTTTGGATGCGCATGTATCGACCTCAAATCATATGAATTGAAGTGGATTGGAGTGTATATTAGTTCAAATACACTTTAACACGTGTGGTTTGAGAGAGATACATGCGCATCCAAACGAGGCCTAAAGGAAGAATCAGATTAGTTGTTTAATGCATTCCGCATTGCATTACACTCTCTCCATCCTTGTAATATAAGAGATTTTGAGTTATCCTAAGTCAATTTTCCAATGTTTGCCTAAGTTCATAGAAAAGCCAATACATATTTTGACATTAAATTAGCATCATTGATACATTATCAAGCATACTTTTATGATACCTCTTTGATATGGTAGATATTATAATACTCTTATATCTGAATTTGATAGTTTAACTGGAACAAACGTAGGATGGAGTATTGATTAGGGAAAGGACAGCACCTTTTCACTTAGGATGATTACAGACATGATGGTCCTATAGGGTAATTATTGATTGCTTGTAGAATACTCCCTCCATCCGTATCGTTTGAAAAACGTGTTTACGAGGAAAACACGGTTTTTTACTGACACTTTCAATGGGACGAAGGGAGTAAGTAGCACACCTTGTCATTGTAAAATCTAAGCTCGATATTACCAATTACCACGTAGGCAGTCACATGCTTCTACTTCTAGGAATGAACGAAACGTGACTTGCTGTTTGTCAATCAGTGGGAATAATGTAGTTGAAATATTACCATATTGGCGTAGTCACATGCTTCTAGAGAGGAGACGCGACTTGCTGTTTCAATCAGCCACAGTCAAGAAAGAATCACCTTGACCCTTGGAAAAACTCACGTCAAACCTGGAAGGTGGTTAGGTGGACGCATCAGCTGACGACGCTAGCACGTACTGTATGGCCACTGCACCATGGGTTTTCTCTTACACGTACCAGGTGGCGCAGGGAGAACCAACAGCGGCAATTTATTAAAGGTACCTCCAATGTTTATGTTCTCAGCAAATAGCAAGACTGTGACCTATCACGTGGTGCCGTAGCTCTACTAGCACATACTAAAAGTTTTATCATATAAAACTTGAGAGCACGTGCATATTAAAATAGGCTCCCTATACATAACAAAAAAAATATATTAATCTTCCATGCTTTCTCTAACAAGATGCTCATGTTTATGTCCTTTAGTTTTTTTTTATTCTTTGTACCTGGTGCTCAAATAAGCAACAGAACACAAAGCTAGCACCCTTCTCCATTGTATCGCATCTCCTTAATATAGATATTGAAGCTTCCTTAATGAGAAGAAATTAAGTTGAATCTCCATTTATCCGATAGAACCTCCTAGATTATCGAACCCATCTGTACATGTCATTATCATGCAGACTTCTGACGACCAAATAAGTGTTCCAAATAGTTTAAGAAGTTTGTCCGGTGTCCTCGAAAAAATCCAAATCATCCACCGCCTCCGAGCAGGACCACTATACAAAGGATTGCAATACAACAGTGGGTATATAAAATTTACATCATAATAAATAAGAGGAAGACTTTAGTAACTTATATTACAAAAATCTTATTTCAAACTTTTCAGACTTAGGGTTATTACAATACCAAATTCAGGAGTAACTTAACATAATTTCTTACATCCGAAAGATAACCCTGCCCAAGGGTCACATATATTACACGTCTTCAACTTGAAAGACGTCATACAACATGGTCCTACACATAAGTGCTCTTGGTTTTCACCTACAACAATGGGTTAAAGAACCCTGAGTACAAAAGTAATCCACAAGACTTAACCGACAAATAAAAAGTGGTGAATAACAAGGAATGCAGGTTTCCGGATTCAAGATGGGTTTGACCAAAATTAAACTATTTTGCGTAAATGAGCATTTGAGGTAAAATAATTAATATCAATTCATTTATAGCTCAGATCAAATACTCTAACTGAATCTTTTCCAAAGTCACCATTAATGTTTCGTTAACCATGATGATGAACAGTGAGCAGAGTGTCCAAGCAACGATGATCTGAACCAATTATAATCTAGCTGGGTACTAGCCATTTGCAATGATCTGTATCACCAACATAATATTTGGTCATGGCGCTCCCCTCCACGTCTCTCCCTCCCCTCACCCCCTCCTCGCCCATGAAGATGGAATTCATCTGTGATCCCCCCTCTGGATCATGGATTGGCTCCTAGATCTACACTCTTCATTGGATTTCGATCGTGGGCTACTCTTCCAAGATGAAATTCGTCGGATCTTCAAGTCACCGGCACATCACCCTCTCCCCACCCCAATTGGTTCATTCTTCTTGCTGGTCACTTTTCGAACACATCTTTTTCGTTTGACGAAAGACTCAGTTGCTTTGGCTTTGCAATCCTGTTTGGGAGGAATTGCCTCGGGCTTTCATGTTACTTTTCTCAGCAACAACCACTTCCGTATCTCGGTCTTTTCCAAAGAAGTGGGTTTTCACGTGTACCGGCTTCGTAGAGTCGTTAGCTCTACCTTTGATCTCTATTTCCATCTATGGAATAATGGTACACCCCATTGGGAGCGTGAAAAAAGACTCTGGGAAAAAGAGGAAGAAAAATATTGGACGAAAGTTCTTTCTAAGAGGGCAGCAAGGAAAGCTAAAGCTTCTGAGCCAAAAAAGAAAGTCAGATTTGCTAATCCTCTAGTCTGTTCTTCCTCTTCAGCCAGTCAGCCCATTCATACAATTTACTTTGGTGCCTTCTCTGTGCTGGTTGAGGATTCTATTGATTCTACCAAGCTCTGTTTCGGCCATCCTCATGATCGTGTCCTTCGGTCTACCCAACAGACTCCTAACGGGTTTCACGCGCCAGTTTTGGAAGTCTCCACTGGTTCAGGCGACAATTTGGTTCTTTCTTCAAAATTCAAATCTCCTGGCCCCCCCTGCTCTTTCTGTTCATCTTTGGGCCATGCTAGTTGCTTCTGTCCGTCACGAATTCACTGTTTGCGCTGCTTCAATTGGGGCCATACTAGACAGGTTTGTGGGCCTCGACAACCAAGTTGGGCTTGGCGGCCTAAGTCAGTTTCTTTGGAGAGTCCAAACCCCAATTATCAGTCACGCGCTATTTGGAAGGCAAAAATACCAAAAGGCAAGGGCACTGTTTCAAACCTCGATCTTCGCGTACACACGCCGGACTCTTCGCCTGCCTTTAACAAGAAACAGGAGTTCTTCTATAGCTCTTCACATCCACCGCCTTTAGAATCCTGTTCTGCCTCACAACAAGAAAACCCCACCCAATCGCCTTCTTCACCACAAGAAAACCCCAATCCTTCATCCGCCGACGATCAAGTCATGGCCAACTTTTCGGTGAACCCTAGGCCCTTCCTAGTCGGAAACTTGGAGGTGAATCATGGCTGGAACCGGCTTGCGTGTGGATAGATTGCCCTTGGTGGAGAACCAACAAGAGAACACGAAGATCATGCCATTGTCTGCTTGGAGCCGATGCCTCTTCATGATGATGAACTGCAGCCGACTCTGAATGTGGTATGTGACTTCCTTGAGCACAATGAGAGGGTCCGCATCATTGAATCTCATCTTTCACCATTGGGATTGGGTTTGATCCGACTGAGTACAGTAGTGCAAAGGGACCAGTTAGTGCGGAACTCACCTTTCAATATGGGCCAGAATCATGTAGTCCGGGTGATCAAACATGATGGAGTCAATGCTAGGTCTTGCACTTACATCAGAGTCTGTTGGTTGATGTTCCTAGCTTTTCCGCTTGATTTCCCAAAGGATCTATATATTAGAGCTGCTGTAGCACCTTTTGGCAGATTGCTTGAATGGTATCGTGATAACAACAAGTATAGAATCATAGTGCAAGCTTTAGTCCTAAGCCCAGACAGAGTGCCCAAAAGCCTGGTTATTTTGTGGGTCCCAGTTTACATCCTCAATGGTCATTTTCCTGATGCGTTCCCAGCAGATGAAGACTCGGTTCCATTCGACGGTGAACCTCACCCTGAACATGGGCCGGTGGTGTTGGGACCCAATCCCCTGGAACCGAACTGGCAGAATAAACAACAAGGAGCAGCTCCAAATCTTGGTTTCTTTGGTGGGAACCCTCACCCCAACCAACAGCAACATGTTTTTCAACAAGCCCAAGTCCATCAGCAACAAGGCCAGGAACAACCTAATGATATGGAGATTGATGAAGTAGAAGATGAATGGCCAGCTTGGAATCCTGGTGTTTTTGCAGCTGACAATGGCCTTCTAGTCCTACAACACCCCAATTCCCTCAGCACCAGATGGATCTTGATCTGTCAGGATCCTCGATGAGGTTCTTGCGAGCCAATGGTCCAGATATTTCAATAAATCAAGTTCTTCAGAATCTGGCAGTGGACTCTGATAGCACATCATCAAGTGATGCCATCTTTGGCCTAGAAGAGGGCAAATCAAGGTTTGTTGCAATGCAGGCAAGGTGTGTTAATCTTTTGATCTTCAACAGGAAGGCATTACCTGATGGTTTCAACAATGGGGGTCAGACTTCAGCTTTCAGGCCTCTTTTGATCAACAGTGAAGCTCTACAGGCCCTAAACACAAACAACCAGCCGAACAATGATGATAACAATGCTACTATTAGTTATGGTTTGGATATTGTACCCTGGAAACCGGTCCTGCCAGCCCTGGCTCTTCAGCTTTGGCCTCAATTTCTGGAAAGTCGGAGGACAGCTCGTGCAACCCGTGCACAGCTCCATGAACCATCTGCCATCCTCCTACTAAGCCCACTCAATTCTGGCCCATCCAATTTTGAATTTCAAATGGTCCAGATGCAGCTCAGCCTGGATTCAATAGCTCAACAGATGTAGCCCACCCCAGTTGGACACTGTAAGCCAGTCGGTTCAGGATGCAGCAGATAGCTTCACCTCGTCTCGAGCTACTAGAAGCACCCAGCCACGCAGTCATGCCAGATCAAGGAATGTTCCGTCCCTGCCTCAAACCACCAGCAATCTTGCAACCCTAATAGTTAACAGTGCGGTGAGGCGTAGCTCTCGTCCTAGTGACAAAGATGGTTTCCATGAAGTCAGACTTGTGGGAAATCCAAGCAAGAAATGGAAGACCTGTCCCGTCGTTCTGGTGGAGTTCTCAGGTCAGATTGGTCCAATTCCCCTTGATATCCTGCAAGGTTGGGGTATCAACTGCGGTGTGCCTCCTAGAGAGCTAACCGATGATGCGCTGATGCAGACGCCATCAGCAAATGCAAGGGTTGCCAATGAAGATGAAGAATAAAGTTGTATCTAAGTCCCTGGGCATGAACTTTTTCCTTTTGTCTACCTTCTCTATGTTGTACTTAGTTCATATCTTTATGTCGTACTTTGTTAATGTTTTCTCGGTCAGTTGGTCGGCTCCTTTGTTTGGCTCTAGTCCTGCTCCCTATTTCTACCAAGACAATACATACCTCAGACAAGTCCTTGATACTATTAGGTTTTGCTTTACTATATTTATTTTTCCAGTTCCTCTGCCTTTGCTAGTCAAAGAAGCTCCCAATACGCTCTCACACTAGTTTAATAATGAATACATGTAACTGGACGATCCTGTGTTGGAACATTCGGGGGAATTAATGCGTCTGAAAAATGGGATGCTGTATGCAACAAAATTGAAGAGAGCACCTGTTCAATCGTCTGTTTACAAGAAACAAAGAAGGAATCCTTTGATATTCCCTTTATCTAGAATTTTGCTCCTCGCCGTTTTGAATAGTTTGATTTTGTTCCTTCAATAGGGGCTTCCAGGGGTATTCTTCTTTTGTGGAATGGGGCTTCTTTTTCTGGTGTAGTATTGGACAAGAAAAGTTTTGGTATCACCATTTCCTTTACCTCTCGCCATACAAATAAGACATGGAAGCTAACCACGGTATATGGCCCCTGTAATTATTCAGAGTGTACAAACTTCATCAATTGGTTCCATAGTCATGATGTACAGGATGATGAAAACTGGATCTTTCTTGGTGATTTCAATTTTTATCGTTCTTTGAATAACCGTAACAGATCTGGCGGTAACTTAGCTGATACATTCACGTTCAATGAGGCTATTGGTCACCTTGGCTTAGTTGAACTACCTTTAAAAGGGTGTGCCTTCACTTGGAGTAATATGCAAACAAACCCGCTTCTTGAGCAACTTGACTGGTTCTTCACTTCAGTAAACTGGACTTCTGATTTCCCCAATACAGAAGTCTTACCCTTGGCTAAGATCACCTCTAACCATATCCCTTGTAAAGTGATGATTAGCACCAAAATGCCCAGAGCAAGTATTTTTCGTTTTAAGAATTTTTGGACTGAGCAAGTTGATTTCTTGGATACACTCCATAATGTTTGCTCCTCTATGCCTGTTAGTCAGGATGCAGCTCGGTCCATCTCTGCCAAGTTTAAATTCCTCAGGGCCAGTCTAAAGGCTGAGAGTAAACACCTGTCTAATCTAAATATGTTGATTAGCAACTGCAATCAAATCATTGGTTTACTAGATGAAATAGAAGACATTCATGGTCTCTTTAATCCAGAAGTGAATCTGAGGGTGAGCATCAGGAAGCAGCTACAAATCTGGCTAAGGTACAAAACCTTATACTGGAAGAAAAGATACACAGTTAACATAATCAAGTTGGGCGATGAATGCACGAAGTTTTTTCATGCAATGGCCACCACTTCCTTTAGAAGAAATGCTATTGCTCAGATTATAAATGACCAGGATATCCCGATATCGGATCATGAGGGTAAAGCTGGACTTGTTTGGAACTCCTTCAAAAATAGAATGGGCACCACTTCAGATCCAAACATGATTTTCGACTTGCCTAGTCTCATTATGCCTATGAATGAGCTTGATTTCCTTGATGCTCCAATTCTTCATGCTGAGGTTGATGCGGTGGTAAAGTCCATGCCAACAGATAAGGCACCGGGCCCTGACGGTTTTAATGGTTGTTTTCTTAAGAAGTGCTGGCAGATAGTCAAAGGGGATTTTTACAAGTTATGCTCACAATTCGAATTGGGTCTAGTGAATCTTGAGTGCATTAACACCTCCTATATTACACTGGTACCCAAGAAGGACAGCCCAGAGACAGTGAATGACTATCGACCTATTGCTTTGATGAATATCTCGCTTAAAGTCATCACCAAGATACTAGCTGAAAGATTGCAGTCTGTTATTCTGAAAGTAGTACATCAAAATCAATATGGATTCATTCGCTCCAGAGCAATCTAGGACTGTCTAGCCTGGAGTTATGAGTACATACACCAATGCCACCAATCAAAGAGGGAAATAATCATCCTAAAGTTAGACTTCGAAAAAGCATTTGACACTGTGGAACACTCAGCAATATTAAAAGTTATGGAGCAGATGGGTTTTCCCCGAAGATGGTTGGATTGAATAAAAGCTATTCTCTCATTAGGGTCCTCGGCAGTTCTACTGAATGGGGTACTAGGGAAGTTCTTCAAATGCAAGAGAGGTGTACGTCAGGGGGACCCTTTATCCCCCTACTGTTTGTTATTGCAGCCGAGCTTCTACAAATTGTAATAAACCATACCTCTACTCTGGGTTTACTGAGAATTCCGATACCACAACCAGATGGTGATTATCCTATTGTTCAGTAATCAGTATGCGGATGACACATTAATGATGTTACAAGCTGATGCCAGACAGCTAGTATTTCTCAAAGTTCTTCTCCATAGTTTTGCAGAGGCAACTGGATTAAAAGTCAATTACAGTAAGTCTAGCATGTACCCTATCAATGTCAGTGAAGAAAAAATGATAATCCTCTCAAACACTCTGGGTTGTACCAAGGGTATCATGCCTTTTACTTATCTGGGCCTACCAATGGGAACAACCAAGCCTCGTATAGAAGACTTTACACCAATGATGGATAGAATTGAGAGGAGTTTATCAGCCTCTTCATCTTGGCTCTCATATTCAGGATGCCTTGAGATGATCAATTCAGCTATAACCCCAATTACCACCTATGCAATGTGCACGGTCAAGCTGCCGAAAGGTGTCATTGATAATATCGATAGAGCGAGAAAACAATGTCTATGGAGAGGAAAAGATATTCAGAAGAAAGGGGGAAACTTAGTGGCTTGGGAAGTTGTTACACAACCAAAGCTAAAAGGAGACCTTGACGTTCTAAATCTGAGGTTTCAGAATAACACGTTACTTCTCAAACACTTATTCAAGTTTTATAATAAAGCTAACATTCCTTGGGTTCAGTTGGTATGGCATAAGCACTACACTTCCAAGGTCCCACATACTTCTAGGGAGGTTGGTTCTTTTTGGTGGAAGGATGTTCTTCGTCTAAGCACAATCTTCTGAGGTATAGCTAATTGTACTATCGGTGATGGCTCCACAGTAAGTTTCTGGGAAGACAAATGGATTGGGGATGTGTTGCTCAATACATACCCTCGACTAGCCTCCTTTGCGATCAATGACAATATTTCAGTAATGGAGGTTATGCACACAAATAGCTTGGATGAGCTCCTATTTCTCCCTCTATCACAACAGGCTTTTGAAGATTTTGAACTTCTGCAACAGCATCTGCAGAGCCTTACAATTGGTTGCCAATTTGGGGGAAATCCTATTCATCGCGGCGGATGTATTCACAGCTCAGTGGCAACCCATCCAATTTTCAAGGCTCTTTGGAAATCCAAGTGCACTCCGAGGATAAAATTCTTTGCTTGGCTTGTATTGGTGGATCGCTTAAACACCAAATCCATGCTGCAGAGACGCCATCTTGACATCCAAGATGATAACATATGCGTGATGAGCAACGGTGGAATAGAAGAGACTATTGAGCACCTATTCTTTGGATGTGCTTTTGCCAAGGAATGCTGGAACCTCATTCATCTGGACTGGGATGAAGATCTGCTGATTCCAGATAGATTAATGCAACCAAATGGTTCTGTCACTGTCACCTTTTCTATGGAGGTAACACTGATTGCAGCCTGGGAATTATGGAAGACACGTAATGATAGAATTTTTGAGAGAAGGGCGCCGACTTCTTCAGGGTGGTTTAATAATTTTAAAAGTCAATGTCTTTTACAATCTGTTCGTTTCAAGCCTGATCTGTGATCAGCCTTTTGTAACTGGCTAGAGGCCTTTAGCTAATTTAGCTTGGGGTCTGTACTTTTGTAAGTCTGTAAACTCTTTTCCCCACTATCTTTTTAATACAAAATCTCACTGTGGGGATCTCCCCCACATTATTTTACGGTAAAAAAAAATAATTCAGCTGAGAATTTCTTACCACACGACATATGTAGCACTAAAGCTTGCATATATCAACCAATCCCTGAATCTCCTAAACAAGACTAGTCTGCGCCGCCCGAGAGCATAGTAGTAATATAAGTGCACATAGGGATTTTCCCTCCTGCACGAGATTCATATATATGGAGCCATTTTTTCGAACTGATTTGTTTCCATTGCTATTTTAGTCCGCACAACATATTTTTTCTAATAAAAATATCACACGATTACTTTCAAGTTTCAAATATGTTATATACTCTCTCTGTCGTAAAATATAAATTATTTTCTCTTCCTGAGAAATTAGATTTTTTAAACTTTAACCAATTATATATAAAACAATATTAATATTTATAATACAAAATTAGTATCATAAGATAGATTATTGTGTATACTTTTATAATAAATTTATTTAGAAATATAAATGTTACATCTACCTTTTTATAAAGCTAATCAAAGTTGAGAAAGTTTGATTTAAACTCATCCTATAGCGTCATCGGTTGCTACTAGAAAAATCGGCAGCTTATTTTAGGGAGGAAAAGAAGACTAGTGTGGAAACGTCATCTCGAGTATTTAGGGAAAAAAAAGAAAATGGGGCATAAAATTTGGGGAGTGGTCTTTGGGAATTCTGTTGCGCAGAATCCGAGTCCACTAGCTCTCCTCCCCAGCCCGGGGGGGCTTTCATCTTCCCCCAAACCCCATCGCGTCGCCGCCGAGGCCGAGCGAGCAGAGCACCACGTCGGGCGGCCTTTCCGCCGGATACTACTACACCCGCCGCCGCAGCGTCGATCCTGTCCCAATCAAGCGGAGCGGGGGATCGGATTGGTTGCTTCCTTCCTTCCCTCCATCGCATGTGGTAAGCAGCCTAAGCTAGCTCGGATGGATTCTTCTTTTCCCCCTAGTTCTAAGCGGTGGTGCTGTTCCCCTATCAATCCCAAACTCATCTTCGTCGCCGTTCGTCCAGTTACTCCATTCTGGAGTTGCGTGCTTCGTGCCGAGCTGGTAATCGTATGGCTCTTGTTTGTTTTTGCTGCTGCTGCTGTTGACTGTACAGGATTGACTAGTTGTGACTTTAGGATCTCTTGCTACCTAATTCAGGTGCGGGTGCAGCTTAAGACGCATAGATTTTGGGGGCTCAGCAGAAAACCACGTGCCCCATGCCAGTTCCGCTTGTGTGTGTGTGTGTGGCTTTTAGCACGGTTCAATTGAGCCGGTTCAATAATACCTTGTGATTGTGCTCGTTTCTTATACCTGCTGTTTTTTTTTTTCTTGGCCTGTGTTTTCCGATTCCCGATTAGAGTTACTTTATTACATATTCAGCTATACTTGATTATCCTGCGGACAACCTGATATTGTTTCCTTGTCACTGACATCCTAACGTGCTGTCGATAAATGAAAGGCAATTTTATCTTCTCTAGCATAGGACAAATCAAGTTGATTGACACTAGTTTTGGATTGTACTGGCTGCTTGTGCCATTCATTATAGTTTATATCCATCTGTATATCATGCATAATTTTTTCTGACAATTTGGAAAAAAAATATAATAATTAGTCTAAAGATGGATTAGTCCTTTTGAAATATTGATGTTTATCTATATCAGATATGTTTCTTCCTATACTAGTTATACTCAATTAGATGTGCGTGGGTGGACACAAAATGTGGTGGTTTCTCAATTTTTTAGTGGGGGCATTTGCAGCACCAATCTGCTTGTTACTTAATATAAATTTTCCTTACCCTGGAAATGTGATGAAAAGAGTACCAGGAAAAAATTTCAAAGGTGAAAACTTAGATGCTCTGTGCTATACTGAATTCCTTGTGAACTTTATGAGGCTTTCTGTCTTAAAGATTCCACCCAATGCTTAGCAAATCCTAGGTGGCATGGCATGCATAATTTAAAGTCGTGGCATTGAATCTTACTTGCATGATTGCGTGCATGTAGAAGTTAAATTGATCACTTCTTTCAATATAGGACCATAAAGGAGCTACTGTGCTCATGTATGTCCACTGTACCAAAGTGTGGCCAGGCTGGTTTTTAGGTGGAAAATATTGAGTTGCATGCACCGACCAAACCCAAAACCTTAAGCTGATGGGAAGAGGTGGATAATTCACTTGTACTCCAACACTCCCCATCATGTGGAGGTTCCCTCAGGCCTGAGACGTGGAATAGGAGCGAGCAAAAATTATTTTATTTAATTGCGCTAACCATGATTCGAACTTAAGATCTCTGGCTTTGTTACCATATTGAGTTGCATGCACCGACTAGTCTAACCTAAAATCTTAAGCTTATGAGGAGAGGTGGGCAGTTCACTTATACTCCAACAGAAAAGAGTGGCATAACCCAAAATGTGGTGGCCTCTGTAGTATGATTTTGCTTAACTACACGCTGCTTGTTGGGAGAGCTCAGCACATGCTGCTGTGTCTCCTGCTGGTGCCAGGAAATGGCCTAATGGTGTTGTTATCTCTCTAGGTAGTCTCTAGTAAGTAATAACTGTATATATACCCAGTCAAGTTTCTGCTTCTTGATGTTACTAGAAAAATGGAAAGTACTAATTGAAGCAGTTCTTTTTTGTTGGTAAATGATATATACTACCTCCATCCCTAAAAGAAAGCAACTATGGGAAGCGTGTCAGTCAACGTAGCTCATGTTTGACCAACTTTATATCAAATAGTATTAGCATTTATGTCTCTAAATAATTTTATTATGACAATATATTCTATAACTAATCTAATGATACTAATTTCATATCACGAATGTTGATACTTTTTTATATAAATTTAGTCAAAGTTCAAATTGTTTGACTTCTCGAAAAGCGAGAATTGCATTCTTTTGGGGACGGAGGTAGTATATACAGTATATATATAGAGAGTGAATTATCGAGAATAGTCTGGCAGTATTAAGTGTCTATAGTTGCAGTTTTCTAAGCCACACACAATCTTATGCTGGTGTAATGGTTGGTTGTTTACCTCATGCTATATTTGCTGTTTTGTTAATTGATTACCCTCTTTTTCTTCTGTTAATATATTTTGTTTCTTCCTTTCAAAAAATATATATTTTGTTCTTTATAGGACTGCGAGAGGTGGAGTTTTAATTTCAAATAGCATCTAGAGGACTACCACTAAGCTTTTAAGTTAAATATATAATGGGTGGCTGTTGTTGCTGTTCATCGAGAACATCTGAAGCAGTTAGAGCACCAGTTGATATCTATGTATGTAAGCTCTTGCTATTTCTTTACTACATCAGTGTTACTATTTTCCTTTTTTTGTGACATAATCCATACCAAAGTAGCATAAAGATAATGTCAGTGAGTTTGTCTTACAACTGTCTTACTATGCTGTGAAAGCTGAAATAGGCAATCTGTTATTGTACTCTTCATAACTGAAATCTGCAAGTTGTTTATCATATGTTTTTATTCAGGACCAATCAATTATTTTTTTGTGAAATGTGACATATATATAATATGCTCTTGTAATTTTCTGGCATGTAAATATCTATATTCCCTGATGCTGAAAACATATGAATGCTGATGTTCTGTACTCTCTTCTGTTTGCAATTTCAATTCTGGGTAGCAGGAGGATAAACAATTTTGCCTTGTACTGTTCATTTTTAATTCTTGACAATCCTTTATGATTACCATTGAAAATTATTTAAGTGTGCACTTGTGCTGTTCCAGAGTCATAACTCATACTCAAGTTGACCTTCATATAGCTTCATGTATTTATTAGCTTTTCAAACTATTAAATACCTTGCTTGTTATTTAAGTTTTTCTTGTTTTATTATTCAGCGTCAACAAAATCTTGAGGAGCATGAGCCGTTGTCTTCAGCTTTTGATGGATCATCTCCAGCCTCTGCAATTGTTGCAGTAGACACAAATCTGGATACGTCCACACCTGACACATATCGAGCACCACCTGCACCCTTACCTTATGATGTTGTTTTGGCAGTCCCAAATAACCCTGGTAAATAATCGACTAGCAGTTACATGAGCGATGAGTATTAACTTCTTGTTACTGTCTTAATGGTTGATCTTAGGTTTTGGAAACTCTGTAGGTTTGGAGAAGCCAGACACTAAGAGCAAAACTGATGACCAACAAGAGTCCATAAATGATCAGGAGTCCTTAAAGGTGGACGAGTCATGTAAGAAAGGTGTCACTGAAGATAAGGCTGATGAGGAGGATGTTTGTCCTATCTGCCTTGAAGGTTGTGTTTCTTTTGATCACAGCAAAATTTATTTTGTTAGGTTTATAGGTTGTTTTTTTTCCTCAAACATGCAGGAGAGCTGCGTATCTTATATTAAATAGAGCAGGAGGAAATTGTCCCCTCATGACCCTTAGAAACAACCATTCTAACTCACTAGGAGATCAGAGGGGTTGTAACAGTGATAAAAGATCTCCCAAGCAAACTAGGATAACAGCCCAATAAAGACTATACAACTAGCCCTCATCACAACTGGCCCAGTAATTGGAACTTTTTGGCTCCAACAAGACCCTAAGTCTCAACTCCCCCTTGAAGAATTGATGTGCAATTTGTAGGGAGGTGGAATTCCATAAGGTCCAGGCCCCCATAATCACAGCGGTATTAAATCCCTTCCTTTGAGCTTTGTTAATGTGACAACACGCTTTTCTCCACCATTCAACAAAGCTTGGTTCAGATCGTCTGGGAGAGATGCTAGTACAGTGTGCCAAAACTGTTGAGAATACAGAAGTAGTTTAGATTTGCTGGACATTCTCCTCATGATTCAGTGAAGCTTGGTTTATAGGTTATTAACTTTATATTTGTTGAATCCATCTTTATTTGATTGTGTGTGAAACTGAATGTGCAT
Organism: Microstegium vimineum; assembly: GCA_022036555.1. NCBI lineage: Eukaryota > Viridiplantae > Streptophyta > Magnoliopsida > Poales > Poaceae > Microstegium > Microstegium vimineum. The sequence goes on from CM039123.1 coordinate 26,624,650, forward strand.
GTTGTTGCTACTCTTTGTTCAGGCCTGCTGTTTTCTTGCTACTGGCCCATGTTAGATTTCTTGGTATCAATAGCTAGTTGTTCACAAATTTCATGTTGCAATTGTGTTGATGCCAGTAGATGTCATTAGTGTCCTTCATTCACTAGTCTGCAGACACACTGTTGGAGCCAATCTGATATAGTGTACATTAAAGGGATATTGAAATTCCATAGAAGCCCCCCTCATGTAAATTGCTGTTGCTATTTTAATGTTTCAAAATTATATGTTTTTTTTGGTATCTTGCTGACTTTAGTTACTGATGTACATATGTTCTCTACTTCTCTGATTATCCTCAGTGGCTGCATTGAATGGTACCATCTAAGTTATATCTTATATTGGTGTGTTGAACCAGAACACTCGATGTAATATTGTTATTTATTCTTCACCAGAATACGATGAAGAAAATCCCTGCTCTGTAACTAAATGCGAGCATCATTTCCATCTTTGCTGTATTCTTGAATGGATGGAGCGAAAAGATACATGCCCAGTTTGTGACCAGGTTAGTACTGAAATCAGCATCGGCTCTATATATTTTATTAATTTATAAACATGGATGTTTTTTTTCCTTTGTTGTCATTTACCTGTTCATCAAGCTTAATGACAAACTTAGTAAACTCTTGTAAAATGAGAACATACGGAAGTGTTTAATTACTACTCTGTTCCAAATTATAAGACATTTTAGCTTTTCTAGATGCATTGCTTTTACTATGTATCTTGACACTGTATATCTAAGTATCTAGAAAAGCCAAAACGTCTTATAATTTGGAACGGAGCAAGTTCATGTATATTGTTTTTTCAGTTCAAATCACTAGGTTAGATATTTTTTCTTTTGTGCAAATTATTGCTTGAAGACATGGTTTCCCTTTTTTTTTTTTCCTGTAAGCAGCATGTATTATTGCAGATAACTTTGGTGGATGAGATGTTCGAATAGGCTTGGTAACCCTGGTTGATCATCTCTTGGAGCTGTTTGTTGCCGAGGAAGTGCAGACACCAACTACTTTACTCTTGATATTGGTCCGTTCTGGGTGGCTCTCATGGTAATGAATTGAGGGGGTAAATATTTGAAGGATGAATGACATGAAATGTATTTACGCCACCTCCTTTGTCGTGTGTTCTGTGTTATGCTATCGCTGTTCATAGCAACAGGTGGATTAGGAAACTTCTTGGTTGAATATATATATATATATATATATATATATATATATATATATATATATATATATATATATATATATATGCCACCTCCTTTGTCGTGTGTTCTGTGTTATGCTATCGCTGTTCATAGCAACAGGTGGATTAGGAAACTTCTTGGTTGAATATATATATATATATATATATATATATATATATATATATATATATATATATATATATATATATATATATATATATATATATGTCAGGCTTGCAGGTTCATTCAGTTCAAAGTCCAAACCTGTAGCCTTTTGCTTTTCTGAATTCAGAGTTTCAGACATCTGCTGGTTCTTCCATGATCCGGTCAGCTGTGTATATCATACATTAGGTGGTGACAGGTAAAAATGGTCTAGATGGGGATTGGGGTTGCTTTGTACAATCCATGCTATTCAAGCTTCCTGTATATAATCTTTCCTGTTTTCTTCGTATTGTCTAGTCAGACAAGTTTCAGGGATATAATTCTCTGTTCTGCTGAATTTTTGCAGATCCTTACTGTTCTGATAAAATTTACTGACCATCCCAAATCCATGCTAAATAAAACGTGTTTCAGGGATATGATACATCTGACAGCCCTTGTTAAAACAGCTTTGGGGCCAGTTAAAAATGTTCGCATTTTTGCCTTGTTGAATTTCATGTGACGGGTACATACCCGGCTCTGAAAACTTACCGTTCTCTGTGTCAATCCTCCAGGATTGCAATACAAGAGTTGCATACAATTTCTGTTAGTTACTGTTAAAAAGTACTGACTCAGATAAGATGGCATGTCAATTCTATTGTGAAACGACATCTATTGACGAACAGACACCTCTTCACGAACAGACGTCTCTTCAGGAAGTGATCTCATCCATCAATTACAGGATAAACGGATAGGATTAGACAGTTAGTTTAGTCCAAAAGAGCATGTCCTTTGGGAATAGTCGTGTCCCTTCGTCACACCCCTTCGAACAGTGTGTCCCTTCGTGACACCCCTTTATATGTTCTTTCAATCACTTGTTCATTTGCATTTCATTTTCTAACACATTATCAGCATTTTGTTCTACCAACCAGAACAGAAGCAAGAACCGACGCATACTCTTGCTAATTTGCCAAGAACAGAACCAGAGGCACGGCCGGCTCCTGTACCATCATCGAAGACCAAGGATTACAACAGTACGTTGACAGATGGTAACATGTTCTCCGTGGCGATGCAAGGAGACGTTCATCCTTGCCTTTTTCAAAATGGATGCATCGCGATTTCGCTGACGCATAACAGTACATGAACGGATTGCATGCATCAATCCAACATTGGTATGTACATCTGTATTTCCAATTCGTGATGTTCTTACCTTTACGGATAAGGCCTGCGACCGATGGCTCTAGCGCCCTATGGCCAGGCCTCGTGCCAGCGACTCCCGCGGCCTTCGTGCCGTGGTCCCCCAGCCATGGCCTCCTTCATGGGAGCAGCGACGGAGTACCACATGATATGCTCAAAGAATATATCGGAGTGCGTCATAAAAGCATAAACATTAGAACATAAGCATATCATGAACATAAATGACATCTCATCATCATATATATCAAAGATAAGCAAGAGTATGTCGCACAAGCATAGTATCTCACAAAGCAAAGCATATCACACATATATACAATGCATGAAAGTGTAAATATGATGCATGAGAGTATGAGAATGTAAGCACACATAAGAACCAAAACCCTCTCACTAACTCCCCTAAATCTGATACTCGACCCTCTCTCCCCCTTTGGCGTCAAGCACCAAAAACCTACGAGTATGGAGCTAGAGCAAATGGGTCGCGGGAGACACGCTCAGACTGTGAGAGGTCCACGTAGTCGTTGTCATCATCATCCTGACCCTCTGTAGCTGGCACTGACTGTGAAGCGGTCTGGGTAGGATCAAAGGAGTCATGCACTAGAGCAGGGCTGCAGACTCTGAAGGAAGCTCAGAAGCTAACTCAGATTGGGAAGGCTCTGTTGCAGTCTTCGCTAACTGACCCTAAGGCTCAACTAGTGCCTCTGACTGTCCTGCCTCTATAGCAGCTATCGTAGCATCTGTAACAATAGTGAAAGGTCCTAGAAGGCTAGAGGGGGGGGGGTTGAATAGCCTAATTAAAATTCAACAAATACACTAGAGCAAATTGTTAGTAAATAACAAAGCGATAATGCGGTTTGCTCTAGCTCTAAAGGTTATGCAAGCCACCTATTCACAAGTCTAATTTGCAAGGTTCTATAGTTTCTTTCACCTCCTTGCCTCTTCCTTGAGGCCCACACAAAGAGTGCCCAAGGTTCTCACTAAGACCGAATGAGGATTACAAACACTTTGTGTGCCCTTACAAAGAATCAACACAAGAAACAACAAGGGAAACACAAAGAACGCCTAGCCGGATAGGGTTCCAAGAACCCAAGAGTAACAAATGCAAATCCAAACCGGCTAGATGAGGAACCAAGTGCTCAAATCTTGAATCGATGTTCCTCACTCTCTAATCTCACTTCTCTAGCTCAAGAAATGCAAGGGATTGAAGCCTAGAGCCTAGAGGGAGAGAGAGGGGGAGTGCCTTGTGCTTGGGAGCCTTTTTCTCAGTGTTGGGGCGAGTTAGAATGAGTGGCTGACATTCAAAAGAGAAGGGGCGTGCTCTTTATACTCGCTGCTCCAGATGCACTACCGGTACTACCGCTGGCTCACCGGTACTACCGGTCCAACAAATATGACCGTTGGAGCCTTCAGAACCTTGCGTAGAGTTAGCCTATCGGTACTACCGGTGGCTCACCGGTACTACCGGTAGTTCAAAAAGGTGATGCCTTCGCATGCGAGAAAGTCCTACCGGTAGCTAACCGGTACTACTGGTCCTCCACCGGTACTACCGGTGGGAGACCAGTGCTACCGGTGGCTTAGCAGAGAGCCACCGAAGCGCTCTTCTAAGTGTTCGTGAGTGCTTGGTGTCTCTCAAACGCATAAGTTAAATACATGAGCACTTTTATCCCATCTAACTAGATTGAAATGCACCCCTCTTGATAGTACGGCATTTCCTATGACTCAAGTAAAGTTAAAAACTATTTAACCAAAGAGTCGAGCCACTATCCATCAACTAAAGCTTTGGAGTGCTATAATCATCGAATATCATCATTGTATCTTCCAATTGACTAACACCTTGCAAATTCAATTTTGTTTACACACTTAGGCAAAAGGTTAGTCCAATAGGTTTCATCAATTAACCAAAACCAAACAAGGGCTTTCAAATAGCCGGAGGAGGTGTAGTCACTGTTTGAGCAGAATTGTCCGATGCAACCTCCGACGAGGCAACTGAAGACGGGTGAGTGCCCGTCGTCAGGGGAAGCACCTCTGTAGTATGTGCCTCAATCTCTGCTTGGGTGGGGGTAGGATCACCGGTCAAGTCACGCACAGTCTCCTCAATGGACGTGGCCCGAGAAGGTGTGAAACCATTCTGAAATGGGGTATCACCCGGAGACGCTAACCAAGAAGACACCTGTGTCATCGGAGTTTGGAAGACGAGTGAAGCTGGCAGCTGACTTTGAAGCCCACTAGGCTATATCATTGGAGTAGGTGTCACTGTATGAGAGGGGCCTACGTGTGTAGTGGGAAACTATGAAGTACTGGGTGCCCCAAGCTGTGGTGAGTGGGAAGGTCTAGAGCTAGAGCTAAGAAGTCGCTCTAGAATTTCTGTATGCTGCCTCTGGTAGGTGAGAAACTATAGCTGGAACTCGTCCTATCGTGCCTGAGACTGTGCCTGAGCGGCTAACTGCTGTGCTACAAGTTTCCTCACCTATTCGGCCTAACATCTCTGCTCCTCTGCCTGGCGGAGCTGCTCAGCGCTGCTCCTCCTCCTGCATCCTCAAAAGGATGGAGAGTAGTGTGGCCTCAGAAGAGCATAGACCTGGAGCTGGGGCAGAGCCTAAGCCACCGGCCTCATGGTCGTGTCTACATGGAGTGTACTCTAGCACGGGCTCGTAGTCCTCGTCTGTGCTGTCAGACGGGAGGTTGTCAAGGTCTCAAGTGGTGCCCTCTGGCTGGGCGTCAAGTGTCACAAGCTCCTGCTCGGCAAGACTAGCAACTCTAGCATCCTGCTGTTGGCACAAGTTATGATTAACTTTTCTATACTTAAAATTGTGCCACCACCCTCTAGATCAAGGATAAAACAAACACATCATGAACATAGTTTATCAAATAACTAGTTCCACATGTACATGAGTGTTTGAGTGCAGGGATGGAGAAATGAAGCAAGTGAGAGCCAGTGGGACCCACATAGGGGGTCGACCGACCACCCTATGGGCCCACCTGGCTCTCCCCCTCGGCCATGATCCAAGAGAGGCACTCTAGAGTGAAATCCATCCATTGGATCACTCTGTGCTTTCTCTCAACGGCTCATAAGCAAAGCACAAGGATTCATGGGCCCACACAAAGGAGATTAACGTGACAACCACCACAGATGCAACATTCAACATCCATGACAAGTGGGACCAGCACCTGGGAGACCGAGGTGGGCCAGAACCCCAAGGGGGGGGGGTCGACCGAACTACCTTTGGGCCCACCAGGCCCCCACTTGGTCCTTGATCAGTGGGGCCACCTTCAGGAGGATAGAGGAGGGCCCACTGGCCATAGGGGGGTTCGGCCGAACCACCCCTAGATCGGTTGGCCTCCCTCCAACCGCCATATGCAAGGACACATGGTGTAAATCCACACCACACACCAAAGGAATGTTCCAAGGTCGGTTAATCCAAGGGTGGAGGATTGAAGCCCCCTGGATCGATGACGTGGCGATGGAGTAGCCCCTACTCCACCTCCCACTATAAATAGAGGGTCACTTCCCCCTCTCTAGATATGGTGAAGAAGCCTACAAGCTCCATTCCTTAGAATTGTTCTAGTAGTTAGTCTAGAGTGGGAGTTAGAGTTGAGTCGAGCTTGCTCGGGATATCCGGAGTTGTCTTCTGGGAAGTCTGGTATAGCTCTTGTATCTTTTCTTCTTTGTAAGACTTTATCTTTATCAATATATTATCCTTTCCCTTTACTTTACTTAGTATTTACTTTGAGCATTACTATACGAGATATAGTATTGTTATATGCTTTTGCTCTTTAATAGCCTTTACATTTATAGTCTGTGATCCTTGTGACCTTTCCTGTATGCGATCATTGCCTGTCATAGGGTGCTTTGATTATTGATCGTAGTCAAAGTAATAAGTTGTGTGTAAGCGTGGTGCTTATATATTAGCTTATCCTTGATTACCGCTTATTGCGTGGATTGTTCGTGGATGCTAGTAGAAGGTGACAACTCTATCTAGCCTTAGTATTCCACCACGCGTGTTAGATAAGTTATTAAAAGGTAGGACTTCAAGACAACGGGAGGGCGCAGTCCGGTAGGAGTTTTGTCCTCCTACTGATCTATCCCCTCGTCTAGTATACTTGTATTGAGGAGGCAAACTATAGTGTTTAGTCTAGTTAATTAGCTAAGTATATTAAAGTAGAGTGAATTGCTTAGGAGTCCCTTGTACTCTCTCGTTGTCCTCCCACCTAGCTAATTTGTCTAGTCCGTTCTAAGTATCATTTACCTAGGCTCTTTCATTCATCAATCCCCTTCCTATCACATTTATCATTTACCCCCCTATACTAGTCGATACTAAGTTGAGGTACTCTCTAGGATCTCTCTCTAATTATCATTTCTAGCTCAGCTTTCCCTTGGGATAAAATAAATTACGATACCTTGGAATACTCCTAGGTGAAGTGCTACAGCGGTATAATCTGTGCGCTTGCGGATTTATCCAATAGTCATAAGAAATACCCATAAGCATTTCTAGCGCCGTACCGGGGATAGGGATTTATCCCTATTTGTGGTGCGACGCTAAGAAGTGTCAACACCTGCTTCTCCTTCGTATCTGGTGAGATGCCGACCTGTCGAGTGTGAGGTCCTGCTCTGCCTCTGCCTCATCCTCTGCCCCTCCCAACCAGCTATCTCATGTTGTACTCAGGAAAGATCATGGCTAACCTCTGTAAAGTGATGTTTGCCACCTGGGAGAACTGCTATCCTCGCACAAGTATAAGCCAGGAAATCCAATGCGCGAATGGGAGCTGGCGATGTCCTCTAAAATTCTCAGCAATAATGTCCTCCATCTCGCTGACTATCAAGTCCCAAATATCAAACTTATCATGACGAATCAAGTGAGCAAGGAGCCAGAGCTGTAGATGTGTAAGGGCCCCTTGGGCACCAATATTTGGCAGCATGACCTTGTTCAGGATCCAGGCAGTCGACATGAGGTCACGCGGAGGACGATTGGACCCATCATCGAACGACTCTCTAAAATAGCCTCAGACAAAGTCTATAGAAGGGACAAAGCCCGTGAGGATGTCAAGGAGCCTCCTGAGCTCCATAGCACTAGTATCTAATGCCTCAATGTGGAATACATCTCTGAATCTGTTCGCAAACACCCTGTGGTCTCAGCCTCTGAAGGCATAGTGAAAGAAAGTATGATCTAGTGAGACCCACAAGGAGGCGTAGAACTGTCTGACCCACTTGGTCTGGTAGGCCCCTAAACGACCAAGAAGTCAAGCCTGGAAGATACTCAAGGTACCGCCTAATGTCCTCTCCTCTAGCTGCCACTATAGACTCAATTGAACAAACCCTCTAAGCCCTGATGTTCACTCCCCTGTCGACGTACGCTCGGTACAAGTCCTCGTGTAAGGGGGTATAGAAGTCTGTACTGGCACAGGGGTCACGCTGAGGAGGGAACCATGTGTGAAAGTCCATGAAGCGCATGTCCTGAATCTGCTTGGCCATCATGTTCCTCACATCGTATCGAGTCACTGGAGGAACACATGGTCGAGGAGGAGCACGATCACCATGTCTCAGAAGATCAGGATGGGGTGGCACTATGATCCGAGAGCGAGTAACACGACGAGACACCAAGCTCTCAACAGATTGGTGCTCCTCCGTATCCTCTGGTTGAGCTGGCTGAGTCTCTGAAGCCACTAGGGGCTCTGTAGGAACAATCTCTGCCTCTGCAGTCTCTATCTCTACCAACTCCATAGGGGTAGGAGACACAAGATGAGCTCCATGGTGAGGTGAAGAGCCTATCCTCAAGCTGGCATGCCATCCAACCCTCTCAACTATCTCTATTGCCTCAGCTGCTGCAATAGCTGCTGTTGCCGGATCTACTAATCACTTATGCTTCTTAGATACCTGCTTTGACTTGCCCTTCTCCTGGGCGGTGGCAGGACGAGGAGGTGGAGGGTCCTCGCCACCACTAGGAGAACCAACGACGTTCTTCAAGCGTACCATTGCAAGACACGAGAAGAACCAGGAGTCAAACTACCACTGAATAGATCAACTACCAACCAAAGAAATCCCAAAGAAGTCCACTGACAACTAAACACACAAACAAAACACTGACAAGATCAACCACTACAAGATTGACTCCACCTGAGTCCTAGACTAATCCTCGTGAGGCTTAGCCTCAATCCATACTTGCGGGCTTGGCCTCGAGTTCAGTCTGTCACTGCCAAAATCTACGAACCCGCTGCTCGATAGAATTAGAGAGAATTATATAACTTCTAAGAGTAATCTAGATATAAGAGTTATCTATCAGAAAGCATGAAATTGAGTTAAGTAAAAGATCGGGAGTTTCAATATACCTTAACACATGAAAATGGGAAGCAAAGACCTCAATCCTTGGGCAATACATAATCCAATCCGCAAACAAATCCAATGGGGGTGTGGAATTTGGATGGATAGATGTAGGGCTAATAATGGTGGATGGAAGTGAGGTGGATAGGGGGTATGGAAGTGGAGAGGCAAACCCTAGGTGGTTAGGGTTTGGGCTGGCACGAGGTTGGAAGTGATAGCCGGCTGGGTGGAGGTGAAGTGGACAGGTGTCACGGTAGCTGTAGAAGGAGTTCCTGTCGACGAAATATGTGTCGCAGTCTACCTAGGGGGTACCCTACGGTAGTAGATTGTAGGCAGAGGTGTGGCAACGACGATCAAGCGTAACACAAAGTGTAGACACGTTGATTTATACAGGTTCAGGCCGGCAAATCGCTGTAAACACCCTACGTCCTTGTTCTGGTGGTTGGATTGATATGAGTATTAGGTTACACGAGGTGTAGATGGATCTTTTTGAGGGGGGTCCCTGCTCGCCTTATATAGCTGTGGAGCAGGGTTACAGTTTCCATATCCTAACAGATTATGATCGGTCCCTTAAGGCAAGGGATCCAAGTCTATCTCCTAGGATCTTTCTTGACGAGCAAGTCTTTCTGGGGTCCCTGGCGAGCACGCTAGGCCTGGTCACATGCCGCAGGGCCTCACGAGCTGGGTCGTCTTCTGGTCAGGAGGCCCATGTAGGTCCCCGAGGGTATACGGAGGTAATATCCAGGTCTGTCCCCATTGTTCCATGCCGCAAGACGTTGGTGGCAGCGTCCCTTGAGGCGGGCCGAATAAGAGTAGGAGGTCGACGACGCTGGCGATGGAGGAGCCTGAGGTAGTTGAGGAGATACCCTGCACGGAGGATGGCACGAGGCCCACGCCGGTACATACCTTCCGTCGTGAAGGTGACGACTTCTTTATGGTCGAGGAAAGCGAGGCCGATGAGGAGGTCGCTACCTTCTTGAACAACGCGGGTAGCCTGATGGAGCGCCTCAAGGTTTGTTTTTCTTTTCTTTATGTTTTTACCTGTTTGGCGTAGTGTCCGACGGATGTTTATTGTCGTCGCAGGGCCTCTTCGTGGCTGGTAAGGAGTGTAAGGCTATGGTCGACCAGCTCACATTCCTAGCGGCGGAGAACGAGCGCCTTCTCGGGGAGGTTGCTCGTGTTGAAGGCCAATTCGCCGGACTAGAGGAGAGCCTGGATAATGCGCACCGGTGGTCGCATGTGCTGGAGGCCACTGTCCAACAGCGGGAGCGCGAGAAGTCCAAGCTTCTGGCGCAGGCGGAGAGGGTCGACGAGGTCACCGCCCGTAAGTTTTCCTTTCTGCTTATTCTTTCTGCTCTTGGTGGCTCCTGGTCAATTCCTTTTTGACCTTTTCTCGGTGTAGAGCTGCTTAGCACTGAGGAGGCGAAATGCCTGGTGGAAGAGGAGCACCCGCCAAGCATGAAGTATACAAGACGCAAGCCATGCACGAAGGTAGGTTTCTATTAAGCTTTGCCTGTTGCTACGGCTGTGGAGTCGTCTGATGCAGTGTTTCTATGCTCATAGTTTACCAGGGGCACATTCATCTTCAATTTGCAGATTTACAGGCGAAGGTGGATGCCTACTACGACCACTTCTGGTCGCTCGCGAAGGAAGTCGACTCGGTTGTGAAGTGCATCGACGGTCAGGCACTCATCCCTGAGCGTTTTGAGCAGGCAACCATGGAGGGAGTCCTGTCAAAGACGCACGGGCTCTGGGCCAGGTTCCGGTCATTCACGACCTCAGCGGCGCAGAGTGTAGCTGCTCATGGGTTTGCCATGCTGCAGTCGCACTATCCGAAGATGGATATGGGTCGAGTGGTGACCGGCTTTGCTGCGGGTACTTCGGAAGGGGACATGGATCGTCTGGAGGGCGAAGCCGGCCCAGTGGTAGAGGCCATAGTTGAAGATGTAGATTTGTTTGCTGCGGGACAACCATAATTTGTATGTAGGATACAAGTTGTCGGACTTGTAAGTGAAATGCTACAAAGCTGTATTTAATCGTGGCGGTGAGCTTTTGTTTCACTTGTATATCCTTATGTGCCAGCTAAGTCATGAGCCGTAGCGATGAATCGTTCGTCCTTGGGTTCCCCGTGGTCCACATCGTAGGGCTTAGAGCCTTTGCACGCATAGGAGTCACGGGGATTACCAAGGGGCACGCTACTGATAACCCGCAGCGCAGAGGGCGAATGCTCATGCACTCATAGGGAGATACCAGGGACAAGGCTTTTTCCGATAGGCTCGATCGTGGCGTGACTAGGGCCTGTAGAGATCATTCCTGCAGACGCTGGGCGAATAGCCATGCTCCTTGTAGAGTCGTCGACCGTACCGTGGTCGTGTATACAGGTTCTGGGCATATAACCTCAGGGGCCTCGACCCGAGTATCGCCCTTGATGCGAGGGTTGATGCTCAGGAGGCCTGCCGACTTAATCATATTATGCAGGGTAGCTACTTCTTCACGCTTATGACTAGATGTCAGGCCAACATCGGCAGCTTTCCGGTTATAGCCAGGCTGTTTGGCGAGAATGCCTTAAAGTGTTTTGGAGAGGTCGTCGAACGCTTTGAGAGCGTTTTGGAGAGGTCGTTGGACGCTGAGAGTGCTTTGAAGAGGTCGTCGAATGCTGAGAGCGTTTTGGAGTGGTCGCCGAACGTTGAGAGCGTTTTGAAGAGGTCGTCGAACGCTGAGAGTGTTTTGGAGTGGTCGCCAAACACTGAGAGCCTTTTTGTAGAGGTGGGCAAATTGAATGACAATATATCGAGAAAAATTGCGAACCTTTATTTAACAATGAGGGAAGGGTACATGGTACAAGCCATTGAGAAATTTTTAACTTCTAAAAAATGCCCCGTGTCTCTAGGGGCTGGGGGTCTATACGTCTAGCTCGGGCGACGTTGGTGCTGGTCGCTGTTGGCTCTGCTTCCTTGGGCTTCTTCATGGCGGGCTTGTCACCAGGTTCCGAGTAGTACGTGTCTTGGGCGTGGAGCTTCTCAACAGCGTTGAGCGTCTGCTGCTCGCACTCGTATGGGATCTGCAGATTTGTTTGGAGGCTGAGTAGACCCTGTGGCGTTAGGATCTTCAGCACCATGTAAGTGTAATGCGGGGCCGCCATAAGTTTGGCGGGCGCTGGGCGGCAGAGGATGGTGTAGTAGGATGTCTCGAAGTCGGCGATGATAAAGTGAATGTTCTCGACTCTGAAGTGATCCTGGTCTCCGAACTGCACCGGGAGGGTGATCTGCCCCACCGGCGTGGATGCTTTACCTGGAATGATTCCCCAGAAGGGGAAGTTTGTCGGGGAGAGGTCTTTCTTCGAGTAATCGAGTTGGTGGAACGCGTCGGCGAAGACGATGTTGAGGGCACTGCCTCCGTTGACCAGCACCTTTCGGAAACAACATGTGGCAATGATTGGATTGACGATGAGTGGAAAGCGGCCGGGATACCTGTAATCCGTCCACTGGTCGTCCCTGGAGAAAGTTGTGGATCACTCCGACTAGGTGAGATAACAAGTGTTGGCCGGGTCATCTCCTACGACGGCGACCGAGAAGGCATCCTTGCGGACTTGGCAGCGTTGCCTTTCCCCTTCGACGACCACGCTGCCTCCAAAGATGGAGAATGTTCTTGAAGTCATTCGGAACTCGGGTGCTGGGGGCTCCTTGTCCTTATCCCTGTTGACGTCATCTCGCTTCGGATTTTTATCACTCCTCCCTCGCATTGCCGACTCGAGGACCTCACACTCGCGCATGGAATGCTTGGAGTTCTTATGGATGGGACACTAGCCATTGAGGATCTTCTTGTAGTTGTTGTTGTAGTTGCGCCTTGGTCGGGTGCTCGTGTTGACAATGTAGCGGCCGTGGTGCCTGGGGTCGGGCCCCTGCCGATAGCCCTCCGAGTTGCGCAACCGTTGGTCACGGTGGTCATGTTCCCGGTCGTCGACCCTTCATTCGTCGCGGTAGTCAGGTTGGCGGTCGCTGCCCCTTGTATGTGCCGGGGAGTGGGAACGACATCGCCTATCTTCCCGGTTGCGGGTGGCATCGTCTTGATTGGCGTAAGTGTTCGTGATGGTCATGGAACCTTCAATTCTAGTTATCATCTTGCGAACCAACATGTTACGAAGTTCGTCATTGCTTAGGCCATTGGAGAAGATGGAGGTGGCCTCTGCGTCGGCGATGTCCAAGATGGTCAGTCGTTTGTCGGAGAACTGGCGGATGTATTCCCGAAGGCTTTCATTGCGCCCTTGGCGAACATTCTCCAGGTTGTAGCGCGTCCCTGGCTGGTCGCACGTGGCCTTAGGTCTTAACGAAGACCTCCTTGAGTTGTTCCCATGTGTCGATGGAGCCTTTGGCGATTTTGTGGAGCCAACTATTTGCCGACGCCGATAGCATCACTGGTAGGTAATTTGCCATTACGTCACGATCACCTCCGGCAGCCTGATTGTTCTGGGTTTGCCTTGCCCTCATACTTCTCCACCTACGTGATCCTAAAATTCTGGGCCCACCTGATGGCGCGGAGGCAAGCGGAGAAGGGGCGAGGGCCTACCGCGACGGGGGGCGCTGGCACTAGTGCTCGATCACGCTGGGATTGATCATACTCTTGATGGTCGTACCGCGGAGATTTTGGTCGGTGCGACCGTTGCGGGCTTCATGGATAACTCCTGCTGTGAGATTGGCCAAAGAATTCGGTCGGGGCGCCTCTCTTGTTGACCTGGACCGCAGCTGCATTAACGTGGGCTTCGATCTTCTTGATCTCAGGCGAGATGGGCAGCTTGGCCAACTCATAGGCGGCTACCGCCAAATTAGCGCTTGGGGTCTGGTACACCGAGATGTCGCCCATCTGGTCAAACTCCTGAATGAGATTTTGTCGGGGAAGGCGGTCATGATCTCTTTGCTCACGCTTGCATGGTTCCCGCGCTAGGCGCTCCTGCTTGCGACATTCCTGCTCGTGCTTCTCCTGGTCGTGACATTCCAGCTCGCGCCTACACGCGCGTTCGACATTATGTTCTTCTCGGGCAGTGCATTCGACATCTGTCTCATTGTCGTGCACGACGCTATCGGCGGAGACTTGGAAGATGATGCCTCCAAAGCCGGGGGAACTTCGGGAAGTCGCTTGATGATCTAGAAGAAACGACTGTTTCAGTCTTTGAAGTGGGCGCAGAATCGGATGAGGTCATGCCATCAAGGGATACCGCCTGCTCGGAATCACTGGAGATCCCAAAGATGATGACTGTGCTGATGATACGTACCGGCGGGGTCTGATCAGAGATCTATGAGAGCGTCTGGCGCTGAAAAATGGCTGCCTGGTTGCGGAGCCCGTAGGGCATCATAGATGGGAGATGAGTGCTTGCGGCCAGCGCAGCAGCTACCTTTGCCGGTGTTCAGTGGTGGCATGGACAACAACCGTGATGACCGGAAAGCCGACGTCATGCCTCCTGCACGAGGTCGATGCATTCGCTAATGTTGGCGTTGGAGCGATCGATGGAGTCGATCAGATCGCCAGAGGTGACGACCTTCCGCAGGCGGTACTTTGGCATGGCGGGACGGTGTGTAGGTAATGGCACGACTGACATGCGTGGTGCGGAGCCGATGGTCCAGGATATAGATCCGATCTCGAACACGGTGCCAGCCGCCGAGAGGATCATCGAGTCGGGGAAACTGACAATTGACGAGCCATGAAGTCGTAGCACACACCCCCTACCTGGCGCGCCAACTGTCGACGAAATATGTGTCGCAGTCTACCTAAGGGGTACCCTACGGTAGTAGATTATACCCAGAGGTGTGGCGACAACAATCAAGCATAACACAAAGAGCGTAGACACGTCGATTTATACAAGTTCGGGCCGACAAATGGCCGTAACACCCTACATCCTGTGTTCTGGTGGCTAGATTGATATGAGTATTAGGTTACACGAGGTGTAGATGGATCTTTTTGAGGGGGTCCCTGCTCGCCTTATATAGCCGGGGAGCAGGGTTATAGTTTTCATATCCTAACAGATTACGATCGGTCCCTTAAGGCAAGGGATCCGAGTCTATCTCCTAGGATCTTCCTTGATGAGCAAGACTTTCTGGGGTCCCTAGCGTGCACGGCAGGCCTGGTCGCATGCCGTAGGGCCTCACGAGCTGGGCCGTCTTCTGGTCGGGAGGCCCATGTAGGTTCCTGGGGTATACGGAGGTAATATCCCCAATAGTTCCGGCAAGGAGGGCTTGCGGTAGTACAGTGGATGGAGAATGCGGCTGCGGCACAAAGATCTTGCGGCTGAAACGCGCGCACATGGATCAGGTGAATGCGGGCAGCCGCGGTGGCGCTAAAAGACAAGCATGCCGGCGGTGAGGGGCTCCAATGAGAGAGGTCCCGACAGCACGGGAGCAAAGACTAAGGTGGCGCAGATGTACGGACTAACTGGAAACTGCCCGAGGAAGAAGGGGTTTTCGAAAACATATCGCGCGGGTTGAAGTGGCAACAGACTCTCCGTTGATTTGCAAAGAACTCTGGACAAGAGCGTCCGATGCCCTTCCAGTAAGGGTCCAGAGACCTCCTGAATGCATCAGACGCGTCCGGTGCCCTACCATCGGATGCTGGGGTGCATCTGATGCCCCTACGCTGTGCGATTTTGATCGACGAACGCTGGCAACGGATGCTGAGGCAATTTTGGCCGTGCATTCATTGGGTTCGTTTGATGCCTTTTCGAAATAGATTTTTCAAAATTGTTTTTTGCACCTTTCTCCGAACCAAGTTCCAATCCCAATAAGAATCAAATAACAACTGATTTGACTTGATCAAGAACCATCTCTCAAACCCTCATTTCAAACATATTTTGCCATAGGCTTTATACTTAGTTTTTAGCTCAAAATAGGTCGAATTGAAGAGCAAGGAGACATCATAGGGCCACAAGAGGGGTATAGTAATAACTTGAGCTTGGAATGCTTCCCCTAAGTTGATGAACCTAGCAGATGCTCAAACTTAACCAAAAAGAAAGGAAAAAGTCTAAATAACCCCCTCAACTATGAGGGGTGGACTACTTAATCCCCTGAACTACAAAACCGGTTATTCTACCCCCTGAACTATCAAAACCGGCCAAATAACCCCCTCTAGGCGGTTTTGAGGGTGGTTTTGCTTTTTTTGCTTTTTATTTATTTCGGATGAATCTTTAAAAAATCATAATAAATCATAGAAAAATCTAATTTTGTTGGACTCCACATGAGTAGATCTACACATTGAACATATAATATAGTATGCTTAAGTACAAAGTTTTTTCTATAGATTTAGATCTATATTTTTCTATAATTAATTATAAAAATTCATAACTGCAATTTTTGTGGTCCAGTTGTGGTGAAATTTTTATGGTAGGCTAATTATTGTATGCTTCAACTGTAGTAAAATTTTCATACCTATTGGATCACGTATAATTTAGTTATAAGTTTATTTGAATTTAACTAAGGTATAAACATATATAAATCTATAATTTAATTATATGTGATCCAATGAGTATGAAAAGCATACAATAATTAGTTTACCATAAAAATTTCACCACAACTGAACCACAAAAATTGCAGTTATGAATTTTTATAATTAATTATAGAAAAACATAGATCAAAATTTACAACAATTTTTTTACTAAAGCATATCATATTATATGTTCAATGTGTAGATCTACTCATGCGAAGTTCAACAAAATTGATTTTTCTATTTTACGATTTTTCTATGATTTATTATGATATTTCGAAGATTCAACCGAAATAAATAAAAAAGAAAAAGACGAAACCACCCTCAAAACCGCCTAGAGGGGGTTATTTGGCCAGTTTTGATAGTTCAGGGGTAGAATAACCGGTTTGGTAGTTCAGGGGGTTAAGTAGTCCACCTCTCATAGTTGAGGGGGTTATGTAGACTTTTTCCCAAAACGAAATGACAAACAACACATGCATATGCAATGCATTACAAGAAAATTGAATCTAGGTTGCTTGCAAGTTTAAACCACGGTTAAGCCTCTTCACACGCTTTGAGGGCGGTTATCCTAACCGCGTTAGCCAAGCCTATGTGCATTACTAGAATTAAACATGTTATATTATAAAATGAATGCGATTGGTCAACACAAGCTCATTTTTTTAGTGAAGTTTGAGTGATCAAGCAAATTTAACTCATTCCTCAACCTACAAAAGGTTGATTCATCGCGTGGTTTAGTGAATATATCCGCCAATTATTCTTCGCTTCTAACTCCCACTAGTGTGATGTCCTTTTGTGCAACATGATCTCTAAGAAAGTGATGACGAATATCAATGTGTTTGGTGTGAGAATGTTGAACCGGGTTGTTGGCAAATTTTACAACACTTTCATTATCACACAAAAGTGGAACATCTTTTAGTTCAATGCCGTAATCAAGAAGCGTTTGTTTCATGTCCATTTGTGCACAACAAGCTCCCGCGGCAATGTACTCTGCCTCAGCAGTGGACAATGCCACACTATTTTGCTTCTCGGAAGACCATGAAACAAGTGATCTTCCTAGCAAATGGCACCCTCCGAAAGTACTCTTCCTATCAACTTTGCACCTGGCATACTCCGAATTGGAATAGCCAATTAATTGGAAGGGAGCTCCTTTGGGATACCAAAGGCCAATGCTAGGGGTATGCTTTATGTACCTAAGGATTCCTTTTACCACACTTAAGTGAGATTCCTTAGGATTAGCTTAAAATCTAGCACACATACACACACTAAATATGATATCGGACCTAGATCCTAGATGCGGTAAGGTAAAGCAAACTACCGATCATAGAATGGTAAAGAGTTTGGTCAATTAGTTTACCTCCCTCATCAAGGTCAAGATGCCCATTAGTAGGCATGGGGGTCTTGATTGGCTTGCAATCCTTGATCTTGAATTTCTTGAGCACATCATAAGTGTACTTCTCTTGAGATGTGAAGGTGACCTCCCTCATTTGCTTCACTTGGAAGCCAAGGAAGAAGGTGAGCTTGCCGATCATGGACATTTCGAACTCCTTCGACATTAAGTCACCAAACTCCTTGCAATGATCCTGGTTTGTTGATCCAAATATTATGTCATCGACATATACTTGGCAAACAAAGATTTTTCCATTAAGCTTCTTGGTGAAGAGCGTGGTATCAACTTTCCTGATCCTGAAGCCCTTCTTAAGTAGGAAGTCCCGAAGCCTCTCATACCAAGCCATGGTGCTTGCTTCAATCCATAGAGCGCTTTGGAAAACCTATACACATGATTAGGACAATTTGGGTCTTGAAACCCAGGAGGCTGTGAGACATAGACAAGTTCATTAATAAAGTCGTTTAAGAAAGCGCTCTTCACATCCATTTGGTATAGTTTGATCTTGTGATGTGAAGAATACACAAGTAGGATACAGATGGCTTCTAATCTTGCAACCAGGGCAAAGGTCTCTCCAAAACCAAGTGGCCTTCTACTTGAGAGAACCCCTTTGCCACCAATCTTGCCTTGTTCCTCACAACTTGGCCTTGATCATCTTGCTTGTTGTGGAACACCCACTTTGTTCCAATGATCCTTGCACCTTGTAGATTTTCATCAAAAGTCCACACTTGGTTCCAGGTGAAGTTGTTGAGTTCTTCATGCATGGCATTCACCCACTCCGGATCTGTAGGTGCTTCATCTACACATGTAGGATCAACACAAGATACAAATGAATGATGCTCAACATAAGATGCAAATCGGGATCGAGTCATCACTCCCTTACATGGACTTCCTATGATTTGATCATGGGGGTGAGATTGAAGAGTAGGGGTTGATATTCTATCAACTCTTTGAGGAGGTGGGTTAGGTGCATCAACATCTTGAGCTTGCGCCTTGGCTTGTTCTTGAGGGATGAAAGTATCTTCTTGTGCTTCCCTCACTTGTTCTTTATGAACTTGAGGCGTGTGGGGTGGGGAAGGATCTTGATTTACATCATCTTCAACTTCTTCCACATCTTGCGGGTTGATGACACCAATTGGCATGTTCTTCATCACCTCACTCAAAGGTTCATCACCTACATCAAGATCTTCAACCGCTCCTTGGGAGCCATTAGTTTCATCAAATTCCAAGTCATATGTTTCTTCAACTAAGCTGATGGCTTTGTTAAATACATGGTATGCCTTGGACTTAATTGAATACCCAACAAGGAAACCAATGTCACACCACCATTGGAATTTACCCAAGTGTTGATGCTTCTTGTAGATATACACTTTGCATCCAAACACTCAGAAGAATGATATATCCGGCTTCTTCCCATTCAAGAGCTAATAGGGTGTCTTCTTGAGTAGCCTTTGGATGAAGAGGTGGTTTGCCGCATAGCAAGCGGTGTTGATAGCCTCCGCCCAAAAGCTTTCCGGGGTGTTGTACTCGTCCAACATAGACCTTACTAGAGTGATTAGTGTCCGGTTCTTCCTCTCTACAATACCATTTTTTTGTTGGGTATATGTGGTAGAAACCTCATGCTTGATCCCCATTTCATCACAATAATCCTCAATTCTTGTGTTCACAAACTCGGTGCCATTGTCTCTTCGGATTTTCTTGATCTTCAAATCAAATTCATTTTGTTCTCTTGTAGAAAACTTCTTGAAGGTGTTAGTTGTCTCTCCCTTGTGTTGAAGGAAAAATACCCAAGTATACTGAGAGTAGTCATCCACTACTACCAAGCAAAAGAGATTGCCACCAAGGCTTTCATAGGTAGTGGGTCCATATAAGTCCATGTATAGCAACTTGAGTACCCTTGTTGTTGACATGAATGCCTTTGTTGGATTAGTGTTGGCAACTTGCTTGCCGACTTGACATGCACTACACAACTTGTCCTTCTCAAACACAACATCCTTCAAACCTCTAACCATCTCCTTCTTTACAAGCTTCTTCAATGTTGACATCCCCACATGTGCTAATCTTCTATGCCATAGCCAACCCAAAGAAGTCTTGGAGAACAAGCAAGTTTGCAAGCTTGCCTCATTTGATGTGAAGTCCACTAGATATAGGTTGTTGTGCCAGAATCCTTTGAAGATCAATGATGAATCATCCACCTTGGTCACAAATACCTCACTTGGTGTGAATAGACAATGGAAACCAAGGTTGCAAAGTTGACCAACCGAAAGAAGGTTGAAGCTCAATGATTGCACTAACAAGACATTGGATATTGATTGATCGTTGGAGATAGCAACTTTGCCTAGTCCTTGAACCTTCCCCTTTGAATTATCCCCAAATGTAATCTTGTCTTGACTTGCACAATCCTCATCAAGTGTGGTGAACATCCGGGGGTCGCCGGTCATATGTTGAGTGCAACCGCTATCAATAACCCAATAGCTACCACCGGTCTTGTAGTTCACCTACACACAAGCAACTTGGAGTTAAGCTTGTTATTTGGGAACCCACACTTGGCAAGGACCCATTGCCTTCTCAACCAACTCCTTTGCTACCCATAACACTGTAGACTTGTTCATCATTGGTGGACCAAGAAATGCCACTTGAGGTCTACCCTTGGAATCTTTGTTGATGATATAGTGAGCATCATGAGCAAAGGGCCTAGTGTGCTTGGGCATAGCTTGGCATTGTGTAGTGGTGTACTCAAATGCTATGTGTCCAACTTGACCACACTCATAGAACTTCATTTGCCTTGGATTTGGCTTTGCTTGATCTTTGTTCTTGTTCATTGCCTTGTTCTTGTAGTAGTTCTTTGCTTCAATCTTGACCTTTGCCTTCATGACTTGGTTCTCCTTGAACCCAATTGTTGGTATTTCTTAACGCACACAGATAAATCTGCAAGCGCACGGATATCACTGTAGCTTTCACCCGTGAGTATTCCAAGGGTATCGATTTCCACGAGGAACGTGAAGTGAACTTGTTAAGAACTAAGAGCATCCAAGGATAGATAAGATAACTGGGTAGAGAGATTTTAGAGTTTTCTAAGGGAGTTATCTAATCAAAGGCCCACGATACTCTACTTACTTTGGAGCAACAGTACCTTCTCGACTCTCGACAAAGACTGGGAAAAAGGTAGTCGGGGGGAGGCTGCCAAAAGCTCTACGAAAACACCAACCCGAACATGGTGGACTACAAAGGTCTTGCAGAGCTGTCACCTCTGGGGCTACCACAACTATCCGTAGGATTGGGCGCAAACTCAGATAAACTCTAGTCTAGACACCACGTCTACACTTTCGTTTACTACTCTAATCCGATATCAAAACTAGAGCACTCAATACGAGCGGAGATCCCATAAATAGAATAAAGCAAGAACTGAAATAAGATACTTAGAAATAATAAATGAAGAACCTGGAGATTGCTCCGAACCAGATGCTGCAAAGGTACAATGTTGAGGAAGATCCGACAGATCCGGCTCCTCCTAGCTCTCTCCTCCTCTCTCTCACCTCTAATTACAACTAGATGAACTAGAACTAGAAGAACTAGATCTAGACAACTAGAGGCCTTCTCTACATCTAATTGAAACCCTAGCTTTTGCTCTGGAGAAGAATAATGAGATGAGATGATCCTCAGGGGGGTCAGGGGGCTTCCTTATATAGCCTCCTCAAATGAACATGGACTATCGGATCAAACCGACCTTAAGCGAGTGGTTTAGATTCATCCTCAAAGGCGGTGGAGCATGATTCGCGAGATTGACCCAAATCGGCCGAAACGACAGGGCGGGCGCCCTAGGTGTGGGCCCGACTGGCTTCTGGCTTGGTCCAGTTCCTTCTAGAGCCTTCCTGAGTATAGAAAATTATACGGTTGATAATTATCTCTATGTAAACATGACATGTGGGTCTTTCCTTGGTATTTCTTGATAACCCCCTGCAGAAACAGACATTCACCAAAACTCGTGGAATTCTGTCAGTATAAACCCTAGTTCTAGCTATGGGTTTCACTTAGATCCTTTTCCTTGTTTAGTTGACGGTTAAAATTGGTACTTAACGACCGTCAACAACTCCCCCAAGCTTACCTTTTGCTCGTCCCTGAGCAAAGATGAACTCAATGACGGATCAGGAGTTGCTACAATGCTTTCATGCCTTAAAGGTACACATGCGTTCAAACAAGAATTCTCCTCTGGATTAGAGTAACTATTCTGACTTTCAAACTTACCCATATTACCCTCAACCATGGGCTTATAGCCATCACTTGGGTCTTGAGTAATTGAAAAGTAGAATGATCAAGTCAAGCACTAAGTCTCAAGCTCTTCACTTTACCTTCATCCTGGAGTTTTGCAAAGTTTTCAAAATAAAACTTAAAGTCTCTTTTGTATGACCCTCTCAAGTCTCTCTATATGTGGTATTTGTGGATCTTCACCAAGGAAACAATGGTGTTATGCCTTCTCTCAGAATATTATCTGGAACAGGCAAAGTAACAATGTGCCTTCTCTCTCTCACCCTATAACTAATAGGCAATATGTGGAGTTCATAGGTGGGGAGAACAGCGCATACATACTTGCAAAGCATATATTGTAAAGTCAAACAATGGATCTAGAGAAACAGGTCATACAATCAAATCAAGATGTGCATGTGTATGGGATATATGGCGGGTATATGAGGGTGTATGATGGAGACCTAATTTTATTCTGCTCCATGAATATATATATATATACATCTCTCTTTTAGAACTTGGAACTTTTGAGAGAACTTGGGTTTGCTTCATTTTTTTAGAGAGGCGGGCATCTAAGTACCCATTGTTTTGATAGGACACTTGTCCATGTTTTACTCTCTTTATATATTTTTTTTATTATATTTTTTTTCAGAACCCCAAGTCTCTTTCTATACTAAAACTTTTGAGAGATGATAACGAGGAAATCTTTGGAGCAGTTATATCTATGGTAATGGAATATATGGATAGGTGGAGAACTGGGATATTTTTGGTTACTTACTCCCAGGGTAGGAGTAGAGCATTTTCTGGTGGATCTGAATGGCATATATGTGGATGCGTACTTCCAGGATAGAAGTAGCATATATGAGTGGAGTGTACGTGATCTTGATTTTAAAAGCATGACAAGTCTCTAAGGGTCAACAAAGCTTGACAAAACTCAATGCAAATACAAGCAGTAAATATGATAGTGAATGTTTTCCTAATCTACTAGACATGTATATATGGCTGTGGTAGGAATTCAAGCTCTCATCATACAGAGACTCATGATGTAATATTTTTAATTTTCAAAAGATAAATTCTCCAGAACTCTAGTATTGCTAGGAACAAGATAAACAATAGCTCAACTTTCTCATATCATACCTATCAACTACCTAGACTTAGCTCAAGCATTCGCAACCCACAACTTTCAGGTTCAGAGCAAATCTTCATGTCAAAACAGTTATATCTAAAACTCGGGAGAATTCAAGGCTGAAAACTAGGTACTTGAAAGGAATTACGGCAGAGCAACTATTCATCATTTCCATAGAGTTATCTTCAAAGTTCTTCATTTTATTATTAGCAACTTCTAAACACACTTATTATTATTACTAAATAAAACTCTATTAAGGATAAAGAAAATTCCATAGATATAGTGAGTGTCTAAGTTGTAACTCTTATGATTCATAATTATTTAAGTGTGAACCTTCATGTGCTCACATTTTTTTATTAATCTATATAATTAATACCTAAGTAAATTAAGTGAATAAAGATACTTACCTGGATACATGGGGGTACTCTCCCCCAAGCTGGATGTTGACATAGTCATTCATTTAGACAGTGTAGACTTACTTCACTTCTCTGAGTCTTCTTCTCAAAGTAGATGAAGTTATCTAACCTTGTCTAGTCTTCTAAATCCTGCTAAACTCAAATAGACAACAAAGCTCGTGGAATTGATTAATCATTCGTGGTTGGCCATTTAAACCTTAGTTGTCTAAAGCATGATTGATTTCTAGATTGGATCATTAAATTGCAAAAATTCAATCAAGTCAATTTCTTCTAAGTTCTGAGGTTCAAGAAAAACTTTCAAACGTTGACCATTTACCTTGAATATGTTACCTGTATCATCTTGAAGTGTGACAACACCGTGTGGTGCAACTTCAATCACTTTGAATGGTCCTTCCCATTTGCTTCGAAGTTTTCCATGACCAAAGAGCTTTACTCTTGAGTTGAACAACAGAACTTTATCACTGGGTGTAAACTCCTTGTGCTTGATTCTCTTATCATGCCACCTTTTTGTCCTCTCTTTGTAGATCTTGGAATTGTGATAAGCTTTTTCTCTCCATTCCTCTAGCTCAGATATTTGCATCTGACGTTTCTTCCCAGCCGAGTGGAGATCCATGTTCCATTTCTTGATGGCCTAATGAGCTCTGAATTCCAATTCAACAGGTAGGTGACATGTTTTTCCATATACAAGCTGATAAGGTGTCATGCCTATGGGTGTTTTGTATGCAGTTCTATACGCCCATAGTGCATCATGAAGCTTGTACTTCCATTTCTTTCCCATCTCATCCACGGTCTTCTACAGAATGTTCTTGATTTGCTTATTTGATGTTTCAGCTTGACCGCTAGTTTGAGGATGATATGGAGTTGCAATGTTGTGCTTGACTCCATATTCTGCTAGGAACATCCGAAATGTTTTGTCGATGAAATGCGATCCTCCATCACTCATGACCATTCGAGGCATTCCGAATCTTGGGAATATCACTTCATGGAACATCTTCTTAGCATGCTTGGAGTCGGCAGCTCGACATGGTAGTGCTTCTACCCACTAGGATATGTAGTCAACTGCCACCAAGATGTATTCAGCATCTCCAGACCTTGGGAATGGTCCCATGTAGTCAATTCCCCAGACATCAAACAACTCTAATTGAAGGTTGTTAGTGAGTGGCATTTCATTCATAGCATTAATGTTTCCATGCTTCTGGCATCTGACACATCTTCTAATGAACTGTTTTGTATCTTCTTACATTGTTGGCAAGTAAAATCCGCTTTGTCAGATCTTTGCATGTGTACGGTACACTCCATAGTGTCCTCCATAAGGTGATGCGTGCAATCTGTCTATGATCTTCATGGCTTCAACCATTGGGACACATTTCCGTAGCAGTCCATCAACACAAACCCGATAGAGATACAGATCATCCCACAAGTGGCAACGAGAGTCATACTGAAGCTTCCTTTCATCACCTCCTGGTGGAACATATCCTGAAACCATATAATTCACAATATCCACATACCAAGGGTCCGAGTGTGTTACCTTGAGGAGTGTCTCGTCCCTTAAATAGTCATTAATAGGCAATTCATGTTCATTTTTATATTGAAGCCTAGACAAGTGATCAGCTACTGAATTTTATACTCCTTTCTTGTCTCTTATTTCTATGTCAAATTCTTGGAGTAAAAGAATCCATCTTATAAGCCGAGGTTTAGCATCTTTCTTAGTGAGCAAGTATTTAAGAGCAACATGGTCTGAATAAATGATTACCTTAGCTCCTACTAAGTAAGATCTAAACTTGTCTATCGCAAAGACTATAGCCAACAACTCTTTTTCAGTGGTAGCATAATTGAGTTGTGGCCCAGACAAGGTTTCGCTAGCATAGGAAATAACATAATGCTTTTTATCCTTGGTTTGGCCTAAGACAGCACCTACTGCGAAGTCACTAGCATCACACATGATCTCGAAGGGTAGCGTCCAATCTGGAGGTTGGATGATTGGAGCTGAAATGAGTGCTTTCTTGAGGATTTCAAAAGCTTCATAACACTCATTAGTGAAAACGAAAGGTACATCTGATGACGACCCGTAGGGTTCGCAGTCCGATCTTTCGATGAGAGTTGGTGGATAACTCGATTGGTGGATGGAGATGACGTTCACGGCTCGACTACAACCGTCCAAGGACGCTGCGCCTTAGCAACCGATACACCACCTCCGATGGCTGTCGTAATCTTGCGGCGCGACAACCAGCCACTAGGGCTCCCGTCCTGCAAGCAATCGAAGAACCAGCAAGAACAAGATGAACAAGCACTCAATTGCAAGATGAGTATGAAGGTTTCAATCTGAGAACACAATTTGGTGAGGTTCTGATGACAATCAGACGGACGGTTGATCCAACACGCGCGCTGGAAGGCGGTAGCAATAGCTAACTCGACGAAAGAAAACCTAACTGTTCTTGGTGGTGGCTAATGAGTATATAAAGGTGGAAGGACGACCACCAGGGTGTTGGGGTCGTTTTCCAACCCTAGGACGCGTCCCTAATGGACCCAACGTGATACACGGCCCATTGGACCAAACTAAGGTGACGCAGCACTTTTGGACAGAAAAGCTCTCGGTCTTAATTCGGTCATTGCGGCTACCTCAGAACAGATATGTACGTGATTCTAGATCCATATGAAAATAGACTTCATAAGGATTCCATGAAGTACTTGAACACCCCAATCCGAGTCCGTATGCGACCGTGGTGACCATCACAAGTTGGAGCTGTCCTGGAATCCGAACCAGCCTCCGCGAGTCCGAATCTAGCCTCCGCGAATCCTTGTCCCTTTCGGTCCTCTCCCTGGTTCCTAATCAAAACAAGAGTGCACGCGTCTCCATGGTCTAAATATGATGGACAGGAACTCAAGAGTGAACTTACTTGATGATTAATTTGACGAGCACGAGCGCGAGTAATAGGACCAGAAACTGGTACTCGTGATGGCGTGGATGTATCATTGGTGTCGATGTCTTCATCATCCTCCCCTTCTTGCATTTGAGTCGTCCTCGACTCAAGCTCGTCTTCTTCTCCCAAATACGGTTTCAAATCTGCAATGTTAAATGTGGGACTAACCCCAAAATCTGCAGGCAGATCGAGCTTATAGGCATTATCGTTAATTCTCTCTAACACTTTAAATGGTCCATCAGCTCTAGGCATCAATTTAGACTTTCTCAAACCAGGAAACCTATCGTTTCTCAAGTGCAACCAAACTAAATCTCCAGGTTCAAATATTAGTTCCTTTCTACCTTTATCTCCAGCAAACTTATATTTAGCATTCATACGCTTTATGTTTTCTTTAGTTGTTTCATGCAGTTTTAACATCAATTCAGCACGCTTAGTAGCATCAAAATTTAGTTTTTTAGAAGATGGCAAAGGCATCAAATCAATTGGAGCACGAGGCAAGAAACCATATACAATCTGAAAAGGGCACATCTTTGTAGTAGAATGCAGCGAACGATTATAAGCAAATTCAATATGAGGCAAACAATCTTCCCACATCTTAATGTTCTTCTTTAAAACAACCCTTAACATGGTAGACAAAGTTCTATTGACAACTTCAGTTTGACCATCGGTTTGGGGATGACATGTAGTAGAAAATAAAAGCTTAGTTCCTAGTTTTCCCCATAAAGTCTTCCAAAAATAACTAAGAAATTTAGCATCATGATCAGAAACAATTGTGTTAGGCACACCATGCAATCGAACAATTTCTCGAAAGAACAAATCAGCAATATGAGTAGCATCATCCGTTTTATGACAGGGTATGAAATGTGCCATCTTAGAAAATCTATCAACAACCACAAACACACTATCACGTCCCTTCCTAGTCCTTGACAAACCCAACACAAAATCCATAGAAATATCTTCCCAAGGGACACTAGGAACAGGTAGAGGCAAATACAAACCGTGTGGATTTAACCGTGACTTAGCCTTTTGGCATGTCGTGCAACGAGCAACAAACCTCTCCACATCTCTTCTCATCTTTGGCCAAAAGAAATGACCAGCAAGTATGTCCTCCGTTTTCTTAGCTCCAAAATGCCCCATCAAGCCACCTCCATGCGCTTCCTGCAGCAACAACAAACGAACGGAGCTAGCTGGAATGCATAGCTTGTTAGCTCTAAACACAAACCCACCACTAACGATGAATTTGTTCCAACCTTTCCCATCTTTACAATGCAGCAACACATCTTTAAAATCAGCATCATTAACGTATTGGTCCTTAATTGTTTCTAATCCAAAGATTTTGTAATCAAGTTGATTCAGCAAGGCATATCTCCTAGACAAAGCATCAGCAATAATATTCTCTTTCCCTTTCTTGTGCTTAATAACATAAGGAAAAGATTCAATAAATTCAACCCACTTAGCATGTCTACGGTTCAATTTCCCTTGACTACGAGTATGCTTCAAAGATTCATGATCAGAATGAATAACAAACTCTTTGGGCCACAAGTAATGCTGCCATGTTTCTAATGTGCGAACACGAGCATACAATTCCTTATCATAAGTAGAATAATTTAGAACAGGCCCGCTCAATTTTTCACTAAAATACGTAACAGGTTTGCCTTCTTGTAACAAAACACCACCCAGTCCAATTCCACTAGCATCACATTCAAGCTCAAACATCTTATTAAAATCAGGAAGTTGGAGGAGAGGTGCATGTGTCAACTTATCTTTCAGCATGTTGAAGGAGTTCTCTTGTACTTTGTCCCACTTAAAAGGCACTCCTTTCTTTGTAAGCTCATTCAAAGGTGCAGCAATGGTGCTAAAGGCCTTCACAAAATGGCGATAGAAACCAGCAAGTCCTAGGAAACTCCGCACCTGTGTGATAGTCTTTGGTACAGGCCATCCCTGTATAGCTTCTACCTTGGCTTGATCAACCTCAATTCCCTGTGGAGTCACAACATAGCCAAGAAAAGACACTCTATCGGTGCAAAAGGTGCACTTCTCAAGATTACCAAATAAACGTGCATCTCGTAAAGCATTAAAAACAGCACGTAAGTGATCAAGATGTTCATCCATAGATTTGTTGTAAATCAATATATCATCAAAGTAGGCTACAACAAATTTTCCAATGAAAGCACGCAGAACCTCGTTCATTAATCTCATGAAAGTACTTGGTGCATTAGTTAACCCAAAAGGCATGACTAACCACTCATACAAGCCAAATTTAGTTTTGAAAGCAGTTTTCCATTCATCTTCCAATTTCATACGAATCTGGTGGTACCCACTACGCAAATCAACTTTGGAAAACAAAACAGCACCACTCAGTTCATCAAGCATATCATCCAAACGTGGAATAGGGTGTCGATATCGAATGGTGATATTATTAATAGCTCTACAATCAACACACATGCGCCATGTACCATCTTTCTTAGGCACTAAAATAACAGGAACAGCACAAGGACTAAGGGACTCACGCACATAACCTTTGTCGAGGAGTTCTTGCACTTGTCGCTGAATTTCCTTCGTTTCTTCCGGATTTGTCCTATATGGCGCACGGTTTGGCAAAGATGCACCAGGAATAAGATCAATTTGGTGCTCAATCCCTCGTATTGGTGGCAGCCCCGCTGGTATCTCACTTGGAAAAACATCGGAATACTCCTGCAAAACGTTAGCCACAATAGGAGGCAAGGAATGTTGCATATCGTCAATGGAAATCAATACATCTTTACATACTAAAGCATAAGCAACAGAAGTGGATGCATTCAACTCATTAACATCAGATTTAGTAGCAAGCAAACAATTCCCATTCAATTTAATCTCAGTTTGCTTATCAACAATAGATTTGGTATTTTTATTGTTCTCACTTGTAGCCTTTGCAGCTTTAGCAACATCATCATGCATAATGGTTTCAGGAGACATAGGATGCAACACAATTTTTCTATCATGGTATAGAAAAGAATACTGATTTGCTCTACCATGATGCATAGAATCCCTATCAAATTGCCATGGTCTACCTAGCAGAATATTACAAGCTTGCATAGGCACAACATCACATTCAATCACATCATTATAGGATCCAATGGAAAAATTGATGCGCACAAGTCTAGTTACCTTTGCCTTACCACTGTTGTTTAACCATTGAATGTAATATGGATGTGGGTGTGGTTTGGTTGTAAGCGCAAGCTTCTCCACCATGTCGCTGCTGGCCAAGTTGTTGCAGCTACCTCCATCAATGATCATGCGACATGAACGCTCCTTGATGACACACTTTGTTTGGAACAACGTGTGTCGCTGATTTTGCTCCGCCTTCTCCATTTGGTCACTAAGCACACGCTGTACAATGAGGCTCTCATAGTGGTCGGCTGCACCTGCATTAATATGTTCTTCCACATATTCTTCATTACCTGCATGGTCAGCCGCAAGCAATGCAAGTGTATCATCATCAAAATCACTAGCAGATGAATACTGACCATCATCTTTGACTATCATAACACGCTTGCTTGAACACTCGCGCATCATATATCCATATCCCTTGCATCGATGACACTGAGTGTCTCTTGTTCTACCTGTAGATGCCACGGACGAAGCACTTGCACTAGGCTTCTGTACCATCTTCGCCACTGAATTCGCTGGAGTAGCACGAAGCTTGTCGCTAGTAGGAGCTGGTGTAGTCGTAGTAGTAGTCGTACGGGGCTGCCATGAATTAGTCTTCCCTGCAGAAAAAGTTAGTCCTAGCACTCGCACGTCGCCCCTGCACTTCCCTTTCAGCTTTACAAGCAAGATGAAACAAATGGGTTACGTTAGTGTACTCTTTATATGCAAGGATGTCCTGAATTTCACGATTTAACCCACCCAAAAATCTTGCCAGAGCAGGTTCCTCATCCTCCTCTAAATTACAACGCAACATACCCATTTGTAATTCTTGATAATACTCTTCTACACTTTTAGCACCCTATCTTAGTTGTTGTAGTTTATGTAGCAAATCACGTGCATAGTAAGAAGGAACAAATCTAGCCCTCATGATTTTTTTCAAAGCATCCCAAGTCTGTGGTATGTTCCTAGGATTTTTCTTACTATACTCTATCCACCATACAGTAGCAAAGTCGGTAAACTCACTAGTAGCAGCCCTAACACGTGTATTCTCAGGAAATTCATGACATGCAAACTTTTGGTCAACAACAATTTCCCATGAAATGTATGCATCAGGATCATACTTGCCATCAAAAGGAGGTATTTTAAATTTAATCTTACTAAAAGCATCATTGTTATTGTGTACCTCACGTCGACGGTGACCCATACCTCTTCGATTTAAGTGTAGGCGACATCGATCACGAAGGTCATTGTCATCAAGATCCATATCTCCAGAGTAAGCATCCTCCTCATTATCTTCGACCCGCTCCTCGTCCTTGTTGCCGTCATCATTCTTCTCTTTGTCTTTTGTGTGGAAGTCATCAAAACGTTGTAGAAGAGCAACAAGGCTTTTGTCCATACGAGCCATCGATGCTTCAACTCTTGTAAGCTTGGTGGTGGTGGTGAGTTGGGCGGACTCCAATTGCCCAATCTTTTCATTGGTCACCTGTAAATCTCGATCAAGACCATCTACGTGTAGCTGCACTTGTCTTGTAAAATGTTGAATGATGCCCTTGGTGCGTGGAGTTTGTGGCATCTGGTTATTGTCCTCTGTTCCTGACATGGTTTAAAAGACAAGAACAACAAGAATACAAGTGAAGAAATAAAAGCCCTAGAACTATTAGGATGTAGCTACAGCAAGGCACTCGCTCTCAACCTGTTTCTCAAGCTCTTACCAGTTCTTACTTTGCTCAAACAAGAGGGGTCAACAACCAGCAAGCCTGCAACCTTGGAAGTGAATGTATCGGTACCGTAGCACAACACCTGTCAAGTTGTAGTCGAATATGTGGAGCTATAGGTGGCCAATGTTATGCTCAAGGACAAATACTAGCACCACGTTAGTGTAAAAAGCGAGCTGAATAATCGTTCAAAGGTGGTACTGTGCTGGTCCTAGCCTAGACCGTGCTAGAGACGCGAGCCTAGACATAAAGGAACTCACAAACACCACCTAATCAAAGGAGACAACACAAAGATCAGCCCCTTCTCTTTTTTTCTTGTCTTTTTTTTTTTTTTTTTTTCTTTTTTTGTTGTCTTTTTTTTTGTCTTTTTTTGTCTTTTTTTCCTCTTTTTTTTCAGGGGATCCTCAAAACTGATTATATGAACAGAGAGATGTCAAAAGAGCAATTCACCACACACACTTTTCTCTCTCTCTCTCTAAAGTAAGCTTTGCTGTAAGATTATACGACTTCTATGGTTCAGACTTGAGTATCGAATATCGAAAGGATTTCAGACTCAAGGAAATAAATATCACAGTAGCACTCGGACTCAACTATGGAAAACAACTCAGACTCAGAGTTTATAGCAGCGAATACGGGTAGAACTAGAACTCGAACTCGAATCGAACTTGATTATAGAAAACAACTCAGACTCAAACTTGACAGCCACGAAATCTACTTAGACTCGGACTAGAACGTGACAAGAACTCGAAACTCTAAAGGACTATAACTAAAACCAGCAACTCAACACAACCGATGCAACCGACGACTCAACAAGCCCTAACTAAGTAGTACTAGCAAAAAGGCTCAACGGGTTTATGGGATTACGGAAAACTAATCTACTACTTTTTTTTGGCTTTTCTGGACTATGGGAAAAAATTTTTTTGCGAAGAATTGGAAGTCTCTCACCGATAAACCTTGCTCTGATTACCAACTGATGACGACCCGTAGGGTTCGCAGTCCGATCTTTCGATGAGAGTTGGTGGATAACTCGATTGGTGGATGGAGATGACGTTCACGGCTCGACTACAACCGTCCAAGGACGCTGCGCCTTAGCAACCGATACACCACCTCCGATGGCTGTCGTGATCTTGCGGCGCGACAACCAGCCACTAGGGCTCCCGTCCTGCAAGCAATCGAAGAACCAGCAAGAACAAGATGAACAAGCACTCAATTGCAAGATGAGTATGAAGGTTTCAATCTGAGAACACAATTTGGTGAGGTTCTGATGACAATCAGACGAACGGTTGATCCAACACGCGCGCTGAAAGACGGTAGCAATAGCTAACTCGACGAAAGAAAACCTAACTGTTCTTGGTGGTGGCTAATGAGTATATAAAGGTGGAAGGACGACCACCAGGGTGTTGGGGTCATTTTCCAACCCTAGGACGCGTCCCTAATGGACCCAACGTGATACATGGCCCATTGGACCAAACTAAGGTGATGCAGCACCTTTGGACAGAAAAGCTCTTGGTCTTAATTCGGTCATTGCGGCTGCCTCAGAACAGATATGGACGTGATTCTAGATCCATATGAAAATAGACTTCATAAGGATTCCATGAAGTACTTGAACACCCCAATCCGAGTCCGTATGCGACCGTGGTGACCATCACAAGTTGGAGCTGTCCTGGAATCCGAATCCAGCCTCCGCGAGTCCGAATCCAGCCTCCGCGAATCCTTGTCCCTTTCGGTCCTCTCCTGGTTCCTAATCAAAACAAGAGTGCACGCGTCTCCATGGTCTAAATATGATGGACAGGAACTCAAGAGTGAACTTACTTGATGATTAATTTGACGAGCACGAGCGCGAGTAATAGGACCAGAAACTGGTACTCGTGATGGCGTGGATGTATCATTGGTGTGGATGTCTTCATCAACATCTTTGGCTAAAAGGCTAGTTAGGGGTCTAGCAATTTGGGAAAAGTTTTTAATAAAATGCCTATAGAACCCTGCGTGGCCTAGAAAGCTTTGGATTCCTTTGACATTTGTGGGAGGTGGAAGTTGCTCAATAACTTCAATCTTTGCTCTATCCACTTCTATCCCACGTTCGGACACCTTGTGTCCTAGCACTATTCCTTCCTAAACCATGAAATGACATTTCTCCCAGTTTAGGACTAAGTGCTTTTCTTTACACCGTTGTAAGACTTTGTCCAAATTATCTAAACAATCATTAAAGGTTTTGCCATAGACGGTAAAGTCATCCATGAACACCTCCACGATTTTCTCGATCATGTCAGAGAAAATAGACATCATGCACCGTTGGAACGAAGTTGGAGCATTGCACAATCCAAACGACATTCATCGATAAGCATAAGTTCCATAAGGGCATGTAAGAGTGGTCTTACTTTGGTCATCAAGGTGGATCGGGATTTGATGATATCTGGAATAACCATCAAGGAAACAAAAGAAAGAGTTCTTCGCAAGCCGTTCCAACATTTCATCAATGAAGGGTAACGGGAAGTGATCTTTCTTTGTAGCTTTGTTAAGTTTCCGGTAGTCAATGCACATGCGCCACCCAGTGACAGTGCGTTGAGGGATGAGTTCATTTTTCTCATTTCTTACAACTGTCATCTCTCCTTTCTTTGGCACACTTGGACAGGGCTAACCCACTCACTATGCGGCACGGGATAGATAATCCCAGCGTGCAAAAGTTTCAAGACCTCTTTCTTAACAACCTCTCGCATAACATTGTTAAGTCTCCGTTGTGGTTCCCTCGAAGGTGACAAATCAGGATCGATGGGAATTCTATGAGTACAAAGAGCTGGATTAATTCCAATGAGGTCATGGAGTGAGTAGCCAAAGGCCGATTTATGTCTTTCTAGGATAGTGACAAGTCTATTGGTTTCAACTTGGGAAAGCTTATCACTTATAATGATAGGAGTTTCTTTGTTATTATTGAGAAAGACATATTTCAAGCCAGAAAGAAGAGGTTTTAACTCGATTGAGGGTTGTGATGGCACTTCCAAAGGATTTACTTCGATAGGTTCTGCTAGCTCTTCCTCTTCTTGAGTGAAGTGTTCATCATCAAGAGTTGGTTGAGACCAGTCTTCTAGAAATGCCACTAAGACTTCCTCAAAAGGGTCTTGTTTAGGCTTGGGTTCTACTATTGCATTATTTGATCTTAAAAGATTAACAACAATAGAAGAATTGCCTAGCTTGAGCTTTAGGTGATCCTTGTTTGGTTGCTCTTGAAAGAGTGCTCCAAACGGTACGCCAATCAAGAGAGACATGTCTGAGATGTCATAGATGTAAAGGAATGGACCTTATGGTAGCTCCACCTTGATCTAAGCGATACTCGAACCTCTTATGCGTAAAGGAATGGACCTTATGACCCCATAACTTTCAAGAATAACTCCAGACGGAATTCTTAGAAGCTTATGTGATGGGATCAAAGATTCGTTGGGGCAAAGATGTTGGGCTAAAGCCCTGGAAATTATATTTATCCCAACGATAGGACTATAGTGAGCCTTTATGGTGATTCCCAAAAGTTTGCAAAGTATAAAATCTGAGGGAGTAGTGATTCGGGCTACCTCAGTGGATAACTCCGATTCTACCGACCACTCACGGCTCATGATGGCTGAGAGTCCTTTAATGTTCTCTAAAAGGAAAGCATCATTGTGTAGACTCTTATCCTCAAACGATGCAGAGTGTACCAGATGCTTCACTTGAACTGGAAAATTCGAGGTGTTGCCAAAATCTTCAAAAAGATCTACCTCGATTTCTGAGAGAAACATAGAAGGATGGGGTTCATCACTCTCTAAAGAGTGTTGTGTTCCCACAGGAGATGGTTTTATTGCAACCAAATTATTCAAAGAATTTGAAGGAAATTTGGATTCGATTGTTTGTTCCTCCTCGTATTGTTCGGGGGTTAGCTCGACTTCTTCTTTAGAAAATTCATAAAAAACTCTAGTGTAAGGGGTATTTTCAAGAATTTTATTTAGAATGGATTTTCCTTCACTAATGGTTTTGTGCGAGAACGAGCCTCCTGAAGATAGGTCAAGGTGGAGAGCAGCTTCCTTGTTAAGACCAAGATGGAAGTGATAGAGTAAGACATTGTCTGGCAAGAAAAGGTTTAGACCGGAATTGATAAGGCTTATGAACCTAGCCGAAGCTGCTCCTATTGTCTCTTTCTCTTTTTGTTTGAACTGAAGAACTTCAATTCTAAGGGATGCAATTTTAGAAAGAGGGAAGAAAACAAGACAAAATTTGTCTCGAAGTTCATCCCAATTCCCATTTACGCCTCCTACATAATGAGCATACCACTGTTTCGCTCTTCCCAAAAGTGAGAATGGAAACAATTTCCATTTTAAGGTCTCTTGTGTCATGCCAGCAATGATGAGGCAGGAACACAATTGCTCAAATTCTCTAAGGTGGGTGTAAGGATTTTCGTTTTCTAGCCCAGAGAAAGGTTGCTCCTGAACCATGGCTATGAAAGTAGGGCGAAGCTCATAGCCATCTGTAAGAATGGGATTTGAAGATGGTGGAGGCTCCAACATGTCGCCCTTTGGAGCAGAGTATTTATAGATATGAGTGGAATTCATGTGGTAAGATGAAAATGGTAAGGGGAGAAAGGTGGTAAAAAGGAAATAAGAAAAGGGTAAACGGATGACTTGGTTCGAAACTAGCACAGCTACCGTTCTCCGGCAACGGCGCCAGAAAGGTGTTGGTATTTCTTAACGCACACAGATAAATCCGCAAGCGCACGGATACCGCTGTAGCTTTCACCCGTGAGTATTTCAAGGGTATCGATTTCCATGGGGAACGTGAAGTGAACTTGTTAAGAACTAAGAGCATCCAAGGATAGATAAGATAACTAGGTAGAGAGATTTTAGAGTTTTCTAAGGGAGTTATCTAATCAAAGGCCCACAATACTCTACTTACTTTGGAGCAACAGTACCTTCCCGACTTTGGACAAAGACTAAGAAAAAGGTAGTCGGGGGGAGGCTGCCAAAAGCTCTATGAAAACACCAACCCGAATGTGGTGGACTACAAAGGCCTTACAGAGCTGTCACCTCTGGGGCTACCACAACTATCCGTAGGATTGAGCGCAAACTCAGGTAAACTCTAGCCCCGGCTGGTACCTCAAACCGGGATTGAACCTTTAGTCCCGGTGGAGCTACCATCCGGGACTAAAGATGAGCCTTTAGTTCCGGGACTAAAGGTCCCTGCCTACAAAAGGCTGCTGCACGCCTGCTGTACTAGCCGTTGGGCAACACACTTTAGTCCCGGCCGCAAAAAATGCCGAGACTAATACCTCCCGGCCGCAAAAAATGCTGAGACTAAAGCCAATTTAACATATCGTTCAAAGGTCTGTTCTCTACTAGTGCACGTGACC
Source organism: Microstegium vimineum (assembly GCA_022036555.1). Classification (NCBI taxonomy): domain Eukaryota; kingdom Viridiplantae; phylum Streptophyta; class Magnoliopsida; order Poales; family Poaceae; genus Microstegium; species Microstegium vimineum. Next base: position 26,661,276 of record CM039123.1, read on the forward strand.
TAGCTAAGTATGATAGACTTGATGCCGTGGACAATACGCTTTTCTTATCATCGTTATCATCATGAAATACATTCTTAACAGTTTGTAGATTGTCTTTAGTTTAACATTAATGTATAAAGCGACCTTGAAATGGTGAAATATTGGTGTGCGAATGAGATACTTTTTTTTACACAACAACCGTAAAAAGTGATTTATAGATCTGATTTTTTTGAAAGAATATAGAGACAATTTTGTGTTTGCAGGGCTGGTTGAAAGCCGGACACTACAGGGGTTAGATCTTTACGAACGATTCGATTGTGCAGTGTCGTCGGTTTAGGACCGCCACAAAAAACTGTTTTTATCGTCTCTAGGAATTTTTTTTATTGTAGTGTCAATTTATCCTTCCATTGTGCAGTTGTGTAAATTTCAGTGAGATTAAATTTTGTTCAACGCCACGTCAAGATGCAAATGAGTATTCGGAAACATGTGTCTACGTATTGTTCGTTTAACTTTTTATGCTAAATTACCCATTTGATTTATTCAAAAAATTATGCAAAATATTATTTTTTTATATGAGTTGTTTTAGTCACAGAAGTTTTTCAAAAATATCTTAAATTTGACTATATTTGCATAGTTTTTCTAATTTAAAAATATCTTAAATTTAACTATATTTGCATAGTTTTTCTAATAAGACGAGTGATCAAATTTATGATTAAAAAAGTCAATGAAACTATAATTTGAAATAGAGGAAGTACATACGGTAAGTCTATGCACAAGCAACACCAAGTCATTTGAAATTCAGGTTATTTGAAGCCATTATGTTTCCATGCAATGTAACGTGGACAGAGGCCTCTTATGGTGCCAGTAACAATCCACTGTACAACGACTTAATTTTTACAATTCATTCATCTTCCTTGATTATATATGAAATGTTTAAATCTGTTTTACTAGAAAAGAAAGGAAAAAAAAAAACGATGGTTTAGGAGTCAACAACAACAGTACAACACCTACTTGTAACCAGGAAAATACTAATTATATTTTGTGACGGATAATAATTACTACCTGGCCGGCCTAGCTATCTTCCTGCAGCAATTAATGAGTAGAGAATAATAAGCTGTCATGCATGCATATCTTTTGCTGGCACTAAAACTCTCATAATCATCTAGGACTAGGAGTAGTATACCCTCAGAACAGAATCGGAAATGCCCCAGAAAAGATTTTCATAATAAATGATAGTATCCAGGACAGGGCCGGGGTTGCATTTTCAATTCAGATGAGCCACAGCAATAATCAAAGAGTATCCATCCCTCCCAGTCCCAGGACCCAGCAGGCCTGCAGGCGGCCGTGTTCGCCGTTAGCTAGGTCGCCCGGCCTGCAAGGCCACCAACGTACACAAGCTAGCATCGATCGAGCCATAGACGACGACGCATCCGCATTATTTCCGCATTCCCAAGCTAGTATGGGTTCCTCCATGAGCACGGCGCATTCGATGGAGCACCTCCCGACCGACGCCCTCAGCGAGATCCTCCGCCGCGTACCGCCTCACCCCGCCAGCCTCGCGCGTGCCTCGCTCGCCTGCAAGGGCCTGCGCAGCTTCATGGGCGACCCAGACTTCCTCCGGACTTTCCAGGCGCACCACAGGAGCACACCTCCCCTGCTGGGCTTCTTCCACGACGACCAAAGCCTCCCAAACAACTTCCTCCCCATCGGGGACTCGCCGGACCGCGTCTCTGCCGCGGCCTATGACCCCAAGGAGCACGGCTGGCGCTTGGTGGACAGCCGCCACGGCCGGGTCCTCCTCCGGAGCCCCGGCAGGGGCCGCTTCCTCGTCTGGGACCCCGCGGCTGGACGCCGGCAGTACATCGCCGCGCCACCGGCGATGCAGCACGCGGGCCACTACATGCGCAGGTTCAACAACGCCGCCCTGGTCTGCGCCGCCGCCGCCCCGGCGTGGGGGCAGCAGCACTTGGACCACCACAGCGAGTGCCACGACTGCCCGTTCAGCGTGGTGTTCGTCGCGGCCCCTGACGCGGGAAACACGGTGGTGTACCTCTACTCCTCGGAGCGGGGCTCTGGAACGAGGTGGCCTCCGCTGACCTGTCGAGCTTGTGGATACGCATCACCGACCGACCGGTGGCTATGGTGGGGAACGTGCTGTACTGGACAATGGTCCACAAAACCTCGGGGCTGCAGAGCAGCATCCTCTCCTTCGACCTGCAGACGCGCAGGTTGGACCTGATCGACCAGCCACCTTACATTTTCGATGCCGAGCAAGAAAACGTACAGGTGATGGAGACGGAGGACGGCCTGCTAGGGCTGGTCGCCGCGTGTGGCTTGTGTCTCTAGCTATGGGTGCTCCGTGAGTACAATGGATGTGGCACGGAGCGCTGGAGGATGACCCAACAGATTGACTTGGATGACTTGGCTCTGGGTCCCATGGACCCCATGGAGTTCTACATGGTCTGGATCCTCAGTGTGGAAGGCAGCAGGGTCGCCTTCGTGCGCACCGAAGCCGGGATCTTTGAGGTGGATCTCTTGACTGACCTGCCCAACAGGAGGATCTGCGATGCCTACGACATTCAAGCTTTCTATCCCTACAGAAGCTTTTACTATGGACGAGGTACCTAGTACTGCTATCCAGCACTCTCCACACTCATTCTGTCATGTATGAAATATATACTCCTATATATGATGATTTTTACTTCATTTCATAACTGAGCCCTTTCCTGCGATGTTGAATGAAATTGGATTCCTGAAATTGGTACAGAATCCAGGGAAAACCGGTTCTCCTGCCTGTACAAGTTACCATGGTTATTACAGGAAACTCCAGCGGCCGGGCAACAAGCTAGTTTGTCTGTACTTTGCTTCATTTGTTCCTCATCTTGACTTGCCAGCGAAATTGAAATTGATAAATCTATGGGTCATGAAATATATATATATGATGCTTTTATTTTATAATCGTTGCATTCCTCCCTTCATGAATGAAATTATATAGATTTCTATAATTAGTTCTGAACTTCAGATGCTCGGGAGAACCAGTTCTCCTATGTAAGTGCACATGTCAGCATATGCCCTCGAGGACATATTTAACTTTCCCAGCATTATCTAAGACAATTTCAGAACCCAAGAAGTTTATCATAGAATTGATATATATAATTTTAAGTTGGTTCGTAACTTCTGTTCATTGTTTCCTCAGTTTATCCAACAGGAAGAGTTTGTTTGTGGATGCACCGCTATGTATCGTTTATTCAAAATGCAGGAAGAAAGGGATATATGTCAGCACTTTTTTTTAACATCACACTGCTAATTAATTTGGAACTGAAAAATAATGGTGCCGTCCCATTTCTTTTGGTGCACTCTTATCAAAATTTAAATGAAGCTTGGAAATGGTGACATAACCAAAGGCAAAGCGGAGTTAGATATTTATTAGTGATCTTTCTTCTCTTCTCCATCAGGTCTCTATAGATTGTCATGCATGCATAGTTAGAATTTCTTGGGAGCAAGATTTACTGAAAAACATATTATTTTATGGCTATAATTCTCTTATCAGAAATTGTATTGATAGCCTAACCAAAGGCACAGCTGAGCTAGATAATTAATTTATGAAATGGTAGCACACTAATTATATTAGTGCATGACATAGCATTTGGTCAGTTAAAAGGGCACATATCATAGAATATTTCCTTTTGTTAGAAATTATCAGATTACTTCAAACCTATTTTTAATGGACTGGCAACTTGTGGGAAGAAATTGTTGTTATATACTTTGTACTTCTTTAGCAGTATGTGGCAAATTGTGTGTAACGTGCAGGGCATCCATATGGATTTTGTTGATTGATGACTTTATTCCATGTTTAAGTAATTTTTTTCTTGTATGTAGATGCTATACTTTGTTTTAACTTTTCAAATCATTTCACATTACTGACCTATGTAGTTCGTGTTGCGCTACACAAATAAAATTATGAGGCTGTCATCAGTTGTCAATATCCAGCTGATGAAATGTAATATAATTTTTCATGGATTTTAAGAAACTGCGTATGTGTATAAATTACATGTGTCCATCACTTAACTTGTGTGTTCTTATGCTATCTGAGGTTTGAACCATCGAATGTACACAAGCAGAAGATACAATCTCCCTGTTTATTCAGCATTCCCCATAATAACAAATGAATTTTGCATTTTATTCTCTTTCGCATAGTGCATGCGTGAATGATGTCATTTCTAAGATGTGTAAACTTAGTTGAATTATCACATACTCCGGTTCGCATGTTAATAGTGTATAAATGCTTGTAGTGAGTTTTCATTGGTCCTATAGATCAGATGCAAAACTAAATTTCAGTGTCCCCTCTCTCTTTTTGAAATACATAACTCTTAATTTATACTGCTAATACTGTAGACTTCAATATTGAAAATGTTAACAAATATGATGATCATATGCATCTATGAAATTCAGATTTAATTTATTATTTAAACTTCTTTCATGATTTCCCTTAATAATAATAATTGTTGCCATGGTAGGCACTACTACAGAAACGGCAATCACTGCTGGCCCATCACTGCCGGTTTTGTTTGGGCCGGCAGTGATGCCTCTTCACTGCCGGTTCTTTCTCTGACAGGATCCCAATTATTGGGGGCAGGGGCTGAACCGACAGTGAAATTCCTCATCACTGCCAGTCCGTGGCTTGAACCGGCAGTGATGCTTCTCGGCCCTATCACTGACGGTTCGTGGCTAGAACCGACAGTGATGAGGCCGACTATAAGGAATGGGCGCAGTCTGAAATTCTCAGACTCGCGCCCATTCCACACTTAGCCATTTCAGATAGCGCCCGACGCTGCTCCAGCAGGTGCTCCCTGTCGCTGCCGTCGCAACAGGAGCTCCCCGCCGGCGCTCCAGGCCGTCGCCGCTCGAGCTCACCGCCGCTCCAGCAGGAGCTCGCCGCCACGCCACAAGGTTCCTGCTTCGGCGTTCGCCGCCCACGACGTCGTCGCCGAAGGAGCTCGCCGCCACGCCGCAGGAGCACATGTCGCCGGCATTTTCAAGCTCCATGTCGAAGGAGCTCCACGCCGCCGGCAGGACCTACGTCCACGACGTTGTAGGAGCACGGAATCCGGCCAAATCTTCTCCACATGGTGAGCTCCATTTGCACGCACTAGAGGTGTTCGACGAAATGCCTAGGTGGGAGTGTCTTGCTGGACATGGAGATAGAGGAGATGAAGGAGGGAGAGGGAGAAAACTATAGCAATCACTCTTCATGCTTGATTCAAATGCTTATAGAAAGAAAGAAAGAAAGATAGATAGATAGATAGATAGATAGATAGATAGATAGATGGCAAAGGATAGAGAGAAAGATAGCAATCACTCTTCATGCTTGATTCAAATGCTTATATATATGCCATGGCACATATAGATAGTGATAGTGATAGTGATAGAGATAGAGAGATAGAGTTAGAGAGATACAATCATATATATGCCATGTCTTTATTTCATGATATATGGTATGCTTGTAAACTCTTTCACTACTACAGAAACGGCAAACAGTGCCGGTTCAAAACCCTCCTTCAGTGGCGGTTTTTGAACCGGCACTGGCAAATCGGTAGTGATGAGCTCATGTCATCACTGCCGGTTATGCCAAACCGGCAGTGATGGCTCAAGCATCACTGCCGGTTCGTGTTACCAACCGGCAGTGATGTTTGAGCAGTGATGTTTGAGCCATCACTGCCGGTTTGTAACACCAACCGGCAGTGATGCTTGAGCCATCACTGCCGGTTTGGCACCCCAACCGGCAGTGATATTATTTTTTAAAATTGCATTTTTTAATTGTTTTATTTTCATTTGAGGTTTCTGGTTTAGGGTTTATGGTAGAGGTGGTGGGGTGGGAGATCGTGGAGGTGTTTGCTATCGAACCATTTGATATCGATGTGAATTGAAGGTGGTTGTGGACTAGTGACAATACAAACCCATCACACATTTATAATAATTATTACAAAACATCCAAACAAACTTAAAGTATCGAATTAATTATCGCATTACAATAGCCTTTCGAGGTCGTCTTTTCCATAGTTCTTCTTGAAGTCCTTACTCTTCACAATGGATAGACATCCTTTTCTATACACTATATCGTCCAGAATAAGAGATGCTATCTCCTCTTGAAATCCTCTTATCTCAAAATCCACCAACCTATTGTGGCCCTGTTCTTTGCGCTGCAAATTGATGCAAGATGATATTGAGATGCACATACGTAAGATAAAACAATAGAATTAAAATGCGACGCGTACGTACCATGCCATCTCCTATTCCTAGTTTTGCGCCAAAGTAGGCAAGCATTGCCCACATCACATAGAACCCGCACTCGTTGTTCCCCATTGGTTAATCTAGGGTCTTGACCTTCTTCATATACTCTGCTCTGAATGGTTCTCTCCATTTCTTTTGCATCTTAGGCTCCACATTTCTCCAATCAGGTAACACCTTCATTCTATGTGACAATGTAAATGAAGTATGAAGGCTAAGGACATTATTAATTACAATATCATATGTGATTGAAAAGTGTGGTGATATTGGGTTCACTTACATATTTAGCACTTTGACTAGGGGTTCGATAAGTTTAAGTGGCTTCTTTTTTGAGTCCCACACCTCGATAGTTGAATTTTTAAGACTTATATCTACGAGGACGTAATGGTTGCTGCAATCACAAGGTTCATGTTATTGAATGATATATCAAGAAAAAAGCACTTAAGTAAGGGTCGAGAACACATACTCGCAATTGTAGGTTAGCAGTGCGTTTGTTTTGCCGACTGAGAACATTCTTTCAAACTCTATCTTCAAACTCGCTGAGACATACGGATCTTGGAGACCGGCTTTGCATGTTGTCTCATTTAAATAGATGGGGTCCAAGAAGTCAAAATTGCTTATTCGTTTTTGAAGGCAAAATTTTGCTACAGACCTGCAAAATAAACATACATGGATATATTCAAATACAGATCACGTAGTTTATTATAACATTGTTAGGGTATGGTACTTACATAGTCCATAACATCATAATCTACACATCCAGCGAGCGTCGTTGAAAGAGTTGAAAGAGGTCTTCATAATGAATAGTATGCACAACTTCTTCAGGATGATTAAAAATAAAACATGGAGGGATGCATACTTGAAAGTTTGCATTCTTGTCTTTGCTATTGTTACTATATTTGATGTAATAATCATGCAACTGTCGCATGTTTGTTGGCAAATTTCTATACTCTTCTTGGCTGGCGACCATAGGCTTGCCTAATTCAAACTTGTATGCAACTTTGGTCTTTTCAAATTCGGTTTTTTCAAAATAGAGATTCTCGGCATCCTCCATGCTTATATCCAGTTCTGCGGCCAAGTTTTGTATCTCTAGCTGCTGAAAGGTGTGCATTTCTCTAGCTCTTTCTTGGTTACCCGGATTTTTGCTTTGCCTTTCAAATTGGCTCTGTTTCTCAGGTATATAAGCCAATCGTTTATACAAGGCAAGTTTGGCGGCCTTTTTTGCAATCTGAGCTCGTAGAATATCATCCTTAGTCGGCACTGGTTGCCGCCTTTTACTAGTAATCTTGAGATCTTTACCAACTGAAGCTGATGACCTCCTCTGTTGCGAAGTCGAACCTGATCTGGAGCTAGGCCGTCGAGATCCTAGTCCTGAGGACTTTGAAGCTAGTGGAGGAGGAGGAGGAGGAGGAGTCTTCTCCTTTGGCGGTGGAGAAGGAGTCTTCTCCTTTGGCGGTGGAGGAGGTGTCGGTGGATCTTGACGAGGAGAGAAACCTCTTGGCGGAGGCGACCGGGATGATTCACTGTCATCATCATCATCCGAAGATGGTTGGTCGTCTAGCTTGATGAAGCGTTTGCGCCAGGCGACATGAGTGCTCAAGTTGTGAACTAGACGCGGCCTATCTTCCTCTACTGGGAAATCAATATGTATCTTATTGTAGTTCTTGTCCAATATCTTATCAATGCTGACCCTGGCATACCCGAGTGGCACTGGCTTGCCATGAATGATGTTCTCTCCTCTACGAAATGCTTGTCCGACCACCACCTTGTCTTTGGTCCACTGCTGGCGGATGTACAACCTGACATTCACAGGTTCTGTGATGTCGTCCACCGGATGAGGAGCATTGACCTCTTCTTCGTCAGGCATAGGGGTTGAGCCACAGCTACTGCGGCCCTTGCCGGGCACTGGGCTATTCAAAGTCGGGATTGCATGCGGCCCTTGACTCGAACACATGGATTGCATAGCGCTCGCCACTTGAGCAGCTATCCGTGCTTCAATGCTCTGTTCTAGCTCCTATCGCATCCTTTGGAACTCCTTTTCTCTTTGCGTTCTAGCCCTTGCCCGGCCCCTATAGGAAGCGGATTCACATTCAAATGCTTTCTCCCAAGGAATTACCCCGACTCCTCTAGTGCAACCGGGGTGCTCCTTGTTTCCAAGTGCTTGCGTGAGCACGTCATTTTCTCTATCCGACCTGCGGGCCCCTCTATGCACTTCCTCAGTGATCGTGGAAATCTTCTTGAGGAGATCGGTGACGGGTTCAGCCCTGGCGGAAAGGCTCCCGTCAGGATTGTATTGTGCCCCCCTTGCGAGTAGGTAGTTCACTGATCTGGGCTGCCAATCGCTTGTCTGAGGCGTAATGCCGCTCTGCTCTAGTGCTTTGACTTGGGCATCCCAATCCAGAATCTTCCTTACGTACCCACATGATCCTAGGCGGTGAGGATTATTTGACCTAAGGCGGTGAGGATTATTTGACCTAAGTGAGTTTGCTTTGTTTCTTTCGCTTGATGCCTTGGCCTCATCGGATAGCTTGTAAGCCTTGAACTCCTCCTAGAAGTCCCTCTGCTTGCTGAATTCACCTCCTGCAAAATTCGGTTCTTTTTCCTCCTTGATGAGCTTGTGCAACTTTCCCTTGAAATTATTGAAGGAGTGACCCATGATTTCCTTGGCCCTCTTCTTGACGGTCGCTTCATCACAATCATTAGGGAAAGTGAAATACCCTCTGAGCTTGTTCCAAATTAGTTCCTTCTCAACTTCTGGAACCCTCCACGGGTCTTGCTCACTTCCATTCCACTTCCTGTATTTGATCGGGATGAAGTCCCTTACAAGTGCCCCGATGGTACTCTTGTATGGGCCCAATGCTTTAAGTGGCTCCACCGACTCCCCTAGTTGATCGAACTGAGAGATGTGCCAGTGTCTAGTTGTCTGAGGGAGCTTTGTTGCACCACGCTTAGTCCTTCTGGAACTCTCACCAGTACTTGGACCTTTCGGTGGAACCTGCTTCAAAATTTATAAATAAGTCCCCATCAAACTTTTATGGCTATATCTACCGTGTTTTAGGTATGACCTAAGTTATTACCTCGTCTCCTTAGCCCTCTTCTAGGTTTAGCATATGGCTAGGGCTCCAAGGTCTTTGATCCCCTTGCTGGTTGTCATCGGCTCCTTGGTCACGTTCAGCACCGCCACCACTAGTTCCTTGGTCATCGGCTTCGGTCGCAGGGCGACGGGTGGTGATTCGGCGCTTAATTGTCATGTTTCTGGACATGAATTTCGATTATTGGTATTAGCACATAGGTAGATAGATAGACTCAAGCATTTCATTTAGCTATACATAAGTCATGTTATACATCTCTATCTCTCTATATCTCTCTATCATAAGTGAATCTATCTATAAGTCATGCATCTCTCTATCTATCATGAAATAAATAGATGATAGAAATTTGCCATGTATATATGATATGAAATTTGCCATCTATCTATAAGTGCTATAAATCATAAGTCATTCTATACATCTATCTCTCTAATCTCTATCTCTAAGTGATATAAAGCATAAGTGAATCAATATATATCTTTCTCTATCTCTAATCTCTCTAACTCTCTAACTCTCTAACTCTCTAATCTCTATATCTCTCTAATTCTCTAAATCTCTCTCTCTAATCTCTATCTCTCTCTAACTCTCTAACTCTCTATCTCTCTCCTTCTTCCTTCCTCTCTCCTCTCCATCCTTCTCCTTCCTCTCTCCTCTCCATCCTTTCTCTCCTCTCCTCTTCCTTCTTCCTCTCCTCTTCCCATCAGCTCCTTATGGACATTGTGTCGAACACCTAAGGGGCAGCTCACCGAGAGAGGGGTGGCCGCGTGAGGAGCTCAGCGGCGCCGTCGAGGAGCTCCTATGGCGGCGTCGATGCACCTCCCGTCCGAAGTCGAGCTCGAGCTGCGGGGAGCTCCTGTTGTGTCGGGCGGCGGCGGCGCGTCAGGCGGCGGCGGCGCGTGCACTGGCTGAGCTTGAGCGTCGGGAGTCGGCGGAGGCGGCGCGTCGGGCGGCGGCGACGTCAGGCAGGAGCGGTGGCGAGCTCGAGCGTCGTCGGAGCTCCTGCTGTGGCGTCGAGCGGCGGTGGCGGGATGGAGCTCGGGCGGCGTCGAGCAGAAATGGCTAAGTGTGGAATGGGCGCGAGTCTGAAAATTTCAGACCACGCCCTTTCTTATATACTCGGTCTCATCAGTGCCAGTTCTAGATACCAACCGGCAGTGATGTCACCTATCACTGCCGGTTTGTAAAAAGAACCGGCAGTGATGTGGAGGCATCAGTGTCGGTTATTTTAAACCGACAGTGATTATAGGACATCACTGCCGGTTTGTAACAAGAACCGACAGTGATAGTGGAATATCACTGCCGGTTCCTTACTAACCGGCACTAATATGTAATTTTTTTAAAATTTTTCCCTTTGCTTTAGAATTCAAATTACTCCTGATTTTTTACTAGAATTCAAATTCAAACATAGAAGTTGCATAATTTTTAATTCTCTACAGCTTTTGCTGAAGTAGAATATTCAAATTCTTTATAGTTTTTAAATTCCAGTTTGAATTTGAATAAGGGTTTAAAATTCAAATACCCCTTTTGTAATTACTCCAAAAATTTGAATAGAAGTTGAAAATCTTCCAACATAGCTTTTGCTAGTTTTGAGGAGCTCTACATTATTTCTTATACACTCAAGGTCTAATTCTTTATAGTTTTGGAATCCCTTTTGACATGGCATACATCAATCAACAACGTGGTACAACTCAACAATCTCTAGAACTCCATATGATCTCAAATTCGATACAAATTACTAAAACAACATTTCATTAAGGATTACATAATTCGATACCGCCTGAAAACTTTCATCAGCCTCTCGAAAGGAAACATCTGGTGTAGGTACATTGGGCCAAGGGATTTTATTTGATCCACAAGATGAACAAGTAGATGCACTGAAATGTCGAAGTAAGTCGGTGGGAAATGCATCTCAAGCCTGCATATAATCTCGGTTATCTCCTGCTTCAGGTGGTCTAACCTGCCCACTTCAATGACCTTTTCAGAGATCGCGTTGAAGAACGAACACAACTTTATGATTGGAGCGCGGACCTTGTCAGGGAGGATACCTCGCAGGGCAACTGGGAGCAGCTGAGTCATTATGACATGACAGTCATGGGCCTTCATAGAACCATAGTTAAACTTAAGTTCTCTCATGTTAACTAGCCTCTTCGGGTTCCCACAGTAGCCACTCGGTACTTCGAGATCATTGAAGAAAGAAATAAGCATTTCTTTTTCCTCCTCTTTCAGTGTCCATGATGCCACCGGAAGTTTCAAGTGGCCATTCTCAAGAGTTACTGGGTGTAACTCCTTCCTGAGGCCCAGGTGTTGCATGTCCAAGCGTGTCACGAGAGAATCCTTGCTTGTTCCCCCGGTGTTCATCAACGTGTTAAGTGTGTTACCGCACACATTTTTAGTTATGTGCATTGGATCAAGACAGTGACATACACTCAAAAGTGGCCAATAAGGTAGTTTCCAGAAGATTGATTTTTTTCTTCTAGATACTATCGGTTGGCGCTGCTACTGCCCCATCCCCCTTCCCAAGGACAACATTTGTGAGTTTGCTTAATTGTTGAAGCATCTGTTCCCGTCTCAATACTTTGGAGGTCCACGTTTCTCAGTAGTCCCATTAAAATCTTTTGTATTCCTACGGTAAGGGTGATCACGACGTAGGAACCTACGGTGTCCCATGTAGACCATCTTCCTGTTTTCTGGTAGATGTGTAGCATCAGTCTCGTCCAAGCACTCGACACACCCAGTGTATCCTTTTGTCTTCTCTCCAGACAAGGAACCTCGCCCTGGTAGGTCGGTGATTGTAGCGATAAGTACAACCTTTACCGTGACATGTTCTTTCTTGTACTCATCCCAAACATCCTTCACACCCGTCTCCCACATCTGTAGTAGTTCATCGATCACTGGTTCTAGAAGCACATCAATATCATTACCAGGTTGTTTTGGTCCTTGGATTAGTAATGGCATCTGGACGTATGACTGTTTCATACAAAGCCAGGGTGGAAGGTTGTATATACATAGCGTCACTGGCCAAGTGCTATGATTGGTTCTCACCTGGTCAAACGGGTTCATCCCATCCGTGCTCAAAGCAAACCACAGATGTCTTACCTCTCCACCGATGTTCTTATAGAACATAGTGTTGATAATCCTCCAGTCCGACCCATCGGCGGGGTGTCTCATCATTGAATCTTTCTTTCGCTCTTCGCCGTGCCAATGCAACAACTTGGCTGACTTCTCATTTGCAAACAACCTATGCACTCGTGGAGCTATAGGAAAATACCACACGGACTTTACTGGCCCTCCTCTGGTCTTGCTTCCATCATTTGATGGCCCTTGCTTGTATCGGGGAGTTTTACACTTGGAACACGCATCCAAGTTTTTGTATTTCTCTCAACGGTACAATATGCAGTTGTTGGAACACGCGTGGATTTTCTCAACCTCGAGGCCAATTAGGCAAATCATTTGCTTCGCAAGGTAAGTCTTTTCTACTAACTCGGCCTCCGGGAACAGTTTATGTAGTATAACTAACAAGTTATCGAAGCCTTTATCACTCAACCCATTCGTTGATTTGAACTCCAATAGCATGATGTTGGCTTCCAGTTTGCTTATTGGGCAGCCCGGAAACAATGGTGTTTTTGCATCCTTTCTCATCATCTCCAGTTTTTTTCAACTGTGAAGCACTAAGGAATCCCCCATGCACATCATGTAGAAGCTGTGAAATACCATCATTTTCCTCAGTGTCGTCAGCTAATGTATTCACAAACACATCATCATTGGTAGGCACATCTTCTGTGTAATCATGAACATGCAATAATGCTACACTAGACATGAGCACATCATCATTAACATTTTTACCAACCTCCCCATGCAAAGTCCAAATCGTGTAGTTTCTCATGAACCCCCTTGTGATCAAGTGCAAACGTATATGCTCCACGTCGCCCCATTTTCTCGTATTCTTGCAGTCTTTGCATGGACAGAATACAAGATGTGAGTCCCCAGCATTGACTCTAGCTCGCTTGATGAAATCGTCGATGCCCGTCAAGTACCGTGGGTCTGTATGTGACAGATCGTACATCCACCCTCGATCCATGTTTGCACTGATAAAATAAGATGGACAGAGCAGAGGAAACATAGGAACATATTAATAGAAGCATTTTTGAACAATATTCTTCGATATAATTTTAATTTGGTCGCACTATAAAAATAAAGAGAACAAATAGATAACAATGGAAGCATGGAGTATTAAATGTAAGCATTAAATACATGCATGGAGTATTAAATCTAAGTAATAAATACCGAATCTATTCCACATCCCATCATATCTTTCATGCATGTATTGAGTATTAAATGTAAATAATAAATATAACTAATTACAATTTTTATCCATAATTTTCGAGACGAATCTTTCGAACCTAGCTACTCAATGATTATACAATAATTACCCAATAAAAACAAAGTGCTACAATTTTTCTAAATAATTTTCGATCTAAAGCCTACAAAAAATTGACACAAATTGCAACATCCCTGTTCTTGATCATGAAAACTAGCATAGCTCTAACACAAATTGACACAATGTAAACCAACAATTCTAAAGAATTATGCTTGTTACTAACCAAGAGCAAGAAGATATGAGGATCCAAGAGTGAAGAGGAGCCAACAATGGAGATCAAGAAATCCACCAGCCGCAACAATGGAGAGATGGAGCTCCTCATGCACTGTTCTGCACCGTTGGAGCAGAGGAGGGAGAGAAAATCAAAGCTTTATAGTGTACACAACTTCACTGCCGGTTGGAGCCATGAACCGGCAGTGAAACACCACATCACTGTCGGTTGGTGGCTTGAACCGACAGTGATAGGGCCGAGAGGCATCACTGCCGGTTCAAGCCACGAACCGGCAGTGATGTGGTGTTTCACTGCCGGTTCAGCCTCTGCCCCAATAATTGGGGCCTGTCAGAGGAAGAACCGACAGTGAAGGGGCATCACTGCCGGCCCAAACAAAACCGGCAGTGATGGGCCGACAGTGATTGCCGATTCTGTAGTAGTGTTTGGCCACTTATTTGATATGTGATATGTGATTTGATATGTGATATGAAATTTAATATAGATATAGATAGATAGATAGATGAAATATAATCTGAGTATATGTGATTTAATATATAGATGGCTGGACATCGTAATCTCCCACCACCGGAGGAAATTGGTTGGAATGGTTATTGTACTTGGATGGGTTTTGATCCGGTATTCCCGGTAGCCCCACGTGATTTTCCAAACATAGTAAGTTAGTCAAAATATGTTTCATATATACGACTAGATCATCCAAGTTATTAATTAACATGTCTTATATGTAATGTAGATGATTGATCCAGTTGTTTGGCTTAAATCAACACTCGCCTATTTTTGGGTTGACAATGTGGATGTTCAGATTAATCATGTAAACAATGGTCCAGAAGTCCAATGTTGTATTTCATTTTCAATTGCCGTTAGGATGGGTCATGGTCGTGGTCGTGGTCATGTTAGTGGTCGTGACCGCGGTGGTGTTGGCGGGCGCAATGGGGAATACAGACAAGTCAGCGTCGTGTTGCTATTAAGTATGTCGTCCATGCTTGTGCTGTCACACTCTCAAGAAATGAGATCACACTTCCTACTCTGTCTTCAGTGAAGATTGAAGCTATTAATCGCAACATGTATCCTGATATTCGGGGTTTATGTGCACGAATGGCTCAGAACTCGCCAAAGGTAAGTTTAAGACTCATAACTTATACCTAGATTTGTTGTTATATGTTGTCAATATTGCTCTCATACTTAACCTTATACTTATAGGTAGAGGAGTATGACATGACCTACGCAGGGTGTAGTTTTGAAGCCATTCTGAACCAAGTAATGGATGCATTGGGTTATGACTGGCAATATGCTGATGAAGAGCCAACACTAACTACTGCAGGCTTTCAAGCAAAATTGGTTGCGACTAAGAAGGGAAACCCACCAACTACTCGACCACCGTTAAACTTAGTTAGTACACCATGTGCTCGTAAGTGTGAAGCAACAGAGAGTGTACTATTTAATACGTTGTTCTTCATCGATGAGATTATTGGTTACAAGATAGGTGACTTACACTTCTCCGATTTGGTAGTACTAAATCGTTGAACTATTGTAATGTACAATAAGTTTAAGACACATCTATGAATTTCTGTAATATAATTGTTGATGGTTTCTGTAATATAATGTTGATGGTTTCTGTAATATAATGTTGATTGTTTCTGTAATAAATGTAAATTACAAAAATTAAATCACTGCCGGATCACTTAGAACCGACAGTGATATCCTACATTCACTGTCGGTTGGGGTGCCAAACCGGCAGTGATGGCTCAAGCATCACTGCCGGTTGGTGTTACAAACCGGCAGTGATAGCTCAAACATCACTGCCGGTTGGTAACACGAACCGGCAGTGATGCTTGAGCCATCACTGTTGGTTTGGCATAACCGACAGTGATGACATGAGCTCATCACTGCCGAATTGTCAGTGCCGATTCAAAAACCGCCACTGAAGGGGGGTTTTGAACCGGCACTGTTTGCCGTTTCTGTAGTAGTGAGGTACTGGCCGCGCCAGAGATGGAGCAAATGGACAGAGCTAGATTGAAAGCTGTTGCAGCTCAGCTCATTCTTGGGCCATATGGTGCGATTAAAAGATTCGTATAAGCTTATCAGTTTAAATTTTTCAGCAGTATCGAAAGACATTCTTTAGCTTCCAGCAATCAGATAATCACTAGCTAGCTTGCTGGCAACATGAGATCAAGTCTTTCTTTTGTGAACTGTATTCAATGTGTCATTTAATTTTATAACTCTCATATAGTTCTCAGTATCTCTATCTTGATTTCCCCAATTCTGAAGAAAGGACATCGAATTCAAATTTATCTGGTTGTGCAGTCGACTCACTAGCTAGTTAAATTTCCTATGTGAAACTGAAGTGTGCTATATGATTGATATGCCACCAAATAATACCTTTTGTCTTGAAATCCTGTCTATGTCCTCCCGTTGTCGATAACTATAGTAGCTAGGAAACTCATATGTTGCCCAAAGCTCCAAACATTGTGTTAATGATCAAATTTGATACCTATCACTATCACAAGCTGGAATATCCTTAGTGCTCAATAATTTCCTTGTGATGAGATGAAAGGGAGCATGGATAACAAGGTAACTACACTTTTTTCGAGTTCTCTTTGAAATTGACATGATTCTGTTTCATAGTGTCTACTGAATTGTTAGAGAACCAACTTCAACCGCACTTAATAATGAACCAAGCTGAAGTCAAGAGTCATTAAAAATCACCTTATTTTTGTTCTAAAAGAAAAAAGGTTAATGAACAATTTTGAAATGATTCCCCAAGCCAGTCCAATGAGCTTTTTGTCCAGCCCAGGTTATTTTATTTCGCACTTGCGATGCTAATAAACCACAAATAAATTACACATTTTTGAGGTGTTGATGTTAATTACTAAGGAATATAGAAGTTTTCTTTGGTGGTTTTGCAAAATGGCCAAAGGAAGTTACACAATTTTGGGGTGTTTTACATAAACCACCATAGACAGTCTATGCGTTTCTTGGAGTGCTCAATATAAATACCAAGAAAATTAGTTAATCATCTCATATCTTCCACTAATGCGATCAAGCTAACTGTGTAAATATAGTGGAAACTTCACATACTCCGCTAGAAACAAAGATTTCATGAGGGCAATGACTTTTCTTGAGATTTTGAACAAATTGTCATGCAAAAAATTATTTCGTGAATGTGTTCAAAAACAGAAGTGAAAATAATTTTTCATGAAGGTATACAATGAACATTCATGAAAAAAACTAAATTGATATGACGGTTATTTCAAGCTCTCATGAAAAATGCTTGTCCCTACCACGAAAACAACATCGGATCCCCATCCTTTCTCATTGGCACAAAACTATTTCCCATTTTGCAGGCTTGTTATCTTGTTGGTGCCAAGGAGCCACACAAGCCACACCTTCGTTTGACATTTGTGCCAAGAGGTGGTCAGCCTGTGCAACCTGTCAGTTATCCCATGGAAGAAATCATGGCAGCACTACATCTGCTCTCAGAAAAAGTACCCCGAAACCCTATCAACCTTGTGTTACCATCCCCTACATTTTTTGCCAGCAGCCACACACATCAACCCCACATGCTATAGTGCACTAAAAGTAATCTGTCCTTTTTGTTTACATTCTTGGCATAGCCCTAGCTCACGCGCCCATTTCACCATCATGAATTGCACCCACCCCTTGCTTCTCTCATGGTCCTAAAGGAGATCCACGCTGGGCTGTGCGGCAACCACACCGCATCACGAACGCTGGTCGGCAAAGCCTTCCGAGCTGGTTTCTACTGGCCATCCGCTGTAGCCAAAAACCGAGAACCTAGTCCGTTGGTGCGAGGGATACTAGTTCTTCGCCAAGCAAAGCCACGGCCCAGCCCATGAACTTCAGGCCATATCAGCATCATGGCCCTTTGCCTACTGGGGGCTGGACATGATCGGACCTTTCAAGCCAGCGCCTGGCGACTTTCGCTGGGTCTACGTCATGATCGACAAGTTCTCAAAATGGATCGTATAAACCACTGGTTCAGAGCATAGCAAAGAAAGCCGCCGAGCTCCTTGGCGACGTCATACATCGTTTTGGCCGATGCAAACAAGGAGCTCTAGGGTTTCTGCAAATAATCCAACGGATGCTGCACAACATCCGATGGCTTGCCGACGGACGCATCCATCGCAAGTCGAGCCACTCTGGAACCTCTCTGTTACTTCGTCGGACGCTGCTAGGGTTTCCCCTAGCGTCCGTTGCCCAGATGAAGGCCCTCTCAACTTCGTTTTTTGTCGCGATGGATATTGAAGTTGTTCTAGGCTATCTTACGCTCAGCATAGGCTTGCTTAGAGCTAAGGTGGCCAAGTGTGCACCACACCTAAGTCATGAAGCTCTCCTAAGTCAAGCTACTCATCCAAAGCCCCCTTGATAGTACAGTCAAAGATCAAATAAAGCCCTATCTATACTAAGTGACCTTCATCTCCTTATGGCACTTAGACCTATTCAATATAGGGTCTTCATCATCTCTCTTTGAAATCTGAAATGATATCCATCTTGGGGGCTATAGATAACCATTTGATGCCCATTCATAATAGTCACTATGGCTAAGCTACGCATAACCTCTGAAAAACACACATTAGCCATAATAACATCTAATTGCCGTTAATCACCAAAACCAATAGGGCCATGATTCTTCAGTCGGGCAGCGTCAATCGATAGCACTGATTCCTTACTTCTCTGAACCTCTAAAGGTAATGGCTTCCTGACTCACTGTTTCCTGCTTGACGTCGACCAGGTCCATGACCCCCTTCTCCATGTTTCCGGAATCAAAGTATTGGTGGAACTTGTTCTCCAGGTCCTTCCATCCCTCAATGGATTGGTACGGTAAGGAGGCAAACCAGGAGAAGGATGAACTCGATAGGGACAGAGGCAAGAACCGAACTCTGAGCGTTTGCTCATCGGCTATCTCGCCTAGCTGTACCAAGTATTGACTGATGTGCTCCATGCTTGATACTTGGCTAGTCCCAGTGAACTTGGTAAACTCGGGCACCCTATATCTATAGGGCAGAGCCACCTGATCGTACCATTCAGGGTATGGCTTCCGGTAGGCAATGGACTGATTCTTGGGCTTCAGACCAAATTAGCGCTGCACCATATCGACCACCTAGTTCATCAGTTGATCGATCTGAGGTGATGCTTGCTGGCGATGAGCCGAGTCCCCATAACCCTATTGACCATTGGGATACCCAAGAGGGTTTTGGCATCCCGGGCCTTCTCGGATACTGGAGCGTAATGGTGCGGAGTGTGGTGGTACCCTGGGAGAGCTTTGCCAGATGTCGTGCCTTTAGGAAATGGCGGCGCGTTGAACTCTGGAGCTGGCCTTGCGCCATACGGGACATACTGCATAGCCGATGCATTGATACCGGGGTTCACCATCGGCTGTTGTGGCCCGGTTTGCATGTCGCCCCCTCTACAGGCAGGTGCACCGCTAATTCCGTGAGACCTAGAGAATGGGCCCTCCGGAGCTTGCTCATTGAAGCGCGATCTCCGTCCCTCGTCATAGAGAATGCTTGGCGCTTTCCCTGCAGGCTGAGGGCTCGTGCTACGGCATTCTGCAGGCAGCCTGCGAGCAATTCGCTGTGGCTCGTGAATGTGAAGGACATAGCCTTGTGGATGGCCTTCTGCATGAGGTTGTGCTGGAACCCGACCCTCGGATCTTCATCGCCATACATGAGCACATACGGGAAAGGTCTCGTCTGCCTTGCACTGTCCCTGGTTTTGCTGTAGGATAGCAGGCATCTAGCCTTGAAGTCATCCAGCGCCTTCTGGAGTGTCAGCTTCTGCTTGTCGTTGAGCACCTCCTCAGTCACGTTGAACACATGATCGTTGTTCATGATTGACGATTGTGGTCCCACCAAGCGTGCCAAAATGAGTTGACGCCAAAAATTGGGTCTCTGGCGTCAGCATGCGCAAGGCCTGCGGAGACCGTGCAGTAGCAGAGTTTGATCTCCTAAACCTCTTAAGCGGCTCAGGCCACTTCGAGGATTGATCTCAGTCATGTTAGTCAATTTGACATGCAATTGACAAGGAAGTGAAATATCAAATTGTGAAACATGCCGGTTGTTGCTAGACAGTTCCATGGATGTGTGGCTCTTACATAGCCGATGAATGAAGGATATTGACTAAAGAGTCAACTCCAAACGGTATGAAGCATGATAACAAGATATAAACGACTATCATAGGATATCATGTATAAGGTGTACAATTAGCCGATCATATTATATCAGTAAAGTAAGGGTGCGATACATGTAACACTATCGACCCAAACCACTAAAATCACCAAACATACCGAATAAAGATTAACCATCAACAGAGGTGTGTTCTCATACAGACATGATGACAATTAACACGATAACCTGACCGATTTACTAGCATTGGGGTGTTTCCATGCAGCCATAAAAGTAAACTAGCCAAGCCACGTCCAACATATTTAATAGATCTAACAGATTGAGATAATAAAGTGTATGCATCATATGAATGAAGCACAACCAGACCGGCTATTTAGCTGATATGGGATCCATGAGGCTTGAACAAGATCCATAAGCTTAGCCTCGGATGGATCTAAGATTGGACAGATGTAACCCAACACACACTGCAGTGGAGTCCGGTAGATGCAGCCGTACCAAGTAGGTTGAACTAGATCCAGCCACTCTCAAACCAATCTAACGACCAAACGTATGTCTCGAACCCGCAACATGTGACAACCGCAACTAGTAGATTAGCCGATAGGATCTTAGATCTATTGCCTCGACACGTATAAGAGTTAAAGCATTGAAGACATTAGATCTAGATAGAAAATAATGCACATGCCAATCCATTAGTTGAGATTGGGCAAAATATTGTTGCAATAGGTTAAACAATGCATAATGAATAATATCGATAACTTAATGAATCTATTAGATCGTCAATCTAATAGAGCCGATAACTAGCTTGAAGCCATGGGTCATGTGAGATTGAAGCAATGCAGCCCCATGAACATCGATTCAAACCGATAACTAGCTCAGATTGAGCTTGTACGAGTAACACAATACAACCGTACAAATGAGACATGAACCAAG
Organism: Microstegium vimineum; assembly: GCA_022036555.1. Lineage (NCBI taxonomy): Eukaryota > Viridiplantae > Streptophyta > Magnoliopsida > Poales > Poaceae > Microstegium > Microstegium vimineum. The sequence goes on from CM039123.1 coordinate 26,682,312, forward strand.
GCTAGACTTACAAGCAAACAGGAGGTCAATTTGGTCGATGCAGCCCGGTCCGTCAAAGGTTCACCGAAATCTACACTACTCCTACTCCTAGGGTTGGCCGGTGGCCGGAAAACTACGTAAGTTGTGTATTTGATTGATTGGATATCTTCTACAACTCTTCTGACTTTGCTATTTATAGACCATAGCGCTGACCCCAGTCTAACCCGGCTGCTGGACGAAATAAGGAAACTCAAATGACTTGGGCCCCAATCCTCGGCGAAGCCCACCGTGTGTATCTCACAACAGCCTATACTCGTGATCCTCTTCAAGTAGGTTTCCTTGACCAACCTTCTGGGTCCACCTGTTCGGTATATTCTTCCTATCATCAGGACCAACCCGTATCTACTTGGTCATGCCAAAATACGGTGTTAACAGTAGTTGACTCTCTAGTCAATATCCTTTGACCATCGCTATTTGAGAGTTATACATCATGGAACTATCTGGCAACAACCGACAGGTTCCATAATTTGACAGTTTGCATCTTTGTCAATTGCAGGTCAAATTGACTGGCACGCCTCGAGATCGAATCAATCGACGTGGCCTTACCATCTGACGTTTAGGATATCAGGATTCTGCTTCCACGATGTTCTCTGTAGAGCCTCACACAGTGTTAGCGCTGAGACCCATTTTTAGTGTCAACAGAAGATTTCATACTAGATGGAGAATTGGAATTACTTTAGGTGATCTTTGTCCAATGCACTTGCTTTGTTACTCTAGAGTCAATCTTAATCATTGTTAGCATTTTTTTCTCCTTGGTTTGATATCAAACTGGGTTATCCCAGTGAAGTTCTACATCAGTATTCTATCTGTGCGTTTGCGGATATTAGGAGCATAGTATTTTTACCATTCTTTTAGTGCCACTGCTAGGGATGACAACTTAGCATTAGAGTGACGTTAGAAGAACCAACACTCACTATTTTTATATATGATCACTATGTTTATATAAGCTTACCATGTTTATATATGCTTACCATTTTATTATATGCTCACTGTTTTCATATATGCTCATTGTGTTTATATATTATATAAGCTTACCATGGTTATATGATCAATGTGTTTTCATATATGCTCACTATTTTTATACTTTCTTACTATTTTTATAACGTTGGCTCACTATTTTGTTTGGCCTCCTCTCCTCACCTCTACTACTTCTTCTACTTCTACTTCTCCTACTCTATGTTTGGCAGTAAATACTTTTTTTATTGGCAACCAGTAGTTGCTTTTTTTGACAAACTATAATCTCCTCTCCCCTCTTTTTCCCATGATGAAACCGCCCAACTCCATTACTAGAGTATGAGCTGATGATTAAGAACTTGTGAGGAACTTGACATTATTACTAGCCGCCCCTGTTGTGTTTTTCTATATGCTTACATTTTTTATATATGATCACTGTGTTTATGATGCATTGATGCTCCAAGTTCATGATCAAATGATGATTAACGAGTTTCTGAGGCCTCTACCACTACTACTATATAGACTCGTTTTATGATATATGGTAGCGGCTACTGCCTCCAGGAAAACAGTGAACATATATAAATATAGTGAGCATATATATTCTTTGTTTGGCCTCCTATGTTGGTGCTGCTCTACTCTTATCCTCCCTTCTACTAGTCCTGCTACTACTTCTATATTGTTTTTTTGGTCAACTCTCATCTCCTCTCTTTTGCCTGTGATGAAATTGTCCAACATCATATATTATCTGGAATGAGAGCTACACCACATAAAGATGACAACTTATTGGAACTCATCGACGACCTTTGCAACATCATATTGGATTAGATTATATACACGTCAGAGGCATTTACCATGATCCAACATCCAAATTAGGAAGCCTTCCTCCACTAGTACAAAATTGATTTTACAAGACACCCCAAAACATTAACGGAGTGTGCTTATAAATCAGAGATGGTTTAGGAGAAACGAGGTTCACGAGCATGTGAGGGGCAGATATTGATGAAAGTGGTGGACATCGAAGTCACGACGAGAATGAGATGGTTAATGCGTAGAGTACAGAGCCGAAGTATTAGAAATTTTTAAGTAGGTGACTGATTCGTGGGTTTGAATAGCCGTTAGTTAATCACCTTAGGGTGGATGAAGTGTGTGATGAGGGTGAGTTTGCACTACCAAAGGGGAAGTGCGTAATGGGCTCTGCCATGTTATGTGGAGAGCCGTTTTGTGCTCTGTCTGGTGCCTTTTGGTAGAAGGAGGAGGGGAGAAGTAGGCGCTTTTATCAGTTGGCAGTGTTCCGAGCGCTGTGTGGTTTGCAAGGTGGTGATAGCATGATGTATTAGTCCGGGGGTGACGGAGGGAGTGTCTAACAACTTGCTAGAGAGAAAATTGCTAAGTGGTATGGCGGGCACGAGGAACAGACGGTACTATGGTTATTTGATCTAGGATCTTACGCAGGAGGGTTAGGGATGATAGGATTCTTGAGTGCTATTAAAGGAAGCGAGTAATCCAGTATCGAGTAGTTGTTGGAAAGAGGCGTGAGAGAGTCACAGAGAGAGTAGAAAGTTATAAGGCATGTGGCGAGTGAGAGCGGTACAGAGCTGGATAGTGTTGTTGAGAAGGCACTCACGAGCGTGTGAGGCTAATCATTGGCATAACGGGAGAGCGGATATCTTTAGCGAAGACGTTATCCATTATCTGTTTTCGAGTCTTCCTGAATGTCGTCGAGGACGAGATTCTCATTTCTCGGATGAGGAGGGGTAGATTTTGTAACGGACGGCCGAGGGATGCGTTCCGCGGGCGTAATTTGTAGAGCTTTTGCAATATGAGCTGGTTATATTGGAGTTTGTGTCTATTTCGTAGATTTTTTACTCTGTCTAAAATAGGAGTAGATGGCTAGAAGAAGTTGTATCTTGGTAATTAGATAGGCGTATGCTTATTTACCTGAGCTAGGATTGAGGTTAAGACATTTGGATGTGTGGGGTGCATTCGATGGCTTGAGTTTTTCTGGTGGTGTTCTGGTGCTGGTAGATGTGTATGGAGTGAGGCGTGTGTGGAGCTGCAGTAGTGGGACTCCATCTATATCCTTTGTGATACGTTTGATCTCGTATTTCGTAAGATTTCGAGAGCGCCTTTGTATTAGCTCGTCTTCCGGAGTAGGTATGCTTCTCAGTCTTTAATTCACTCCTTTACTAAATCTACTAAAACAACTAACATCAACTTCCAAAATCTCTATACTATCAAACATTAAACATATCCTTCATCATCTTATACTAATTATATCATACTTTTATATTAACCTGAACTCACTCTTTACAATATTTAATATATTTATCTATCTATTCTATTCTCACTCTATCCTTATATTAATTTTACTAAATTCCCCATAATTATCTAACTTCATTTATTACTAACCTCTCCCCAATATCTTTTTTATTTACTTCTATCATACTTTCTATCTATCTCTCAACTATACTCCATTATTACTCTACCACTAACATATATATTATTATACCTCTAATATATTTATCAACAATTCAATATATCTTTAATAATACCACTTTGTTCTGTCTTCTATTTTTTATGTCCCCCCCCCCCCCCCCCACCCCCCCCCCCCCCCCCCCCCCCCCCCCCTTCACCCTCTTGGTCCCCCCCCCCCCCCCCCCCCCCCCCCCCCCCCCCCCCCCCCCCAACTCCACCCCCCCCTCTCCTTTTGTCCCCGCTCACGGTCTAAATGGGGGGAGGTGGGAGGGGGTGGAGCGGAGACTGCCAGTTTCTAATGTGCTAGTGTTGTCGCGCAGCCATAGGGCGTTCGGGCCAAAGCTTTCTCGTTTAAAAGGCGTAGGGCCTGTGTCTTGTTGCGTATGGCGGGGTGTTGAGCGAGCCCTTTAGCAGGTGGGCTGTTGTTGGCGTAGTAGAGTGAGGGGCTGCTTTGTGGCTCCGGAGAGGGGTGTGCAAATGTGTATGAAATATTGTCGTATTATCTTGCTTGGATATGGACGCTTGTCTTGGGTTCAAGGTTATGAACCTGCAAGTAGAGGTGATTGAGATAGTTTGGAAACCTTAGTCCGCTGCGCTCGTGTGTCCTTTGCTTTCGCTCACTATAACTACTCTTTTATCGATTTTGAAAGGTTTCCTGGTGCATTGGTTGCACTCGTGTGGAGTACACTTGATTGATTAAATCAGCTTTGCGCGGTACCGGTGACCATAGAGTTATGGAGTTGGTAGGGTATGGTAGTAGTTGAGTGGGATCACTGCTAGATGGTATTAAGCGTATTTATCATATTCGCGGTTTAGAACAGTTTGGCTTTCCCTGGCGGTAAGTTATGTATTATTCCCTGGAGATTGATACTGCTCGGTTTAGGTGAGAGGATGCGGTACAACAGTGATGGTTGCTGTGGGCTTGCGGGAGATATTCGTTACTTGCGGAGGCACGCGTAATTGACAATAGATCCATAGAAACATTTTTCTGCACCGTGCTGAGTGATTAAATGCGAATATGGCGAAAGGATTGTTGATATCGTAGATTTTGAAGTTGTCTGCTTGAGTCGTATGTTGGGTACACACTAGCTCGGTAAGGTTGTGGGCTTACGCTGTGTTTCTTTGATTGAAGTGTCATGGATTTAAATAGAGGAGCGAGCAGAAGGCGTCCTCGACACGGTTGCGATCTGGAGTTCGTTGTGACACAGAAGATAAGAAAAGCCAAGAATAAACATCAAGAGAGCGCAGGTGCGTGATCATTTCAGTGAACAGATTGTCACGTATGAGCTGAGGGTCGAAGGCGGTCAGCGTAATCAGGTCTTCTACACGGTTCATGTGGGTGTATGGGGCAGGTGGGTAGTATTCTAATCCTGTGTGTAGGAAGTTGAACGCGTGAGGATGTCGCGTAGGCCGTCGAACGAAGAGCACGCATGTGCCATCAGTGTGCAGCGTGGAGCCAAAGCGCACTTCAGCGTAATGGGCTCTCCAGGTCGTGTCAAGTGGGATTGTATGGGGTCATGATTGAGGGCCACATTTGATGCATGGTGAGGAGGTCCCTTTGGTCGCCGCAGGGCATGTCATGCCGCGGGTCAGCTATGTGATCGCTTTGTATGAGTGAGCATCTCTCCGAGTACCAGACAGCGAAGTTTGCTAGCGATTATGAGGGGGTATTCCGATCACTTGTCGTGTCGTGGAAGCTTATCGCTTGGAGGAGTGGTTCGGCGCTCCGTAGAGATTCATAGCATTTTAATCAGTCACGTTTAAAATGTCTTTTGCTCCATCCTCAACAGGAGCACATACTCGCAGAGTCTCTCAATTGTTCCATCTTACGCTCTCTAAACCTCTATGCAGCCATCACTCTTTTACATCGATGAGCGTTCTGCAGTCATCGGCTGTTTTTGTATTCCGTAACGCGAGTATATGGCGGTGCGAGAGCAATCAGCGGTGTGCAGATAATAGATTACTTAGATGTAAACATATCATTAACCTCTATCCCTCGGACTCATCCCTCCAACTCTCGCTTCGCTGTACACATGGTAGGACGGTCATCCTCACAAAAGCCGCTCTGCGCTGAACCTCGTGTACACCTCTTGCTGATCCATGGTACCGACGCAGTGTACTCTAAGCTGCCGCTATCGATGCCTTGCCATTTCAGTGAGTGTGTCTATGAGTATGTGAGATTTATGTCCTTCGTGCTGAACTGTTTTGTGCTAGTTTAGCGGGGCCTGTCAGTAGACTTTCTTGAATGTCTCTAAGTCAGATGACGTGTCTCGGTCATTTCATCCGCTCCTGCTCGCCTTCTAGAATCACTAGCATTCTAGCACGTGCCGTTGAGTCAACTTAACGTCTTCGTCGTATCGTGAATCCTCTCTTGACATCTCCTGTCTTGCGTAGCGAGGATGGAGCTGGCGGAGCATGTGCGATCCTCCTGTCTCCATCCCTGTGCATGAGGGCGGAATCTGATACCGCCTACTACTCCTACCGCAGTGGCTCGCTCACGCTCCGACCCAGATGAAGCTATGAGCTAGGCCGGATCTCGACGGTTAAGGAACCCCCGGAGCCACTTTTGCAGTACTTTTGATGAGAATCGCGCCAGCGTGGGCCTGGGCGTTCGTGACTATGAGATCGGCCGGTGAACCCATGATACCCCCACTCTGCCGAACCAAGTACGTAATGCAGGAAAGGCAATGTGCTGAGCGCAGCGATCGTAGGCTGCCGGGATCTGAGATGTGCACACACTACACAAACTAATTCGAATTATGCAGATCTATGGCTAGCGTGCGAGATGCAAACGCAAGTCTGCATATATAGTCCTATAAAGAAGTAGTGCTGCCCATTCCAGCCAGCTCTGTAGTGCAGACAGTGAAGGCGAAACATTCGCTCGCTATGTCCTTCAGCCAGTTAACTGTTTCATATGGCGCTGGCTTGAGATGGCATCCTCTCCTTCTTGTCTTCTGATTGAGTAGTCTATGTTGCTAGAATCCTGCGAGTCTGGGCGCACCTCGTCCCACCCGTTACGAGTTCATACATTAAAAGAAAAAAATAAATTAATAAAGTAAAAATATTAAAATGATAAAAACAAAAATAAATTTTTTTCTTTTTATTTAAAGATAAAAAATGAAAAATAATAAAAGAAAATAAATTTAAACTACTAAAATCATTCACAAGATATTCGCGATTAATATCTAGTTATAAAAGTTTTAGTGCATTAGAAGGATGAATATGTATGCACTCCCCTTCTCGCGCACATCCAAGACCCCACACACCTCCTGACCCACAAACTCCCCCCTGCACTCTCCATCCGAGTATTTATCCCACTCAACATCTGACACCAGGCCTCACAACAATGAACTCTCTAGGTATACCCGCCTAGAGACAAGAGAAAATAAACCATTAATATTACATGAGACCTAATTACCCCCCCCCCCCCCCCCCCCCCCCCCCCCCCCCGTGATCATCACCCCACAAACACCACTCCCCTCCTATACACACCGAAAACAGAAAAAGATATATAACATACAAAAAAAATCATAAGAACAATAAAAAATAAAAGAGTGTAGTAGACAGGACTATATAGTAAAAGAGAGACACAACGCGACCTGTACAGACTTTGAGAATATGTATATTTTGACAACAACTACATCCCTAATCGCTCCGCCCCCTCCCAATCATAGACCCCCCACACTAGAGCGCGCGCTTCCAGTCGGTTCTCATTGCTCTTAATCCATTCATTATTTACTCTTCAAAAAAATTTTGAAAACCACAAAATTTGATTATAAATGATAATATCTATGCTTGCACGCACAACTAGTTCTGAAAACTAAAATATTTAGGTGAGTAAAAAAGAGATACAACACTACTTGAACATACCAAACCAACAGAGAAAATGAAAATCCTCATATGACAGAATTAAATGAATTGTAATAGATAACCTTCTCATATAAGAAGCAGAAAAGATACTTTTAACCTCTTGCTGCAACTCAGTAGCTCTCCAAAAAACACGAACCGCGAGCATCCCCCCGCACCCCCCCAGTATGAGAACATGACCTAATACAGTAGTAAACCTATAAGATATAGGGTAATGTAGCTCTGATCTACCAATAAATCTATTGTGTATGTGTACTCAGAACGAACAGTGCAAACTAAACCACACTATGATCACCACTCTTTTTTTCCCCCCCCCACACACCCATCGCCCTGTGTGAGAGCAAAAATAGTATAGAGCAATGACAAGCTCCAAAGGATAAAGAAAAGATAGAAGAAAAGAGAAAAAGAGAAGTCCTACTAAAACTGCCTAGGATAGAAAACGAATCTTTATTAAATAATATTTAAAAATGTATAAAATACCAAACCAGAAAACTAAAACGAGAAGATAAGAAAGAGATAGATAGGAAACCAAGTCGTCTGGCGCACACAATCCCGACATCCTTAGAGCTGCGTGCTCAAGGCTTGGGACCTGAACCACACGAACGCACGAACGAGCTGGAGCCGGCTGCACCGAGACTCTCGGTATGTGAGCGTGGATCATGTCTGAAGGTTCTGTGCCATTGGCGACTCTTTGTCTTGTTTGGTCAATGCTAGTATGTTTTCTGTGTCTGGCGCTAGATCATCGTTTGATCTGAGCAGTCTCCAAGCCTAAGGCTGCGCCAGATGTTGCGTCGTTGCGGTGTGGCGGGAAACGTTTGTAGATGCTAAACGCATAGGATATCAGATGGCAGGTACCGCTCAGTATGTCGAGGTGCTCCAGATTGTGGTTGCTTCCCACGCAACTGTGTGCAAGTTTTTTTTATTTATTAAGTAGCGATTACCGGTTGCGGCCTCACACCTCGCCAGCCCATCCATGGTGCCTACTAAATTTGAACATCCTGTTATTAGTTCCTGCTGCAGTCGTGGTCCATAGCCTGAGTGCGGCAGGGTAGCGCTCATAGCACACAACGCGTCTGTGTGTAGGCTTCCAGAAATTCAAAATTTAATTTTTTTTTGTGAAAAGTTGATTAGGCCCCTACAATGAAAATTATAGAGACGGCTGATGTTATATCTGCCCCTACAAGTACATGATTTGTAGAGACGAGAGCTTAGGGATAGCTAGGAAAAGCGTCCCTATAGACCCCTATGAGCCACCCCTACAAATCCTTACCGTAGCAACAGAGTATCCATCAAATGCAATGAATTCTGAAAGTTGCTGATGCGCGAGGTGATTAAAGGCTATTTCTGTGACTTCGAATTTGATTATGCACGTGACCTAGCTAAGTATGATAGACTTGATGCCGCGGACAATACGCCTTTCTTATCATCCTTATCATCATCAAATGCGTTCTTAACAGTTTAATTTGTAGATTGTCTTTACTTTAACATTAATGTATAAAGTGACCTTGAAATTGCGAAATATTGGTGGGCGAATAAGATATTTTTTTTACACAAGATCCTTAAAAACTGATTTATAGATCTGATTCTTTTTTGAAAGAATATAGAGACAATTTTGTGTTTGCAGGGCTGGTTGAAAGCCGGACACTACAGGCCGGGGTTAGATCTTTACGAACGATTGTGCAGTGTCGTTAGAAACCGGCGCAAATAACTTTTTTTATCGTCTCTAGGATTTTTTTATTGTAGTGTCAATTTGTCCTGCATTGTGCAGTTGTAAATTCCAGTCAGATTAAATTTTGTTCAAAGCCACGTCAGGATATGCAAATGATTATTCGGAAACATGGCGGGGTCTTTGTAGGCTGAAAGAGGCCGCAAAGGGGCCCTCCGTCCTTCGCCCGACTAAACATAAACCAACCCGACGGCGGAAAAGGGAGAACACACGCTACAGTTGAGAGAGGAGGCGGAAAAGGGAGGCGAGGTCGCCGCCGGCGGAGACGGCAGTCTCTTCTGCCTTCGATGGCCTGAGGGTCGTTGGGAGATGGCGGAGACTGCTGGTCTTGTGTCGGCTGGTGTAGGTTGTAGGTCTAGTCCTAGTAGATCTAGGTTTTGGTGTCCTGGCGGCGTTGGCGAGGCGATGGCGGCTACATCATGGCGGAATAAGTCCTCTCAGACTCTTCCTCGTCCTGCCGACGCTTCACTCCGGCGTCGACAACGAGCCCGTGGAGGAGGGGTTCCCTGTGGGGATCTCTATGCAGGAGTCGTCGGCCGGTGGCGCATCGATATGGATGGGATGTGCGTCTTCTGGCTTTTTGGTTTGAGGATAAAGAGGCAGCTCTGGGTTGTGTGGATGCGTGGAGAGTGGATAAGGCTCGGGTTTCTCGTGGCGGCATCTGTCGTCGACGGCGAGTCCCTATCCATGGTCGAGGGAGCTCGGGGCGCGTCCCCGACCAATGCAGTTTCAGCGTTTGCTTCATCTCGTTCTATGGTGCGAGTGTCTACTGTGGCTACTTCCAAAGCCTCATGGCGAGAGGGCTTCTTCCGACCTGGGGTGGGCGGCGAAAGATCTCCGACAACGGCCAGTGGCAGCGAAGCTGGGAGGATTCAACTGACAGAGGATTTAGGACCTTACTTGCATTTTCTTTGTTCCTTAGGGGCCTCTGTGCAAAATGGTTGACACAACTGTCTTCTATATCCTTCTCGAATGTACCTGTATCTGTACTGTATCCTTAACTTTTAATACAGGTATGTTTAGATAAAAAAAGAGTATTCGAAAACATGTGTCTATGTATCTGTGTGTTCGTTTAACTTTTTGTGCTAAATTTAACCATTCGTTTTATTTTTAAAAAATATGCAAAATATTATTTTTTTATATGACTTGTTTTAGTCACAGAAGTTCTTCAAAAATATCTTAAATTTGGTATATTTACATAGTTTTTCTAATTAAAAAATATCTTAAATTTAACTATATTTGCATAGTTTTTCTAATAAGATGAGTGATCAAATTTATGGTTAAAAAAATCAAAGAAACTATAATTTGAAATAGAGGAAGTACACACGGTAAGTCTATGCACAAGCAACACCAAGTCATTTGAAATTCAGGTTATTAATTTGAAGCCATTATGTTTCCATGCAAATGTAACGTAGACAGAGGCCTCTTATGGTGCCTGTAACAATCGACTGTACAACAACTTAATTTTTACAATTCATTCATCTTGCTTGATTATATATGAAATGTATAAATATATTTTCCTAGAGAACAAAGGAAAAAAACGATGGCTTAGGAGTCAACAACAGCAGTACAACACCTACTTGTAACCAGGAAAATAATAATTATATTTGGTGGCGGTTAATAATTACTACCTGGCCTAGCTATCTGCATTCAGCAATTAATTAATGAGTAGAGAATAATAAGCTGTCATGCATGCATATCTTTTTGCTGGCACTAAAACTCTCATAATCATCTAGGACTAGGAGTAGTATAGTGCCCCCAACACAGGCCGGGGTTGCATTTTCAATCAAGGTTTTAAATAGCTGATTTAGGCTGTTAGCTTTTTCTCTCCCAAAACAGGCTATAGCCAGCTATAGCGAACTATAGTGGTACCTATAAGTGAACTTGTATATGAAAAAACTTAACTAAATTCTTTCCAAATAGATATAGCCGGCTATAGAGAAAACTATACACTACTACAAAAATCATTTTTGCTGGCACGCTATTTTTTTTCACAGACGGTGCATAATTTCATGACGCCAGTACAAAAAAAAGGGTGGGCCCAGCAAGAGAACCGCCTGTGTAAAACCATTTACACAGGCGGCTGACATTATGAACCGCCTGTGTAAATACCTGTAGAGTTATTTTTTTTATTTTTGTAAACGACCTCTGATGGAAAAACTTTGTACATGAAAGTTGTAGATCTCTAAAAGTTATGAAACTTTGTAGTTCACAACTTTTTCATTTGAAATCATCTTGTCATCGAAAATTACGTTTGATCGAAAAAGGTCAGCCCATTGTTGGTATTTATTATGCTCATGTTGAATATTCCGCGAGCGCATAGAAATACCGTTGTAGCATTTCACCCAGGAGTATTCCAGGGTATCGTATTTATCCTCAGGGAAGAAATGGTTAAAGAATATGATAGCTAACCATGGTGATCCACTAACTAATATACCAACTAAACTATGGTAGGGGTAAATGATATATATGATTAGTGCAATGACACACAGGAGAAGTTCCAATGATAAAGAGTAGTTTAGTGAGCGAGGAGGACAATGAGCGAGCATAAGGTTTCCAAATATCTATCTCTACTGGCATGGTTATAACTTAACAAGACAAGTCATATGAAGCAAGAATAATATTCATACACAATTGCACTTCAGGCCACTAGGCCACTTAGCAACAGAAAGGGATGAGAAGATTGCTAAACCGCTTAGCACAAGAAGGCCTACGCTTTAAGAACTTGGCCGAACGTGGTGGGATCAAAGCCTAGATAGGTCTGTCACCCCTACTAGGTACCACAAACAATCCGTTGGACAAGCCACAGACACAGGTAAGCGTATAGTCTAGACACCATGTCTACACTATATCTCACTACTCTAATCCGACATCCGGTGAAATTGATTAGAGCACCAGGTTAAGGGCGGTGAACCAGTGCAAAGGTATACTACCATTATCTTACTATCAAACAACTATGACTATGCTAACAACCAATACAACATAACTAGTCATGCTGCAATAAAGTAAAGTACTAAGGCAAAGTAGAGAAGATAACTATATAAAATAACTCAAGTCTTACAAGGAGAGAAATAAATACTAGAAGCATACCAGACCTCCTGGAAGACTAGAGCTGAAGATCAGAGGCTCACTCTAACTCCTAACAACACTAACACTACTACAAGTGCTACATCTTGAGAGGGAGTGGAGAGCTCCTCCTTGTGGTGTCTCTTGAATGAGAGGGGTGAGGGGGTATTTATAGTGGAGAGGTGGAGTAGGAGCTACTCCACCGTCACGTCATCAATCCGCGTGATGTATGGTGAGAGCCCTTGGATCGTAACCGCCCTTTAGATCAATGGTGCAAGAGAATTCACCATGTGCTTCTTTAATTCAGCATGTGCATCTTTGCATGGCGGCATGCAAATGGCGGTTGGATAAAGGAGTGGCACCCAAGCCACCTTGGGGGGGTCGACCGACCCTCCTATGACATGTGGGCCACTGCTAACCTTCTAGAAGCATGGCCCACCTGTCATGGAGTGGCTGGAATCCTTGGTGGTTACCTTTTATAGGTCGGCCGACCTGCATAAGAGGGGTAGTGACCCTCTTACTATGACAGGTGGGCCCTCCTACCATGTGGGTGCTTGGGATGGCTGGTGGGCCCCATAGGGTGGTCGGCCGACCCCCCTATGTGGGTCCCACTAGCTCATTTCTCTCCATTTCCTATAGTCCCGCACGAAATACTCCATGGACATGTGAAACTATTTATTGGATAAAATATACTCATGATATGCTTATGTCCCTTCATGGTGAGGCTGTTGACGGTGATTTTGAGCATAGAAAATTATGACATTTTCACCGTCAACAAGATCCCCCAAGCTTAAGTCTTTGCTCGTCCTCGAGTAAAGGTTAAAGTAAACATGAGCATAACACCTTAAGATATATAGATAGCATAAAATTCATTCCAAAACATTTCTTAAACAAGTGGGATATGTGGCATTAGCTATCATATATCCTTGAGCAGTTGGAAAGTGGAACAATTCTTGAAGCAAAGTCATCTTCCCAATCCATTTCTTAGTAACTTGGAGTTTTTCAAAGTTTTCACAAGAAAAGCATAGTTCACTTATACTCCTCAAATGGTACTCTTAAATCATTCAATGGTGTATGATTCCTCACCAAGGCACATATCAAAGTTTGCCTTCTTTTCATCATATCTCTAAAGGCTTATGTGGAGCTATCGGGTAGGATAAAGAATGTAGCAAACTTACTTTGCATATGTTGTAAAGTCAAATTCTGGATCCAAGGAGAGAAGTGTCATACTCTTAGATCAAGATTTGCAAGTGTGTGAAACATGGCAAATGATCAATACTCCTCTATTTGATAATCTCTCTTTCTAACTTATAATTTTGAGACATAGCTATCTTTTTTTTCTATGAGCTTTGATTTGCTCATCATTTTTTTCTAAAACTTAGGACCTTCATGAGCCCCTATATTTTTTTCATATTTTTCATAATTTTTCATAGTCTATGTCTCATTGACTAACAACATACAAGAGAGAGAATTTCTATTAGAACATGGAGCATGAACTATGTGGAAAATGAAAGGCATGTTTCTGCGTAATTCCAGTTTAGAAGCAGCATATATATGTGGTGTGTACGTGATCTTGATCTTGGGAGCATGATAAATCTCTCAACAAAGGTCACAAAACTTGACCAAACTCAACACAAAGCAAGTAGCTTATGTAGAAAGCTTATATCATGAAAGAGCATATATGGCTTTGGTAGGAATTTTCACCATTGAGGAGTATGTGACACTATGGTTTTATGACATTTTATCAAAAGCAAGATCTCCAAGCACTTTGAATAGAAAAGGTAGGATTTCTAAGCTAGAACTATATCACACATCACAACAACTTAGTCAATATGAGTTTCCTATTAAGATGTTTTCCCACAAGCATAAGCATATGTATATGGAATAAAATTTATGCAAGCTTCTATCTCAAGAATGTTATTAGCATGTCACTTTGAAAAATTTCAATCCAGATTTGGCTTTAGTTCATTTTGGGTTGCATAAGATCATGTCAAAATATCACACATGTACCAAGAAGAGAGGAGGATGTGTCAAACCAGCGTTTTGAAGTGAAGTATCAGTAGTGGAGGATGATAGGTGGGCCCATAGCTCCATTATGGGGTCGGCCGACCCCATCAGGAGGCATCTAGCCCTTGAAGGTGTGTCTCCTCTTTGTCCTCTAGCATACACCAAACTTCAGCTCAATTGGCTACTCTTGGGACGTCGGCCGACGCCCATATGGTGGCCAAATTGGCTCAAGTTGTGTGTGACAGCATCTTGTCAAGTGTGCATCACTAATGCATTTTCAGATTCTTTGCTTGTGGACACAAAGACAAGACAGAGATTAAGTGCATGGGTCCTGCTGGTGGAAAAACACCAGCGGAACCAAAACTTCACTCATCATTTTTTAGCCTCAAGCACATTGAAGATGATTAAGTTTATGTTATATGCTTTGTTCATTCTCATGACATGGTTGATAAACTGAGACAAAAGAGATGAGCATGCATGTGAGATTTGAAAACATTTGATAAAATAGGATTTAGTTGCTCAATCTATCGAGGTGCTGCCCATCTTACAACTTATGCATCAATGACCATTTTTTTCAAGATAAAAAGAATAAGACATTTATGAAGCATATGAGCAGGAGGTCTTTGTATTCTTTTATTCAATGTTTATTATAGATGCAATGAAATAAAAGTGAGGGATAAGCATATATACCTTAGTGGGACAATAATACTTACCTTAGTGGGGGAGAGGACCTCCCCCAAGCTTGCTCTTTTCATCACACTTGTGCTGCAAGGATTAGTAGGGGGAGGGGCTCCTCCCCCAAGCTTGTCTCCTTGGTGGGGGAGAGAACCTCCCCAAGCTGGTTCTTCTAAATGCCCTTGTATCACCATGGTGTTGGTGTTGAGCAAGGATCTTACATCTTGTCACCCTACCTGCACCTGAGATACCTCTACACCTTTCCACATTCTCTAAGTCAATTGTTAATCTCCATGATTAATATAACCAATACCTCTCGTATTGGAGAAGGATTTTGATTGTATAACCATGGTGAAGCATAGACAAAGACTAGTTTGATTCATTTGCAAACACAAGGATTATAAAATTCTAGTGTCAAGAAAAGATTATTCAAAATGAGCTAATGTCATGGAAGACATCTTGTCATCGAGTTATCATGCTGAGAGAAAAAAGGGTCAAGAACAAGAGGAAATTCCAAAGATTGCTCTAAATTTCCAACATGAGTGAAGGGTGAAGAAAGAAGTGACCGAAGGTGATAATGCCAGGTCAGGCGACCTGTTGTTGCACCCTCCACTAGGAACACTTAGTGGCATTTGCATTGGATTCCTAAGTAAAGCAAAATAGGAAAAGGAGGGAGGTGATCAGCCACATATAGGGTCGGCCGACCCTACAGGTCCCCTATCTCCTGCCCAAAGCTAAGGTTTTTGCTCCTAGTGTTTAGTGAAAACAAAGAATGCAAGTTTGAGTGCATGAAAAGACCAAAGAAGCACTAGAAGATCACCCATTCATGCTTTAGCTAGTTGTATGTGTCATGAGTGGTGAGCAGAAAGAAAGAGGAGGCATGGAAGGACCTGAGGTCTATCATGAAAGAAAGCAAGTGATATGGCCAAAGGGGTCAAAGTGAAGTCCCCCTACATGCTCATGCACTCAAACTTCAGAAATTTTAGAGCAATGCACCTTGGATACTTATGCAAGCAAAGTGGGAGGCACATGGTGATGTGATGGGTCCTTGGCCAGGTCGGCCAACCCATGTGTGGAGTCTCCACACTTCCCCATGACATGAACAAAGTGCAGGTGGCACCATGGTGGGGTCGGCCAACCCCACCTTGGGCACAAACTAGCTCAAAAATACATGTTATGTTTTCCTTAAAGTTTTATGCACGAAGAGATGTTGGGTTCTTGAGATTTCAAATGTGATAACCCAAAATGAAACAGAAAAGGAGTGCAATGGAGAATCAGATGTGGATACATACCGAATTACCTCACGACGAGGGCTCTTGGTTCAGGTCCAATGAGCAGCAATCCTAAGGATGCGGATTTGAAAGACTTGTTTCCATCATTCCTTTCTTGATTCTTCTTTTGATTTTGGTTTGGTAGATTTGTTTTCTATCTGCGGAGTGGACTTCACTCCCTTCTTTCTTATCCTTGGCATGCCATATTTTTGCTCCATTGTTTAGTTTCATTTCTGCAATAGATTAGTAGACAACACATACCCGAAGGGATACACAAGGATTTTCAACAATGGGTATTTGTTGTCATCAAGCAAGAGGTCATCTTCTATAGAGAGGTTATCTTTAATATTTAATTAGCATAGAGGAATTTTCCCATGTTAAGAGGTGTTCTCTTATTACTCACCTAAATTTTAGATTTAGCACAACAAAGGAAAAATTGTTCAAAATTGTTTTGAAGAGTACCTCAAGCCTTGATTCATCTCCAAGAATGATCTCCGACTTACCCAGCAAAGATTTCAAGTTTGCTACAAGGGTTAGTCCAAATATACAACCAAATTCTGTACATGTAGCTTTTGGTTCAATACTCAAACTCGACACCATGTCTCATTTAATTAAGGAAGACTATTCAACCTAAGCACCATGCTTAATTTAAACAACCTATGGGAGTACCAACGTTTAGCACAACCTAAGCATACTTTGAACAGAAAAGGGAAGCATGTGAATGAGATTAATTTTATTAGATACAAGAACATGAATGGTGAAGCAAAGGAGCAATTTTTTTGTAAACATGGGTGATTCCCTTCTTTTTTATGAACTTTTGATCTACACTAAAGAAGAATTGATTTTAGTGTTCCATTAGTGTAGATCCTATTTCACATGTTTTGAACTATGTTCATTGTTTTCACCAGATTCTTTCAAAGTTCACACAAGGCTAAACAAGATGTGGAAATTAGTCAAAAATGTATCATAGGCCTTTACTTACCTCTGATCATGAAGTTTATCTTGGGACTTACCCTCTTGGATTTGGGAAGTTTCCTACAAGGGTTAATCACATGTGCACCCAAATTCTATGCAAACAAATTTGAGTTCAATAATCAAACTAGACACCACGTCTAATTTGATTAAGGAAGGCTATTTAAACTAAGCATCATGCTTAACTCAAAAAGTCTATGGAAGTGCACTAGAGAACACTCCCAAACTAAAACATACCAACAAAGAAAGGAAGCATGAAGGAATATACAAGCTTCATTCAAGAAGAGGTGAACGCATCAATGGTGAAACATGGATCATCATTTTTTATTATTATTTTATTATTATTTAATGCAAAATTATGTAAATGGATAGATGAGATGCATTTAAATTAAACATGATATGCTTTTGTGATGGAAAAAGAATTTAAGTGATGGATATGCATGAATCTCTAGGTGAATCCCAAGAAAGCACCAGAGACATGATGATTAAAGCAAACATGCAGTGGTATGGAGTAAATAAAAGGATAATGTCGGGTTGCCTCGTGACAGGGTCTCACATGCCTAAATGGTCCCATCATTACCCATAATTTGAGATGGAATTGTGAGTGGCTTTGCTCCGTCACATGAATGGTTTTGTTTTCTTCTTTGACGGCGACCTTCTTCAATTCTACACAGGATTAGACTACATGCATACACATACCTGTGAGATGGTAGTGTCGAAGTATTGATTGTTCATGAATGATCAGGCACCCTGGGCTCTTTGATGTTTTTTTTTCTCTTTTTTTTCTTGTGGAAGAACACCGTAGGGTCGAGACGGTTGATGTCCTTTTTATTCCACACTCAACAGAACAATGGTAATCCCACAATAGCTAGTGGTAACATAGATTAGCAGACATCAAAGTTAGTATCAAAATCTTTTGCCAATTGCTTCACCAGCAACGGTGCCAGAAATGTTTTTTGGTATTTATTATGCTCATGTAGAATATTCCGCAAGCACACAGAAATACTGTTGTAGCATTTCACCCAGGAGTATTCCAGGGTATCATATTTATCCTCAGGGAAGCAATGGTTAAAGAATATGATAGCTAACCATGGTGATCCACTAACTAATATACCAACTAAACTATGGTAGGGGTAAATGATATATATGATAAGTGCAATGGCACAGGAGAAGTTCCAATGATAAAGAGTAGTTTAGTGAGCGAGAAGGACAACGAGCGAGCATAAGGTTTCCAAATATCTATCTCTACTTGCATGGTTCTAACTTAACAAGACAAGTCATATCAAGCAAGAATAATATTCATACACAATTGCACTTCGGGCCACTAGGCCACTTAGCAACAGAAAGGGATGCGAAGGGTGCTAAACCGCCTAGCACAAGAAGGCCTACGCTTTAAGAACTTGGCCGAACGTGGTGGGATCAAAGCCAAGATTGGTCTGTCACCCCTACTAGGTACCACAAACAAACTGTTGGACAAGCCGCAGACACAGGTAAGCGTATAGTCTAGACACCATGTCTACACTATATCTCACTACTCTAATCCGACGTCCGGTGAAATTGATTAGAGCACCGGGTTAAGGGCGGTGAACCAGTGCAAAGGTATACTACCATTATCTTACTATCAAACAACTATGGCTATGCTAACAACCAATACAACATAACTAGTCATGCTGCAATAAAGTAAAGTACTAAGGCAAAGTAGAGAAGATAACTATATAAAATAACTCAAGTCTTACAAGGAGAGAAATAAATACTAGAAGCATACCAGACCTCCTGGAAGACTAGAGCTGAAGACCAGAGGCTCACTCTAACTGAAAACTAGATCAAATTCAAAATTTGAATTTGAACTCACCCAAGCTATCCTACACTCAACCAGAAACCATAAACTCAGCATGAATGCAACAAACATGTTACTATGCTCTAGGTTATTTGCTTTTATTCAAAAAATTTTAATTACTCCCTATGTTATCATGAGTATAAATTGAATAGAAAGCTCAATATTAACCTCTATTTGCAAAAGTTAAAATTAGGGTGTTACAAACCTACCCCCTTAGGATGAATCTCGTCCTCGAGATTCGGAAGATGGAAAAAGATATGGATAGTCTGATATGAGATCCTCTTCTCTTTCCCATGTTGCCTCATCCTCTGAGTGTTTAATCCACTGTACTTTATGCATTCTTATAACTTTACTTCTTGTGACTCTCTCAGCTGTTTCCAAAATTCTTATGGGTTGATCTTTATAAGATAGATCATCCTAAATCTCAAGATCATCTAATGGTAGTTGTTCCTCGGGTACCCTTAAGCATTTCTTGAGTTGTGACACGTGAAATACATCATGTACACCTGATAAGCTCTCGGGAAATTCCAACTGATAAAGCTACTTCTCCTCTTCTACCAATGACATGGAAAGGTCCCACATACCTGGGAGATAGCTTCCCTTTGGTATGAAACCTCTTAACACTTATCATAGGTGATACCTTAAGGTATACATAGTCACCTACTAAGAATTCTATATTTCTTCTTCTGGTATCTGCATAACTCTTTTGTCGTGATTGAGCAATTTTCAAGTTCTGCCTCACTGTGTGTACCTGTTTCTCTACCTCTTTTATGATCTCAGGTCCAAACACTTGGCTTTCTCCCGTTTGATTCTAGTATAATGGTGTTCTACACCTCCTTCCATACAATACCTCAAATGGTGCCATTTTGGGACTCTTCTGATAGCTGTTGTTATAAGAGAACTCTGCATAAGGTAGACTCTTATCCCAACTCGTACCATACTGTAGAGCACAAGCTCTTAACATATCCTCTAGTATTTGGTTTGTTCTTTCCGTTTGCCCATCTGTCTGTGGATGATATGCTGAGCTAAAGTTCAACTTAGTATCCATAGACTCGTGTAACTGCTGCCAGAAATGTGATGTGAACTATGTACCTCTACCAGAAACTATCTTCTTAGGTACCCCATGTAAACATACAATTCTTTCCATATAGAGTTCTGCTAACTTTGCTCCGGTATAGCTAGTCTTGACAGGTATGAAATGTGCCACTTTGGTCAAACGGTCAACAATAACCCATATTGAGTCATAGCCTCTCTGTGTACGAGGTAGACCCACTATAAAGTCTATACCGACTTCTTCCCACTTCCACTCGGGTATCATCATTGGTTGTAGTAAACCTGCTGGCCTCTGATGTTCTGCCTTGACTCTTTGGCACGTATCACATATGGCCACATGTTCAGCTACATCACGTTTCAGACCATACCACTAGTATCTCTCTTTGAGATCAAGATACATCTTGGTACTACCTGGGTGTATAGAGTAAGCCGAGTTATGGGCCTCTCTTAGTATGGACTCACGAATAGACTTTATCTCTGGCACACATATCCTCTTACCAAACCACACTGTTCCCTATCCATCCATCTTAAAACCCGGAGCTTTACCAATCACAATCTGTTCTGCAATCTTCTGTATTCTCTCATCAGTAAGTTGACCTTCTCAGATCTCATGTTCCAAGGTAGGTTCAACTTCTAACTCCATGATGTTTGTTACTATACCCAAGTTGAGATACTTAAATTCAGCACACAACTCTTCTGACATCTGTCTCATGTGAGCTACGCTTGCGTGGCTCCGTTTGCTCAAAGCATCAGCTACAACATTAGCTCTACCAGGGTGATAGTGTACCTCTAGGTCATAATACTTGATTAGCTCTAACCATCTCCGCTGTCTCAAGTTCAAATCTATCTAAGTGAATATATACTTCAAACTCTTATGATCTGTATATACCTCACACTTATGACCTATCAAGTAATACCTCCAAATCTTGAGAGCATGTACCACTGCTGCTAACTCTAGATCGTGTGTCCGATAATTCAACTCATGTTTTCTCAACTGTCTGGATGCATATGCCACCACTCTACCTTCTTGCATAAGTACACAACCAGACCCAGATGAGAAGCATCACAGTAGATAGAGAAGCTCTTAGAGATATCAGGTAAGATAAGCACTGGAGCTGAGGTCAACCTCTTTTTCATCTCATCAAAACTAGCCTGACATTTCTCAGACCACACAAACTTAGCATCTTTTTCTAGTAAGCTGGTCATAGGTTTTGCCAACTTAGAGAACCCTTCAATGAACCTTCTGTAGTAACCGGCCAAACCAAGGAAACTCCGAATCTCACTCACATTCAGAGGGGAATTCCAACTTAGCACATCTTTAACCTTTTTAGGGTCTAATGCTACTCCACCATTAGAGATGATGTGACCAAGGAAAGATACTTCTTTTAACCAAAAATCACACTTACTAAGCTTAGCATAGAGTTGATGATCTCTAAGCTTTTGCAAGACTAGCCTTAGATGATTTTCATGTTTTTTTTCATCCTTGGAGTAGATCAAGATATCATCGATAAAGACCACCACAAACTTATCAAGATATTCCATGAACACTTTGTTCATCAGATACATGAAGTAAACTGGTGCATTTGTTAGACCAAAAGACATGAAGTGAACTCGTATAATCCATAATGAGTCACAAAAGCTGTTTTGGGTATATCTGAAGGCCTAATCTTTAGCTGGTGGTATCCAGATCGGATGTCGATCTTAGAAAACACACAAGATCCTTTCAACTGGTCAAATAGATCATCGATCCGAGGTAAGGGATACTTATTCTTTATTGTTACCTCATTGAGAGATCTGTAATCTATGCACATTCTCTGTGTTCCATCTTTCTTTTCTACGAAAAGTACTGGTGCTCCCCAGGGTGAAGAACTAGGGCAAACATATTGGTTATCTAACAATTCCTTG
Organism: Microstegium vimineum; assembly: GCA_022036555.1. Lineage (NCBI taxonomy): Eukaryota > Viridiplantae > Streptophyta > Magnoliopsida > Poales > Poaceae > Microstegium > Microstegium vimineum. Next base: position 26,704,159 of record CM039123.1, read on the forward strand.
AGTTGTTTCTTAAGTTATGCTAGCTCATTGACTCCCATTCTGTACGGCCTCTTAGCTATGGCTGCACTTCCAGGTAAGAGCTCAATTATAAACTCAATGTCACGGTCTGCTAAACATCGGGATATTCATCCACTATGTGCATGCCTTCTACGGCTGTACCTTTCAACTGGTTGACCGTGTAGTAATGTTTAGCAGACATGGAGACTTCTACCTCAATGTTATCTCCTGAGGGTGTCTCTAACTGAACTGTATTACTCTCACACTGTATATTTGCCTTTGTTTTCCTTAACCAGTCCAAACCCAAGATAAGATCTATGCCAGAAGAGTCGAGAACCAAAGGACTAGCTGTGAACTCTACCCCCCTTAAGATGATACTCACTATTGGACATACAAGGGATGCCTTCATTTCTGCTCCTGGTGAGATAACTATCATAGGATTTCTCAAAGCAATCTTGGGTATGTCACTCTTCTGGACAAAACTTTGTGTAATGAACGAATGTGATGCACCGGAATCAAATAGAACTGAAGCTAGACTTGAATTAACTGGAAACATACCAATCATCATGTTTGGTGCTCCTTGTATGGCCTCAGCTGTCACGTGGGTGATTTTCCCATAGATATATTTCTACACTATATTCTTGGGGCACCTATTAGAATATTGTTTCTGTTCTCCACATCGGAGGCATTTGTTGTTATTGGCAACTGTCGGTGCCCTTGGTGTACTTAGTGCACCATTCTTAGTAGGAGTATTAGAGGCAGTGCTTCTGGTAGGAGGGTTATAATTATTCTGAGGCTGACGCTGCCCCTGAGCACGATTCTACTGCAGCTGTTGCTGCTGCTGTGGTGCATGCTGATACTGCTGAGGTGCACGACTGATACTGTTAGACTGGCCTTGGTAACGCTACTGGTTGCTAACTTGCTGAACAGATGGACGGTAACGAGTGTTGTTCCCAGATGAAGAGGATTGTTCCTGGAACTTTCTTTTCTTGTCTTCCATCTGACGGCGCTTGTTTTCAATCACAAGGGCCTTGTCTACCAGGAGCTGGAAGGTGGCAAAGCTATGAGATAGAAGCTGATACTAAAGTCCATCATTCAAGCCCTCCATGAACAACTCTTGCTTCTTCTCATCCTCTGCCACTTCTCCGGGAGCATACCATGACAATTGAGTGAACTTGTCACAGTACTCAGCTACAGTCATACCCCCTTGCTTGAGAGCCAAGAATTCCTTCTTCTTTAGGCGCATCAAGCCGGCTGGGACATGGTGAGAGCGGAAAGCCTGATGAAACTCTTGCCATGTGATGGGGTTAGCTTCATTATGCCCAAAGCGGTAAGAATCCCACCAATCCATGGCCGCTCCCTGGAGTTGACCGGCAGCATAGAGCACTTTCTCCTGGTCATCACACTGTGCAATCTCGAGTTGCCTCACAATTGCATGAAGCCAGTCATCAACCTAGAGAGGGTCAATGGAATGCTTGAACACCGGTGGGTGTCCTATGAGGAACTCTCCTCTATTGTCTCTAACTGGAGGGGGGTGCATTGTCATTTCCGTTGTTGTTCTGTAGATTTTGGACATTCTGCGCCATCTGTTGCATGAGTTGGGTTTGCGTAGCGATCAACTGCTCCATGCTAACAGGGGGTGGTGGTGGCAAGTTCTCGTTGCTAGTGGCATTCCTCCTGGTGTTCACCCTCTGTAGCATATAACTTGTATAAGTTTCACATGTTCAACTAGAGAGCTTATCTTCTGGTTAACAGGAGACTGAGATATGAACAGAGAAGAACATATTACTCTAGATTTTAACAAAGAACACCAAGATAGAGATCAAACCCCCATTTTATTTATGCATTTCTTACAACCTAAAGTTATGCTAGAGAGTTTGTAGACATGCCCAGTGATGGAATACGAGGTTGCTACGCTAGCCAGAAAACAAAACTTTTCGACCTCATAAAACAGGATCTACTGCTAGTTACAGGTTACGGGATTACCACTAGATGCGCAAGTGCAGCGGAAGATGACTTGATGTAGTCATGCGCGTCGCAGCAGGCAGTGCAGTTGCGTGGTCGTCCGTCTCAACGTCCCCTTCGCGCGGTTCGTCCTTGTGCTCCAGATGCAGCACCTCCGAGGAATCCCACACGTACAGGGAAGAAGCGTTGCGCCTTCGGACTGCTAGGTCCGCGAGGAGCAAAAGGCGCGAGCGTGGGGGAGGCGACGGCGGCTGCCAAAAGGCGTGGATCAATCTCGCCTTGCGCCCACCCCTTGCTTATATAGGCGTCCTGACGAGCTCCCACGTTGGAGGCCCATTAGTAACCCTAAACCTAGTCTAATTCGGGTCCAACCCGAATTAGGCTTCCAGCCCTTTAAGCGTGCGACCCTATGGGCTCACGCATACATAGACATGGCCCAAGTACTCTTACTCGACCAATAGTTGATAGCAGCCTCTAGCAAGGCGTGTCAACTCCTATGCATACGCTATGATCATATCAGACGAACCACTATGACCATGTACAAGTTATTCCCTTTGCCACTCGATATATGGTTCAACTCGTGGGTTAACACTTAACCCAAGCACGGCCATGCATTTGTTGATCCAATCACATGAGTGATCCAGTGATATCTCTCTCACGAAGAGAGGGGCAAATTCCATCTTGATTGTCTATGTCTCATAGCATGTTTCCCGACCACCCAACGACCACCTTTATAACTACCCAATAACGGAGTAGCGTTTGATAGTCCCTAAGTAGATCGTTTCACATCTTGAGTACATACCACAATCTCAGGTCTAAGGACATAACGTACATGACATGAATAGAGACTTTCTCTTGTTGGGTCAGACCAGCCTACATGTCTCACATGTGCCCACATTATTAGTTTGACATCTCCATGTCTATGACTTGTGAAACATAGCCATCAACTAATACATGTGCTGGTCTAATATTCAAGTGTGCTCTTACAAGAATGCCGACCAGGGACAACTTTTAGAATAACCATTCAGGTAATTGAGTTCCACAAACAATTCACATAATCGTCAATCAATACTATTTGTCTATAATGGATATTCAAAGAACACTTTATTAATCATGGATACAATCGGAATATAATCATCTACATGATTAGCTCTAGGGCATATTCCTAACACCCAGAGCGCTCACAATCATAAAAAGAACCAAATCAAACATTAAGCATTATGATAAACATCTAAACACTTAAAGGTAATTGTTCAAACATGAAAATAAACACACTCTTGCGCAGACTACGCGTGTTTATTACATAAGGTGGGTATCTAGAAATCTATGTTGGTGCTGGTGTTGGGGTCTCCATAGCCACCTCTCTGTTTGGCGGGTGACTCAGCTGGCATGATAGGTAGGGCGATGTCAACTTCTCCCAAACGCCTCTTGAGCAAGGCATTCTCATGGGTAAGCTCTATGTAAGCGCTTGACATGGTCTCAAGATCATCCAAAGTCTGGTCCAAGCTCGTGTGGACTCGAGACAGACACTCCAGTGCGGGGAGAACTCTGATGCTCTCCCCTTCAAGAGGAGCGGCGATGATGCAGGAAGACTGTCTGCTGGGACGTCGTGGAAGATAGCGGTCTACATCCCACTTGATGATGTCGAAGTGGCGATGGCGATGGACCAGAAAAGCCTGCCTGGCAGCATCCTTGACAGAAGCCCCATGTGTGCTTCTGCTTGTGATGCCACGGTGGATGAAGTGCACTAGGCTACCCTCGCAGATCAAGGCCTCCGTCTCGAAGAAGTCATTGTGGGTGGGGTGGGTCCACTACATCGTCTTGTACTGTACGGTGCACCTGGGGTGGAAGCGGCGCACCAAAGGAAGAAGCTGAGGGTGGTAGTAGCCGTCCCCGTGGAGGTCGAAGTGCAGGATCACCGTCCACCCTTCCTTTCAAAGGGCAGCGTGACGAGATGAGTTGTCGCTGCCGTCTCCTTCATCTCCATCGTTGCCTCCATCATGAGAGTCATGACTCTCATCTTTGGAGTTATCGAAGTCGTCGGAGTCGTCACCACCATCGTCAGGATCTCCAGCTCCATCCATGGCATGATCCACCGAGTCCTCCAACTCGATGAGTCCATTCTCCATGGGCTCCTCCTCCCTATCATCCCCCGTGTCCCGAAGGTGCTGAACCATCTCCTGCAGCACGGTCTTGCCACGGGTGACAAGAACGCGGGGTCGAAGATAGGCGTCGATGTCTCTTCCGGGCAGAGTTCTTCGTGCGGGCCATCTATAAGATTAAATATGTTTTGATCAGAACAAGATAGTTTTTAACAGATAAAAGATAGAAGTATAAGAAAAGTTTTTATAATAAAGTAAGACAGTAAAATAGATATGATCCTAAGAAAAGGTGTCCATTTCTATCTAGGTTGATCGTCCTACAGTCAAGATAGCTTTGATACCAATTTGTAGCACCCATTTTTGCATAGCAAAACTAGGTACATCAAACATGTGTGCCCAGGATGTCCAAACACACATATACTCACAAATTGAAGAATACCAAAGTAAAGTACTTTATTACATCAATATTCATCACATTATTACATCATTTCATAGAGTACAACATAAAAGTCAACTAGCCACAGGGACATTGACTGGGAGACATCATCTAGAAGTCCTGGACATCCTCTGGAAAGACCTCAAAGCCATCATCTGGTACCCATCCAGGATTTTCATTGTATAAAACAAGTGTAAGCATACCACAACTTAGCAAGAGTAACTAGAGTACTAAAGGCTCAAAAGGCTTGACTCTTTTTGACTACGGTTAGCAATTTTAGTTGGTCAAGTTTTATTAAACAAGAATACTACTTTAGTGAGAAAAACCCAACCCAAGTGATTAAGTCATTAAGCAATATTAATATCATTCCCATCAAACCATGTAACCCAAGTAACTGCTATCAAGAAGGATCCAGGCCGCTCGTATCCATGAGCACAGCTATCATGATAGGTTTACACTCTGTAGCGATTGTACATCTTTACCCCCGAGCCATGATTCCTATTTTCCGGGGTTAGCTAGACCCACAATGCCTCTACCTAGGAGGCGTGGCAGGGTTTCACTACATAACCTTTCGCTAGATACCCTAACAAGTTAGTAGCCGCTAGGTTTCAGTGGCAGGTACGCATGGGTATTCTCCTTCAAGTCGCGTCACATGTGGTCGCAGCACTATGTTTGCCTACGAGGTAGGAGAAGTGCCATACATCCCCCGACACTCCCCTCTTGCGCCAATAAATGGTAACCACTAACAAGCTAGAGACATACTAGGTAATTAGTTAAAGTCAGAGCCATATAACACTCGGGGTAGCACGGCCTTCTTGGGTGGCCGCTTCAGGGGAGTTCCTATGGAGAGGTACTAAAGAAACAAAACCCGTGATTTAGCCCCCTTTAACATGTTGCTAAAAAGCATCATTTTACATTGTTGCATAATCCATTAGTCAAGTTAAGCATTTATCATTGGTAAGCATAGCACATCTAGCCATAATGCAACTAAAACCCATAGGTAAACAAGGTATAAGGATGAAGTTCTAGTATATGAATGCCTATGGTTTATCAAATTGAATGGACTCATGCATAGGTAAAATGTGAATTAAAGTTATATAGGTGCAAGGGTCCTTAGTTACACTTGTCTTTCTCAAAAGGTTCCTGTTGGTCCTGCTGGTCAAAGCTCTGATTCTCAAAAACAACTTGCTCACTCTCTTCTAAACATCAATTAAACACCATACAAATATTCCTAGCCATCCAATACATGCAAACAAATAGAGTTTAATTAGAACAGTACACCAAACAGTGTAAACAGAGAATAAAAAGCTTTTAAAAATATTCTACATGTTGCTACGACCACATGAGCGTGAAATTCACTCAAATCGGATTTAAAATGAGAAAGTTATGCAAGTTTAAAGATTTGAATGGCAATCTGGTAAATAAACTAAAGTATTTTTTGAATTAAAACAATTAATTTCTGATTTTAAACCGAGCTACGGATGCAGGTCGTATTTTACAAAAGTAAAGGGTCTGAAATGAAAGAGAACAGGATTAAAATTGAATGAATTAGAACGGGAGTGGAGTGCAGGTTTATTTGCGAAAAACAGAGGGGGCTAACTGCAAAATATGCAGAACCGGTCGGCGCTGACCTGGTCGTTGCTGACACAGGCGCCACGTGGCAGCGCGCGACTGGTGCGGTGCACCACGTGTGCGTGTGGACCGCTGACGTAGTGCTGGACCAGCGGATCCATGGTGCACGGTGCACTGGTTACTTAACCCCGAAAGGGTATCTAATCCTAACCGCTGGGATCGGATCGGACGACTGCAAGGGAAAAGGGGAGGTTCCCCCTCTCGGCGCACGGCGGTGCCATGGATTCCGGCGGCGCGAGCTCGCTGGAGAACGCGGGAAGGGCGTCTCCGACCTACTCGACTTCAACCAAGTGCACAGAAATGACCCGCGTGATCTTGCGAGTACGTGAGAGAGCTCGGGTGCGGCTCTGGGTCACCGGGATAGCGCGTCCGCGGCGGCGCCATTGCTAGTGCGCTCGGTGGTGAGCGGACAAGGCGGTACAGGATGCTATAGATTGAATTGAGGGCATGGGGAGGTGCGGTGGGTCCGTGCGAGTGTGGGGTGGTGTTGGTTGAGCCCGAAACTCGTCGGTGTGGGGCGACTGCGGCGGTGTTATCGCCACTGGCCACGGTGCCTGTCGAAACATTGAATACGGTGCCCAATTGAACAAATTAAAGGGACGAGAAGGGAGAGGGCGTCACCGCAGGTGAAAACGAAGTGGTGGCGAGGTCCGTGCGCACTCCAATCGATCCGACGACGAACGGCGGCGGACTGCGACATGAGCAAGGGCACGGTGAGTGCCAATACGACAAAACAGTGGGTGAAAATGTGCGGTGATAGCCGTTATGGTGTCGGGATATCGAGGCGAAGCTTCACAGGCGCAAGACGGCAGCGCTGGAGCTCCGGGACGGCTGAAACGATGGTGCGGCAGTGGAAAGTGCAGTGTGTGGTCTGAGAAAGAGCAGGGAAGGCAGGAGCTCCTGCAGCAAGCTTTATAGGACGTCGGGGCAGTAGACGCAGAGGTTGTTACTAGTCGGGGTATCAAGGCAGGGCGTCAAGGCGCTTGATGGCCCAGCGTCAAGGGCTTTGAAGCTCTGGAGTGAAGGAGAGCCGGGCAGTAATGCCGGAGCGGCATCTCCACGTGCCGAGGAGGAAGGCCGTGCGGCTGACGGGTGGGGACGATGGGGCAATGAGAGAGAGGGAGTGCAGCGCATGTGCGCGTCTGCTAGAAACGGCGCTGACATGCTAGGCCCGCATGGTGGTAAGAATGGGGGAAGGGATGCGGTGTGGAGTGTGGCTGCGTGGGCCTTAGCTCTGGGCCAAGAGCTGGGCCGAGGGGTGAGGTGGAGTTGCGGGAGGGGAGAGGAGCCAAGCTGGGCTGGATCCCGAGCTGGGCCAGATGGCTGAGAAAGGGAGTGAGATAAAAGGAAACTCTTTTCTATTTACTCGTTTTGGAAAACTAGCTCAAATTCAAATGAAATTTGAATTTAAACTCACCCAAGCTATCCTACACTCAACCAGAAACTATAAACTCAGCATGAATGCAACAAACATGTTACTATGCTCTAGGTTATTTGCTTTTATTCATAAAGTTTTAATTACTCCCTATGTTATCATGAGTATAAATTGAATAGAAAGCTCAATATTAACCTATATTTGCAAAAGTTAAAATTATGGTGTTACAAACTCCCTGGAGATAGAGGAGTCTCGCAAGTCGGTCCGGCGGACTAGCAACCCGCCATCCCTCTCTGGCCCTCCAGGCCAATTCCAGGAGGAGGACGAAGAAAGCGACATGGAGAAGCTGCTGCACATAGTCGCTAGGCTTAGGGAGAGTAACACTAAGCTAGCAGAGCGATCAGCAGAGGAGAGAATGGCGTGTTTGGATTTAGAAGATAGCTTCAACGATCTTCACATTAGCACTAGCACGAAGATCAAACGTTTAGCCCAGGCAATCAAGAGAGAGGATCTCTTTGCCCCTCCTTCTCCATAGATCACTAGTATCACTAATAAGCTAGGCACTTAGATTTATTTTTTCAATCATTTTCCCTTCATCAATGTAACTTGTGCCTAAGTGAAAATTTTGAATTGAATAAAGTTTGGTTCTGCTGGTATTTTACCGTAGCAGAACCCTTGCATTTGATCTACTTCTGCCACTGCTTTCAGCATGTTCCGAAACAAGTATGGGGGAGGTCGGTAGACACCCGAACATGTCAAAACACCGGTTCGACCATTGAACCATGTTGTACTCATCCATGACACGTTCCACAAAAAAGTTGAACCATGTTGTACTCATCCATGACACGTTCCACAAAAAAGTCGGCCGATGCACTTTGAAGGCCAAAATTCAGAACTAACAGAGGAGATCAAGATTTAGAGGTAAGGGATCCTAATGCAGAGACCGAAGTGGCCAACGGGCCCAGGGGGTGGTCGGCCGACCGCACCTATAGGGCTCGAGCCCACCAGCCAGCCTCCAATCAGCCTGAACATAAATCCTGACTGGTTTGCCACGTCTCTCCCCTTTTCCTTTATGTTTTTCAATTGTTTACTCATTTTCTCCTTTAATAAAAATGAAATAAAAAAAATTTCTTCATGAAAGTAATCACTTAGTTTATTTCCCTTTTCAATGTTGAATAAAATAAGAAGATCGCATCCAAAGTTAAAAATTTTGAAAAGTGACATGATCTATGACATTTAAAGGGCAAAAACATCATAAAGATAAATTCTTGCTTTTTGCTCATGCTAGTGGGAAAATACTTTGATAGGAAGATAATATGGACTAAGTTGTTGATTAATGTGATATAGTTCTCGACTTATGATTCATACCCTTTCTATTTAAAGTTCTTGGAGATTAATTTTTGAAAATGTCACAAAACCATAATGTCACTACTCTATAGTGAGAAAAATCCTACCAAAGCCATAAATACTTATGCATGATCAAAACCTTCCTCATATGCTTCTTGTAATTACTTTGAGTTTGGTCAAACCTTGTGACCCTTGTTGTGAATTATGTCATAGTTCAAAGATCAAGATCACATACACGTCACATACTTTTCGCTGCTTCTACACTGGAAGTACGCAAAAACATGCCTTTCATTTACATGATCCATGTTCATCCAATAAATACTCTAGAAATAAATGTTATGATCTCTCTCTAAATTCTTCAAAAGAGATATGTCTATCATGAAAAATGATGATAAGCAAAAGCTCCAAAAAAGAAAAGGGAGATGTTAGTCATATCTCAAGTTTATCCTAAGATAAAGAGATCATATACATAGTTAAGGAGTACATGTTAGTCATCTACCATTTCTCCACACACATGCACATCTTGATCTAGGATTATGACGTACTTCTCCTTGGATCCTTGTTTTGACTTTACAATATAAGTGATACAAGTTTGCTACATTGTTTATCCCTACCTAATGTCACACCCAATTTTAAGGATAAAATTGAATATGAATAACTCATGTGTGCCCAGAGATCAATCACACACATAAGCCGACAAATCTTTAAATTGTACCATCACTGAGTGTTTATTGCATAACGAATAATATTTAAATAACATAACAGCGGAATAAAAAGATAACTCTCGCGACGAAGCTCCACTTCACAGGGAACGCCGACTGGTTGACCACTAGCCTAGTACTCCTCACGGTAGCCTTCATATCCATCTGAAGGGGTTGAGAAAGCAAGAGTGAGCACTTACGTACTCAGCAAGAGTAACATAGGGTTATGAAGCTCAAAAGGTTGACACTGTCTGAACTGCGGTTGCTTTTAACTAGGTCAAGTTTTACCAACACTTAGCTTTAATTATGCATAGCCCAATTAATATCCACATGATAAGATTAATAAGCATCATTAACAATTAAACAACATGATCATCTACACTGTGAGTTTTCCAGGCCTCTCGTAACCGTGAGCACGGCTATCATGATAGATTTACACTCTGCAGAGGTTATACACTTTACCCACAAGCCATGTTACCCATATGCCCGGGTTTATAACTCCCAAAACACTTCCAAGGTGAGCGGGCAGGGAACACTATGAAGTCTTTCAAAAGTCTTCCTAACATGTTGATAGACCCTACGGACCCACGGGCAAGGGGTTACAAAGCCTCCACTCGATGGTACCTCTCAAAACGGTAACCACCCTGGACCATGCCCTGCAACCAGCTCGGCAATGGTGCCTTTCACGAACTGCCAACATGCTAGTACGAATCTTTATACTTGACTAAAGCCAGAGCCATTATAGCACTTGTGGTTGTATTAGAAATCCCAGCTTTTGCCCTACAGTGGGGTCCTATTCCATGTTGCTACAAAAGCCAATTTTATCTCATTGTTGCATATATCATTAGTCAAGATTCATCTCAAGATCCATCATTGTAAAGCATAGCAAAGCTACCCATATGCATATAAACCCATGGTGACAAGGTAAAGGATAACAAAGCTATGGTATAGATCTAATAGGAATCAAATTAGACACATGCAATATGACTAGATTGAATTATGGTGAATAGGTAACAAGGATGATCCCATGTTAAACTTGCCTTGATCCCAAAGCTCTTGGTGATCCTGATCTGGTGCAAAGAACTCTTGGTCAACGAAGATCTCACCGGCTGTACTCGATCAACATCACCACGTAATCATCCGAACAATCATACACGAAGCAAACAAGACATGATCAGAACATTACACCAAAAACAATATAAAGACTTTGAAAAGGTTAGAAAACAGATCTATCACAAAGATATGAGAATCACGCTAATCGGATCTAAAACGAAGAAGTTAGAGATAAAACGGGATTTTGAAGAGAGATAGGTTTAGCAAAAGCAAAGTAATTTTCTCTGATTTTCAAAAGTAATTAACATAGGTGAAACCTATACTACTAGATAGAGCATGAAAACACGGATCTAACGCAACTCGAACGGGTCGATTTGGATTTGAAACGAAGAAAATATAAGGAATTGAAGATTAGAGATCAAAAGGGGAAATTAGGGTTTTATTTATTGTCGGAATTAAACTGAACTCAGAGAGGAATACGTTTTCCCGATGGAAAAACGTAAAGGGCAAAGGCGCTTTGGACTGCGGGTTCAGAGGGGGAAAACTAGCAGGGGATCTTTAGCAAAAATCGCAGGCGAAGGGGTATGGTGGATCTGGAGCCATAGGATTAGAGATGGAGGGATAGGATTAGATCGGGGAGGACTACGGTGGTTCTTCCTCGGCTCAGAGCAAGGCGGCACGGCGGTGGCCATGGCCGGCGGCCAGAGCATGGCAGCGCAAGGGGAAAAGGCTCTGCGGTGCCTCGTTTTCAAGTCCAAATGCACCGAGAGATGGCGACGCGAGCTCATCTAGCGCCACAGCGGGGCTCGGAGAAGGACGGAGAGGCGTCGACGACGATGAACCGTGGCGGCGGCGTTCTGTTACGGCGGCGCGGGGCTTCCAGAGCGCAATAGAGAGAGAGAACAGAGGGGAAAGGTGTCTCGCACACGCGCGAGGCGAATGCGGGGCTCAGATGGAACTGAGGACGGCCGAGGAGAGCCGGCCTCGACGGATAGCGGCGGCGGAACCTCGGGTTCACGGCGACGGGTCGAGACAGGGCGCAAGGGAGGAAGAGAAGGGGGAGAGGGCGTGTCCGATACTCACGCGAAGCTACTGCTGTGCTTGGCAAGGTGTTTGGTGCGGACGGTAGAGCGGAACGGCGGCGGCTCGGCGGCGGAACGCGGTGGCGGCGTTGGCGGTTCTGCTCTGCTGCGATTGCGGGTGAACCGAGACGAGATGCGATGGGGAAACGGCGCGGGGATCGACACTATTTAAAGGAGGATGGGGAGAGCACTTCGGAGCGGTTCATGCGCATGGACGCGGAACGAACGCGGCGGCGCGACGTCGCGGTAGTGTCCCGCTCGGACACGAACAGAGGAAGGAGCGGAAGCTGACAAGTGGCCCTAGGGTGTCAGTGGAAAGGAGGAGGAGGCAGGCGCGCCGACAGCTGGGCCCGCGCTGGCAGTGGGAGAAAGGGAGGAGGAGGCCGCGCGCGGTGTGCTGGGCTGCGGCCAGGTTGGGCCGGGGAGCTGGGCAGGCCGGCCCGTTCAGAGGGAAAGAGAAAGGGAGAGGCAGGCTGCGGTTTGGGCCACTGGGCCAGATCAGTGAGAGGAACAGGTTTTCCCTTTTCTTTTTATTTTCAGAATTTTGCAAAAGATTTTCAAAGCATTTGAATTCCTTTTTCCAAGTTTTGCAAAGCCACACAAAAAGAAATGCAAGAGCATGTAATGCACAACCATGTGAAACCCTAACATGAGATTTAATTTAAGTTTTATATATTTAATTCTATGCATCACAAAAATACTTTAAATTAAATCAAATTCAACTCTATTTTCTATTTCAAATTTTATGGTGTTACACCTAAGCTCCACATAAACCATTAGAAGTAGGAAGACACAAAGAAGGCAACCTCTTTATGCCTTGGTAAGGAATCATACACCATGAGCGGTCTAGAGTGCTATATGAGGAGTAAGTTCACTTATGAGCTTTCTTTTGAAAATTTATCAAAAACTCCAAGTACTAAAATATGATTTGGAAAGATGACTTTGCCTTGAGAACTGTTCCATTTATCAATATTCTCAAGGATATATGTTAGCCAATACCACATATCCCATTGGTATGACAAAATGTCTTGAGTGAATCTTTATGCTTGCTTTATAGTTTGAATAGCATAGTCTTGTTATCTTCTATCCTTTACTCGAGGACGAGCAAAGAGGTAAGTATGGGGGATCTTGTTGACGGTAAAAATAAGCCATTTTGTCACCATCAAAATACCGTCAACATCCTCATATTCGAAGAAAAACAAGCATAACATGAACATATTTTACCCATTAACTAGTTCCACATGTCCCTTGACTATTTGAGTGCAGGTAATGAAAAATGGGGACTTTTGGGAGCTAGTGGGCCCACTTATGGGGTCGGCCGACCTCCCTGTGGGGCCACTAAGCCTCCCAAGCCCCCATGATCCAAGTAACACTCTCAAAAGCACTTTCTAACCCTTGGATCCAAGTGTGCTGCCTCTCAACGGCTCAGATTCAAAGCACGAGGATCCATGGGCCCACATCAAGGATATCAGTGTGACAAACATCTCAGAACAAACACCCAATGCATATGACAAGTGGGACCAGCATACAGAAGACAGAGGTGGGCTGGAGATCCCATAAGGGGGTTGGCCGACCTATAGATGGGCCCACCATGCCCCCACTTGGTCCCTGACCAGTGGGACACCATCTAGGAGCAGAGAGGGCCCACAGGCCAGTAGGGGGGTCGGCCGACCGCCCCTATGGAGGTTCCAACTCCCATAACCGCCTCACTCACTCCCCACATGCTGGAAATCATCAGCATCCATCCTAAGGCGGTTCTGAGGTCGGTTGGATCCTACGGTGGTTGATGAAGGTGACGCGGATCGCTGGCATGGCACCGGAGTAGCCTCTACTCCACCTCTAGCTATAAATAGAAACCTAGAGCCCCCTTATCAACTGTGCCTCATTGGAGAAATACTACTCTCTAGTCTCTTAGCGGAGCTCTTCAGTAGTGTTATGCTAGTTGGAGAGTGAGGGAATTCTTCTAGAGAAAGCCCCGGGTCTATCGGGAATCTTCTCTGGAGTTCTTCCTCAACGGATGCGGGTCTCTTGTAAGTTCATCACTTGTAAGTGACTTCTTCTGAGTTCTTTATAGCATTAATATTCTAAATCTGGTTTAGCTGTTATACAACTTTCCGTGCTTGTTCATCGCTTTGCTCTGAGTGAAGTGCTTTAATCTTAGGCCAAGGTTTAAAGTAGTAAGATAAGTGTAGACGTGGTGTCTAGGCTATATCTTACCTTTGTAAACCGCTTATCCCACGGATTGTTTGTGGTAGCTAGTAGGAAGTGACAGCCCTATCTAGTCTTCGTATTCCACCACGTGTGTAAGATAAGTTCTTAAAAGGTAGGGCCTCAATACAACATGATAACGTGGTCCGGTTAGAGTTTTATCCTCTTTCTGATCTATCCCATCGCCTCCTGCAAGAGAATGGCTGATAAGGCCAGTATAACCAGCTATACCTTGTTAGATATCTTTGCTATATCAAACCTCTCAACCCAGTTATCATAATCTCCCTTGATCTATCATAGGACATAACCATATTCCTAGTTAACTCACTTCTCGTTCCCTGTGGAAAATACGATACATGGAATACTCCCGGTGAAAGCTACACTTCACAACCGTATGCTTGCGGTCTTTTTCCATTTGCCACCTTTGGTGTCAATAGCCCCCGACCAGGATGGAAGGCCTAGTAGCATCAACACGACCACCCAAAGCCCTTGGCTAGTTAGATGGTGCCCGTACGCTCTGAAACCCTCTGGCCACGATGACCGGCGGCATGCTCATGCATGGCGACCTGTCGTCATGGCCAAGACGAAACAAACCTCTCTGTGACCTACCTTGAGACCAAACGGACAAGATCAATAGCATCCAGGTGACCTCCCCGAGTCCGTAGACTAGTTGAATGAAGCCGTAGGCCCTTGTGTTGCCTTGACCACGTAGTGCAGTGGTGCCCGCGAGCTTTGCAAGACCGCCGCCGTGGCCATACCATGGTGGAGACCCAAAGGCGTAACCAGCTGGCCCCATCTTCTCAACCGTGTACTCTGATGGGCGTGCGCGAGCCAGATGGAGTGGAATCGAACGCCAATCGCTCAGATCAGTAACGCCATGAGCCACCGTCCCTACTCACCGGCGCTGGGCGCCATAGAGACCATGGAAGACCCTGCAAACAGCGGTACCGAGTCCTGAGACCACCCTGATCTTAGTCGCAATGCCAATTGTGGGCTAAAGCCAGCCCAGGCCACGGTTTGTCGAACTCCGGTAGGCGCGTCCACTTCAATCCCGTGTCGACGGCTTTCCAAGCCCCACCATACGAATCCGTGCATTCCATCGTGTTCGCTAGTGGTGTGCGAATGCTTGGGCACCTTTTATTTGGACCTTGAGCCTTTGGAGCTGAGCCTCGGTCGCTCGCCGGTGAAGTACCGCCGCCGTCGGCTGTTTGGAACAGAGAGAGGAAAGGGGAACATGAGTGGAAGACGTTGACGGGTGGGCCATGTGCTGGCGTCAGCCCCACACCAGCACTGCGTCAGCCAGGCTCGTCGTATGGACCCCCCCTATGACTATGTGGACCTAGCTCATGTGAGCATGTGGGCGGTAGAGCGCTGGTGCACCTGGTGCACCGGAAACCGAGCAACGGTCCAGTGGACCAGTGCTGTGAGCCCACCGTGGACCAACACTCGTAGACTCGGCCCAATATGAACCCACAGCGACCACGTGGCTCTACCTTGTGTTGACACATGGCGGGCCCAAGCCCGGCCCTGACTCGACCTAGATCCAGCCCTGCGCGTCCCACGAAGACCACTGTGTTGACTCTGGTCAACTATGATGTCACGCTGACATCATGTCGACGTCAGCCAGCCAATCAGATTGTGACACGTGTGTTGACGGTCGTTAAGTATCAATTTTATATGTCAACAAAAGCTAAAAAGGACTTAATTGAATCATCACCATAGACTTAGGGGGTCCAACTAACAAAATTCCACAAGTTTTGGTGAGTTTATGTTTCTACAGGGAGTTATCAGGAAAAGAGCAAAGGGAGGTCCACATGTCATGTTTACATAGAGAGAAAGGACCTCCACATAAACAAGAATACTCAGGAAGACTCTAGAAGCAACTGGACCAAGCCGGAGGCCGAGTGGGCCCACACCTAGGGCGACCGCCCTAGGGTTTGTGGTGGTCGCCCTACCCCTGTGGCCAATCAGGGTGAACCCCCGAACAACTGAAATCTGGACGGCTAATCACTAACCATCACTTTTGTCTCACATTCTCCACGAGTTTTTGTTTTGTCACCGAGTTTTGCAGGATGTTTAAGAAAGCCGCAAGAGCCGCCAAGGAAGCCTTGAAGAGTGTTAGGACGAGACACTCATCCCGGCTCTCCTCTTGTCACTCCGACATGAGCGTCGATCCGCCGGCCAAACAAGCACCATCATCATCATCAGGTAATACAAGGAAGGTCCTTCTTAAAACAAGTGACCTTGGACTAATTTCCCAGCGAGAGAAAGAAGTCCTCCAGAAGTTGAAAAACAAAGATTTCATCCATACCCCTACCATCGATCCTACCCTGCTAGAAGACACAGGTATGGACTCTGAAATCGACCTTATTTTTCAAATTATTGGGTGGACAGACTTTTGGAACGTAACCGAATTAGGATCCCATCTTTTGACCATTGAATTTCTTTGCACCTTACAATTAAGTGAGGGCGGGATCGCTTTTCGGTTGTTCAAACAAAATTTCATTTTGTCATGGAGGGAGTTGAGTAACCACCTCGGTTTCTCTCCTAGAGCTATCCTAGACTTATATGCTGATCTTACAAATTTTAATAAACACCAGTTCTGGCGGGAAATTTCTAGAGACCAACACTTTTTGCAACCCCGAACTAGTGACATAGAGCATCCCACACTTCGTATGTTTCATAAATGGATAGGGTTTGTTCAGTTCCCTAGAGATGACATCAGGAAGGTAAGAGTAGGAGATCTGCAACTTCTTTTCGCTGCTATTAATAAAGTGCATGTTTCACCTATAACTTTATTAGTTGCACATTTGTTGAGCACACCAAACCTGCTAGGTCCTATTGGTTGCACATCTTTGATCACCGTCTAGCCACAAACATGAATTTATTAGAAGGCTCGTCACTTGACTTGATTGATGAGTTTCGACTTTATTATGGCTATGACTCTTTTAAACAAGGAAGAATATTAAAGAAAGAACACAATATTATGTACATGCTTTATGATAAGGGCAAGGTCCGGTTACCTAACCCAGGTCTTGGGCTCTACGCTGTCCAAAGGTATTTGATTGAAATTGAAGCAGAGCCAGTGAATCAAAGAGCGCCACAGCGCGTGGCCTTCGAAAGGATGGCCAGTCATCAAGAACGTACATGGCACGGAGCTGATCCAGGCCCAGAAGAGCCGGCGCATATCAGTTATAATGATTACAACCCTCGCATCCTTAGGGGTCCTTGGGGTCAATACACTCGACAAAAGGAACCAGTTCAAGAAAGATGGTCGGAAGGGCAAGACCAACAATGGGCAAACGGACCATACCAATCCAGAAGATATTCCATTGACCCGTATGGGGCATCAGGGTCCAGAACCCAGCCTCATTTTGATGCAGGTCGAGCCTCCGATGCCACATACGCATTCACCGGAGATTATTACCATGAGACCGGCACCTTATACGCCCGCACTGACAACAGCCTCCTTGCCATCCAAGAGACACAAGCCCGACACACTCAATTACTGGAGCAGCAGCAGAAGTGGAACCAGGACCACACGATCGCCATGCAAGAAATGCGAGATGAGAACGTCACTATAGGTGAGAATGTGTCTACTCTACTTCAATTCTTTAAGCTTCAATAAAGCCATCCGCAGCATCAGCCAGCTTGGGGAGTGCCTCCCCCAATTATCAAGGTAAGTTTTCTATTTCCCTTTATTTTTCTATAGTAATTTCTCTTATTTTTGTTACCTTTATGTATCTAAAAAAATCTAAAAACTTAGAAAACCCAATAAATATTTTCTATTTACTCTACTACATTTCTTAATCATGAAAACCAAATAAAAAGATTGTGTAGATAAGTGTGCTTTATTTTGCTAAGTTTAATTTTGCCTTGAATAAAAATTTGAATAAAAAGTTACAATAAACAGTTGCTCTATTTACTTTCTTGTAAGAACCTAGCCTTCACTATAAAGTTCTCCCAATAAATAAAACTATGATCTAAATACCTGTGGGAGCATAAGCCTAAACTAAGTCTAGATAATTGGTTGATATGATATGAAAGTCTGAGCTACTGTTTATCTTGTTCTTACAACACTAAATTCTGTAGATTTATTTTGAAAACATAAAAATATCACATGATGAGTTCCTCTATGATGAGAGTTTAAATTCCTACCACAGACATATATACATGCCTACTAGATTAGGAAATCACATTTTTACATACTACTTATGAGCATTGAGTGTGGTCAAGCTGTCTGACCCTCGGGAACTAGTCATGTGGTCTGAATCAAGATTCACGTACACTACATCCACATACGCTGCTTCTATCCTAGAAGTATGCATCCACATTCACTCATTTCCATCTCCAGATCCACCAAAAATATTCTGCTCCTAATCTGGGAGAGAATAAAAACAAATAAATATTTTCCTACTCCTGTTGTCCCTGTGAAATAAATGCTCCAGTCAACTCTTTAGCTCTACAAGGATGAGTGCTCTATTAAAAAAAGAACAGAGATTCGAGGAAATAAAAAGGGTCAAGTGCCCGCCAACCTCGAAAAAAATAAAAAGTGAGAAAGTGAGGTAAAAATGGACAAGTGTCCGACAGTAGAATTAGGGGTACAAGATACCCACCTAAATATATATATATATATATATATATATATATATAAATATATATATATATATATATATATATCGAGCATCTCTTTCCCTTCGAAAGGTTTCAAATACGAGAAAGGTACATATTCCATCAAAACAAGCAAAGGTAGAATTAGACTTTCACCTCTATCATCATCACTACCACCATCATCAACATACACCATTCATTCGCCACACATGCACATCTTGATTTGACTTATTGACCTATTCCTTTGGATCCGCGGTTTGACTATGCAACATATTTCTTGCAAGTATGTATACGCTATCTCCCACCTATGAGCTCCAGATATTAGCCTATTAGAAGTAGCTAGGGTACGAGAGAAGGCAATGCCACAATGCTTTATACCACAAATACCACATATCAGAGAGAAAGGCATACACCATTAATGCCTTGGTAAGGATCCAGAATTACCACAAAGGAGAGATTTGAGAGAGTCATGCTAAGGAACTCTGAGTTTTATTTAAAAATTTATAAAAACTCCAGAATAGAGGTGAAGTATAGAGCATGAGACATAGTACTTGACTTGATTATTCTATCTTTCAATTACTCAAGACTCAAGTACAGGTACTAAGCCCCATGGTAAGAGAAAGATATGTCACTTTAATCTAGAGGAGAATTTTATTTTGAATGAAATGTGTGCTTGTTAGAAAGTAAAGTTTGAAGGAGCTTCTAATCCATCTGAGTTAGCTGTTTGCTTAGGGACGAGCAAAAGGGTAAGCTTGGGGAGCTTGTTGACGGTCGTTAAGTATCAATTTTTATATGTCAACAAGAGCTAAGAAGGACTTAATTGAATCATCACCATAGACTTAGGGGGTCCAACTGACAAAATTTCACAAGTTTTGGTGAGTTTATGTTTCTACAGGGAGTTATTAGGAAAAGAGCAAAGGAAGGTCCACATGTCATGTTTACATAGAGCGAAAGGACCTCCGCACAAACAAGAATACTCAGGAAGACTCTAGAAGCAACTGGACCAAGCCGGAGGCCGAGTGGGCCCACACCCAGGGCGCCCACCCTAGGGTTTGGGGCGGCCGCCCTACCCCTGTGGCCAATCAGGGTGAACTTCGCGAATCGTGCCTAACCGCCTTTGAGGATGAATCTAAACCACTCGCTTAAGGTCGGTTTGATCCGTCGGTCCACGTTCATTTGAGGGGGCTATATAAGCAAGGCCCTGCCACCCCTGAGGAGGAGGATAAATCATTATTAGAGGAAGCCATCAAATGTAGGGTTTCATATCCCTCTCTCCAACAGAGAATTAGAATAGCTACTCCCAATTCCTTCAAGTTCTATAGGATTGATTAGATAGATTTAGAGAAGTAGAGCATCCGCTCTAGATTTCGGATCTTTGTCATAAAGATTGGTATTATCTTGTATCTTTTTCTACGACTTTATTCTTAATATCATTATGTTTATATTTATTATGTTCTTAGTTTGTTCTAGTTCTATACTTGATATAGTTATGATTGATAATGAGTTTATGTATGAGTTTGCAAAGAGCTTAGCTCTTACCCTAGGGGAGTTAAGTGGTAGATCACATGTGAGTGTCTGCAAATGTATCCTATTGGTTGGGTCGCGTGGTAGTTCGTGGAAGTGACAGTTCCATTAATTCTTATATAGTCCACCCCCGTTGGTAGGACAGGAAGAATTGATATTGTGGAGTAAGTCATGCTATGTTCTGGCTTTCTTTAGCGATGTTCCTTATACATAGATGAAGAGTCCTTTATGCTATACACGATTGTATATGTGCTAGAGTAGATTATGACTTAATAGATTAGAACCTACTTAGAAGTTATTCTCTTACTAATCCGACGTCACCTTACATTTATATGGAGTAGTCTATCTCTAATCTCTGTGTTATTTATCTTTGAGCTTACACTTCAATATCTTTATTCTTATTATGGCTTACCCCCTTCCGAAGCAAGTGACTGTGATTGAGTTTCTCATAAGTAATCATGCTCTGCAAGTCCATCTCTAGTCTAAACCCTTTGTTAGTTCATGCCACCACTGTTTGCTTTTCCTTTAGCAAAATTATAAATAAACGATACCTAGAATTACTTCCAGGTGAAGTGCTACAATTGGTATTTTATCTGTGCGCTTGCGAATAGAATAAATATATTTTCTAGAGAGCCTTTACATTCATAAATACCACCGCACATTTCTAGTGCCATGCTGGGGATGACAACCCAGTATTCAAAGTGGTGTTAAGAAATGTCAACAACGTGTCCCTGGGAAATTCAAATTCCTTTTTACAATTCAGAAATGAATTCAAACTTAGAAAATTCATAGGAAGTCCAAAAATTGCAAACGACCTATCAAAATTCTTAGAAAAATGAGATCTATACAATGGAACCATGTTTGTGTGCATTTGGGTCTTCTCATTTTTCTGATAATTCTTTGTGTGATCTCTATACATCGCTAAGGCGACCGTTTCGCGTATTTATTTTAGAGAGCGAGGAGGAGGGTAACTACGAGTACGAGGAGGATCTCGAAAACGACAACGGAGGTGTCACTTCCCACCCAACTCCTGTTGCTCCATTTACGCATGCTCACATGTTACATTTTTTATAATAAATGATTAAGCAATGCCTAGGTTGCATGGTAGTTTAAGTTGCTCTGCTACCTCGCAATAAGATAGATGCACACTTGCGTGCTCTTTAAATATAATTACTACTACTACTACTCTCACTGATGGATGAGATGATGATAAGGCACATGGTGCCAGAAAGAGGGAGAGTGTTGTGTGTAAGTTGGGTGTGTGTGTGGTGAGGGTTGTGTTGGCCAAGTGAGAATGACGACGAGCCTTGGGCAAGTCTTGCCGAGAGAGCTACCTGAGCAATCCTATGTGTTGTACCTGTGGCGGGTAATGGACCGGAAAGGAGGTTCCGAGGGTGACCTCGGAACAGTGGAATGCTATGACGGCATGGGGATTGATGAAGATGTCTTGCTTGGCCAATTAGGGACTTCCTAGTACTCAGTATCATAGAAACCTTACATGCCACTTGCTTTGAAATGGGTAGAAGACGGCTGGACTACTTGGTAGGGCGGTGCCACTACTACTTAGAAGTAAGCGAATTAGTGTAGAGAGGTATGGTAGTGCGTCCCACCCTCTCGAGACAGCTGGTGACCCCGGGGCCCGGTACTATGCCTCACAGTCTCAGCGCCCCCGTGCGGTACGTGGTGTTGGCTCAAGGCTGAGTGGTAGGGTGCCATCGTTCTAGGCTAGCAAGCAGCTGGAGTCTAGCCTTGATAACAATGGTTATCGATGATGGTAAGAACCCGTGGTATTGTCAAACACCTACATAGTGTATACGGTTTGATCGATCGATACATAGCCGATTCGTCGGCTATGGAGCAGTTTCTATGACCTGCTTCACCCGCTAGTGAGAGGTGTCTTATCTTCTCCCTCTGGATGTGATGTATTTCCGGCAGTGTGCTCTGAAGGAGTAGTGTGCCGCTGAGACTGCCTCGAGCCGGAGTTGGGCCTGTCGAATGAGTGTGAGGTGTGGTGAGATGTGTGTGATGGGAATGGAATGGATGGATGGACTATGGATTTGTACAACTATACAATGACTTATTTTACAAGTTAATAAACGAATCTTGCATTGGAAGCCCGTAGCCAAAGATAGGTTGACTTGATAGCCCTTGCATCCAATACCACAAATATATATATGGCATTGGTGGGAATGTGGCACCAGTACAATTCGTACTGATAGACATTTAAACAGGTAACGACTCGGACCCAGATGTTGGTGATGATGACTTTTAGGAATAGGCGTCTCGTTGCTAGCCTCAGGCTTGGAGAGGATCTCAACGCTTCGCCCGCGTTGCTACTTTGATTGATTCCAGTGTGATTTCTGCCAGTGTGGTGATGTAATAATTAATGTAAACCCTTCTATTTGCACTCTTGTACTCAAAGTATGGTTAGGATTATCGACTGAAATTTGGGTAATACTATGGATTGCTCGCGCAATTGTTTTATTAAACTGCGAATCTGTGGATTTCCCTTCGTGGAAATCGAGGTTGTTTCAGGCAGTCCCTCGAGAAGTGGCCACGGACGCCACAGCTATAGCACTTGCCCTTACCGCAGCTGCGTCGGGCCTGACTCATACCCGATGCGACGCTGCTCACCCCGTCGTCGTCGTCACAGCGGCCACCACCGTCGTTCTGCGCATCGCCAGAACGTGCGCGATCCTTGTTGCGCCGCTGACGAAGGCGCGTCTCCCACTTCTCCTCTGTGAGCAGCAGCTGCCCTGATAGGAGAGGGCTGCCCCACCTTATATGTTGTGCTCTCCCACCATCAATTACCGATGTGGGACTAAACCCAACAATCTACCCCGTAACACATCAGACCCAACTCTTCCATTACACTACATCGTGTGATCTCCGGACGACGTTATCCAGGCCCCGAGTCCAACGCTCATCACACAACCCGTGTGACCTCCGAGACGTTAACGGGGTCCCCCATCACATGTGACCCCGCCCTCCTGAGCATCCCAGAGCTCCATGCCCTCCAGGTTGCACTGTACATCCAGTGCCCACTCGCGGTAGTTCGTCTTCATTAGCTTCGGGATCTCGACGCCACCAAAACCGTGCTCCACCATGACCGTACGCGGCGAGCTGGCTTCACCCTTCTTATCACCACTGGCCATCACCCTAGCTCTGATACCACTTGTTAGAGTGCGCAACGGAATTCGGCCCAATTCGCTATACCCATGAGTCGGTGCCCCTCAGGCCCAGGTTCACTAGATCCCACAACATAGCCAGGCCTTGGACCTAACTCACCTACCAGACTAGTCTTTTGGGTTGAGTTAGGTCCAAGGCCTGGGTATGTTGTGGGCTCAGATGGACCTAGGCCCAACGGGCGCCAGCTCGTGGGTATAGCAAGTGTTGATAGATGTTAACACAGACAGAAGAATCACTGGGAAATAATCCGCAAGCGCATGGATATCGGTGAGCACTTCACTCGGGAGGTTATCCAGAGTATCATAATTTGTTTTCCCGCAGGGAGAAAGGGTGCATCTAACTAACCAAATCTATTGCTATTACCCTTTAGGCTACAAACAAGGTGATTTTGATATGATGATATAGAGAAGACCGCAACAACACTCTCGTTCTAGTCTATGCAAGATATGAGCTATTATTCTATTAGGGAAAACCGTCGAGATAGGAGACACCTCAGAGGATGCTTAGCATGCTGCCTACAAAACCTATCGATCCTTCTAACGGGATTGTGGAATCCAAAGGTATCTACGGAATTGTCATGTTCCGAGCTACTACCACAGGTCCGGCTAGACAGGGGATATCTATGAGTATCCTAGCCGAAACACCACGTTTACGCTAGAGACGATTACCCTACTCTCTACGCAAAGAGAATAAAGTAAACTCACAAACCAAAGAATAATAAAACAGAGAACTTACTAGAATTATAAGTCAAAATACCGAAGAAATCCTAGGAGCAAGCCTCGGGTTAGGAGACTTGATCCCGTAGATACAAACTGGAGAGGAGACACCGACAGGCCGGGCTTCCTCCAATCCACACCTCCACTCTATCTCTCTCAATCTAGAAGAGTAGACTCTAATCTCACAAAGAAACTAAGGATAGTTTCTCTTGAATGCTAAGCCCTAGAGAATAGATCCATAAGAGATCCTCTCTAGAGAATCCTCTCTTGAATGCTAAGCCCTAGAGAATAGATCCATATGCAAATGAATAATGGATTACCTTCAGCCACAGGGCAGGGGTCCTCCTTATATAGCCCCCTCCAATGATCGTCAGCCATCGGATCAAACTGACCTTAATAGAGGGCTTAGATTGATCCTCAAAGGCGGTGGAACCCTAATCCGCGAGGCGGAGCCTGATTGGCTCTTATCCTTGGGCGGCCACCCTAGGGGGAGGGCACCCTCCCTACCCTACTGGCAGGTGGGTCCCTCCTTCCTAGGGGTTGGTTCTGGAGTCCTCTAGATTGCTCTTTTTTGTACGGAGGTGTTATGTGTCTGTTGACAGTAATTTCACCATGTTTTTATATCATCAAAACCGTCCACAAAACACCTTTTCCAGGAGCTAGCAAGCAAATGAATAATGATTTTTATCCAATAAATAGTTCCACATGTCCATGGAGTATTTCTTGCAGGACTACAGAAAATGGAAAGAAATGAGCTAGTGGGACCCACCATAGGGGGGGTCGGCCGACCACCCTATGGGGCCTAGCAGTCTCCCATGCACTCCACATGATAAGAGGGCCCACTTGTCATAGTAAGGGGGTCATTACCCCCCTTGTGTAGGTCGGCCGACCTATAAACATCAGCCACCAAGATTTCTAGCCACTCCATGACATGTAGGCCATGCTTCTAGAAGGTTGGTAGTGGTCCACATGTCATAGGGGGGTCGACCGACCCCCCAAGGTGACTTGGCGGCCACTCCTCTCTCCCACGCTGGCCATGATCCAGAAGAAACACTCCCAAGTGATCCTCCACCATTGGATCAACTTCACATGGATCCATGGGCCCACAAAAGTACAAACCGACGTCCAAAAGAGGTCCAACTTGTGCACACCCACTCCAAGATAGGTGGGCCATCTTCCAGGAGGACTGGGGCGGTCCCACCACCCATAGAGGGGTCGGCCGACCCCCCCTAAGGCATATGGGGCGCCCACCTCCCTTGCATGGAGGCATGCAAAGAAGCACATGCTCAAATCCTCTCCACCCTTCATCTGAAGGTGGTTGGGATCCAAGGGCTCACACCACCCATCACCCTTGATCTCAGATCGCTCAGATGGCCCCAAACTAGCCATCGCCCGACCACCCTGTGGGCCCACATAGTCTCCTCCCTCGGCCATAATTTAGAAGAAGCATCCCAGAGTGATTTCCAACCTTTGGATCACTCTGTGCTTTCTCCCGACGGTTCACATGCAAAGTACATGGATCCATGGGCCCACACCAAAGAGATCAACATGACAACTACCTCAAAACAACCACCCAACATCTACGACAAGTGGGACCAGCACCAGGGAGGAAAAGGTGGGCCAGAGACCCCAAAGGGGGGTCGGCCGACCGCCCCTTGGGCCCACCTAGCCCCCACTCAGTCCCTGACCAGTGGGGTCACACCCACAAGGCCAGGGGATGGCCCACTGGCCATAGGGTGGATCGGCCGACCACCCCCCTAGGTCAGTTGGACCCCTGTCAACCGCCATATCAACCAGGACATGATGGAAATCCACACCATTCATCCTAGGCAGCTCTATGATGGTTTGATCCAAGGGAGGAGGATTGAAGCCCCTCGATCGATGACGTGGCGCTGGAGTAGCCCCTACATCACCCTCCCTCTCTAATCATGATGTAATCCATACAAGCCACTATTGTTCTCAAGTGGAGATTAGTCTAGTGGTGTTCTCTAGTGTGTGAGTTGGAGTTGAGTTGAGCTTTGCTCGGGCTTTTCGGAGTTGTCTTCCTGGAAGATCTAGTATAAGCTCTTGTATCTTTTCCCTTTTGTAAGGCTTTACTTATTTAATGCAATATTCCTTATTTACTTTACTTATTCTTTACTTTGTGCAATATTATACTTGCTATAGTATTGTTGTGGTTTATCATGTCAATTAGTTGTTATAAACTAGATTGAGATCCTTGTGGCCTTTCCTGTATGCGATCATCGCCTGTCATAGGGTATTCTAGTCGTCGTATATACGATTAGAGTAGTGAGAATAGGTGTAAGTGTGGTGCTTATACTTAATCTTACCTTTGGTTATCGCTTGTTGCACAGATTGTTTGTGGTAGCTAGCAAGAGGTGATAGCCTTGTCTAGTCGTTGTATTCCACCACGTGTTCTTAGGCAAGTTCTTAAAAGATAAGGCCCCCGTAAGAAGAGGGCGTGGTCCGGTATGAGTTTTGTCCTCCTACTAATCTATCATCTCGCCTAGCATACTTGTATTGAGGAATCAATCGATGTTTGTCTCATCTGAGTGCCATAGTTAAATCCACAATGGTAGAGTTGGAATCACAGGAGTCCTTTTACTCTCTCGTTGTCCTCCCACATAGTTATACTCACTAGTCATCTCTTACTTATCTTTACCAGTTTGTTACATCATCACCTTCCTATCATTATATCGATTACCCCCTTACACTATTTGGTACTAAATTGAGGTGATCTCTAGGATCTCTCTTTTATTATTATTTCTAGCTCCGCTTTCCCTTGGGAGAATATAAATTACGATACCCTAGAATACTCCTGGGTGAAATGCTACAACGGTATAATCTATGCGTTTGCGAATTTATCCAATAGTCATAAGAAATAGCAACAAGCATTTCTGGCGCCGTTGCTGGGGAAAGCATAGCCTAGAAATTTTAATAGAATTGAATCCAGAGTTTACTATCAAATTAGTTATCAAATAGTCGTAGGGGCTTACCCCTTGCCTTTGTCTTTCTTAATTGTGACGCAAGGCATTGTATGAGTGAGTTCCAGTTTCAAGCAACCACATTTGAAAATCATAAGAGTTTCCGAAGAAACTCTAGACATCGTCTAGTGTCTCCTCTAAAGCTCGCCTCAAACTCAGAACCACTCAAGGAAGGAGGCTCCAATCCGTTTATCAAGCAAGCTATGGCTCAAGAGGCTATTTCCGACTTCTCGGCTCCTTCAGTCGCTCACGTGGCCCAAGGACCAGACGTTAATACAGGGGGTGCTAACTTCGAGCTACAGCCAGCTTTGATCAACCTAGTGCAAGCCAACTCTTTTTGCAGGAAGTCCCATGAGAATGCTAATGCACATCTCCAGCACTTCTTGGGGGTAAGTGACACCATTTCCATTAAGAATGTTGCATCGGATATCATTCGTCTCCGCCTTTTTGCGTTCTCATTACTTGGGAAGGCGAAGCAATGGTTCTATGCTCATTCTGAGGAAGTTGCCACTTGGGGGAAGTGTACCAATGCCTTCCTCAAGAAGTTCTTTCCGATGGGCAAAACCACCGCCCTTCGTGGAAGAATTTCAAGCTTCCAACAGCAAGCGAACGAGACTATTCCCGAAGCATGGGAACGTCTCCAGGAGTACATTCGGGAATGCCCTCATCATGGAATCCAAGATTGGCTCCTGATTCAAGGCTTCTACTATGGGCTAACACAAATAGCTCGTAGTCACCTTGATGTAGCCGCTAGGGGAGCATTCACTTCACTCAACGTTACAAAAGCAAAAGATCTCATTGAGAAGATAGTGACGAATCAAGGGTGGAAAGATGAAAAGCTCGAAGTCAAGAAGAAGAGTGCAGAAGCCATTCATGAAGTAAGTGCCCTCTCCACAAGTTTGGATCTCTTGATGAAGAAACTCGAAGAACGAGCCAATTTCAAGAAGGATAGAGAAGCCATCCAACACTACGCCTCCACACGAGCTAACAAGGCAAAACAATGGTGTGAGGTATGTGGTGGAAATCATTTGGGAAACAATTGTGCCGAAACAAATGAAGGTGTGAGCTTCATCAACAACTATGGAGATCGACCTCAACAATCTGGATTGAAGTCACGACCCTTCTATCAAGGTAATGGAGGTAAAAACTTTAATAATTTTAATCAACCTTCCTTTAAAGATCTTGTCTTAAGCCAAGCTAGGGTTAATGAAAGTTTAAAAAATAAACTAGCTGCTAATGATAAGACCCTTGAACCTTTAAACAATAAAATGAATGACTTTGCTTCTGTTGTAAAGAATCAATTGAATTTCAATAACATGATTGTTGACACCATTTTTTTGGCACGTGTCAATATGATCTAAGGATTGTGCCGATCAGCAAAAGGTTAGTTGCAGTTCCTTATAGGCATTGGGATATTACCGGTCAGATTGCCGACAAAGGCAAGAGTGTTGCTGATGCAGACAGGGACTTGTTGCCGATTGAGGCAGGAAGACACTGTTGATGAAGGCAAGGGGATGTTGCCGACTGGAAGAACATTGCCGATAAGAATTGAGGCTCATTATCCATGTGATGAAGGCAACAATGTTACTGATGGAAGCAAGAAAGCTTTGCCGATGGGAGCCAAAGCCTGTTGCTGATATGAGGAATATTGCCGATGAGGACGGAAAGCTGCCGATGAATGATGATGTCGATGGAAGCAGGATGAAGTGGCTGGCGTCAGCAGAGAACTGCCGATGGCAATAAAAGGGAAGTTGCGGATTGAAGGAAGTCTGCCGATGGAAGGTTTCATCGTGAAGGAGATAGATATAGAAGTTGGTAATTTCATGCCAGTATTAATAGATTTATTTCGAGTCCGACTCTTGCACGAGTCATTTGTTTCCTTTAGCGTGAGTCGTTTATTTCCTTTAAAATTGGAGTTTTTGTTTAGGAAAGGTACGAGTCATGTCTATCTACAACTCCTTTTGCCGGAGTATAAATACACATCTAGAGGTCGTGAAAAATCATATCCAAGCATATCAAATGAATCTAGTATTTTTATCTATCTTTCCAGCAATTTACCTTTTATCGCATTAGTATTAGTTTATCTACGAGTTCTTCAAGTTTTGACGGGCTGCATCTCATCGACCTCCATCAACCCTTGCAAGTTCCGCGTTTGAGCAATCTGAGCCTTGACGTCCAGGCGCATCGCTGTCGTCTCGTTCAGCTCTACTCTAGTTATCCAGATCAGGTTTGAGCCTTGACATCTGGGCGCATCGCCGTTGTCTCGTTCAGATCTTGTTCTAGTTATCGTCCTTGTCGATTAACTGGTCACATCGACTGGCACACCCTCGGATATCGAATTCGGGTATAAGCCCGAGGTGTTCGCAGATCCTCGATGACTTTTTGCGTCAACACCTCTTTTGGCACACCCGGTGGGACAATATCACATCTTTTGGCCATGGTTTAACCCATTACAAGCTTCATGGATAATACTGCTGAGATCAATCCGAAGAATGTCATTGAAGTCTCCGAAGCAAATCTGAGAGATGATCAGAAGCAGGCTATGGAGCGGGCTATGGAGGAATACAAACAGTTATATCTGAGGTCCTTCAGCCTAAACAGGAGCGGCGAAGCTATCCAGAAGCAAGATCCATGGCAGGTTACCTTCGACGCCAATCCTGGTAAATTACAAAAGATGGTTAATTCTGCATTAAATCATGTGTTAATTAGTCAATCCAATGTGTTGTCTAATACTATATACAATGTTGTCATGCAATCTTTCAAGCGAGGACATGCACCCCGTTATGTTGGTCCAGTGTATCATCAACCTGGATCGGCATCTATAAACCCATCGGCAGTTCCAATGGCGTCTTCCACTCCTGTGGATCCATCTGCCGATGTGGCTACGCCACCAAGATCGAGCCCTGCAAGCGTCACTCCGTTGAATACAGATCTGGTGGCAACGACAATGTTAGGACCCGCAGCTAAGAGTCAGCCAACTCCCGTCAACTGGTGGGGATACGGTATGCCTCCAAATCCATCTGTTGATTCCAATCTAATCTAGGGTAACAGTACAGCATGGAGCGGTCCTATGGCATCGGCAATGTCTTCGCAGCCGATGAATCTTATGATGCATTATGCTACGTCTGCTCCAAGTATGCAATTGTCGTCAGAAGAGCTTCAGGTGGAGATACCTAAAATGCCTCTAATGCCACCATCGGCAAGTTCTTTATCGATGCAGCAGGGTCCTACAAATACGGGTCAGCCTATGGTTGTGGCAAATCCTCAAGCTGGAGTACCAAGGCCTCAAGGTAGTCTAATTATTGATTGCTCCAGAATACAGGAGCAACACGCTCCAGTTAGCTATCAACCATCGGTGAATTATATGCCGATGACTTACAATCCTGGTTGGACTGCTCCACCACCAATTCAGCATCAGGTGGTACAACCCGGGTATCAATACTTAGCAAACGCTCAAGGTGGAGCATCGGTACAACAACTGATGAATGTAATGCCACAACATAATCCAGTGAGTGTGCAAAGCTACCCATCGGCCAATCAGCTGATGCATAATGTTCAAATGACTGGTACTGCGCATGCACCAATTACTTCAAGCGCTTTGCCACCAAGACCCGAAGGGGCGCACCAGCCGGCTCCGCCGGTCAACATCCAACCAATGAGTCGGCAAGAATAGGATGCGTACTGGGCCGATAAGATTGCCGAAGTGATGAAGGAACAATTCGGCATTAAACCCAAGGTTAACACATACTCTTATCGGACGCCATACCCTCCGGCATATGACTTAATTACTCTCCCAAATCGGTACAAGGTGCCTGATTTCACAAAGTTTTCTGGCCAAGATGACACTTCAACGATGGAGCATATCAACCGCTTCATCATTCAATGTGGAGAAGCAACCAGCAGAGATGAACTGAGGGTGAGATTGTTCTCATCGTCATTGTCTAGATCGGCATTTACATGGTTTATTTCACTACCTCCAAATTTTGTGATCACTTCGGCCGATCTAGAAAAACAGTTTCACAAATACTTCTTTGCTGGTGCACATGAAAAGAAGATTACCAATTTGGTCAAATTGAGGCAGCGTAATGATGAATCGGTGGAAAGCTTTGTCCAGAGGCTGAGAGACGTGAAGAACAAGTGCTACAGCTTGGTACTTGATGATCGGCAATTGGTGGATTTGGCCTTCCAGGATTACTGCCGCACATCAGGGACAAATACGCGTCTCAAGAGTTCAAAAGCTTGAGCTATCTTGTGCAAAAGGTTGCCAATCAAGACACCAAAGTTTTTGAGCCTAGAGGAAATTGGGATGAAGAAGTGTCTTTAACTAAAAACAGATTCGGACAAAAAAGCAAGTATCGGTTTAGTTGAATGGGTAGAGAATAAAAAGTCGGTATCTTGTCCGTTCGACCAGAAAGAAGTGAGAGATTCCCCTTTTTGATTTTCACCAAGGCCAATAGGAGGTTTAAACCTATTGTTTCCCGAAGGGGGTTTTAAGCTATCCCCAAACCAGGTAGTTCCATGGGCCCGAAGAACTCAGGAGGTTTCAAGTATTGCAAGGGCAAAATTGCAACTTGCAAAATTACCAATAAATTAAAAGTTTTTAGGCAGCAGTTGCAATCAGAAATTGAATTAGGCGAATCAAGTTTGAAAATACTAAGGCCCAGAAGCCAATGAAGATTGATCAGCACCCGTTTCCAAAAAAAACATGGTCAAAAAATATTTGGAAAAGACTAAGGGGGTTGACATCGGAAGCGGGCCAAGAAAAGCGCATCGATTGACCCCTGAACATCAGATAGTGCGCACGAAGTAACAGGGAGGAAGTTTGCCGATAATAGAAAAGGCAAAAAAAAAGTTGCCGATGGGGAAAACAGTAACGCCCGGGGGATCTTTTTTGGCGTCGTGATCACGCATAGGCGGGGCCCCGACAAGATTATCGGGAATCGCAAAGGAGGGGGCGGTTTTCGGGGGGCAAAGGAAGAAAGGCACCAAGAGTGCCTTCCGCAAAAAAGATCATTGGAGGTGTCCCTTTTTTGTTTATTGTTGGGAAGAAGGCATCGGGGAAATACCCCTTGCCGATAATTGTCCCGGGAAAGCAATGGGTACTACCCTACCGAAACGGCAGAAAAGAAACCTTGTTTTTAAAGATCGAGCATCAAATATGGCAGGCCCATCAAAGGAAAGGGGGGCAGCCATGATCGGCTGGGGGGCAAGTCAGCGTCATGTAGGCTTGGCAAACGTAAATTTTTTAAGAAGAGTTGAGGAAAGGGCTCATGTTAAAAGTGACCGATGAAAAAAATTTTCCAGAGATCCAAAAAATAAGGGGTGGTTTCAGATGCAAGCAATAAGAAACAGTACCCAAAATGTTTGGGAAAAATAAAACTCCCTCAATGGTGCCCCAAGGGTCTTACAAAGATCAAAGAAGGAGGATGCAGCGCGAGCGCCAAGAAAAATTTGTTTTCGCGATGAAAATCCTTCCAGAGGGAAAATCTCCGTTAAGCAGTGAAGGCCAAAACGCAAAGATGAGAAAACCATCGGCAGATGTCAATATGTTGCCGATAGCGTAATAGAGTCGACGGCCTTGGGAATTTTGGCTTGGGGGGCAGCAAATTGGTGAGCCCTGGCGTTTTTAACTGTTACACTTGGGGGGCAAACGGTAGGTTGAGTG